>OU911057.1:9229000-10510500 GCA_918358695.1 Melinaea menophilus ssp. n. AW-2005 | reverse complement strand
CATAAATAATGTTTCTTTTTAGACGAACGGACGAACGTGACGAAACTGTAAGGGTACAAATTGGACTAGAGAACCCCAATACTCATATGAACTGGAGATTTAAAAAATATTTTAAATAATAATAGTGTATAAAAAATCATTTTTATTTTTTATAATTTACTTGAAATATTATTATCAATTCGTATTTTATGTTGCCGGAAATAATTTATTAAAAACATATAAATAGGCGTAAAATGCATACATAAAATTAATTTGCATATATCTTTGATCTTACTTTGTCGTTTATAAATAAATAAACACACTGATGATAAGTGATCATTCAGTATTATAAAACTTACTTTGGACAAAACTTAACTAATGTTACATGAAAAAGCAGTTACAGTTTGAATCGATATGTCAGCTGGTACTGCTACTTAGAAAGCAACGCGTGGGGATATTACGGTTTTAACATTTAATGAAGAAATGTTTAAGCTATACTTTACTTGAATTTATTGCTTTTAGAGAATTTATATCCTGAACCATGTTGATTTATGAATATTCTTGGTACTTAAATATATATTAAATTTGTTCATATAACTACCAATTATTATTAACTGTATTTAAACTTGTTAAAAAAACGTAAAACGTCTTTCTAATTTTGTGATTGTAGCCTTCAATACTGACGCAAAAAATTGTTGTTTTGATTCTTACATGGTTAAGAGTCTTCTGATAACAAATTTCTTAACAAACGATAAACTGACAACAAATGATTGTTTTAACATATAGCTAAATAGGGATTATCGGAGTTGTTATTTAAATGTTTTAAATCAAACGTGAGATTAAAATTTTGAAAAGTTATTTTGTTTTTTGTATTTTTAAAAATTTTTTTCATTGGAGATTCTATTGGAGAATAAATTTTATTTAGAAATATGAATAAATTATATTTGGATTTATGAATTATCATCGTGATCAAAATTTTTAAAATCGTTTAAGTTGAATAATAATTTCCCTTGCTAAAATTGTCTGTTCTCTAAAATATGTAAATTTATACATAGTATATTAAATATAAAGCACGAATAAAGAACATCTAAACAAATGTAAGAACAGAACAATCTAACTTTACCCTAAATCGACAAATTATACGATATCTTGCTTGAAATCCGATTTTACTTAAAAATTTTCACCGAAAATCTCTGATCTTGACTTTCCAGTTTTAAGGATAATCGAAACTTCCTAAAACGAAATTAGATTAATCTACTTTTTTATTTAATTTCTAATATATGTCCACAAGTTTAACTAAAACTATAACTTACCTAGTACTAGTGAGACAATATTGGAAATAATAATAATAATAACTATACCTATGTATGTATGTAGGTACATAACTACCGAACGAAATTTGGCTCCACCAACTGACTCCGTTCAACTTTAAAATTTTTGATAATTCGCTATGGCCGCCATTTTGGATCGTGAAATAACAAAAAAACACCTTATATTTCGGCAAAGAATACTTAGACGAAATTTCAGCCCGCTAGGTGCCGCAAAGTCCGTCTTTGTGGTACGGATCAGAAATCCGCCATTTCGAAATTTTTCGCCCAAGCAAAAAAACGGCTCGAACCAAAAATTTTGATAATTCAAAGAACACACCTACCAATTTTTGTGACCATTGCATGAAAAATACGCCTACTACGCCAAAACAAAAACTCAAATCACCGCCATTTTGGATTTTTCCTCCCAGTAAGTAAACTGGCCGGACAAAAAAAAAATTAAATAACTCAAAGAACATGATCACCAATTTTTGTTGCGATGGAATGAAAATCGCTCCTGCTACGCCAAAAACAAAACTAAGAAACGCCGGCATTTTGGATTTTTTCGCAGAATCAATAAAACGGCTCGACATAAAAATTAAAATAATTCAAAGAACACGCCTGCCAATTTTCGTGACGATAGGATGAAAAATACGCCAGCTACGCCGGAACAAACATGCTGAAATACATACGGAAAAATAGCAGAAAAGGCCTATCTACTGGGAACGTAATCCGCTCGGACAAACGCTTCGCTACGCTCAGCATTCGTCCTTCGGTCAATAATAAAAAGTTTTATTCTGTCAAATTGAAAGATTCCATTATCTCAAATGCATATAATTTATTCATTGTTTTTCTTTCCCTGTTTCAAGGTAACACCACACTTTTACCTGTGTAATAAACAGGAAATTTATATCAGTTAAGAACTTTCATTGTAATGGCAGTTTCAAACAACGGGGTAACAATAATATTATCTCGAGATAATAAACACGCTGGTTATTTCATTTATCGCTAATATATTCTTATAGACATTTCAGAATTTCGTAACATACTTTCTATATATAAATATTAATCTTAAAATATAATTTTGGACAATTTATTATAAAATATCTTAATATATTATCAAGCATTCGCAAATATCACCACGTGGTTCGTAATACCCGTGAATCGTGTTACTTAGCGCCCGCACAGCATGCCACGTAGCTTATTGTATAATACTATTAGAAGCTTTTTGATTAACTCTTACATGTTTACTTTGTCTATTAATAATATTACAATTTACCTTCTTATAATAATAATACAACTTGTATCAATTTCAACAAAAAATTAGACATGAGTTTTATTAACAATGAGCTTTACACCGATGTTTCATGAAGACTGTGTGTTGTCACACAGTCTTCATGAAACATCAGCAATACCTACCCTAATACCAACATAAATGTTTGCATAATATTTATGTTATGTATTTAAAATAATATGTTGGAATGTGAGAACCTATTTGGAAATACGTGTTTATTTGTGCCTATTTACATTTTTGGGTTTTTCTTTTGCTATTACATTTTTAATGTATAGAAGTTTTTCAATACATTTAATTATGTGTTTCAATAGTAAATTTTATACCAAAGATTTATCTATGGTATGATTGGTTTATAATCTATAAGTTATTTCCGTAAAATATAATATAAAATAAAATTTCTCATTAATAACTCACAAAGTAGATCGCAATTCAGATTGCTGTAATGAACGCGCTCATAACTAATTATTTAATCAAAAATTATTATTATTATGTAATTATTTGTGTATATATCTTTTTTTTATTGTTTTAATTAGGTTGTAGAGCCTAGCTGTAGTCATTTGACTGCAGATCGTATTGGGCTGGCTCGACCGGGAAAGGACCACCTCCTCATAGAAAAATGACGTCCTGGAACCAAATTCATTTGGTTATGTTCCGTTAGTGAGTGAAAAAATCCGGATGCCCAAACATAAAAGTGATGCCTCCAATAAATATTTATTTTGGTATATACCCCAAAAGAGTATCGGCTTTGACGACGGAGAACTTCTCCACAAACAAAATTGGGAGAATGATTTTGGAATTTTGATCGAGCTGCCCGTCGTGTCTGGGACGAGCAAAGTATCGCCTTTTATATTAATTGAGGACAAACGTCGAGTCACCACAGCGGTACCCTGCTCCACTACAAATGTAGGTTTTTGCAACATCTGGGGACTTTCCAAACTTAACGCCGTCCACTACCATCATTATTAATATGAATATATCATAAGTTACAGTTTTAGCCATTTATTATATTTATGAATGATTATTATAATTAAAATTTTTCAACGCAAACGAAATAAATAAGTGAAGTGAAGTCGAAGAAGAACAAAACCCTGACATTCAAATCACATGTGGCCGCAATATGCAAGAAAGCGGCGGACATCTACAAACAGCTAGCATGTGCGGCAAAGGTAACTTGGGGATTAAACTCCGAAATAATAAGAACAATATACGTCGCGGTGATAGAACCGATACTGACATATGCAGCATGCGCATGGGCCCAAGCGACGGAATACGAAATGATCCAAAAGACTCTAAGATCAATCCAAAGAGGCTTTACTCTTAAAATATGCAAGGCATACAGAACAGTATCACTCACATCTGTACTAGCCTTTACAGGAATCCTGCCGATAGACATCCGAATACAAGAAGTTGCCAGTTTATACAAAATCAAAAAAGAATTGTCAGTGGACTACCTACCGCCAGGCAAGGAGCTCGAAGAAGTAGTTAACTACCTAGACTATCCACACCCGTCTCAACTAACTTCCTTCGACTATGAACTGTTAGAGAACATGGACTCTGAAACCATAACATCCCTTCAAATTATCGGCCCCCAAATATATACAGACGGGAGCAAGATAGAGGGGAAGACAGGAGCAGCTCTCACCTGGTGGGCAAATGGAAAGGAGATAAAACACACCAAATACAGTCTGGACCCAGCATGTACAGTTTTCCAGTCAGAGTTGTTTGCCCTGCATAAGGCCATAGAGGAAGCTAAGGAGAGCTCGGAACCCATCATCAACATTCTGAGCGACTCTAGATCATCGCTAGACCTACTTAAAAACCCTAGACAAACACTCCCAAGACACACAAGACACACAAGACACACAAGACACACAACACTCACAAGAGGCTAAACTAGAACTAGCATTGAAAATCTCCGAAAAAGAGGGGGCTGACGCCGCGCGCAGAGTAAGCACACTGGCTTCGATCCTAACAAATGGATTACCGAAAGAAGAAAAGGGGAAATGCCAAAGGCTTATAGTCGATGAAGCACTGATGAACCACTTCGGATCCATCGTGATGGCCCTGCAACTTACCGAAGCCACAGAACTGCTACTCATTGGTGACGTAAATCAGCTTCCTTATATTGAAAGAGAAAACTTGTTCGAAGTCTACTACCACCGCCCAGACTTTATAACAACTGCTATTATAACACAACTTATGTGCTCAAACAGATGCCCGAGGGATGTAGTCTACGCCCTTAGAAAAGTATATGACGGTATATATTCATCGAGCAGCATAGCAAGATCTATGAACATAAAATCCCTTACAGGTGAAAAGATCCCCATTGACCAACCAAATACCATATACCTGACCTTCACTCAAGAAGAGAAGCTAACATTGGAAGAAAAAGGGTACGGAAAAGGGAAGGGATCCAAAACACTCACCGTTCATGAGGCACAAGGTTTGTGTTATGAAAACACAATAGTAGAGAAAAGAACCGGAAAGAGCCTCCCACTCCATGACAGCGTACCTCATGCGCTAGTAGCCATTTCCCGACACACCAGGACGTTTGTCTACTACACGGACCATCAAGAAGATGCGCTGGCGAGGTTCATCAAAGACAGCATTGTAAATACGGACAAGACAATAAATGATTACAACCTGAAATTAGCAATACACAACCGAGACCAGACGGTCATAACAAAATTAACCGAAACAGACCAATAATAAACAATGAAGAGTACCTACTTTGGACCCTAAGAAGATAAGGAGACCCGAGAGAAAAAAAAAAAAAATTAAGAACCACAATTGAATAGAATATTTATTTATGTATTTATTAAAGTAATTCTTGTGCCTGAATATACAGGCAAAAATCTCAAAAAAAAAAGAAATCAAAATAATAATTATAAAGCAAATTTAAAATGGCATGGACCACAAGTCTATGGTAACTTTATATTAAAAAAAAAAAAAAAAAAAAAAAAAAAAAAAAAAAAAAAAAATAAGTGAAGTTACCAGAAATTAGATTTGATAGCTATGATGCGGAGATCATTTAATATTTTTGTTAATCGACATCGACCGAAGTTCAAAACGGTTTGTAGGTAATATTGTCGAAACTTACTTAAAGAACAAAAATAAATTGAGACTGTAAAGCTTTTGGAGAACGAAAACAAAGACAAAGATTACAATGTTTAATTTTCAAGGCCGTTTCCACACGAACAAAATAGAAACTCGTAGAAAGTATATACATCTTTTAAAATATTTAATGGAGTTTAATATTTGGGCGGATGCTTTCGGAACAAGATCAAACTAAAATAGTAATCACCGCTCATCAATTTTTTTTTACAAAATCGAGGTAATGTACTAAATCACGTGGTGAGCGGGAGTTACCTCTGGAGCGGCAAAGGTTAATAGAAAATGTTGAAAATATGGTTTGCTAAAACTGTCAATTTTTACTAAAATAAGTGCAATAATATCAGTATTTTATGCATAAAATAAAATAAAAACATAATTATAATGACCGTTTGCAGTACAAAATAAAAAATTATGTTGATTATTGCGAAACGGATTAAATAAAAGCCTTCTTAAGGATATCACGACCAATTGAAATAAGGATATCACGACCAATTGAAATAAATTTTCTCAATTTTTTTAAAAGTTCAGATCAGAAACAAATTTTTAATGTTTTTAGCAACTTAAATATGTTTTTAGCAATTTAAATAGCAATTGATAAAGAGAGCGCTCTAGAAATTGGGCCAATTAATTGGACGAGTATTACTTCTTAAGTTAAAAACTATTCGAAAAACTTGAAAATTACTGAGTACAATATCAAATGTAAGGGTTACTGAAAACATAGTTATAAAATAAGAGAAAGATGAAGCCACTTCGGGTTGACCCCATATTGGATTTAAACATATATCTAACAAGAGTATGTTGAAAATATTTAATAAGCTAAAGGTTAAACATGTTTATAGACAATTTTAAATATTCATTTAATGTTGAGTTTTTAGACACAAATAGCATTTTTATATAGAGCAATACATTTTGAGAGATAAAAGATGAGATATTCGTTTACTGCTCTCGAGAAGTAATCAAATTATTTATCCCCCGTGGAGGAGATGAAATAATCGACTAATATATTTAAGTATCTCTTATTGGTATTTTGTAATATGACAATTAAGATATAGAAGCCACTTACCTTAATTTACATAACGCAAGTATATTAAAAAAAACTTTATTGTTTGTACGTTACATTAAGACAATCTATACATTATACACATACTCCGGTGTCAATTATTTAAAAAAAATTAATTTCATTACATATTAAGCATTGAATTTATTAAAAAATAAAATTAGATGAAATAAAACCCAACGACTACAAATAAAAATCTTCTGGTTATAAAATAAATGAACTGTTTACAGCATCAACATAATGTTAATAAAGTTTATTTTATTGTCGCGCTAATCCCTGCCATAAAGCATTGTGATAGAAGACATTATTTTTGCATTTAATTATGAAGAATTGATACATGCGCTTTTTAAAAAATACAAGTACTTGTCAAAAATACATTGGAAATGCATCTCGACTATACTAACAGAAAACTTGTTCACTTTGTGAGAATTTTGAGTTATGATGAGATGATAAAGTGAGGGGATATCCACTACATCTAGTAGACCAAAAGCTTTAGTATAATATACGACCCCGTATATCCCAAGCTACTTTTCTATCATAGCAAAGAGACAGTAGCATTCCATTGCCAATAAATCATCTTTTACACTCTCCGTAATCCTCTCTATTCACAATCCTATTTTCTTTTGAAGAAGTGCGGTGCCACTGTCCTGGCCTGTCTACAACCACATGGTGGTACATCGAAACAATTATGGACTCTATAAGATCTGCTGCAATTTCTCTGTCATAGTCAATTCAATGCTTATTATTTTGAACTTGTGTTGATATTTTCAGCTCCTAGTAGGGTCAGGCGATCGTACACCTTGCATGTATTTGTGTTAGGGGACTGTAAGTATTCAGCATCTAGTAGTGCAATGGTTTAGTTCTTCTTCTGTACTATCACTACCGCAATATCAGTCCCCTAATGTGACTTTTGGCATGCTGTCGTACTCCGACCTCTTCATTGTTGCCGTATCGGTACTTCCTTTAGTGAGGGCAGCTAGTCCGGGTGAGATGAATACCCAGTTTTTCGGTCCTACGAAGCAAAAATTGAAACCTAATTTCTCTTAGTCGTCGTTCATGTACAAAGCTACTGGTCCAGTCCAAAGCCCTGGTATACTAGGTTGTCCATTATTCAAAAAGCGTTGTAAGTTTGACTTTTGTGTCCCTGTAGGTTTGGTAGATGTTATTGGGGTGATTGCGTTAAGACTCTTGTTTTATAGAGCTGTTTTCCTTATTGCGTTTTTACTACCATTTCTTCTCATGGCAACCAGGAAAATGTCTCCTAGAAAATCTAGTAAAACTGGGCTTCTTAGATCATCGGCCGTAATGTTTTTTCTTATAATACGGAAAGCTGTATCAACATCCGGTCATATTCACTGTTAATTAGCGTGGCGCTTTTGGCGAGTTCTTCAGCTCTTTCGTTGCCAACGGTACCTGTATGTACTCGAAACCATGTCAGTTTAACCTCTCGTCCTTGACTCCTGATGTCCTTGATGTTCTGCTGTATCACCTTTGCTAAGGGATTTGTTGTTTTAGAGGATTATTTCAGTTAGATTTAGTCAGGACTATGAGGCTTGGCCTTTAGACCTGGGCAGACACGAAGTCGGTAGCATGAACTGCAAACGTCAATTGCTACTGAGTCTTTATGCTCCATACCACCTTGCGATGTCGAAAACTATGTTGCTATTATGTTGCTGCCAAGCACAAGATGACGTAAATGCACCCGAGGTCCTAACACTGGCATTTAATCTACTATGCTATCATGCGGCAAAGCGACCTAGGTCAGGTCCAAGTTACCCTTGTTATTCGAGAGGCTCACTGTCAGACCGACCATCGACTTATTGTCACCAGGTTGAGACTGCCTGCATCAACCCATAGATCTATAGTGAAAAAAGTTGAGTTCTTAAACGTTAGGGACACATATGCCGAAGCCTTATCCGAAAAGCTGTTGCTAGTAAATGAAACAGATCTTATCGGCGATGCTTGGCGAGCTTTGTATTGTCATCTAATGGAAATAGCTTCAGCTACATTTACATAGCGAAGACTGGTGCGATCTCAATAACAAAGCTCTTTTGACAAACATCAAACGTTTCCTTGGTTGAAAGTGTTGCAATGCTCAAGAATCATAAAAGTTGTCACGAAAAATAAAATACAAGTAAGTGGTCGCAGTACAAAGCTTCATGCCACAAGTTCGGCTTTAAGATCAATGTCAAAAAGACGGAGATGAAGTCCCCTGACACATATGATCTATTTAATATGAAATGACTTGTTTTGTGAGCTATGCTGTCAAACACTTTGAATGAGAGGGCTCGCCCGAGGGGCGCAAAATTTTGATGCGAATAATCCTCGAATTTAAGGAAGGGTGCAAGGCGACCTTCGACGCCAAACGCGACGAGTTAAAATGTCGTCCACCTACCGACTCTCACTATACTTATTTCAGCCACAAACTCACATACCCATACTGTGGACGGGAGTTTGCAGCAAAAATATATTATCCATTATCGTGCGCTTCAAACTAACTCAAAAGGAGTCAAAGTGATCGCTATGGCCGAAATCGGTGTAACATCACAAAGGTGATTTAAAAATATTTATTAAAAATGATATTTCAAGCAAATATTCCTTATATTCTATCAAAAAAGATATTAAAAGTATTTATATTTAATTTTTATAAGACAACCAATACTCGTAATGTGACATTCTTATCAAGGGTTTCAAATAACAGATATGTATTGAATTGGATTGAATAAAATATTTTAATTCAAGGTTCATTCAATTTAGTAACAATTTTAATAATATTTGGAATTAATTAAGAATCTCTACAACTTGTGTATTTATTTGTGTGGTAATTTCTCAATATCACTATAATTCATATTGTTACGTAGTAGTGATTACTATTAAATAAAATTACCTATAACTCATGTCTATTGCATTTTGCTGTTTAATTGCTTTTCTGACAAAATTTGATATAGTATTAATTAAAATCAAACTTTACAATGGTTGATTACTGTTTCAAAGATTTACACTTAATTAATTTTCGTCAATAATAAATTGTATTCAAAAAACGCCTTTTTGGATTTTGTTTACTTTGATAAGACAATTCGTTATTTTAATATAACATTGTTGTAAATAAATTATTAACTATCATTTGTTATCTTACTGTTCTAGTATCTGTACTTAATCTTAGTTTCACTTAGTTTTCCTTGGGTTTTGACTATATAGACATTATTTGTATATTTATTGCTTAAAGCTAGAATAAATTAATTAATATGTTTTAAATATTAGCAGTTATGACTTTGCTGACAGTACCTAATAAGACAGCTATGAGTGAATTGAAGTTTTTTGTTAATATATAAAGTTAATTAATATTTATCTATCTTTGGTAAACATCAATATATTTTTATATAATTATTATATCACAATAGCTTGCAATCATAGTGCTAAAATTTGTGAAAATTTAATAACAATTTATTGAAAAATAAATTAATAATATTAAATCGATTCATAAAACTTTTTACACGTTTAATAATAGCAAAATAATAATCATAAACTTTCGTTACTAAAGAATAAAATTGAAGCTGCCTTAATTGAATTGCATTCAAAATTAAAATTATAAATAAAATTAATTATACATTAAAAATATAAACAATCAGAAAGATAATGTCGAAATGGGACCATTAAAAGGATTTCTCTGATAGTACTCTAACAATATAATCTTTGTTTCAAACAAATAAGGAAGATTAAGTTAAATAATTTTATATTTTTGCAACAAAAGCATTTAATACTTCCGCATGCTCAAGTTTAAATTGTAGTTTTAGTTCTTTTTAAAATGGAAACTGCGTTCGTGTATTGTTCTTTATTTGTTTATGAAAAGTTTTCTCGGGTTATAACCTAGAGATATGTGAAGATTTAATTTTTTAATTTTTCTTCAGAAACCTTATTACAAAATGCTTATTCTTAAAAAATATATTGAATAGATGTTATATCGATCAATGAACCAAAAAACTGTATTATTTTAAATTTAAACCTCTAAAACTGACTGTGCTCTTGTCGCTTTTTTCGAAACTTCAGACAAAATCAGAAAATAATTTAACATCACTCATGATTTGTAATTTGATAGCACATAAACTAATATAAAATAAATTTGATTCTGTGTTTCTTCATTTTAAGAAGATAATAGTTAAAGATCACAATGCTGCGAATATTTCAATGAAGGAAATTATGACAGTTTAAAATATTGAAAATTTTTATAATGAGAGTATTGAAAATTAAATGGAGTCTTACATAAGTATTATTTGAATATCGAAGCAAATTATAAAATATAAAATAAACGAACACTGCCCTTATAAAAATAACTTGAAGTCTGCACAATATGACAGTTTCTTCCACGGTATATTGCAAAATATCATAATCACATAATGTCCAAAATACCGTACAATTTGTATCTAAAAATAATAAAAAATAAAACCTAAATATAACAGATATATTATATATACATAAGCCAATTCATGTGTCCTATTCTCCGTCATCTTTTCCTATTCCTCACGTTCATTTTGTGGTTGCAGACCTCCATAAACAATGTTTACCATATGTTAACAGCATCATTGTATTATTTAAAAACAAAATCTGTATTTTCAGCAGGCAAAGACGGACGTCTTATCTATTCAAATTAAGTTTTATGATTATGAGTCAATGTAAAAAGTAACATAAAAACCTTATTTTATTTCGTTCTTTCGTTATGAAATAATTCTGATAATGTAAGTATTAGCAATCAGCGCATTCCTGTCGTTAACAAATGAGTCTAATAAATGTGTTTGTTATACGATATAATGGCACGTGGCTCCAATTACTATTTCAATAGAAAGACCTCTCCCGGGCATACAGACTCGCTCCCGAGATTAATTCTATAATTGACAATTTCAAACAATGTTATTTATTTACTTTATTCATTAAATTTTTAAAAAAAACAAGCCAGACAACAACTATTACAGATTGATATTTAACTTATATTGATTCCTAAAGTGGTCCCTACCAGAGTATTATGCTTACAGAGAAGTTAAGTAACGTAGACGGATACAATCCTCTCAACAACAATTTTTTTATAATATTATTATTTTAATCTCTGAACTCTGAACACGTGTTTTGAACTTTATATATTATTGTTAATGAAAATAAAAGTTTCTTTAATGGAATAACATTTTTGTAAGTACGTTCGTAATTATTAATAATAAATTTAAAAAGTTGTTTATCTTGTTCTTTCGCAATTAAACTTATAAGTTTTACTTAGGTAACCTAACTTATTAATATATTATCCAACTTAGGTCATTTATCATCTAAATAATTATTTTAAAACTGTTAGCTCTAGTTTGTCAATAAAAGCTCATCCTCTATGTATATTGTTTCGATACATTTAAGTAACATAGTTTTTTTTCAGTTATCCACTTTTTAACACATTTTATAACCTGAAGATACTGTTTATTATTTTTTAAGCTTTAATCCCAGAAAGTGAAATTCTACCGTACAATACTTCCGTGTTTTTATTATTTATACTGTTTCTTAATAGTTTTTTTATGGTATCATGAGAATATATATATCAATTACATATTCTCAAATAAATTTTAATGTTGTCATTTCAAATATGTTTAAAATGTTGACATTGTGATTCAATAGCTACCATTAAAATAGTCCTTATCTCTGTTCTGTAACTCTAAAATTGAAATCATTAAAACACTTTCTTTAATTTGAGATTAATTACTTGTTAAATCAATTGGTTATTTCACTGAACAGTTCCAATTGTCACTTAAGTTGTTAGACTAAATGGCTCTTACTAATTTGTTTCTGGTCTAAACTGTAATGGAAGTTTACAAAATTAAATTCAATTGCTGAGTTAACGCCCAATGGACCACTCTTTAATTTATTGCCCTGTTATTAGATAATAAATAATAGAAATCTATTATTTGTTTAAATCAATAATGTCATGTGTTTAATAACTTGATAATTTGATTTATCTATTGACATTAATAGACCAAAATAAATTTAAAGATTTTTGTCCAAGTTTTAAATCATGGGATTAAGTTACATATCTGTATCTCTGATGTAATTGAATGAAAAATATATGACATATTATTTTCTAACACACGGAGACTGTGCTTTCCATGCTATACTATATTACTTATTAAATATACTTTACTTTATTCTTTTTGTGCATTATTGTGCGTAAAGAGATTTGATTTATTAACGAAATAAAAATATAAGAATAAAACCTCAAATTCATGTAAATAATTATTTAATCTTAATGTACAAATATAAGCCTGAAACTTCAATCTTTAGTTAAATTATATAATATATGTATTTTATTACATATTCCATGTTCTTTACTTGGTATGGAGTTAAATTTTGTCAAAGAATTTAAAAAATGGATTTAAGACACACGTTTTATCTTTTTTCCTAACAATCGATACGATTCGAAACACGAAGACCTTACATTAGGTTTCAGTTGAAGCGAGATCTTGCTGAGCTGAGCCGAGCTTAAAATGTGAAGCAAACAATGCAATTCTGAAGAGTTTTAAACAAGAATTGATATGCCCTTTATTTGTTTTCCGGGTGCACATTTAGAGGAGAAACTATATTTAAAAGCAATTCGTTGTAAAGGTTACAATTTTCTTTTTTTTATAAATAAATCGGCTTACAAAAAGTTTTTTTAATGGTTTTATTTATTAACCCTAATATATTATTACCCGAATCTCAATTGAATCGTTTCTTATAGAAGTTCTATATTTAATGTTCTCAGCACATACTCAGACTATGCTATACTGATATATTTTATCCCATTACTGAAAACTTTTAAATTGAAAGTTTTTATTATGAAATAATAACTGCAAAAAAAATTAATACTTAGAACATAATACTAATCTATACTGGGGAGCGATATAATTATGAATAATTAACAATTTTTAATTTTTAACAGAATCTAATTATTAAGAACACATCTAAGGTACAATATCCGTTTATTTTATTGAAACGTAAAACTGCAGAGTAAACATTCAACGGGTTGTATTTCTTTAAACTGTTTGCGACTAAAAAATACCGAGGCTTATTAAAGTATTAGTTGTGAAAATAAATTTGTAAAATACAAAATGTTCCTACAAATTAAATTGCAGTCAACGGAACGGAACAGAATCGTTAGTTTTTTTTACTATAATTCAAATATAAATTACAAATGCTTATTGTTTTCCAAGTAGATGTTAGTTATTTGGTTAAAAGTTACCCTCACAAACAATACAGATTTATTCTCTCTCATACTAACCGATACAGGATACAGGAAAAGATATACAGAGCGACAGGCAGAAAAAAATATAAAATAGGTAAATTTGAGGCAGTGAGTCGTGTAAGGAATATTTATCACAAAATTTGATTGCACATAATAATATAACAATAAAGATAATACATATAAATTAACAATATTATATACCGTATAAAATGTATAGCTTGTATGACCTATAAATTAAGGTTATAAATCTTTCATTAACGAAATACAAGTTTCATTACTCTCTCTTCATTAGCCTGACGGTATATTTTAACGTCGTTGTTTTAAAAACATCGAGACATTTAATTTTCACAATATTAATAAAGTTATAACCTATTAGTTTTATATAAAATATAATAACTGAATTTAATATAAGTTATATAGGATATAATAGGATTTTTAATGATGTTATTACTACAATTTGAAATATTATGAGTTAATGAAATGAAATATAAAAGGTTTAATTTAAATAATAAATTAGAAAACTTTAGAATCGTTATAAAGGAAATGTTCTTGAAATGAAGGACTTTGTCAAAGTACGCAAACTTTATTTCAGTCCTAAATAATCAAGGAAATTAACTTGACAAAATCTTTTAACTCTAAGTTCTCTAAGTTACATTAAATTGTCCGGTTCGCTGGTACGAGTATTGATCATTAACATATAACAAAAGATAAAATTTGTGTAACATTAGTCGGAAACTATCTAAGAAAATTTATTTAAATTTAACTTTGCTAATATTTATATATATAAATCATTTTTAATTTAATATGTAAATTTTTTTGTATCTTTTTAGTGTTCGAGTCTTAATATCGTTCCTCCAGGATGGTAATATGTTTGCTTTTTTTCATATCAGAACCATACTCATTAACAGGTGGAACGTCTCTGCGATTGTCACTTGTTACCAAAAAAGAAATAGTTATATTTAGTTTTTGGTAGCAAAATATACCACATATTTTGCTAATAATACTCAAGCAGTTTTGATAACAAGCTGAATTAATCAAATGGATGTAAGTACGTGATTCAGTGAGGAAGTAAGCAACTAAATGAATGAGTAAGTATGTATGTATTAAAAAACATTGTATTCAAGTAAATAAACTTTGGGTACCTTCTTCATAAAGTAAAATTTGTATCATTATTATATAAAGGACATTTTTCTTCCCATTTCATCTTTTTAAGACTATTGAATTATTAACGTTAACAATACAGATCAGTCTGTGTATTGAAACCATAGCTAGTCGTTATTTTAGTTCAAACTTTAATGCTTACTTACAACTTTAGAACTTGACGTCCTCGTATACTTGAAGAGAAGTTCTGGCTGCCTAGAAGAAAACGATTCATCTTTGGTGTCAATGATTCCA
The DNA here is from genome assembly GCA_918358695.1 of Melinaea menophilus ssp. n. AW-2005. Taxonomy (NCBI): domain Eukaryota; kingdom Metazoa; phylum Arthropoda; class Insecta; order Lepidoptera; family Nymphalidae; genus Melinaea; species Melinaea menophilus. Next base: position 10,495,108 of record OU911057.1, on the reverse strand, counting down.
TTTACGTGTTTTCTCTGCAGTTTAGTTTCCTTAAAAATATATTTATTATTTTAATGTGTCAAATGTGTTTTAGTTTCCTTATATTTAAAACATGTTGTAAAATATTATATAATATAGTTAAATTCTTATCAAAGAGTGCAAAGATAATACAAGTATTAAAGTTTAAGTATCTTATTTATATTTTGTAATTAATATATATTAATTTAATATTTTGTAAATATTTAAATTTTTATGATTTTATAATAGAAAAGTTAACCGACGCGACGTTCATATTTTTAGGCCTTATTTGTATATTTACGGAAACAAAGAAAAGTTTTTTTCAGATTATACATAATAACACAAAAGTAGTTAAAAAAATAATAAAACACAAAAACTTAAAAAATAATATTAAAAACAATAAAGACAAAAAAAAATGTGCTGTCTGGAAAAGGTACATCTCTTACTGTCACTGACAATAATGAAAAAGTTTTTTTAAGTACTTATGACATGAATACAACGAATACAATGAGAAGAATGATTTGAAATGAATGAATGATTCAGTGTATTTTGGGATAGTTACATATTTTAGAAATTAAAAACTTCATAATGTTTACAACATTTCATCGAGAAAGTTCAGTTTACACACTTTAAATAATATATAGAGATCCACTGATTTGAAGTTGCAGGCCATATTATCTTTGAATAGTGTGGTGTTAATTCAATCCAACATAATTTCTCAGGTGTATCTGAAATTCGTAAACCATTACAAAATAAAATGTCTTTTTTTCAATTATAATGTAAAAATATTGTGTATAATTATATATTTAAATCATTACAAGTCAAAGTTTTTTAATTTCACATAGGCGTACTTACTTAACGAAATGTCAGTCTGTAGTTGCCCGGTTCGGAGAGAAACTGCATGGTTAATTTTTAACTTATTAGTATTTTTTTATTTTAATAGCATTGATTTACTTAGTCACAGTCTTGAGTACTAATATATTAAAACAAATTAAAATTCAAGCAAAGAAAATTATATCATATAGTAATATAATATAGAGATTGCAAAATAACAATTCCAAGATCAGAGTATTTTTTTTTCGCGATACTTCACTTCGCAGCTTATTCAAGATAAAGAACAATTGTACATATGTGGGTGATTTTTGTTTGTCTTTCATAGTCGGTTGAAAGGTTTATTCTATGAATGTATTTCCAGACACTATTGTATCTCGAGTTATTTGTTATAAAATGTAAGTATTACGGTTTATTATTGTATCATTGAAACAGAAACATATTATCGACGTAAGTCATGTAAAAGTAAAATAATATTAAGATTTCAATCCTAGATATAACTTAATACTTGCAATTGAAATACTAAAATATACTACATTAAAATATTTCGATATAATTAACAATAGCGACAGCGGAAACGCAAGTAAAGGAAAAAGTTAAACTGTAAGTAAAATCGTAAAAGAAAATACAATCGGATAGAGTTTTCACTAAATATAAATATCTTATATCAAAGTTTACAATTGTAACAAATAAAATATTGTTGTTGAAAGATATGCATCAAATAGATATAGTATGGTAATCATTTTATAATAGGGTTTCACTCTTTACAACAGTTGGTTTCTTGTTAAATATATATGTAGATAACCATTTATCATGTGCTTATATAATAAAATGTATAACAACTTCTTAAATTAATCCGGCAAGCCTATTCTTTTTATATGTCAGATAAGCATGTAATGTGAATAATTCGAAAAAATATATATGACGTTTCCAAAAAATAATAAAATAATAAAAAATAATTGCATAACTTATCTTAAAAATTATTGTATTTAGAAATTTGAGTGCATGGTGGCGAGACTATACCATAATCTTATGAGTATTACTTTAGTGTAACAAGGAAAATGGAAAGGTTATATGGTGAGACACAATATACTTGACAGGTCTTAATACCAGTAAAATTGTAAAATTTACTTAAAACATTATACTTCCATTAACCGCATGTCCTTTATTATAGATACAGCAATTTTTTATAGTACTTCGCATTCGTGCATCTAGTGTATTTAATTCTATACAAGTACTGATATTGAAGAATAATATTTGTTATTCAAAAACACTGCACCTTTTATACCTGCATGTGAGGAAGTAAAGCAATGCATAACACAATGTTTAAGTTCAAAAGTTGTTTGTTTATGAACTAAGTTTTGTTTGTGTCAGTAAATATTATATGTTTTTGTTGTTGGCTGATGTTTAAGAATTAGAACTAAATTAATATTACGCGTAAAAATATCACTACCAAAAATATGATTTAACCCTATGATATTTGAACAGTTTTAGACTATTTTAGATGTCACTCTTTTCTCCTTAAAATAAGTATCTTAAATGGTAACGAAATAGAGAAATTACAAATCAAACTTTATAAATATTTTTATATTAGGTAGATTCCATAGATGAATCTACCTATTGTAATCGATGCGGTGACGGGACCCAGACCCCAGAGTAGGGGCGCTACGCCGTTTATGAACTGGAGATTGAGAATACGTTGAAAAAAAAAATATATATATCCCTCTATATATATATATGTATATATGATCCATCAGTCCAAATTCATGGTAGGCAAAATGTGACTTCACAGGTCGATAGGATAAATTAGTAGGACACACGTAACATCTGATTTTTTGGAAAAAGTGAAAGGGGGCGCTGGGAGGGAGGGTCAAAGTGCAAACCTTTGGGACACGCTACAGGTCGCAAATATTGACGGAGGATTTTCAAACTCGGTATACACATTTTTAAGGACAAAATGAAGGTTAAATTCTTGAACGGGGGAAATCGGTCGAGGGGTTGAGGGGCTGGGGGGGTTGAAAGTTAAAATCCGAAAAAAGTCACAGAAGAAGGCAAAATTTTATTAAATTAACAAATTAAAAGAGAAAACTTTTTTGTACGAAAAGTTTTTTGATGCGACCCCCCGTTTAGGAGATACGGGTGGATGGTGGTTCCCCCACCACCCAATATATGCCGAGTGACCCCTCATAAGACTCGTAATGACTAGTAGAATACTGCTGGCTAATTTTTCTTTGTCGAACCGACCGGCCCCCCCCCCCCCACAACTAAAGAAAATCATTCATTCTAATCATTGTTACCTTCGAATATTGCATATCGAGAATCGCGTGACGGGAATCTACCTAACACGATTGTACAAATTGGGTACAAATTACCTTGAAGCCTGGTATAATTAAAATGAAACAAGTACCTCAGAGCGAGACAATAAATTTAATTAAACTAAAACCTTAACACATTGCGGACTGGCAAAACGATACCGCGATCTAATTCGATCCAACGCCATCTATCGAGAAAACTAAATAGTCATTTTACTTGTAGAATGACGTTGGATCGACCGTACAGTTAAGAGCTTATTTGAATATTTAACATTCCGCCCACCAAAAGGAACATTTCCTTTTAGTACCGCCCACCATGGACAGCTTCATTACATAATGATGGGGAGATTAACAAATTGTGGTTTTCCTTAAAACGTTATAAATACACAAAATATTATAGGCTTAACGTAAGGTCAAAGTAAAATCAAAACAAACATTCTCAAATACAGTTATGGAGTTTCTTTAAACTTTAACAGAATACAAAGTAACAAACCAAAAGGTACAGAACAAAATCTTACTACGAAAACTTATTCAGTAATAGGAAGAAAACACAGTTTTGAAATTGGACGTTTAATCGTAGTGCCTTTGCAACGAACAGTGACAACGCGCGTCAAACTATCTTTACCCGGATGTAGCTGTATGATTCTACCGTATAACCATTTAGCTGGAGGTAAGTTGTCTTCCTTTAATAATACTACATCACCTATTTTACAGTCCAGATTACGAACATTCCATTTCTGTCTTTGGAAGAACTGTGTTAAATATTCCTGCTTCCATCTACGCCAGAAGTGTTGCACCATACGCTGTACCAATTGCCATCTACGTAATGTACTAACCGAGGCATCCTCGAAATTGTAATCGGGTGTCACCACCAACGGATGACCCACCAAAAAATGGCCCGGAGTTAAAGGCACAGGATCCTCTGGGTCGTTACTACCCTGCGACAAAGGCCTTGAATTTAAGCATGCCTCAATTTGATAAAGAACTGTAGACAGTTCTTCAAACGTCAAAGTGGAGTCACCTAAGACACGCCTTAAATGGTATTTTACACTTTTGACTCCTGCTTCCCACAATCCACCAAAATTTGGAGCGTGAGGAGGAATGAAGTGCCATTCAGTTTGCGAGGTAGCAAGAGCAGTAGCAATGTCTTTAAACGTTGAACTCTCCTGATTAAAAAGTATTTGTAGCTCTTTGGCGGCTCCAACAAAATTTGTGGCATTATCGCTCCAAATGTGACGACAATGACCACGTCTAGCAACAAACCTTTTAAACGCTGCCAAAAAACCCTCAGTGGTTAAATCAGAAACAGCTTCAATATGTACGGCGCGTGTGGCCATACACACGAATAAACAGATGTATCCCTTATATGACCGCTGTCCACGACCTTTAGATACCCTAATGTTAATGGGGCCCGCATAATCGACACCAGAGTTAAGAAACGGTTTGCTTGGGGACACTCTGCAAGCTGGAAGCTCGCCCATTAACTGTTGTTTAGAACTCGCAGCATATCGAGTACAGGAAACACAGCGATGTATGTAAGCTCGTACAAGATTTTTCACCCGACTGATCCAGTACTTTGTGCGTATAAAATTGAGTACCAGTTGCTGTCCTCCATGAAAAGTCCTTTCATGTGCGTCAGCTACAATCAGTTTAGCCAAACTTGAGTCATGAGGAATAACAACTGGGTGCTTTGTATCGTCCGATAGTTGAGAATAGCGCAGTCTTCCTCCGACACGCAATATCTCGTATTCATCTAGAAACAAATTTAATTTATATAACGAACTTGTTTTGTCTAATGGAACCTTATTTTTCAAAGCTATAAATTCTGCATGAAACCATTGCTGTTGGCTTTGTCTGATACATATCTGTAAGGCCTCACGAATTTCCGAAGCTGACAGGTATGCTGTGAATTTAATGTTTGCTTTACGAACTCTTGTCGCTTGCAAGAACCTTTTACAATATGCGACAACCCTCACTAGACGAGTAAGTGAAGAGTACTTGTTTCCCCAAATGGCTTCAAAATCAATAACAAGGTTAGCTAAGTGAACGGCAACAATTTTCTTCTCCTCATTAGTGAGTATTGCGCTAGGTTTAGAATATTCAATATGATCATCTCTTAACCAACCTGGTCCTCGTTTCCATAGATCATCATTAAGCAGATTCACTGAAGAAATTCCACGTGATGCTATATCCGCTGGATTATCCTTGGACTTAACATAAGCCCATTGTGTATTATTTAGCAAACTAAGAACCTCTGAAGTACGGTTGGCTACATAAGTTTTCCAACGACTTGGATGATCATTCAACCAAGCCAGCACAACTGAGGAATCTGTCCAAGCATGGATATTTCCCTTAGGAATTTTCATAACTTCGGCCACCTCGATCAATAGGTTTGCTACTAGAACCGAACCGCATAATTCTAGCCGTGGAATAGATATCTGCTTGATAGGAGCTACTTTTGTTTTTGCAGTTATGAGATGTGAGTGTGTTTGCGCACTACTATCAACAATGCGACAGTACACGACAGCCGCGTAAGCTATATTTGACGCATCGCTAAATCCATGTAGCTCAATCGTCATGTCTTCTTCTCGCTTTCCTATCCATCTGGGAATGTGAAAATCCACTAGTTTTCCCAATTCGGATCTGTAATATCTCCACTCTTGAGAGAGTTCTGGAGGCAGTTCCTCATCCCAACTTACTCCACTAATCCATAACTTTTGTATAAAAACCTTTGCGGTTATTATACACGGTGCTATCCATCCCAATGGATCATAGAGTCGTGATATTTCCGATATAACTGTTCTTTTTGTATCAGTAGCAGGTGGAGGCGACATCTTCACGGAGTAATCAAATTCGTCAGTGTTCCGGTTCCAGGTAAGTCCGAGAATCTTAGTAATATTATCAGTTTTAATTTCTAAATCCCTTCCAGACTTTTCTTTTAAGATTTCTAATAAACTCATTCTATTACTTGTCCATTTTTGCAATTGAAATCCTCCTTTCTCTATTAAACTGTTCATTTCATTATAAATCGTTTCTACTTCATTTTCAGATTTGCAGCCAGTCATCAGATCATCCATATAGAAGTCTGACTTCAGCCGTTTGGCAGCCAACGGATATAGGTTACCGTCATCACTTGCAACCTGCTGTAACGATCTGACAGCCAAGTAGGGGGCGCACGATGTACCAAAAGTTACAGTCAAAAGTCGAAAATCCTCTATTTCTTGGTTAGGATCCTCTCTCCAGACAATTCTTTGAAAATCTACATCTGACGGGGCAACTTTAATTTGGCGATACATTTTTACAATATCTGCCGCAAGACAGATTGGATGCTGTCGCCATCTAATGACAATATGTCGCAAATCTGCCTGGAGAGTGGGTCCCACCATCAAGGTGTCATTTAAGGAAACTCCATTAGTTCCCTTACATGACGCGTCATAAACCACTCGTACCTTAGTGGTTAGTTTATCTCGTCTAACCACTGCATGATGGGGCAAATAAACCGCATCACTTCTTTTTCTTTCAGATTCGTTGCAAATTTTCTCCATATGGCCCATTGATAAATACTCCTTTATCACATCAGTATATTGTTGTTTTAATTCATGATCCTTACCCAACTTCCTTTCTAAACCAAGCAATCTTTTTACAGCAATGTTTCTAGAATTACCGTATTTACAAAGTGGGTCTTCTGAACGGAAAGGTAATTTTACGACATAACGCCCATCTTCATCTCTCCTTGTCGTATATGCGTAAAATTCCTCGCAAGCCTGTTCCTCCGGCGTAAAAAGCTTTTGCGTTACAGCAAGCCCGCAGTCTAGTTCCCATAAACGTTTTAGCATTTCGTTCTCTTCAATTTGTGTGTACATAGCTATCACAGTATTATAGGAATTCTGAGACAGACAATCTGTTTTACTAACATGGCCTGACACAATCCAGCCCAAATGGGTGTCTTGTGCCACCGGAGAGCCCGCGGGGCTCTTGATCAGACCTTCCTTTATAACACGACAATACGCTTCAGCTCCTAACAAAATGTCGATTTTATTAGGGCGATTAAACTTTGGATCGGCTAAACATATACTATGAATTTCTGGCCAATTTTTGAGTTCAAAATTGGTATCCGGCATGACTGAGGTCAGAGAACTTAATACATGCGCAGTTACTGTTAGAGTAAAGGAGGAATCATGCAACGATTGAATGTTAATATAAACCACATGTCTAGATACGACATCGCCATGACCACCTATACCTGCAATAGTAGTTTTCGAAACTACTCTCTTTAAACGAAGTAGTTGCGCTGCTGCCTCAGTTATAAAGGATGCTTGGGATCCTTGATCCATCAAAGCTCTCAAAATTTGAGAGGACCCATTTTGTGATTCGACTTTCACCAAAGCCGTGGCTAACAAAACTTGACTATGTGCTTGTCCCTTCATAAAATGGGTAGCTATATTTGCATTAAAATTAGGTATTTCCTCTGACGTACTTTCATGTGGGGCTGTAGGCACCGTCGGTGTAGCAGCCTCACTGGCTCCACTTTGGTTCTTAGGATGCAACAACGTATGATGCTTCCGCTGACATATACGGCATTTTGAAAGAACACGACAAAACTTGGAAGTGTGGTTATTACCCAAACAATTAAAACATACACCCAAAGACTGTGAAATGGCACGACGTTCATCAGTATTTAATTGGCCAAACTTCTTACAACCGGAGAGTCTGTGATCCTCGGAACAATGTGGACATGAACCTTTAACGGTACCATGCATTGCTTTCGCGTGAGATGTAGAACTTTTATTGCCTTTTGATTTAGTCTTAGGTTCAATACATTCCAAGGCTCGAAAACGCGTCTCTAAAAACTCACAAAACTGCTTAAAAGAGGGTAGATCGTCGGATGATTTACTAACATACAGTTCCCACTGTTTCCTAGATTCTACGTCCAATTTCAAGCTGACAACATAAACAATAATAACATCCCATGAATTTACATCAATACCTATATTAGCAAGTTCGTGCAAATAATCACTTGTAACATCAAGCAACTCTTTAAGTGCCTTAGAGGATTCATTTACCATAATACGTTGGCCAAATAATCGATTTAATATACAGGTTGACATAAATTTTTTATTATTAAACCTATGTTCTAACATATCCCAACATTTTTTATAGTTAGCTTCAGTAATGGGAACATGTCTTATAAGCTGTTCTGCCTCATCTGACAGTTGCGTTTTCAAATAATGGAGACGTTGTACGTCATCAAGTTTTTTATTGTTATGAACTAATGATATGAACAAATCTCGAAACGATGACCACTCCGTATATTTTCCACTAAATGTAGGTAAAACTATTTTTGGCAATCTAACTACACTGTCAGATGAACCAGCACATACTTCCTTATTTGAACTATTAACTTTAACTTGAGACAGAGCATTTTTTAATTCAACTTTATACGTTAAATATGTTTCATAAACCTTTTCATAAACATCTTCCTGAAAACACCTATACAATTCTTCACTCTCGTATTCCCCCACTAATCCTTCGTATTTAGCAGTAAAATTCCTGAATTGACTCTCTAACATTTCCAGACGTGCATCCACATAGTTGTAATTTATACGATCTTTCGGAGACTTTTTGAAGTTTATCAAACCCTTCTCAATCTGTCCTTTGACATCCTTCAACTTTCTCAATTCTTTTTCCATGTTTTTAATGAATAATCTAAAAATTCTTCAATTCTGAAAGTTTCGCCAAGGGGAATTTTTCAAAGTCCCAAAAAGAGTAAATTTTATAAGTGTCGCCAAGTGAAAATTTTTTAAGTCCTGGCAACAACTTCAAACCGCTTCGAAATCGGGCATAGATTCGCCGTCTGGTCGTTTTTTGCGAAATTATTCTAAGTCCCTGACTGCCCAATATTTTTACTAAGTTTAAAGTTCATGCAAAGCACTAAGTTCTAACCCTATTCTCTTATAACACTTAATTGTACTCACAGTTAAAGTCCAGTTCACAGCCCACTCACTTATCACAATCTTCAGCACAATATTCCGCCACACTTTTGTTCACGAACAACTAGCGCCACCTTGTATCGAATAGCGGAACTAATCTTGCCACTTGTGTTCTTCCATAAACGCCCTTCGGCTCGTATAGGACCATGTACAAATTGGGTACAAATTACCTTGAAGCCTGGTATAATTAAAATGAAACAAGTACCTCAGAGCGAGACAATAAATTTAATTAAACTAAAACCTTAACACATTGCGGACTGGCAAAACGATACCGCGATCTAATTCGATCCAACGCCATCTATCGAGAAAACTAAATAGTCATTTTACTTGTAGAATGACGTTGGATCGACCGTACAGTTAAGAGCTTATTTGAATATTTAACAACGATCGACCCTATCGAACGAGGTATATAAAAATTTATTGCGTTTATGTACGTTGAACATGTGTATGCATGTGTATATTTGCGACTCAGTTTTTATAATGTCATTATAATTAAACTATTTACTATAAGTACGTTGGTATTATTATTAAATATAACTACATGTAACCCATGTCACTGTATTATTGTGTTTCTGTTAAAGTATTCTAAATTATTAATTAAAATAATTGCCAAATAATGTAATGGTTATTAATATTATCTCAATAAAATTGTCTATTGTTTGCTTCAAATTTGTTTTTGTTGTGTTCAGTTCAGTGTTCATCTCAGACATATATTGTTTGACTGTCGATACAGTCTATAAATAATATATTATGTTCGTTAATCTACTGTTCTTATATATGTATTAAATCTTAGTTCTAATTATTCCTTGTAAATTTCTTGCTACCTATAAAATTTATTAATTAGTTGTGATTATACACATTTTAATTAATTGTATATATTTTTATACTTTTAGTTAGTCAACAAATTAACACAAGTATACTAGGAGGATTTGTTTAGAATTTTTTTATAAAGTTAGAAGAAACTTTGTATTTTATTTATACGTTTATGTAAATCTACACTAAAAGCCAATAGTTCTTTAAGTATTGGTAAACGATGTATTTTCTACTGAGATTTCTTTATTAGATAAATATGTTTTGCGATATGGACAAAAAATTCCTATTTTATGTGTTTTCAATAAAGTTTTACTTTTAGTAAGACATCATTTATAATTTACTTGTATTTTGTTTTTATATAAATTCCATTTATTATAAAACTTAGTTCCCGGTTATTATAACTCCGTTTTGATCTTGTCCTAACCAAGTGTTGTTGTCGTTAATTGGGATACAACAAATAACTAGTAGCGGCAGCAAGAAAATTAAAGTATTATTCATTATTTATTTTAATATCGAATTCATATCATAGGAATAGTTATATAACTAATTCGGTCGTTCAATAAATATGAAAAATGTTAAAATGTAAATTATCCAACAAAATATAATTTAACTAACTTTATTAAATATATTGTTATAACATTGCTGACGGTACGTAATAAGATAGCTACAAGTGAATGGTAGTTGTTGTAATCTATAAAGTGAATTCTCTATGAAAATGGTGTTCATCTGTCTTTGATATTGACGTTTTTATTTTATTATTATTGTTATTGCCTCAGACTTTAAATTGGAAAACTATTTTTGAAACTTTATAAACACAACACCAGAACGTGTCCAGCATTTGGTTAAATCAAAATGCTTCTTGGACCTGGCCAACAGATCTTGACGAACTTTGGTCAGGAACTCACTTAGTACAACTGGAGATGTCTTAACAGCCTTTTTATAATAGAAGATAATGTTTCTGAAGTAAATAAGGATAGGACAATGCCGTTTATGATATCGGGCACCGAGCCGATGGCAATGTTGAATAGCACTCGATTGTACATCTAACAGACCTATAAGTACCTGGACTGTACTCAGTATCGATGAAGTCAGATTTTCACCTGCCATCTCTTCAATACCACTGAAAAACAAGGCATTTCTTTGAGTCTGGTTATCCACATAATCGACTTGAGCAGCACCATTTTGTATCAGACATTTCAACAATTCTAGTATTCCACACCGATGATTTAAAGTTATTGCAATTACTCTGTAGTTTCTCCAAACTAGGGTTACCTATGTCAGTAGATGGTGATGTTGATTTAAATTTTTCTTCAAAGTCAGTTATGCGGCTACCCGCGATTCTGCAATTCTTTTATGCATCTCCACAATATCTTGTAACTTTGCCAGTATAAATTATTGTGTTGTGGAGTATTAAGATAAGGCCAGCAGGTTTGTGCAAGTTTAGACTACATATCTAAATATAGTCTTTGAAAATGCCATCCTTTGAACTTATCACATTTATCACAAATATTAAAACTTTGATATTAGAATACTATATTTACAAAACTATTTCTTTCCTGCATCAGTATTCTATGAAGTATAATCCACTTCACTCACCAAGTCAAGAGTTTATCTCCTAAAATATTGTTAAAAAATTATAATGCGAATCGACACAAAAGGACTATTTACTTTTAAGTTATTTATTAGACAATTTTCTTGTAATATTCACTTTTTCTGGATGGCTCAGATTTTTGTACTGTTAATCAAGAGGTTGGAAGTTATCCATAAATTTATAATATTCTGGTACCTTAATAGCTTAAAATAGATTTATAGAAAAAATGTGCGGTGTACCTACTTTGAATATTTTTTTTATTAAATAACATTGAAATATTTATATATGGCGAAGTTCATATATAAATAGTTCATATATAAAACTTCACATAAAATTACTAAATATTGTAGGTAAAAAATGCCTATCCAGAACTTAAACATTTCAGTTAGACACTATTGTATAAAAACCCAACTATTAAATGTAAATGTAATTTTTAAATATTAAACAATTTAATAATATTGGGTCGATTTCCATTTATAAATGCGAAGAAAATAAGTGAAACGTCTTATTTATTATTATATTTAAGCAAAGTCCTAAACTCTTCAAATTACATTAAAATAAGCGCTTATTTTTCATATTTGAAAAATTTTGAAAAATTTGGTTTTGATACTTTTAATTAAAAAAGAATTATTCCAAAAAAATATTAATTCAACATTTATCTGTCCTGACACTACATTCATCATAAAAATTAAACCCTGGAATGAGTGGTAGCGCCAAGATGTATCCAAGTGAACTTGGCCCGTATATTGGTTTGAAGGGGAAGTAAATTCATAGAAGAAATGAGAGACGAAACCTGATATAACTTCTTTCAAATCCATTCCTGTATTCTATTCTGCCAAGATCCTCTTTTTCTGCCAATTATATGAGCACTTGACATCTCTATTTTTTAAGAGATGACACAGTAACGAGAACAAAATCATACAAATGTATATATACAAATAGAACAAACACAAACTAACACAAAAAAAACTAACATCATAATAATTATCGAGTTCTCAAGAGGGTAAGAGGGACGACATTAAAAAGTTATACCTACATATATAGATTTGAATTATCAGAAAAAGATTAAAATTCAAGTTGGTAACTCCTTTTTTTTTATGTTTGAGGAGGCCAAACGAGCTGGCGGGTCACAAATGGACGTGATCACCGCCGCCCATGAACTCTTGCAACATCCGAGGATTTACAAGAGTGTGACCGGCCTTGTAGCTAGGAATAAACGCCTTTTTTGAAGGGAGTTCGTTCCACAAGCGAGTGGAACATGGAAAAAATGTACTTGAGAACCGCACAGTGGAAGATCGCCACGCATCCAGGTGGTAGGGATGGTATTGGAGGCGATGGCGCGCTGTGCGGTGATGGAATTCGGCGGTAGGCATCAGATCGAATAGCCCTTCGGAACACTCAGAAACTATTCCTAAGGAAGTCTCTATAGTAGACACAAGTTTCTTTCGGCACTCGTCGACGTTTTCCCGAGAGAGACCTGCGCGGCCGGAATATACTGCATCCCCAGTGCTGTCATCCGCATAACAATGTATGTTGGAGATATCATTGATATGCAGGAGGAACAGAGTTGGGGATAGCACGCAACCTTGGGTTAGCAGCGTTCAAGGGCTTGGGGTCCGAGCAAAAACCGTCGAGAACGACCTGTATGATCCGCTCAGTGAGGAAGGTGGTGATCCACTTGCATAAACTCTCGGGAAGCCCATAGGAAGGTAGCTTCGAAAGAAGCCCCTTGTGCCATACACAATCGAATGCTTTCGCCATATCCAGACTAACTGCCAGACCCTCCCCCTTGCTTTCAATAGCAGCTGCCCAACGGTGCGTAAGATATAACAGAAGATCACCAGCCGATCGACCATGGCGAGAGCCATATTGCCGGTCATTGACCAACTGATGATCCTCGAGGTAGGTTAGGAGCTGTTTATTGATAATGCTCTCCATTACTTTGGAGAGCAGAGAGGTAATAGCGATAGGTCTGTAGTTAGCTGAGTCCGAGCTATCACCTTTTTTAGGGATCGGATGGACAAGGGCACGCTTCCATGAGGCCGGGACTACGCCTTCAAGGTAGGAGTACCGAAATAGACGCGTTAGCACTGGAGTCAACTCAGGGGCCCACTCGACTTATGAACTTTCAAGGAAAAGAGGGCTTTTCGGATTAGTTTTTGCCGAAAAACTATTTCCGGCATTAAGCTTGGGCACCGCTGGATGATAGGCGGTGTTGTCTGTCCCTGGTCGTCCAAAGTCGAGTTTGAGGCGAAAAGAGTGCCCAAGGGATCGGCTTTATCTTTTGCCGTTTGGGCCAAAGAGTCGTTCCCAGTGTGCAATCCCGGTAGGGATGGCTGACAAAAGTTTCCCAGACTGGCTTTGGAAAGCGCCTAGAACTTGCGCCTGCCAGGCGGGTACTTTGCCAGCTGATCCCCAATTTTGACGACTTGCTTGAACTTTGCTCTAGCAATTTTCCCTTTGAAGAATCTGGAGGCACAATCATATTTCCTTCTTCAGAACTCTAGAGTTCGGATCCTTAGTGACTAACGCATTGGCCCAAGCTTACTAAGCCTGCCGTTTACCAGCTGCTGCAGCCCTGACAGACGCATCAAACCAAGGCCGCGATCTGCCACCAAGTGGTACCACAGAGCTTGGTACAAATAGTTCCATGCCCTTTAGTATCACATTAGCTACAGCCGCAGCGCAGTAACTAGGATCATCGGAAGGGAAACAAATCGGCCCCCATGGGTAGGATGCAAAAAAGGACCGCATTCCATCCCAATCCGCTGACTTGTAGTGCCAAACGCGTCGAGTCGCAGGTGTTGTGCGAGCCGAACGTTGAACGGGCACTACACTCCGTACCAGACAATGATCAGAGGACCCTAACGGAGCCTCTACAGTGACCTGGTACTTTTCGGGATGTGTAGTCAGCAGAAGATCCAACAAAGAGGGCATATGGCTGTCCACGTCCGGTAGACGTGTGTGCGTCTTGACCAATTGGGACAGACCATTTTGCCAGAGCAAAGTCAAACACAGATCTCCCCGCGTAGTCGGTGGCACGTAACCCTAGCTAATCGGCATGGTGCGCATTGAAGTCCCCGAGGACTAAGACTTTGGCGGAGGGAGTATGTGAAAGCAGATCGTCAATCTTCGCCTGAACATGGCCCAAGAGTTGATCCGTTTCTGCATTACCACTATGGGACCTGTAGAGGCACGCGTAGACTCTGACATGGTTGTCCATGTCCACGCGCAGCCAGGTACAGACAGGTCCCGACCTTCAAAAATCTGAAGGCGATGGTAGCAGATATCCTCCCTTACGAACACAGATACCCCGGCGTGTGGTATAAAATGGTGTTCTAGTTTATACCCGGGGTATGACAGGTACGCTGTGTCGCTAGGTTGAGATATCTGAGTCTCCGTCAGAAACAACAAGTCCGGCTGCGCCGTCCCTAGATGATAGTGGACGGCGTTCAAGTTGGAATGAAGTCCCCGGATGTTGCAGAAGTCCACATTTAGAGTGGGTCGGGGTGCCGCTGCGTTGACCCGTCGTTTGCCCTCAAAAAACACAAAAGGCGATACTTTGCCCGCCCCAGATACGACGGGCAGCCCGACCAAAATCCAAGAATCATTTCCCCGATTTTGCTCGGTTTTTTGGGCATCGCTTTAATGTTTGACGGGGGGGGAGGGGCTTTGGGCTTTCGGATTCTCTCACTTACCGACGGAACATAACCGAATGAATTTGGTTACTATGCGTTGGTCTTCTGTGAGAGGGTGGTCCTTCCCCGGTCGAGCTAGCCCAATACGAGCTGCAGTCAGATAAATACAGCTAGCCTCTACCACCTAAATACCTCGTTTATTTATACATTGCTTCTTAATTATTTTTAAAAACAGATTAATTTTTTTAATAATTGTCGTTGTTTTACATTTTTATAAACTCAAGATACTGTTTCTACTTTTTATGTTTTCAGTACATAAAACGCATTTAGTTGTTAGGTTGAAATAAGATCGTTTAATACAACTTATAATAAATAAATAAAACGTTATTTATGCAATAATCCAGTTATAAATATACAGTAATTCACAAATAGAATCTGATTCCTATATTATATAATGTATAGTCATCTCCACCTGGAACAATGTACTCTTCAGGTAATATAATGGTTTCTCAAATAGGTACATTGGTTTCGGAAATTACTGTCCATATACAAACTGATTTCAAAATCCAAACTTTGTTTTTATATGTAGACATATGTGGACGTATGCATACTCGTATATATATTTATGTGTATTTATGTATATACAAGCATAAATATGTACGCTTTTAAATATATATTTATACATGCATAAGTATATATTATCCATGTACAAACTCATGCCTATGATACTCTTTTCACTTAGCCAACCTGAATTACCAAACTCTTAATTGGTTGTCGGTGACGATAAAAAAATCGTTGCATATATTTATATAACATAAATAAATCTATTTGAATAAAATTCGAATATGTCTCTTTCAGGAGAGCCTACAATCATAAAAATGGCACCATATATTACAATAATATTAGTACACTGACCACGCACATATAAATGTGCTACACATTGGGAAAATTAGTTGCCTCAAGCACATTCATTAAATATTTTAATAGCCCATAACTTTTTGAAGGACTAAAAAGCACCGTAATTCGAGGACAAAGTCAATTTAATTCGGTTAAATAGTTTTCAAATGTGGGTTTGTTGGAAGTGATAAAAATATTTTATACCACACATCACTGTTTTTATGTGTAACAAGTTATTTCAATTGCATTGGATTTCATAAAATCTTTTAAGAGTAGTTTAAGTAAAATTCTTAACTCTACCGAAATCTATTTAGACCCTATTATAGCTGTAGCTTTTATCATGACAATTAAAATTATTAGTAATTTTAATTAATACTTTCAAATAAATCTAAAACTGCCAGCTAAATCGGAATAACTCAATAAACTATAACAAAAGTGCTCTATTCTATTAATTAATATCTGTAAAGCCGATTGAAACTTATCAACTATTTTGGTACTACGTGAGAGGTTCCAATTTTATTTTTATTATCTATCTAAAAAAAATACATTTGTCGTTATTTAAATGTAAATCCTTACTGAATCAGCTTAGGTGTCAGTTCTGGTTCTATGGGACGGATAAAAATTGTTGTATTACAACCTAAAGATCTTAAGGACTTTTGATATATACCTGCAATTATTTTAACATTTTGTTACAAAGTTAGTAAGTTCTAGTTATAGTCAAGGTTCGAGATAGTATCTGTACCATTAAAAGACAAAATAAAGCAAATAGCTTAGCATTTACTTAATCAAAATGAAAATAAATTCAGTATTAATATAATTAGATCCAAGACACTGGTAGTTTCATTCTATATCCACAGTTTCATTCCAAAATTAAAAATGATACACGTTCTAAAAATGTTAAACCTTGTTGGAAAAGCGAGATATTAATATAAAACTGCCTAACAGTTTAATGAGGCCTTTATCTTTTATTGCTTTTCTTTCCAGCTAATTGCTACACAAAGTTAATCTTAAAAAAAATCTTAAGAACTCTTCAAAATAGCCTAGAATATTAACCATTTATTAAGATAAAAATCTAGGCAGGTCCGAAAGCGCCATTAATAACTCTTTCAGGTCTTGAGACTAAGTAAGCTATTAAGTAAAAGAAATGATTTTGTCATCTTAAATATAGTAGTAGTATTTTCATAACTTTCAAAACCAGCTTATCGGAGTCTGATTAATAAAAAATAAAAGACTAACAGATCCAGGTTAAGCCGCTGTAATCTCTTGAAGGCGAGATGACAGACAATTACAACTCTTCTCTTTTTTGTAAAATATAAACTTCCTAAAACAATTTTTTTAACTAAAAGGAAATACGGAGTTTTGTCTATACTTACATATTATATTACATTTTGCTTGCTATCTTCTTTCCTTTCACTTTTAATAAATATGTGTATATACGGTACTATATTGACAAAACGTAAATGTGTAACAAATCATATTTTTAAACGTGGTATATATATGTGTGAAAAGGTTAGTTTAGTTGAACAAGTATTTATTTCATTCAAGTATACAATCAAATTAAGTTATTTAGGTTTAAATCAAAATGTTTATATAAACAGGCTACTTGAATAAATCATAAATTATAATAATTTTGCTATTGTTTTGCCTGTTTATAACTGGGTATAATATAACTATATTAAACTTAATATTGGATATAAATTAATATTAAAATATAATATTCTTATTGTCTTACCTAAGTCTTGATATATCCTATGATCTTCTTGCTTCGCGGCTTCTGTACCGAACGAACGTGTTGCCTGTGTTATGCGTCATATTTTTCATTTTAATTAGACTTTGGTGGCTGGTCTACATTGCCGAGCCTCCTCAGTCCGATGCTCTGCTCTTGTCCTGTGTGTCTCTGGCTGCCATGGGTGAGTGCAAGGGTATCTCTCGGAACTATACTACGGTTTGATTTGACCCAGTGACCCGCTGGTCTTAACAGGAGCGCTTGTCAACTGATCAGGATCGGTTACCGACTGTTGCGAAATTAACAAAGGCATCAAGCTTCCTCTGCTATGGACGCTACGAGAGCTACATGTTACTGATAGGCGTTGCAACGAGTTTTACTACCATAGTTTTGTGCTACAAAATTTGCTACGACTGACTACCTGCAGTGTCCTAAGTATATACTATAATGCCTCTAAAACACAATTCTATTAGGAATACTTCACCGGCTTTAGGTACTACTTCAAATGACACGGAGATAAGTACAATTTTATCTTTTACAAATATTACAACCCGGTGTACGAAACAAAAGGGGGAAGAATCCGATTATTTTAGCAACGCGATACTCAGATAGAATCAAGATAAAAAATTTCAAAGCACTTTTGACCTCCATAAATAACATTAAGACGTCAATGAACATGACATTAAAGAACGACGGAATACTTAAGAAACTGACTTTTCTTGAAGAAGAGCATTCCAACTATTCTGCTAATATTCATTGATTTATCTCAATTAAATAACATCTACCCCTTAAAAATCGATCAAGGGGAATCAAATTATAAGGGATAGACTGAAAAGTTATTTCAAAAAGTTAACGGTGAAAATAAACTCAACAAGTTTAACACTGCTAATCATAAAGATACACAAAACATAATCCTACATCGTTTACAAATGTTACATAAAATATAAGAAGTATATCGCATATCGGTCGCAACTTTAATGATTTTGAAATCCTGCCTATAAAACTTGATCTTAATGTAAATTTTATTGCGTTAACAGAAAGCGGGTTTCAAAAAATAGCCTTCTACCATCATTGCCTGGATACGTTGCACATAGTATACGATATGGTAAGTAATTTAAACTGTGGTGTAACTATTTACATTAAAAGCTTAATAACACAAATCAGAGTAAGTAAAACAGGTATGATGATGCTAACTGTTCACTGGTAGAAATAGGCAATAATATTGCCATTTTATGTCTGTAAATAGACACCATATTTATTCGCAGTTAATAAATTTCAATTAGCAAACAGTAGACTATATAAGATAAAATTGAGTGAAAATTAGTTGGTTAGTGATAATTTGCTAATGACGACAACTGCCCAATTAACTCTTTAGTCTGACTGCCAACAGATACAGAGGAAATCAAAAGTGTTATCCTGACACTTCGTAAGAGTTCTTCTTTGGCGTGGGATGGTCTGTCATCTATACTATGTAGCTAAATAATGCCAAAATGGTTACTTATATAGATGGCACTGCTATAATATTTAGTAGATAGACGTAAAGCGAGGCTACGAAGCATTCTACATACTGATTTTCCAAGATTTGTAAATGCCTGTATTAAAACCTATCGACTCTTATGTGTGTGCAGTGTTTAAGAAGGAAATTAATGAAAGACAGAATAAACATTCTGTGTTTCATTAATTTCCTATGGCATTCTAGTTTGGGGCGGCGCTGCTAAGTAAGTGTGATTGCAATCGAGAGAGCCTAAAGATCAGATTGACAACTGTTTAATATTACTAGACTACGCGAATACTGAAATACTTTTCAAACAAATTTCTTGATTCTTCAAAAAACCTGTAAAATACTCGTACCCTTGCCAATGACTGACATGATTTTTGCGATTAGAAACTGTATTACCTTGCCTATCATATATATTTCCATTATGTATTTATTAGTCACTAAGAATTTTTACTTCATCTTCATAAAATAGTCTTGTTACATGATTTGTTATTGTTAATGTTTAGTTACCGCTCAGATTATAAATATAATAAAGAAAATGACGGCAATCTAACGAACTAAAATTCTAGTACGGAAGAGCAAGATACCTCTGCCGTCATAAGGTATGAACTCGTACGGAGTGAAGTCAAATTGACTAAACTTAGGCTCTGTCTTTGCAACTAACCACATTTTATGTGTGATAAACCTACAACCATGTCATACTTTATGAACTTTTGCCTGTTATTGTTATTTTTTTTTCCTTGTTACCTAAATAAATTTAGTATTGATCTAAAATAATTTTATTGTAATGAACTTAACAACAAGATTACCTATAAAACCTTTTTTAAAAAAATCTTGATATTATTATTATTATTATGTTATCTTCAAATAGTAATTCTCTATATAGGAATATAATGAAAAAGAAAATATTATAAAATTATAGCAGATAGATAGGGAGCTATGGTAAACAAAGAAATTACACTATCAGGATCAACAATAATATATTGTTGGATTTGAATAAATAATGTAACAGATTGACTATCATGAACAAATTTTCTTTTAAAGTCAAAGTCAAAGTTTTTGTCAAAAAACGAGTTCTACGAAATTCTTTCATTTTCAAGCGATATATATACTTTTGTATAGGTTTTTTTTTAAAGCATTTTAACCTTTAACATTCAAAATAGCCGTTATTTTATTATTATTAAGTATTATTGTATTAAGGATTTCGTTGGCTGAATTCGAAGGATATATTGGCCTAATAATATAAATAAAATAAAACTTTTCTTCTTAACTGTGTAAAGTAATTTACACAGACCATTTCCCAGTGATTGTCTAAAGAAACTTTATTTTATCAATTGGTTGTTTACTCCGTTACAAAAGGTTTTGTGGAAAAACAAATTCTTTAAAAGATATTAAAATATTATTTTCTTCCTTCCTTATAAATATATTATTTTAGTAACTATAAATTGACGTTATTTATCTATCTGCCTGTTCGTGACATCAAATGAAATATGAAACTTTATATGTATTTATTCTGAATATTTATTTTGTATTTGTAAAGAAAATGATTTCAAAGATATATTATAATAAATCATTAAAATTGAATTAGCCGTTGTAAACGACTTCGTCTTCTCGCTCCTTCGTTCTGAGCTGAATAAAATTTTTATTTTTATATAATTATTATATTATACGCTTCAGTGAGACCGGTACTACGGTAAGAGGAGGAGTGCTGAAACAAACGCGTAAGCACTGGTGTTAACTCAGGGGCACAGGTCAATCAATGCCTTTTATACCATTTAGTTTCAGACTAGGAGTTATTTTTTTTATTTAACTTCAGAAGTATCATCTAGGGCGAGTAAGTCAGTTCCCTTAATCTTTCGTTAAGATTTTTTATCAGAACAGGTTCTCTTAAGTAACTCTCTTTTTCTAGTAATCAGGGTCCATGTGTTAGTTATGCAGTGGTCGTAAATCAATGTCTTCAATTATTATACGAACATAAGAACAAGATGCTTTTTCAGCATAATTCATTAAGTCAGTGATACAAAAATCATTGCTGAATGGAAAATTTCATTCTTGTAGTAGAGAAAACTGCTTTTGTCGACCTTCTAATAATCTAGTTTTCAACCCTACTTGTTATAAGATTTAAGGTTTATGAACAATAATAATGTTGAAGTCATGGGACAGCATAGGTAAGCGAATCAGTTTATTATTATTAAAAGACTTAAGTATCATTTTCAATAATACGTATTTCCAAAACATATTATAAAATGATTTTATTGAAATAATTTGTTTTAACTTTACTAAATTATTTAATGTAGGAGTATATGCATATTTTTCTAACTTACTTATGTTTTTTTAATGTATTTAAAAATACATATATTAAAATTTATAATGATTGATGTTATATTCCTAATTTACTGAATGCCTGTTATAGTTTCTATATCATTTAATTTTATATAGATAATTTGAAAATTAAGGATTAACAAATTGTACATACTAATAATTTGAATTTTTAAATTTATATTATTGATTTTATAATTTAATTGAGTTGTAGAATTCATTACTGTGGGTATGATTTCGGTGATCAAAGTCATTTTATTTTTATTTTTAATTTTTTCGAATTTAATTTCACTAATAAATAATTATTCGTCTTATTTAAACAGCATAGTAATTCGTAAATTATCTAGATTCCTTCCTTTCCTGTAATGGTTTTAATTATTGATCCTAAGGGGTTGATTAGGCTTCGTTTCACTCTACTAGTTGTAGAAATCTGTTCTAATTTCATTACTGTCACGTTCTTTATGTAATTAGTCTGGATTTGTAAAGTATTTAATTAAATTATCATCAATATTATGAACTAACTTATTTAACTGGGTACCTTTATAAAAAATATATTTTATATCTTCTGTTATAGGTCTTACATGGTCTTACATCTAATGATTTGACGATTGTCCATTTGTCGTTCTTCCCACGGTGGATTATAATTATATTTCTTAAAGATAGTAAGTAGTCTAGGTTTTTTATTTATTTCCTGAAGTTGAAAGGTCCATATCACCGGGACCAGAATCGAAACCAGAAAGTGATACCTGTGGAGGTCGTTTAACGTTCCTCATTGGCATTTTGGTATTACGATCATTAGGCACTACAACAGGGAGAGTGGTTTTAGAAATCTCAAGCTTGAATATAACGCGGTTTATCTTTACTTTTGGGATGGAATGCGGTGCTTTTTTACATCCTACCTCTGGGGGCCGATTTATTTCCCTTCAAATGATCATAGTGACTGCGCTGCGGCTGTAGCTGATGTGATACTTCAGGGCATGGAACTATATGTACCAAACTCTGTGGTACCACTTTGTGGCAGATCGCGGCCTTGGTTTGATGAGTCTGTCAGGACTGCAGCAGCTGGCAAACGGCAGGCTTATCAAGCTTGGGCTAATGCGTTAGCCACTGAGGATCCGAACTCTAGAGTTCTGAAGAGGAAATATGATCGTGCCTCCAGATTCTTCAAATGGAAAATTGCTAGAGCAAAGTTCAAGCAAGTCGTCAAAATTGATGATCAGCTGGCAAAGTACCCGCCTGGCAGGCGCAAGTTCCAAAGCGCTTTCCAAAGCCAGTCTGGGAAGCTTTTGTCAGCCATCCCTACCGCCATTGTGTGAGTGGGCCAGATGGTATCTCTCCAATTGTGCTACGGACATGTGCCCCTGACTTGACACCAGTGCTAACGCGTCTATTTCAGTACTCCTACCTTAAAGGCGTAGTCCCGGTCTCATGGAAGCGTGCCCTTGTCCATCCGATCCTTAAAAAAGGTGATAGCTCGGCCCCAGCTAACTACAGACCTGTCGCCATTACCTCTCTTCTCTCCAAAGTAATGGAGAGCATTATCAATAAACAGCTCCCAACCTACCTCGAGGATCACCAGTTGGTCAATGACCAACTCTGTTCCTCCTGCACATCAATGATATGTTGAATATCTCCAACATACATTCTTATGCGCATGACAGCACTGGGTATGCGGTATATTCCAGCCGTGCAGGTCTCTCTCGGGAAAACGTCTAGGAGTGTCCAAAGAACCTTGTGTCTTCTATAGAGACTTCCCTGGAGATGGTCTCTGAGTGGGGTGAACTGAACCACGTTCAATTCAATCCCCTAAAGACAAAAGTTTGCGTGTTTACCACTAAGAAAACCTCATTTGTCTTATCACCGCTCTTCGAGAGCACTCCCCTAATTGCCTCGTCAAGTGTTAGAATACTGGGTCTTGACATTTCGAGCGATTGTCAGTTTCGTGATCATCTCGAAAGGAAGGCCAAGTTGGCCTCGATGAAATTGAGAGTGATCAATAGAGCGAGGCAGTATTTCAAACCTGGCCAAAGACTTGCGCTTTATAAGGCTCAGGTCCGACCACACATGGAGTACTGTTCTCATCTCTGATCCGGATCACCCCAATATAAGCTTCTACTATTTGACCGTGTACAACGGAGAGCCATTCGGATTGTCGGAAACCCAGTGCTCTGCGAACGGCTGCACACTTTAGCATTGCGTAGAGACGTTGCATCTCTGTGCGTCTTCTACCGCATTTACCATTCTGATGAGCTATTCGATCTGATGCCTATCGTCGAATTTCATCACCGTACAACGCGTCTTTGACTCCTTTACCATCCCTACCACCTGGATGCGTGACGATTCTCTACTGTACGGTTCTCAATGACCATTTTTCCACGTTCCACTCGCATGTGGAACGAACTCCCTTCGGCGGTATTGGCCGGCAACACTCTTGTAAATCCTCGAATGTTGCCAGAGTTCATGGGCGGCGGTGATCACGTCCATCCGTGACCCGCCAGCTCGTTTGCCCTCCTCTTAAATAAAAAAGAAAAAGAAAGAAATACGATTCTAAGTCCAGAACATTTTTCTAAAAGTTTAGATTGATTTATGACTATCAAATATTTGATAAGAAAAAAGTTTGTAAAAGAAATCGGACGGAAATGGTGTGGTTAAATTACTTGACAAATTGGACAAATAAAGCTTTATTTAATTTAAATTATCAATTGAATGTAAATTATTTTTTTTAATCTTTATTACACAAATTTAAAAATTTTCTTCTGCGATTTCATTATATTTAATGAATTAATAAGAATTGTTATTAATATATATACTAAATATTTATAAAACAACAAATATTTTAAAATAAATATTTAATTGAAATGTGCAAAAAACACCTTTTGAGCATTAAATATTAGTAGCATTGATATTATAATTTTAACGTATATTTCATTTATATATGTACTCAATTTACATTTGCTTCTTCAGGCAGGCAGAAGTTTAATGAATAACTTATTATATTAGTTCTTTACATATGAAATTGGCATTTTGTCGTAGTGGTCACTTTAGTCAAAAATTTCTCTCTTTGGTCAGGAATTCCAAATTCAAATTTATACAGCTACACATATATTTATGTTCCGTTAACCGTCATTCATTTGATTTTTTTCTCTTTGGTTCTTTTCTGTTTTGCATCACTCAGCTTACAAAATGGAAAACTTGAAATATCGCGGTATTTACGGAAATGGCTCGAAGGATTAATGATGTATGGCAGTTGTGTCGCAAAAGAATATACAGTGCGTTTTTGGTTTCAACGTTTTATTTATGGAAATGTTGACCTGCAAAACAAGCTCTGGGGACGGCCGGAGATCCAAGTTGATAATGAAAAATTTAAGGCTATTATGGAAGCAGATCCATTGCAAACCACGTCCGAGTTAGCTGCAGACTGCATTGTTAGTGATAAAACTGTTTTAATCCACTTGAAGCAAATTGGAAAGATTAAAAAGTTTGAAAAGTGGGTACCTCACGAATTGAGTGAAGCAAACCGTCAAACTCGTATCGACTGCTACGTCACATTACTTCACCAGTACAACAATATTAAAATTAATAAAATAATTGAAGAGTTAAAGCTTAAACATACAAATTGACTTAACAAAATAAACAAATATACGACAAAAGTGGTCATCAAATTCTAACAAAAACTACTCCGAATTCTAATCCCAAAGAATCCTCACTCGGGTATAGTTTCGGTAATTAATTTGGCGTCTGTGAGGTGATGTGTGACTAGCTGGGTTGTGGTTTGAACCCTTTACTGTTTTTTATGATTTTAGAGCACTTTTTATTTGTGTATATTTTTTTAATAACAAAGTAAGTAGGACTTCATTTACTTTGTCGAATTATTACGTTGTATTTGCTTTTACTTATAATAAAATTATATAAATATTATAATAATGTTTCATATAAATTAGTGGTTTTCTTTGATAAGACATAATTATGCCACTCTCATTAGCACACATGACAACAAATATACAAAAATCTTTTTAAAATTAAATTTAAATTGTCTGTTGATGTATAGTGAATAAAGAAATTGAAATCGAATTAAAATTGACTTTAAAAACCTACATGCGTGTACAACGAGATGCATCGGCTGGAAATTTTGCAAAACAATTAATTCATATAGAAAACGGGCGAATGCAAATTGATGAATCAACGCAACGTATGCCAGCAAACCTCGGTAAGATCACAAAAAACATAGACAAATGTGTGCAAAAAGTTGCCAAACTACAGAACTACAACGATCATCAATGACTTAGTACGCGTGCTATATTACGCGTCTTTTACTGTTCAAGCAATATTGCTCTGGAATGCATTGCCGGTAGTCATCAGACAAGCAAGGTCTTTGACTGTCTTTAAGAGGTTGGTTAAATATCATTATCTTGGCCTCTGTTCGTCACTATAATGTAAATTATATGTAATTATATATTACCCTTTAACGCTTTTTTATATCTTTATATTATTTTATCTCTTATTTTTCCTCTGTTTTTTCTTGCACATATCAAATAATCTGTCTCCTGTATTCATAATATATATATATATATATATATATATATATTTATTGAATTATGTATTTTATTTATGTTATATTTATTTGTATTTCTGTATATATTTATGTTTGTTTCTGTAATTATGTCTGTTAATATTATGCACCACTCTTGTATGTAACTCACCTTAAACTTAAGACCGCCTTATTATATACCCATATATAGTTTAAATGTTTTTTGTTCCGATACTGTTATTTTACATTGTGGTTGCAATAAAGTATATTATTATTATTAATATTATATTAGCTATTCAAAAACAACGATATCAATACCAATCAACTTCACAATTCAAAATGCAATACCCAGAATTGTACAACATTAACATCACGATTTAGTTTAACTTAATAAACATTTAAATAATTTCATATTTCACTAGTTTCAATACATTTTTTATAATCCTGTTCATTATTTTAAACCAACTTTTATATAATATAATATAATTATACAAAAATCTTTTTAGTATTATCCAGGATATATGAACTTGACATTGAAATAAATAAAGGAACTTGATTTACATGTTGCGGACGTGAAGATAATCTATTATGATAAGAAGGGTTGGATTATGCACAAGGGATTTACAGACCCTATATCAAGTGTGGTAAAATGTACTACTCGTATACATTTAAATATTAAAGATAAATGTTGTATAATTAAAGTGATAATTTTTAATGAAAACAATAAGAACTATTAGTAGTAAACATTTTTATGTTTTTGTGGCATTAAACTGACAAAGGGTCTTATTAAAATACATTAAATAAGAATTGACTCATTATTCTATACTCATTTATGTTACATTAAAAGTTTATTATATAATTATATAATTCAATTATGATGCTGTAGTTATAATAAAAGAGGGATGAAATCCTAACTTTATTAATATTTATATCTAAAATTATAATGACACGTCATAAGTAATTTCGGGTACTGTTTATTTAAAATACTTTGTTTATTTTATAAAGGAAAAGTAATCAAACTATTCTACTTGGTGGTTTACTATCACCAAGTAAACTCGTTTAATTTCATCAGTGATAGTAAATAACAATTTTCGAATGGAATTATTTTATTTTCACAGTATTATGACCCGATATTAGTATGATATTAAGGTTTAGTGTAAAGTGTTTGAACTATTATAATAGTAGTACGTGAAATATTGTACAAGGTTTCCATTTAAAATACCTGCTCGATGTGATAAGTAATATACTAGAGGAAGAGGTATTTAAAGTACCAATATAAAAAAATCTGTCACTGTAAAAAGGAAAGCAATATTTTTATATATTTTTTTACATTTTGAATAATATATATTATTATATATATATATTTTATATTTTTAAATAGTTCCTAGTAAAAAGTATTATAACTAGTTAAACAAATAAGATTTGATAAAGAATTTAACTGAAATACATTGAATTTTATATTGCAGATATGTAACTCCTATGTAAAAAATCAATATATTTTAATACAGGAATAGTTTATTGATTGGTACATGATATTTATGTATAAGCATTATACATATATTTAAAGTGTCTTACACAAAACAAGTATCGTTCCATTTAGGTATAGTAAGTTATGTAGGCATGTATCTTAATAGAACTATAGGTGTATTTAATACATGATATAGTATAAACAATGCTTTTGATGTAAATAGATTATCCAGAATACCTGATTGTATCAGTCAAAGAGCTGCCTTAAATACCTCAGACTGCAATTCCATTGTTGCAATGCTTGTTCAGTGACTACCAATGGTGAGCAATACCCACAAATAGGATGAATAATTTAATATTAATATATCAGTTTAATAAGGTTGATTGGATTTTATTTACTAAAATATATTTATATCCGGTGACCGACTAAGTCAATGTCAAAGTTTTTAATTCCATTTATATACATTTTATGTATGAAATGTCAAACTCTAGTATTACTGTTCTAAATTGGAAGACTTTGAAGAAAAAACTGTCAAAAATTACATTGAACAAAATAAAAAAGTATCTAGAAAATAATAAAAATATTTTGCAAAAGTAAAATATTAAACACAACATAATTCTATTTCACAAATATAGAGTTAAGAAATAAGTAACTATAACAAGTTCTTCAATGAAACAGCAATTAATTTAATATATAAGTTGCCTGGCGTTGGATAAAGGTTTTTTTTTTTACTTTTCTAGAACAAAATGGATAAAATTTCGATGTGAATAATATTATTATTGTTATGTAATATTTTGTTTTATTGGAGTCATCAACAAATCTATTTGATTCTTTCAATAATAAAAATATAAAAAGTTTGTACAAATTGATTTATTATATATTTAATTTAAATTATTAAATCCATTATATATGTTTAATTACCAACCCAAGATTATTTGATCTTTTTAATACTATTGGATACAAAACTATTTTGTTGAATTCCGTGTTTTGTAACGTATTAAAAATATACAATATTAGACTAGTCGTTCTGTGAACAGTAGACCTCAGTACGTTAGGGGCTGAGACAATAATTATGGCCGCCATTTTGGATTTTGAAATAACAAAAAAACACCTTAGATTTCGGCAAAGAATACTTAGACGAAATTTCAGCCCGCTAGCTGCCGCAAAGTCCGTTTTAGTAGTACGGATCAGAAATCCGCCATTTTGAAATTTTTCACCCAAGAAAAAACGGCTCGACATAAAAATTTAAATAATTCAAAGAACACTCCTACCGTTATTTTCGTGATGATTGTATAAAAAGACGTCTGCTACTCCAAAACAAAAACTTAAATCACCGCCATTTTGAATTTTTCCCCCCAGTAAGAAAAATGGTCAGACCAAAAAAAATTTTAATAACTCAAAGAACATGATCACCAATTTTTGTGGTGATCGGATGAAAATTGGCTACTAATCTGGCTACGCCAGAACAAACTTGCTCACATACGTTCGTCGTTGTTCGTCCTTCAATCAATAAAAATGTAAAAAAAACCCAAAATATTTGAAGACTGAATTTGTTTGTTTTGGCAGCATAATAAATTATTTACACACTGAAAATACTATGACGTTCTGTCAATGACTGACAGGAATTTGATCATAAAAAACTTGGCAGTACTGTGCTAGATTTGACTTTACTGTGACTTCACTGATACGAAATTTGCAGATATACTCGTATGTTGTAGGTCCAAAAAGTCATAACTTTTTGTTTTATTATTCAGGTAAGGTTATAATCGAGTCTGCCCCTTAACTACATTATTAAATTGGATAGTGGACAATATAAATCATCTACTAAATTGAAGACTCATTTCAATTTACTATCACTATAATATTAAACATTTCAATATGTATTATTTTAAGGTATTCCTTTAAATAAATGAGCAAATAACGTCAAATTATATTTATATTAAATAAGAGGTGGGAAGATAAAGTTAGCGTGTTGTGCAGACGCAAAGATAAGCTGCTAAGAATGTAAGATGAAGATCTTAATTAAGATTGCAGTTGACGCTAGCTTCATTTACTGTTGGTATAGATGTTTCTGCAGTTTCAACTACTTCAAGAGAAAGCCATATAATTGAAAAACTTTCTATAATTGTCGTCCAATTTGTACAAAGGAGGTAATCAAGTGTTGTTTAAGTTTTCAATAATTCGTTGTTTGAAATAATTTTAGATATTTACATTATTTACGTTAATTAATATAACATTTTTGATTAATTCAAAAGTATTATATTAATTAAGGTGCAAGGTTATAGGGTAGAAATATTAAATAAAAAAAATATATGACTGCTTTATTTGTCCCTAACTGTAATAGAGACATATTCTGAAATATAAGGCTAAAGGCTATGTCAACAAGGACAGCGACATGGCAGTCTTAGAAGTAGGGAATGTGGTCGCATCGCTCGATGAAATCAATCAATACCAGCTTGGTCGCTACATTAACAACAATGAAACAGTGTGGCGCTTCTTATAACTTCCAATCCATGAACGACATCCAACAGTAGTTCACTTGGCGGGGAATCTCGAGAATAGGCAGCACTTTACTGCACATAATATACGTGCAAGAGCATTGATTCTATCGGTAACAACTTTTACTCACTGTGCCAAAATGATTTTTTTGCAAAGACTCTATTCTGAGGTACCGAAATTCTACACTTGGAATACATCAGCTAAAAAGTTTAAATGTCGCAAACAAAGTGATGCTTTAAGTCGTTTGTACATTGTTCACCCGAAAAGTACAAAAGGCTTCTATCTGCGATTGCTGTTAATCAATGTACGTGGACCGACATCTTTCCAAAATTTAAGAACTTTCAACAGTCAGCTGTGGGCCACTTAAAGCCAAGCTTGCCAGGAACTAAATCTTCTATTGAATTATGCACTGCGAGTGCAGTGTTCCAATAACACTGCACTCCTTGATGCATTGCTATGCAAGTTATTTGCTATGATTTTGACAACCTCTTTCCCATCTAATCCAAAAGATTACTTTGACATCTTAAGATTTACTATAATATTCACAGTTTACGTAATTTATTATGTCATTCATAACCCGAAAAGTCATCTTTCGATCGCTGTTTTCGTTTCAATTCAGATCAACACGAACTCATACGGCAATAAATGAAATCATTGGAATAAATTATTGGAATCAGTGGTGCCATCTGTCGAAAATTTATCGTACGAACTGACGAAACTTGGTAGGCTAACAAAGATCATCAGATAAAGGTATAGGTAGGTATAGAGATGAAATTTTCTTTGAAAGTGCAGTATTATTTATACAGTTACTTGCATTAATATGCAATATACCACATTAACGAAAGTAACTGTATAAATAAATCTATCTTAACGAACATATTGCGCCAGAGGAATTCCTAAAAACTAGCCTGTCTATAGGTCAAAGTTCAATGATGGCAAAGGCCTTGGCGAAATCTACCATAAACTAAATTAAAACAAACCATAATATAACCGTAACCATAACCATAACAGCTAGTATAATTACCAGTACGGAAGCTTATCCATTTAACAAAGTGTCGTTGACTAGATTGACGTACACTTTAATAACAAGTGGTAGCAACAAAATATAATAAGTTAAATAATTATAACAAGTTTTATTTTACAAGCTTCATTAATTTCATTACATCAGCTGTAAAGAAGTAAAAATTGAAATAGCACGTTATAACTTGTGTGTAATAAAAAAAATACCTAAAATGTCACTTAATTTTAACAGAAATTTTTTACACTTCCTTTATTCTTAAATATATAGTGAATAAGTATAACAAATATAAATGGTTTTTATTTTATTTAAAAATGACTTTGCGGACACTACTGATGACTTAATTGGAAGTCGTTGAGTCTTAGTTATATATAAACTTCTCAAGGAAAAATACTACTGGCTTTATTCATAAGCCTCGGTTTCTGCCATTGACACTTGTGATATTTCACTATTATTATATATATATATATATATATCTTTCCTGTTTTTTTTTATTTCCTGATAAACAGGTGGATGTTAATAAATTACATGACATTATAAAAAATATATAACCCCAAAAATAATACCTAAAACTACAATTATACCCTTAATTGAAACTAAGTAAAAACTAACTAAAGTAGCACTAAAAATAAACACAATAAATTAAATAAACCAAAAACAATATTAAGTCCAGAAGGATTGAGATCTTAGACTTGACTTAGTTTATCAGCGCTAGAAATCGCAAAACCCGACAGACAGCTATTCATGGTCATGGGTTTGACGACCGTCGTTGCGTATCATAGTTATTAAAGTAAAGTATTATAATTTATGTAGGGGAGACCTGTCCAAAACCGTATACCGAGATATGTAACCGTATGGTGCCCTTAGAACTGCTGGTTGTTTGAATTTTCCGCTCAAACTTCAGTCAATGGGTTCTACCAATGAGAGCCATTCGTCGACAAAATCTTGTTAATGCTGCCACGCTCGTTACAAAATTAAATAAATTTGATGTTTTTCGGCTACTGTAATCTAATTATTAACTAAATAACTAATACAGGTGTATACTGTTAACAGAATTCAATGTAAGTTCGTAATTTACTATATCATTGTATGTATTTCTACTATTATTTTCAGTGCTTGTCTTAACCGATTTTTTTTTGAGTTTGTTGTGGTAAACCAAATATTCATTTGAGGATACCTTGGGGCAGAACCGTACGGGGTAAAATCGGTTAGTATACGGTTATACCCCGATATGCAAAAAATTTTTTTTTTCAGATCAAAAATGCCCCGCAATTATTCAATAACGACTACTAGACAGGACTGGGATGTCGCACAAATGAAAAAGGCCATAATAAGTGTATCTGAAGGAACTTTTGGATACCTCAAAGCATCTCAGGTCTACGGTGTGCCAAAAAGTACCTTGTAAGATCGTGTTAGTAAATATAAACAAAATAATGACCTAACAGTGTCAACACAAAAAGAATTGGGTCGATTCAAGACAATTTTTTCAACTGATCAAGAAGCTACTTTAGTTCAACATGTTCTGTTGATGGAGCAACGTTTGTTTGGGCTAACATACAAGAACCTGCGAGTATTAGCTTACCAACTCGCTGTAGCCAATGGTATCCACCAAAATTTTAATAAAGATCGGAAAGAAGCTGGAGAGGATTGGTTATCTTGTTTTATGAAGAGACATCCCGAACTGTCACTGCGTGCTGCTGAGCCAACCTCTATTGCAAGAGCGATGGGTTTTAATAGTGTTAGTGTGGGTAAGTTTTTTGCTTTGCTTGAAGATCTAATGGACCAACACAAATTTCCACCGACTCATATTTTCAATGTCGATGAGACCGGTCTGACTACCGTGCCTAAAAGGCAGAGCAGAATTCTCGCTTTGAAAGGGAAGAAGCAAGTAGGTCTAACAAGTTCTGCTGAGAGAGGTCAGCTAACTACTGTTGTGCTTTGCATGTCTGCTTCTGGATATTACCTGCCACCGCTGCTAATGTTTCCAAGAAAACGCATGAAGGCTGAATTGCTTGATGGCGCTCCACCGGGCACTATAGCAGTGTGCCATCAAAGTGGTTTCATACAAAGTGAAATCTTTATACAATGGTTAGATCATCTGATCTCATCTGTAAAGCCAACGAAAGATAACCCTATTTTGCTCTTGCTGCATGGACATTCCACACATACAAAAAACTTTCCATTGATAGAGAAAGCTCGAGACAATGGAGTTATTATGCTAAGCTTTCCCCCACACTGTACCCATAGACTGCAACCATTGGACGTGAGTTTGATGGGCCCACTGAGTACTTACTACACACAGGAAGTAAACACGTTTCTGCGAAACAATCCTGCAAGAATTGTCACGCAATTTCAGCTATCTCGACTCTTTGGTACAGCTTACACCAGGGTGGCTTCAATGCAAAATGCCCTCTCCGGTTTCTCCAAGACAGGCATATACCCTACAAATAGAAATGCCTTTAGTGATGCAGACTTGGCAGCCGCTGAAACAACGGATATGTTTCTCCACGAAGAAAATGCTAATCAATCTGCAATTATAAATATTATGCCTTCTACATCTTCTTTGAAGTCATCTGTTTCGAAACAACCGTCACTTGAACAAATTTTAGCTTTTTCCGTATTGTCGTCATCCGCTACTTCCGCATCCACACCTGTGGAATTGCAAACAGAGTCTACAAGCAAAATACCTTGTATAATTCCCACGACACCAGGCAGCAGCCGAGCAGTCAATTTAAATTATCTTGTATCACCATCGGATATAATGCCTGTGCCTCGAGTAGACAACAACAATAAACGCATCACACGTCGCAGAGGTAAAACGGCAATAATTACATCATCTCCGTATAAAGACGAGCTTCTTGGTAATCCGCAGTCGAAAATGAAGAAACCAAAGTTGAATCTGTCAGAAACTAAGAAAAAAAGTAAAGATAAAGTAGAAAGTGAAGCTGGAGATAGTAAAGATCTTTGCCTGTACTGTCTTGAAAAATATGGTCAAAGTCGCAAAGATGAGGGTTGGGTACAATGTACTTCCTGTAAAGGTTGGGCCCATGAAGGTTGCACAGGTTACGATTCCGATGATCTCGATGATTTTTTGTGCACTAAATGTTTGGTGTGAATGTTGGGGCCAAATCGTATATTGTGTACGGTTTTGGACAGTACACGGGGTAAAACCGTAATAAGAAGTGTTTTCGTTTTTATTTTTTTATTTCGTAGATAAGTAAAATCTTTCAATTTTTGTTCTTGAAATTATGTACCTGATAAGACTGGTCAATGAAAATGTTGATTTTACAATTCTATATTGTATTATTACAGAGATATATACATTTCCGCTTAGCTATACGGTTTTAGACAGGTCTCCCCTATGTATTTCTTCATTCGTGTCATTAGTATAAATATCAAGTCCTGCTAAAGTTATAATTTAAACCTTATAGATTAAAAAATCTGTTATATTTATTTATAAAATGAAGAATATTTAATATAACAAATGTGAGCTTCTTAGAAGATTCGAGATATTAAACCCGTTAGCTAATTAGGACTGATTTATTACGTTTAGAAACTTATGCCGAGTAAGGGTTTGATGGAGATATAAAGATTATCATACGTGACTTTCGTTTACCTAACGAGGGAAACGTTAAAGGCTTAATGAATACCTACGTGACAGTTTTGTTGAGCAATGAATTAGACTTTTCCTCATCCCAGTATGTATAGAGTCCGATTAATAATCTATTTAAATGTAACTTTATGAAATATACAGGTATTTATTAACCACTTACAGATGGATGCTCATTAACTGCTGTTATAGTTGTGCGCAAATAATTATTAATATATGCAAGTAGAATAGGTTGGAATAAATATACTGTAATTTAACACTGCACACGGGTCCGCTACACTGGAAGGAGCACCGGTCGTCGTGGAGGCAGTAGACTGATGTTAACTAAATTATGTAGGAATTACATTCGAGGGTGTCGTTCGATAGTATCATTAATAACATCAAAGTCATCAGAAATAAATTAGTATATTATGTATTAGAATAATAATGTTTTATATAAATTTAATTCAATTTTTAGTCATCCCAATAATGAATATATACTATAATACCAAAAGAAAAAAGTCATATACTCCTTCAGATATTTTGTAGCATAAGATTTTTTTTATTTAACTGAATTTAGAAGTAAAAAAAGATAATTGAACTCGTTTATTTCAATTAAAAAACTATTCAATTTGCCTCAATAATTTAATATATTTTCTTTATACAAAGGTACTTCATCAATGTTTTTATTATATTACGTTTCACAGCATTAAGAAAAAATAATAATAGAATTGAAACATTTCTTAAAGGATTATCTGAATTCAACAAAACAGATCAGCTGACAAATAATGACATAAAGCTTGGGATTTTACTAAAAGCTTTGTAATCTTATATTCTTATAGTATATTTTGAAATAAATTATGTTTACCTGAAATTGGTCAAAACAACTTACAACTTTTTGTTGGTGTGACGACACACATTACCTATTGTAGTTGAAACGAACAAAACACATAAGACCAATGAAGTTTCCCAACTTGGAATCAATGTTTATCATATTTATGACCTACTTATCTTTTTATTTCATGGAATGGTTATCGTGAAAATAAAGTTGAATTTATTATATTATTTTTCTATCTTTTGACATGCTTAGTAGCTATTATAAATAACATATCAAGCTTTTCTGACAATAATAAGATTTTAGAGGGAAAAGCATCCTTTACTGACTCAAATAAAAAGCTTAAGCCATACCCAATTTTATTAAAATTTATCCTGAAGTTTTCTCATGATATGAAGAAAAACCGTTAACGAGAGAAAAAAAATTCAATACTGAAAAAGAATACGTAGGCTTATATTTCATCCATTGATATATCATTTTAGGAAAACTTTTTAACTTTGCTAATCCAATAATAAATGGTTCGAAAAATATGCCTAGAGGGAATTTCTTCAAACCAATAAAGTAAAACACAACATACAAAGTAAATTTAAGATTGCAAATAACGGGGATTAAAATCATTATATAAAATATTCTAACTCTCGAGGCTATAAATAACTTGGAATATGTAACAAACTGTATTTAAATCACGTCAGTATTCGAAGGATTCCTAAAGATCGAAGAGATCAGGAGATCTGCAACTAGAATACTAACTAGTATCCCTTTTATGTTGGATAATTTTCATATCCAAAACCAAGCTGTGAATATTACATCGCAATTAATGCTGAATGTTTAATTAAACGTAATCGATAATATCAGAGGATTGCTCAGTTCTACATTGCTAAAGACTAAAATATACAATATATTGATAAAAAGAAAGACAGTTAAGCCTGGAACGTAATGGGTGACCGACTTAAATCATTCATAAAAACTAATAACTTGCAAACTCGTATAAAATCTTGACTAAAAAAGAAAATTCAGTTTTAATTATATTTACATATTTCTTAAGACTTGGTTTATAGCTTGAAGATGCATTTTGCTACAGAATATTCATGAAGCTACAATGTCAGTACCGCCGTAACTGAATGATGTCTGGCATTTACGTAGATAGCTGTTTTGAAATCAAGACTATAATAATAATTATTTATATTATTATATACGATATAGTTGGCTTGTAGTCGAAATATAGAAATGCAGAGCAGGGATTTAATACTACTTGTTGTTTGATTTTTTTTCTTTTAACACTAATATTAAAACAATTTCCAGCTATCGTATTTTTGCTGTACTATTCTGTACATAATTAGTTTACTTACGTTCCAATATCATTGCCCAAGATTATATATGATACGAGTATAAATGGATATAAATGACAACATTAATCACGTGACACTCTGAGAATCTAACGATAAATCTGTTATTCTATAATAACAAATCACGCACCGTAAACAGATCTTAGATATTTTTTATTAAATGCAGTTTCTAGCGAATGGGTCAAGAAAAATAATTTAATCGTTTATTGTAGCCAAAATTTAAAATGGCTTTGTTTTCACTATGTCAGCTAAGAACTCATAGAAACTTGTCTTGTAGTGTAATCGTATGTTTGTGATAAAATAGAATTTAATCTTAAAAAGCCTACTTAACATTACTACCTTGCAGTGGTTTTAGCTGTATGGTAGTAGTTCTTAAGAGTATAAATAATTCTTAAATGGTATTTTATAACATAACGAAAGACAAAATAAAACACAATAATTCATTATCGTTGCTCAATGTAGTGTTTACTGCTTTCATACAACTCTGACTGTTTGTTCG
Source organism: Melinaea menophilus ssp. n. AW-2005 (assembly GCA_918358695.1). Taxonomy (NCBI): domain Eukaryota; kingdom Metazoa; phylum Arthropoda; class Insecta; order Lepidoptera; family Nymphalidae; genus Melinaea; species Melinaea menophilus. The sequence continues at coordinate 10,457,714 of OU911057.1, read as the reverse complement.
AAGGTTGTTCGAGAAACTGCAATCAAAACTTCAGACGCAAATTTGCATAGGAATGTTACGTCTGATTCGCCCTGTGACACCAGAACTCACGAATTTCCGAATCTCTTGGATATTGATTTTTGTATATACTTATTATATTTCTTTTCTAATAATTTTCCGAATATTAGGAATAAATCTGTTAACTCCCTTGTTTAGTCGCTTAGAACGAAGGTTCCTTACACAACTTTAATTTAAATGGTTTTGTCTTAAATAAACCATATCATTTTATTATTATAAAGAATTTTGATAATTGTATAGATGTAATGTAACTGCTTGGTGGCTGAGGATATTTCTCAACTTAAGTATCAGTTTGCATATAAATGAAAAACCTTTGCAACGAAATTAATGATTTTATAGATGTATATAAATTTAAAAAGCATCATTTTATAATATACAATATTTACAAATATTTTCAATAAATGTTGTTGGATAACTCTCTATGATGTTTTTATGAATTTTCATAACTGTAAAAGTATTGAGATCCAGATAATAGGTGCCAAGTTCTAAGAAAGTTTCTTGAATTACTGCTTCAGATATTTAAACCACTTTTGAAATAATTTCCTTCTTTCTTTCTTTTTAAATAATTGCTATTGTGTGTTAAGAGATCTCAACATCTACTTAGATCTCGTTAATTCACATTATCTACAGTGAATATAAATCATTTCATTTTTTAATATCTCCCTTAGCTGATCGTAATAGGAAAATAATTCTAATGTACTATTATATCAGATAACATGTACGCACGATACTTTATGTGTTGTTAATGTATGAAAAACAAATTATTCATTAGAAGGAGTAATGTTATATTGAAAATAAAAAAAAAAATATAACATCCAAAATTTATTTTAATTCATTAAAACCTTAATATAAGATATAATAATAATAATTACTTATTACTTGAGAAGAATAAGTAAGCATTAGGTAGTAAAGTGCTGTGCTATGCTTCAAGCTGCACTAAACTGATTGGGAAGCCCTCCTTTCTCGAAGGTCACGGGTAACCAAATAGGTCACGGGTTACCAAATAATCAGAATATTATTTGATAAATTTTCCTTCTTTCTATTATTATTAATTTTATATTAAAGTCAAATCATTAAATATAATACAAATACTGTAAATATTATTTAGATATTTTTCGTTTCATACATAATCTGTTGAGATTAGGTTATGGAAGGATTATTACATGCTGTGTTTGTGTACTCTCTGAATTTAGTGTGCGTTCAGTGTTTTTTTTGCTCAGATTTTCCTGGTATTAGAAGGAATTACTTGTAATTGATGTCTCTTTAAATCCCCTTGTATAACATGCAACTGTTTTCGTTTTTATGAAATTTGTATTAAACAGTCAAAATATAAATTGTTATGATTCAATATATATTTATTTTTTAGCAATAAAATGGCATATTTTTGTATCAAATGATTAAATAACGATTACTTCTACTCGAAATAATACAGCAGTATTATAATTGCAATGTTGACTTGTTAAAATAAAAGCTGTGGTCAATGGTGTGTGTGTGGTCGAAAATAAAAGATTGTACAAATATTAGCTTTCATACAATGTGCTTACATAATGTTAATATTAGCATTAATATCTCAATAAAAATAAAATAAACGATTATATGAATAGTAAGCTTGTATTATGAATAGCAACCTTGTATAAATCTCTTTAATGACTTTTAAGTGCATTAAAATATTTAATAATAATACTAAATATGATTTATTACTTTTTTGAAGAATATGATTATGGTTGATATGTAATCGTTACCTGTTGTAAAAAAAACTATCAAAGCAATACACTGGAAGACAATGTAATAGATATAAAACGTATATAAAACATATAATGTAATATGCAATATTGGAAAAACACTAACGAAATTAATATGAAGTTATAAATAATAAAACCGTTACTCAGGTTTAATGTAATTTATTAATTAGTAAAATTAAATATAGGATTTTATCAAAAAGACCAAAAGGGACATCTCATCATATTGATTAACGTATTGTTACCTTCAATAAATAAAGGAAAAAGGAAAACCATAATATAAATAATAAGGAAAGGTATTTTCTTTTTGATAACAGATGTGTGAATTGTGTCACTGTAATAGAATTTAGTATCCCAAGACACTTGAACTATGTTCTATGTACGTGTTTATATACGGATAGATGAGTACTTAAGAAAGTAACAAATATATTTATATAGTTTTGTAATTGGTTACTTTCTAATGTTTTTATTTATTGTTATACATTTTGTAATAAAATTATTAAACCGACCTGGGTGAACCAGCTTCTTTCATAATTGTGATAGCAAAACATCCAGTTTTCCTATATGATATTCTATACAATGATATCAAAATGGGTAAGTCTATCTTCAATTCCTGTCCCGGTAAACACTTTTAGATTATCTAAACTCGGACTTACGTTTAAATCTCTTTGTTATAATTGACATTTTGAACCCATTAAAACTATATTAATTTTTTTAAGTAAAGTAACAGTAAGGAGGTAATACAAACAAGACCGACAATAGTATAGAGAAATAATCACAACTAGACACAAAGTCCTATAAATAAAATGTTTATAACTTTGACAGTTGATCGAAATGTATTTATACTAATGTTTAGATTTAAATAAATCTACAAAAAGAGAAATGACAATATATATGGAATATATATTACTTAGCAAGCTGAAAGTCTTATTTATCATGCGACGCGTGGGTTTGTTAATATTACTATTATAACCTTTTAACATTTACCGAACTGTAAGTCATGTTATGCTTTTTTGGAATTTATTGGTACTACAGAATGTATAATGTCGTGGAGCATATTGGTTTATAATTATTTTCGCTTTACAGAAAATACGGTCTTGCTCTATAATAAAATTACCTACACCTTCCACTAAACCAAACTATTTCAGCCAACCAACCGCCAATCAACCAAAAACCACTAAAGTCTTTAATATAATATTTGTTACATATCAAGCAAACGAATGGAGACAGCTAAAGGGGTGCTGTATTAGGATAATTGTTAGTACTTTTAATTTGTAGAAATATAATTTTTGGATCATATAATCTCATTCATAAGCTTATTTAATAATAATTGTAAAAAAAGGATCATTTATTTTATATAGTACGTAATAAGTAAAAAATTACATATTTTAGGATTGGAACACACAATATAAAAGGTGACATCAAAAAAATTAATTAGAATTTGAATATATTAAGAATATTTGTAATAAAGGATTACAGTTTAAAATGAGCATTTTATTTTCTGTATTCACGCGACATTAACTTTGTTACATTAACCTGGTACTACAGTTGGTTTCAGCAAAAAACAAAAGATCTTACACGGTACGTCCTAGCACAATTACTTTGAGTTAACATTTTTTATTATAAATACTTAGATCTAGTGGGTTTTCTAGATTGTTCACCTAGACTTTTGAATCAGCAAACAAAATATATATTATTTTATTCCATATACAATCTCTTGGTTAGTTGAATAGTTGGAGTGTTTGTAGATGTTACATGTACATTACCATTTTTGTTATTAATATAGTTATACCACAGTAATACAGTTATCCCATTAACATAACTGAATTACAATATTGGCTATCTGTTGAACCTTATTGGGTAGACCTCGAAGAATTCGGTCTGCTCATTCAGATGTACCCGACTTTCGAATTTTGGAAAAATTTCTTCACAGAAGGTCTTCTTATGAACCCCTGAGTCCGAAAAGACCATTGGTCAAAAAGTTTATATATATGCGTGCGTGCGTCCAGATTCGACTTTTGTCAGCATGATAGCGGCCGCAGTTTCGCTCGGATCGCTTTCTTTGCACAAAAATCAACCATACAAAAATGAAAGTCAAGTTCGTTAACCAGAGAAATCCGGCCACGGGCGGCGCTAGGGCCTCACTTTTTCTGATTTCAGTTTTTCGACCATAACTTTTTCCCTACACAAAGTAGATCAGTCGCGTTCATATTACATGATGTCTTTGATGAATACCTATAACTAATGTAGATAAACCGAATACCTATTAGGTCTACAACTTTGCTCCCGCCGTTTTTTTTTAATTTTAAAAATTATTCATCAAAAAATGGTATCTTATTTATGTTTCAAAGTATTGTCCGTCACTTTCCACTACTTTGGCCCATCTTTCAGACAACAAACGAATCCCGCGTCAGAAAAATTATTCATCCTTTGATAAGATCCAAGAATCGATCCATTCTTTCACTTTTTCAAAAGAATCGAAGCACTGGCCCGCCAAGCCATGTGCCATCGACCTAAATAAATGGTAATCAGATGGAGCAACATCTGGAGAGTATGGCGGGTGAGGTAGAATTTCCCATTTCAGTGTTTCGAGGTACGTCTTGACTACTTTCGCCACGTGAGGTCGAGCATTGTCGTGTTGCAAAATTACTTTTTCGTGTCTATCAGCGTATTGCGGCCGTTTTGCTTTTAATGCCCGACTCAAACGCATTAATTGCGTTCGATAAAGTGCACCAGTATTTTTTTCAGAAGGTTTTAGCAGCTCATAATAAATTACGTCAAGCTGATCCCACCAAATACACAACATGACCTTGGATCCGTGAATATTCTGTCGAGGTGTTGCCGTAGGAGTGTGGCCGTTCAATCCCCATGATGTGCGTCGCTTAGGGTTATCGTAGTGCACCCATTTTTCGTCCCCAGTAACAATACGATGAAGAAATCCTTTTCGTTTTTGTCTTTCAAGCAGCTGTTCACAAGCAAAATAAACGTCGCTCAACATCTCTTGGTTTCAACTGATACGGTACCCAGTATCCTTGTTTTTGGATCATCCCCAGCTATTCCAGGCGTTTTGATACTGCTTGCTGAGTTACTCCCAATGATTTTGCTAGCTGTTCTTGAGTTTGGCACGAGTCTTCATTAAGTAAAGCCTCCAGTTCATCATCTTCAAAAGTTTTTTCTCTGCCACCGCTATGCCGAAAATTTAGGTACCAAAAGTTTTTCCGTAAAAGGTACCGTTTCCGAGAAAAAAAATAAAAACCGGTTTTAGCTTGAAAATTTAAGGTAGGTAAAACCACGGCAACTTTTTTCTGGTAATTATTCCCTCCTCGCAAATATTTTTAATAGAAAGGTTGTTTTTTACTCTAAATTTAAGGCAACGCACTAGGTACTCCTTTCACTAAGTCAAATAAAATTATCACAGTTTATTCTCGCAAGGGGTGTTATTTTTAGGTAGTGAGTTATATTTTCAACGAGTTACACACGAGGTCTACCCGCGCGTGTAACCCTGCGAGCACCAATTTTTTTTATTATCGTAATACTTTAGCTTAGCGTAAAAAAATCAGCACGTGTTTGAAAAAGCCTTAGCTGTTACTTTGTATAAAAACAAGGTAGGTAGGTGCTAAATACTCGTGTCTCTTAACTACACACTTATTTAATATTTATGTGCGATAAAAAAAATTAAATTTGAAATTGTTGCTATTTGTTATTTCATAACTAGAATTTAAAACTTACTATTTTCTGTAATTTATGTGAAATATGTTTAAATGAAATGTATTTAAGATAATAAATTACTTCTATTGAATAAAATTTTAATAAAATCAATCACAAAATTATGTTTTCGTTACGTTGGTAGTTTGCGGTTTCTAAAAAGAAATGAAAGACAGTTAGACAAGGAGAGAGAAAGTCATAGGGGTATGGCTGTATAGGAAAGGTCTCCTCACTCATCCTAAGGAATATAACAGTTTTATTATCAGATCTTGTGACACCAAATTTTTGAATACAGTAAGACAAAAGGATGGAGTTAGGTACTTCTTTTCTCTAATACCTTAGGTAATGCTTATATTTTACGCAATTTCTCTTATGTTTTGATTGTAACTGAACAAGCCAACCTCTTAACAACTGCAATATCTGCCGCTAGGTTTAATAATTAACAAATTGAAAAGTACAATAAAGATTATAATCTGACATTGACCCAAAGCGTCCCACCCCTGGACCTTCACTACGCCATTGAGTTCTCGCATGAGAACATTGTTAATGACTCGATGAGATGTATGGAGCGACTATATATAGATTACTAACATCATTCAGCTTCACGGATACAAAAAATAACATTGGATTAACCATTAACCATGAACCATTAATTAAACTAGAATTTGGTTTTTTATGGGTCATTTACTATGCATTTCTTCATTTATATAGATATAACAATTTTTTTTTTATAGATTATAGATATAACAAAGTTTTAATTTCGGTAAAAGACCAAGAAACTCGCCTTTTGAAGAAATTTGTTTCTATTATTTGTTCAATAAGGAATTCAATAATATGTAAAGGACCTAAATAATTGTACTAATATAAATCATAAATCATAACATTACCACATAACGAAACTACCAATTTAAAACAATAACAATAACTACACACACACACACAAACATACAAACACACGCAATGTTTAAAATATTTAACAACCGATATGATTCTTAATTATATCCGATCGAAGATATATTTAACTCCGAAGAACGAGTTTATGATGAATACGGTAGTAAAGTTAGGTATTCTATGTTAGCAAATGTAATTAATTCTTTAATTGTCTACTCTATGTTTTAAGCCGTCGTCTCAGTGTTTTGATTATGATAAGTTATATCCTTAAAGCCTGTTGAATTTTAATAAGTATATTAGCTTTATCTAAAAGTTTCTTTGTTATACAATTGTAATATTATTATGCATGATATGTACATGATAAATCAATAGGAATTTGCGAATCAATATGCATTTGGAATTATTATTTTTAATGATTCTTTGATTAGTTTTCGTTGAGAAATACCAATATATTATTATTGTCAAAAGTAAACGCCATTTATAAAGCAGATGCATTAAAAAATATATAAACAAATAAGTTCATCCAGACTAAAACTGTTTATGAGTAGTATTTTATCTTATCGGCTTAAGAATATTCAGTTCCATTTAGATTTGTCGCCAGTTCTACTTTGATATTTTACTCGAAGTTTCCCGGAGAAGTTAAATGATGTTTTTTCGAAGAGAGTGAATCGTTTTGAACTCTCAGGACAATTGAGCATCGCGTAAGTCAACGCCAATAAAAATTTTATCTTCTACTGCTGTCTATTACTTAGTAATAATTAATTAAATAATAATTAATTTCCGCTTCAATCTGTTTGATATTTATTATTCCCTATAGTTTGTGCTACGACTGCGAGTATCGCTACGTAGCACATCACATTACATTTCCTGTGCCGAGTGAAATCACCGGAAAACATTAACCCGAAGGGTACTTTTGCACTCTGATATTTCCTTCAATTCATCTGTAAGGGCAAAAATAATGATAAGCATTAATATACAGCAAAACAGAACTATATATTAATGTTTTAATCACTACAAAAATAATATAATTTTTTTCGATAAGAAACAATACTCCAAAACTTAATATTTTTATTTATTAAAATTTATGTACATAAGATATTTAAGAGGCAACAGTTTTGTAAGTCGTCACTGATTACTTATAACTAATTTGATTTTAAGGTTTTACGTTTTAGTTGTTACTCTTATATTACGTAATACATTATATTATGTAGTACATGTACCTGACATAATAAATAAGCCAGTAAATAACGTGTTACAGCCAGAAGGTATTAAATTTAAGTTATGAAGCTTATGCACAAAGCATATGCATAACCTATTACTTGCAGTTGAGAACAGTTGACAACAGTCTGTGGTAAGTAACTAGTTGTCAATGATTCTCAAAGCTTTTTTTATGTTAGGGGAGAGCAAATGAGCTTGCGGGTCACTGATGACCGCTGCCCACAAACTCTAGCAACTTCCGTGGAATAACAAGAACCCTGCTGGCCTTGGAGGTAGAAATATATGCCTTTTTTGAACCTTCAAAACCTATGTCGTATCGATGTGGAAATACCGCCGATGGGAGTTCGTTTCATGTTTGAGTAGTACGTGGAAAAAAGGTCCTTGAAAATCGCACAGCGGAAGATCGCCACGCATCAAGGAGGTACGAATGGTATTGGAGGCTGTGCTGTGTGGTGATGAAATTCGGCGGCAGGCATCACATCGAATAGCTCCCTCATTATAACTGTGGTAGAAAACTGTTGTACGCGGTCAAATGTTAGAAACTGATATTGGGGTGATCCGGACCAGAGGTGAAAAAAATACTCCATGTATGGCCGGACCAGCACCTTACAGAGCGCAAATCTTTGGCCACGTCTGAAATATTGCCTCGCTCTATTGATCACTCCTAATTTCAGAAACTTTTGGTCAACTTGGGCTTGTTCTCCAGATGACCACAAAACTGCCAATCGCTCGAAATGTCGAAGTCAAGTAGACGGATACTTGGCGAGGCATTGAGAATAATGCTCTTAAAGAGCGGTGATACGATAAATGGTTTTTTTTTAGTGGTAAACGCGTAATGTTGTGTCTTTTGGGGAAATAACTAACCGTGGTTCAATTCACCCCATTTTAAGACCATAACTAGAAAGGTCTTTATAGAGGACACAAGTTTCTTTTGGCATTCGTCGATATTTTCCCGAAAGAGCCCTGCACGGCCAGAATATTCCGTATCCCTTGTGCAGTCATCCGCACAAGAATGTATATTGCAAATACCCAACGTATCATTGATGTACAGGAGAAACAGAGTTGGAAATAGCACGCAACCTTGGAGTACATTCATGCACATTCACGGACTTGGGGTCCGAGTAAAAACCGTCGAGAACGACCTATGGGCGAAGCTTGCCCAGTGAAAAAGCTACTGATCTACTAGCATAAACTCTGTGGAAACCCATAGAAAGGAAGCTTTGAAAAAAAACCCTTGTACCCGTAGTCTATCGATGGCTTTTGCCACATCCAGACTAACTACCAGACCTTCTACCTTGTTTTCAATAACTGCTGCCCAATGGTGCATAAGATATTATAGAAAATCACCAGCCGTTTACCGTAGCGAAAGTCATTTTGCCGGTCATCGATCAACTGGCGATCTTTGAGGTACGAGGTACGTACGTTACGAGCTGTCGGTTAATGATGTTCTCCATTACTTTGGAGGGAAGAAAGGTAATGGCGATAGGTACATCCCTTCCTACAAAGTTAGCTTGGTCCGAGATATCACCTTTTTTAGGGATCGGATGGACAAGAGCACACTTCCATGAGACCGAGACTACGCCATTAACCTAGGCAGGCCACAATGGACATTAGCGTTAGCGCTGGAGACAATTCAGCACATGTTCGTAGCACCAAAAGAAAAAAACTATCCGGCTCACTCGACTTATGAACGTTCAAGGAAAATAGAAACTACTTTTTACTAGGTTAATGCGCTTTAGCATCTAAGACTACATTTTCACTTTCCATCAGGTGGAACGTAGTCAAGCATTAACCTAGAAAGTATTAAAAAGAAGAAAAAAAAAAACTATCGGATAATGTTTTGGCGAAAATTTATTTTTAGCCTTGAGCTCTGATACTGCGGGACGATCGGCTGTGTCTTTTCTTAGTCATCCAAAGTCGAGTTTGAGGCAAAAAAAGTGTCTAAGAGATTGGCTTTCTCTTTTGTCGTGTGGGAAAGGTTGTTAAGAAATTAATGTTATGTCACGATTACTAAGAAACAAATATTATTTTTAGGGTAAATTTAATCTTATATATAATATTACTTTTAAAATTATTTAATCAAACTTTGAATACAGAAAAGAAAAAAAATATTATAAATAAATTTATCAAGTAAGTATTTGTTAAGCCTTTAATATGTCCTTGTGCCTATGTGCATTTAATAGGTATGTGAAAGTCAGGTATGATATTTTACTATACGTATATCTTTATATTACAATAAAAACCCTTACTCGTTAAAAGTTTCTCATTCTCATAGGTCTTATAATGCGAGTCTTATAAAAATATCATATTTGTAAAGATTTTATTTGTTTTACATATATAAGGGAATTATTCGTATGTATTAAAAATAATACCTATGTTTACTAAAACGCTGAAGAAGCAATAATAAATTTTATACTATAGCAATTTTAGATATCTTATTACTAAATCCGATAATACAAGACTAATGTTCGAGAAATCTTAGTTACCTAATTAAAAAGTTATATTAAATTGAATCCTATAAATATATAATTGAAGTCAAATTAAAATGTATCTAATAGTAGGAGTGAAAAGAAACAAATAAGTGAATAATAGTATGATGTACAACAAGTACTCGAAGTAAACTATCTCAAACGATATTTTTTGTTTTTTATTTAGAATTCAAATATAATGCGTTAACGCGTTCTGGCTGTCTTCAAATGCGCAGAACGCGTTTTGGCTGCTATTAAACGCTCGCAACGCGTTCTCGTAATTGTCGAAGGCCAGAACGCGTTTTGTTATTCGTCAAGCGCTCAGAACGCGATATTATATGCCACTCTCTACCTGCGTACAATAAGATTCATTTTGTACTTATAAAACAAATGAATCTTGATTATTGTTCCACGCATTTTACTTCTTGTGCAGTACGGAATAAACTTAAATTTGTGATCTTTTAATTAATTATCAATTATTGTTCTTTAGTTCTTGGAAGAAATTCACACTACATATACACTTATAACAAAACAAAAACTTGGTCTGAGGGGTTGCGCTTAATTCAAAGTAAAAAAAATCGTGCCATGGAGGGCACGATTTTTTGGAATCGTTGGAATCAAAATGAGTCCTTACGAAGCCATGTTTGGAAGCCCGCAAATAGTTAGACTTGCTGACTCTCCTTTGACCGAAGATGTTTATTCAAAAATCGAAACTGAGGAAGAGCTTGAAGAACTGTTGAAAAATATCAATCAGAACAATAGTACATCTTTATTTTTTATCAATAGTGACAGTTTAAAATAACTGAATTAGGAATGACAAACTAAAATAACTCATAAAAACTAATAACGACTCTGTGTAAAACCACCATTTCAAAGAAATATTATGTTGTGATTATATTAAAGATTTTCTTAAGACTCGATTTTTTGCAAGAAATTTCAATTAGCTACAGAATATTCATGAAGGCACAATATAGGTAGGTACATAAATTAATTATGTCTGCAACTTGAATACATAAGTTTTTGGAGGTCAATACTATTATAGTAATTATTTATATTATTATTGAGAATATACAATGTATATTAAGCAATGCTTGTAGTCGATTCAATAATAGAGTGACGGTTCAACAAGAATAAGAACCTGTGTTCTTGTTTAATTCCTTTTTTCTTATAACCGGATGCTTTTAACGCTTCACAGCGATCGTTTTTTGCTATACCATCCAAGAATAATTCAGTATAATTAATTTTCATTTATTGCGAAGATATAAGATTTAAACTACTTAAATATATCCATTTTTACGTGGAGCTAAGAAAACCTACACAACTATACTAAATTAACTTAGATGTCCACCTCAGCTTAGTTTGGGTGAATTTATGATATAAATAAAACTATTTTAAACGGTTTAACAAGCCAATAATAGGATTTGCATTTTAAAAAATTTTAACTCAAAGTTGGGAATGCTAGTGTAAGATGCTTTGAATTCATAAAAATTTGGTTTATATCCAGAGTTGAATATTGATTCCTACCATCCTGAATTTATCAGGTTTGCTGAAAATTCCAATACCAATTTGCAGGGATATCACTTTCAGTTCAAAAAACATCGTTTCCCATTTAATTTCCTTAGTGTGGAATTTCTTGGTAAGTACCTACTTTATAAAATAATTCAAATTTTTAAATACCTTATTTCTGGATTCCACAGTTTTATTTTACAGATTGGAACATTTCCAATTTATCTTATGGATATTATTTATGTAATGGCAAAAGAAGAATAACATTTATAACATTTCGTAATGAGTTAAATTTCTACGGTGTTTTTTATCAAAACTACCCTTCAATAATCTTACTTAATTATTATGAAAATGCAGCCTGAATGACTTTTGTATTAATGATAAGGCTAAAAAAAAAAAATAACAGACTAATTATTATCTTATAAGGTATTTAATCTTTTGAAAATGTTATTATATTAATAAAAATGTACGATGACTTTTACAGTTCTGATATCTTCCTTGTACAACAACCTTTGTGTCAAACTTTTATGTCCTTACAAAGAAAGAACAATTAGTATTGTTGTTATTGTTCGACGTCTTTTATGCAGTATTTTTAAAAGTATTTCATATCTCTGAAATAGGTACATTAATCTGTGATGTATTATTGCGTTCGACATATACACATCGACTTGTAATAACCAAATTCATTTGGTTATGTTCCGTCGGTAAGAGAGAGAATACTGAATTTATGCATCATACCCAGGAGGGTCGATTTGATTCCCTTCCAATGATATCAGAGAGTGCGCCGCTGCTGTCACTCATGTGATAGTAAAGGGCATGGAACTATTTATACTAATTTCTATGGTACTACACACTATGATGTGTATGGATGAATGGTATCCATACCACCTGGATGCGTAAAGCGATGACCTCCTACTGTGCGGTTTTCAAGAAACTTTCTTAAAAATATTAGTGGCATACCGCTGAGATATGTAATGAACCTCCTTTGGCGACATATCCGAATTGATACGACATGGGTCTCCAAGACTGGTAAAGCTTTCGGGGGGTCGGGGTAGCAGTGAGCACTTACATAAAAAAACATTAACTTTTTTATAAAATGTTATGCAAATCTCTAGAAACATTGTCGGTTTTTTGTTATTATTATATTATATCTTAATTCTATTAATATTATATAACATATATTTTTATTTTACAAATAATAAAATTGTACCATTAATTACATAAGTTCTAACTTAGAATTCTATTAAATTTGGATTATGTTTTATGTTTCGATATCCTTGAATATTATTCTAAAGATAAATATAGGGGCTCTATTTGTGGTTTGTTTAAATTTAATATCAAAAATTAAGGTCTGTTTACTGCTTTCTTACAAATCTGACTCTTTGTTCGAAGGTTGTTTGACATACTGCAATCACAACTTCAAACACAAATTGCATAGGAATGTTACGTCTTATCCGTCTCCTGACACCAAGTATCTCGAATTCTTTAGATATTGTTTTATATTTTATATTTAACATAACGACATATTCTATAGACATATATAATATTAAAAAACATCACTCAGTACAAGATTTGAAAATATTTTCAATATAGTATAATCATAAGTAGTTATATAATTTCCAAGTGAAAATTTTATTAACTTATCTGACTATAAAATTGTTGAGATCTGAAGTAAAGGTGCCAAGTTCCAAGGAAGTTTCTTGATTTACAGCTACAGGAATTTACGGTTTTCGTCAATAATATCTTAAAAATAAGTACAGTATAACTTCATAAATAGTGTCAGAAGTAGAATATTAAAATATTTGAGGTACATTAATTATATGCTAATTTATATGAGTATTGATTTCTGTTATTAAATGAATAGTTAGGAGCAGCCATTTAAATTTATAAAGATTTTTTTATATTTTTCAAACAGAATAAATATAATACAAATACTTTTCAAAGTATTTAGATATATTAGGTTTGATACATAGTCTGTTTTTGTTATATGCTGTGTTTGTATACTCCTTCAATTAGATGAACTTGTAAGTTTGGTGTTTATTTTGCACAGTTTTCCCTACTTTTAATAAGAATAGTTTATTTTAATATTCTTTTTTAAAACTTTATTTGGATAGTTCAACTATTTCCGTATTTATAAAGTTTGCATTAACGTTAAACAAACCAAAATTTATATATATTTTCTTAATTCTCGGTCAGTAAGCGGGCAAGAGCAATAAGAATAAAATTACAATTGGAAATATTTATTTGGCGAAACTTCAATTTGTTGTTATTGTATCCAATTTTATTAGTCTACTGACCGTGAAACTAAGGGCATTTGGTTTGTTGCCAAATCCTCACACACGAAAATATTTACTATCCTTTCATTTGAATTTCTCCAAAATTGTTTTTCGTATTATTTTTAAATTTTCAGCACTACGTGTTTTATAAACAAATAATAAATTAAAAACTAAAGATAGATAGGGCAGTTCCTTGTATTATATATTTCTAGCAGTTTTAGAATAATCAGTAACAAATTTTAAACTTAATTTTTGTTAATATTTGTTTTCTTTATTAAGATAACGCATTTATTTCTATGAATAAAATAAATATTTTTAATCTTGCCTACACGTTCCATCATATATAGTAAAGTGGAGCGCAAGTGCTCTAGTCAAATCGGAGATCGCTATCGGTGTAGCCGGTATTGGAGCTAAGCCCAATAAGTGGAAGCGAAGAATGCAAATTTTAAATTAGAAAATTTTCATTGGCCCAATTTGTTACAATAATTCACTCTTTGTTATATACTAAACATGGCAAGTTATTCTGAACCACAAAGATAACTACAGCTTTCTAATTTCTTTAACACAATCCATTTATTATATACATTTGTGAATAAAGAAATCATGATAATGGCGCATTACATTACTCGACATTGTCTTTGAGTTTAGTGAGTTTAGTGCGTCGTAGTCTGCGTCCACAACACCAAGAAAGTATTTTATTCTTAGTTTTAATAATCCTGGCAAAGATTCTATTCAATTTTTTTCAGCAAAATTTTTTATTCCAAGATTTTCATTCCAAGAGACAATTCGATCGGGTAATTACTTCACATTTTTTGACTAACGATATACATTGATAAACTGTAACTCAATGGCAGTAGAGCTGATAAAAATATGGCTTATGAAAATTCCTCTTTATTTTTGAAAATGTTGATAACCTCAGACGGGTAAGTAGATTAAAAAAGAACCTTGAATTATAAAAGTATGTTTGAAAAATTTCATGTATTTCGGTTTAAAATTATAGCAGTTACGTTGCTGTGACAGGGTTCTTTTTGTAACATTTTGGTACAGTGACCTAATAAAATACTATTGAAATACGAATTAATATGAATTCCAACATACTTACCTAATTGGTCGGATAGACTACGTGTGTGGTCTAAGATCTTTATTTAAATATTTTTGTGGTAACAAAAATATAATTATATATTATTATTTGATTACTAGAATTTGAATCTCATAATTTTTTTTAATGATGTGAAATAGGTTTAAATCAAATGTCTTCAATTTAAGTTACGTAAAATGTCGGCACATTTGAATTAAATTATTAATAAAAACAATCACTATATTTTTAGTTTTCGTTCTACCATACCCATCCGTAAGACGTTTGAGTTCTCGCATGAGAACATTATTAATGACCCGGTGAAATGTATGGAGCGACTGCATATGGATTACTACTATCAGTCAACTTCAGGAACACAGACATAACATTAGGTTTTCAATAAACACAATTAACAAAACCACAATTCTGTTGTTTATGGGACATTTCCCATACATTTTTTTATTCATACAGATATTGCATATTTATGCAGACGACACGATCATGGAGAAAAAAAATATGTGTTTCAATTAGGGTACAAGACCTAAAAACTTCTCATGTTTCGTACGAAATAGTATTTTTTTTTAATAAAGAAGTAAATAAAAAAAAAATCATGAATAAATATTGCATTTAATGTTGTATACATATTGCATTTAATATTTTGTAGGGAAAATTAATAGTAGCAGATATAACTAATTCTTAAATTGCCTTCTCTGTATTTTTAACTGTCATCTCAGTTTGTTTATTTATGATAACTTATACCCTAATTAAGTTTGGTGGCAGCGAAGGATGCAAAGAAAAACAATTATTTTATAAAATTATATTAAAGAGTTACAATTAAAACTTATAATTAATTAATACTAAAAAAAGGTGATTCCAGGTCAGCGATTGACCCAAGAATGAATATATTTTATCCTCGATTCCCATCGATGGTGAGAGCGCAAGCCGTATGGTGTCGTCTTCAGGATACTCGAAGCGTGGTGTCAGCATTTAACCGTGTGAAACCAAGTTGGTTCTTACTATAACAATTGCCCTTGGCTATGCTTTCGTAACACCTCCCCCCGTAGAACAGCGACTATTGAAGACCTTCGTTGTAAATTGCGCTGGAAGTTCTGATTCATCCCTTTGAGTTTTTTGGATGGTGTGTTTCGTATGTTTAAGTCGGTATTTCCGGTATGCAAGGCCGCTAATTAGTACACATGCACCGAATAGTAACGTATGTAAAGGTATTGTTGTATGGTAGACGCTTATATCGTTGTTCTTGCTTAAGTTTACTGGTGACTGTAGAATAACCTCTCTATTGGTAGCGTGAAGATTAGTCAAATTAATGGAGTTAAATTTGAATATCAGATGTGCTGCTGAACTGAGTGTAATTTCAATAGGGACATCTATTATCTTCAAGGCTTGACCTTTTAGTCGATCGTTGAGGTTCGAGATGATGAATTCTGTTGTTTGAATGAAACAATCATATGGAATTATAGCGAGATAACTTCCTTGCAACATCTTGTAGATATCTTGATCGCAGGACAAGCGTACTTTAGTAAGAGTTGGCAAGCTAATGGTGTAGTGGCGATCGTCGAGTTTCTCGTAGGCTGACGTAAGTAGGGATACGGTGACTGGTTTACATTCGGGGAGTTTTTGCTGCGTAGTAACGAGGGCTGTTACACAATCCGGCGATGTACGACTATGTATGTTGTGTATCTCTTCACATAGATACCCTTTAGTGAACTTCGGGCATTCAGCCTCTATGTACTTGAAATCTTTCAAATGGATTGCAAGGAATTGGTGTTGGGGAACAAGAATTTCATGATTTTTGTTAGGGATTATGGATATCTCATATAAATTATATATTTGGGATTTTATAATTGGGAATTTATATACTATAACTATTTCATTTCCTACATAATAAGAACCTAATTGTATTACGTCATAATACTCTCGGGCCTCTATATCTAGTACTTTATTACTACCATACATACTACGTAGCTTTCTAATTATATTTCTAATAGAACTTAAACTAATGACATCATGATGAGCCGTGGATGTCCTTGTAAATGCTAGCACATTCTGTAACTTAGACTAATGTTTTTTTTACTAGTTCCGCTAATTTGTTCTGATTATCTACTATTTTATCTATTATTTTAGAGTGCTGAGTTATCCAATCTTTGGTCAGGCTTACATGACTGTTAAATTCCGTAACTAATTTATTATCGTTTTCTTGTAGTGATCTTATTGCGTTATTAAACTGTAACGCATCTGTATAATCAAGATTACCGGTAATACTTTTTATTACGGACCCGAGACCATCAACGAGACCTCTTTTAGAGCGGCTAATTTCAAATGACTGCAATTGTTCTATAACGACTTGAAGCTTTTCTTTCAAATAGTTAGTATGGGGCTCAAACAAAGAAAAAGTTTTATTATTAAGATTAGAGATTATATTGCTTAATTGGATATGAACTGTATTTACTTTGTCTTGCAATTCGTGGATATCGATATACTTCAAGAATGAGTGATAATGAGACACTATGTGACAAGGACCTAGTTTAAAAGGTAAAATGCCGGGACCATCATCTAGATTTTCAAGTTTTTTTTAAGAACTCTCTTTAATCTAGACTTAGCAATTGGCCCGCCTTTTTTTTTGCACGTATATATATGTATCGGGAGATCAGCTATAACTGTATCATGTGTGTAACGCGGCGCTATCTTTTGACGAACAGCAAAAGGGTTTCTAATAAATATTTGTTGATCGGGAGAGAATTGCTTTTCGGGCTCTCTAGACTTATTATGAGTATTTGTTAATTCATTTCTGTAACTTAAACTAGACTCATGAATTAAATTAAAAGCTTTGGTCATTTTATTTTTATTAACTTTTCACTCTGTATAGATAATAAATCTAGGTGAACAACTTCGAAAGGCTTACACGGTGGAGGGACAATACGAAATTGTTGTCTAATAGGGTTGCGATCATATTTCGCTTGACCACAAATTATACATTTGTTAATGAACTTGGTTATATGCTCTCGCATTTTTGGCCAATAATACCTATGAGATAGGGCGAGATGACATTCATTAACACCCCTATGATTAGTTTTACCTACGTGGTATTTGCTTATTATTTCTTGTTGTTTTAAGTATTCTTTTATGTTTTCCAATTCCTTTTTAACTAGTATTAAATCCATAGCTGATCTTTTAAAAGCTTTTTGTATTATGGGAATAACCGAGTACATTGCTAATGGGGGATTTATGAGTAACCCTGTTTTAATTTTGGGATGAACATATTCTTTGATAACATTAATGATATCTTCTTCGAGATTATTTTCTGACAATTGAACAGTGATACGTGTGTGTGTTTCAAAAGGTTTTGAAACTATTGGTCTTCCTTTAATATTGCTTACAATTGTTAAAACTAGCTGTTTTGTGAATTTATTTAGGGGTTCGTCAGAAATCGGGATTTCCAAAATAGGATTTTCATTGTCGGTATGAACTGTTAGGGTATTAGAAGTATCTCTATCAGCTTCTGAAGCTGTAATAGTGCTAGTCATTTTCAGATGCATTTACTGCTATTGAACTTAGTTCTTCGTTATGAATTACTAAACGGGATAAGGCATCAGCATTTGTATTATATTTACCTGGCTTATAAATGACTGAGAAATCGTATTCGGATAATTTTAATCGCCATTTGGTTTTACCCGAAGCATCTGCCTTTTTAGGGACCACCTAAATAGGAGAGCTCCACGCGGAATCCGAAGGTCTAATTATATTTTATTCAAGCATTTTATTGATTTGACTTCTAACCTCTTGTTTATGGACATACGGGTACCTATAGCTTTTAACATGAACTGGGATCTCATCATTTGTTTTAATTTTATGCTTAATTTTGTTCATAAATGTTAAGGGTTCTCCGTCAAGGTAAAATACATCCGAATAAGGTTTTTAAATTAGCTATTTCCTCTGGGTTCAAATGATCTGTACGGAGACGCGATAGAACTTCTTTTGTACGATCGGATAATTGTTTTAATTGCTTAGATTCAATATTGAATACCTCAGCTGTAATAGGCCGATCCATTGAAAAGATTACATCATCCTTTGAATTATTTGAAATTTGTACTAAACCTCGACTGTTTTTCACATTTGTAAAGCAATCAGAAATTAAACAATTACTTATTATCTGATCAGGAACAAATACATCTCCGTCCTTGGAGTTTATTGGCAATTTCAATAATTTGGATGACTGAGCTGGTATTATTTCTTCATAAAGATTTGTATTTGTATTGATTTCGAGCGTCATACATAATAATAGGCAATTCGGTATTTTTAGTAATTAATTTCTTGCGTCTAAAATCAATGTTAGTGTCCCACGAATTTAACAAATCAAAACCAATAATGCCATCAAAATAATTATGAAAATTAAGAATAAAAAAGGTTACGTCATCATTTTCTTTAAATTCCGAGAAACTAGGTAAAGTAATAGAATAGTCTTGTCTATACACATTATGATTATTCAAATTATCCTTTTTATTAGGTAAACCCTCAGCACGCTGCTGCATATATAATGTATTAAGCTCTTCTTGTACGAATTCTAAAGCCTTTTCTATCGTTTCGGGACGCATGCAACGTATCCTAGAGCCTAAGGGGTCCTTAAGACCACGCAAGTAGCACTGTAGAGTTAATTCTTATAAAGATTACGTTTAGCTTCAAATGTAGTAGCCACGGTTTCATGCAACGTTACGTATGTCATGATAGTGCTGAATAAGTTTTGAACACGTTCGTAAAATTCCCGTGGGGTTGAAGACCCCTGGGTTTGTAATGATAAATCGTTAAATAAAAGTGGTCTCGTCTCGATGGTCAGCAAAATTATTAATAAGTGCACTACGAATACCGAACTAATTTTCAGGAATACCTTTGGAATTTATCAATCGAGCTGCAGAGCCTGTAATCTTATTTAATATACCATTACTAAGGGCCAAATTGGTTAACTCATAACCCGGTTCTGTTTTAAAATATGCAAGTACTAATTGATCACATAAATTTATAAATCTTGTTAATACATGGGGGTTACCGTCAAAATCAGGCAAAACTCTAAGTGACTTGTATATCTCACCCATTATATCTTGAGATATTTTAATATTAGGTATAACAATTTTTTTTTAATTGTCTAAATTCGTCTTTAGTATCGAGCCTGCTAGATCTACCCTTACACAAACTACGGCTACTGTTTTCTGTCGGATGAAAAATTTTGAACACTAATCTAACACTTTAAAAATTATATATAATAGTATTTATATATTAAATTACTTGGACAATCTAATGGAATAATAAAATAAATTGAAAGGATAAGAATAACGTTAAAAATCAGGATAGGTAAGGACTTGAAAGATTCAGAGTACTTACATGAACATGATTTTCTTGCCGAATCGATTTTCGGATTCACCTCCGCTGGCCTCCACGATGTATGTAGATTCGGATACTCGAAATCGGTTAGTCACGCGGGATCTCGCACCGATATTAGGGGAAATCTTGACGCGACGCGTACCGAATATATCTCGAATATCCTACCGACTGCGCCAATTAAGTTTGGTGGCAGCGAAGGATGCAAAGAAAAACAATTATTTTATAAAATTATATTAAAGAGTTACAATTAAAACTTATAATTAATTAATACTAAAAAAAGGTGATTCCAGGTCAGCGATTGACCCAAGAATGAATATATTTTATCCTCGATTCCCATCGATGGTGAGAGCGCAAGCCGTATGGTGTCGTCTTCAGGATACTCGAAGCGTGGTGTCAGCATTTAACCGTGTGAAACCAAGTTGGTTCTTACTATAACAATTGCCCTTGGCTATGCTTTCGTAACACCCTTACAAATATTATTTCAATGAGGATCTGTTTATTTTTAATAAGTTTTTATTATCTTTATTCCAAAGTTTCTTTGTTACAGAATTGTTTTATTATAATGATTTATATATTAGCATAAAACAAACGTATTTATTGTTAATAAATTCTATTGTAATAACAAATATTATTATTTTTCATATTGTTTATTTAGTTTTCTTTGACAAAACGACAATATAAAGATAACTTTTGGTTTGACGTTATCATTAATAATGGTCAAAAGTGGATGTCATTTATAAAGTAAAGAAAGGCATTCAAAGAACTTCATAATTCACTGTTCGAATGCAATATAAACATCTAGACTAAAACGGTATATTAATAAAATTTTTTGTATTGCTATAAAAACATTAAGTTTCATTGAGAGTTATTGTGATTTCTACATTGAGATTTTACTTGACGTATCCCCGGAGAAGATAAATGCTTTTGCTGTCTCAAAGAGTTTGAATCGTTTTGAACTTTTGCGAACGATTAGGTATGGCTCAAATGACCTGCTTTTATATTTTTAATATTTATTGAGCGAAGCGAGCGGAGTGTTCTACTGGACTTTTTCACATTCTTTTTACGAATTGGCTCGAAAACTACCTGACGGAAAATTATGAAATTTTTCAAGCGGGCTCGCTTCCCTCAATATGCAAACGGCAAACGACGGGTCTGTTGGCGCCCCTTGTTATTAACCTGAAAGGGTACTACTTATTTATATATTAGGTTTCTATATGGTAAAAGAAAGGTTGGCAATAACAAAAAGAAAATAAAAGTATATATTGATAACTATATCAGGTCGACAAACACGACGCAAAAGAAACGAGTTTACTAAAACACAAATATATTAATTAATTACGGTTATTAATTATAAACTAGGTAGATGTAAATAATTTAATGTCAGATTCAAAAGTGATACAATTTACGAAATAAATGCGTTACGTTGCTCGTTCTCATGTTGATATGCCCCGTCTGCAAGTAGGGACGTGTGGTTGCAGTTGCTTGTAGTGCCTAAGCATAGACAACTATTACCACTATTTCTAACGATTGCTAAAAACTGAATAATGTTTGTAGTTATTTAATTCCAATATTTCTACGTTTAGAACGACTGCTTTAATATTAATTTACACACAGCAAAACTAGTATGTATATTTTTCCTTACATTAACTAGGTGGATTAATGAAATTCTAAACACACTGAGATGAAAATATGATTATCAATAAAAATGTCGCGTTATTTCTTTATAACACCTTTTATATTTTCCTTGTAAGGTACACAAATCACATGTGAAATAAACTAATTCAAAACGTAAATACTTGCATTAAATTGAAATTTATCATTTCCATATCTGTATTACACATTTGCTGCTGTTTCCATTTTTCAAAATTTAATTGCAATAGTAAAACAATATTCAATAATGATCAAACATAAAAAAACAAATAACAAATGCGTTTTCGCAAAATTTCCATGTGCCTGTATTAAGATTATATGATAAAATATAAAATTTTTATTTCAAATTAGGTAAGTAAGGTTAAGATTGTAAAATAAGATTAAAAGAAACCGTTGAAATAGATTATTCCAAGTCTCGAGGCTTTAATTAACCTGGAATATTTATTATTTTCTGTACTAAGCATTTATATTGTACTGTTATTACAATTAATTATTGTATAATACTAAATGATAGCCGATAAATTGTACAAACCTAGCCTGGAGCATGACGGCTGATGGAATAAAATAACTCTGAAAAATTTATATCGAGTCCGTGTAAAATTTTGACTTCAAAAGTATATTCTATTATAGTTATATTCACAAATTTCATAAGACTTGCTTTTATGCAGGAAATCGCAATATCGTTCAGAATATTCATGAGGCTGCAATTTTAGTACGTATATATCTAACTTATATTTTGTAACTGGAATAGATAATTGTTTGAAGGTCAACACAACAGCTTAAATATAGCATAGAAGAGCAGTGGTTTAATACAGCTGATTTTTTTATTACTTTTTAAAAAACCGACGATTCACATGCTTTTCAGCTAATGCATTTTAGCTACAATAAAAACTCGTCTTTCGGTGCACCAACCAAGTTATTGCAAATTAATTAGTATGCTTACATTATATAAGGCATTTTTTTTTGTACTACTAAAGCGTCCTCCATTTTAAGTGAAGCAAGCTGAGCAGCTTAGTTGGTTTGAGGATGTTAACAACAAAAATTTCGCATACATACCATGTCATGAGTATTAGCTGTATATATACATTTTTAGTTTACTGTCAGTATAAAAATAATTATTTGTACAATTTACATAAGAAATACAGCACCAAGAAAAGATCTCAGATATTGGATTTCCTTTATTAAATACAATCCCTAACGAATTCTACAACAAAGACCATTAAATGCCCATTGTATATAAACTCCTTAATCTACATGGTATTGTTTGTCAGTTTTAAGCCCAGTCTAGATCCTAAATTTCGTCTTAGCTAAAAAGTAATACGGGTTTGTATTCTTGTCGTACCCAAACATATGATTGCGAAGAGATAAGATTAAAACTTAGGCTTAAATATATCCAGCCTTATATGAAGGTTAGAAAACCTACCCAATTATATTAAATTAACTGACCCGACTTTGTTCGGGTAATTCTGTATTTTTCTCTGAGTAAACATTTTGTAATATCCTAATATAATTGTTTAATGTTTTGTTTATTTTTTCATTGATTACACATTTTTTTTAGAGATTTTTATAAAAACTTTCACCTCCCAATTAATTTATGTTAGTATGATCTTCGTGGCGGATGTGGAAATTATAGAATAAAACAGTTATAATTGATAGTAGTAAAATAAAATAAAACTCAACCATTCATTAAATTGTTGTTTCCAATTTACAATTTATAATTGTAGACACGAGTCGTAACGTGAAATTTTAGTATTGTTAGAAAATATTTTACAATCCATTGAAAGAGCTTTATCTGAATATATTTGATGTTAAAACTTCTCATATATCTGATTTTATGGACGAATATGTAGGAGTAAGAATATGTTTATAAAATATTTTATAATAGCTAAACATAAAATCAATTTAAACATTTATAATGTGTAACATTAAATTATTCTCACTTGTAATTTTAAAAGTAGATTTCAATTATGGCATAATATATTACATATATATATATATATATATATATGTAATATATTATGCCAGGTAAAATTTATATTAAAATATATTTCAAAACATCATGAAAGACTGTCACTGTGGTCAACCCGTGAGTAAGCTATCACCGGCTAGGTATGCTGCTTTAGGAGTTTTTTTGGGTAGACCTCGAAGAATTCGGTCTGCCCATTCATTTGTACCCGACTTTCGAATTTTGGAAAAATTTCTTCACAGTAGGTCTTCTTATGACCCCCAGAGTCCGAAATGACCATTGGTCAAAAAGTTTATATATATATATGCGTGCGTGCGTCCAGATTCGACTTTTGTCAGCACGATAGTGGCCGCAGTTTCACTCGGATCGCTTTCAAACTTTGCACAAAAATCAACCATCCAAAAATGAAGGTCAAGTTCGTTAACCAGACAAATCCGGCCACAGGAAGCGCTAGGGTCTCACTTTTTCTGATTTCAGTTTTTCGACCATAACTTTTTCCCCATACAAAGAAGATCAATCGCGTTCATATCATATGATGTAATTGATGAAGACCTATAACTAATGTAGATAAACTGAAAACCTAACTTCAATATTTTAGGGGTGGGGGTTAAAAAAACAAAAATTTTTGGAAAAAAAATTCATAACTTTTTTCTGGTAAACATTCTTACATCACAAGTATTTTTAATAGGAAGGTTATTTTTTACTCTAAATTAAGGTACCAAAAGTTTTTCCATAAAAGGTACCGTTTCCGAGAAAAAAAATAAAAACCACTTTTAGCTTGAAAATTTAAGGTAGGTAAAACCACGGCAACTTTTTTCTGGTAAACATTCCCTCCTCGCAAATATTTTTAATAGAAAGGTTATTTTTTACTCTAAGTTTAAGTATCAAAAGTATTTCCAAAAAAGATACCTATTCCGAAGAAAAAAAATAAAAACCGCTTTTTGCTTGAAAATTTTTGATGTAAACAACGGCATCATGTGTTATTCTTAGGTAGTGAGTTATATTTTAAACGAGTTACACACGAGGTCTACCCAGGCGTGTCCCCCTGCGGGCACGGATTTTTTTTTACTTTAAATTTAAGTACCAAAAGTGTTTCCAAAAAAGATACCTTTTCCGAGAAAAAAAACAAAAACCGCTTTTTGCTTGAAAATTTTTGATGTAAACAACGGCATCATGTGTTGTTCTTAGGTAGTGAGTTATATTTTAAACGAGTTACACACGAGGTCTACCCACGCGTGTCCCCCTGCGGACACGGATTTTTTTGTATTTCTTGTAGTTATCGTGTGTTCGTCTGTGATTTTTATATAAGTGTTTAAATTTTGGAATATAAATAATTTGTTTTTAAATATATATTGAGAAGCAATCGAAAAATACTAATTTCTTTAAAAATATCTCTCATTGTATCTCTAACCTTAAAATTATAAATCGCCGCATTACTCTTTTTGTAACATAAATATTATTAACAAAATATACACTGTCACAAAGACCTATTACGAAAATACACAAGTTGTTACCAGTGACTCCACGAATACAGACAAAAGAAGGACCTTCGGAACGTACCTCGAATATCAGTCAAGAGCTATGAAATTAATTATCATTTATAAAGATGTTATATTATTCAGCTTATAACAATTATTAGTAATATAACCATAGTTTGTACTGTAATCCATGCCTTTGCATTTCACCTTAAAAATAAACATTAATTTATATTTATTTATAATTATAAAACGTCATTATAGCTGCACGTTTGACTGTACACAATGCAGTTTTGCTACCGACGCTGTTATACGGCAGCCAAACGTGGGTAACACAGAAGAAGAATGTAAGAAAGATGAATGCTGTGGAGATGAGATCTCTTCGCAGAATATGCGGAGTCAGTCTAGCTGATCGAATCCGCAATGAAGAGATCCACAGAATGTCAGGTACTAGCGAAGATGTCACGGTGAGAATGAAGAAGAACGTGCTCAGGTGGTTTGGGCACGTTGAACGAATGAGTGATGAAAGAATGGTAAAAAAGATTTATATGGGAAAAGTGAGCGGTAAGAGAGACAGGGGGAGGCCTCGAGTGACCTTCGAAAACACAGTAGCTACGATACTGGAGGAAGGTCACGTAAAAAGCATGAGGACCCCCCGGAGGTTATGTATGAAGAGGTTGATGTCTATGGCCCAGGCGAAAGAGGTATGCAGACACCGTAGCGTTTGGCGCTCCGTCGTCTCTGGCTACCCCGCAAGGGATATGGCGTGAAGGTAAATAAATAAATAAATAATAAATATTTATAATTATAGATAGATCATTTTCTTCTCTTTTAACATTATTTATTATTATTTAGTTATGCAAAAGAAACCTCCTCATAACTACTATTCTTTAAAAAAATAAATCAAACTTTGCAAACAAAACTAAACATAACATGTTTCAATATCTATTTTCAAATATCTGCACATTGCATCATATGTAGTAAAGTGGAAGGCAAGTTCTCTAGTCAAGCCGGATTCTGCTATCGGTACAGTCGGTATTAGACTTCAGATAAATGTAAGGAAACAAAAAAGGACATCTTTTAACTTAAAAAGTATTGTAGGTATTCAATTTGTAAGAATATAATACACTTTTATGATATATATCAGAACATACTCGTAGTAGAATACATCTTTAGTTTAATATTAGTATCGACAAAGATAAATACATTTTTTTAATTTATTTAACCTAACATAATAATACTAATGATATATTTTTGTGTTTAGATATTGTGAAAAAATAAAATTTTATAACTTTGGTTTTATAACTTTCACACCTTTTATATGCTACGTTGTTATGTATATAATCGTCTTAATAAATTCTAAAAACATCCCCTTCTGTTTAGTTATTTCCAGATAAATTTATAAAAATCGTGTATAAATGTTGAAAAAAAACATGTTTCTTGTAATTTTAACTATATAATTATTTTAAAGCAGTCAATACAATTATTATATGTATATATATTCATACGGATATTTATCAAAAGAAATAATATCTGTTATTGATAATCCTAATAACTCATCACTATTATTTAGTAATCTGTCCTACATGTCGGTTTAGTTACATAACATGTAACATTTACTGGGGTCTCTAGTCCCGGAAGATAATGAAATTGTCAGCCTTCATACAATGAATTTACATAAAAAGAGTTGTGGAAGGGAAGTTAATAAAAAATTAACCGTTAAATAAATAGGCATTCTTGTGTTCACACTCACCTTTTCAAAGGTCATTTAGAATGTTATTTAGTGAAGGCAGGTTTCTTCTGAAAATTGTGATACGTAGAAGATACGTATGCATCCAATTATCACTAATGTCTTTCAGGCCTCCGATGTGCAAATAGGTTTATCTATGAACATGGTAAATATAGTTGTTGACCCTGGCAATAACCTTAACAATAAAAACTTATATATACGAATTGTTCGAACTGAAATTGGAAACCAGAACCTGGTTGGAAGAAATGTTAATAGGAATATATAAGTTACATAATAATTTTAAATCTTTCGCAGCTGCTACTCTAACTTAACAAGCAACGCATGGGTATTCGAATAATACTATTTCAACATTTTAACATTTATCGAACCATAAGACCTATAATTCCTTCTCATATTTTACGGCTACTAAATCATGTATAATATCCTGGAGCATGTTGATTTATGATTGTTCTAGTGTCAATTTACAGAAAATAAAGTATTCATCGTGAATAAATATTTAAGCATTATAGAGTTAAATTCAAAACTTTATTCTGCTTACTTACAACCCTTTACACAACTTATTATAAGTAAATACCTACACCATTAAACTATGTTTAATTTAAACTTCAAGTAAAAAGTTAAGTTAAAAGATATAAATAACCAAGAATCTTTGCATACTATCAGGGACATGGACAGGAAAAGGGTAACTGTGATTATATTGTATATTTATTTTTAGAACACGTAGTGTCATTCATAAGTTTGTATAAAAATATTAGCAAATAGTGATATTTTTTATAAATATCCTAATACTGAGAGATTTATAATAAGTAGATATTTTTATATATTTTGTTATTGTATCAGACAATATAAAAGAGACTAAACAAAAGTAATAGAAGTTTAAAAATATATATTTTAAGAATACGTGTAAATAAGGATTGTAGATTATATTGAGCATTTTATTTCTATATTTTCGCAATATTAACTTTGTAACATTAACCTGATCTTATATGTTCCAACATAATAAAAGTGAAGATCGTACACGCTACTTTGTACCGCCTACTCTATTCATTTGTACAAATCCTTATAGAATTAATTTTACGTGAAGATCTCTAGTTCTTAGTCTACTTTACTATATCTACTATATAGTGTTAATATAGTTATCTCAACGACGTAATAATAGAATGACGTTAATAGCTAGCTATTGACTGGCTTTATTAATCGCACTATAACTATTTAATGTAAGGATTTATTCAAAATTCAGTATCAGTAAGTGAGTCTGCTTAAAGTTTTTTATATAGGCTTCACATCAGTAAAATAATATATTAATTTATTCGATATTTAATCTATTGCTTAGATTGAGCTCTTGTAGACCTTAATTATACGTTATTAATATACTCGTACAATGATAATTGAGTA
Source organism: Melinaea menophilus ssp. n. AW-2005 (assembly GCA_918358695.1). Classification (NCBI taxonomy): domain Eukaryota; kingdom Metazoa; phylum Arthropoda; class Insecta; order Lepidoptera; family Nymphalidae; genus Melinaea; species Melinaea menophilus. The sequence continues at coordinate 10,429,152 of OU911057.1, read as the reverse complement.
GTCCCATCAATATAACAAAAGAATTACGTTATTTATGGGGTAGACGTTAACCGTCATTCTTATTTTCTTAACAGTATAAAATCAGTATATATCTGAAGAAGTCTTAGTTATCGTATAGTATCTCCTAATTATGTGTTAATATTGTTTATTTGAATTATTTTCCCATTCTTTTTTTCCAAATTATTAATAAAGACAATCACGTTGGAGTGATGGCTTTTAACAATAAGAAATAGAAGGCGGTTGGATACAGAGAGAGAAAGAGAAGAAAGGGAAGATTTCGTCACTTATTGCAAGAAACACATATGCTTTTTGCCCACTTATTTTTAGTTAGTGGTGATATTTAATTAAATTAGTTACAAATTTCTCTCTTACCGTACGAAATGTTTATACTTCACGTCGATCTTCTGTTTGGTTTTGGTTATAAATGAATAGGTTAGCCTTTAAACAACAGCAATCAATATATATTTAGGCTAGGCAATAACACAGCTAATTAACGCTAGGCTTATTAAATTACAATCTGACATCAACCCAGCCGTGGACTTACACTACGCCCTTGAGTTCTTGCATGAGTACATTGCTAATGACTCGATGGGATGTATGGAGCGACTATATATAGATTATTAACATCAGTCAGCTTCACGTACATAGACACAATATTGAAGGCTTACAATACGGACAATTTAAGAACAATTTCATTATTTATTTGACATTAATAAAAAATAAATAGTAAATAATCTTAAATTAACTTAAATTATAACAAATAATTCTTAAATTGCCTACTGTTTCTTTAAGCTTATAACAAATGAGAACCTGCATTTTTGGTAAGCTTTCATTATCTTTATCCAAAAGTTTCTTTGTTACTGAATTATGTTATTATGATGATTGATATATTAGCATAAAATAAAAGAAATTATTCTTAATACATTTAATTGTAATAACAGCTATTATTTTTTGATATTGTTTGATTAGTCGACAGTCTTTGGCAAAATAACAATATAAAAATAAGTTTTAAACTAATGTTATCATTAATAACCTTCAAAAATTAATGCCATTTAGAAAGTAGAGGCATTCAAAGAATTTAATAACGCACTGTTTAAATGCAATATACAAAAACTGTGACTAAAACTACTACACTACAAAGTTTTCTCGAATTTTACTTTGTAATTTTACTAGACGTATCCCCGGAGAAGTTAAAGTTAAATGCTTGCTGCCTCGAAGAGAAAGCATCGTTTTGAACTTACAGATCGATTAGTTATTGCGGAAAAAAAAACCTTTATATTTTTAATACTTATTGTTCTCTATTACGAGTATTTGTTCTACCACTGAGTATCATTGCGTAGTTATTACAACATAGCGACCAAGGAATACACTACTCTCGTTAAAGATTCTTGCACGATTGCTATAAACTGAATTTTTATTAATAAAGTCCAGTATGATAACCTTTTTATTACCATTAAAACCCTTACTTGTCAAAAGTTTTGTATTTTAAAAACTTTTATGATTCGAGTCTCTTAAAAAGGTCATATTTATAAAGATTTTATTTGTTTTATACAAATATAAGAGAATTATTCGTGTGTATTAGAGATAATACCTTTATTTACTGAAAGCTGAAGTAGTAATAATAAACTTCATGATGCAGCAAGTATAGTTATATTTTAACCAATAATTCAAGACGAACTTCCAAGAAATCTTACTTTCCTTGTTAATAGTTACTACTTCAGATATATATTATAATAAACATTTAGTTAAAATGCTGCCGTTATATAATTAAATGTCAGAAGTATTTAATACTAGAAGTAGTAAGGAACAATTACCGAATAATAATTAAAAAGAATTTTAAGCAGTAAAATAACTCAGAAGTAAGTTAACTTTAGTTAAAGCATACAAAAAATTGAAGGAAACTAATAAAATAAAAATAATGACATAAATCATAAGATATTTCTACGAGCCTAGTGATTCTATACATAGTACATATATAATAGTACATTTATACTAATTATAATTGCGTTTTACTTCTTCAGTAAACCAACAATAAATTGTTCGCTTTACTTTTTATTTTATTTATATTAGTTATCATTTAAACAATAATTAATTATATTATATCTCTAAAGTAACAATAAAACATATAAGTTAATTAGTAGTAATTTAAATACTATCATAATAAAATCGTCAGTTTAAACTAAAAAGAAAGTATTTCATATAAAATGCCACCAGAAGATTATTCAGTTTTTACTTTGCTATAGAATGCACTATACAATATACTTGTTATTACAGTTTAATATATATTATACTAACTGATAACCCTGAAACCATACAAAATGATTAAGTAACTGTTAACTTATAAAACTAATAACAAGTCGGTGCAAAATCTCCACTTCAAAAGAATATTGTGTTGTAATTATATTTACTAATTTCTTGAGACACGGTTTCTTGAAAGAAATTGCAATTTGCTGCAAAATATTCATGAAGCTGCAATTTCAGTATATAACTGAATTATATCTGACACTTGAATTCATAAATGTTTTGAGGTTAACAATGTTATTATAATTATTTATATTATCATTATAATAATTATTTATATTAGATAATATTTAATCCATTAAATATACCCATTCTTACACGGAAAAAAAGTACTCAACGTTAAAACTAGAGAAATTGCTTAAGTTCTCGCCCCGACTATGTTCGAGTGAATTTGCGATTTAAATAAAATATTTTTAACGATGTAACTCGCTTAGAATTGGATTTAGGTTTTAAAAACTTAAACTTTAAAAATTTAAACTCAAAGTTTTGAAAGCTCTTCAGCAATTATATTCACGGAAAGGCGAACTCTAGTGTAGGATGCTTTGGATTGATAAAAAATTGGTTTGATTCCCACAGTGAATACTTCTACAGCTTAATATAGCTAGCTACAGTTTTTTTTATATTACTGAAAAATCAAATACCCTTTTTCAAGGATATCACTTTAGGTAATAAAATCATCATTATCTATTTGATTTCCTTGGTGTGAAACTTCTTGATGAATATTTACTTTACAAAAGAAACTGGTTATAAGTTTTAACTGTCTACTTTTATACTCCGCAGTTTTGACTGTGCATTAAAAGTAAATAGAGACTAGTGATGTAACGAATGTCATTTATTTAACATGCGCGATTTTTTTTTTAATTTTTTTATTTGTTCTACATTGTCTATGGTGGTAGACATTGAAATTATGCATAGATGTAAGGCTATTTAAAATTCAAAGGATCAATAATAATACTCCTATTGTATGAAGTCTCAAAAACATGTATATAATACATATTATTACGTCTCTAGGAAGTCTAGACAAAGACTAAAGATATCCATGATACTATATATCCCCGTACGGTCTTGACTTACTTATGATTCTTCTGTTTTCATAAGTTCCTTCATGGAGGCTAGTCCGTTCCAGGTACTCTAAACTGTCCTATCTTCACAAAATCCTCAATCTAATCAAGAAATGTTCGTCTTGGTCCTTTCTTTTCCGAACTTTCCATCCACACAGGCTTTATATGTATATCCGACTTAACAATCTCGTTTCGTTTATTCTCTCTACATGACCAGTCTAATCATTCCTTTCTCAATCCTAGTCACTTCATCTTCTTTCACATCACAATGCTTTCTTATTTCACTATTCCTTATCTTATCAATTAATTTCACACCTATCATGGTCCTTAAAGCTCTCATCTCAATAGCATTTTTCTTACTCTCATCCTTCTTCTACTGTGCCTAAGTTTCACTTCCATAAATTAATGTTGGCTTACATCCACATTCATTCCTTTCTCTGTTAAAGCACTATGCATAACATTCAGCATCTTCTGTAACTCATCAGCTGATGACGCAAGTATTATTTAATCATCTGTGTAGATAAGATAAGATGAGAAGAATACAAATGCGAATATGAATATTCGATTTAACGAATATTTACATTTGCATTAATAATTCGCACTAATTGAGGCAAATGATTTTAAAAGTATAAATAACTTTCAAACAGTTTTTCATAACTTGTAGTGAAAAATAAAATAAAACACATCAATACTTTAAAAGAAACAAGTGTTTAAACGTTTTTTCCAATTTCCACTCCAAAATTGACTTATGGAAATAGATCATTAAAAAAAATATAACATCCACTGAGTCTTTACATGGTTTATTTATATACATTTTGCATTAAAGTTTTCCGTTATATCTTTATATATTGGGAAGAGAATAATAACATAGAATAACTTTAATAAGTATTATAAAATAATTTTATCACAATATAAAATACAATTGTTTTTGTTTATTTTCTTTAAGGTTGGACATTGTTAATCTGAAAATTATAAATATAATATAGATACTTACATATTACGAAACTAAAATTAGAGTGACTTTCTTTTAATGACAAGGCTAAAAAAATTGGTCAGATTAATTTGTATCAAGACAAAATCTCTCTCCCCAACTTGTTGAATTAGATATGTCTTTATGGTTTACTTAATATTATTTATATAAGCTTAATAGTAAAAAACCAATTTACGTCTATACGAACATCATTCGAGATTAGCTTGACCGATATTATTATTACTTTTCTTGCTGTTTGTATATTATTTGTGGCAAAAAAATAGGAATATTATTTTTGAAAAATATAATGTATTTAAACGTGTTTGGTTGTATTTGTTTCAGTTTATATGTTATATGAATTAAAACATAAGCAAAAATTAGATTTCATTTGATAGTTATGTAGCTAATGCTCGTCGATAGTATGTGTGTTTGTAATAATTTTATAACTTTTTTTATATGTATTTGATAAAGACTTTGATGTGTTATGTATTATTTCTTCTTCTTCTTCCTTTTCACAAGGAAATTTACTCTTTTTACTACACGAAACTGGATTATCTGTTCAATAACATGGTACTATGCAATTTTTTTTTATGTTAGAGGAGGGCAAACGAGCTGACGGGTTATAGATGATACTTGATCACCGCCATCCATGAACTCTTTTAACATCTGAGGTTTCATAAGAGCGCTGACGGCCTTGAAGGTATATATGCTTTTTTGGTACCCATATCGTATTGATCTTTCTTCTTCTTTGATTCTTGATCTTTGATTGGAAGATTGGATGGGATTGTAGACGACGTGCGGTGATAAAATTCGGAGTCAGCCATCAGATCAAATAGCTCTTCACATAACCCCCCGTGGTTATTGCGAAGATACACAAAAAGTTCATATCTTTAAACGATGCCAGAGAGTCGAATCGTTCACAGAGCACAGGACAGGAAAGGAACCGAAAGGAACTCGGTTACACGGTTACACAGTTATTCGGACCAGATATAAGAATAGTACTTCATGTGTGGCCAGACTTGCGCCTTATAGAGCGTTAGTTTTTAGCCATGCCTGAAATACGAGGAGTGCTCTCAAAGAGCAGCGATAGGTCAAAAGGGTTTTTTTAGCGGTAAACGCGTTAAGTTGTGTGTTTTGGGGATTAAATTGAACGAGGTTCAGTTTACCCCATTCTGAGATGATTCCCGGGAAGGTCTTTATAGAAGGCCCTCGTCGACGTATTGCTAAGAGAAACCTGTACGGCCGAAATATACCACATCCCCAAAGCTGTCAGCCACATAACAATGTATGTTGAAAATATTATATCCAAAATATCATAAATGTGCAGGTAGAACAGAGATGAGAATAGTACACAGCATTGGGGTACACCAGCGTTCATGGGCTTGTGGTCCAAGCAAAAACAAGAAATAAAATCAATTGTTTTTTTATTAACATTTATAATTTCGTCAAAGTTCATTTGGGAAATACCCTGGATATTTGCATCTTCACTGGTTTTTTCTTAAAAACAGCACACAAAAGCAACTTAGACATAATTACTAGTAATTACCATCTCTACTATACTGTGTAATATAAATAAAATTTATTTTAAATTATTTCCCGCGTTCAATAGAAAGTACAATTTTTTAAAGAATGGCTGATTGCAATACAATTTATTGTTTGTATGAATTAAAAGAAGAAAGTAAATATACAATAAAATATCATGTTACAAATAGAAGAGCAAAATGTTTCTTAAAATATCTATATAATGTCAAAAGAGTAACGCTTACCCTTATTATATATTTGGTTTATATTATTAACATATTCGGACATTATACATGTTATCACGGGTGTAACTCGTCTCTGTGGTGTCCGTGTATTGATAGTACAATAGTTATGGGTAAGAATAGGTCTTCTCTATATAAAATTTGAAATACGCCACGTAACCCTTCGGGTTTGAAAGCAGTAGGTTAAATAAAATTTTACAAAAAATGTTAGAGAGTTTCTAAAGGATTTACAAATTTTACGTTTGATACAATAGTCTTATAAAAAATAGTAAAAAATAACGTGAATGAAAATTTTATATGTTCTGCATTTAGGTAGAGCTGGATATAATATTTTGCTCAGTTTTTCCTAGTCTCGTGATCAAATTTTTTGTTTATGTTTCTTTTAGAATTTTGTCTGGTTACTTCTGCATATAAACCTTTTTCAATTATTTTCATAGTTATGACGTTTCTATTAATATTAAATAAAGTATAAAGTCTTATAACTCAAATACATATTTATTAAATTTATAGTCAAACCGCGTTTAAGAAACTTAACAATAAAATTACAATTGAAGTCATTTGTGAGGCGAAGTCTTAATTTATTGTTTATAGACCGTGAAACTATAAGCATTTTGGTTTGTTGCCAAAACCTAACATATTTCATGTACATTTTTCCAAGACTATGATAGTTTTTGAAGTTTCTGCATTGTTAAAATTACATTTTTTATAAATATATATAGCGTTCTTTGAAAATTAAATCACTACAAAGTTATAACATTTTTTTATACAAAAATAATTTGGTAATTTGTATTTAGTGTCCCTTGTCACTTTTTCTGGTTATATGGGACACTAAATCCAATACTTTTTCTAGTTACTTTTATAAATAAATACTGATTAATTAATATTATTATAAAGTTTTATTATTGGTAAAACATTTATTGCCTTTATTTGTTAACATAACATATATTTATATCGAGTTTTTTAAAATACTGTTTTATATTAATGTTAAGCAGATGGCTTTCTTCCAAAAATTGTGAAAGATACGTATGTATAAAATTTCCATGAATGGCCTTCGGTCCCCTGATTTGAAAATTCAGGTAGTAATTATTAGAATAGAAAATGATAGACGCACCATCTATGAACTGGGACTTGAAACTAAAACATATCGGTTAAATGTATTTACGCCATTAGAACAATATAACTATGTAAATAAGGATATGTAAGTTACATAATAATTTAAAATCGATGTGCCAGCTGCTACTCTCACTTTACAAACAACGCGTGGGTTTGCGAATAATACTATTTTTACCTTTTAACGTTTACCGAATTGTAAATCCTATAATGTATTCTTGGAATTTATCGCTCCTACAGATTATATAATAACCTAGAGTATGTTGATTTGGGATTGGTTGGTATTGATCGTGAATAAATATTGAATTATATAGATTCTTGCGCTTTTAGGATTTGACTTCGAGTTGGAAACTTATTTTGTAAATCTTTGTGCGAACCATTTTATACGAGAATTACGTTCTGTTCAATAAACCATTAATTATTAAAAATATGTGATGTAAGACTGTTGTTTAAATTGAGCACTTTTATTAAAGTATTCACGAAATATTAACTTTGTTCCATTAACCTGAAAGTGGAGGACCTTACGGCAAAAACAAATGAATGCATTGTAGCACAATTACGGTGAATAAACATTCCTTTTATAGTAAATTCTTTGTTCAAAGTGCCACATAAGTGACAAATGGGTGAGCTGTAACATTTTGGGTAGACCTCGAAGAATTCGGTCTGCCCATTCATTTGTACCCTACTTTCGAATTTTGGAAAAATTTCTTCACAGGAGGTCTTCTTATGATCCCCTGAGTCCGAAATGACCATTGGTCAAAAAGTTTATATATATATATATATATATATATATATATATATATATATATATATATATATATATATATATATATATATATATATATGCGTGCGTGCGTCCAGATTCGACTTTTGTCAGCACGATAGCGGCCGTAGTTTCGCTCGGATCAATTTCAAACTTTGCACAAAAATCAACCATCCAAAAATGAAGGTCAAGTTCGTTAACCAGAGAAATCCGGCCACAGGGGGCGCTAGGGCCTCACTTTTTCTGATTTCAGTTTTTCGACCATAACTTTTTCCCTATACAAAGAAGATCATTTGCGTTTATATCATTTGATGTCTTTGATAAATACCTATAACTAATGTAGATAAACCGAAAACCTAACTTCAATAAATTAGGGGTGGGGGTAAAAAAACCGAAAATTTTTGGAAAAAAAATCATAACTTTTTTCTGGTAAGCATTCTTACATTACAAGTATTTTTAATAGAAAGGTGATTTTTTAGTCAAAATTCAGGTACTAAAAGTTTTTCTGTAAAATGTACCGTTTCCGAGAAAAAAAATAAAAACCACTTTTAGCTTGAAAATTTAAGATAGGTAAAACCACGACAACTTTTTTCTGGTAAATATTCCCTCCTCGTAAATATTTTTAATAGAAAGGTTATTTTTTACTCTAAATTTAAGTACCAAAAGTATTTCCAAAAAATATACCTTTTCCGAGAAAAAAAATAAAAACTGCTTTTTTCTTGAAAATTTTTGATGTAAACAACGGCATCATGTGTTATTCTTAGGTAGTGAGTTATATTTTAAATAAGTTACACACGAGGTCTGCCCACGCGTGTCCCCCTGCGGACACGGATTTTTTATCTACACTTTTGAATGAGTTTTGAATCTTTTTATTAATATTCGTCCAATGGTAATTTATTGTCCCATCGACATAACAATAGAATTACGGTAAAGACTAGCGGTTGACCTTTACTTTTTGTTTGTAATCGTCAGTAAAGATATTCTCTTATAGAATTGTGTATTTCGGAGTAAATAAGATTCAGTTTTCATCTTTTATTATTCTATTATTTGAGTTATTGCTGCCAATATCGACGGGTACGATAAATGCAATTTCAATTCGATCGTTACTTAATTTATTCCGTTCATCCACTATAAAACATATATAATATGCATATGCAACATACATTTGCATGCATATTTTACGACGTAATTTATAAAAATAAAACTGACAACTCCGAAACTCTTAAATTTAATGAAGTTTAAATTAACAACTTTCTTATTTAATTTCGACCTTTAGATTTGGTCGGGAAGCCATGGATGTAGGTACTGGTTTCTTTAAAAATATAGACACTGTTTTCTCTAAAGATTTTTCAAGATAACGGCGTGATAAATAATTGTACAAATGTCATGTAAACCTTTAACATTTCCATCCTTACGAATGTGAAAGCCAAATCATGTCATATTACCAATAAAAACTTCATTGGTAAAGTTTCTGAACGAAATAGATCTATTCCAATTAGCTTACTGGCTTCTAAGAAGGCAACAATTATAAAGCAGATGTTATTCGTTTTATAGAAATATAAGACTGTATTATTATGAATTAGTAATCATACATATGAATACTAAGAAATAATAATAAATTTCAGATTACAGTATTATTAGATATCCATTCAATACATTAGAAGCATTCAATTCAAATTATCAAATTGTTTTAAATTATAAGATTAGATTCTGATAATTTAAGATGAACTCTTGCGATTTTTTTTCTAAGATAACGTTATCGTGTTATATCTAATATATTCTTATGGTATATGTTAACTACTGAAAATTAGTAAAAACACACAAGGTACAGGTTAGTGTTTGTGACGTCACATCGACAATCCATTCACACATACACACAAGTTCACATAGTTCACACGAACAAACACATTTAAGACCAGTAAAGTTTCCAACTTGAATCAGTTTGGAAACTATACTTAGCTTATCGTTTTAATGTATATAATGGTTCTCTTCAAATATGATCAATTATATTATTCATCTTTCTTTTATATATTTTTGTTGAAATTATACTTATGTTTTCTGTTATTCAAAATAAAATATTTCCACCATATTATATTTTATACTTATCCGTCCAGTGTTCTTTTATGTAGTATTTAAAGCAAAATGCAATTTTCACACTATTCCCAACAAATATGCCTTCTTTTCGAAGTAAAACTTATTAGACATTTTAACTGGAGTAATAAATCTGGCGAAAACCACAACAAATATCATGTAAAGCTTTATATTTTGTATAAAATATACCAAACCATTAAATAAAAATATTTCATTTTTTTTTATTAAAATAGGTATTACGTTAAAATTCTAATATTAAAGTGTTATTTAAAGTTATAATAAAGTGTTATTTTTAAAGTAATAATAAATTAACGTATAGAGGAAGCTTCATATTGCAAAATACGAAAGTTAAAACAATTTTTTTTAATATTTTTGTTTTGACCCTCGAAACGATAAATAACTAGAAATTTTTAACTCGATGTTTCAAAAGCTTCGCAGCGATCATGTTTTTGCAACCAACAAGTTATTATAGTTAAATCTACAAGTGTAAAATATTAATAAATAAATAATTTGTGTTCACCCCATTATCATTAGACACACCTTGTCTCTTTACTGACTTTAATTGCTTCGTCCTTATCTGAAACAAGCTGCTATACTTAAATATTTTGTAGATTAATAAAGGATAACTATCTACTATCTCATAGACATTATTTCTAAGTTATCTATCGGTATAATAATAATTATTTATTATATAACTCATATTCAAAAACAGGAGCACAAAATTAGATCTTAGATGTTAGTTATTTTTATTCAATTTAATATCTTTAGTGAATTCTGGAATAGACGTTATTTAACCGTGTATTGTATATAAAACTTTCAATCTATTCCTTGACATTATACTATTATTTTACTATTTAAACCCGGAGTAGGTCCGAGAGTTCGTATCAGCTGAAAACTAATACAAACCCTTCTTGTACACAATTGTATAATTTCTAAGAGATAAGATATGAAATACCTAAACATATCACTCTTATATGGAGTTTACAAAATCTATTCAACTATACTAAACTAGCTTAAATGTTTTTTGGGAATTAATCCGCGTATAGATTTAAATTTTAAAAAAAGGTACTTTAAAGGTTTTTACTCAAAGTTTGGACTGCTCTTCAGCAATTGTATTCACGGAAAGGCGAACTATAGAGTAGGATGCTTTGGATTCATAAAAATTTGGTTTATTTCTCTCAGTGAAATTTTCTGGCATCTTGAATTTTGTTTTACTTAAAACTCAAGTATCAATTTTCAGGGATACCACTTAAAAATATAACATTCGTTAATTCGTAAAAACATAAGTTTTCTGTTAAAGATTTCCTTAGGGTGAAATTTCTTGGTAAATACTTAATTTATGACAAAAAAATAGATTTCAAATAGTCATCTATTTTTTATACTTGGCTGGTTTGGCTGTGCATTAATAGTAAACGTGACCATTAAATGAAGCTCGTGTTTAAACGTTTTTCCAATGTCCACTTGAAAATTGTATGTACGTGTTCCATGGAAATATATTATTAACATCTTCTTTACATGGCTTATTTATATAAACTACAATATATCTGAATGAATTTATTTATGTAATGGAAAGAGTATAATAAAATAATATTATTTTAATTAGTTGTTATAAAATCATTTGTAGTATTTTATCATCATGTAACTTTAAAAAGTACTTGCATATTTTTTTTTCAATCTAGACTTTTATTATCTGAAAAAGATAAATAGAATATAAACATTTATATATTACAATAAATATTTTTCGCGACTTTTTATTAATGAAGAATTTGACAGATTAGTTTTTAATAAAATCTATCTTAACAATTGTATATCATTTCAGCAGTTCCTTTAACTATATCTTCATGCTTTACTTAATTTAATTTATGTAAGCTCCTCATTACCATTTACTAAAAATCTATTTTTGCATATACGATAATCATTTGAGACTGATTTGACAGATTTGAATGTTATTTTCTTGCAGTTCTTTCTGTATTAATATTTGCCATGACAAATTTATTTCAATATATTTTGTTTAATATAATGCATTTAAATGTATATTTGTAGTAGAAGTTTTTGTTGTAGAAGTGTTTATATTGTAATATATAAAAACCTAAATTAAAAATATTACTTACAATTCAATAATTCTGCTATAACATCGTATCAATCTTACCTTTGTATAAAAATTTTAACACAGTTACAAAGAAGATAACTCTAGCTGTTACTGAAAAATATATATATTTGTTATAATAATATTTTTATGTTAATACAATTTTATAACATCGATATAATATTTAATCTCTTATGTGTTGTTTGACCCTTCTTATGAGAAGATTTATGAAACAGTATTATCTGCCTCAATGAAATAGAACATAATGTGTATTTAAAACAATCAATAGTAACTTTCTGAGGTTATAAATAACTTCTACCTTACCATTCTATAAAGGATACCATTTGCAAAGTCTCGTTACATTTTTTTATTTACGTAAATGTATTAAATATTGAGATATATAATTCTTATAATCCAGGAAGATGACATTAATTTACAATACCTAATTTTGAGGGTTATATAAATTATATAAAAAAATGTATTGTTTGTAAGCATCAATAACTATTATATAATTTGAAAAACACTGTATTTCATTCTATTCGAAAAGATTAAATAAGTCTCTAAATAAATTTTGTATAATATATTTTATGTTGGCATGTACTTTATCTGATAATTTTTTTTTATTTCAACTCTCGAGGGACTAAATAATCTGAACTATTGAAAGAAGATTTTTAATCACGTAGGTATTCGAAGGGAGGTAGAGGTTGGAAAGATCAAGGCAACGTCTGTACCTAGAATACAAACTAGTAACCTTTTGAAACCTTCATATCCACAACTTATTTGTTACTGAAAACTAAACGAAATTAATGCTGAATTTAAACACAAAAAGAAATTGAAAATATCAGAATATTAATGAATTATTTTTGAAGTATACTTTTATAAAGTACTGTTATTACAATGAATTAATATATAATAATAAATGTTAGACTGCATTCATTCGTCACGAATAAATAATTTAGCCCAAAGCATGATGGGCGTAGAACTGAAATAATTCCGAATAAAAACAAATTAGTGTAAAATTTTGACTTCAAAAGTATATTCAAAAGTGTGTTACATGTACAAATTTCTCAAGGTTGTCTTTCTTCTAAGACATCGCAATATTTTACAGAAAATTTATGAGGCTTCCATTTTTATTCTTTCATAACTAATTCAAATTTCAAACTAGAATAGATAATTGTTGCAACACAATTGTAATAGTACTTTATTTACATTACTATTGAAAACACTTGATTTTTATTTAAAAATAGTATCGCCGAGCAGTGATTCAATACAGTTGGTTCTTTTATTATTATTTTTTTTAACTGATGTCTCAATTGATTTTCAGCTAACGTGTCTGTTGGTACAGGAAATAAATAATTGTATTTTAATAAAAAAGGTAAGGTGTTTGAGAATTTTTGACTGAAAAATTATTCTCAAACACCTTACGACACGACACGACACGACAGCGTTTTAAACCTTAAGTGAAGCAAGCGGCTACTCTTAGTTAGTTCGTAGATGTTCGCAACAAAAAATACTTACTATGTCATAATATAGTTAGTAGTTTTTTTTCCTAGTTTACTTTTAATGTAATATATTTTTTTTTTACATTTAAAATATAGTACCAAAATAAGATCTAAGAGATTAGATTTATTTTATTAAATATAATTCCAATGGCGAATTCTTCAACAAAGACCATTTAATGCGTAATGTCAGCTAGAACTAATATAAGTTTATATTCTTGTGATACCAGACAAATGACTGCAAAAAAATATGATTTAATCTGCTTAAATATATCCCTTACATGGATTAAAAAACCTACTAACTATACTAACTTAACTAGCTTAGACATTTGACTCATCTTTCTCTGAGTACAATTCTGTATTTTTCCCTGAGTAACAATTTTATACAATCCTAATATAATTGTTAATTTTTTTTGAAGTCTTAAATATACATTTTAGGGACTGTTATAAAAAAAATTACCTCCCTACTAAATTCTGTTAGTGTGAATCTTCTTGGCTAATTTGTAGAATATAAAATAAACCGAAGTTGCAATTGATAGTAATAAAATAAAATAAAATTCAAGCATTCGTAATTTTTTTTTCTAAAGTTAACATGTTAAATTGTAGACACGTGTTGTAATAAAAATGTATTTATATTAAAATCTATTAAGTCTTGCTTTATTTAAATATGTTTTATTTGAAAGGTTTCTAATATGTGATTGATTTTATGGACGAGTATGTAGGAGTTTAAAGAAGAACAATATAATTTATGATAAGTATTATAAAATCAATTGCAACATTAAATTATTCTTACTATAAACTACAAAGGTAGAATTTAATAATCTGAAAACTTTTTATAAATTTATAATACTTATATATTATATATATCTTGTGTGACTTTCTATTAAAGATAAGTCTGAATGAAGTGGACAAATTAATTTGTAACAAGACAAAGCCTCTCTCCCATAATGTATTTCGTTTCAGCAGTATCTTGAACTATGTATGTTTCTATCCTTTACTTCATTTTATTTTTATCAACTTACTTAGATGTAAAAAATATATATATAATATATATTTGCTTTTTGTGGTCGTTTTCCCAGGACAAATTAGTATTTAAAATATATATTAAAAATGTCACATGTTTTTAATCATATTGACATGTTATTGTATAAAAATCTAAAGAATACTTGTGTCGCTTAGTTTTACAGGTCTCTTCACCATTCAATCAACTTGGTATCAAACTTTTATCATTTATAATAACAAAATGTATGTTTTGTTATATATTTATTACAATATTAATATATACAAATTCACTAAAGTATCAATATTTTGTTCGTAGCCTTGGCGTTGTTTGTTCAACGTCAATCGGCAATCAAGTACAGTAAAAATATGATAAAATTACAATTGGAATCATTTATTTGGTGAAATCTCAATTGATTGTTAGTAGATATCATTTTATTTGTCTATCTGTGAAACTATAAACATGTTGTTATTTTGTTCATAAAACTTTATATATTTTCTTTGTTATAAGCTAATAAACATTTTAATAATTTGTATTAGAACACTATAATATTCAAAAGCAAATTTGTATTCTGACCAATTTTTTTTCACAATTTGTAATTTGGTAAAGTTGTAACTACATAAATGTAGTTTTTGTTTATTTAACGAATATCAGTTAAGAGATATTAGATTATTTAATTAAGAATTAAGAGATTTTTTTTCAACTATTTGTTACAAGGGTTATAATTATCGGTTTAAGGTTTATTATATAGCCTGTTACATTCATCAAGATAAAACGTATATTATTATAGTTTTTTTATACAATTCAATCCATGTCTTTAAATTTCACGTTAACAAGAAACATTGCATTATAACTATAGTTAGATAAGTTTCGTATCTTTGAACCTTTTCATTTTCGTTAGTTTCTCTATGGCCTATGCAAAAGGCCTGTATGCCTACCTTAGAATAATAAATAACACAGAACAATTTGTTTTATGATCGAAGAAATAGAATATAGTTTTTTTTATTTATTTAATATAATCAATTTATTATTGATACATTTATCTTTCATATAAAAGTTGATAACTTTGGTTTTATTACTATCGCACTTTTTAATTACCTAACATATAATTCTTCTAAATAAATTATAAAAATATATCTCTTTCTATTCAGTAAGACTTATTTTAAATAAACTTATAAGTCTCAAGTGTAAAAGTAACAAAATAACATAATTATTTTTATCTTTTGTGTTTTATTGTATTTTACGTTTGGATATTTATCAAACGAAAAAACATTCCAACGTTTATACTCCTAATAACGTATCACTGTTATTGAGTAATCTGTCCTACATGTAGGCTCAGTTACATAACATGTAACTTGTATGTAAGAACTGCGTTCTGTAGTCCTGGAAGATAATTAAATTGTTAGCATTCATACAATTATAGAGTTTACATAAAATGAGTTCTAGTAATTAAATTAATTCAAATAAAATAAACGGTTAAATAAATTGGCAATCTTGTGTTTAAACTCATCTTTTTAACGTTTTAAATTTAAAGCTCATAAAAAGCTTTTCAATCTTATATTGCCAGACGGGCTTCTTCCGAAAACTGTAATTGAAGCAAATACGAAGTATGCACCCAGTTTGCACTAATGACTATTGATCCTCTGATGAGAAAGTGGGTCAATCTATGACCATGGTGAATAGAATTCTTGGCCCTGGCAATAACTATAACAATAAAAACTTATTTATTATTGTTCGACCTGAATTTTGAAATCAGATCATAGTTATGAGTACCACACTTAAACTATAAGAACAATATTTATATGCATAAATTATTTGGAAGACATGGTAATAAGGATATATAAGTTACATATGAGTTTAAAATATTTATGCTAGCTGCTACTCTCACTTAGCAAGCACCACGTGAGTTGCGAATAATATTATTCGAACCTTTTAACATTTACCGAACTGTAAGTCCTGTAATGCCTTCTCGGCATTTGCCGCTATTTTAGAATATATAATAACGTAGAGCATGTTGGTTTATTCTTATGTCAGTTTACAGAAAATACGATATTGATCGTTAATAAATATTGAATAGTTTTACAATCTTGCTTGTTGAGGATTTTGATTCAAATTCGACGATAAACGAGAAATATCTTCAATTAAACCATAATTTTGTATATTAAATCTGGATTTTGAACTAGTTCTTGTTTCTATTTAATTTTAAGTAGCAATATTTATTGTTTTTAAATATATATCCTCTAAGAAAGTATATTCATAAATATTGTCTCAGTAACCTTCACAAAAAAAAATATTTTGATTATTATAAAGTGGTTTGACAAGGTTGAAAATCAAATAATGTTCAAAACAAATACAAATATAACGAATTGGAAATTTTCGTATCACGTCAGTCTAAAAAACGAAAATAACTTATAAATATTTAAAATACCTAACAATCAATCGGTTATTAGATTAGTGATAATGTTGACGTAATTTTGATTGCCTAAACTAGTTTCTTTATGAATCTTTTCAGTTCAAATAGTTTAACATAGCATACGAATACACAATTTACAAATGCATCCAAGTAAAGTGGTCCTAATAAAATTTATTAGTCTGCTTCATGAAATAGCGAGATTTATCTCAAATTACTTTTACTGTACTACAGTTTAAACAGCACTCAAATATTTTATAACTTGAATCGCACTTCGACTCGTGGATTCTTAATAAAGTTTATTGCAAACTTTCGAGATGATATGACTTTGATATCATTTTTATTATAAATATTTACTATTCAGTTTTAACTTAATTATATTTGAGATTTTCAAATAAATGTCATTTCAGTCAGTCACTGAGTTATTTTTACCGCAAAAAAACAAATTGAAACCGCAATAATATAAAGTAAACCTTTTTATTATAGCAGAATTCATTGTTTGAACATTTCTAAATAAAGGCACTTCAAATACTGTTAAAATAACGAGCAGTTCGTAGTACACAATTATTGACTGCGCTCTAGTTGAGAAACAATAATGTTTTAAACCTATATTATATACATTATTTCCTCTGATTCAATCGATATTTTATATACCATGAAAACAAACAACAAGCAACACATTTATTATTATATATGTATCTCGTTTTACAACAGTATTGGATGCCTTAAACCACCTGATATACGTTTGACTGTGAAATATACATATAATTTGCTTCGACTTTTCTTTTACCTCGCAATTTCCTCAAAGGGTCGGGACAAATCGTTTCTGCTTCCCGTCACATCACGTATGTATGTAGATGGCTTGTTTTTGCCACAAAATTGAAATGTAATTGAATGTTGTTTGTGTGAGTGTGTATGCATGTGTGAATATATGTGTGAATATATGTGTATGTGTTAATTACGTTAATAATAAGATAAATTATTATGTCAATTAATTAATTAATATTAACAATCGTTAAACTTTATAACGTGATAAGTATATATGCAATGCTGGTGGGCTTGTCATTGATGGGCAAAAGGTCGTGGGTTCAGTCACTATGCTATGAATTCCTTATGTGCACAAAACAGTCTGTACTAAATATATCTATAACATAAACCAGTGATAAATTTCCAATTTAGATTTTTTATATATATGTATGTACATATATCCATTCATATATAACATATAATTGAGAAGTTGATTCGACTTCCATTATTTATATCAGGTATTATGTAAATTTCTGAGAATAATATTTTCTAACATAAATTGCTATAATTGGTGCTTTGATTAAATCTAAACTTTTAGATCTCTTAAACTCTAAATAATTTAATATATTGTTTTTTAAACAAATCATTTGTTATGTAAATTAATATTAAACAAACATTGAAAGTTCTCGTTAAAACAACCATCTTACGAAGTCAGTGGTTTCAAAATAAATATTTTACTCAAAATAAATTTTATAATTATAGAAAATGGCAACATCGGCTATTGAAATTCATTATATTTGCCTTTGTGGTGCCGTGGCTTTGAGCCGTTTGTGATAATTATTAAATATCGCGCCTTTGATCGAAATTATTTATTTATTTATATTCTGTTTTATTTAAAAGTCACCCCGTACAACTGTTTGAAGTAATCATAAGATAAAAAACCAAAAACTCTCATATG
Organism: Melinaea menophilus ssp. n. AW-2005; assembly: GCA_918358695.1. Classification (NCBI taxonomy): domain Eukaryota; kingdom Metazoa; phylum Arthropoda; class Insecta; order Lepidoptera; family Nymphalidae; genus Melinaea; species Melinaea menophilus. The sequence continues at coordinate 10,410,393 of OU911057.1, read as the reverse complement.
TCGAATCATGAATATGGTTATTTAGTTTCCTTTCCTTTTTTGGTTTTAATAAAAATAAATCATTTCTAATAAAGCCGAACCGTAATATTGTTACCAATTTGGTCCTGATGAAGGTCATCTTTAGGGTCAAATATTTTTGTTACCACCTGTCCGTAATAGCTGATACCTAAATTAGTATTTTTTTTGTCCCGAAGGACCAATATTATAAACAGTGAATTAAAGTAAAGTATTGAATTTAACATGGGAATATAAAAACGGATACTAAATGTACTCTTAATAAGGAATAAGAACAGATACAAGGAATTAACCCAGATAAAACCCATGATTGATTCAAAACCATTAAGGTTGACGCGTTCACATTGACCGCCTTTTTATTCTGATATGTTACAAAAAATTACGAGATCAAAGAGCAAAACATTTTTATATAAATCTAAATATACTTAAAGTATTTAGAACCTTTTCTTTTACCCCTTTCACAAATAAATAAGTGTAAATTGTACTCTTTTTAATATTCAAAATATGTACCATACTACAGTGGTTTATATATTTACATGAGAAGGCAAGTTGATTAAAAGCGAAGTGCACTCTACCAGCGTGTTGTTGTTCGAGGCTCTCGCTAAACCAGATAGTGCTGAGCTCAATTTATGGTAATTTCCGGTTTCGTTTTGACTTGCATTGTCTTCCAAAATAATTGCGAAGCTATTTCATTAAAGTCTGGGCAAGTATATACAAATTTTTCAAAAAGCACACACACACACAATACACAAATTAAAAAAAACAATTTTAGGTTCAAATAGCGTTTGAAAACAACATTAATATAACGACGTCGTTATAATTAAATGGGACGAAATATTTACCGTCTAAATTAAATTATTTTAAACCCTTAACGTTAAGCGGGTACGTAATTCAAAAATTGTGTCGCAGTATAAACATGTCTGCTTTGGGTATGTAGTCGGTCAAAATTAAGGTAATCGAATTTTCAGGACATTGAAAGGAAGACAATATTACAATGCTAATGGAGTCTACCGTTCGAAGTAATTTCCATTATGTACTTCATAATAATTTAAAATGTATTGACTAAGTTAAAGTTTGTGTCAATAGTGATTTATCGATTTGCTTCTAAAGAATTCAATAAATAATGTTAAAATAATGTAGATTTTTATATCAAAGATAATATTTTAATTTCTTTGTCCCTAAAAGAATGTATAATAGCTTAAAACCTGTAAAATTATTTAACTTACGAGTATATTATTTCAGTAGCGTGAAAGTTTATTAGTTAAATTAGTTATACTTAAATTCATTCCAGCATAAAAATCTAAATATTTCTTGTATGTAAAATTTTGCGATAAAACTTATTCTATATCTCTTGGTAATATTAGCATATTACCAAGAGATTTCAGATGCTTCAACTTTAGACTAAAGCTTAATTAATTCGTCTAAATTCTAAACCTTTAAAACGTGTCTGTGTATTGTACTATCGTAATCGAGATGTAATTATAATTAAGTATTAATAACTATAGACAATACAGCTGAAATTAATTTACATCGCTTCTATATGACACAATAACTGTTAACTTTTACCCTTTCTGGAAAATATAGAGCAGTTGTTATTGATATGGTACCATTGAATACTAATCTTTTAATAATATGATATAGTTATGACATATTTCATTATCATTAATATCATTATTACGGCTTTGTGATATAAGAGTGACATATGGTAACTGATACTGACGGGCAGTTTTAATACATCCATGTAATATGTATACGATGTGTGTGTGATATCAATCAACTAATCTCAATCTCAATCTCAATCTCAATCTCAATCTCAATCTCAATCTCAATCTCAATCTCAATCTCAATCTCAATCTCAATCTCAATCTCAATCTCAATCTCAATCTCAATCTCAATTTCATCTGTATTATCGGTTTTGTTACAGAGCCTTCCTTAGAATAATATGCGTGTGCTGCCCAAGGAAATTAAGAAGAAAATATCAACCATAACTACGATTTAAACAGTCGCAGGTAAAATTATACATATAAATCATATCCCGTTTGGGAAATCTTTTTTTGTGTTTGTCCAGAATTTGTCCAGTTTGTCCAGTTGTCTCCAGAATGCGACGGGATAATTAGCTAAAACTTTTCTCATATATGTTTGAGCGGAACGTGGATATTATAGCAAAAACAGATTGAAAAAATATTATCAAAAAAAGATCACTCCTGTCATAGACAACACATTAGAGCTGCCCTGCGCGTGCGAGCAATGTGCTGAGCTAGAAGGTTACAATTTGTCTTAATAAATTGATGTTTCCTGTAGGTGTTCAGATGAAAGGAGATGGGCTCAGCTCAACAACCACCGCGCACGGTTGGCGAATCCTAGTTTTTAAATATATTATCAAAATAAATAACTAAATGTAAGTAATATAAAGTATAAAGTAGATATTATTTAAATATGTACTTAATTTCAATATTAATAAAATCACTTGAATTCAAAATAAAATAAATATGTTTTTTCTAAAACCAATTTATTTGAATTAGTATTTTACTTGGCTTCATAAATTCGTTCACTTTCAGTGGCGAAAGACCCGCCGCTGTTACTCCTCCGGCGAACTCCAAGCTATCAGACAAAATTCCTGGGAACAAACTTACATATAGCGACTCAACCTTATTCCAAACCTCATTATCTTTCACGCTCCAAGTGCCTTCTCTGAAGAAAGATCTCTCAGTTTTTGTATTTCCGTATAAACTAGAGCACCTTTTGTCTATTCGGCTATTTTGAGGTACGTGAAAATCACTGCACTGTGGCAGTCTTCGCCTATATTGGAATGAAACCTGCAATGTATCTGTCTATCTCTATTATATTCCACCCACAGAATATAAATGTTATAAATCATTTCCAACGCTTAATTATGTTTACCTAAGACTTTTGCTGTGTATCTACACGTTTATAACTTTTCAGATTATTACGTCCAAAATTCATCTTTGATTTAAATACGCAAAATTTAATCTGCAACAATTTATTCTAATTTTGTATCCCGTTACAACGTTTTAATCTTGTTTCCAACGTCAACGCGATCTAAATGTTCACACGTTTCCCCTTTTGCATGAAATAATCTGAATAACAAATGTATATAACTTTGCTTACAAACACTTTTCATACCAAAAATTCGTTTTGTTTCCCTCTCATGCAAAGCGCTTCACCATACATTTAAAAGTGCTCTTAATTGTTTTGAATTATATACAGCCGCTTGAATTAATGTGTTTTCTGTTAAACATAATACAATTAAATGGTATTCTACCCTTGACCATAATAAATTTGGATTAACTAATACAGTTATCATTTTTCCTCTTTTAAAGCAGTTGTCTTATGTGCCGTCACAGCAAAATTACCTTCTGTCCTTATTTCAGAACCCCGTGACCACTATGATGTACTCATCAGTATCGCAACACGAGATGTGTCGGTTGTGACAGCAAGCGCGGGCGCTGCTCTTGATGCTGCGAGCGCCGGTCCCACCCAACCAGTCGGAGCGGCGAAACACACACAAATAATTATCCAATGAGAACTCTCGAAAGCTCGTTCGATAAACCAATCCAATGCCTCGAACGTCACCCATGCCCCGACACGTCATACGTCGATTCTGAATCCGTTAGTGAAATTAGTTTAGACAGTGATTCCCGCAACCCTTCCATTAAAAGAAAAAAAAAGAGTAATCTATCAAATCCAAGCCGAAGTGATCTAAACTTAAATTAAGTATACATGACTTTCACGCTGTGAAAATAAAATCAATCAGGAGCTGTGATTCTATAGATTTGAAAATAGTAATAAGTGAATTAGTGTTTATACGAGTATGTCACAGTCCAAACGAATGATTTTTAAAATTGATATTGACTAGAATTAAAAATCACAGGATTGGATTTTTATCCCACATAATTATGCTTTGTGTATATAAATAATACGGGAATCAAAGCTCTTCATATTTGTTAATAATTGGTACAATATTTTAAAATTTTCTTAACTAATTAGTAGAAAGAAGTTATATGTTATAAAATGACAGTTGAGATTCTAATCGTGACGAGGTTCTAGATTATATATATATATATAAATGTGATCAAAAATATTAATTTAATAAAAAAAATATGTAGATTATGTTTAGTGGTGTTTATAAATGGAGTCATTATAATTATTAGAAACATTTTCTCAATCATAACCATATTAATAATGTTTCCCCTAAAATAAATTATAATTAAATAAGTAATTAGGTTATTTAGTTTTTCTAAATCTTAGCCGTAATAAATGTAAATTATTATTAATTATTTTTAAAATATTATTTAATTTTAAATAAATAACTAATCCAATAGTATTGTTAAAACCTTTTTGAACAAGCTTTTATTAACTGCACATGTTAAAGGTATACGCTTTTGAACTTTACTGAACGTGGTTTAATATATGATTAATGGATATGGTTCTAATACTTAATAGATGTATGTACTGAAAAACATTTCTTTGTATGTTTGTTACGCATTCCTTATATAACCAGATTGTGATGGGTCGGCTGAGTTGTTTTGTATTTGCTCAAAATATTACAAAACTGTTCATTTTGTAAAGAATATATCGCATTCTGGGTACACTAACTCTGTAACCTCTGTAATTCTATATTAATTTTCGACCTTCATTTCAAGTAAGTTTTGAACATATACCAGTAATAGTTAAAATTCCACGCTATCGTTTATAATTCATGAACTGTTCTCATTACATACTAGAGTGTTAATAAACTATCTTTATAAGAGTGTTACTAATTTAATAGCAAAAAAATATATATTTTTTTATATTATTAAATTTACTGAACAAAAACTAATTTTAAACATAAAGAAGCTGACTAACTTATTTTTCTTTCGAATCGATTAGTTTATTTTTTCTTTAAACTATATAAGATTTCAATTAAAAAAAAGGTTAATAATATAATAAATAGCAATTGATCATAAAAATAACTATTTGTTTCATAAGGCATAATGTGTATACTAGGGCCGCCAACAAACCCTCAATTTCGACTCGCTGCGCAAGCGAAATCTTGGGCGCCGTTTGCATATTGAGCGAAGCGAGCCTAGTTTATTGACCCATCGTTTCCCATTTACTTAAATGGGATATCAGTTTTTTTGAAATGATATTAAAAAAAAAAAATTAGGTTATTTTTCAATTTTTTTTTTAAAACCGTCACCTAATCTGTGTCTTGTTGATTGCAAAGTTTCATAATTTTCCGTCAAGTAGGTTTCGAGCCAATTCGTGACAAAAAATGTAAAAAGTCTCCAGTAAAACGCTCTGCTCGCTTCGTTCGCTTCGCTCAATTAAGCCCAGTTATCAGTATCAGCTAAAAACTAATAGAAACCCTTCTTGTACACAATCGTATGATTGCGAAGAGATAAGATATGAAATACCTAAACATATCACTCTTATATGGAGTTTACAAAATCTATTCAACTATACTAAACTAGCTTAAGTATTTTTTGGGAATTAATCCGCGTATAATTGGAGTTTAATTTAAAAAATAAAAAACAGGCACTTTAAAAATTTTTACTCAAAGTTTGGACTGCTCTTCAGCAATTATATTCACGGAAAGGCGAACTCTAGAGTAGGATGCTTTGGATTCATAAAATTTGGTTTATTTCGCTCAGTGAAATTTTCTAGCATCTTGAATTTTGACATAATAACTAGTAATTAAAATCTCTACTGTACTGTGTAAAATAAATACGATTTAAAATTTAAATTAATTAATTAATTTTTAATTTTTATTTTAAATTCTTTCCCGAATTCAATTGAAAGTACAGATTTTTGAGAAATGGCTTATTGCAATATAATTTGTTGTTTGTATGAATTAAATAGAAGAACGTAAATATAAAATAAAATATCATGTTCCAAATAGAAGAGCAAAATGTTTCTTAAAATATCTATATAATGTCAAAAGAGTAACGCTTATCCTTATTGTATATTTGGTTTGTATTATTAACATATTCGGACATTAAACATGTTATCACGGGTGTATCTCTGCTCTGTGGTGTCCGTGTATTGATAGTACAATAGTTATTGGAAAGATTAGGTCTGGTTTTGAAAGCAGTAGGTGAAATAGAATTTTACAATTATTGTTATATCATTGATTAAATAAGTCACATAATAACTTTTAATCTAAATAAAGTAAAAATGTCAAAGAGTTTCTAAAGCATTTACAAATTTTACGTTTCATAAAATAATCTTCTGAAAATAAAGAATTGCCTGATGGAAAGTTAATTATTTGCTGCATTTAGGCACTTCTGAATATAATAGTATGCGCAGTTTTTTCTGCTCTCACGATGACATATTTTTGGTTGTTTCTTTTAGCATTTTGTTTTATTATTTCTGCGTATACAAAATTTGCAATTATTTTTATAGTTATAACTTTAGTATAAATATTAAATAAAGTATAAAGTCTTATCACTCACATATATATTTACTAAATTTACAGTCAAACCGCGTTCAAGAAACGTAAGAACAAAATAACAATTGGAGTCATTTGTGAGGCGTAATCTCAGTTTATTGTTTATAGACCGTGAACTATAAGCATTTGGTTTGTTGCCAAATCCTAACATATTTCATGTGCCTAGATTTCCATTTGTCTAACACTATACAAAAATAATTTGGTAATATTAAAAGCTGATAAAATATTTGATAAATTGTACGAGTACGTTATAATAGAATTTCTTTAAATGCGACAATTAATATCTATTTATAATAATAAAAACCGACTGAATTTTTCTGTTATTTTTTATCAATAATTTATAATTTGTAACGACAAGAAAACTTAAAAGTATACGTAAAGTACTATATACTTCCAAACTTTAAAAAACTAGCATTATGATTTTATATTCCACCTGATATTATAATGGACTATCAGGTAAAAAAAAATCATAATGCTAGTTTTTTCCTGCGACTCTGTCCGCATATTCTGTAATTCATATGAGGGCCCAAGATAGATAATAATTTATTCTATAAAAAAATGTTTATATTGCAGTTTTACACTATTTATATGCCTGTTTATAAGTGCGATATAAATATATTATATAGATTGTAAAATGGTAGAGTAGAAGTAATTAAGAAGTCGGTATAATTAATTATAGGATTTTTATGATAAAAAATAAAAAGGTCATCTCGTCATATGAACTAACTTTTAGTTTAATTCAACAAACAAAGGAAAAGGAAAAAGTGATACCAAAAAATAAATACTAAATGAAGGTATTTTCTTTTTGATAACAGAGAGTTGAGTTGTATAACTATGATAGGATTTAGTGTCCTATGTCACTTGAACTTTTGGGTAGACCTCGAAGAATTTGGTCTGCCCATTCATTTGTACCTGACTTTCGAATTTTGGAAAAATTTCTTCACAGGAGGTCTTCTTATGACCCTCTGAGTCCGAAATGACCATTGGTCAAAATGTTTATATATATATATATATGCGTGCGTGCGTCCAGATTCGACTTTTGTCAGCACGATAGCGGCCGCAGTTTCGCTCAGATCGCTTTCAAACTTTGCACAAAAATCAACCATCCAAAAATGAAGGCCAAGTTCGTTAACCAGAGAAATCTGGACACAGGGGGCGCTAGGGCCTCACTTTTTCTGATTTTAGTTTTTCGACCATAACTTTTTCCCTATATAAAGAAAATCAATCGTGTTCATCTTATATGATGTCTTTGATGAATACCTATAACTAATGTAGATAAACCGAAAACTTAACTTCAATAACTTAGGGGTGGGGGTAAAAAAAAACAAAAATTTTTGGAAAAAATTCATAACTTTTTTTTGGTAAACATTCTTATATCACAAGTATTTTTAATAGAAAGGTTATTTTTTACTCTAAATTTAGGTACCAAAAGTTTTTCCGTAAAAGGTACCGTTTCCGAGAAAAAAAATAAAAACCACTTTTAGCTTGAAAATTTAAGGTAGATAAAACCACTGCAACTTTTTTCTGGTCAACATTCCCTCCTCGCAAATATTTTTTATAGAAAGGTTATTTTTTACTCTAAATTTAGGTTCCAAAAGTATTTCCAAAACAGATACCTATTTCGTGAAAAAAAATAAAAACCGCTTTTTGCTTGAAAATTTTTGATGTAAACAACGGCATCATAAACGAGTTATAGACGTGGTCTACCCACGTGTGTCCCCCTGCGGGCACGGATTTTTTCTAGTGATATGGGACACTAACTCCCATTCTTTTTCTAGTTACTTGTATATATATACATGTATAAAGTTTTATATATTGTAAAATATTTATTGTCTTTGTTTGTTGACATAACAAATCAAAACTTATTTATATCGAGTAGTAGTTTAAATACTGTTTTTTTTTAATGTTCCCCAGATGGCATTCTTCCAAAAATTGTGATAGATACGTATGTATCAAGTTTCCATGAATTTCCTTCGCTCCCCTGATGTGAAAATCCAGGTAGTAATTATTAGAATAGAAAATGATATATGCGCCATCTATGAAACCAAATCGTCTCGGTTATAAGAATTTACATCATTATCACATAAAATATTTGGTAGAAATATTAATAAGAATATTGAGGTTACATATTCATACAAATCGATGTGCCAGCTGCTACTCTCACTTAGCAAACAACGCTTGGGTTTGCGAATAATACTATTGCAACCTTTTAACATTTATCGAACTAGAAGATCTATAATGCATTCTGGGAATTTATCACTCCTACAGATTATATAATAACCTGCAGTGTGATTAAAGATTGTTATTATGTTAATTCACAGAAAATATGGTATTGATCGTGAATAAATATTGAAGTATTTACAGACCTGCGCTTTTAAGATTTTGATTCGAGTTGGAAACTTTATTCTGGAATCTTTGTTGGAACCATTTTATACGAGAATTACGTTCTGTTTAATAAACCATTCATTATTTAAAATATGTGAAGAAAGACTGTTGTTTAAATTGAGCATTTTAATTAATGTATTCACGAAATATTAACTTTGTTCCATTTGATCCTCCACTTTACAGCAAAAACAAATGAAGTCTTTAACAAAATACGTTGTAGCGCAATTACTTTGAATAAACATTCCTTTTATAGTAAATACTTTGTTCAAAGTGCCACATAAGTGACAAGTGGGTGAACTGTAACATTTTTTATGTACTTTTAAATGAGTTGTGTAATATTTTTTTTTTTTTTTTTTTTTTTTTATTTTATAGGAGGGCAAACGAGCTTGCGGGTCACCGTTAATATGTGATCACCGCCGCCCATGAACTCTTGCAACATCCGAGGATTCACAAGAGCGTTGCCGGCCTTGGAGAAAGGAATATATGCCTTTTTTGAAGGTACTCATGTCGTATCGATCTAGAAAGACCGCCGAAGAAAGTTCGTTCCACATTTGAGTGGTACGTGGGAAGAAAGTCCGTGAAAACCGCACAGTTGAAGATCGCCACGCATCCAGGTGGTATGGATGGTAAAGGAGGCGATGGCGAGCTGTGCGGTGGTGAAATTCGGCAGTAGGCATCAGATCGAATAGTTCTTCGGAACACTCCCCGTTGTAAATGCGGTAGAAGACGCACAAAGAAGCCACGTCTCTACGCAATGCCAAAGAGTCCAGCCGTTCACAGAGCACTGGGTTCCCGACAATCCGAACGGCTCTCCGTTGTACGCGGTCAAATGGTAGAAGCTGATATTGGTGTGATCCGGACCAGAGATGAGAACAGTACTCCATGTGTGGCCGGACCTGCGCCTTATGATATGACAATTTATTCGATATACGACCTTTTGCTTAAGTTAAACTCTTGTATATGTTAATTATACGTTACCATCTCATTATTTATATACTCGTCTAATATTAATTTATTGTCTCATCAACATATCAATAGAATTACATTATTGGCTAGCGGTTGACCCTTACTTTTTTATTGTAATCATCGGTAAAGATATTCTCTTATAGAATTGTGTATTTCGGAGTAAATCAGATTCAGTTTTCATCTTTTTATTATTCCCTATTATTCCCGTTATCGCTGCCAGTATCGACAGGTACGATAAAATCATTTTCAATTCAACCGTTACTTAATTTATTCCGTTCATTCACTATAATACATATATAACATACATTTGCATCATACATTTGCATGCATTTTTATTTAATAATAATAAAATTGAGAATTTCTGAAACTCTTATATTTCATTTAGTTTAAACAACTAACTTTTTTGTTTTGTGTGTTGCATAATTTCCGACTGCAGCAGACTGTCAGGAGTCAATCTGGGGGAAGGAGGGAGGTTTAATGATAGTAATCTCGTTATGAATCACTGATATAGGACAAAAATAGACTGCTTTATATTCACTTGCTTTACATACATGAAGAGAAACGTCGAAAAAATATTGAATGATTCTATAATATGTGGTATTAAAATTGCACTGTTTTGGATGTAATCTATAAATTCGTCAAGAAAATTCAATTCATTTTATACTAAAGGTTCAATAATTATTGTTACTATTTTTTTAAGTAAGCAAACAAAAACCTTAATAAACCATAGGGTTTAAAAAATTTAAATATTACATTACAATAATATGTTCAAGAATTTTACTTATAAAAAAATTAATTAAGAGAGAAAAGCGACTCCAACAACCCACCTTCAACTCGTAGCCCTTGTTGAGGACTGCGCCCTGAGAGGACACGGAGCCTGGAATATTGGACAGCTTCCACGACACCTTTACTGACATGCTGTACTTAGGAATATATAAAACTATTTAAACCAGTCTTCACCCACTGGTACAAATTCGATCACATCTTCGATCGAAGAATACATGTTATCTTTGTATATTTAAAATATACTTGTACGGTATATATTCACGTTTTCTCGTGTATCCCGCATTTTTTTCAGAACAAATATGACTCTTTACTTTCAAACTTCTGAACCGTTGCTCTAAGTTTAAGTTTCAGAAAATAACTAAAAATAAACACGCCTTGTTGTACAAGTGTATGAATGAAAACATGGATGTAGTGCATAAAAAAATATATATTGAAGTGGTCTCTACCAATGTGACGTATGATAACATAGCGATGAAAAAAAAACACATATTGCGTGGACCCAAACAAAACATTTAAAATAAGGGCAGGTGGTTGATAATTACCTAAAATTTTCTTATCAATACAGTCCAATTAGTAAATAATTCTGCAATAGACGATTAACCGCGTATTGTATATAAAACTTTCAATCCATTTCTTGACATTCTTATTTTATTACTTAATCCCGGATTAGGTCCGAGAGTTCGTATCAGCTAAAAACTAATACATACTCTTCTTCTACTTGATCCAATAATATGATAGCGAAGAGATAAGATTTAATATAATTGTTCAACAAAGACCATTTGAAGCACAATGTATATAAAACCCTTAACCTAAATGGTATTGTTTGTCACTAATTAAGCCCGCTCTAGGTCTTAAAGCTCGTATCAGCTAAACACTAATACATGTTTGTATTGTTGTAATACCCAAACACAAGTTTTGCTCAAAAATAAGATTTAATCTGTTGAAATATATCTACTTTTACACTTAAAAAACTACTCAACCATATTATCTAATTGTTTATATTATTGTTTGAGATATCTGACCTGTAGTCGATTAATTAACGTAAAAAGGTGTGGTTAAACATAGCTTGGTAGACACCAAGCTGTAATCAAAAATTCATTCTTTTAACCTGATGTTTCAAAAGCTTCACATGGGTAGTGATTTTGCTGTACCAACCAACAAATTACTAATATTAATTAACAAGTGTAAATTATTTCTAAACCTTTAATATTGGACAAACCTCGTGGTATTACTGACATTAATGCCTTCCTGCTTGACTGAAACAAGGTGCTGTTCTTAATTATTATGTAGATTTACATAATATATTTATTAAATATGTTATAGGTATTATTTCTAAGTTATCTATCAGTATAACAATAATTCTGCAACAGAAGATATTTAATCGTGTATCGTATATAAACTCAATCTATTCCTTGACATTGTTATTTTACTATTTAAGCCCTGTTTAGGTCTAACAGTTCGTATCAGCTAAAAACTAATAAAAGCCCTTCTTGTACACAGTGGTATGATTGCGAAGAGATAAGATATGATATACCTAAACATAACACTCTAGAATTTTATAAGTTTGTAAGCTTTATATAAATGTTTGTAAGCTTTATATAAAGCTTACAAAATCTATTCAACCAATCTAAACTAGCTTAATTTTTTGGGAATTAATCCGCGGATTAAAATTTAAAAAACAGGCACTTTAAAAATTTTTACTCAAAGTTTGGACTCCTCTTCAGCAATTGTGTTCACGGAAAGGCGAACTCTAGACTAGGGTGCTTTGAATGCATAAAAATTTGGTTTATTTCTCTCAGTGAAATTTTCGAGCATCTTCAATTTTATTTAACTTAAAATTCAAATATCAATTTTCAATGATACCACTTAAAAAATATAAAGTTCTTAAAAACATACGTTTCCTATGAGAGATTGCTCTAGTGTGAAATTTCTTGGTAAATACTTAATTTATGAAAAAAAAAAAGATTTCAAATAGACATTTATTGTCCATACTTGGCTGGTTTGCTGTGCGTTAATAGTAAACGTGACTAATGTGACTATTTTAAATATAAATAAGTTTCAAACAGTTTTATAAACTATGAGTTAAAATAAAATAAAACGCGACCATTCATTAAATGAAGCTCGTGTTTAAACGTTTTTCCAAATTCCACTTGAAAATTGTATGTACGTGACGCATGGAAATATATTATTAAAAATAATTAACTTCTATGGAGTCTTTACATGGTTTATTTAAATAAATTTTATATTAAAGCTTTACAATATATATGAATGAATTTATTTATGGAATGGAAATATTATAATAAAATAATATTATTTTAATTAGTTGTTATAAAATTATTTGTAGTATCTTATCATCATGTAACTTTAAAGTGTTTTTGCATACATCTTTCAAAGTTAAACTTTAATTATCTGAAAAAAATAAATAGAATATAAACATTTATATATTACAAAATATATCTTTAGTAATGACAAGTCTATTAGAACTGGACAGATTAGTTTGAAACATGATAAAATCTATCTTATTTATTTATTTATCTTCACGCCATATCCCTTGCGGGGTAGCCAGAGCCATATATAATTTCAACAGTTCCTTGAACTAAGTATGTTTCCATGTTTTATTTAATTTTACTTATGTAAGCTCGATTACATTTACTAAAAACTATTTTCGCATATACGATAATCATGTGAGATTGACTGACTTGACCGATTCGATTGTTGTTTTCTTGCAGTTCTTTCTGTATTAATATTTGCCATGACAAATTTATTTGAATATTATTTCTGAAAATATAATGCATTTAAACGTATATTTGGTTGTATTTATAAGTGTGTATTGTGTTAAGTATTAAATCCTAAAATAAAAAATACCTATAAATTCAATAATTTTGCTATCCCATCGTATCAATCTTACCTTTGTATCAGTTATAACACAGTTACACAGAAGATAACACTAGCTGTTACTCAAAAATATATGTGTTTGTAATAATTGTTAAAATATTCTTTTTATGTAAACACAATTTTATAACATTGATATAGTATTTAATCTCTTATGTGTTATTTGACCCTTCTTATGAAAAGATTCATGAAACTGTATTATCTGTCTCAATGAAATACAACATAACATAATGTGTATTTAAAACAACCAATAGCAAGTTACTGAGACAATAAATAACTTCTAGCTAACTATTTTACAAAAGATAAGCTTTAAGTATTTTATTTGTCCGTTGTCTTATACATTATGTAACTATAGATAATATGTTATTTGTGGTTTGTTAAATCTTATAATATAATTACAATTGTATTGTGTTATTTTCGAATATTTATCTTTTTTTCTTATTAATTACTTTTACAATATTTCATACATTTTTTTTACTCTTTTTTACATTTTAGTTTACTCTGTTATTATACCGTTTTGCAAAGTCTCGTTACATTTTTTTATTTACATAAATGTATTAATATTAAAATATATAATTCTTATAATCCAGGAAGATGACATTAATTTACAAAACCTAATTTTAAGGGTTATATATATTATATAAAAAAATATATTGTATTTGTAAGCATTAATAACTATTATATAATCAAAAAAAAAACTGTATTTCATTCTATTCAAAAAGATCAAATAAGTCTCTAGATATATTTTGTATAATATATTTTATGTTGGTATGTACTGGCATATACTTTATCTGATTAATTAATTTATTCTAACTCTCGAGGAGTTAAATAATCTGAACTATTGAAAGAGGATTTTTAATCAAATAGGTATTCGAAGAGAGGTAAAGGTTAGAAAGATCAAGGCAACCTCTGTACCTAGAATACAAACTAGTAACTTTTTCAAGCCTTCATATCCACAACTAATTTAATGCCGAAAACTAAACGAAATTAATGCTGAAATTTCAACACAAAAAGAAATCGAAAATATTAATACATTAGTGAATTTATTTCTGAAGTATATGTTTGTATCATACTGTTATTGAGTTGAATTAGCTGAACGTAAGCGAAACTCTTAACCGTTTGGGAAACTGCTTTTTGAATCCCATAAAAATCCCATAAAAACTACTGTACTGATTTGAATGAAAATTGGCAGAGCTGTACAGCTTGAGAATGGACATGTTTATAAAAAACAAAATCAACATATCTCATTCCATTCAGAAATGATGGTCAAAAAACTGTTTCTCCCATAGACTTAACGGTATCAGAACCTTCGCGCGCTTGCGTCGTCAACCTAGAAATACTCTTATAAATAACATTACACAAAAACCACTAAATAATAAATATGCAAATATAATATTATATTTTAATTAAAAGGGGAGGGGGCTCAGCTCAACGCCCGCAGCGCACGGCGGCACAATGAATTAATGTATAATATTAAATGTTAGACTGCACCGACTCGTCACGAATCAATAACTTAGCCCAAAGCATGATGTGCGATGAATTGAAATAATCCCGAACAAAACAAATTTGTGTAAAATTTTGACTTTAAAAGTATTTACAAAAGTGATATATACAAATATCTTAAGGTTTACTTTCCTCTAAGACATCGCAATATTTTACATAACATTCCTAAGGCTGCTATTTTTATTCTTTCATAACTAATTCAAATTTGAAACTAGAATAGATAATTGTTTCAAGGCAAATGTAATAGTACTTTATTTACATTACTATTGAAAACACTTGATTTTTAGTAATTAAAAAAAAATAGTATCGCAGTGCAATGTTTCAATACAGTTGGTTCTTTGATTACTTTTTTTTAAACCAAAGTTTCAATTACTTTCGTTTTATCTCAATTAATCATTACCTTAATAAATATCGCAAAAGTCAGCATTCTAAATATATTTTTTGTACTATATAAAAGCAAATTACTAATCTGTTATTAGGGTTGTTAATTTTAAATATTTCTAAATTGTTCCATGCAATATACTTAATAATTTGCTAAGTTGATTATGCGGTCCATTATAATTGAATAGGGCAAATAATTTATTAAATCAATTAAACTCTTCAGAACCAATCTGACGGTTAAAAGTTGCTGGTACTATCAGCCGGAACCGTCAACCCTGTAGTTTTAGGTAGTTTGTATTGCGTTGTTAGTTGTTGTTGAAATAGTTTTACTAACTAATTTAGTTCAATATTCTCTATGTCAATACCATTTAGAACAATGAGGAATGTCCCCGTGTATTAATACAGTTTACAAAGTCATTTAGTACGAGGCATATAACACATAATACAGTGAAGTTTACATTACCTTTCTGCTATTTTATATCTATTATGATTAGAGACAAACAAACAGACAATCCTCAAGCTGGTAAGTGGTTGTTTGGACATTTGCAAATGTGGGGAATAGCAAATGTTTGCTAAACTTGAAGGACAGGAGGCATGAAGGAGATTACGTTGTATCTGGGGCAGAGGATTTTGAACTAGTTCTAGTTTCTATTCAATTTTAAGTAAGCAATATTTATCGTTAGAAATATATACAAGAAAGTATATTCTTAAATATTGCACCTACTTGCCTCAGTAACCTTCACAAAAAAATACTTTGATTATAAAAAAGTGGTTTGACAAAATTCAAAATCAAATAATGTTAAATACAAATATAAATAAAACTTGTTGGAAATCTTCGTATCACGTCAGTTTATAAAAATATTAATACCTTATAAATATTAAAAATAACAAACAACAGGATCGGTTTCTGAATTAGTGATAACGTTGATGTAATTCGTTGCCTTCAGCTAGTTTCTTTATGAATCTTTTCATTTCAAATAGTTTAACATAGCCTACGAATATACAGTTTACAAAATGCATGCGAGTAAAGTGGTCCTAATAAAATGTATTAGTCTGCTTCATGAAATGGCGAGATTTATCTCAAATTACCCTTACTGTACTACAGTTTAAACAGCACTCAAATATTTTATAACTTGAGTCGGACTTGGACTCGTGGATTCTTAATAAAGTTTATTACAAACTGTCGAGATGATATGACTTTGATATCATTTTTATTATAAATATTTACTATTTCGTTTGAACTTAATTATATTGTAGATTTTCAAACAAAAGTCATTTGTTCAGTCAGTTATTTCAGTGAGTTATTTTTACCGCAAAAATACAAAATGAAACCGCAATAATATAAAGTAAACATTATTATTATAGTAGAATTCATTGTTTGAACATTTCTAAATAAAGACACTTCAAATACTGTTTGAGAGGATTAAAATAACGAGCAGTTCGTAGTACACAATTATTGACTGCGCCCTAGTTGAGAAACAATAATGTTTTAAACCTATAACATTGTTTCCTCTGATTCAATCGATATTTTATATACCATGAAAACAAACAATAAGCAATACTGTTCATTTATTATTATATATGTATCTCGTTTTACAACAGTATTGGATGCCTTAAACCACCTGATACTACATTTGACTGTGAAATATACATATAGTTTGCTTCGAGTTTTCTTTGACCTCGCAATTTCCTCAAAGGGTCGATACAAATTGTTTCTGCTTCCCGTTACATCACGTATGTATGTAGATGGTTTGTTTTTGGGACAAAATTGAAATGTAATTGAATGTGTAGGTATATGTGTATATGTAAATTACGTTAATAAGAATATAAATTATTATGTTAATTCATTAATTAATATAAACAATTGTTAAACCTTATAACGTGATATTTGAGCTGAGCGTAAGCGAAGCTCTTAACCATTCATTTTGCTGTTTTACGACAACGGTAATTTTAAAACCTATAGATGTATTTTTTTAGAATTTGGCACATGGCTAGATCTTTTACTAAAGATGGTTCAACAAAAAACAGAACAAAAAAGTTCAGTCTAGAAAAAAAGTTATAGTAAAATTAAATTTGTCTATGGAATTTCCCATTATAAATGTGTCACGCGCATGCATTAAAGCCAGTATTTGCGCTAAAATTTTATAATTTCACACATTGCTAGAATTTGAGATTTCCGTGTAAAACAAATGATTAGTTTTAGAGGTAACCGATCACGAAGGATGATATCAAAGTCCATATCATTTATTACTTTCTTTCATGCAGTGCGCTTTAAGGTTTGTAAATGTTGAGATTCATTTAAAAGACAAATATATGGTTATAATTTTATTGATGATGAACTTATTTTCTTTTCAATTGAGATTCTAAACTGATAGTTCCTGAGCATGTTATAGAGCAATGTTATATGCTAAGTTTGTTAGCATTAAATAAGGGGAAGCGCTCAGCTCAACTCCCGCAGCGCACGACGGCGGATCCTAATTATATATGGAATAGTGGTGAGTTTGTCATTGATGAGAAAAAGGTCGTGGGTTCCGTTCACTATAAATTATTTGTGGGTGTGTATAAATGATTTGTGTGCATCACAGTCTTTACCAATTATATGTCTATAATATAAACCAATGATAACTCTCCAATTTAGATTTTTTTATATATGTGTATGTACATACATCCATTATAACATATAATTGAGAATTTGATACGACTTCCATAATTTATATCAAGTATTATGTGAATTTCTGAGAATAATATTTTCTAAAATAAATTGCTATAGCCGGTGCTTTGATTAAATCTAAATCTTTTACATCTCTTAAACTCTATATAATTTTGTTCTGTAAATTAATATTGAACAAACATTCAAAGTTCTCGTTAAAACAACCATCTTAATAAATCAGTGGTTTCAAAATAAATATTTTACGCAAAATAAATTTTATAATTATAAAAAAATAGCAACATCGGCTACTGAAATTCATTATATTTGCCTTTGTGGTGCCGCGGCTTTGAACCGTTTGTGATAATTATTAAATATGGCGCCTTTGATCGAAATTATTATGTAACTTATTTATTTATATTCTGTTTTATTTAAAAGTCGTTCCGTACATCTGTTTGAAGTAATCATAAGATAAAAAACCAAAAACTCTCATATGTTGAATCATGAACATGTTTATTTAGTTTCCTTTCCATTTTTGGTTTTAATAAAAATAAAGCATTTCCAATAAAGTGGAACCGTAATACTGTTACCAAATTTGTCCTGATGAAGGTCATCTTTATGGTCAGATATTTTTGTTAACAAATGTCCGTAATAGCTGATACCTAAATTAGTCTTTTTTGTCCCGAACGACCAACATTTTATACAGTGAATTAAAGTAAATTGTATTGAATTTAACATGGGGATATAAATAAGAATACTAAATGTACTCCTAATAAGGAATGAGCCCAGATACAAGGAATTAACACAGATAAAACCCATGATTGATTCTTACCCATTAAGATTGACGCGTTTACATTGACCGCCTTTTTATTATGATATTTTACAAAAATGACGAGACCAAAGAGCAAAACATATTTTTCAAAACAAATCTAAATATATTATATTTAAAGTAAAACCTTTTCGGTTTCTCTTTTCACAAATAAATAAGTGTAAGGCAAGTTGATTAAAATCGAAGTGCACCCTACCAGCGTGTTGTTGTTCGAGGCTCTCGCTAAACCAGATAGTGCTAAGCTCAATTTATGGTAATTCCCTGTTTTGTTTTGACTTACATTGTCTTCCAAAATAATTGCGAAGCTATTGCATTAAAGTCTAGACAATAATTTACAAATTTTTCAAAACGCACTTGCTAAATAATTTAAAAAAACAATTTCAGGTTCAAATAGCGTTTGAAAACAACATTAATATAACGACGTCGTTATAATTAAATGGGACGAAATATTTACCGTCTAAATTAAATTATTTTAAGCCCTTAACGTTAAGAGGGTACGTCATTTAAAAATTGTGTCGCAGTATAAACATGTCTGCTTTTGGTATGTAGTCGGTCAAAATTAAGGTTTAATCGAATTTTCAGGACATTGAAAGGAGGACAATATTGAAATGCTAATGGAGTCTACCTCTCGAAGTAACTTCCATCATGTACTTCATAATAATTTAAAATGAATTGACTTAGTTACAGTTTGTGTCAATAGTGATTTATCGATTTACTTCTAAAGTATTCAATAAATACAATGTTAAAATATTGTAGAGATTTATATCAAAGATATAATATTTTAATTTGATTGCTCTTAAAATGTATTCAACCTATATATGGTAGGCCACGCGTCTCGGACCTTTTCTGGTTTTTGTGCAATTTATGCTGGAAATCGGGGGAGGTCCCAGACGATTGGCAAAGTGCAGTCATTGTACCTTTGTGTAAAGGCAAAGGTTCACAGATAGACTGTGCAAGCTATAGGGCTATCAGTTTGATTAGATTGGGCGGTAAGGTTTATGCCAAAATATTAGCCAGAAGAATGCAAGAGAGATCTGAAAGGCTGTTGTGGGAGGCCCAAGGAGGTTTTAGACCTGGAAGAGGGTGTATAGATCAGATCTTTTACCTCCGCATGATCACGGAAAAGTTTTTGGCCCTGAACCAAAAGGTTTTCTGTGCTTTTGGGGATTTGGAAAAGGCGTTTGACAGGGTTTAGAGACAGAAGTTGTGGGAGATACTGCCCCGAAACAATGTGAACGGACCCTTGCTACAGGCTGTAAAGTCTTTTTACAGAGATCACTCAGCCTGTGTGCGAGTTGCCCTGGTTTGACATCCAATCGGGTGTTAAGCAAGGTTGCGCTATGTCAGCTTGGTTGTTCAATTTGTATTTGGATAGTCGTCTCCAAGGTGTAAAAGACTGTGACATGGGAGTGAAAGTAGGTGACCTTAAGGTCATTTGCTTGCTATATGCAGATGATGCAGTGCTCATTGCTTCATCAGAATGCAATTTGCAGGCATTGGTCACCACTCTGAAAGATGGGTGTGGAATTAATGGTCTAAACCTGAATGTAGATAAGACGAAGGTTCTGATATTTAAAAGAAATGAAGAAAGAACAGAATGTAGTACGAACAAGTGAATGAAGTGTTATATTTGGGAAGTGTGTTTAGCAGAGACGGAAGATACGAAATGGATGTGGAAAGGCGTATTGCTACCGGTAAAAGAGTTAACGGTACTTTGGCTGCATTGTTGAGACGGCGAAACGTCAGCATAGCTGCACGTTTGGCTGTACACAATGCAGTTTTGCTACCGACGCTGTTATACGGCAGCCAAACGTGGGTAACGCAGAAGAAGAATGTAAGAAAGATGAATGCTGTGGAGATGCGATCTCTTCGCAGAATATGCGGAATCAGTCTAGCTGATTGAATCCGCAATGAAGAGATCCACAGAATGGCAGGTACTAGCGAAGATGGCACAGTGAGAATGAAGAAGAACGTGCTCAGGTGGTTTTGGCACGTCGAACGAATGAGTGATGAAAGAATGTAAGGTAAAAAAGATTTATATAGGAAAAGCTCACTTTTCACGCAAGAGACACAGGGGGAGGCCTGGAGTGACCTTCGAAAACACAGTATCTATGATACTGGAGGAAGATTACGTAAAAATCATGAGGACCCCCCGGAGGGCATGTATGAAGAGGTTGATGTCTGTGGCCGAGGCGAAACAGGTATGCAGGGACCGTAGCGTTTGGCGTTCCGCCGTCTCTGGCTACCCCATAAGGGATATGGCGTGAAGCTAAATAAATAAATAAATAACTATATTATTTCAGTGGCATGAAAGTTTATTTAGTTATACTTAAATTCTTTCCAGCATGAAAATTTAAATATTTTATGTATGTAACATTTTGCTATAAAACTTATATATTACCAAGAGATTTTAGATGCTTCAACTTTACACTAAAGCTTAATTAATACGTCTAAATTCTAAACCTTTAAAACGTGCCTGTATATCACACTATCGTAATCGAGATGTAGTTGTAATTAAGTATTAATTACTATAGACAATACAGCTGAAATTAGTTTACATCCCCTCTTTATGATAGAATAAGTGTTATTTTTTAGTCTTTATGGGAAAATATAGAGCAGTTCTTATTGATATGGTACCATTGTATACTAATGTCTTTTGATAATATAATATAATTATGACGTATTTCATTATCATTAATATCATTATTACATATAGCCCTGTGATGTAAGAGTGACATATGGTAACTGATACTGACAGGCAGATTTGGTACATCCATTATTAAACATATATATTTATCTTTTACTTAAAAATGATATTTGTATTTAGTAAAAGTTAAAAAATTATATTACTTTATAAATTATTATGTATGTTTAAGATTATTAAATATATTTTGATATAAGAGACTTAACTCGCGCCATATATTTAACTATATATTCGCGATACGTATATCATGTGTGTGTGATATCAATTTAAGGTAATTTAAACCTGTACAATGTGTTTTGTTACAGAGCCTTTCTTGGAATAATATGCGTGTGCTGTCCAAGGAAATTACGAAGAAAATATCAACCACAACTACGATTTAAACAGTCGCAGGTAATATATGAAATCCCATTTGAAAACATCTTTAATGTTTTAATTCTTAAAATATATTACCAAATTATATAACTATATATAAATAAAATAAAATATAAAGTAGATATTATTTATACATGTACTTGATGACTATATTAATAAAGGCACTTGAATTCAAGGTAAAATAAATATGTTTTTCTAAACTCATTATCTTTTACGCTCTAAGTGCCTTCTCTAAAAAAAGATCTTCCAGTTTTTGTATTTCCATATAAACTAGGGCACCCTTTGTCTATTCGCCTATTTTGAGGTAAGTGAAAATCACTGCACTGTGGCAGTCTTCGCCTATATCGGAATGAAATCTGCAATGTATCTGTCTATCTCTATTATATTTCGCGCACACAATATAAATGTTATAAATCATTTGTAACGCTTAATTATGTTTACCTAAAACTTCTCAGCTGTGTGTCTACACGTTTATAACTTTTCAGATTATTCCGTCCAAAATGGATGTTTAATTTAAATTCGCAAAATTTAATCTGCAACAATTTATTCTAATTTTGTATCCCGTTACAACGTTTTAATCTTGTTCCCAACGTCAACGAGACCTAGATGTTCACACCTTTCCCCTTTTGCATGAAATAATCTAAATAACAAATGTATGTGACTTAGCTTACAAACACTTTTCATACCAAAAATTCGTTTTGTTTCCCTCTGATGCAAAGCACTGCACCAAATATTTCAAAAGTGCTTTTAATTGTTTTGAATTATATACAACCGCTTGAATTAATGTGTTTTCTTTTAAACATAATACAATAAAATGGCATAACAAATTTGGGTTAACAAATACAGTTATCGTTTTTCCTCTTCTAGAGCTGTTGTCTAATGTGACAAAGCTGTTGTCTAACGTGACAACTATGATGTACTCATCAGTATCGCAGCACGAGATGTGTCGGTTGTGACAGCAAGCGCGGGCGGGCACGTGCCGCCCGCCGCACGCGCGCTGCTCTTGATGCTGCGAGCGCCGGTCCCACCCAACCAGAAGGAGCGGCGAAACACACACAAATCATTACCCAAAGACAATTCTTGAAAGCTCGTTCGATAAACAAATCCAATGCCTCGAACATCACCCATGCCTCGACACGTCATACGCAGATTCTGAATCTGTTTATATATATATATAAATTTATAAATGTGATCAAGGATATTAATTTAATAAAAAAATATAGATTATGTTGAGTGGTGTTTATAAATGGAGTCATTATAATTATTAGAAACACATTCTCAATCATAACCATATTAATAACGTTTCCCCTAAAATAAATTATATTCCAAGTAATTAGGTTATTTAGTTTTTCTAAATCTTAGCTGTAATCAACATATTATTAATTGTTTTTAAAATTTAATTTAACTATCAATAAATAACTAATCCAATAGTATTGTTGAAACCTTTTTGAACAATCTTTTACTCGTATTTACTGCACATAAAGGTATGAAAGCTTTTGAACTTTACTTTACATGGTTTAATATATGATTAATGAATATGGTTCTAATACATAATAGTTATATGTACAGAAAAACATTTCTTTGTATATTTGTTAGGCATTCCATAAACAGCTCCTGATGTGTTCTGAGTTGTTTTGTATTTGCTCAATATGTTACAGAACTGTTCATTTTGTAAAGAATACAACGCATTCTGGGTACAGCTAACTCTGTAAACTCTGAAATTCTATATTAATTTTCGACCTTCATTTCAAATAAGTTTTGTACATATACCAGTAATAGTTAAGATTCCATGCTATCGTTTATAATTCATGAACTGTTCTCATGACATACTAGAGTGTAAATTAATTATCTCTATAAGACTCTTACTAATTTATAGGCAACAACATTCACTGAACAATTTTAAACAAACAAATTGACTAACGTATTTTTTTTCGAATCGATTAGATTACTTTTGCTTTGAACTATATGAGATTTCAAGTTAAAACAAGGTTGATAATAGCTATTTATTTCATAAACCAACAATGAATTATAATTGGATCTGACAGTACAAAATTGATTGAAGACACAATTACGTATTTCGTAAACATAATTCATCATCTATTTATATAAAATATAGTTCCAGACAATGTAATTGATTGCATTATCAAGTTGTTCTCAATTGAAATGTTAAATAATACTTAATAGAACCTTGTTATGAAGGCATTATGTATGCAATTAAACACCAGTGTGCCTCTCATTTCCTAAATCTGACCTTTGTAAATAGTTCTATTCAATTTGTTCAATCCAACTGTATAATGTTATAAATTTTTTAAATACTCCATACCTGTATCGTAAGATTTGTGTATATTTTAAATTATAAAATTGGTTGTCGTATAAATTTGTATAATATATTTTTTCTAATATCATGTTGTTTTATTGCATATATTATTTTGCTTTCTTGTATAAATATAAAATAATTAATTACTAAAAGATGTTTAAAAATGTAACTTACTGTAGGGTAAATTGGGAATAAATGCAACACAAATTTATTAAGACGTGAAATAATTTTCAAAAATGTATAATATAGTTTTAAAAAAACTTTTATATTAAGCCCTCATGCAACGTTAATTTTATTATTGAGATGCCGTAGTATACATGAATAAGAGCTCAGATATGCGTCGTTAACTGCATGATAAAATTTTATTGATAACCTTTCTACCCTAATTATAACCAAAGTAATTTACATACTAATTTAGTTCATAAACAATTCAGGTGCTTGTCCAAATAGATTCGTATAAAACCATTTAGACTTGGTTTGAATAAAATTATTATATCCCAATATAAAATAAATAGATTATAAATTAAAAAATAATATAATAGAGATACCTACTAAATAGATAAATATATAATACTAATAAAAAGTTAAATTCAACATAAGAAATATAAAATTTATGAATAATTATGTTATAAAAAAGTGCAGTTTATACAAGACAAGATTTTCTACTAAATTTAAGAGCAATTTTCGACATCATTTCACCATATCTTAATACCGAAGAGTATTAAGATATGGTGAAATGATGTAGCTTAGGCGTTCTCGAGAATTTAGTATATTAAGATAGGCTTGGCATATTTCAAGTATTTATATATATATGGTGATAATAAAGTTGTATTCATTACGTTATTGTATTTTATGTAGTTCAGGTCAGTCATGACATATAACAATAATTATCAATATAAATATATAAAAAAAAACTTTATTGTCTAATATATATAAAATTCTCGTGTCACAGTTTTCGTTGCCATACTCCTCCAAAACGGCTTAAACGATTTTGATGAAATTTTTTGTGCTTATCCGGTATCTATGAGAATCGGCCAACATCTATTTTTCGTCCCCCTAAATGTTAGGGGTAGTACAACCCTAAATTTTTTTTTTATTTTTTAGACAAAATTTTTAATTTCTATTTTTTTATGATATAACATAAAAAAATACATACAATCCTCAATTTTCACCTTTCTACGATCAACCCTTTTTTTTTAATAGCCATTTTAGTAATTTAATCATTTTTCCTTTCCGGTGGAAAACTGATCAATCGTCATTTAATTAATTATCCCCGCCAGATGTCTACAGGTGTCACTTCTGACCCAGTAAACAGGACGGAGTAGGGATGAAAACGAAGCCGGTCTCCTTTCTTTATCAGTCCCTACACAGTTGTCGGCCATCATTATTGTTTAAGCATCAAGTGTAGTAGTAACGTTGACAATTATTATTTTGCTATCTCAGTGTAACTCTCATATTAACTTTTAATCATTCCTATTTTATCAATAATAATAAAATTATCAATTTTGAGTGTATTTTGCACGATTAGTTAATCAAGTGATTTTATAACCTCAAAAGTACTCAACACGTGACACGAGCTTCCAATAACAACGGATTTTGTGTTGTAAGTATACTTTTTTTATTTGTATCAAAAATGTTGCTGATCTTATAAAAATGTAATTTTAATTTAATTTAATTAAAAAAATGTAATTGAACAATTAAGATTTTCATAGTTTCCAAAAAATCAATCATTATGAATCTTTATTTTGAAATGTCAATGGAAATGTTGGTTGTATGAAAAAATTATAAGAGACAATGTTTTCACAAAATTTAATTTTTTACTTTTGTTTGAAAATTTTTTCCATAAAACTTATATTTTTGTTAAAATTTCATAAATTAAAACTAATCATTTCAAAACTGCGGCGAAAATCCTGGCCCTAATGATACTTTTAACATTTTTCATCATTAAATAATTTCATTAATTCTAGTTATGTATGTTTTGTACAGTGAGCAATGCCAAGAAAACGCAAAGGGGCTGATTTGAGCCGCAGTACAAGTAAAGCTCGAAATTTGCGAAATAGCAGATCCGAAAGAACAGAAGAACAAATCCAGCAACAAAATACTGATGCACGTGTCAGAATGGCGCAATTGCATCAAGAAGAGCCAGAAGATACACGAACTGAACGCAATGAAGTCAGAAGATTAGAACAACGACAATCACGCCGTTTCACAGTCAATAGACGAACAACAAATGACCAACAACGACAACAAGTACATCGAGCATTTATATCTGATTCATTCCTGCGTCTAGCATTCCAGTATGAGCCCGATATTGAATATTATGCTCATTCAAAAGTGATAATTGGTGCTATGGATAAGGAATGTCCGCATTGTCATGCTCTGAAATTCAAAAATGAGCCAGCTGGGATGTGTTGCGCGTCAGGAAAAGTGCAACTACCTGAAATTGAAACACCACCTGAACCATTGAACGGCTTACTTATCGGCACGGATCCAGATTCTAACGTGTTCCTCAAGTCAATTCGAAGATTCAATTCATGCTTTCAAATGACATCGTTCGGAGCGACAGAAATAGTTCGAAATACTAATGCAAATGGTCAACAATTCAATTCTACATTCAAAATCAGAGGCCAAGTGTATCATAAAATGGGCTCACTGCTGCCAATGCCAAACGAACCACATAAATTCTTACAAATCTACTTTATGGGCGGCGAGGATTCCGGAAGCGCACTTGCCAATCGCGTGAATGCACGTTGTGATTATAATAACCTTGATTCACTTTATGCCAGGCGCATCGTCAGCGAGCTAGATGCTCTTTTGAACGAGCACAACGAGTTGTTGAAAGTATTCAAATCACATAGGCACCAATTAAAAAGCGATATTCACGCTATCGTCATTAATCCTGATAAAACACCAGCTGGAGAGCATATTCGTAGATTCAATGCACCCGTTGTTGATGATGTTGCTGGAATCATGGTTGGCGATTATACAGCTGCACGAGAAATTGTGATTCGTAGAAGAAATAATAATCTTCAGTTCATTGCTGACACACATCGTTCATATGACGCTCTCCAATATCCACTAATATTCTGGAAGGGACAAGACGGATATTGCATAATCATAAAACAACGAGATCCCGTATCAGGTACTTCATTGATTATTAATTTGATCATTAATCAACAATTAAATTATTGAACGTAATAAATTTAAATTAATTTTTATGAACAAATATTACAGGAGCTGAAACAAACAAGAACGTCAGCTCAAAGGATTATTATGCGTACCGATTAATAATTAGACGTGGCCTGGACAACGTCATTTTACGATGTCGTGAGCTTTGTCAACAATTCATGGTCGACATGTACGCGAAAATTGAGAGCGAACGACTACGTTACTTAAGATATAACCAACAAAAGCTGCGCGCGGAAGAGTACATTAATTTGCGAGACGCTATCAACAACAACGCCGACGTCGCCGAAATTGGTAACCATGTCATTTTACCATCATCGTACGTAGGCAGTCCACGTCATATGCAAGAATATATACAGGATGCTCTGACTTTCGTGCGCGAATAAGGACGAACATGTTTATTTATCACGTTCACATGTAATCCAAAATGGCCAGAGATTACATCTTTGCTACTGCCTGGCCAAAATGCAATACATCGCCATGACATTACAGCACGTGTGTTCGGACAAAAGTTGAAGTCTTTAAAAAGTTTCATTACTAAATCATATGTATTTGGTCCCACACGTTGCTGGATGTATTCGGTTGAGTGGCAAAAGCGAAGATTACCTCATGCACACATTTTGGTTTGGTTCATCGACAAAATCCGTCCTGAAGAAATCGATAGTATCATTTCTGCGGAAATTCCAGATCCACCCACTGACCAACTGCTGTTTGATATCGTTACAACAAACATGATTCATGGTCCATGTGGTACTCTTAATAGTTCATCGCCTTGCATGGCTGATGGAAAATGTACTAAAAATTTCCCTAAAGATATTACCAATGATACGGTCACAAATGTCGACGGATAACCAATATATCGTCGAAGAAATCCTGAAAATGGCGGACAATCATTTATTAAAAATATCAACACAGACATTGATATTGACAATCGTTGGGTGATGCCATATTCGCCTCTGCTGAGCAAGACATATAATGCTCATATTAATGTTGAGTTCTGCAAGTTCTGTGAAGAGCATCAAATACAT
Organism: Melinaea menophilus ssp. n. AW-2005; assembly: GCA_918358695.1. Taxonomy (NCBI): domain Eukaryota; kingdom Metazoa; phylum Arthropoda; class Insecta; order Lepidoptera; family Nymphalidae; genus Melinaea; species Melinaea menophilus. The sequence goes on along the minus strand of OU911057.1, from coordinate 10,381,931 downwards.
TTGCAAGTATGTCCATAAAGGCAGTGATATTGCTGTATTTAGAGTGGAAAATACTAATATGAATGCTCCTCCAGTGAATAAAAACGATAAAATTACGCTCTACCAAATTGGTCGGTACATCAGCTCCTATGAAGCTGCTTGGCGTATCTTTGGTTTTCCAATTCATGAACGGGATCCAGCAGTTGTTCAGTTAGCCATCCATCTTGAAAACGGTCAGCGTGTATTTTTCACGAACGAGACAGCTATTGATCGTGCAATAAATCCACCTAAAACTACACTCACTGCATTTTTTGAATTGTGTTATCGTGCGGATGATTTTGGTGCCTTTGCACGAACATTACTCTATTAACAAGTACCACGCTATTTCACATGGACTCAAACAAAAACATGGATGCCCCGCAAGCAAGGCTCACCAGTTACTGCATGTCTCAATTTATTTAAATCAAACGCCTTGGGGCGATTATTTACAGTCAATCCAAGACACACTGCGTGCTTTTATCTTCGACTGTTCTTGGTTAATGTTACTGGCCCATTATCATTTCAAGATATACGTAAGGTGAATGGGCAACAATATCCAACGTATAAAGATGCATGCCTTGCACTCGGCTTGCTAGAAGACGACAACCAGTGGGAATGCATGCTTGCTGAAGCTGCATTGAACTGTACAGCAATACAAATTCGTCGACTATTCGCTATAGTGTTGACTACATGTTTCCCAGCCCGAGCACAGATATTATGGGAAAATCATAAAGATTCAATGACTGATGATATATTGCATCAACATCGTATACGGTGCCACGATCTAACCATAACATTCAGCGACGAAATGTACAATGAAGCATTGATTGCTATTATAAAATTAATGAAAAACGTGATCGAAGCCAGGATTTTAAATCGCAAGTTCAGAGGTGAAAATATACTCATACCACGGATTCCTATTATACCTACAGATGTGCCAATTCAAATCAAACTTATTCAGTTTCCGATTAGATTGGCATTTGCAATGACTATCAACAAATCCCAAGGTCAAACGATGTCTGTTTGTGGATTAGATTTGAGAACACCATGTTTTTCACACGGACAATTATACGTGGCATGCTCTCGAGTGGGTAAACCATCCAGTTTGTTTGTGTTAGCTAAAGATGAACTAACAAAAAATATTGTTCACGCTATAGCATTAAGAGATTAATATTGTTTAATGGTGTTACTGTCGTAATTGTTTAATTAATGATATATAATTTTAAGGAATAAATTATAATAACTTAAAAATAATGTTTGCCTTTTGTTATTTTTATATTCCCTCATCGTTCACAGCGCTCCATGCTTATTTCACGCATATACTACATTCTTACATACATACAATATACACATTCTAACATAAATACATACTTACAATAAGTAAGCTATTTTTTGTCTACACTAGAAATTACTAGGAAATTATTTATATGGCAAAACAACGTTTGCCGGGTCAGCTAGTTATTATATATATATGTTATATTAATATATATTGAATATTATTATAACATTACTATATTTGTTATTATTTCCATCACGCCAAAACTTTTTTGTTTGGAATGGAACCTCGGTGTTAATACTGTTTGTATTTGTTGATCATATTATATATTCTGTCATGATCCTGACCATCTTAAAACACTGCACACACGTTTTTATAAGAAAACGTTACCTATATATAATGCTATTCTTGAGATTTAGAAAACACTTTTAGACCTCCGTCCGAAGTAACAACTGTTTTTATATACTTCAGGCCGAAACAACTGGCTAATAGTTAGTAATATCATATTTTTTAAAAGTCTCATTACCGCTATTATTAATAATTTAAGCCTGTTATTTCCATGTGCATTACAATATGTATAAAAAATGGTACAATAAAAATGTTGCGGATACATATATCATGGCCCTTTAACCGCAAAGGGTATCTATACCCGTATAGACGTCTTCCAAAAATTGAGGCAAACTTTGTCTATTTTTCTCCTCTCATCTCGCCCCGCTACTTTGGGTATATCGTCGATCCAGCGAGCTTGGGGTCTAGCTTCTTTTCTACTTCTTACACGGCCCGTCCACCTCATGTCACTTTGATCAACTTGTCATGCCCTGTGTCTATCACGTTAGTTTTGCCTCTAAAAATATTGGTATTCAGTTTGCCTATTAGTAAAATAAAATGTTAATATTAATAATCGTTTTATTATTTCACTCTTTTATATACACTTATATTTACTTATATTTTTAGTAATAGTTTGTGTAAAAAATGTCAATAATGTCTATTTGTGCACAGAATACTATAAATATTCCTATTTTACTTAGTCACTAGCAATTTGATGTGAATTATGATCATTCTATATGCAACCCATAGTTAGTAAATTTATTTATTATTAATTATTATATAAAATAATAATTATTTCATATAATCTTGATGTAGTCTCAGTCCTTGTTAATGTAGTATCAGATTACCATAATAACAGGACAGCAACATTCACCACCAATCGATCATCGCTTCATGAGTATTTGATGTTAGTTTTGGAGATAAATAAAATAAGAGTTTCTCTTACACCAGATGTTCTCATTCTCAAAATATTGTTGAAGCTTATAAGTATACATAAATATTATTAAAGAATTGTGATTTTAGCCTGCCCCTGTTACTTTTAGCCTGTTTTTTTTTAATAGAATAAATTCCTAGATCACTTACAAGTAAGGCAAATAAATTTGATTTAATCTTTTTTAAAAAAGCATGGCCAATGCAATGTATATTTATATTCTTCAGATAAAGAAAATCGTCCAAATCCATTAAGATAAGTTGAAAATATTCTTTTTCGTGATCCAGAAATAACTGCTACTAAAAATTCTTGTTCGAGTTTGTAAGAACTTAATTTTTTTTTGTAACGTGGTTTAAACAGTATTTAATCATTTTATTCTACTTTATATTTATAGCGACTCTACCGAAATACGAAACATAGAGCTCACCCTTGAAACACAATATCCGACATTGAATTAACGCATCCCTCGACCTTCGCCTTCACCCTTGAGCTCTTATAACATGTAACGTGTAAGCTCTATTATAACATATTTATTTAGAATTACTAGCATTAGACGATGACGGTTTATATCAAATTACCCAATAAAGAAAGAAATTGGTAAATAAAAATATTAAAATGTATTTTAAATAATTTGTTTGCAAAATATATAGTGTAGTGTTATCAAGAAAACACAACTAGTAAAGCAAAAAGCAATTAATAGAAATAAGTCTCTTGCTTACCTACACTGTCAATTTGTAGTTGCAAAAACTATATAAGTTCATGGATTGTGCCTACGCACATTGCCTACAAACATTTAGATACGTCTAGTAATATTACTAGATGTATCTAAATGTTTCTTTTATTTTGTTTTTAAATTAATTTCTCTAATATTCTAAAAATTTGGTACTTGATTTTTTTTTCTATATTTATATCATTAATAGTTTAACGATTTAGCTCAAAAGCCTTGTTTAAAAAAAAATTAATTATATTGATAATTAACATTTTTTTTAAATAAATATTAAATATTACAACATAGTCTAAGTAATAGGACTAGTATAATGGCATGAAAAAATATAATAATTGTTATTAATATTATTTGTTTTCTATATGTTGTTATTCTATATGTTGTTATTCTATATGTTTATAAGGTGACTAATTGAATAATTGCATATTGAAAGGAAAAAAAACCTCCGCTGAAAATAGAAATTGACACGTTTGAAATGAATACTGTTCAAATTAGGCTCTTAAAAATTGACACACTCAGTAGAATAATAATAATTACGAAAATCATGGAACTATATAACATAAATTTTCCAACGACTACATCTGGTCATAAGACTTTAACTACCAAGACTGGGTCGCTAAAGCTGAAGCTAAAGTTTCGAATTTTATAAGAGCTAAAGACTAAACTTCGTCTAGCTCAAATCGAACTTTTTAAATTAAATTTATAACTTATATGAATTCGTAAAAAGGCGTCTTTATTGTCATAAAAGTTATATATATGTGGCAAACTGGGCGAACTGAATAAAGTAGCAAGCGGTTGAACTGAAACTGCATTTTTTATTATAGCGTCGATACTGGATAGTGATAGCGTAAATAATAGCAAATAATAAATAACAATAAACAGTACGCTAAATCTTATTTATTCAAAAATAGATAGTATGAGAATATCTTTATTGGCATTCATTTGCGCGAGACTCAATCGTCCTGAAAGTCTAAAACGATTCATTCTCTTCGAGACATCAAAAGCATTTAACTTCTCTGGGGATACGTAAAGTAAAATCTCAAAGTGGAATCGCGATAACTCTAAATGGAACTTAACATTCTTATAACGATACGTAAAATATTAATCGTTGATATTGTATTTAAATAGTGAATTATGAAATTCTTTTAATGCATCTATTTTATAAATGTCGTTGACTTTTGACAATTATTAATGATAATATATGAATATACATAACTTATTGTGTAGTTTCTTAAGGACAAGTAATACTAACAATAAATACTTTTATTTTGTATCTTTCATGAATAATAATATATATATTTTTAAAAACAAACTTTGGATATAGTTCATAAGAGCTTATTAAAAATAAACAGATATTAATTGAACCAATCATATTGAGACGACAGCTGTAAACACAGAAAATTGAAGAAATTATTGTTTGCTACTACTTTACTTTGCTACCCATATAATACAAAATTTAACATTTATAATAATATTTGAAATTTCTTATCTTATTAAAAAGTTCTCATGCGAGAACTCAACGCTATGAGTGCGGGTGGGGAGGGGGGAGGTATTGGGCCAATGATTGTAGATTGTAACATCAATGCTTAATTGCAAACCTTTCTCTTTCCCTATTTAATCTCTGGTTGTGGGTATCAACTCTATCTCTCAAGAATTGCAATGGTCTTGCTAATGTTCCTTAAGGTTACATGTCCATAGATGATGGTAACTGGCAATACACCTACTTAATTAATTTAATTGAAATTTATTTTATTTTGTGTTTTTTACTGACAATAACGAATTTCCATTTTTTTTTGGTTTTGTCCATAGCTATCTGTCCATTATACTATACAAAAAACATATTTCAAAGTAAAAGTATAGTACATTAGAAAAAGATTTAAAGAAAATACAAGAAAATATGCCACAAGAAAGTGATTAGACTATTTTAAAATATAATTAGGGCTGAGAAGTATCGAACACCATTCTATCTTGATTTGTTAATACAAAACGACAGCTAATGATTTTTACATGGGAACTGATATCTTAAGGAAAAGCTGAATGATTACAATAATGTTAAATTCTCATGTACTAGTAGTGTAGTGTAGTTAGTGTAGTTAATAAGGAGTTTCAATAGCTATTGAAAATCCTTGCTACTATTATCATGTGACAACTATATTACCATTCTATGAGTCATTTAAGAACTAGCTGCAGTTATCTGACTGCAGCTCGTATTGGGCTGGCTCGACCGGGGAAGGACCATCCTCTCACAGAAGACCGACGCGTAGTAATAAAACTCATTTCGTTATGTTCCGTCGGTGAGTGAGAGAATCCGGAAGCCCAACCCCCTCCCGCCCCGCCAAACATAAAAGCGATGCCGAAAAGAAAAATACCCCAGGAGGGTACCGGCTTTGATGAAGCCGGGGCCGCTCTTCGAGACCACTCCCCTTATTGCCTCGCCAAGTATCAGAATACTGGGTCTCGACATTTCGACTGACTGTCGGTTTCATATCTGGAGAGCAAGGCCAAGATGGCCTCGATGAAATTGGGCGTGATCAATAGAGCGAGGCAGTACTTCAATCCTGGCCAAAGACTTGCGCTCTACAAAGCGCAAGTCCGGCCACACATGGAGTACTGTTCTCATCTCTGGTCCGGATCACCCCAATATCAGCTTCTACCATTTGACCGCGTACAACCGAGAGCCGTTCGGATTGTCGGGGACCCGGCGCTCTGTGAACAGCTGGACTCTTTGGCAGTGCGTAGAGACGTTGCATCTGTGTGCGTCTTCTACCGCATTTACGACGGGGAATATTCCGAAGAGCTATTCGATCTGATGCCTACCGCCGAATTCCATCATCGCACAGCGCGCCATTGCCTCCAATACCATCCCTACCACCTGGATGCGTGGCGATCCACCACTGTGCGGTTCTCAAGCACATTTTTTCCTCGAGCCACTCGAATGTGGAACGAACTCCCTTCGGCGGTATTTCCAAATCGGTACGACATGGGTACCTTCAAAAAAGGCGTTTACTCCCACCTTCAAGGCCGGCAACGCTCCTGTAAATCCTCGGATGTTGCAAGAGTTCATGGGCGGTGGTGATTACAAATCATCTGTGACCCGCCAGCTCGTTTGCCCTCCTATACTAAAATATTAAAAAAAAAAAACTACATTTTCACGTAAAATTTATTTTATAAGGATTTCTAGTAACTAATAGACTAGAAATAAATCTTAAAGCTAACTTGTCATTTATGTACCACTTAAAATAAATTGTTTACAATAAAAAGATATTTTACCTCAACTAATTGTGCTACAATTGTGTAAGATCTTCATTTGTTTCTTACACTTAGTAACAAATGAAGATATATGATCAGCTTAATGTCAATAAAGTTAATGTTTCATATATAGGAATTGAAATACTAATTTTAAACTACAGTCTCTTTTTAAACATTACATTTTTTTACATTTAAAATATATGTTTATTACTTTTGTGTGTTCTTTTTTATATTGTCTTATGCAGTTATACAATATATTTAAATAATATATTTTAATAGGTAATATAAAAATCCCACAATTTGGTTATACTTTTACACAAATTCGTGAACGACGAACGACTACTTCATCTAAAAAATTTTTCAATGTAATCACAGTTGCCTTGTCCCTATCCGTATTCCTGACAGGTTGCAATGATTCTTGGTTTATATTTATAAAACTTTGGTAATATTGACTTATTAAATTAAGGTTTAATTGAAGCTAGGTATTTCCCGGTCATAATAAGGTGTATAAAAGGTTGTCAGCAAAACTTTCCAATTAAAATCAAAATCCTTAAAGCGTAGGCGTAATCCTTAATCCTTACTTTTAAATATTTATTCACAATCAATAGCTTATTTTTTGTAAATTGAAATAAGAACAATCATAAATCAACCTGCACCAGGATATTACATGTCTTGTAGTAACGATAAAAACCGAGAAAATGTTAAAAGACTAAAATGTTTTGTTTATGACCAAGATGTACTGAGCTCAAATCCCAGGACTAACATTGTAATTATTCTAAAAGTTATTGCCGGGCCAAACTTTTTATTCAATATAGTCATTGATTTACCTATTTCTTCATCAAGTTACCGAACGTCATCAGTGAAAACTTGATGCATACAACATATCTTTTGTCATTATTTTTAGAAGAAGCTCGCCAGGGTAATAAAATATTTAAGTGTTAATAAGCTTCTAAATCATTAAAGACTGCCTAAGTATTTTAAACTTTATTTAATTTTTAATAAATTACTAGCCGACATGTAGATTGTTGAATAATAGTGATGAGTTATTTGGGGTAGAAACAACAGACATTATTTGTTTTAAGAAATTTCCTTACGCAAAATACAACAATAGAATAATCGTATTTGCTGTTAAAAATATTGATGATACTAAAAATATATATTGAGGATGGTATTTTTTAACGTACATGTTTAAATACATTTATCGGGAAATACTAACAAGAAGGAGAGATGTTTTATCATTTATTTAGAAGATTATATTATATTATAAGATTATATTATACATCACAAATAAAAAGTGCTGAAAAAATAAAACCAAAGTTGTTTTATTTTTTCTTCCCATTAGCTACAACAAATATATCAATACTATGAATTTGTTAAATAAATTTAGAAAACCATATTCGTCTTTGTCGATAATATTATTACTCTAATGATATGACAACTTACTACGAAATGTTAGATATATACGAGTATATCATAAAAGTGTATTATTCTTACGAATTGATCCTACCATAACTTTTAAGTTTAAAGATGGCTTATTTACTTTCTTAACTAAAATTGATCTGATCTCTAATACAGACTCGACCGATAGCGAGATCCGGCTTGACTAGAGTACTTACTTTCCACTTTACTATATATGATGCAATGTGTAAATATTTGCAACTAAATACTGAAACATGTTACGATTAAATATCTTGTTTGTTTTATGTTATTTATTTTTTACGAAGGCATAGAGGTTTATTGTGCATAGAAGAGCTATATAAGAGAGAATAAAGTTCAATAGGAAGAAGCTTATCTATCTATAATTATAAATTCAGTTTTTGTTACCGTGAAATGCAAAGGCATGGACTTATAACCTAATATCCTTACAAGCAATAGTTAAAAAATCCGTGCCCGCAGGGGGACACGCGTGGGTAGACCTCGTGTGTATCTCGTTTAAAATATAACTTACTACCTAAGAATAACACATGATGCCGTTGTTTACATCAAAAATTTTCAATTAAAAAGCGGTTTTTATTTTTTTTTTCGGAAAAGGTATCTTTTTTGGAAATACTTTTGATACTTAAATTTAGAGTAAAAAAATAACCTTTCTATTAAAAATATTTGCGAGGAGGGAATGTTTACCAGAAAAAAGTTGCCGTGGTTTTACCTACCTTAAATTTTCAAGCTCAAAGTGGTTTTTATTTTTTTTCTCGGAAACGGTACATTTTACGGAAAAACTTTTGGTACCTAAATTTAGAGTAAAAAATAACCGTTCTATTAAAAATAATTGTGATGTAAAAAAGTATATTTACCAAAAAAAGTTATGAATTATTTTCCAAAAATTTACGGCTTTTTACCCCCACCCCTAAGTTATTGAAGTTAAGTTTTCGGTATATCTACATTAGTTATAGGTATTCATCAAAGACATCATATAATATGAACGCGATTGATCTACATTGTATAGGGAAAAAGTTATGGTCGAAAAACTGAAATCAGAAAAAGTGAGGCCCTAGCGCTCCCCGTGGCCGGATTTCTCTGGTTAACGAACTTGACCTTCATTTTTATATAGTTGATTTTTGTGCAAAGTTTGAAAGCGATCCGAGCGAAACTGCGGCCGCTATCGTGCTAACAAAAGTCGAATCTGGACGCACGCACGCATGTATATAAACTTATGGACCAATGGTCATTTCGGACTCAGGGGGTCATAAGAAGACCTCCTGTGAAGAAATTTTTCCAAAATTCGAAAGTCGGGTACAAATGAATGGGCAGACCGAATTCTTCGAGGTCTACCCAAAAATATATATCTTAATTGTACTAAATTTAGTAGATCTCAACTGACATTTGGGATATGATCCGAAATCCTTCTTTTGTCCATATTCTCGGAGTCACTAGTAACTGCTTGTGTATTTTTGTAAAAAGTACTTATTGCTGATTTTATCTAGAGTTGAGCGTAATAAAACTAATTATAATGTAGTAAACAGTACTCTGTGACGTGATCTTCATTGGAACGATATAAACATATTTGGTCTTAAATGCTAAGAAAACTAAATGTGATCTCCACAATTCCTAATGTAAAAAGTCAACATTTTAGCTTGTTCAACTCTCGCAGGCAAACTCAGGTTGTAAAATTACGGACGCTATTACGGCTCGTCTATTTTAGTTATTTTCGTAGTATTTGGTCTTACGGTATTTTGTTCAGGGACAGTGATGCCAAAATTTATCCTATATTTATTATCTATTACAATTGTGTTGACCTTGAAACAATTATTTATTCAAGTTTTAAATATAAATTAGCTATGTCAGTATAAAAACTGCAGCCCCATAAATATTCTCAAAAATATTGCGTTTTCGGGCAATATAGTAAGGCTTATGTAATTTGTGAGTATATTTTTAAAGTCAAAATATTACACGGACTCTTAACAAATTTTTCCAAATTATTTCAGTCCATCACCCGTCATGCTTCAGGCTAAGTTATGGTTTCTTGACGAGCTTGTGCGGTTTAACGGCTAACATTTAGTATATTATATATTAATTAATTGTAACAATAGTTGTACTGTTCTGTTTGTTGTATAAACTGTTCTGAATAAAGGTATACTTCAAAAAGTATAATTCACTAATGTTTTGATATTTCGTGATTTAATTAATTTCGTTAGGTATGGAGCATTAAATTACTTGTAGATATGAGGGTTTTCTAACTTGAAAAGATTTCTAGTATTAAAGATGTAGATGCTACGTTGACCTTACCCTTTACCTCCCTTTGAATACCGTTGTGATTAAAAATGCATTATTTTTATATTCCAGGTTATAACGGTTCGAGAGGTGAAATAAACTATTTAATCAGGTTCTTTTAATCTTCTTATTTTACAATTTTAAATTAACTTCCTTTATTTGATATCATGTTTTTACTTTAAAAGTATAAAATAATCGATTAGTGATTAAATATGAAGTTAATATTAATATATATACGAGGGGAGGTCCAAAAGTTCGTGGAATGAAAGGGATCTAAATAAAATAAACCAACGAAACTATTTTTCCTTTTCAATATAATCATTCTTAAGCTCAATACATTTATTAGACCTATGAATTGATTTTTCTAAAGCACTATAAAAATAGGTTTTATCTTTTCCGTCAAAATGAGCCGAAATTGTCTCCCTTACCTCATTGTCGTCGAAAAATTTCCTTCCCCTTAAGACTTTTTTTTAAATTGGGGAATAAAAAAAAGTCACTTGGGGCCAGGTCTGGACTGTAGGGTGGGTGAACTAGGGATTCGAACCCATGCGTGTGCAGAGCAGCCATTGCAATTCTACTCTTGTGAACCGGCGCGTTGTCTTGCAAGAGCAACACACCCTTTGTCAATTTTCCTCGCCGCTTTTCCTTGATGGCATCCTTTAATTTTTCTAATATCGTTGCATAGTATTCTCCGATTATAGTCCTTCCCTTTTCTTTATAATCAATCAAGATTACCTCATCACAATCCCAAAAAACAGTAGCCATCATCTTTCCAGCCGACTCCGTCACCTTGAATTTCTTTGGCGGTTGTGTCCCCTTTTTATGCCATTGCGTGGACTCCTTTTTGGACTCAAACTCAAAGTGATGAACCCATGTTTCATCTCCCGTAACAATTCGGTCCTAAATCTGTGCAGGTTTATCTCCACACAACTCCAAAAAATGCTTTGACGCATCGACGCGCTGCTCTTTCTGAAACGGCGTGAGCATTCTCGGTACCCATCTTGCACTGACTTTTGTCATACCCAGGTGATCATGTAGGATTCGCAAAATGGTGGTATCTGATACTCCAACTAATGCAGATAATTGTTTTTTCTTCAAACGGGCATCCTCTAGTACAATTTTCTCCACTTTTTCGACGATGTCCGATGTGGTGGCCTCAACTGGCTTTCCTGAGCGGGGGTCGTCTTCAATTGACTCTCGACCATGTTTATAAAGACCGTGCCACTTGTAAATCATTGATTTACTAGGGCACTGTTCCCTATAAACGACTCCTATTTCATTCAAAATGATTTGAGCGTTCTTATCTTGCTTGGTAAGGAATTTTATCACAGCGCGGTGTTCAATTTTCTCCATAGTTTCAGTTTTCTTCCGGATTGACTTGTTCAGCAGGCGACTGTTTGTAAACGAATGACGCAATCGGGTTAAAACTCGGTATTTATACTAATTATGAGTCTCCGATTCGTATGACACCAAGCAAGCGCCCCTACCCCCGCTCCATCCTCTTCATTCCACGAACTTTTGGACCTCCCCTCGTAGTTATCAAAAATTAACAGTTTATCAGGAATTGGCAAAAAACTTAAAGAATAGTAGAGATATGGATGTTAATAATTCTTAACAAAAAAAGAATTACCATAAATACCTATTTTTTGTAAGACAAAATATCACAACAAAGTAGGTGAAAGTTAGTGAGGTAACATAATCTATGTTACCTCACTAACTTTCACCTACTTTATATATATACTAAATAGATTCGGATATACAGACTTCATTTAAGTAGAATGGCCTCTATGCCTACATTTTATTAAGTATATACAAGCGTAATCCGCAAATTCCTATAGTTGTAATTTTAGAAACTTCTTTAGAACTGGGCACGTATTCTCCAATTGCACAATTTTATTTTATAATTTTATTATATTATACCATTATATTGTGCATAAAAATGACACGAAAGACTATTTCAGAATATTTTCAAATAAAACGAAAATAGTTATTTTAAATCTTTCATATCAGTTATTTATGCTTTCAAATATAAAATATCTATTAAACTCTCAGAATCGGAAAGTGTAAATCATCTTATTAATTAACGAGTATTGTCGATATGATTTTAAATTAACAAAGTCATTAAAAAAATTGAAACATAATGAAGCAAACGGTATGAGCACAAAACAATAATAAATACTCGAAACTATTAGGAAACATAATGAAGAGAAGTGCGTTTTAATATTCGGAAATAACATTAAGGTGAAAAATATAAGTTCTAAAAATACCGAAGTAATATTACTATGCAAATTTGCAACTGAAGTTGTGAATGTGGTTTTCATACAACGTTTGAACAAAGTGCCAGAATTTTGTGAAGGTGCACATTATAACATTATAGTATAACATTTAACAAACTACAAATACTCGTGAGCGAAAATATATTTTCTACAATTACATGATATTTAAAAATATGTAGAAATAGAATGCCGCTTAACAGTCTCAGAACATTTATCATTGGTTGTTTGAAATACGCGATCATCACCGCCTATGAACTTTTGCTACATCCGGGGATTTCCAAGAGGACGGCCTTGGAGGTAGTATACGCCTTATTTGTAAGTACCTTTTTTGTATCGACACGGAAATATCGCAGAAGAGAGTTTGTTCCAAATTTTAGTGGTACGTGGAAAAAGGGTCATTGAAGGCGATGACGAATAATGTGTGGTAATGAAATTCGGCGGCAGGCATCTAGTTGAATAGCTCTTCTAAACACTACCCGTTGTAAATACGATAGAAGACGCTCAGAGACGCCCATGTCTACGCAATACCAAAAAAATCACCCATTTGCAGAGCACTGGGTCCCTGACAATCCACACGGCTCTTCGTTGCACGCGGTCAAACTGTGGAAACGGATATTGAGGTAATCCAGACCAGAGATAAGAACATTACTTCATGAGCGATTTATACAGCGCAAGTCTTTGGCCAGGTCTGAAATATTTCTTCGCTCTATTGATCACTCCACATTTCACTCAGGCCCAATTTTCATGGTTCTCAGTCGGTTGAAATTTTTATATACAATGCGCGATTTATTATCTTTTGTTGTAGAATTCCACTACATACTGATACTTAATAAAAGCAAAGATGTTATCTCTAATTGATTTTTTTCATTTTGAGTTTAAGTTGTATTAATAATAATAATTTATTTAAGATAGGTACTTTTTATTAATGTACATAATTATTAAGGAAAGGTATTCATCTCATCTCATCATCTTCCTGCCCTTTGGGGTTGGCACAGTATGTTTTTTCCTTCCATACTCTCCTGTTACTTATCATCTCTGTACAGACTCCCTTCTTCTTCATATCGTCTTTCACGTAATCCATCCATATTTTCTTCGGCCGTCCTCTACCTGTACGTCCCTCCTCTACCATACCCAGCACTCTTTTGGTCACGTGCCTTTTATCCCTCCTCATAACATGCCCATACCAAGACAGACAGCTAACTCTAATTTTTTCTGTCACTGGCACTACTCCAAAGCTTCCCCTAGTATACTCATTTCTTATTCTATCCCTTCTTGTCAGCCACACATCCATCTTAACATTCGCATTTCCGTTCCATGCAAACGCTTTTCATCCATCACCTTCATCGCCCAGCACTCATATCCATACGTAACGACAGGTCTAATGATGTTTTTATAGATTCTCCCTTTTAGTTTAAGGGGAATTCGGGCATCACATGTCGTTCCAGTGACTTGTCGCCATTTCGAAAGGAAAGGTATTATAGTTGCTTAAGTTACATGGAGGATTCTACAGTCATTGATAAAACAAGGTTGATATCAAGATTGCAGCTCCATGAATATTTTGTAGCAAATAGCAATTTCTTACAAGAAACCGAGTCTTTAGAAATTACTAAATGTAATAAATAGTAGAATATTCTTTAGAAGTTGAGATTTAATACGAGCTTGTTAAGAGTTTTCATTTATAATTTTACTCCGTCTCCCACAACGTTATCATTATTATTTTTTTTTTTTTTTTATTTTAGAGGAGGGCAAACGAGCTTGCGGGTCACCGTTGGTATGTGATCACCGCCGCCCATGAACTCTTGCAACATCCGAGGATACACAAACGCGTTGCCGGCCTTGGAGAAAGGAATATATGCCTTTTTTGAAGGTACCCATGTCGTATCGATCTGGAAATACCGCCGAAGGAAGTTCGTTCCACATTTGAGTGGAACGTGGGAAAAAAGTCCTTGAAAGATCGCCACGCGTCCAGGTGGTATGGATGATAAAGGAGGCGATGGCGAGCTGTGCGGTAGTGAAATTCGGCGGTAGGCATCAGATCGAATAGTTCTTCGGAACACTCCCCGTTGTAAATGCGGTAGAAGACGCACAAAGAAGCCACGTCTCTACGCAATGCCAAAGAGTCCAGCCGTTCACAGAGCACTGGGTTCCCGACAATCCGAACGGCTCTCCGTTGTATGCGGTCAAATGGTAGAAGCTGATATTGGGGTGATCCGGACCAGAGATGAGAACAGTACTCCATGTGAGGCCGGACCTGCGCCTTATAGAGCGCAAGTCTTTGGCCAGGTTTGAAATACTGCCTCGCTCTATTGATCACTCCCAATTTCATCGAGGCCAACTTGGCCTTGCTCTCCAGATGACCACGAAACTGACAATCGCTCGAAATGTCGAGACCCAGTATTCTGATACTTGGCGAGGCAATAAAAGGAGTGCTCTCGAAGAGCGGTGATACGACAAATGGGGTTTTCTTAGTGGTAAACGCGCAAACCTGTGTCTTTAGGGGATTGAACTGAACGTGGTTCAGTTCACCCCACTCAGAGACCATCCCCAGGGAGGTCTCTATTGAAGACACAAGTTTCTTTCGGCACTCGTCGACGTTTTCCCGAGACAGACCTGCACGACAGGAATATACCGCATCCCCAGTGCTGTCATCCGCATAACAATGTATGTTGGAAATATCCAACATATCATTGATATGCAGGAGGAACAGAGTTGGGGATAGCACGCAGCCTTGGGGTACACCAGCATTCACGGGCTTTGGGTCCGAGCAAAAACCGTCGAGAACGACCTGTATGCTCCGCCCAGTGAGAAAACTGGTGATCCACTTGCATAAACCCTCGGGAAGCCCATAGGAAGGTAGCTTCGAAAGAAGCCCCTTGTGCCATACACGATCAAAGGCTTTTGCCATATCCAGACTAACTGCCAGACCTTCTCCCTTGCTTTCAATAACCGCTGCCCAACGGTGCAAAGGTATAACAGAAGATCACCAGCTGATCGACCATGGCGAAAGCCATACTGCCGGTCATTGATCAAATGGTGATCCTCTAGGTACGTTAGGAGCTGTCGGTTTACGGTAATCTCCATTATTTTGGAGAGAAGGGAGGTAATGGCGATAGGTCTGTAGTTAGCTGGGTCCGAGCTATCACCTTTTTTAGGGATCGGATGGACAAGGGCACGCTTCCATGAGACCGGGACTACGCCTCTAAGGTAGGAGTACCGAAATAGACGCGTTAGCACTGGAGTCAACTCAGGGGCACACGTTCGTAGCACTAATGGAGAAATGCCATCCGGCCCACTCGACTTATGAACGGTCAAGGAAAATAGAGACTGCCTGATATTTTTTTGCGAAAAACTATTTCCGGCATTGAACTCTGACACCGCGGGATGGTAGGCGGTGTATTCCCTTGGTCGTCCAAAGTCGAGTTGGAGGCGAAAAGAGTGCCCAAGAGATCGGCTTTCTCTTTTGCCGTGTGGGCCAGAGAGTCATTCCCCATGTGCAACGGCGGTAGGGAAGGCTGGCTAAAGTTGCCTAGAGTGGCCTTGGAAAGCGCCCAGAATTTGCGCGTGCCAGGCGGGTACTTTGCCAGCTGATCCCCAATTTTGACGACATGCTTAAACTTTGCTCTAGCGATTTGCCGTTTGAAGAATCTGGAGGCGCGGTTGTATTTCCTCTTCAGAACTTTAGAGTTCGGATCCTTAGTGACTAACGCATTAGCCCAAGCTTGATAAGCCTGCCGTTTGCCAGCTGCTGCAGCCCTGACAGACGCATCAAACCAAGGCCGCGATCTGCCGCCAAGCGGTACCACAGAGCTTGGTACAAATAGTTCCATGCCCTGAAGTATCACATCAGCTACAGCCGCAGCGCAGTCACTAGGATCATTGGAAGGGAAACAAATCGGCCCCCATGGGTAGGATGCAAAAAAGGACCGCATTCCATCCCAATCCGCTGACTTGTAGTGCCAAACGCGTCGAGTCGCAGGTCTTGTGCGATCAGGACGTCGAGTGGGCACTATACTCCGTACCAGACAGTGATCAGAGGAACCTAAGGGAGCCTCGACAGTGATCTGGTACTTTTCTGGATGTGTAGTCAGCAGAAGATCCAACAAAGAGGGCGTGTGGCTGTCCACGTCCGGTAGACGAGTGTGCGTCTTTACCAGCTGGGACAGACCATTTGCCAGAGCAAAGTCATCATTATTTGAACATTCTGTAGTGTTTCATGGCTAACAAGTAAGTATATTATATTATATATTACTGAATTATCACATAAATGCAGTAAATGAACAACTGAAAAGAATTGCGATGGCATATTACATATTTTTTCTTTAGTTTAAACTGCTAATTTATTATCTTAGTAATTAAGTTATGTTAAAGAATAAAAGAGATGTAGTTTCCTTGAACTGTAATTCAATATCTTCACTATTTCTCAAAAGTTTTGGATTCTTTTAATAGGAAGGGTAAAGTTTTACAAAAATACTGAATGGCTAGTTTGGGATTAAATGTAATCTTGAATTTTGTTTTGTGTTGTGTCAAGTTTGAAGAAAATATAATATAACAATAACGTTTTATTAAACTTTTAGCATTAATTTCGATAAAGGTACTAATTGCTATTTAGTTTTGGGTTAGAAGTTTTGTACTAATTTGTATTCTAGTTGCAGATGTTACCTTAATCTTTTTGACCTTTAGGACTTTTTTGGTGGAATGAATTAAGTTTAGTAAGTATTTCAAGTTTTTAACATTTCTAGGTTTGGCATATGCTATTTAATCGATTTCTTTTATCCTTCTTATTTTATCTTACTTCATACAACATTTTATTATTATTATAGATTTACTGCAGTTAAAATGATCAATGTTTTTAAGTCCAAAACTATTCTTATTTTCATTGAAAAGTGCGAACTGTTTTTTCATTGATTTAAATGCAATACAACAAAAGTACGCAACAGATTTTGATTTAATACATTATTGATATGCCTGTTGCTCGAGTCAACATATAAGATGCTCTTCACTGTAAAATATTATATTCTTAATCCAAATACCAAATATACACAGCATAACTTTAAAAAAATTAAAACGATAGTACACGACAACCATTCTATGAAATAAAATAATAAACTAGGAAGGATAGTTTTCAAACTGATTCTAAATTTGAAAACTTTACTGGTCTTAAATGTGTTTTGTTCGTGTTGATGTAACGTCACAGACACAAATAGCTATAACCTTGAGTTTTCATAATTTCCATTAGATAAATATTATTTAATATATACCATAAAAACAAACTAGTTATAAGATGATAAAACGCTGAGAAAAGTTAGTAAATCCTATTTATTATTTATATATATAGTATTTTTATTACAAATTTTCTTACACGCAATAAAATAGAAAAATTATTAAAAATGCCTGTTTATAAAACTTTATATTCACTTTAAAAAGCTAATTAGTTAACGAATGAATTATATTGATTTATTTTTATTCAAGATTTTACATATTTATATATTTAAAACGATAGAATATTATAACTGATTTGTAAATTAAAAAACTATTACTATAATTAATTTAGGTATTGCAGAGATTGTTTACTACTTGAGATAATTTTTTACATTATTTACTAGTTTGCCGTCTATTACTATTTCTACTTTTAATCTAATAGTAGAAATAATAATAAACCCAATAGTAGAAGATCGAGAGTTCATTTTAAATTATCGGATGCAGTAAAAATATATATTTCAATAGTTATACTATTGAACTACTATTGAACTTTATAAAGTTTATTATAAATTCTTCATATTTTTAATAAATATATAAAATATTTCTAGTTCCTATAATAACATCCTAAAATGTCTATAAAACAAATAATATCTGCTTTTACCTTAGAAGATTCACCTCATTAAACCCGTCGGCAAATTAGAACTGATTTATCTCATTCAGAAACTTTTGTCGAGTAAGGGTTTTGATGGTAATATAAAGATTATCATACGTGACTTACACATTCCTAAGGAGGGGAATGTTAAAGGTTTAAAAAATGCTTACGTAAAACTTTTATTGACTACCTACTGAATAATAATTTTCTTCATTTCATTTCATTTCATTTCATTTCATTTCATTTCATTTTTTTTATTTTGATTTCATTGGTTTGATTACTTCACTTATTTAGGTATAGCGATAACAAATATATCGTTTTGTCACGCATTAATGATCAACCAGTAACTATTATACTAAATAATAATTGTGAAGGGTTTATTTGTATCAATATAATGTCAATATATCTATTTTTCCCTCTAATTTGCAGTACACTCAACCGTTCTAAGAGTTCAGAACGGTTCAATCTCTTCGAGTCAGCAGAAGCATTTACCTTCTTCGGGGATCATGTAAAATCAAATAGAGGAATTCCTGATAACTCTAAATGGAACTTAAAATCTTTATAGCGATATGTGAAATAATATTTAAATAAAGTTTCAGTCTCATTGAAGACATTCGTTTATTAAATACAAACTTATTTGAGTAATATTTTAAAGTATCATAATTGAACATTTTGTAACTACAGCTATAGTGAACACACAACATTTTAAGAAATAATTATGTTTTACATCTAATCTAGCCATATACTATTCAAAGTAACATTACATTTATAATAATATTTGAATATTCTTATCTTATTAAAAAGTCACTTCATTACTGTTTTTATCTTAACCTCATTCTTTCTAGGATTGTTCGTATAAATTTAAGAATTAAAGCAGTTATAAAATATGAGTCTTAAATTATGAGAGATAATATATATAAAAGAAAGTGGTGTTAGTTACACTGTTTATAACTCAAGAACGGATAAACCAATTTGGCTGAAAATTGGTGGAGAGGTTGCTTAGAACCAGGAGACGGACATAGGATATTTTTATCCCGTTCGACCACGTTTCCGTCACTATAAAACGTGGTATAACAAAAACGCATCTGACAGGAAATACCAAAACGTAATTTTGTCTTTGGTTAAGTATGGTAAAAAATTTGACTGGAAAGGCGGAACAGAGTTCGCCGGGTCAGCTAGTTATTAATAAAATTCAAATGTTGGTACTTTATAATGTGTTTTACATTATTTGCTGACAATATTGAATATCCAAATTTAGTGTTTCCGCAATAAAGGGCAATCATTTATAATTATAGGATTTGTTGCTGCACAAAAAACATATCTCTGGATATCAAGTGCCTGGTAGGATAGCAGTACATCGGATATACGAGTAGATTTAAAGAAAGTTCAAGAAGTTATGTTCTCAATAAACTCTCTCTCCCTCTTTTCTCGTAATACTTCAAGTATTACCTAACCTTTTTTTTTTTTTTTTTTTTTTTTTTGCGTTGGAAAAATCCGTTACGGATACCCGCCGGAAGGTGATGGCCGGAGGGTTATGTGGGACTACCCGGCGGCATAGAGGACGCCGCCATTTTTAAGGCTACCCACTAAAAAACCAACGGTTGCCCTCAACGCCTTAATGGGACGACACGGGATCGCGTTAGCACTCACTGTGCCGCCCCGGCGGTTACCCCCCGAGCGAGGGTGCCCCGAGCAACTTAGGACACCCCCACGGCGTAGGCCTATGGCAGGTGAGAGGGGTCACCCCCCCCCTCTCACCAAGGCCTACTGCTGGGAGAGGAAGCGGCGGGCGTACTCCCGCCTCCTTCTTCCCAGCCTCCCCCGGCGGAGCGGGTCAGAGGGAGAGGCTTGCTCCCTGACCCGCTCCGCGGCCTCCTTCGCGGCGATGACTTGCTCGCAGAAGGAGGCCATAGCGGCCCAACACCTCTCGCTGCCGACCATCGCGCCAACAAGGCGCGGCAACGAGAGGTCCCCGCCAACCACGGCCACCAGTATTACCTAACCTAACCTAACCTAACCTAACTAGCTTGATTTTTTTAATACCAATTGACAATTTTGACTTTTTCAGGCTTGTAATGTTTGTTTTATGATAAGCTAAAAGATTACGATAATATCAAATACAAATAGGTCGCTTAATAACTAGGGTCAATAGCTAGCCATTACCGTCGTTCTATTGTTATGTTGATTGGACAACTATATATAAACTGTGTGATTAGGTTATTAAAAAACCGTTAACGTATAATTAACTTCTATAAAGATTTCAACTAAATAATAGATTGCATATCATATAGACTGATATTATCTACAAGAGACTAGAAATAAATCTTAAAGTAGACTCACTTGTCACTTATACTTCAAGTATATATTTTTACAGTTTTATTATTTTTGTGTTGTCACTCATGCTACTACTATTCCTACTACTACTACTACTACTACTACTTATTGCAAATTTCTTATTACTGGGGTATTTTAATGTGCTATATTAAAAATATCACTATTTGATAATGTTTATACACAAACTCATGTACGACTCTACGTAATCTGAAAGCATATTTAATATAATTACAGCCACCCTGTCCTTGTACCTATCCCTGATAGATTTCAATTTTTGGTTTGTTTATATCTTTTACCTTCAAATTATTTTCTATTGAACTAAATGTATCATGAAGTATATTTGTATTAATTTTGTTAACTCGACTTGTTAATAAGATATGATTTAATTGACGATATTTCTCTTTTATAACAGGTTGTGAACAAACATAATAAAGTTTAAAGTTCAAAAAGCAAGATTGTAAAACACTTCAATATTTATTAACGATCATTATTATTACAGATCATCGTATTTTCTGTAAATTGACATAAGAATAAACCAACATGCTCTGCGTTATTATATATTCTGAAATAGCGATAAACGCAGAAAAGGTATTATAGGACTTCCAGTTCGGTAAATGTTAAAAGGTTGGAATAGTATTATTCGCAAACGCACGTGGTGCTTGGTAAGTGAAAGTAGCAGCTGGCATAAATATATTAAACTTTATATAACTTATATATCCTTATTAGCATTTCTTACAAATAACTTATGCATATAAATATTGTACTTATAGTTTAAGTCTGGTACTCATAACTATGTTCTGATTTCAAAATCCAGGTCGAACAATAATAAATAAGTTTTTATTGTTATAGTTATTGCCAGGGCCAAGAATTCCATTCACTATGGTCGTAGATTGACCCACTTTCACATCAGAGGATCAATCGCCATTAGTGAAAACTGGGTGCATACTTTGTATCTGCTTCAATTACAAATTTCGGAAGAAGCCCGTCTTGCAATATAAAATTTAAAGCTTTTATTGAGCTTTAAAGTCATTAGTGAGATGAGATTGTCTATTTAACCGTTTATTTTATTTTAATTAACTTAATTACTAGATTATTATTTTATTTTATTAGTTTTACACTTGAGGCTTATAAGTTTATTTGAAAATAAGTCTGACTGAATGGAATGAAAGATATTTTTATCATTTATTTAAACGAATTATATGCAAGGTTATTATAAAGTATGCAAGTAATAACACCAAACTTATCAAATTTTTTATAAACCTAAATGTATCAATAATATGACTATGTTAGGAAAATAAAAAAACTTTGCTGATAATAATATTCAACCAAAGATAAGTAAGTACCTTGCCATGAATATGCTTAATATATCATAAAAATGTTATTTATTCTTACAAATTGCTTCTATCATAGCTTTTAAGCTTAGAGATATCTTTGTTCCTTTACTAACATTAATCTGAACTCTAATATCGACTCGACCGATAGCGAACTTCAGCTTGATTCTGCTTACCTTCTACTTTATAACATATGATAGAATGTATAGTTCAAAAACCAGTGTGACTAAGATTAAAAAATGTTTTCTTTAAACAAATTGTTTGTTATATATTATTTATTATTCTAAGGAATGCATACAGGTTTATTCTGCATAGGTTATACAGGAGGAGGAAAAATAAAAAAGTTAAAAGAGACGAAACTTATCTATCTATAGTTATAAAGCAAAGATTCTTGTCAACGTGATTTTTTTTTTCATGGAAGAGGAGGAAAAACGAGCTGGCGGGTCACAGATGATTTGTGATCACCACC
This sequence comes from Melinaea menophilus ssp. n. AW-2005, assembly GCA_918358695.1. Classification (NCBI taxonomy): domain Eukaryota; kingdom Metazoa; phylum Arthropoda; class Insecta; order Lepidoptera; family Nymphalidae; genus Melinaea; species Melinaea menophilus. Next base: position 10,359,437 of record OU911057.1, on the reverse strand, counting down.
GCTCATGAACTTTTACAACATCCGAGGCTTTACAGGAGCGTTGCCGGCCTCGGAGGTGAGAGTAAACGCCTTTTTGAAGGTAGGTTTGAAGGTAAGGAAGGGAGTTCATAACAATGTATGTTGGAAATATCCAACATATCATTGATGTGCAGGAGGAACAGAGTTGGGGATAGCACGCAGCCTTGGGGTACAACATCGTTCACGGGCTTGGGGCAAAAACTGTCGAGAACGACCTGTATGCTCCGCCCCGTGAGAAAACTGGTGATCCACTTGCATAAACTCTCGGGAAGCCCTTAGGAAGGTAGCTTCGAAAGAAGCCCCTTGTGCCCTACACGATCGAAGGCTTTCGCCATATCCAGACTAACTGCCAAACCCTCTCCCTTGCTTTCTACAACAGCTGCCCAACATTGCGTAAGATATAACAGAAGTTAACCAGCCAATCGACCATGGCGAAAGCCATATTGCCGGTCATTGACCAACTGGTGATCCTCCAGGTACGTTAGGAGCTGATTATTGATTATGCTCTCCATTACTTTGGAGAGAAGAGAGGGTAATGGCGATAGGTCTGTAGTTAGCTGGGTCCGAGTTATCACCTTTTTTAGGGATCGGATGGACAAGGGCACGCTTCCATGAGACCCGGACTACGCTTTTAAGGTAGGAGTACCGAAATAGATACGTTAGCACTGGTGTCAACTCAGGGGCACATGTCCGTAGCACAATTGGAGAGATACCATCTGGCCTATTCGACTTATGAACTTCCAAGGAAAAGCGGGCTTTTCGGCTGAGTTTTTGCCGAAAAACTATTTCCGGCGTTAAGCTTGGACACCGCGGGATGATAGGCGGTGTCGTCTGTCCCTGGTCGTCCAAAGTCGAGTTTGAGGCGGAAAGTGTTCCCAAGAGATCGACTTTCACTTTTGCCGTGTGGGCCAAAGAGTCGTTCCCAGTGCGCAATGGTGGCAGGGATGGCTGACAAAAGTTTCCTAGACTGGCTTTGGAAAACGTCCAGAACTTGCGCCTGCCAGGCGGGTACTTTGCCAGCTGATCCTCAATTTTGACGACATGCCTGTACTTTGCTCTACCAATTTTCCGTTTGAAGAATGTGGAGGCACGATTATATTTCCTCTTCAGAACTCTAGAGTTCGGATCCTCAGTGGCTAAGGCATTAGCCCAATCTTGATAAGCCTGCCGTTTGCCAGCTGCTGCAGCCCTGACAGACGCATCAAACCAAGGCCGCAATCTGCCACAAAGTGGTACCACAGAGCTTGGTACAAATAGTTCCATGCCCTGAATAGGATCATTGGAAGGGAAACAAATTGGCCCTCATGGGTACGATGCAAAAAAGGACCGTATTTCATCCCAATCCGCTGACTTGTAGTGCCAAACTTGTCGAGTCGCAGGTCTTGGGTGAGCCGGACGTTGAATGGGCACTAGACTCCGTACCAAGCAATGATCAGTGGACCCTAAGGGAGCCTCGAACTTGACTTGATATTTCCCGGGATGTGTAGTCAGCAGAAGATGCAACAAAGAAGGCATATGGCTGTCCACGTCCAGTAGACGACTGTGCGTCTTGACCAACTGGGACAGACCATTTGCCAGAGCAAAGTTTAACGCAGATCTTCCCGCATAGTCGGTGGCACGTGACCCTAAGCAAGCGGTATTGTGCGCATTGATAGCCCTCCATTGATAAATTTTACAGGCTATATAATACACATTAAACCGATAATTATAATCCTTATAACCAATAGTTGAAAAAAAATCTATTAATTGCGAATTAAGTAATCTAATACCTCTTAACTGATATTCGTAAAACAGTGAAATACTTTATATAGTTACACCTTTAACAAATTACATATTTTGAAGAAACTGGTCAGAAAACAAATTTGCTTCTGAATATTAAGTAATAGGAGCAGATTAACTATATTATAGTGTTCTAATACAAATTATTAAACTATTTATTAGCTTATAACAAAGAAAATATATAAAGTTTTATCAAATATAATCGTAGTGATCATTCAGTTCCAGTTTTACAATGAACAATGTTCGAAAAACAATTAAAATAACAACATGTTTATAGTATCACAGATATACAAATAAACTGAAATTAACTAACAATCTATTGAGATTTCACCAAATAAATGATTCCAATTGTAATTTTATCATATTTTTATTGTACTTGACTGCGGATCGACTATAAACAAATAACGCGAATACTACGAAAAAAATATCGATACTTTAATCAATTTGTATACATTAATATTAAAGTAAATATATAACAAAGCATAAACGATCAATGTAAAAGTTAGATACGATGGTGAATGAATGGTGAAGATACCTGCAAAATTAAGCGACACGATATTATACAATAACATGTTAATAAGATTAAATACATTACATTTTTCAACTCGAGCTACAACGTCATAATATATAAATATTATAAAATTATATATAGTTTTCAGATTATTAAAATATATTTTTTAAATTTATAGTAAGAATAATTTAATGTTACATGGTTATTAAATGTTACAATTGGTATTATTATATATTATATTATATTATATTTTTATGAATTCTCCTACATACTCGTCCATAAAATCAATCACATATATTAGAAACCTTTGACATGGAATATATTTAAATAAAGCAAGACTCAATGCTTTGTAATATAAATACATTTCCATAACGACACGTGTCTACAATTTTACATGTTAAATAAAAAAAATAACGAATGGTTGAGTTTTATTTTTTTATCATATTTATATCAATTGTAACTTCGATTTATTTTATAATTTCCACATCAGCCAAGAAGATTCACACTAACAGAATCTAATTGGTAGGTGTTTTTTTTAAGAATTCCTAAAAATGTATATTTAGGATTTCACAAAAAAAAAACAATTATATTAGGATTTTATAAAATTATTACTCCTCTGTTAATATTCTTCTATATATTATAGATTAATATTATTTTACTAAAATACACAATTAGCTATAGGATATTTACCGTGTTTGCCGTTCGGGTCCAGGTTTCAATATTTAACTAACTGAAAGTAAGTTTTTAATTTTGTTATGTATTATTTTTTGCGATTATTTTCTTAGTAATTTAATAAATATCATCAAATTGTGAAAATGATGATAGATGTCAAAGAAGAAAACAACAATAAAAACTGACACAAAAGAGCGTTTCCGAGTATCAGATACACCTCGAAGATTATGTAAGGTTGAACTAACACAGCCCTATTCGGAGGTAATCTGGCCCACACTCTCGGATCAGTTGATCTCTATACACTGTCTACTCTGTGTTAACTAAATGGGGTCCGACGTTGAAATATTTAGGTTCATGTCGCCGTGTTAGTCATCGTCGTTCTTGTGTATTAGTTTCTGAGAAAAGGCAGTCCAATAAACTCCGATAACTACTTTTATGTATGAAACAGTTATTTTTTTTTAAGGATCGTCCAGTTTAAATACATTTACGGTAAGTTGGTAGTCACGATGTATTATTATTTTTTATAATATAAATTTAATATATATAGTGTTTTTAAAATATTCAAAATTAAAAAAAAAAAGTTAAAATAAATAATAATTAATGTACATAAAATATTAAGAGAGGTCGAAGGTACAATGCAGAAAGCTTTGCAAATTTACATAATGTATAAAAATATTATATGATATGTATGTGTGTTAAGAAACCAATTCGATCCAACTTCGGGATTAAATAACTAAGAAGGGAAATAAACAAATAAGAATTGGGAATTTTCCAAAGTATTATATAGTATAGTATTCTTGATACAATACTATTTCTTAGTATAATTAAATAACTTTGAACTACTTTTTTATCACTTGAAAAATAATTAAAATATAATTTAAGCTTTCACTAACATGTATTTTTAGTTTTCTATTTCATTATGTTCAAGTTATTAGAATAGTTTTCTAACTTTAGAAGAAATACTCGTCGAATTAATTGGTCCCATCTCCAAACTGCTCTCTTTATCCACTAGTTTTGCTATTTAAGTTGCTACAAACTAAATGGCTTTTACGAATTTGTTATCTAAGCTGTAGCGGAAATTGTGAAACCTTATCTCAGTTGGTCGTAACCTCCTTCCTATAGTTTGTATTTTGTCGTTTCCTCAAAAAGTTTTATGAATATTTTTATGGTACTTTTTATTTTATGAAACAATTGTTTTGATATTCTAATACTCTCATAACTTAAGCTCAAAGCTAATTGTTAATAATTACTAATTTAGTTCATTTGCGTTACAAATTCAAATCAATATTTATAATTATAATAAATGGATTTAACTATTTTTTGGATTATAGTGTAAATTATAATATTGTTATTTTAAAATAAGGCCATAGAAATTTATAGTGATCACTTTTTTCGGTATTATATTCAAAGGATTAACTTAATGTTGTTTCATGAAAGTTTTGGTTTTCCTCTTATTAGTATTATTTTTTTATTAATTTTCACCCGATTTTAAAATTTAGTTTAAAATCGATAAAAACAATCGAAACATGTGTACTATAAAAATGTTTCGATCGTTTTATAAAATACATTTTCTATATTTACTACCTGAAAAGATTCTGTTTCTAAACAATGTAATGGGATGTCTATTTCAGATTTAATTAATGAAGGATTTGAGTTTTTCAAAACTATTTAACTAATGCAAAAGTTATATATTATTTATTATTATATTAATAATTACAATTATTGAGGTGTTCCTGACTATTTAAAAGTATAGATTGTGACCCTAAAAAATTTAATGTTAGAAAAGTATATCTAAACATTTTTTATTTACAATTTATTACAATTATTTACAATTGCAATAACCACAAGATTACAACAGACAGTGTGAAAGTTTCATGGACGTGTAATTTTTATCTAACATAAACCTTATCCTCGTATGACGATTTCAGTCAGTGAACTCTTACTATAAACCGCTTTAAGATATTTCATTCCAATTAATTAATATTTTAATTTGATCATATTTTTATAGAGGTAGGTAGATGTTTCAATTAAGCTTGCGATTGTAAAGTGAGCTTAAAAAAAAGATCATCTTTTAAAATATGCATTAAGCCTTATTATAACCATATTATGCTGCAATTTAACTTTTAAGGTTAAATCTGAAACTTTTCGGTTTTATTAATAATACTTTCAAAGGAAACTGATATAACACTTTCTTACTTTATTTAATTTAAATTAATATTAATAAATTATTTTTAATTGAGTAATTTCAATTCTTAAAAGACGCTAAAACTATTTATCCATTAACGATGATAGTAATAATTAGTAGTAACAATATTACTTGAAGCCAAAGAATTAAGTTTTAATTTAAAATATTTTACAAAAATGATTGAAGTTCAGTATCTCTAAGTTAGTTTACATATATGTATATAGAAAGATCAAAAATGTATATGATTGATTTTTATCCATATTTTTGTGGTACATTGTACATTACATCCTTGTATACTTACACAAAAAAAAAAGATTCAGTATCATTGAATGAAATACAAAGAAATAAAAAATAAAATGGTTGATTAGCTGAGGAGAAAAGTTTCTTAACTGTTTTTCTTTATCTGTTTTGTATATACTCGTATATTTGATACACAAGAATAATCGTAAATCAACATCGTTCAACATATTAATTCTGTAAAAGCAATAAATTACAGTAAAGTACTGTTCAAACAGTTCTGGTCAATGTTAAAATATTAAAATAGTAATATTAGGAGTACCAGCTAGCATATCGATTTAAACTGTAGCTGTTAAATTGGTTGTGTTCTGTTCAAAGTAGACTTTATAATATTGAAAATATCTTATTATCATAGTTCTGATGTTTTCTATAAAAGTTATATATTAGTGTTATTTATTATTTATTTATAAACGAGAAGGGGAAGTGAAAGATATATCCAATTGAATTTTATGTATGCATTTTACGCTTACATAATCGTAAGCAATGTAATTTGCGTGAATGAAAAACTAGCCCTTATCTTCTAACTATGGCGAAATTTTTCAAATATTACAACCGCACTATAGTTTGACGGATTTAGAAAAACTAAGGTTATAAACAGACAAATACGGAAATACTGTGTTTTATATTCTTTTTGACTGCCCATTCATTAATATATAGTTGTACTTATATATTGTAATTGTTTGTTTTTAACGATTTGTATGTAGTTACAGTTATATACAAGATAACATTTTGTAATTTATTGTCATCATCACCTTCATTCCCACCTTATTATGTTCAATAAGGTGATAAAAGTCTGAATATTTTTTAACTATATTTTAATGAAACTTTTTAAAGTTCTTTTAAGTTTTAATTTGAGTTTTTAAGAGTGATTTTATAAAGACAATTTTATGGTCTGTCGGATCTGTACCACAGCTCAGCCTACACGCTATGTAACTGCCTAGATTGTACAGGCCAGTCTACCCCTGAATAATAGTGACATGTTAATTCGAGCCCACATAAATGGTTAATTATTTTCGGAAACAAAATACAAAATGAATATAATATTTTTACCATATATCGTATATTTTTTGACATTAAGAAAAGCACTGAAATAAAATTAATAATCAGTTTTTTTATATACTTAACTAATATTTTCAATTATCATTAAAATGTCTGTTTATTTTGTTGATGATGGATGAAGTAAAAAAAGTAAAAAAATAATTAACAATTGTTATTCTATTATACTTTTCTAATCTAATAAACATATTGTAACTGTAAATATATATATTTAATCAAGATATAGACATTTTATTTATATATTACAGCCTCTCCTGGTCCCGTCCCGTAGCTCGCTATCTGTCGAGTCGATGAAGTACTGAACCGGATGAGTAGAAGCAAACAATGAAATCATTCAATTTAAGACTTCTAAAGTCTATTTACAAAAATATATTGTTTTTCCGTCATACCTATCTACAATTAGGGTAATAAAATATCATATTCATTTATGCACTTAAAACTAATTAGTTATATTTTTTATAACAAAAACTTACATATATCTCTTTAAGCTGCGTAATTTAAATTAGAAAATATTCCACTTTCTTTTCTTTGAAGTCTCTACTACTTGAAGAACTTCGTGAAGCAAAACTATTTACATCATTCGCAGTACAACTAAATAAATAAATAAATGTTTTTTATTAACAGTTAATTTATATAGATCATACGGGAGTAATATAACTAGTATAATATAAACATCAAAGAATAATATTGTTAGAAATAAATTAATTCTCAAAGGAAACACAAAGTTTCTTGAAACGACCATATGTTTGCTTATAGATTATAAGTTAGGGAGAAGTGAAAATTAAGAGTGATTTTTTTTATCTCTTTTTTTTTAATTCTTCCAAAAATTAGTTTTACATCATTAACCTAATAATAGTTAAAGTTTTCACCATTAATCATATTTATGATAGTGATTTGAATTTGCAACGCAAATGAGCTAAATTATTGTAATTACCAGCAATTAGTTTAAAGCAACCTGTGTTGTGTGTTATTTCATATATTTAACCGACATCAAAAAGAACGTTATTCGAAGCTGTATATACTCGCATGTAATATTGTCTAAATTTAAATTGTAAAATTATTGAATAACGAAAACGGACCGCACAGATGGACGGAATGTTAACAACAATAGAAAATATATATGGTTTGATAAAACTGACCGATTTTATTTATATAGTTCTCATATCATGAAAGCGTTTGCTTCATAAACTAAAAAAAAACCATAGAAATATTGAGAAAGTTTATTGAAGAAACGAATAAGCAGAAGCCTTAGGGAGGAGATTCCGATCAATTGACGTTAACTTTCTCAGTCTTTGCTACAGTTACGATCAGAAACAAATTAGTAAAAGCCACTGAGTCAGAAAACTAACCAATTATTCGACGAGTATTTATTTCCCAATTATATATATTAAAACCCAATATGTTCTTAACATATTGGGTTTCAATTAGAATATCATGAAATGACCAAAAATTAAATAGCCAAATAATTTAATATAATATTAATCAATTAATTAAATAACAGCATTAAAAGTGACAAATTGACTTAATATTTCAGACAAAGAAGTTAAAACGTTAAAGTTAAACGTTACAGTTTCGTAATTGAACCACATTGGTTAAATAATTATACATTAAATATATTTTAATTAATTCAAAAGTAATAAATATAATAGTAACATTAATAGTCATATAGGTATAATACATATTTGGATAAGTTTGTTACTTTTTCCTCCTTTCCTTTCCTCCTTTTTGTTTTTTTCTTTTGTTCGTCTTCTGATACTTAAGTTGAGACTTGGCTTCTTGCCAAACTCTTATATAATATTTTTATACATGATATACATTCGCATTTCTTTTGATGTCTTCTGCATTACATCTTTAACCTTTTTTAACATGGTTGTTTTAAAGAATTATAGATTTTTTATTAATTAGAAGAGTAAAAGTAAAGGAAGTTAGCTTTATTATTAAGTTTATTTTACAACTTATATTTTTCCCTTATTTTGTATATTTATAGACCGAAAGAAAAGAAAGAAGTTTCATCATATTAACATAACAATGTAAAAAATATTAAAGTAAAGTTGAGAATTAAAAACAATATCGGCAAAGACAATAAAACAAATAAATATCTTGAAAAAGTAGACCTCTCTCTCATTGTCTCCGGTAATTTGAAAGTTGTTCCTTTATATTTAAGTACCTAAGAACGGACTAGCTATTTCGTCATCTGATCCGTTCCTTACAAATGTTACATAATGTATAAAGATCAAATGATCCTACAGTGTGGGTGAGATTACCTCTGAATAGTGTAGTGTTAATTCAACCCCACATAAGTTCTAAGGTGTATCTGAAATTCAGAAATACTCTTGTTTCCTTTTGCTCCACTGCTGTTTTCCTCCTCAACTTCTATTATAATCCTTAACAATTGTCATCATGATAACCGATAGTTATACAGTCAAAGATAATACTTGTTTAGTATTTTTGCATTTAAAGAAAAAAAAGTACTTGCAAGATAAATATCGGGAGCTTCAAAATAACAAACACAGTAAATATACCTTAGATAATAGTGTTATTAAGTACTTTTCTATCGCAATAAGACATCGCAAATATACGTTATGCAAATAATTTCAGTACTTTAAATCATCTTGATTAAAAAAAAGATCTTCAATATATTATAATCAGTCACATAAATTAAGCTAAGTATCGTGTAAGATGGTGGTACATCCGTTCACTTGTTGTTTATATATAATTTTAAACATTTATTTAATGTTCTGTTTGTAATTTAATAAGACTATTTATCACTATGCATTATATTTCTTATAAAGTGATACATAAAAGAGTCGAATTAAATATTGGTTCACTAGTGCTCGTAAGTAATTGAGTTATATGTCTCTAGTGTATTCGACGAAATAACAGACTTATATATTGTGTTAATAGAATGAAGAAATAAAGCCCACTTACCTGATTTGATATAACGTAAGTATATAAAAATAAATTGTTTGTTATAATAGAAAATTCTCGACTTACATAGAGTATAAATACTTTGCGAATATAATCTTTTTAATTCATGTTAGAATATGAGTGTAAAATGTGGCTCTAGGAATTGAACAATTTACAATATTAACATAATGCTTATACTAGTATTATAGTACTTCTTTTTAGTTTTCTTTAAACCTTCAAGTATTTACATACAAGAAACGGTATCTCGTGCATTCAATGTACTTACGTTTGGATACAATATTAATATTGTTTTGCCTAAACGTGAAGTCACAGTTTAAACAAACAGAGTGGTATACCGCGTATATATTCGATAATATGGTAAATGATTTACGCAGTATTCATACTTTATTCTACTTAACACGTAAACATCGAATTATTATTTTTATCCCTAATTGTAACTTTACAAACGTAATGTACGATTTCAATCAAGTAATTTTGTTATAGCGACTCGAATATATGAAGGCTTAAGGGTACTTAAACTCTAAAAGTGCATAATTACCTAATTGAGTTTGATTGTGACTTTGCCGCTCACAAAATCACAATTTCATATTATACATTGCAATATATTCTAATCTGCTATTGTTTTCTTTTCGTAAAATATTTCAAATTAATATTTATTTGTCAATTATAATAAAAAAAATATATATGTATGCGTATGATATGTTTAAATCAATACGAAGTCAAAGTGAATAACAGCATTTATAAAACATTCATAAAATTTAAGGAAACGTTCTCTTTACCAGTTATGCAGCAAGCAACATGTTTGACAGAGTTAAATAAGAGTAAATTAACTTAGGTCGTTATATAGGAGTTATATCCACGTCATATATACATAACAATCTTCCAGGGTCTTTCGCATTTAATGTGAGAATATTTTATAATGATATAAGCCTAATCCCGACACTCATACCTCACAGTACTACAAAAAACACTGCATCTTTCACATCTTCACGTGCGGAAGTATACCATGCATAACTTAAAAGGTCGTAAGCTTATGAAGTAAGTTCAGGTTTATCGAGTTAACATTATATGGTTTTATAAAGTTAATTTCGTACATTACACTAACAGTACTTAGCTAGTGAACATTTGCATAAAATAACTTGGAGAAGACTTATTTACTAAGTTCTTATAACTTATTAACTTAGATTAAATTTATGACTTATACTAAACTTTTTATATAATTATATTATAGAATAACCAAAAACTATAAAATAGCTTTCGAAAACTTGTGCGGTTGTACAATTTCTTGCAAAGTGACCATCATAGTAAAATTCATGGCAATCATGATTTAAAATAATGAAAGCCATGGACAAATGTCTATGGATATTAATTTACATTATCTCAAAAATAAACTATCAGTGCTACAGTTATTCATGAATCCTCTGACAACCGAACAACAACAACTCTTCTCCTTACAATAAGTATACTAAATGGTAACGAACTATAAAATTAAAATCAAATTTTATTAATTAGCTTATATATAAACATATTTATTGCGTGTTTGTATACTGTTAATGTGTACGTATATATGTTTGTGTTTATATTTGTCACAGTTTCACAATATCATCAAAATAAACTATTTACCACTATCACGTACGTATTACTATTAAATAGAACTACCTGTGACCCATGTCACTGTATAATTGCGTTTCTGTCAAAATAACCTAAACTATTAATTAATATGAATACCTAGAAACCTAATAGTAATTAATGCTATCTGAGTAAAGGTGTGTATTGTTTGCATCCAAATTTTAAACTATTTCAAACGTGTAATATTTCATTGTCGAAACAATATATTTTACAAATGTATATGTAAATCTACAATTAATAATCCTATAAGTATTGCAAAATTTCATTAGTTTGTACTAGAATTTTTCTATCAGATAAATATTTTTCCCGATAATGACAAATAGTGCTATTTTCTGCGTTAATTGCCCGCTTCATTTAGAAGTTGTTATTTATTAGTTTATTTTTTGTTATCTATAATATCCATTTGTTATAAAACTTAGTTCCTGGTTATTATTATTCCGTTCTGATCTCGTCCTAACCAAGTGTTGTTGTCGTTGATTGAGGTACAGCTTAACTGGTTAACGGCTGCAAGTAAGTTATGTTATTAATCATTAATTATTTTAATATGAATTCATAGAACTAATTTATTCGTTCATTAAATAAAAAATAAAATTTGAAAATTTTATTATATTTAATAGAAAATTTAATATATATTATCCAACATACATGAGAAAATTTTTAGCTAATTATCTCGTCGTATTCTGGAGACAACTAAACACAAAAAAAGGTGTCCCAAACGGTTAAGAGCTTCGCTTACGCTTAGCTCAATAATTTAACTAACTTTATTAAATACATTTTTATAACATTGCTGACGGTACGTTATAAGACAGCTACAAGTGAATCGAAGTTGTTCCGGACTATCTATAAACTTCATTCTACAGGAAATTGGTATTCTTCTGTCTTTGATATTGACATTTATTTATGTTATTATTATTGTAATTGCCTCAGAAATTTAATGAAAAATATTCTTAAAACTATACTTGCAAGACTTAACACCGAATATTAAAATCGTAAATATTTTAAAACTATTTATGTATGTAGGAAGTTTTGTTGAAGGTTGAAATGAATTATGTATTATATATATATATATATATATATATATATATATATAAGATAACTTATTGTTGCTGATTTTCGTAAGTAAACCACAATTTGTTTCACTGAAAATACAAATTTTGTTTAATTTGCCACGCCTTTACAATATTAGTAAAATTTAAAAAAACATTTTAACAATCAATATATCTCACCTGAAAATATAAGAAACGAGAATTAAAGTTTACTAATATCTCTTCCTCAATTACCTTTGTAACAATTACTAATTTTTATAATGATTCTTTCTTTCTTCATAAAATATCCGCCATTTAACTAAACGTCATTCCGATCGATGCGCCTTCTACAACTATCCAGAGACTATCCATAGACAATCCATAGGCAAGCGCGAAGCGCTATAGATTTCAATTAATGAAATGTTATTTCATTACATATATAAAACTATATGTATATACAAATACCTAACCTACCTAACATACATAATAGAATGCTTAAACAAAACAATTCTTCTAAAGCTTACCCTCTTAAATGTTCTATCCAAATTTTTAAATTTGAAGAAGTAGATTGCATTTTTTTTTCAATAATCCTCAATTTTTTTATTCAAACTATTAGTCAGTATTTTATTTTTATGTATTACAATTTTTAAAAACGGTTTTACCTTCGTGATATAGGTGAAGGCACATATAATAATAATAAGACAAATGAAGCAGCATCATCATCTAAACATCTGAAATTAATGACAGCTTTTTCGAGGAATTCAAAGCATGCTCAAGCTACTAACATCTAATTCCTAAAATAGTAAGTAATGTTACAGACTATTAAGGTCGTTTAAATTACCTGTCAAGAGACAATTAGAACGATACCTAATTACTATAATTGTAATTGTACTAACACTAGTTTTTAAGAAAAAATATATTGTTACTAACACTATATGGGCTGGTCCTGAAATAAATGATTATTATTATTATTACAGCCGTAAATTATAAAAAATTGTATATGTGATTAAGTATTTCAATTACTACAAAAATAAGTTTTCTACGTAACAATATAATGGAAGTAAATTATATGAGTCAAAGTTACCGCAAAGATATTACATCATCACATATACTGTCATATACAAGTGGTCATCACATATACTGAAACTAAAACCACGAAATCATCACAGATTTTTAGTATTATATACATTTGAGACTGTTAGTTAATTAGCACTGATTTATTTCGTTCATAAACTTTTGCCGAGTAAGGGTTTGATGAACACGTGAAGATTATCACACGTGACTTTCACTTACCTAACGAGGGAAACGTTAAAGGCTTAATGAATACCTACGTGACAGTTTTATTGAGCAATGAATTAAACTTTTCTTCATTCCAGTGTTCGATGTTTGATTAATTAAATTCTTAAGAGAGCGGTAAAAAATATATAGGTATTGAGTTTACCATGTACTGATAGGTGCATCATGAACCATCCAAAACCATCCATAAAATTGTTATCATAGATATCTTCAAATAATCGTTAATATTGTCTATATAGTATAGTAGATTAGATTAGAGGAAATCTTCTTAATTAATAAAAGCACCATTCAGTCCGTTGCTACTGCTACAATATAAATAGGAGATAAGAATCGTTGGCAATAGTCAACTAAGCGTGTGCCTTCTAACATGGAGACAAACTTTATGTAAAGTAAACTTTTAATAACATATACTTATTATATGATTCTTAGAATCAAATTGTAAAAATAACAAAAAATATATACCATATTTTTTTTAGGGAAAATTCAAAAAGCCAAAAAATTAAGGGCTTGAAAAATTTTAAAGATAATATCGAACCTGGTTTCTAATGAAAAAACCATTTTTACTATTTTTTTTATTTTACTCCTAATATATAATCAATTAAGATAATGCTATCTGAAAAAAAAATGAATCAGGAAGCTGGAAATGGACCCATGAGAAGTTTTCCCAAAGGATGTGTCAACAATTAATTATAGAAATCGTGGCTCGCATGTTACTTAGCCTTAGAGGTTCCGTTATAATTAGAACTATTATATGTTTACATCTGTTTTTTCTTTCATTAAATCATTATAAAGACAAATATACTTAAATTAATTGTTATGTTTTCATTCATCGCGGTGGAAGTCAATGGGGAAGGCTTACGTCCAGCAGTGGACGCACGACAGCTGATAATGATGATGATGATGTTTGCATTCAACTGCTGCATCTAAGGATACATAAATTGAACACATGTAATAAATGAAATATATGTTAATACAAATATTCATATCAATATGTTTGACGATCAATAGGTTTTTATTACACATAATAGGCTAAAAGGTAAAACTAGTCGTTCTGTGAACAGTAGACCTCAGTACGTTAGCGGATGAGATAATGTTGGGAAATTATTTATAGTGGATTACACGCGGTGCAGTGGTTACGATATTTCACCCGTAAACCAAGTATGAGCGCCACCCCTGTAAGCTCCGTACACTGGACCTAAAACAAAACAAAGAAAAAGAATACTTAGACGAAATTTGGCCGCCATTTTGGATTTATAAAAAACCCCAAAAAACACCTTACGCGCTTACTTACACGCTAGCTGCCGCAAAGTCCGTTTTAGTAGTACGGATCAGAAATCCGCCATTTTGAAATTTTTCACCCAAGAAAAAACGGCTCGACATAAAAATTTAAATAATTCAAAGAACACACCTACCGTTATTTTCGTGATGATTGTATAAAAAGACGTCTGTTACTCCAAAACAAAAACTTAAATCACCGCCATTTTGAATTTTTCCCCCCAGTAAGAAAAATGGCCAAACAAAAAAAAATTTGCAACTCAAAGAACATGATCACCAATTTTTGTGGCGATCGGATGAAAATTGCTCCTGCTAGGCCAAAAACAAAACTAAAAAACGCTGCCATTTTGGAGTTTTTCACCCAATCAAAAAAACGGCTCGACATAAAAATTAAAATAATATCCTCAATCCAAAGATTACGTGGTAGAAATTCCTTGTTAGCGATCATCAAAGGCTTTTTCTATCACCAAATTATTGTGGTGGCGTTTCTATTAAAAATATTTTTTGTTTTAATTTCTGGTGTGCAACAAATTATATTTACTATTAAATATAAATAATTACTATAAAATGTAAGCTAAGATAAATAATTGTTTTTATTAGAATCTTAGTTCAACTTTATAATTTACTATTATACTTCAATATAATATTTAGTAAATTAAAACGACATTGTTTCAATCAACATTTAAGTTACGAGTATATAACAACTGAACTATATTTAAATTTAATTCCTTAAAGTTACATCCGTAATAATGAATTATTCTACATACATATTTTTATTGATTTACAAAGTAGCATAATTAACAAAATAACAGCTAAGTTAAAATAATGAAGCGCTTTTTAAATGAATAAAAAACGTTGAATCAATTCCACCTCGTCAACCCTTCTATAGTAATTGACGTGTAACAAAATAAATTTGCCGAGACAGAATATTGTAAGTTTTATTTGTCGAAAATCTTTATAAATTATTCAAGGAAATCTTTACGTTTCAATTTTACAATCTTTTGCCATAGCAAATTTTTCTTAAAATATAAATATTTAACAGAAGAATATACAAAAAAGAGTTTGTATATATTTTAATGTGACTATATTTATATATAGTTATATAAACTCTAACATAGGGTTAAAATTTTAAATAATGCTGAGTAATACTCAGTGACTAGACAGTAGAAAGTTCTTAGTCTAGATTTCACCAAGGGTTTAATAGATAATTAATTAGTTAATTTCAGAAAACTTATTTTTTTACAATGCTTAACTTTTTTGTAAAAGTAACGTCATTGCAATTTTCTTATTTTATTACAATTAAAGAAATTTAGAATAAGTTATTGTTCGTATTCGTTAATGTTTTACAAATTATTATGTACAAAGTAATATTAAATAAAAAAATATATACCCAAATATACAGTTAGTAGTTAGTATATGTATGTAATAAAATGACTAACATATTTTACTTTAACTCTTGTATTGACTTTATTTTTTCAACGACGTCAGTTAAAATTCAAACAGTCGATTAAAATTTAATCCAACATATATCCAATTTTAGCAAATTATTTAAACATTTACTCCATCAGTAGCCGGATATGGTCGCTTTCAATCATTTTTGTGCAGATTTAATCCAATACTAAGTTAATAATTTTATTATTTATATTATAGATATATATCACGTATTTACATTAGTATTTCAACATACTCTATCCTAAATGGGTTTGGAATGATGATTCACGTATAAGTCTATCCACATATTAATCTGATCAATTGTGTACTGGGCACTTAATTTTGCCCTTAAAGAATATAGAATTAATATTTCAGATATTCAAATTACAGTTAAGTCAAAACAGGTAAAGTATAAGAATACAAATCTTTGACTTTGTTAATAGAAACCAAAACTACGGTCGTCTAATTCTATCAAAACATTACTTCGTATACTAATTCCAAAGATTCTTCACTGGGGTACAGTTTATGAGATTAATTTGGCGTCTGTGAGGTGATGTGTGACTAACCGGGTTGTGGTTTGAACCTTACACTGTTTTTATGCATGTGGAGCACTTTTTATATACATTTGTATAATTTTCTTTTGAACAAAGTAAATAAGGCAGGATTTGATTTACTTTGTTCATTATGTTTTAACTGATAAAACAATTACTTAAATAATGTTTTTTTTTTATTTTTATTAAGAACAGAAAAGGTTATGATCAGATATGATCACGCCACCCTCATTAGAATCCACACAATAACATCTAATAAAAAAGTTTTTTTTAAAGAGCTAAGCTACAATACACATTCCGTACACATTCTGCTAACACGTGGTACACATCTTGTACACATTACATACACATTACATTCACATACACGCAATAAGTATGTTTATATGTAAATATATTAATAAAGTTTGATTTTAATTTTATAGTTCGTTACCATTTAGTATACTTATTGCAAGGAGAAGAGTTGTTGTTGTTCGGTTGTCAGAGGATTCATGAATAACTGTAGCACTGATAGTTTTTTTTGGGATAATGTAAATTAATATCCATAGACATTCGTCCATGGCTTTCATTATTTTAAATCAAGATTGCCATGATTTTTACTATGACGGTAACTTCGCAGGAAATTGTAAACCCGCAAAAGTTGTCGAAAGCTAAGTCTTTAATAATTCTATATTACAGTTATATAAAAAGTTTATTATAAGTCATAAATTTAATTTAAGTTAATAAGTTACAAGAAGTAAGTAAATAAGTGCTCTCCAAGTTATTTTATGCAGTTGTTCACTATCTTAGTACTGATAGTGTAACGCACAAAATAAACTAATTCGTAAACTTTAACTTTATAAGACCATATAATGTTAACTCAGATAAACCTGAACTTACTTCATAAACTTACAACATTTATAGTTATGCATGGTGTACTTCCGCACATGAAGATATAAAAAATGCAGTGTTTTTCGCAGTAATATGCAGTAGTTTATAATATTGAACAAACTAGATTTAAACGAGTGTCGGGGTTAGGATCATATCATTATAAAATATTCTCACATCGAATGGGAAGATTTGTTGTGTATATATGACATAGAGTTAACTCCTATATAACGACCTAAGTTAATTTACTCTTATTTACCCCTGTCAAACATGTTGCCTCTTGCTTACATTGTCCTCGTTACCCCTACTTAATTCTTATAATATTTAATGGATACTTTTACCACAAAACGAACTCAAGTAGATCTGTATTTATTTTGTATCCAAATAAAATATTATTTTTTTGAACCGGGTTTATATCTTTTCAAATTATATGCATTACAGTTTTTATAAATTACACTCTCATAAAGCTCCACTGTAGTCATTTAAAGTTTTTGAACATTTTTAAATAAACGTAATAGCGTTAAAAAAATAACACATCAATACTTTGTATATTATTTAACAAATCGTCATCACTATTTAATTAAGTTAATATGTCAAGTCAAAAGTGTAATAATAAATCTGAAATCCTGTTAACTATATAACTGGTAAAGAGAATGTTTCCTTAAATTTAATGAATGTTTTATAAATGATTTTATTCACTTTGACTTCGTATTGATTTAAACATATCATATGCAATAGTTATATATATATTTTTAATTACAATTGACAAATAAATATTAATTTGAAATGATTTACGAAAAGATTAGAATATAATGTAGTATTTTATAATATAATTATAATATTATTATTTTGTGAGCGTCAAAGTCATGGTAAATTAGGCATATATGGACTTTTAGACTCTAAGTACGTTTATGCCTTCATATATTCGAGTCGCTATAACCAAATTATGTTAAAGCCAAACATTACCTTTGTAACGTCACAATTAGGCATAAAAATAATAATTCGACATTTCCGTGTTAAGTTTAATTAATTTATCTATGATCAATTTTGAGTAGAATAAACTATGTATACTGAGTAAATCATTTACCATATTATCTAATATATACGCGGTATACCGCTCTGTTTGCCTAAACTGTGACGTCACGTCGTCACGTTAAGGCAAAACAATATTAATGTTGTATTCAAACGTAAATAAATTAAATGACACCGGGAGATGCCGTATTTATTATGTAAATACTTGAAAGTTTAAAGAAAACTAAAACTTATAAGCACTAAAATACTAGTATAAACAGTATGTTAATATTGTAAATTTTTCAATTATTAGAGCCACATTTTACACTCTTATTCTAATATGAATTAAAACAATTATATTCGCAAAGTATTTATACTCTATGTAAGTTGAATAAAGATTTTTCTGTTGTAACGTATAAACAATAAAGTTTTTTATATACTTACGTTATATCAAATCAGGTAAGTGGGCCTTTTTATTTCTTCATTCTGTTATTACAATATATAACAGACTGTTATTTCATCGAATACACTAGAGGTATGTAATTCAATTACTTACGAGTACTAGTAAACCAATTTTTAATTCGACTTTTTTATGTATCACTTTATAAGAAATATAATGCATAGTGATAAATAGTCTTATTAAATTACAAACAGAATATTAAATAAATGTTTAAAATTATATATAAACATATTAACATTATTCCAAATGTAGTATATAAAGTTATTTATTATGATAACGGCCCAGTATGTATCTTAAACCACTCACAATGTACACAAAATTAACATTTGAAATTGCTGGAATAGCACTCAAGTTACATCACTAATACATTACAAGCAAATCAACACAACATCAGAAACACATCTGTATTAACTACAACCTTGTGAAAGTGAACGGATGTACAACCATCTTACACGACTCAGCTTAATTTATGTGACTGTGATTATAATATATTGAAGATTTTATTTTTTATTCAAGATAATTTAAAGTACTGAAATTATTTGTAAAACGATGTCTTATTACGATAGAAAAGTACTTAATAACACTAACTAACTTTTATTATGTCCATAAATTAAAACTAATTTTTGGATTAAATTTGAAAACTAAGCTATAAACAATTCCACTTTTAGTTTTCACTTCTCCCTAATTCTATAAGCAAACATATTGTCGTTTCAAGAAACTTTTGTGTTTCCTTTGAGTATTAATTTGTTTCTAAAAATATTATTCTTTCTTAAAGTGTTTGTTAGAAAGATGTCTCCACATTTGTTATATTTTTAATTTTTTTACTAAGAAATCTTTTCTTCTTTGTATCTAATTTCTAGTACATCTAATTTTTAGTATATCTAAATTTATATAATATATTTAACTACTAGCAATTCACATAAATTACATATTATTAGGAATGTGTTATTTTATTCTTCAGTTTATCTAAAACAAATATTCTAACGAGATCATTCAATATAACAATCTAAAAAAAGATCTGCTTTATAAATCTTTAATGTTAAAGACTTAAATCAGACATACGAATATAAAGAGACAAACCCACATACACCTATAACAATATGAGCTCTCACATCACACCACGCTATTTAAGTACATGATATAAATGTAGTATATATTGAAGGAGGTTTTCATGTTCTGTCACACTGAATCCATTGTAATGCAGCAAGCTCTTACACCGTTTAATTTGAGGCAAATTGCAATAAAAAGTCTTCTAAAGTTAAGTTAACATTTCTAGACAAAGTAAACTGTATAAAATTTTTCGATGCGATACTTATAAGCAATATCAGACGATTAAGAAAAAAATATTTAATACATCAAACCAGTCCTTGAAAATAATAATAATATTAAAACCAATTCGCCTAACAGTTAATATAAATTCGTTTCTTTTAACTTAAAATAAAATGTGCAAATTGTATCGGGAGCGAAGCGCGAGAAGTGTAATGAAATGATGGTTGGAGTAAACTCGTTTTAGGAAACAGTAAATTTTCTTTCCATTTTGTTATAATAGCAGTGGGTGAGTTAAAAGTGTTGTACTAGTTCTATTGAATAGCAACTTTTTAATTTTTAGGACAAAATAATTCAATTATTTAAATGTATTGAAATTTTGTGTTTGCAATTTTGTATTAGATATAAATGCTATAATTCGCGTCTTTATTATCTCATGGTATTGTTATATTATTCGCTTGTTGTTTCAAATTGTCGCTGAACTGAAAACTTCTTAACTGATATAAATTTCTTGTTTATTACAAAGGTTAAACTGGTAAGACCATCCTTCAAAGTTAGTTTACTTTTAAATAAACTTAGAAATAACATTTTCTTATAAAATCGAGAGGTTTTTTTAATTAGAAATTTATTTTTAATACTTTTTATATTAATTAATCATGATAGGAATAAACCTCTTTCTGTATCAGCTGACAGACTATTTAAATTTTTATTCTGTTCTTTGTAGTTATTAGTTATTGTTTCTTAATAGTATTATTTTTAAAACCCGCAGACAAGCTTGTCTCAATTTAACAATACATCAAGGTCTGAAAATATCTATTGAAAGCTATATTTTTTATTTAGTTGAAGTAAAAGTTAAAAAAAAAGGTTTTATGAAGGTTGACAATTTAATCTTCGCTGGATCTCATATTGCTTGATGTGACAAACATCTATGGGTATGTCATAAAAAATTTACTGATCAAAATTTGGAACGTTGGCATTCGAGTATTAGTTTACGACTGGCTAGTCATATTTAAGCAACAGAAAAAGAAATCGTTTCTATAGATTACTTAAATAAAAGTAATAATACCTTAGAATAAGTGAAAACAAAAGAAGCAACTCTTACTCAATCTATTCAACTAGTTGGCGTGTTAATTTTTATTTAATAAAATGACTATTGACAATTGAAATGACATTATTAAATGCCAATACAATTTTATTCGCTGATGACATTTTAATTATTTTAAAGACAAAAATGAATTAAATTTGACGATTCAACTTTTGTTAATTTAAAAAAATATTACAAATTGGTTATCCAACAATAATCTGTCTATAAATTTTACCAAAACTAAATTAATGCAATTTTATCCAACCCAAAAACAAGCAATGAATTTTACGTTTAGTTCTAATAGTAATGATATTTCATTTATTAATAATCTTAATATTTTTGGCTGTTTATAGGCTTAAGTTTAGGTTTAAGTAGAAATAATTAAAAATAAATCAAATAACTTAATTTCCAATTTAAGAGAAATAAAAAAAGGAACGAATATAAATGTTGTAAAAATGTATATAAGCACAATATTAGGGAAAAAAAGACAGGTAGTTGCCGGCCTTGGTTAAAAAACAACATTTAGATAATTCTCACAAAAACTAACAAAATAATGGCTTTAGTAAAAAAGGTACTTATTGCATGACTATGACAACATATAACAAGTTACCAAATAAAATTAAAGAGAATAAGAACGACAATATTTTAAAAAATAAAATTAAACAGATATTGACACCAAAAATGTTTTATTGTTACGACGAATATTTAAAAGATAATTTGAATAATATTCTCATACAAATAAGTTAATGACAAATGATTTTTTAATTTATTATTATCATTACTTTATTTTTTGTATATGAATATTTTAATTGATTTTAATATTATTGTTATATCATATATATAGAGAGATTGCTAATTAATGATGTAATTGTAAAAACTATTTCTTGTTACGAAAGATTTGGGGATGCACTAACCGGCATATTTCTATTTTTGGATACAGTTTTAAGAATATTGTTAACGAAAAATATTACCAAATAAACGATATGAATATGTGTTGGCATTATGTAGAAGAAAAAAAAATAAAGTTATTTTGAAAGTCAACTGACCAATAAAACAAATAATTTAAAAAATAAGTTGATACGTCGCCAAATAAATATTCTTGTGGTTGACATTATATTCCTAACTCTTATTGCATTTAGTGCAGATTTTGAAATCCAGAGAAAAGATTCAAGTATTAAACATATTGTGCCTTCTAACATGGAGACAAACTTTATGTAAAGTAAACTTTTAATAACATATACTTATTATATGATTCTTAGAATCAAATTGTAAAAATAACAAAAAATATATACCATATTTTTTTTAGGGAAAATTCAAAAAGCCAAAAAATTAAGGGCTTGAAAAATTTTAAAGATAATATCGAACCTGGTTTCTAATGAAAAAACCATTTTTACTATTTTTTTTATTTTACTCCTAATATATAATCAATTAAGATAATGCTATCTGAAAAAAAAATGAATCAGGAAGCTGGAAATGGACCCATGAGAAGTTTTCCCAAAGGATGTGTCAACAATTAATTATAGAAATCGTGGCTCGCATGTTACTTAGCCTTAGAGGTTCCGTTATAATTAGAACTATTATATGTTTACATCTGTTTTTTCTTTCATTAAATCATTATAAAGACAAATATACTTAAATTAATTGTTATGTTTTCATTCATCGCGGTGGAAGTCAATGGGGAAGGCTTACGTCCAGCAGTGGACGCACGACAGCTGATAATGATGATGATGATGTTTGCATTCAACTGCTGCATCTAAGGATACATAAATTGAACACATGTAATAAATGAAATATATGTTAATACAAATATTCATATCAATATGTTTGACGATCAATAGGTTTTTATTACACATAATAGGCTAAAAGGTAAAACTAGTCGTTCTGTGAACAGTAGACCTCAGTACGTTAGCGGATGAGATAATGTTGGGAAATTATTTATAGTGGATTACACGCGGTGCAGTGGTTACGATATTTCACCCGTAAACCAAGTATGAGCGCCACCCCTGTAAGCTCCGTACACTGGACCTAAAACAAAACAAAGAAAAAGAATACTTAGACGAAATTTGGCCGCCATTTTGGATTTATAAAAAACCCCAAAAAACACCTTACGCGCTTACTTACACGCTAGCTGCCGCAAAGTCCGTTTTAGTAGTACGGATCAGAAATCCGCCATTTTGAAATTTTTCACCCAAGAAAAAACGGCTCGACATAAAAATTTAAATAATTCAAAGAACACACCTACCGTTATTTTCGTGATGATTGTATAAAAAGACGTCTGTTACTCCAAAACAAAAACTTAAATCACCGCCATTTTGAATTTTTCCCCCCAGTAAGAAAAATGGCCAAACAAAAAAAAATTTGCAACTCAAAGAACATGATCACCAATTTTTGTGGCGATCGGATGAAAATTGCTCCTGCTAGGCCAAAAACAAAACTAAAAAACGCTGCCATTTTGGAGTTTTTCACCCAATCAAAAAAACGGCTCGACATAAAAATTAAAATAATATCCTCAATCCAAAGATTACGTGGTAGAAATTCCTTGTTAGCGATCATCAAAGGCTTTTTCTATCACCAAATTATTGTGGTGGCGTTTCTATTAAAAATATTTTTTGTTTTAATTTCTGGTGTGCAACAAATTATATTTACTATTACTATATACTACTATCATTATATAAAATGTAAGCTAAGATAAATAATTGTTTTTATTAGAATCTTAGTTCAACTTTATAATTTACTATTATACTTCAATATAATATTTAGTAAATTAAAACGACATTGTTTCAATCAACATTTAAGTTACGAGTATATAACAACTGAACTATATTTAAATTTAATTCCTTAAAGTTACATCCGTAATAATGAATTATTCTACATACATATTTTTATTGATTTACAAAGTAGCATAATTAACAAAATAACAGCTAAGTTAAAATAATGAAGCGCTTTTTAAATGAATAAAAAACGTTGAATCAATTCCACCTCGTCAACCCTTCTATAGTAATTGACGTGTAACAAAATAAATTTGCCGAGACAGAATATTGTAAGTTTTATTTGTCGAAAATCTTTATAAATTATTCAAGGAAATCTTTACGTTTCAATTTTACAATCTTTTGCCATAGCAAATTTTTCTTAAAATATAAATATTTAACAGAAGAATATACAAAAAAGAGTTTGTATATATTTTAATGTGACTATATTTATATATAGTTATATAAACTCTAACATAGGGTTAAAATTTTAAATAATGCTGAGTAATACTCAGTGACTAGACAGTAGAAAGTTCTTAGTCTAGATTTCACCAAGGGTTTAATAGATAATTAATTAGTTAATTTCAGAAAACTTATTTTTTTACTATGCTTAACTTTTTTGTAAAAGTAACGTCATTGCAATTTTCTTATTTTATTACAATTAAAGAAATTTAGAATAAGTTATTGTTCGTATTCGTTAATGTTTTACAAATTATTATGTACAAAGTAATATTAAATAAAAAAATATATACCCAAATATACAGTTAGTAGTTAGTATATGTATGTAATAAAATGACTAACATATTTTACTTTAACTCTTGTATTGACTTTATTTTTTCAACGACGTCAGTTAAAATTCAAACAGTCGATTAAAATTTAATCCAACATATATCCAATTTTAGCAAATTATTTAAACATTTACTCCATCAGTAGCCGGATATGGTCGCTTTCAATCATTTTTGTGCAGATTTAATCCAATACTAAGTTAATAATTTTATTATTTATATTATAGATATATATCACGTATTTACATTAGTATTTCAACATACTCTATCCTAAATGGGTTTGGAATGATGATTCACGTATAAGTCTATCCACATATTAATCTGATCAATTGTGTACTGGGCACTTAATTTTGCCCTTAAAGAATATAGAATTAATATTTCAGATATTCAAATTACAGTTAAGTCAAAACAGGTAAAGTATAAGAATACAAATCTTTGACTTTGTTAATAGAAACCAAAACTACGGTCGTCTAATTCTATCAAAACATTACTTCGTATACTAATTCCAAAGATTCTTCACTGGGGTACAGTTTATGAGATTAATTTGGCGTCTGTGAGGTAATGTGTGACTAACCGGGTTGTGGTTTGAACCTTACACTGTTTTTATGCATGTGGAGCACTTTTTATATACATTTGTATAATTTTCTTTTGAACAAAGTAAATAAGGCAGGATTTGATTTACTTTGTTCATTATGTTTTAACTGATAAAACAATTACTTAAATAATGTTTTTTTTTATTTTTATTAAGAACAGAAAAGGTTATGATCAGATATGATCACGCCACCCTCATTAGAATCCACACAATAACATCTAATAAAAAAGTTTTTTTTAAAGAGCTAAGCTACAATACACATTCCGTACACATTCTGCTAACACGTGGTACACATCTTGTACACATTACATACACATTACATTCACATACACGCAATAAGTATGTTTATATGTAAATATATTAATAAAGTTTGATTTTAATTTTATAGTTCGTTACCATTTAGTATACTTATTGCAAGGAGAAGAGTTGTTGTTGTTCGGTTGTCAGAGGATTCATGAATAACTGTAGCACTGATAGTTTTTTTTGGGATAATGTAAATTAATATCCATAGACATTCGTCCATGGCTTTCATTATTTTAAATCAAGATTGCCATGATTTTTACTATGACGGTAACTTCGCAGGAAATTGTAAACCCGCAAAAGTTGTCGAAAGCTAAGTCTTTAATAATTCTATATTACAGTTATATAAAAAGTTTATTATAAGTCATAAATTTAATTTAAGTTAATAAGTTACAAGAAGTAAGTAAATAAGTGCTCTCCAAGTTATTTTATGCAGTTGTTCACTATCTTAGTACTGATAGTGTAACGCACAAAATAAACTAATTCGTAAACTTTAACTTTATAAGACCATATAATGTTAACTCAGATAAACCTGAACTTACTTCATAAACTTACAACATTTATAGTTATGCATGGTGTACTTCCGCACATGAAGATATAAAAAATGCAGTGTTTTTCGCAGTAATATGCAGTAGTTTATAATATTGAACAAACTAGATTTAAACGAGTGTCGGGGTTAGGATCATATCATTATAAAATATTCTCACATCGAATGGGAAGATTTGTTGTGTATATATGACATAGAGTTAACTCCTATATAACGACCTAAGTTAATTTACTCTTATTTACCCCTGTCAAACATGTTGCCTCTTGCTTACATTGTCCTCGTTACCCCTACTTAATTCTTATAATATTTAATGGATACTTTTACCACAAAACGAACTCAAGTAGATCTGTATTTATTTTGTATCCAAATAAAATATTATTTTTTTGAACCGGGTTTATATCTTTTCAAATTATATGCATTACAGTTTTTATAAATTACACTCTCATAAAGCTCCACTGTAGTCATTTAAAGTTTTTGAACATTTTTAAATAAACGTAATAGCGTTAAAAAAATAACACATCAATACTTTGTATATTATTTAACAAATCGTCATCACTATTTAATTAAGTTAATATGTCAAGTCAAAAGTGTAATAATAAATCTGAAATCCTGTTAACTATATAACTGGTAAAGAGAATGTTTCCTTAAATTTAATGAATGTTTTATAAATGATTTTATTCACTTTGACTTCGTATTGATTTAAACATATCATATGCAATAGTTATATATATATTTTTAATTACAATTGACAAATAAATATTAATTTGAAATGATTTACGAAAAGATTAGAATATAATGTAGTATTTTATAATATAATTATAATATTATTATTTTGTGAGCGTCAAAGTCATGGTAAATTAGGCATATATGGACTTTTAGACTCTAAGTACGTTTATGCCTTCATATATTCGAGTCGCTATAACCAAATTATGTTAAAGCCAAACATTACCTTTGTAACGTCACAATTAGGCATAAAAATAATAATTCGACATTTCCGTGTTAAGTTTAATTAATTTATCTATGATCAATTTTGAGTAGAATAAACTATGTATACTGAGTAAATCATTTACCATATTATCTAATATATACGCGGTATACCGCTCTGTTTGCCTAAACTGTGACGTCACGTCGTCACGTTAAGGCAAAACAATATTAATGTTGTATTCAAACGTAAATAAATTAAATGACACCGGGAGATGCCGTATTTATTATGTAAATACTTGAAAGTTTAAAGAAAACTAAAACTTATAAGCACTAAAATACTAGTATAAACAGTATGTTAATATTGTAAATTTTTCAATTATTAGAGCCACATTTTACACTCTTATTCTAATATGAATTAAAACAATTATATTCGCAAAGTATTTATACTCTATGTAAGTTGAATAAAGATTTTTCTGTTGTAACGTATAAACAATAAAGTTTTTTATATACTTACGTTATATCAAATCAGGTAAGTGGGCCTTTTTATTTCTTCATTCTGTTATTACAATATATAACAGACTGTTATTTCATCGAATACACTAGAGGTATGTAATTCAATTACTTACGAGTACTAGTGAACCAATTTTTAATTCGACTTTTTTATGTATCACGTTATAAGAAATATAATGCATAGTGATAAATAGTCTTATTAAATTACAAACAGAATATTAAATAAATGTTTAAAATTATATATAAACATATTAACATTATTCCAAATGTAGTATATAAAGTTATTTATTATGATAACGGCCCAGTATGTATCTTAAACCACTCACAATGTACACAAAATTAACATTTGAAATTGCTGGAATAGCACTCAAGTTACATCACTAATACATTACAAGCAAATCAACACAACATCAGAAACACATCTGTATTAACTACAACCTTGTGAAAGTGAACGGATGTACAACCATCTTACACGACTCAGCTTAATTTATGTGACTGTGATTATAATATATTGAAGATTTTATTTTTTATTCAAGATAATTTAAAGTACTGAAATTATTTGTAAAACGATGTCTTATTACGATAGAAAAGTACTTAATAACACTAACTAACTTTTATTATGTCCATAAATTAAAACTAATTTTTGGATTAAATTTGAAAACTAAGCTATAAACAATTCCACTTTTAGTTTTCACTTCTCCCTAATTCTATAAGCAAACATATTGTCGTTTCAAGAAACTTTTGTGTTTCCTTTGAGTATTAATTTGTTTCTAAAAATATTATTCTTTCTTAAAGTGTTTGTTAGAAAGATGTCTCCACATTTGTTATATTTTTAATTTTTTTACTAAGAAATCTTTTCTTCTTTGTATCTAATTTCTAGTACATCTAATTTTTAGTATATCTAAATTTATATAATATATTTAACTACTAGCAATTCACATAAATTACATATTATTAGGAATGTGTTATTTTATTCTTCAGTTTATCTAAAACAAATATTCTAACGAGATCATTCAATATAACAATCTAAAAAAAGATCTGCTTTATAAATCTTTAATGTTAAAGACTTAAATCAGACATACGAATATAAAGAGACAAACCCACATACACCTATAACAATATGAGCTCTCACATCACACCACGCTATTTAAGTACATGATATAAATGTAGTATATATTGAAGGAGGTTTTCATGTTCTGTCACACTGAATCCATTGTAATGCAGCAAGCTCTTACACCGTTTAATTTGAGGCAAATTGCAATAAAAAGTCTTCTAAAGTTAAGTTAACATTTCTAGACAAAGTAAACTGTATAAAATTTTTCGATGCGATACTTATAAGCAATATCAGACGATTAAGAAAAAAATATTTAATACATCAAACCAGTCCTTGAAAATAATAATAATATTAAAACCAATTCGCCTAACAGTTAATATAAATTCGTTTCTTTTAACTTAAAATAAAATGTGCAAATTGTATCGGGAGCGAAGCGCGAGAAGTGTAATGAAATGATGGTTGGAGTAAACTCGTTTTAGGAAACAGTAAATTTTCTTTCCATTTTGTTATAATAGCAGTGGGTGAGTTAAAAGTGTTGTACTAGTTCTATTGAATAGCAACTTTTTAATTTTTAGGACAAAATAATTCAATTATTTAAATGTATTGAAATTTTGTGTTTGCAATTTTGTATTAGATATAAATGCTATAATTCGCGTCTTTATTATCTCATGGTATTGTTATATTATTCGCTTGTTGTTTCAAATTGTCGCTGAACTGAAAACTTCTTAACTGATATAAATTTCTTGTTTATTACAAAGGTTAAACTGGTAAGACCATCCTTCAAAGTTAGTTTACTTTTAAATAAACTTAGAAATAACATTTTCTTATAAAATCGAGAGGTTTTTTTAATTAGAAATTTATTTTTAATACTTTTTATATTAATTAATCATGATAGGAATAAACCTCTTTCTGTATCAGCTGACAGACTATTTAAATTTTTATTCTGTTCTTTGTAGTTATTAGTTATTGTTTCTTAATAGTATTATTTTTAAAACCCGCAGACAAGCTTGTCTCAATTTAACAATACATCAAGGTCTGAAAATATCTATTGAAAGCTATATTTTTTATTTAGTTGAAGTAAAAGTTAAAAAAAAAGGTTTTATGAAGGTTGACAATTTAATCTTCGCTGGATCTCATATTGCTTGATGTGACAAACATCTATGGGTATGTCATAAAAAATTTACTGATCAAAATTTGGAACGTTGGCATTCGAGTATTAGTTTACGACTGGCTAGTCATATTTAAGCAACAGAAAAAGAAATCGTTTCTATAGATTACTTAAATAAAAGTAATAATACCTTAGAATAAGTGAAAACAAAAGAAGCAACTCTTACTCAATCTATTCAACTAGTTGGCGTGTTAATTTTTATTTAATAAAATGACTATTGACAATTGAAATGACATTATTAAATGCCAATACAATTTTATTCGCTGATGACATTTTAATTATTTTAAAGACAAAAATGAATTAAATTTGACGATTCAACTTTTGTTAATTTAAAAAAATATTACAAATTGGTTATCCAACAATAATCTGTCTATAAATTTTACCAAAACTAAATTAATGCAATTTTATCCAACCCAAAAACAAGCAATGAATTTTACGTTTAGTTCTAATAGTAATGATATTTCATTTATTAATAATCTTAATATTTTTGGCTGTTTATAGGCTTAAGTTTAGGTTTAAGTAGAAATAATTAAAAATAAATCAAATAACTTAATTTCCAATTTAAGAGAAATAAAAAAAGGAACGAATATAAATGTTGTAAAAATGTATATAAGCACAATATTAGGGAAAAAAAGACAGGTAGTTGCCGGCCTTGGTTAAAAAACAACATTTAGATAATTCTCACAAAAACTAACAAAATAATGGCTTTAGTAAAAAAGGTACTTATTGCATGACTATGACAACATATAACAAGTTACCAAATAAAATTAAAGAGAATAAGAACGACAATATTTTAAAAAATAAAATTAAACAGATATTGACACCAAAAATGTTTTATTGTTACGACGAATATTTAAAAGATAATTTGAATAATATTCTCATACAAATAAGTTAATGACAAATGATTTTTTAATTTATTATTATCATTACTTTATTTTTTGTATATGAATATTTTAATTGATTTTAATATTATTGTTATATCATATATATAGAGAGATTGCTAATTAATGATGTAATTGTAAAAACTATTTCTTGTTACGAAAGATTTGGGGATG
Organism: Melinaea menophilus ssp. n. AW-2005; assembly: GCA_918358695.1. Taxonomy (NCBI): domain Eukaryota; kingdom Metazoa; phylum Arthropoda; class Insecta; order Lepidoptera; family Nymphalidae; genus Melinaea; species Melinaea menophilus. Next base: position 10,328,417 of record OU911057.1, on the reverse strand, counting down.
CACTAACCGGCATATTTCTATTTTTGGATACAGTTTTAAGAATATTGTTAACGAAAAATATTACCAAATAAACGATATGAATATGTGTTGGCATTATGTAGAAGAAAAAAAAATAAAGTTATTTTGAAAGTCAACTGACCAATAAAACAAATAATTTAAAAAATAAGTTGATACGTCGCCAAATAAATATTCTTGTGGTTGACATTATATTCCTAACTCTTATTGCATTTAGTGCAGATTTTGAAATCCAGAGAAAAGATTCAAGTATTAAACATATTTATATTAACTACTAAAATATATGAAAAAGAAGTAAGATGAAATGAAGATGACGTATTAATTAATATACGTCATGGAAGGAGTTGGCATATTGCATTGCTCTCAAATAGTTAATACAGGGGCAGGATAATTACGTGACAATAGATTAGTTATTTGCTAGAATCATATGTACAATCATTTTTAATCTTGTATTTTAATTACGAAAACTTAAATGTTTCATTTCAATTTTTAACATCAAATTACTAAAATATTTACTTGAAATGTTAGACAAGTAAGGATGATTTAAATATTATAAAATGAAAAATTAACGGACAGGACCTGAATCTATAACAACTGCAATACAGTCTTCATCGTTTTGTCAACTAAGCTACCGTATCCCGCCTTATTGACATTTAACAAAATTATCATTATCGAGACTAAGGCGACAACTGTCAGATTTTATTAAAATATTTTAACCTATGAGTATCAGCTATTCTATTGACAATAAATTTGTTTCGAGGATCAAATACTGTTTATAAATTTTAAGTAATTTCAAATATTAGGTTACTTTACTTCAAACGAGACAAAACTTCAAGTGGAAGAAAGTTACATAATTTATTAAAACAGTACCTGAGTTTTATACATTTATGCCGTGGTGGAGTCGGTTTGCTAAAGCGTTTCTTTATCCTTGAATCATTTGTAGGAAGTGCAAGGTATCCCCGGGGATATGACAACAATGTAGCTTTATACTTTATGTGACCTAAGACATTACAGAAAATTATACTATGTTATTCCTGCGCTTTTAAAAGATTTTTTTTTTAGTTTTGGAGATATTTCTTTAAATTTAGCTTAATAATTTATAAATTTTTAGTTGTCATATAATTAATTTAATTTTAACTTATTATTGTCATAATCCTGTTTTGACCACATATGAATACCGGTTAACTTTTCTTTTATAAAATCAAAATAATTTATGTTTACAAAATATTCAGAAATATAATATCAGAAATATAAAAATATATAATAAGATATAGTGTTAGAAAATGTATAAAAAGAGTTGCACTGCTGTCATCGGCTCATTATTATTTCGCTATTCGTTGCGATAAGTAGTGTGGTGATTCATTGAACGGTTAATAATTTATTCCTACCTTCAAATTATATGTGACTTGTTATAAATTTAAAGTGATGTGTCCATTTAAATGTTATTGATTGTGAAACTAAAAATAAATAATTGTTATTACGTAGGGTAGATTTATTTTGTTTATTTTTTTTTTTTTTTTTCAATTTTGACTCTTAATTCAGAAGTGGGATTAAGAACTAAATTCACGCTATCTACTTTTCAATCGAGACTAATTATTTGCGTTCAGTGATTATTACTGATTGTGACTGTTCGGTTATAATTCGAAATGCCTCGCGGTGACAATGCATCGCCGCGGCTTTCTCGCGTTAGTTTGCGGAATGTAGGAACCATAATAAAAGTGATAGCTCGGATCGGTGCAGCTGACGCTCGCGACGCCGTCGTCAAACTCGTTCACGTTCTCGCGAATACCGAAACCGCGATTCACGTTCACCCGCATATTCTCATTCTGTATATAACGATCGATTGCAATCAATGCTCGATGCAATTTTACGTAAGCTAGGTGAAACTGACAATAACGAAGTGATACCCCGGGATTTATCTAATAACACGCGCAGTGTTGTAGTTAATTATTCTGTCTCAAATAACTCTAACACGGTTAATGTTAACAATAACCATCCGCGTTTAGTGGAGGGCTTATATATCATCATATCGTTATATATCAAGTCACGGTGATACCATTCGTAGTCGAGAGGTACGTTCATCAGAACTAATAGAGGCTTTTAAAAATTTACAACCTATCCGGGCGAACAATTATTTCGTATCAAATTTTGATCCTACCGTCAACAATATTGATATTTGGTGCGATGAAGTAGACCGCGCTCGTATTGCGAATAGTTGGTCTGATTGTAAGTGCCTATCGAGAGTAGCTTCCTGTCTTAAGGGAGATGCGCGCATATGGCTTTCGGAATGGGTAACCAACGACCGTTTGTGGTCAAATTTTAAAAAGGAACTTAGACCTCTTTGTCCACAGTGATTAGAATACGCAAACATCCTTTATGATGTCATGAATGAAACATCTAATAAATACCCAACTTACGTTGAGTATGCCCGACGTACTCTGCTTCGATTGCGGGTAGTCGATGGTTTAAGCGACGAACGGAGTACACTAATTGTTATACGCGCAATAGATGATACTCAAGTTCGAGCGACAGCTACTAATGCACGGTCGATAATATAGTGTCGTTTCTATCGATATACGTAAAGACGGTTAAAAATAAACCAAATACGCAGGGCAACGGTCAGTTACTCAAACGCTCGAATCAAAACGTAGTCAAAGTAATGCTAGGTGTTTTAAGTGTGGTTTACGTGGTCATTTTGAACGATCCTGTAGACGGTCAAACGTAGGTGTCGGTCAAGCTCGAAATGGAAATTTTACTAGTCGATTGCAATGTACTTTTTGTAAAAAGATGGGCCCCGTTGAGAAGGATTGTTTCGCGAAAAATCGTTCAACCGTGCGTAATCAACGTCAGGTGAAGTTATGCGGGGCTCGTTTATGTTCATCTTCTCAAGACGTTGTGACCGCAGTTGTAGAAGATATTCCAATGGACGTTCTCATAGATAGTGGTGCGCTTAACGTTTCTCTAATATCCTCCGATGTTTTGCGTTATCTTACTAGTCAACCAAAGTCAACCTACTGTATCCTTAAAGGTATTAGTAACCGCGAGATCAGAGCTACTTCTTTTGTTACCGTTATAATCGAACTTGACGAAATTTCTATCAAAGCAGATTTGATGGTCGTACCATCGTCGTGTATGAATACGTCTATAATTATTGGTACTGATGTTTTGAATCGGGATGGGATAGTTTATATAAGGACAAGGAATCGACAGTACATTTCACATTCCTTGAATAAAAAGACCATTAATCAGATATCCACTATTGATTCGCTTAAAATAGATACTCCGCTTGAGGGTATCGAATATGATTCCTTATTGGGGGTAGTAAGTGAATACTCGAGCTATTTTATTTCTGGCACCGCGACAACAACTGTTAAGACTGGTGAGATGTGCATTAAATTAACGAGTTCTGAGCCAGTCGCTTATCGCCCCTATAAGCTTTCTTATCACGAAAAACTCAAGGTTAGGGATATAGTTGCCGACCTTCTTAAAAAAAATATTGTCAAGGAGTCATAATCAGAGTACGCAAGTCCAATTATTCTTGTCAAAAAGAAGGATGGATCAGATCGCATGTGCGTAGACTTCCGTGCTCTTAATAGATTGAATATAAGAGATAGATATCCCTTGCCCTTGATTGATGACCACATTGATAGGTTAGGGGGTTACAAATATTTTACGAGCCTTGATATGGTCACAGGCTTCTATCAAATACCAATTGATGGGTACTGCACGCATTATATGGGGTTCGTTACACCAGGGTCATTACGATTTTCTGAAGATGTCCTTTGATTTAACAAATTCACCGGTTGTGTATCAGCGCATCATTAATAACACGCTTCGTGACTTTATTGACTCTGGGAGTGTGTTAGTTTACATCGATGACGTTTGTATTATGAGCTCTTCTATCCCCGAAGGGATCGCCCTACTTTGGTACTAGTACCCTACTAGTGCCGGTTTTTCAATAAACTTAGGTAAATGTTCATTTTTAAAGACCAAATTAAGTATTTAGGACGTTTAGTTAGTGAAGGTGAGTTGAAGCCAAGCCTAAAGCTAAAATAGAAGCTCTTACGAGGTCTTCTCCTCCTAAGCAAGTATGTTCATCGTGGAAGAGCCTAAGCAGGCTTAATCTATGGCCCTTAAGGATAAAGCATAAGAACCTAGCTTCCTCACCCCTCTCACTGTATTTGTAATACAGCAACCCATTACGAACTACATAGCGGTTAGAATCTAATTGTCCCTCCTGCAATTTTGCCATCAAACTGCTAATCTCATCATCAGTGGATTGAGCTATTTGCGCCCAATTCCGTGGACGCGATATTTGGTTTACAATGACCGGGGGGTTACGGCTCAAATAATCGACGTGTGGCGTCATGACACCTTGCCTATACTCTAATTCAAAATCAAAATCTTGGAGATATAACCACCATCGAGCCACACAAGGCAGCAAATCTTTTTTCGCTCCGTAGACTTAAGAGCGTTACAATCGGTAACCAGTTTGAATTGCAGGCCAATGAGATAATGTCGAAATTGTTGTAAAGCTCTAACGACTGCCAGGGTCTCAAGTTCGTAAGAATGATATTTTGGTTCAGCGTTTTGTGTAACCTTACTAAAATATTCGACAACGTGTCATCCGCGTTAATTTGCAAAAGGATTGCTCCGTATCCTGCACTACTAGCGTCGGTATGAAGTTCTGTTTTTAATTTAGGATTGAATATAGCTAAAACTGGCGCATTCGTTAATGTTATACGATATACGGGCACCTATTACTAAATGTGAAGGGTAATCTAATTTACCATTATCTATTCGATAAAAATACCGACCGATATTACAAGCGATATTATAAAAAAAACTAAATTTGCTTAAACATGATTTACACAATGAAGTAAAGTGATGTCAAATTAAACTCAAATTTTTAGTTATTTTAAATTTCGATTTTGACCAATTCTATTTAGTGCATTTATATTATATAAAAATAATGTATTTTAAAACTTTTTCCTTATATTTAGTAACGCTTTCAACGTTTAATAAGTTTAGATTCTAAAGTAAATTGTGTTCCTTGAATATATATATAGCACTTGGATAAGCGAATACTATGATTGTAGTTTTATATTCCATTAAAACAAAAACATAGTTGTGCTCTATTCTAATTAAAGTCTATTATTAATTCCAAATAATTAATATTATTTCCCTCATCAGTATAAATAAATGTATGTTCTAAGTATTCAATATTTTGTTGCAATTGTTTAAAAAATAACCATTTAATTTAAAAGAGTTATATAGTAATGCTACAAAAAGTGCCACTATCCGCCTCCTGACTTTATCTAAGAATATTGTAATAAAGTGGGTACTATTATAATATCGTAATATCACTAGAATACTGCACATGTTCTATAGTAGTATTTCTATAAGAATCGGTTTAGTAGAGATACGAAATTTTGCTTTATAAGGCCATCGAGAAAACAAATAAAGGGCATATCAATTCTTTTAGAATTCTCTTGAGAATTCCTTTGTTTGCTTCACTTCTTAAGCTCAGCTTAGCTTTAAGAACTCGCTTCAAATGAAACCTAATACGAGTTCTTTGTTTTGAATCGTATTGCTTGTCCGGAAATAAAATAGAAACGCGTGTGTTAGATTATTTAAGACTGTACAAATAAAATTGAGTTATATTACACTATTACAAAATATTAAAGGATATTAGTTGTAACTTGGACTTGTAGTACTGAAATAGCCTATGCAGAGCTGGAGCGTCTTATCTTTTTTAGTGTATACACACCCCGATGTTCGTTATATAATTTTTTTGCACTTATCTTTAAGTATATTTTATTGAAAATATCTGTATCTAAGAAAAACATTATTTACTTTAAAATTATTTTTTTAGATAATTTCTCTACCGCTGTAAGATTCAGACCATTGTTAAAGTCTAATAACCTTGTTAACTTATTTGTGGAACTAACTAGAATAACTAAGTCTACCTGCATTGATAATATTTCTCAAAATTATTTATCTAAATATAAAAAATAACGAATATGTTCAATTCTGTTCATTATGCCAATTAACACAATTTAATCAAAAATAATTTAGTGGCAATGAAAAACAAAAATAGTACTTGTTCCTATAACTGTTAGGTGTGGAATAGGTTAGAAATAATATTTTATCTAGATAGCCCATACATGAAACGTGAAAAAAAATCTTTCACAGCAAAATGATAAATTTATGTATATGTGTATATGATATGTATTTTTGATTATCTATAAGATTTACTTCGCTTTTGATTTAAAATTGATGAACATAAATTATGTTTAAATGCACTTAACTTCATATAAACATCCTTTATATTTCACAGATATCAACGGATCTAAAGGTAAAGAATTGAGTACAACGACACTATTAATTCAATTAAAATAATCCTATACATATTTATCTATAAAGTGTAAAAATGTTTGATAAAGAACTTTTTATGAGACAATTTATCGAATTAAGTATTAGATTACTGTTCCTCATACGTAATTGAATTATTTATTCCATTGACTGCATGTAGTATAGGAAATAATCTTAATATATAAAACAGTCAGTCAGTAGTGAGTGTCTTTGACTCACTCACTGACTCATTCATCGCTCTACAGCCCAAACCGTTACACCTTGAAAGCTGAAATTTGGACACAAGACTCCTGACATATTGAATAGGAGCAATAAGAAAGGATTTTGCAAAGGTCCAAACCATTCCAAAGTTACAGATAAAAAACTGTAAAGTTTACCCCCCGCTCCCTCTCGTCTCCCATTGCATTGCAGTAAAATTTAAAATTATTTGGCCTCTCACTATGTTTATTCATAGGATTAGGGATCCGTAACTCACATACAGTTTGTGTTTATTTGTGATTATTTTCTATTTGTGATTATTTTCAATTTACTTACATACAGTTTGTGATTATATTTGATTATTTTCAATTTACCCACAAACATTTGGTGATTATTTGTGATTATTTTCTATTTACCCACATGCATTTTGTGATTATTTGTGATTATTTTCTATTTACCTACATACAGTATGTGATTATTTGTGATTATTTTCAATTTACCCACAAACCCACAAACACTTGGTGTTTATTTGTGATTATTTTCTATTTGTGATTATTTTCAATTTACTTACATACAGTTTGTGATTATTTATGATTATTTTCTATTTACCTACATACAGTTTGTGATTATATGTAATTATTTTCAATTTACCCACATACAATTTGTGATTCTTTGTTATTATTTGCCCAGCAAAGCGGGCGGGAATCAGCTAGTATACGATATATCAATTATTAGGGTATATGATTAAAATAAATGTCCATTACCTACTTCAAAATTATGTAGGCATATAGAAAATATTGAATATGACAATACATTTTCTTTCTTTTTTAATTTAATTCAAGTTAAATGTCAACAATATGAAAACAGAGTTTGGGTTACGAGTATTAATAATTTATTGGAATCTGTTACTTGTCTGAGATAATTATAAACTATTTAGCTCAATACTTTCACAAAGCGTTTAACGAGTTATTTTTTGTTAAAAAAAGTTTTTTTTTTGTTTTTTAAGTACATATTTCCTTATCCATAATTGTATCCATTGACAAATATTCCTTCATTTCTCCCTGCACCTCTTTTAAAATGTCGGTGTTAATCCTATTAACTACTTCATTTTTCGCTGCTAATATTGCTTTTGTGCACAACCACTTAACAAATCCTATTTTGTTGCAATTCCGAAAAAACTTGAGCAATGAGTTCCACGTCATTTTTTACTAAATTGCAAAATTCTCTTGGTAGTGATATATAACCTTCAGCGTCAACATCTAAACAACCATCGCCAGTTTTCAACAACATTTCTGTGTGATTTATTCTGTGTGATTTATTGATAAACTATGTTTTAATCTTTTTTTTTAACTCCCGCTAAAAAAAAAGTATATTTTTTAATAAAAAGTATCCTTTGTTACTTCTAATACCTCCAAAAGTACGTGTACAAAGTTTCATAATGATCGGTTGAGTAGTTTTCGCGTGAAAGCGTAACAAACAAATTTACATTCGCATTTATAATATTATAGTAGGGATATAATTAATCAATCTATTTATAAATGTAATTTATGAATAGAGAGAAGATATTTAAGAAAAAGTATTATAATAAATATATTAAATAACGGTTAATTTAAAAACATAAAGGTACTAGTGCTATTAAATCACTACATACGTCTTCTCTTTCACATCGTAAAGACGGCTGGTAGAATGTCTTTGAGCATTAAGCCCGTCTTTTGCACGTTATTTTTGTGTTGTGCAATAAAGAATTAAAGAAATAAATCCTTGTGTGTGCTAAATCCAGTTAGATCTCAAGTTTCGTTTGAGATACTTTATTTGAAATGTTGACTTTGCTTTCCTTTACGAAGAATCAGAGTTACGACCTAACAGAGCATTTAAAGTGAGTGTTTAATGCTGGGCAAGAGAAAATAAATCTTTAATTTTTGGAGCTTTGAGCTTAATTTAATAAATATCAAGTTGTAATTATATATGATATTACTTTTCAACTTTCTGACTAATTATTTGCTACTAGATACTTCTCTCCTTCTGAAATATTGTTCAGAATTTAGTATACCTATTTAATATTTACCACGTTCGTAATAATATATTCGTTAAAGTTCGAAAAAAAATTATATATGCAATTAATAAAATTAAACTGAAACATATTATATTTTTACTTCCGTTAAAATATAATAAGGTTATAAGGTAAATAAGTTTTAAATTTATCGACACGATCCATAAACGAATTAAAGCCTGGAGTTGGTTAAAGTAAGTAAATACATGACAAAAAAAATACCGAAAGGCAATATAGGGTATCTAACAAGATCGCTCTCGAGAATAAGCTCTTATGTAAACGTGGATTACAAACAGGGCTGTGCTACGTGTAATGAATATATATTTATTTATAATTTAATGGAATTACAACAGTATAAAGATAACATAAAGACGAAGTTGTTTGTTTATTTATATCAGTACTTTGTGATAGCATCTAAGATGATAATAAAAATAGATACTCCCAGTATTTTAACAGACTACCATTTATAACAATTATTTTCTTCGTTCCAAACAGCCCTACTTTTTGACGTCAGAGTTGTATGGGTGGTTTTTGTTTTAGTTCTACGAGCATTAATTACAGTACAGTGACGACATCATTTAAAAAAACCTTAAAATCAGTACTCGATATTGCATTATAAATTTAATTATGGTTCATAATTATTTTGTCATCACAAATATAATACTTGACTGGAAAGTTGTCTTTTTGTTGGTAAATAATTGTGTTGCCATTGGTTGTTGTATTATTATCTAAGTAATGATAGTGAAGAGGAATGTTAAACTATAAAAATGTATTTGTATTTTTTATTCACCTTTTTTATTAAACAATTGAAGTCTTCAAAAAAATGACAACATTTCTCAAAATTTTTTATATAGAAAAAAGACTATTATATTATCATTAAGATTTATCGCTTACGATTTAAATAAGGATATGTACAGGTCAGTTGTTAGAAAATAAATGTTTTCTAATGCCGTCACTACTGTCATTTGATATTGTATTATTATTGTACTATTAGTATATTCATCATTATTTTGTTTATATTTCAATTTTATTTCAAATTTAGGAGGAATGTGTGCTTCATAGATTCCCTCCTTATTTATATACACAGTAACTGTTTGCGAATAGTTATTAAAGGATACATTTAGCTGTTATATCTTTTTTATATATATAAATACAGTTTTTCTAATATTGCGACAAATAATTTATTAGGATCCGAGCATGTATTCCGTGACAATTAGGTGATGATTTATGAAGATCTTAAATTAAAGGTACAGCGCTATTTTACATACTTTATTTTTAATATTTGATAAAAATAAACAAACAAAAGTACAAAAAGTTTAGAAATCGTTGTTTTGGGTTTTATTCTTTACTGAAACCCGCAATCGTTTACAGGTTTATAATATGTATAGATATAGATTTTAAAATTAAATACTTTGTCGATAACTTATTAATTATTATACATATATTATACTGGTTGAAATAGAGAATTTGGATAAACGCATATGAGAATTTTATTCTACAATAGACACGAATAACATACGAAATGTTCACAAAATCTTCTGGTATTCGATAAAAGATATGTATTTTCCTTGGAAATACTTTTTTTATAATAATAATTAAAAATAACATAAATAATATATTTCCTAGGCAATACATATTTAGCAAAATGTCAAGAATAAATAGGTTTAATATTTTAATACCCAAAGAGTAATTAAAATTATCAAGATGGGACATTAGTCCTAGTAAGGAATCATTCTTAGTATTAAGTATTGCAATGCAATTTTCATTACATTTTGTACACTAAGGAATAATTCCTTAATTATTATTTGTGCTTTCCAGTTGTGAAAATTATTTTGTTTATAATGGTGACATAATTAAGAGCCCTTTTTTATAATATATTTATTATTAAAATGCTGATAATTCAAGAATGAATGTAGTTTAAGATTAGTTAATATTTATATAAGACTAAGATGAGACAATTGTTTCTTATTATATGATAAAGAAATAACAACGATTAATAGTACATGTAGTTAAACTTACATATATTGAATGTCAGCATGCATTCAAGGTTTAATATTAAATTCTGAATTAAAAATGTTCTCCAGTTGATAATAGCTCGTGCATTTATTAATCTTATTTAAGCCTCGAATAAACAGATATTTATTCTTGAATTTATCAGCGGCTGTCTATTACTACTGATTCATGATCTCGATGCACCTAAGTTGACTAAATTGACGTGGACCTTAACTAGTAACAATAGCAAGTAAATTAAATTATTGAGTATTACAAGACTTTCAAATTTACATCAGTATTGTATTTTTAAACGTTTTTAAAGCTATAAATTGTTTGTATTAGACAAACACGTGTTTAAAGGAAATAATATGTATTTACTTTATTAATTTTGTATCAGTTGATAGATTTCATTAAATACTTTTTATTTTAATTGTTTTTATTCTGACGCTACCTACGAATACAACACTTAAAATACAATACATGCAATTGCAACTTGTTCCGGGCTAGTTATCTGTAAACTTTGTCTTCTATGAAAATTGGTGTTAATTTAATTACTGCCATTAATCGCTTTTTTGTATTATTGTTATTATTTGCTAATGAAATCAAGTCAATATAATATTTAAAGTATCTATGATTAAATTTACAAAAAAATAACACTAGCACTAAATGTTATTGAAATTGGGGTTTAGTAAATATGATAAACGCATTTAAATTAAAATATAAATAATATCAATTTACAATTAAATAATAATTAATTTTTTGCTTTGACTTAAACTTTTTATAATTAGTATTAAAGTGGTTTATATCCTTTATGCGATCACGTTGTTCCTTTTATCTACTGGTTATATTTCCTTATAACATATCTAATATTTTTTTACTACTTTGTGATTTAGGTTCATCTTACGATAAATACATATTCTATGTATATTGTATGTGTATGCGTGAATGTATATAGATATATTTTTCTATATTCTTACTTAAATTGTGTATATATGTATCTTTATAATATTATTATATTATTATTCTTTATAAAATACTTATTTTAAAGTGACTGTTCCTGTTTTTTTTTTCTGTTTTGTTTTTTAATTTAAAACTATTGTTAAGTTAATGTTATATTGTTATTGTCATTTTCAATGAAGGCACAGTGCGACCAGGCTCAATAAATGGCAGCCACAGAATACCAGCGTTGAGATTTTTCTATTCTCAACATATGCTGAGTGGTCATCCAATTCGGATGATATAGGAAATATTTTATTTATGTTAATTTTACTTTTATTTAATTTCTAATATGTGTACCTAATAATCTATGTTATCCGAAGAAAGTGTTTTGATTTGATTTGATTTGAAATATGTAAAATCTTAAATTTGCGAAAACTGTTAGGGGTCAATAAAAATGACACATCAGTTTTAATAAATATATACAAATACTAAAATTTGTGAAATTTGAAAAACAAACAATATGTTTTATAAATATTAAAAAGAATAACCATGTTTTTAAGGTTTTATTTTCCAGACTCATATGTGAAGTCCAATAGATTAAGGCTGGGGTAAATTTATCCATCGAATTAACTATTATTATATTTAAACATAATGAAAATGTAAAAATGATTTTTATATACATTGAATATATTGAAAAACATAAATATTTTTTTTTATTATTCCAATTTGTATTATAAAAATAAATTCAATATTAAAATAATCAATACTTACACTACAATGAACAAGTTAAAGAAAGCCGAAAATGAAGGAAGAAAAATTCTTGATTGACCCTTATCAGTGTTTACATTATTTATTAAAACAAAAGACGCTGAGGGTTAATGAACTAAGAGTCAATGTTAAGTCATTCGAGTGATAAAATAATGCTTCATCGAAGATAGAACTTTATAAGCCCATTATAGACAAATCTGTAATGCGTATTTATCTGAAAAATTAAAGAGGCTTCTACAAAATTACTGATTTGCCTTCAGTACGGTGTTCATTTACATCTTCGTCTATAAATAATACAATGATGATATGTTTTTTATATAATTTTAAAAGTTGGATAAAGATATATTTTAAATAAAAAATCAGATAGATTTAATTGGTTCAGTAAAATGAAAATAAATTTAAAAAAGCCTGGTTGGTAATGATATCTAAAGGCACACAAAAATTTTCTACCGTTTAGTTAAACTTGAAAAGGTTATCCGTAAATATATTTTTAAGTGTAGCGTCCTTTTAACATAAAACAGTATTAACTAGAGCTATACTTATTATATGGTTTATAAATAAAGTAAAACATTTATTACGTAAAATTTGTATAAGTAATATAATAAAAGTAATGAAATAACGTACGCCACATGCAAATCCCTAAATAATAGCTTATGAAATGATCGAAATTAAATTAAATCGCACTTAACTGAATTTAGTAAGCGTTTACTGTATCAGTTAACAAGGTATAAGATACTTAACAAGGTATAAGGTACTTAAATAAGTTAACAAGGTATAAGGTATAAGGTATTTATAGGATATTTTAATCCAGAAAAAAAAATCTGCAAAATACTTAAATTCAACGTAAAATTATAATAAAACTAAAGATAATATCTAAAATTTATGTAAAGAAAGATAAATTTTTGTAAATAAGGTCTTCAGATTAAAAGGCTTTAAAAGCTTCATTTACTACGTTTATTTAATAGCTTAGCTATTTTCAAGACCAGAGAGAGTTATTGATGGCGCTGTAGAATATATTTTTATCTTATTATTACATTTTTATCTTGATGAATGGTTAATTTACTAGGCTTTATTTGTCCTTAATATAAAATCGTTAAGCCTTGACAGCTTAACAAATAACTTAAGTACTTTTTTATTCATATTAGCACTATAATGAAAAATACAGAAAAGCAACAAAAGATAAAGCCTTATTAAATTATTTATTAGGCAATTTTCACGAAATTTCTCGCTTTTCTAGATCGGTCCGACATTGAAACTGTTAGTTTAATACACCTACCGTGTTATGGGGCCAAATTATTGTTTTTTTTTTTCATTAACTTCAAAGTGTTTGTTTCTTTTCTGATAGCGAGCTGGTAAATACACTATGTGACGTTGAGAAAACAAACTTTTACTACTGTATTTTTATTGCTTAATATTTTTTTAATAAACCAATGAGGTCATTTATGAGTTTCACTCCTAGAATACAATTACTTGAAACTTAGAAGTTAAAGTGACGACATGAATTGAAACGGTAATTGTGGACAAAAATTATAGGCATAAAATGCAACTACCAGCGTGTTAAACAGTTGTGATTTAGAGAAAACAAGAAAAGGATAAGCAACTCCTTTCCTTATGAAAATTATTCTAGTAAATCTATTCACTAAAATACAATAAACTGGTTAGTTGACTTTCTTGGCCTTAAAAAAAAATTGCCATTTTTTTATATATGAGTATATATTCGTAGAGTAAAACTAAAGCTGAATATCATAATATCATTGTTTTTTTAATAGAAGACTTGTTAGTTAACCTACAACTTTAACCTACAAATAAAAATTAAAAATTAACTTAAAAAAAGTATATTATTTAATAATTTCTATTAAATATAGTTTTGAAAATTACCAAATGGTACAATATCAACCAAAATATAGCCATATATTACTATAACAACCATATTTCACAATACAGAGAGGCTTTACACAAAAATTGTACAAGGCGCATCGCACCGTGTCATTAAATTCGATATTAGTTCTAACTATATGACTCTCTTGATATTCGCATCCAAGAGGTAGCGAGGATATATGAAGCAAAGAAAGGAATCCCTAAACTAATGCTATAAGGTAAAGATTTTGAGCAAATGGTTTCGTACATCTAAAACCTACAACTGTCTGATAGATGAAGAATGCTACAATGATCACAGAAATTATTCGACAAAGATCTTAACTGACGGCAGTAAGATTGATGGTGAGGTATGGAACGGTTTATGGATTGGCGAAACCAAGGCTATCAAGTTTACCCTTCCATCGTTTGAACCGTCTACTAGGTAGAATTATGTGCTTTAAATAGGGCATCAAAGGAGGTTTTAAAAAGCCATGAAAAAGACTTTGGAATATAGTTACTCGATGGCGGCTCTTCAGATAATAAGAAATGCAGAAACAACTAATCCCATGGCTGTGTGGACACGAGCAAGCATAATACGATACGAGATGCTCGATAAAAACGTCTCCCTTTACTGGGTCAAAGCACATATCGGCCTGGTGGGAAATGACACGGTCGAATTTCTAGTGAAAGAAGCTGTGGTAGAAAAAGAAGAACGATCTAAAAAGAAGACTACGAATTTCACCCGATATCTTTCGATATCTTTGCAGCGCGAAATTAGGATTAAAATACTGCGAGAATGAAATATAAGATATAGAATCAGCGAGACGGCCTCTATTAGAAAGATCTTCTTCCCGGCTACCATCACGGCTTATAAAGTCATAAAGAAGTTAAAGCCAAGTAGTGTTTACCGCACAGTTTTTTACCGGACATGGTGGCCTCTTGGCTTATTTACATAGATTTAATTAGGTATAATCCAGCATGAGTATGTGAACCAGCACAGAGCGACGAAGTGCCTCACTTAATATTAAAATGCCCAATGTTAATTAAAGATTGATTTAAAATAGAGCAGTAACTTAGGCATAAAATTGTCGTCGAAAATTGTTAATGAAATGTAAAAAAAGAGAAATATTTGTAAAGCAAATCCTGTTTAAAGACCATAAAAATAGTTAGAGATAGAAATAAGAACAAATAACAGATAGCTAATAAAATTAAGTCATAAATAGATTAATTTATACTAATAGTATTGTAAATTATAGGATAGTAAATTAGTATGTTATTTCTGGCCAGTGGTTGTATGTTAATTAAACTATAAACTTTTGTAATAAATAATAAAATTAATAAACAAAAAATAACAAACTTCAGGGGATGAAATAAACCACAAACCATGAAAAAGTGCCTTTAAAAAAAAAGATATTTGACAATACGTGTGACCACACAAATATACAGGTTGTTTATATTGAGAACGGTTATTCACATCCGGGATATTTATGTATTATACTTCCTTTACTTCAGCTTCACGCCATATCCCCTGCGGGGTAGCCAGAGACGACGGATGGCCAACCGCTACGGTCCCTGCATACCTCTTTAGCCTCGGCCACAGACATCAACCTCTTCATACTTGCCCTCCGGGGGTCCTCATGCTTTTTAAGTGACCTTCCTCAAATATTTTAAATAACGTGTTTACGAAGGTTACTCGAGGCCTCCCCCTGTCTCTCCTACCGCTCACCCTTCCTGTATAAATCTTTTTAACCATTCTTTCATCAACCATTCGTTCGACGTGCCCAAACCACCTGAGCACGTTCTTCTTCATTCTCACTGTAACATCTTCACTAGTACCTGCCATTCTGTGAATCTCTTCATTGCGGATTCGGTCAGCTAGGCTGAATCCGGATATTCTGCGAAGAGATCGCATCTCCACAGCATTAATCTTTATTACATTCTTCTTCTGTGTTACGTTTGGCTGCCGCATAACAGCGTCGGTAGCAAAACCGCATTTTATACAGCCAAACGTGCAGCTCTGCTGACGTTTCGCAGTATCAACAATGCAGCCAGAGCACCGTTGACTCTGTTACCGGCAGCAATACGCCTTACGACATCCATTTCGTATCTTCCGTCTCTGCTAAACATACTTCCCAAATATACCACTTCATTCACTTGTTCTATTATCTTACCATTCACGTTGATCTTACATTCTGTTCTTTCTTCATTTCTTTCAAATATCAGAACCTTCGTCTTATCTGCATTCAGGTTTAGACCATTATTGTCACACCCATCTTTCAGAGTGGTGACCAATGCCTGTAGATCGCATTCTGATGATGCAATGAGCACTGCATCATCTGCGTATAGCAAGCAATTGACTTTAAGGTCACCTACTTTCACTCCCATGTCACTGTCTTTCACGCCTTGGAGACAACTATCCAAATTCAAATTGAACAACCAAGCTGGCATAGCGCAACCATGCTTAACACCCGATTGGATGTCAAACTAGTGCGACATGCCAGCTCCTACTCGCACACAGGCTGAGTGATCTCTGTAAAGAGATTTTACAAACTGTAGCAAGGGTCCGTTCAGATTGTATCAGACTGTGAACCTTTGCCTTTATACAAAGGTACGATGACTGCACCTCGCAAATCGTCTGGGACTTCTATTGATTTCCAGCATAAATTGCACAAGAACCAGAACAAGTCCAAGACGCGCGGCCCACCATGTTTAATCATCTTGGCAGTAACTTCATCTGCTCCCGCAGCCTTACCACATTTCAGACTTCGAATCTCGCTTTCCACTTCTTCCAAACTGATTTCACCATCGGCTACATCTGGACTCAGCATTTTACTGGTACTTAAGACCGAGGCGTCCTCACATTCATACCGCTGCAAAACGTGTGCTTGCTCTGTTAAAATTTCACTGCTCTTCGAAAGAACCCCTATCATTCTACAGGTTATCGAACAATCCCGGGAATCACTAACATCTCGCCAGAAAAGCTTCGTGTTTTCCCGGAAGTTATTTGTCAACCTTTCATCTCTTTCTCTCAGAATTTTCACGCTTCATCTTTATAA
Source organism: Melinaea menophilus ssp. n. AW-2005 (assembly GCA_918358695.1). Taxonomy (NCBI): domain Eukaryota; kingdom Metazoa; phylum Arthropoda; class Insecta; order Lepidoptera; family Nymphalidae; genus Melinaea; species Melinaea menophilus. The sequence continues at coordinate 10,311,167 of OU911057.1, read as the reverse complement.
ATGCTTTCGTTTTGTGCTTTTGTTGCTTGTACTCTCTTTTTCTTATCTCTCTTATACTTTTATCCTTACCCGAGGCCTTATAATCCAGCCACGCTTTCTTCTTTAACTCCACAGCGTCTTTCACTCCATTCCACCATTCATCGCGCTTTTTACTAAAACCTCTTTTTCTTTTACCACATACCTTTGTCGCTACTTATACCATACCATTCCTAAGGTTCTGCCAGCATACTTCAGCACTTTCATTTCCAAAATCACAACTTTCAAGCTTCTTGGAAACCCTTTCTTGATATTCTTCTCTGATCGGTGGATCTTGAAGCTTCCAGCTTCTTTTGCGATAATTCGACTCCAAGCTTGGACACGTTGTGCGGCTGCCCCAAGCTGCAAACAGACCTCTTATTCTAGCAACGACTAGATAATGGTCTGTTCCCAGATCAGCACCCCTAAACACTCGCGTGTCCATAACTTGGCTTCGAATTCGCTGATCCAACAGGAATAAATCAATCATACTTCTTTCTTCCATTCGCTCCCATGTGTACATGTGAATTTGTTTGTGATCCGTGTTGGCCACAAATAATTTTCGCTCCTTACAAAATTCCAAAATAAGCTTTCCAGCCTCATTTACTCTCTTGTCTCCGTACTTGCCTAGCACGCTTTCATAACTACTTCGCGCGGTTCCAACCCATCTATTAATATCCCCACATACTATCAACTTTTCATTACTTCTGACAATACTTAGAACATCCCTGACACTCTCCCAAAACTCCTCAAGCTCGCTCATTTGAGCTGAGGTTACTGCATACACGGCTAACAAGAATACTCTTGCTATCCCCAGCTTAAAGCAAACCCAAAGAATCTTCGGGTTGATCGCCTTGTATTCTACCATAGCATTAACCATTCGAGAAGACAACAATATGCCTACACCTTGGCAACCTCACTCACCCTTTGGAACCCCAGCCCAGAAAGCGACCCGGTTGCCAGGTAAATCGGTCGTATCATTGCCTTTTCGCTTGGTCTCAGACACACAAATAACATCTAGATATTTGTCATCCATCATATCTAATAATTCATTCATTTTCTGTTCCATTCCTCCTCTTACATTCCACGTAGCTATTTGTAGCTCCGTTCTCCACCTCCCGCCGTTCGGAACATGGCGTGTTGGTTGGCGGTCCCCAACGCCGCATTTTTTCATATTATATATTACATACACACATTTTTATTAAAAAAATACAATAATAAATAGAAATTTTAAATACAAAAACTATATACACTCATCTGGCATCGACAACTAGCAAACAATTATTGGTGAAATACTTAATATAATATACATTGCAATATAAATTTAAGTTCAAAATAACGAATATAAAAATATAAAAATTATTATAAAATTAAAAATTAACCACTATTGTACTTCACCACAATGAATATGAATGGATACAACCTTTAAAACAAAAGTTAAAATATATGCTAATTATTCGCTCGATAATATTATATAGAAATTATTATCTTTAATATATTTAATTTGTGCATTCAACATTAAATTGATTCAAACAAAAAAAATAAATAACAAATTTTTGTTAAAAACACATATAAAAATATTATATTTACACCACATTATTATTCTAGAATTTTATTACACTACATCTCATTATAACTATATTAAAATTAAAACTATAGAACATACTATTGTATAAAATGTTCGTTATTATAACACATACAGATCACCACACTAAGATCTCTTTGGTATTTTACACTTTACTTTTAGTTTTGAAATGCCTGTTTTTATTGTTTTTTTGTAGACACACTTGTTTTTCGATTTCCATTTGTGGTGGAATTGATTTTTGAGTGGAGCTGGCGGCCAGACTTTTTGCAATATATTTTACAGAAAACCATGATTTATAGAGTAAATAAATATATCTTTCAAATTAAGTGGGTATAAAAATATTTATTTCTAGGTCTAACAATACTGCCTAAGGTATCACCGTTCTGTTTGATCATTAATAATTTTTTATCATATAAAAAGGTTTATTTTACATATATATATACAATAAAAGATATTATTATAAAACTCCTGTTTTATTATATACCAGCTGAGATCTTCAAACGGATGAACAGATTAAACAAGATCTCGGTAACGTATAGTGTTTGACTTAAGTCACTCTCAGGAGAAGAAAAATATTGTAATAAATTTCTGAAAAAACTTTTAAATATTGTAATTATATTACTAAATTAGATATGTAGATAAAGTATCTATATTAAGATAAAAAAGAGCTCATATGGTAAGTTGGCTTATACACAATAATAACCGAAACCACTTTTTAGCACAATATATGAGATAATATAAACGAAAAGCAATTTCACAAGAAATGTTTACAGTTTTTTATAAAAAAATAAACAGGAACTTTTTATTTATTGTTAAATGTATTAAACATAGATATTTCTTATGACGTTAGCAATGAATACAATTTCTGTAATTTTAGCGTAAAAAGTACTTACTTTTTACACTAAAATTACAGAAATTACCTCAAGATACTACTTAGTATCTTGAGGTAAAAAATATGTTAAAAAGTGGATCACTTATATAGAACTACATTGCATAATTGACATTTGTTGGAATACCATTTATCATAGGTTTTAAATTTAAATACAAATATGGCAGAAGCGGAAACAAATCTATGTTGAGTAAATATTTAGATGAAATGATTCTTTTTTAATTATACTAAAGACAAATTATCCGGATTTCAAGTGGGATGGGTTGATTTTCCTTGAATTGCACTTTTGTTCAACTGAAATGTCCACTCTTTATTTACAATAATTGTAATTTAAAATTTATTACTAATTTTATTAATAGTTATTATTTATTCTTGCAACTAAATTAAACTTATTTAATATAAATATAATAATGTTTTTATTAAAGTTATTATTGATGACCCGTCATCAATTTATAAATTTTCTAACACATTGAATTACAAATAATGGTATAAAAATGTGGCAAGCGAGATATAAAGAGAATTGCCAAATAAATAACTTCAACAAGTAACAACAGTAAATAGTCTGTGACTTTTTATAGGCACCTTTTTGTATCATTCCCATTATAGTTCAGAAACAAGCTTTTACGAAAAACACTTGACTTGGTGAGCGGTCAAGGTTTAATGATTGTACTTTAAGGAAAACTGAGGCAGGAAACAGGAAACAGGAAACTGAAATAAAAAGATTAGTTATAATTTGTTTTACTTTTTTTTTTAAATAATTATAAATAATTATAAGTACAAACATTAAATAAGATATTAAAAGATATTCTGGATATGAAGAAGATTCGTATTACTTTTCCTAGTATTATTAGAATATTTAATAGTAAAATTAAATCTTTTTAGTCATTATATAAGATCAAAAATTTTAATAATTAGAATAGGAATATTAAATCCATTGTAGAACGTTATAATACGTTCATAAACAAGCACAAGTAAATTAGCGAGCTTTACTCCGGAGAGACGAAAAAATATAAAAAAAATTGAACTGATTTTATATTTTTACAATTCTGACGTATAAAATATTTTTTTTAAATAATTAAAATTTATATGTACGTATTGGAAATATAAGCTTAAAAGTAATGAAACATTATAAATAACATATATTGAAATTGACAATTAGACATACCATTAGTAGCAGTAGTAATCTCGGAAACGAACGTGAATGGCATGGTTGAAAGAAGCGAATACCAACCTATTGAAACAGTAATTGGAGCAGCGTGCCGTCATATTGTATAATACTCGTACATTTATTAGACTCGTCTATCGACCGCTGGACTCATTATTTCTGTTTTTTTTTACAAATACTGTACATATTGATTAATTAAATTTATATTTTATGTAATAATGGATAACATATTCATTATCTTCTTATAAAAATACAGATATTACTTTTTTCTTTTTTAGTACGATCACGGATGGGAATAATTTTGTGAGGTGGTGACCATTACTTATAAGCATCCTCTAACTTGAGGAACTCATATATTATAAGGAAAAGGAATAGAAGATGTTGAATAGGACAAATAATGGGGCAGAAAAATTTTGAGATATGGGCATCCGACATTACAATTATAAAAACTACAAATGTTAAACCATATATTACTACAAACAAATTGTAATAAATTGTAGTTCGCTTTTGTCTATAAATGTTAACAATTTGGTAAATAAAAACTGTAATAATTAATATATGAACAATTTTTTGTTTGCTGAAGGTATAGAGTTCTGTGGACAATAGAATAACTTTCATTCCACTAATAAATAAAAGTTGCAGTAATTTTAGGTTGAAATCTGTTTCGTAATTAATCTTTTAAGAAAAAGAAATGTGATTAAATTACCTGGACGTTACCCTTAAATATGTACATCTTTATAACTTACATACGTTGTCTCAAGAAACACTATTACTAAGAATGTTCCAATTTCCTTTACCAGATTTAGTTCAGCAGCAGTAGGCAGTCAAATAAGGATGCTTTCGGCTTTATCCTGATTTAGACTTCATAGAACTGGAAGTGACATAGTTAACTATTGTATTCTACATTTATTTAGGTCCTAGGTTTTTTTTAAATTCTATTTTGTTATAAAATATCAATTATAACTGTGACTCAAAGCGACAAACCGAATGGTTTTTTTCATTAACGGACAGTTTACACAAACATTCTCTCAAATTTTTAAATTGAAATTCGAATTATTTTGATCGCTACAGCATTTCTTAGAGAAAGGAGCAGAGCATGACATCTGCCGAATCGATCACCACACTCAACCGTTATTCTTTTGTCTGGTACCTACCTGCTTGTAAACCTACTGCAAAATTATTTCCTTTTTAACATCCAGTATAGATGAAGCTCAGAATGAAAAGAAATCTGAAAATACTAATTAAATGCTAAATAAAAAACAATTTGTTGAACCATTACACTTAGACAACGAAATTAATATGTTTTATCTACGATCTAAAAATATCAAATTGAAATATTTGAAGAAAAGAAAAAAGAAAATTGAAGAAAAACAAATTAAAACAAATTCAAAGAGGACAATCTACCTACATACAACAATACAATACCTACATACAATACATAATTTAATTTATATAATTTGATTAAATTTGAATCTCACACACTTGACGACAAATAAATTATACAGTGAGATTAAATATATATAAGTTCTAGGTAATTCGATTTAATAATACCCTACTTCATATTACATACATTTAATTATGACGATATTGAGAAGTTTAAGGAATTTATACTTTTGAATGATAATAAATCCTAACTTAATAACAAGTTACATGAAAATATTATTTATAATAAAAATATATTTATTAATATTAATTTAATTCATTAACTAAAATTTGAGTCTATTGTAAATTGTAACACTCTTATATACTAATATATAAATTGGAAATGTTAATATAAGAATAATATGTTTAAAATAAAGCTATGATTATATCGCTTTACTGTAAAAAATATTAAACTCTAAGGTTAATAATATAATCCTAGTGTAATATTTAATTAATCAGTGTTTTGACTAAAGCGAACTATCGCTTTCTTATAATTCTTTATTAGTTATAATGTATACTAAGAAATACTAAGTTTCAGTTCAATTACTAATCGGACATTCAAGTGAAAGAAACAGTGAAGTACTTTAGTCCCACTTAGTTTATACAAATAAGTGTAACTAAAGTGCTAGGAACTTTTATCATCTATAGGATTAATTTGGAGGTTCTGTTAAATATTTAGAGACTGAAAGTACGACGAAAGTTTTGTCTTAAACAAAAACTGTTTAATTTATATATCTTTGTAATAATGTAATTCATAATTTAATCATATTATATAGTACATAGTGCGTGAAGTATATAAGGGGGAGGTACATAAGAGAAGCATCTATTAAAAGAACAAAAAAAAAATTTATTCATTTAATATTACATGTATTCGTATGTTAACTAAGTTAGAGTGTTTAAAGAAATATTTGTCGAGAGGCATAAATAGATTTTTATGTACCGTCCTTAAAATTATCAAAACTATTGACCATATATAACATAAACATTATAATATAGATAAAATATATAAAGGAAAATAGTTATCTGGTATCTCTCAGTAGCTGCACGAAATGCTTTAACTTAACATAAAGCAGATACTGAAACGGCTGTCACACATACGGATAATATACATTTCTGAGATACCCAATCACTAAAGGTTATAAACGTCAATTGACGTAATGAGATATTGCCGTAATAATAAAAATAATACATTTAAATGGACCATTATCGTCATGAAGTTAATAAATGCCAAAGGATGTCAAGTAAATAAATATATATAAAAAAAATACTAAAACAAGAAAGACCCGAAACATCAACTTCTTGGAGTACATCCTTATGCTTTGCAGGTCTGGACTACTTTATCAGGTGTAGGTGGGATTTTGCCATAAAATAATCGGATATGATGTTATAAAATATTGAAATTTAGAGAAACATACAATATAAACTTAGATACACATGAACTAGTTCATAACACATAACTTTTGAACTTAGCCCTTGTTTTATGCGTGGCGTTGAACACACAATACTTTTAAAGCAAAAAGATGTTTTATTCATCGAAATGCTTTTCATATGACTTTCAAATGTCTTTTCGTGTAATGTATGTAATTAATTAATAGATCTCTGAATTTAATATATTATACAATTCTTAATTGATTATTTTGATATTAATGCAGTATAAATTTAAATATAATTATCTTCTTATTAAACAATAGTAATATATGGTTAGATAAAATAATTGAATTTTTCAAGAACAAAACTCACCTACGTTTCTCTGACGTCAATAGAAAATAGTGTTGTCGTATCAAATTAAGACGTTCTTATATATTCTAGCATATATAAGCATACTATAAAAAGTTTTTTAAATATCTATTTTCAGTAATAAGTTAAATATTAGATTGATTTTGTATTTATTAAACACATTATTATATTTCTATAATTTATTTAAATATTTTAAAGAGTCATAAAAAAAATATTTAAAAATCTTTAAAATATATCTCTTATTTCACAGCCCTGCTTGTAATTCCCGATCATAATAGCTTATTCTCCAAGAGCGATCTTGTTTCACCTTTATTTCTTTCCGGTCCTTCAAGATTTACAAACGAAAAGTGACCTCATGGGTTTCATCTTCTTTATCTCAACCGTAGAGCATTATTAGCTTGCGTTTCGTTAAACCGCGGTTAACTACCTCATTGGAAAAGCTAAGGAGACAAAAATAACGCTATTTCAGAGATTACTTACATTAGCTTTCACAATTTTTAAAACAACTTATTAAAAAAAAGTTAAATTTGATTGTAATAAAAAAGAATTATTAAAAAAAAAGGTAATCCTATAGGAACGTGAAACATAATAATAAAAATAAACTTATTTAAGACAAACCTCGCTGCCCCCTTGTGAATTGCTCTACCTATCAAAAAACTGTATGAATCGCTCGACTTGGTCAACAACTTTTTTGCTTTAATCGGTGCTAAACTTGCCAACACTATCATAGAAAAACGACGTCCTTGTAGTGCTAGGCAATAATTGTAATGATGCACAATCGAGACACCAGGGTATTGTGGTGAAATTTAAATGCAGAATTAAGATAAGAAATGGACCAGATTGTGGTGAAATTGAGTATATTATCTTACATTTAAAAACGATTTTGCTACTATTGATTAAAATACTAACTCTGGTAATTAACCATGCCCGTAACTAACTATAAGTAGTTCTAGTGCATCCGATATATAAATGTGGTGAAAGAAATATTATCGGAAATTACAGGCCAATATTAGTTTGTAATCTCAAAAATTACTGAAAAATTATTAAATAGCTGAATTACACAATTTTTAGAAATGAACATAGTCATGAAATCTAATTAATTTGGTTTTATGAAAAATAAATCAACAGAAGAATTCTAGTACTGACCGAAACCATAGCTTTGACAGTAAACCAAAAGTTAAAACCAAACTGCAAAATTGTCACCTATGTAGATGACATGGCGTAAACTTTTCATGGAAAAGACTGGGAGGAAATTGAATATACAAAAAAATACAAAGAATGCGCTTAGAATTATGATGCAATTGTGCCACATGCACCGATGACAACTTTGTTCCTTGTAATTGTTTTGCTCGAACTCCTACTATAGAAGATCTGGGACTTAAAATGCACAAATAAAAATTAATATAAAATTGGTTAGCACAAATAACTAACCTAACCTGTCCAATTAGAAAACTACCGCGTTATTTTTCTTATCGAACTTAAAATTTCAAAACATTTTTTCTCTTTCTTTTTTAAGTGTAATTATTATTATTATTATTATTAATGACAAAGAATCCAGTCGTTCGTTCGTCCTCGACAAACAGAAAGGTTCTCTGTTGTACATGGTCGTTGATATTGGGGCGATCCGGACCAGAGGTGAGAACAGTACTTGTGTAGCCAGACCTGCGCCTTATAGAGCACAAGTCTTTGGCCAGGGCTAAAATACCGCCTCGCTCTATTAATCTCTCCCAACTTGACCTTGCTCTTCAGATGACCATGAAACTGACCCAGGCCCAGTATACTGATCCTTGGCGAGACATTAAGAGGAGTGCTCTCGAAGAGCGGTGATACGATAAATTATGTTTTCGTAATGGTAAGCGCCTAAACTTGTGTCTTTTGAGGATTAAATTGCACGTGGTGCAGTTTACCTCATTCTGTGACCACCCCCAGGAAGTACTTTATAGAAGACCCAAGCTTCATTTGGCACTTGTCGACATTTTCCCGAGAGATCCCTGCATATCCGAAATATACCGCATCCCCAGTGCTCTCTTCCGCATAACAATGTATGTTGGAATTATCCAACATATCATTGATGTGCAGGAGAATCAGAGTTGGGGATAGCATTCAGCCCTAGATTACACCATAATTCTTGGTTTTGGGGTCCGAGCAAAAACCATCGAAAACGTCCTGTATGTTCCGCCTATTGACAAAGCTGGTAATCCACTTATTTAACGGGAAGCCCATGCGAAGGAAGTTTCGAAAGAAGTCTCATATATGTCATACACGATTGAAGGCTTTTGTCATATTCAGATCAACTGCCAGACCCTCTCCCTAGCTTTCAGTAACCGTATCCAACTTAAGGGGAACTTAACTTTATACTCGTATAATGGAAGATCACCAACCGTTTGTTAGGCTTCCGAATTCTCTCACTCACTGTCTGAACATAACCAAATAATTTCGGTTACTCATCGATCTTCTGTGAAAGGGTGATCCTTACCCGGTTGAGCTAGTCCAAAACGAGCTGCTTTCAAATAACCACAGCTAGGTTCTGTGGTCTATATGCTTCCTTTTTTATATATAATACAATTACTTAATGTCGCTCCACTAATTCTAATTTTATATTAGTAACAACTTAACAGTAACATTAGTAACAAAAACCTATTCTGAGTGTAAGACGCTGACAACTGTGACACATTAATACTACTAGAGTTGCCATCGCTTATCTGTAAATTAAACACAAATGTTGTTAATAATAATATTACTAAGTGTTTAAATAAGTAAATAATAATAATTACTAATTATTATTGGCCTTTACGTATATTCATTAGACATCACATCTTACTTTCTATAAGAAATTATAAACTAATCTGTCATGTTTATGCCGTAAAATTATATTACAATACTTATTTTATTTTCTGCTGTTAATCTTCCACTGCACTATATTAACAATTAAAGTATTTTTTCTATTGAGTATTTTGCAAACCCTACTGACTTTTGTGACGTCATCGAAGGGGAGGAGGAGGAATTAGATTCATATTCGATACAAAGTATTACGGAAATGCGGATTATGTTCTAAGTTAGTTAAGTGGTAGTTCTGTGAAGTACCTAATTGAATAAATCGATTGAGATAATTGATAATACAATTCTATATTAACGATAAATTATATAAACTGTAATACTAAATTTCTTTAACAAATAACTAGAAATTAAAAGTATCTAAAAACTATAGTGTCACTTAAACATGAAAATTACATATTCTTAAAAATTTTAACTGCATCATGAATTTGCAAAAATCAGAAAGCAATAGGAAATCAAATGAATGATAAGTTGTCTTGTGTGTGCAACATAACAATAACAATGTATTTTTGTAATTTAAATTAACATTGCATCGTATTCCTACTAAACTCAATAAAACTTTAATTTATCGTAAAAGTTTTTCATTATTGTTATTTTAAACCCCTTGAAATACCACATCTATTATATAAAAATGAATCGCAAAATGTGTTGGTAAGCGCACAACTCAACAACGCATGGACCAATCTTAACAATTCTTTTTTTTAAATATTCCTTGAAGCCCAAAGATGGTTCTTACGGCGAGAAAAATTCGAATAATTTCCAGGAAAACCCTAAAAGAGCCCTTTTCTTTTTCCTATACAAATATTTTCTAACTAAATTTAGAGTCAATTTGAACTGTACTGCTATACAATAAAGTTCATATTAGATTACAAGCACTCATTTTTGTCTAAACAATGTAGGTGTGTTGCTAACGTCGAAGAGTCAATTCGCACTTTATTGTCTCTGCGCAAAGTTCAAATTCAATCAAATATATGTGTGCAGGTTCACGCAAAAGTGATAATATCGTGATCCCGACCAAATCGAAAAGTCAAAAAATTTTAGAGCTATAGATTTGATTGGCCTTGGAATATTCTTTCTTTTGTTTTAGTTTTGGAATGCGACATAAATTGTCATCAGTTTTCACGTCATTGCATCTGTCAAACAAACCGCGTTAAAAAGCGTTTATAATATTTAATAATTAATTTTGATTGTTTTATATCGTGTTTTGTGCAAAGTGTTTTAATACCTGTGATTAATAATTATTGCATGTGACATAATTTAGGTGAGTATATTCGATATGCCTCCTATAAGACGAAGTAATTTAGGTAGAAGAACCCGAAAAGCTACAAACCAAACTAATTACCGATCTTATCATACTGCACAAGAACGTGACGACCGAAAAGAACGTGAAAGAATTCGTATATCACGAACGCGGGAAGCGAGAGCGAGAGATTCCACCAATAATCCCGAAAGTTTGAATCGAGCTGCTTTCAATTATGATTTGTCAATTGACTACAGTAACCACCAACGTGTTACTATTGGATCTATGAACTTGGTTTGCTCTCATTGTAAGGCAAATGAAGCCAATGGATTGTGTTGCGCAAATGGGAAAGTGAAAATGATACCATTGGATCTACCACCAGAGCCATTGTACTCATTGGTTTCAGGAATAGAACCAGATTCCATACACTTTTTATTAAATATCCAACAATATAACAATTGCTTTCAAATGACGTCATTTGGGGAAACAAACGTAGTTCGGGAAAATTTCATGCCAAATTTTAAGGTTGGTTAATACCTATAATTAGCAGTTAATCATTATTATTTTAGTGAACAAAATTTCCTGTTAATTAAGTAAAGGTGTGTCATTAACCTTCAGTTCCTTAATCCCCAAGAAATATATTACTTAGTCATAATATTATTTGGTGATTCAGTATTAGCAATACTTTTATTATTTTGAAACACAATATAATTATTTGATGATGGATATTAGTTACAACTATTAGAAGACTACTTCCCGCGGTATAATTTATTAACCACTATAGTCGCTATTCACTAATCACTTGCGACTTCACTTCTTGATGCTAGCAGTTCCACGATACGAATGAGCCCTACTGACCGGCGAGTGACTTATATACCGTCTTGAGGCAAGTTTCGTAATAGCGGTGCTACCCTCTTTCACAATTAATCATGGCAAACTTCACGCACCAAGTATTGAGAATTTTTCTGAAGAATAATTCAAATTAGGAGACAGATATACTTTTTACGAACAAATATTATTTATATTTGACAAAAATCATTTTTTTTATTTACAGATACAAGGCCAACTATATCATAGCGCAGGTTCACTGTTACCAGTGTCAGATAGCAATTACAAATTCCTGCAAATTTATTTCATTGGCAATTCACCACAAGAAATTGATATGCGTTGTTCAAATAACAATTCAGTAAAGAGGTCTATTGTGGAACAATTACAAACTTTATTTCATGAGTACAATCAATTGATTATGTTGTTTAAAACTGGACTGGATCTGATGCCATCTGATAATCACAAAATTGTAATCAGAGCTGATAAAACACCTGTTGGCCAACATGCAAGACGTTTTAATGCACCAACTATTGATGAAGTTGACATCGTTGTAGTTGGAGAAAACTTGGAATCCCTTGATATTGTTTTACATCGTCGGAATGATCAATTACAACGTATAAAGGAAACACACCGCTCATATGATGCATTGCAATATCCCATTATATTTTGGCAGGGTGAAGATGGCTATGATTTCTCAAACAAGATGATAAATCCCATTACAGGTAATAAAAAATATTAGTTTAGCAAGGAGATATATTATCAGTCACCATATTATTTTTTTAAAATTTTCAATGTTATGAAAACAAAAATCTATTTTCAGGTTCTAAAACCAACAAAAAAGTCAGTTCAATGAACTATTATTCCTACCGCCTAATGATGACAATCACATACTCAAACGTCGGCGATTATATCACAAGTATGTTGTAGACATGTATGTTAAAATTGAAACGGAGAGATTAACATTCATCAGGTTGAATCAGGCAAAACTCAGATCTGAAGAGTATATTCACCTTCGAGATGCGATTAATACTGATGTAATGCACAGAATCTTAGTCGAGTAACTATTCTTCCAGCAACATACAGCAACATACGTAAACCCTCGACATATGTATGAATATGCTCAAAATGCCATGTCATATGTTTGTCATTATGGTACAGCAGATTTGTTCATCACATTTACATGCAATCCACACTGGATAGAAATAGACACAGCCAGAGTCTTTATACAAAAGTTGAAATCTTTAATGGATTTCATTGTGAAACATTATGTGTTTGAAGAGACATGCCGCTGGATGCATTCTGTGGAGTGGCAGAAACGGGGATTGCCACATGCACATATTTTGATTTGGTTAGTTGACAAGATAAAGTCAAATGAAGTTGATGCCGTAATATCAGCTGAAATCCCTAATGTAGAAGTAGATCCTGGATTGCATGAGGTAGTTATCAAAAACATGGTACATGGTCCCTGTGGAACTCTTAATCAAAATTTACCATGTATGGTGGATGGTAAATGTTCAAAACGATATCCACGGACATTAATATCTGAAACAATCACTGGTATTTGTATCGTCGCCGAAGGACAGCAGAAAATGGAAGATCAACAATTGTCAAATTAAATCAACAAGATATTGAAATAGATAATCGCTGGATCGTTCCATATTCACCCATTTTATCAAAAACCTTCAAAGCGCACATCAACGTTGAATCTTGCCATTCAGTAAAATCTATTAAATACATTTGCAAATATGTAACCAAAGGGAGTGATATGGCTGTGATTGGTATTAATGCAGAGAAATCCAATGACGAAGTTACCCAATACTAAATGGGTCGCTATGTTAGTAGTAATGTATATGTATGAGTATATTTTACAGCACAGAACGCAGTACAAAGAGCTGTACAGCCACCATCTATTACATTAACCAGTTTTTTTTGACATGCCAAAACGATGCTTTTGCTCAAACATTGTTATATCCTGAAATGCCAAAATATTATACTTGGAATCAATCCTTAAGGAGATTTATACCACGGAATCAAGGAAAACCAGTTTCAGGATACCCAGATGTATATTCTACCGATGCGATTGGTCGAATTTATTCAGTACATCAAAGCAATGATGAAAGTTTTTATTCACGACTGCTATTAGACAATGTACGTGGCCCAACATCATTCCAACATGTACGAACTGTTGATGGTGATTTGTGTGGATCATACAAAAAAGCTTGCCAACGTTTGCGATTGCTAGAAAAATGCTCATTGGGCTCAAACTCTCAATGATGCTGTAATATCATCACAAGCTCATCAAATGCGAACATTGTTTTCTATAATCATATCTACATTGCTTCCCATCAAACCCAAAGGATTTGTGGATCAAGTACAAAGATAATATGTGTGATGATATTTTGTATCAAATACGGATTAATAAATAATAAAAAATATAATAATAATAATAAGCGACGAAATTTACAATGAAGTATTGATTTCAATTGAGGACATGTGTTTGATGATGTCAAACAAACTATTATTTCAATTAGGCCTGGCCGCGCCCAATCGTCCAATGCATGAGGCTTTTAACCAAGAGTTGCACCGAGAAAAACTGTATGATCTCAATACTTTGAAAGAATTCATTCAAACAAATCTTCCACTATTGAATGAACAACAGAAGTATGTGTTTGATACACTTATGAAAGTAATAAATGATAAAAGTGGAGGGATTTACTTCTTAGATGCACCTGGTGGTACAGGAATTTTTTTTTTATTTCATTGATATTAGCAACAATTCGCTCACAAAATAAAATTACACTTGCACGCGCTTCGTGGGGAATCGCATCAACTTTGCTTGAAAGTGATAGAACAGCTCATTCAGCACTAAAATTGCCATTACACTTGCAAAGCAACGAAACCACAACCTGCAACATTTCGAAGAACTCTGCAATGGCAAAAGTTTTGCAGCAATGTGAATTGATTGTTTGGGATGAATGCACGATGGCACATAAAAAATCTTTTGAGGCTTTAGATAGAACCTTACAAGATCTACGGAGTAATCATAACCCATTTGGTGGTACAATGATTTTATTAGCAGGAGATTTTCGTCAATTATTGCTAGTGATTCTACGATCAACGCCAGCTGATGAACTTAATGCATATTTAAAGTCCTCCAATTTGTGAAAGCATGTGAAGGTATTACATTTAAGCAAGAATATGCGTGTCAAGTTGCAAAATGACCAATCTGGAGACATATTCTCTAAACAACTCATTGACATTGGTAATGGCAAATTTCCTATAGACACCTTGACTGGTTGCATTAACTTTCCTCAAAGTTTTTTGTCAGTTAACTAGATCAAAAGATGAACTTATTCAAAAGGTGTTTCCAGATGTTGCTCAAAATTACAGAAACCATGATTGGTTGAGCGAAAGGGCTATATTGGCTGCATAAAACATAGATGTAAATGAATTAAATTTCAAAATTCAAGAACAAATTACAGGCGAATTGAGGATATATCAGTTGATTCGGCTACTAACCAAGATGATGTCGTCAACTATCCGCCTGAATTTTTAAATTCGCTGGATTTACCAGGATTGCCACCTCACAATCTTCAATTACACCTTTAATTATCGTTAGTTACAATGTTGAGAAATATCAACCAATCACGTCTTTGCAACGGCACACGGTTAGCGATAAAAATTATTGAACAACGTGATAGAAGCAACTATACTGAAAGGAGAGTATAAAGGAGAAGACGTGTTGATACCACGTATCGCAATGATTCCGACTGACAGTTTCCAGTGCGGCTTGCTTTTGCTATGACCATAAATAAGTCCCAGGGGTCAATTGTATGTTGCCTGTTCCCATGTTGGAAAACCATCAGATTTGTTTGTATTCACCAGGTTATCAAACAAAATACATTGTGTATCATAAAGCATAAAAATAAAACAGATTTTTGTTATTAGTACGATTACTGAAAATACTTATATACGTTTTATTTCATTATTCTTTATTTTATCTTATTAAAATGATAAAGTAACATATTAAAAAAAGGATAATTTTACGATTTATTTATCATATTATTTAAAATATTAAATGATAAAAAAGATCCACCAGAAATCTTAATATGTATAAATCACGTGTCACGTTGTTTGTCCGCGATGGACTCCTAAACTACTTAACCGATTTTAATAAATTTACACACCACGTACAGTTTCACCTAACTTAAAAGATATATAATAATTTTCAACTCAATTCATAGTCGCAATATTATTTTATTTGTTTATTATTTTGCAGTTAGCTCCTAACAATTCTAAAAGATGGCGGTATCTGTTGACTGGATTGAATAATTACGAATGATGTATCTACCCTACCTACATCATTCGTAAGTTTAGTGTTCCAAGTTATTTACTAAAAACTTTGTAATTTACAAATAGTGTTATAAATTTGGATTAAATTTAAAAAATAATTTTGTTTCTATTTTTGCTTAATATCGACTGTAAGAAAACATTATGATTTTCATGACAGAAGTACTCTGAACGTTACCCCTTAAATAGTTTACTACAATGTAATATATCAAAAACAAAAGTCACAGCAACGCGTGACCGGGTCTGCTAGTTATCTTATAAGGATTGTTAAGTTTTTTTATTAACTGTAAAAACAATATTAGCTTAAAATATTAAGTTTCACGTGAATATTTACAATACATTAAAACCCGAAAGCCTCACAAAGATATATTTTTTTTTCTTCTAATATTTAACTAGCTTTAGTATTACAATTAATATAAAATATACAATATTTGTATGCAAACCTTTCTTAAAAAAATGAGTTCACTACATCTATATTATTAATATTTAAGTACTAATTGTTATCTGAGATTTTTTGAGGTTCAATTAGTCGTTTTGTCATCATTGTCATCGAAATGTGAAGATGTTGTCGGTAGTGAAAGAAAAAAAATAGCAATGTGTACAGATAAAAGAGCCTTTCAGAATGTTAGATATACCATAAAGGTTTTAGTAAGGTTAAACTAACATAACACTATTCAGAGGTAATCTGGCCCACACTCTCGGATCAGTAGATCTTTATATACTATCTACACTTTGTAAACTGAATGGGTTCTGATGACAAAATATTAAACGACATAACAGTATAATGTAATATGTAAAAATAATTTTCGTTTTATGTTAGACTGGCTGTAGCCAGTCATTCATTTGAATTTTCCTCAAATGAAATAATCATTTTGTTAAAGGATCTTCCGATATGAATAAAGTTATGGTCAGGTGGAAGTCATAGATGCATTAATTTTATATTTAAATAATATAACCTTGCAATATGCATAAAATCTTAAATTCTACAAAAATATACTAAGAAATTAATATATGTTCATAAAATATTAAAGGAGGTGAAAGCTCCGAAAGGATTGCGAATATACCTAATGTAAAAAAATATTGTATAATAATTTGGCAAGAAACCAAGTCAATTCAACTTCGGGGTTAAATAACTAACAAAAGAAATAAACAAATATGAATTGAGATTTATACAAATATGTATTTTTGCTATAATACTATGAATTAGTGTAGTTAAATAACTTTGAAATACTTTTTAAATTTTTAAAATAATTAAAACATAATGAAAACTTGTCTATTTCATTTTATTAATAAAATCGTAGACTATATGTTATTCTTATTTCACTGATTATAATGTCCAATCAATTTAAAGCTATCAATTTATTTATTTCCTGAAATATTTAATTAAATTGAAATTAATTTATTGTGTGATATTTCCTAATTACCCAATTACCAATATATAAAGTGATATTTCCTAATTACCAATACATTATAATAAATATTTTTAATTGTTATTTTAATTTTACAATGATTTTGGTGGCTTCAACTTTCTGCTTAATAGTTTTCTAACTTTAGAAGTAAATACTCGTCGAAGTAATTGGTCCAATTTCCCGACTGCTCCCTTTATCCACTAGTATTGCTATTTAAGTTGCTACAAACTAAATGGCTTTTACTAATTTGTTTCTGATCTAAACTGTAACGGAAATTGAGAAAGTTAACGTCAATTGGTCGTGATCTCCTCTCTAATGCTTCTATTTAACGGTTTCCATAATTGTCTTTTTCAATATTGTAAATTGTAAATAAAATATGATTTTATATCTGAATTAAACATTATTATGGTAAAAATGTCTGTGTCCGTTTTCCAATAATTTTAATATTCAATTTATTTATTTTGGTTAGCAAAACTTTAACAATATAACGGCTTTAAATTTATTATCTTCTTTTCGATGGCGGTTAAAAAATTATCAAATGATCCCGAGAAAATAGGTATGTTGCCGAGGTCATGTGATTTTTTTTACAGTAATTATGTTTGACATTTATCAAAACTATTTGCTAATTGCAAATTGAAATCATTATTTATAAATATAATAAATGAATTAATCTTTAATTATTTTTGTAATTTTAAAACAGGTCTATAGAAATTTCCAAGTTATCACTTTTCGCACACTATCACCGATTTGTTTTTATGACAAAGTTTTGTTAAAATATCCTCCATTTTATTTTCAAATTCATCAAAGTCGCCAGAGAAGGGTCGGTACACGCATAAGATAATATAATCATTGAACTCCATGCAGGATAGTTCAATAATTCGCTCGACAGAGAGCGCCACTATGTCTGATCGAGATTGAAACTACATACTAAGATAAGTGAGCCGCCGCGAATAGCTTTCTCTCTACAGAACGAACTTAACAATACTTAATTTTCTATATTTCATAATATTATTGCTCTTTGACAACCAGTGCTCTGTTATGCACAATAAACTAATGATGTTTTTTTAAAGAAAAGTTCCACTTCCGATTCCTTGCCGCCTAAGTCTTTAATATTTTGATGGATAGTATTAAATAGCTTAGACTTTGTTTTATTATTCAGATTAAAGTAGAACGATTATTTTTTATGTCAGCTATATTATTTTGATTAAAGTTATTTTTCGTTATTTCTCTTACAACGAAGTTTTTTTTTAATTAAATGCCACTATTTCAATATATTTTCTGTAATACAGAGGCCGATACATTGTATCTCTTGTCATCCTTAAACTATTTAATATAAATAATTTTATTTAAATCAAAATAAAAAAATGTGTCGCTATGGTGGTATATCAGATTATACCATGTCAAATTCAAATGGTATATACACCTAAGTCTGTTTTTACACGGTTTTGATATAACACGGTTTGAAAATAAAATATTTTTATTTTTTTTACACGATTTTATTCCATTTAACACGATTTAAATTTTTTTGGGCTTTATTTTTTTTTGTCAAATTAAATTTTTGCGAAGTATATTCATATCATAAATTTAGGGGAATTTACTTACTGGTCAGAGCAATTGAAATGTGTTAATATTTTGTGAATGGTCTTTTTTATCTTTAATAACTATGCTTGTAAAAATAAACATTGTGTATGTGATTTAATTAAATAAACGTGAATACTTGTTCTTAAAAATCCTTGTTTTTCACTAATTTTAATAGGTTTTAGAGATTAGGAACCAATCACCTATTTTTGTATACGATCAATGTCTTTTTTTTCACGGTTTTTTTTACACGGTGTTTTCTGGAAACAATCTACCGTGTAAGAACAGGCTTAGGTGTATATTTGTTTTATGCCAACACATGTAAGGTTTGAGTTGAGCTCGTAAGAAACGATCAAACTAAAAAGTTATTTGTTAATTAAACTATAATAATACGGATATGATTCGCCGTTTATTACCGTATTAGTGTGCCAATTCCTAAGCTTTCGGATTTAACGAAGAAAACTTTGAAATGAAATGGATAGAATTTCTTCTTACTTTGTTATTTATTTTAAGTTTTATTACTTATTATTTTATATAAGCTGCTTAACTTAACGAATTAAGTAACATTTGCTTCCTTTAACGTTTAAGTAATCTTGATTCTTTTGACTCAGTACTTATTTTAAAAGACGATAATGACTTATAATAATAAAATTCGCAAACTGATAACAGTATATTTTTCAAAAGTGTAAAATACAAGAATAATAAATTAATTTCTATCACAATAATGATACACAAAAACAGTTTAGAGAGAATCTCTAAAATCGAAGTTATTCACATTATTCATTGCACTGTTCGGAACGAGGCGTCGTGTATTGGTATTACGTTCTCGTTAGACACCTGCATGAAGCTTCGTAAAGCGGATTCCAGCGCTCGTTAGTACCAAATATAGTGACTGAATACTTTAACTTAAACTGCGTTAAATTCTTAAACTGGAACTAAACACTGTCCAATTGTGCTGTATACATATTTTAAACTTGCACTATAATGAGTATACGTTTGTAACTATCTTGTTCATTTAAAGTAGGTATATATTTATCTGTAGTAATGTTCGTGAACTTTTTTTTTAATGGATAGGTGTTTTAGTAATGATTTTTTTTCAGTATAAATAAGGTACGAAGGCTCAATGGTGAGCTATAGTTAGAAGAGAAGTGATCCCTTTTGGTCCTTATTATACAAACATTTCTGCATTAAAATTTTCCTGACCGTAGAAATAACACATTGATATTGTGTTATTTTAAATATTATAAATGAAATTCAAATGTGTGAAAGGGATCATTTTGGAAAAAATGATAAATAAGACTAAAATAAGCGATAATTTGAAATGATTGATATTGTTATGATAGTCTAGATATTCTAGAATATTTTATTGTAAAAGCCAAAGCTTTTAATGATATATTACTCCAGTTAAAATGTTTAATATGTTTTATTAAAAAAATAAACCATATTTCTAGGGAGTAGTATAAAACCGGCTTTTTTAAAAAATACTATACAAAAAAGTACTGGACAGATAATGATTAAATATAATATGGTGTAGCTTATTACTTGCGTGAACATTTAAAATGCGCTTTACTCCTAAAAGTTATATTATAAATAAAAAAAATAAAAGTGATAGCATATCTTGAACAAAAATATGTAAAAGATAGATGAATAATATAATCGATTATATTCCATGAGAACCATTATAAAAATAAAACGATAAGCTCAGAAGGATAGTTTCGAAACTGTTTCAAGTTTGAAACTTTACAGGTATTAAATATGTTTGTTCGTGTGAACTAGGATAGCTGATGTGACGTCACAAACACAAATAGCTCTATCTTGTGTTTTTTTACTAATTTTCAGTAGATAGCATATACCATAAGACTATAGTAGTTGCAATACGATAACGTTATCTTAGAAAAAAGTAAGAGTTTATCTGAAATTATCGGATGCATTGAATGGATATATGTATAATACTATTTTAATATGAAATTTATTACTATTTCTTAGTATTCGTAGGCATGATTGCTAATTCATAATAATACAGCCTTATATTTCTATAAAACAAATTGAATCTGCTTTTAACCCTTAAATGCATCTTGTTGCCAAATGTATACATACCACGTTTCACCTTATTTTATTGAAGTCGTGTGGTATGTGTTTCCGAACGCACTTTGACGACCACAGATAATAAGTATATTGAGTGTCAAAAAAGAAATTATGCAAGTTTCGGCGGCAAATTGATTTTTTTTTGACATTTCTATTTGGCGGTCGACTAAGCTTATAGAGTTATAAGAAGCGTCTCCGTAATTTTGTATTCATTGATATACAAGTGCTATTTCTTATATAAAAAAAAATTTATTTTCAACTCTTATTAGGTAAGTTATTGGTTTTTCATATTTTAGTTATAAATTTTATTAGATTTGTATAAAAATAATTATAAAACTGTATGTTGCCAAATGTCTACATTATGCGTTTGTTGCTTATTATGTGCATGCTTATTATTTTCTTGGATTTGGGCTTTTAGCTATTTTTTTTTTCACTTTTTAGGATGTCTAAGCGGTTGGCAGAGCAAGATATTGAAAATATTTTATCAGTTCTAGAAAATGGAGATATTTCTGAAGATGAAGAGTCTATAGGAGACGAAAATGACATAGATTACTACTCGAATGTACAAGATCTGATACAGAATTTAGAAGATGCAGAAGAAGATCAGTACAATGCAAATCCTAATTTACCTATTGAAGAAGACAATCTATCGGACGAGTTTACAGTTCCAGGGCCTTCACTTAATCACCCACTATCAAGTATCATTGGTGCAGCGGCCTGGAGGCAACGTAGTAGGCAACTTATATGGAAAAAAGGCAATTTGGAATTTAGTGAAGATCGCATAAGTTTTACAGGTAATACAGATCTTTCCCCAGAATTTACCCAACTAGAAACACCATTTCAGTATTTTACGCTATTTTTAAACTATGATATATTAGTAAAAATCGTGAATGAGACCAATTTGTATATCACGCAAAATAGCATCTCCAACAGCCCTCCTGTAAATGGCACGGAAATACGTCAGTTTCTTGGTATTATTATATTTATGTCAGTATATCACTTCCCAAATGTAAGATCATATTGGGGTAAGTATGGCTTCAAACATATAATGGAAACGATGACGCTAAATAGATTTGAAAAACTACGATCCGTCATTCACTTCAATGACAACTCATTACACAAGCCCGTTGGTCACCCAAACCACGACCGTCTGCATAAAATAAGACCTGTAGAGGCACATTTGAATAAATTATTTTTGAGTGTGGCACCATTTGAGCAGAGACTGTCCTTAGATGAACAGATGTGCAATACGAAAGTAGCGCATTTCATGAAACAATACCTCCCCAACAAGCCCCATAAGTGGGGTTTCAAACTATGTTCTGTGTTCATTGTCTGGTTACGCTCACAACTTTGAGATTTATTCTGGAAAATAGGATATTCAATACTTAAGTGATGAACCTGATCTTGGTGTAGTAGGCAACACAGTCATCAGATTGTGCCGTTCAGTTCCACGAAGAATGAACCACATAATTTATTTTGATAATTTTTATTCCTCAATTCCTTTGTTATACTACCTTCATACTCAAGGTATATATGCATTGGGCACAATTCAGAGGAACCGCCTCGGTAAAACCTGTAAGTTGCCGGTAGTAAAAGAGTTCATGAAGGACTCTGTTCCAAGGGGATCATATGAGGAACTCGTAACAGACTATGAAGGTGTGGATATCTCGGTAACTTGTTGGAAGGATAATAAGCTTGTTACGTTGGTATCTACTTATGTTGGTTCCGAACCAGCTGAAACTGTCAGCAGATTTGATAAGAAACAAAAGAAAAAAGTCTCTGTTGCCTGTCCAAAAATTGTAAAAGATTACAATGCCCACATGGGTGGAGTAGATTTGATGGACAGTTATTTGGGCCGGTACAAAATTCGAATCAAAAGTCGAAAATGGTACATTCGATTATTTTATCACATGATTGACATGGCGGTAATAAATTCATGGGTACTTTATAAAAAACACCACCCAAACATGACACTAGGTGATTATAGATCAGATCTTGCGGAGACATTGTGCAATTATAAAAAAAATACTGAACCCAAAATAGGAAGGCCTTCAAGCAGTAATATATGTCGGGAGATAGAAGCAAAAAGACATCGGGGTCCAATGAAGCCCGTTCCTCCAAGAGACGTGCGGACTGGCTTAGGCCACGATGAAAAAAGATGCACTTCTAAAAATAGATGCAAACTTCCCGGTTGTAAAGGTTTTTCGCGGACTGAGTGTACTAAATGTAAGGTGGCATTGTGTCACACTAAAAATCGAAACTGTTTTGCTGTATTTCACTCAAAATAGTCTGTATATTATTTATTTTTAGATTAAGTTGATTTATAGGCCCCTACAAATATGTAAGCATAAATTTATTACTTAACGCATAGTGTTGCCAATTGTCTACATACATATTTTTTCATAATAAATACCAATTTTTTTATACCCGATTTTTTTCATTATTTTTTATGTTATATGTACCTAAATACCTACCAGGAAACATTTTTTCCAGGCCACAATAAAAAACCATGCATTTAAGGGTTAAATGTGATATTCCTAGAAGATCTGCCATATTAAATCAATAAGCTAATTGGAATAGATTTATTTACTTAAAAACTTTTGCAAAGAAGGTTTTGGTCTTAATATGACTAAATTTGACTTTCACATTCCTGAGGAGGGAAATATTAAAAGTTACGTGACATGTCTATTGGGCAATGAATAATCATTTATCACGCCGTTGTCTTAAAAAGTCTCTAGAGCAGATAGTGGCTACATTTTTCAAGGGACCAGTAGTTCCATCCATGGGTCCCCGTCCAAATCGAAATCAAATAAAAAAGTTGTTTATTTAAACTTCATTAAATATAAGAGTTTCGGAGTTGTCAGTTTTATTATTATTGAATTACCTCGTTAAAAATGCATGCAAATAAATGTTGCATATGCATATTATATATGTATTATAGTGAATGAACAGAATAAATTAAGTAACAGTCGTATTGAAATTGCATTTATCGTACCCGTCGATACTGCCAGCGATTATGCAAATAATAGAATAATAAAAAGATGAAAATTGAATCTAATTTACTCCAAAATATTCAATTCTATAAGAGAATGTCTTTACTGACGATTACAATAAAAATGTAAGGGTCAACCGCTAGCCAATACCTTAATTGTATTGTAATATTAATGGGACAATAAATTACCATTGACCGTATATTAATAGTGAGATTGTAACGTAAAATTAACGTATACAAAGGTTTAACCGAAGCAAAAGATCGTATATCGAAAAAATTTACATATTATATAATTCATTCAAAAGTCTAGATAAAAAAAATGTCACAGCTCACCCATTTGTCACTCATGTGGCACTTTGAACAAAGTATTTACTATGAAAGGAATTTTTATTCCACGTAATTGTGCTACAACGTACCTTGTAAGAGACTTCATTTGTTTTTGCCGTAAAGTGGAGGATCAGGTTAATGGAACAAAGTTAATGTTTCGTGAATACATTAATAAAAATGCTCAATTTAAACAAAAGTCTCTCTTAACATATTTTTATAGTAAACGGTTTATGGAACAGTAGGTAATTCTCGTATAAAATTTACGTACAAAGATTTACAGAATAAGTTTCCGATTCAAATCAAAATCCTAAAAGCGCAAAATTATAAATACTTCAATATTTATTCATGATCAATACCAACCTATTCCAAATCAACATACTCCAGGTTATTATATAATCTGTAGGAGTGATAAATTCCAGGAATGCATTATAGGATTTACAATCCGGTAAATGTTAAAAGGTTGAAATAGTAATATTCGCTAACTCACGCGTTGTTTGCTAAGTGAGAGTACTTGTAGCAGTTGGCACTAAAAAAAGAAAACTTAAAAATTTTATTAAAATGGTAGTTACACCAAGGAATATTTATGTTCAACTTCCATATATATCTATCAGAAAAGTAACAGGACAAGGAGACTGATTTTACAAATTTTGGATGAAATTATAACAACAAAAAAACTTGGCTCTACAAAAACCGTCAATATATGGATATAGATGGATTTTGTAAGGCCAACTATGGAGTTTATATAAACATTGTTTCATGCTATCATGAACTGGTCCCCCACATGGATTATAGAATATGCGGACAGAGCCGCTGGAAAACACTATCATTATGAATGGACTTTTTTGCACCTGATAGTCCGTTTATTTATATATACTTCCTTTTTCCTTCCTTTCAAGTATTGTTGTTGATACAAATTATAAATTCTTGATAAAAAAACAGAAAAAAATGTCGGTTTTTAATATTAACATACTCATACAATTTATCAAATTGTTTATCTATCAGCTTTTAATATTACCAAATTATTTTTGTATAAAAAATATTATAATTTTGTAGTTATAAAATTGTCAAACAATGCTGTATACTCGTATATATCAAAAAAAGGAATTTTTTTAACAATGCGGAAACTTCAAAAACAATCATAGTGTTGGAAAAATGGAAATCTTAGCATATGAAATATGTTAGGACTTGGCAACAAACCAAATGTTTATAGTTTCACGGTCTTTAAACAATAAAAGGAGATTTCGCAACACAAATGACTTCAATTGTAATTTTGTTGTGTTTCTTGAACGCAGTTTGACTATAAATTTAATAAATATATAAATGAGGGATAAGACTTCATATTTTCTCTATTAATAATACAAATAACATAACTATGAAAATAATTGATTTTTTTTTATACGCAGAAGTAATTAAACAAAATGCTAAAAGTAATATAAACAAAAATATTTCTTCACGAAAGAAGGAAGAACTGTGCAAAATATTATATTCAAAACTACCTAAATGCAGCACATATTCAATTTTCATTCACGTTATTCTTTACTTTCATAAGATTATTGTATCAAACGTAAAAATTTGTAAATGGTTTAGAATCTTTCTGACATTTTTACTTTATTTAGATTATAAGTTATTATTTAACTTATTTAATCAATACTATAACAAACATTGTAAAACTCTATTTCACTAACGCTTTCAAACCCGAAGGATTACGTGGCGTATCCTAAATTTTATATAGAGAAGACCTATTCTTTCTGGTAACTATTGTACTATTGTACACGGACATAGAGACCAATAATAATAACATGTTTAATGTTCAAATATGTTAATAGTACAAACCAGATATATAACAAGCGTAAGTGTTAGTCTTTTGACATTATATAGATACTTTAAG
Organism: Melinaea menophilus ssp. n. AW-2005; assembly: GCA_918358695.1. NCBI lineage: Eukaryota > Metazoa > Arthropoda > Insecta > Lepidoptera > Nymphalidae > Melinaea > Melinaea menophilus. The sequence goes on along the minus strand of OU911057.1, from coordinate 10,284,822 downwards.
AAACATGTCGTTCTTCTATTTGGGAAACAATATTTTCTTGTATATTTACTTTCTTCTATTTAATTCATACACACAACAAATTATATTGCAATAAGCCATTCCTCAAAATTTGTACTTTCAATTGAACGCGGGAAAGAATTAAAAATAAATTTTATTTATATTACACCGTACAGCAGAGATGGTAATTACTAGTAATTACAACTAAGTGGCTCTTGTGTGCTGTTTTTAAGAATAAAAAGAGGATTTACCATAATTATCTTTACATACTATAGAAATACATTTTGAATAGACTATACAAACTTAATTTTACGAATATAACCTCATGTAGGTAAATTGTAAAATAAACCCAAATTCTATTAATTGCATAATTAACTTAAAAATAAGTTAATAAAGAACGCCGTGTAATTCTGTTATTACAGTTGTAGAAACTTCATAAGAACAGAATACGTATTAACCAGATTCGTTTTGTGATCATTGTCTGGTACGGAGTATCTCACTCATTTAACGCCCGGTTCGCACAAGAGCTGCGACCCTACGCATTCGTCTGTACAACTCAGCGGATTGGAATGAAATGCAGTCTTTTTTTGCCTCCTACCTATGGGGTCCGTGGTTCTTCTTTTACATGCTAAGCATCGTTAGGCAGCTGTAATTGAAAGCAAGTCTGGATATAGCAAAAGCTTTCGACAGTGTACGGCACCAGTGGCTTCTTTCAAAGCTTCCTTCCTGTGGGCTTCCCAAGAGTCTATGCAAGTCCATCACCACTTTTTACCCGAATAACCGAGTAACCGTGTAACCGAGTTCTTTTCGGATTGTCCGGTGCTCTGTGAACGGCTGGACTCTCTGGCATCGTTTAGAGATATGAACTCTTTGTGCGTCTTTGCAATAACAACAGGGGCTGTTATGAAGAGCTATTTGATCTGAAGCCTGACTCCGAATTTTATCACCGCACGTCACCTACAATGCCATTCCAATCTTCCACTGTGTGGCCTTCAAAGACCTAATTTCCAGATATCACTAAAAAGTGGGACGAACTCCCTTGTGCGATAATTCCAGATCAATACGATACGGGTAACAAAAAAGCATATATTAACAACTTCAAGGCCGTCAGCGATATTGTTAAACTTCGGATGTTGCAAGAGTTCATGTATGGCGGTGATCACGTATCATCAGTAACCCGCCAGCTCGTTTGCCCTCCTCCATCAAAGTCCTTATCAAAAACATATATCAAAGTTATAAAATTATTTTAACATACATACTATCAACGAGCATCAACTACAGAACTATTAAATGAAGTCAAATATTTGCTTAGATTTTAATACATGTAGTAAATAAACTGAAACAAATATTATATTAAAAAAAAAAAAGTTCATAAATTTTTTGTCACAACTAATATATAAACAGCAAGTAAAGCAATAATGAAATTGGTTCGAGATACTCTCGAATGATGTTCGTATAGACGTAAATAGGTTTTTACTATTAAGCTTAAATAAATAATATTAAATAAAGAATGAAGACATAAGTTATGTATTGGCAGACAACGAAGTTAATAAAAAATATATTTATTTATTAAAAATACAAGTTTACTGTCTTAAATTTACTACAAGGCTGAATTAAAATGTTATAGTTAAATTTAACAAACATTAACAAACAATAATAAATGATGACTCATGAGACTGAAGCATTCAACGTAAGCGGGAATCACTGCTTATGCTGTGATAACTCATACCTAGTTCAAGAAACTGCTGAAACAGGATACAGTTGAGGAGAGAGATTTTATGTTGATACAAATTAATCTGGCCAATTTTTTAACCTTGTCATTAAAAGAAAGTCACTCTAATTTTAGTTTAGAAAATGTAAGTATATGTAAGTATTTATATTATTTTTTCAGATAAACAATTACCAGCTTTAAAGAAAATAAACAAAAACAATTGTATTTTATATGGTATAAAAAAAAAATTATAATTACTTGTTAAAGTTATTCAATGTTATTATTGTCTTACCAAAATATAAAGATACAATGGAAAACTTTAATGTGAAATGTATAGAAATAAACAATGTAAACACTCAGTGGATGTTACTTATTTTTATTATAATATTTCCATGAGTCACGTACAAACAATTTTGAAGTGGAAGTTAGCAAAAACGTTTAAACACGTGCTTCTTTTAATGCATTGTTCTGTTTTATTATATTCTTTCACTACAAGTCATAAAATACTGTTTGAAACTTATTTATGCTTTTAAAATCATCTCAATTAATGCGATTTAACGAATATTCACATTCGCATTTGTATTCTTCTTATCTTATCTACACAAATGATCAAATAATACTTGCGTCATCAGTCGATGTGTAACAGAAGATGGTGAATGTTATGCATACTGCTTTAACAGAGAAAGGAATCAAAGTTAATGTAAGCCAATATTAATGTATGGAAATGAAACTTAGGCACAGTAGCAGAAGGATGAGAGTAAGAACAATGCTATTGAAATGAGAGCTTTAAGCACCATGATAAGTGTGAAAGTAATTGATAAGATAAGAAATAGTGAAATAAAAGAGCATTGTGATGTGAAAGAAGTTGAAGTGACTAGGATTAAGAAAGGAATGCTTTGATTGATCATGTAGAGAGGATAAAAGAAACGAGATTGATAAGTCGGATAAACATTTAAAGACTATGTGGATGGAAAGGTCGGAAAGGGAGGGACCAAGACGAACATTTGTTGATCAGACCGAGAATGTTTTGAAGAAAGAACAATTTAGAGTACCCGGAACGGACGAGGCTTCACGAAGGAACTTATGAGAGTAGAAGAATCAAAAGTATGTCAAGATCGTAGGGTATATAATATCGTGGATATCTTTAGTCTTTGTCTACACTTCCTAGAGCCGTAATTATATGTATCTAAATACATGTTTTTGATGCACCTCGTTTGAAGGAGACTGAGACCTCATATAATAGGAGTATTATTATTGATTACTTGAATTTTAAATAGCCTTACGTTTATGCATAACTTAAATGTTTACCACTATAGACAATATAGACCAAATAAAATAAATAAATAAATATTCGCATTCGCTATCGCGCATGTTCAATAAATGACATTCGTTACATCACTACTCTCCATTTACTATTAATGCACAGTCAAAACTGCCGAGTCTAAAAGTAGACAGTTAAAACTTTAGTTTCTTTTGTAAAATAAATATTCACTAAGTATTTTCACACCAAGGAAATCAAACAGAAAATGATGATTTTATTACCTAAAGTGATATCCTTGAAACAGGGTATTCGATTTTCAGTAAAATAAAAAAATCCAATAAATTCATGGCTGTAGAAGTATTCACTGTAGGAATTAAACCAATTATTATCAATCCAAAACATCCTACACTAGAGTTCGCCTTACCGTGAATACAATCGCTGAAGAGCATTCCAAATTTTGAGTCAAAATTGTGTAGGTAAAGTTTTTAAAACCTAAGTCCAATTATAAGCGAGTTAGATCGTTAAAAATTATTATACCTAAATCGCAAATTCAGTCGAAATAGCTTCTATTGCAGAATTCACTAAAGATATTTAATTGAAGAAAAATAAATAATATCTAAGGAATAATTTCGTTGTTCCATTTTGAATATAAATTGTATAAATAATTAATTATTGTTATACTAATAGTAAACTTAGAACTTCTTTGTTAATCTACATATTTATTAAGAATAGCCGCTTACTTGTATTAAAGCGAAGGATAATATATGTTTGATTAATATTTATTTATTTATTTATTTAGCTTCACGCCATATCCCTTACGGGGTAGCCAGAGACGACGGAGCACCAAACGCTACGGTCCCTGCATACCTCTTTCGCTTCGGCCACAGACATCAACTTCTTCATACATGCCCTCCCAAGGGGTCCTCATGCTGTTTACGTGACCTTCCTCCAGTATCATAGATACTGTGTTTTCGAAGGTCACTCGAGGCCTCCCCTTGTCTCTCTTACCGCTTACTTTTCCTATATAAATCTTTTTTACTATCTATTCTTTCATCACTCATTCGTTCGACGTGCCCAAACCACTTGAGCACGTTCTTCTTCATTCTCACCGTGACATCTTAGGTAGTACCTGCCATTCTGTGGATCTCTTCATTGCGGATTCGATCAGCTAGACTGACTCCGCATATTCTATGTTTGATTAATAAAATTGAGATATATGCAAATTAAATAATTTGATATAATATACACTTAAATTAAAGTTTATTAACTTTGTCAGTACAGCAAATACGATTATTGCAAAGCGTTTGACACGTCGGGTTAAAAGACAAAAGTAATCAAAGAACAAGCTGTTTTGAAACGTTGCTTTGCTATGTTATTAAATGGACAAGCCACGCTGCTCATACAATAATATAACTAATTGTTATAATATTGTTAACCTCAAAACAGTTATGTATTCTAGTTTCAGACCTAATTCAGTTATATACTAAGATTGCAGCTTCATGAATATTTTGCAGCAAATTGCAATTTCTTTCAAGGAAGCGTGTCTTAAGAAATTAGTAAATATAATTATAACAGAATATTCTTTTGAAGTGGAGATTTTGTTCCGACTTGTTATATATTTTTATGAGTTAACAGTTACTTAATCATTTTATATGTGTTGACAGCTAATATAATAGACATTAAATTGTAATAACAAGTACATAAGTAAGTGCAGTATGCACTATACAATATACTTGTTATTACAATAGCAAAGTAGAACTGAATAATCTTCTGGTGACATTTTATATATGAAATACTTTTCTCTTTGCTTTAAACTGTCGATTTTATTATGTTAGTATTTAAATTATTTTAAATAATAAAGGAGATGTCAGTGTATCTGTCTTTCTTGATCTGTAATATTTAATGTCTGTGCTAATTATACATAGTGTTGGATTCTGGTGTCTTTGGGTTTTGAAAATACGGAATGAATGATTTAGATAAAATGTAAGGGTGAATTTGTGTATATCAAGCCTATTTGCTTATTCCCATCTATATCACACTTGAAGCCAACATAATATAACAATAAAATTTTATTAAGCATTTAGCGTTAATATCCATAAAATAATTGCTATTTAGTTCTGCATAGTAAATTTTGTTATCATGAAAGAGGTACTAGTTTGTATTCTAGTTACAGGTGTTACCTTGATCTTGCCGACCTTTAGGACTCGTTCGAATACTGACGTGATTTGAATACCATTAGGTTCAATATTCCAAGTTATTTATCGCCTCGAGGGTTGTGATATCTTGTTTAACCGGTTTGATTTTCGTATTTTGTTATCTTAAGCTTATACGTTATTTTATTGTTACTTTAAAGATATAATACAATCGATTAATGTTTAAATGATAACTAATATGAAAAAAGATAAATAGTAAAGTGAACAATTTACTATTATTATTACTGAAGAAAAACGCAATTACAACTATTATAAATGTACCATTGATAAAATCACAAGGCTCGTAGAAATATCTTATGATTTATGTCATTATTTTCATTTTATTAGTTTTAACTTAACTTTAACTAAAGTTAACTTACTTTTGGGTTATTTTACTGCTTAAAATATTTTTTATTTATTATTTGGTAATTGTTTCTTACTATTTCTTGTACTGAATACATCTGACATTTAATTACATAATGGCAGCATTTGATTTAAATATTTACTATAATGTGTAACTGATGTAGTAACCATTAATAAGGGAACTAAGATTTCTGAGGAGTTCGTCTTGAATTATTGATAAAAATATATGTACACTTGCTATAGCATGAAATTTATAATAACTTCATCATCTTTTTAGTAAACGTAGGTATTATCTCTGATATACACGAAATTTTTCCTTATATTTGTATAAGACAAATAAAATCTTCACAAATATGACCTTTTTAAGAGACTCGAATAATAAAAGCTTTTAAAATGTAAAATTTTGACGAGTTAGTGATTTAATAGGAATAAAAAGGTTATACAGTCAGTCTTTCAGAAATCTACTCTATTAATAAAATATCAGTGTTTGGCAATCATGCAGGAATCATTAACGAGAGTAGTATATTCCTTGGTCGCTATGTTGTAATAACTACGCAACGATACTCGGTGGTAGAACAAATAATAGCTACAATATATTTTAAAAGTATAAAAGTTTTTTTTTTCCGCAATACCTAATCGGTCTGAAAGTTCAAAACGATTTATTCACTTCGAGACAGCAAAAGCATTTAACTTCTCCGAGGATACGTCTAGTAAAATCACAAAGTAAAATTCGTGATAACTTTGTAATATTATCATAACGTTAATATACTGTTTATATAGAGTTCAGTCTGAGTTCCTGTACATTGCATTCAAACGGTGCGTTATTAAATTCTCTGAATGCCTCTACTTAATAAATGGTATTAACTTTTGAAGGTTATTTATGATAACATTAAATCAAAACTTATTTTTATATTGTTGTTTTGTCACAGACAACTAATTAAACAATATCAAAAAATAATAGCTGTTATTGCAACTTGATTTATTAACAATAAATACTTTTTTGCTAATATATCAATCATTGATGAAATATTCCTAATAAGCTAAAATAAAGAGTAGGCAATGTAAGAATTAATTATTATAATTTAAGAATATTTACTATTTATTTATTTATTAATTTCAAATAAATAATGAAATTGTTGTTAAATTAACCGCATTGTAAGTTATCAATATTGTGTCTATGTACGTGAAGCTAACTAATGGTAGTAATCTATATATAGTCGCTCCATACATCTCATCGGATCATTAACAATGTAGTCATGCGAGAACTCAAGGGCGTAGTGAAAGTCCACGGCTGGGATGATGTCAGATTGTAATTTAATAGTCCTAGCATTAATTAGCTAGATTATTAAGCTTAGCCTAACTATATATTGATTGCTGTTGTTTAGAGGCTAACCCATTCGTTTATAACCAAAATAAAACAGAAGATAAACATTTCGTACGGTAAGAGATAAATTTGTAACTAATTCCACCTTTTTCTCTTTCTCAATCTAAATATCACCAATATCTAAAAATAAGTTGGCGAAAAGCAGATATAAGTAAGTGATGAAATTTTCCCTTGATTGCGTTACCCCCATAATTTTCTCTCTCTGTATCCAACTGTCTTCTAATTCTTATTGTTAGAAGCCATCACTCTAACGTGATTGTCTTTATTAATAATTTGGAAAAAAGGTTGGGAAAATAAATCAAATAAACAATATTAAAACATAATTATAAGATATTATACGACAACTAAGACTTCTTCAGATATATACTGATGTTATACTATTATGAAAATAATAATGTCGGTTAACGTCTATCTACCCCATAAATACCGTAATTCTATTGTTATATTGATGGGACTTCTAAATTATCAGTGGACAAGTATATTAATAACGTATAATTAAGGTCAAGTTGTACAAGAGCTCAATGTAAGCAATAGACTGCATTTCGAATAAATTGATATATTATATTATTGATGTGAAGTCTAGATAAAAACTTTAACCAGACTCACTTACTGATACTGAATTTTAGATAAATCCTTACAATAATATCAAATAGTTATAGTGCAGTTAATAAAGCGATTCAATAACCAGATATTACCGTTATTCTATTATTACGTCCATGAGATAACTATATTAGTATTATATAGTAGAGTAGACTAAGAACTAGATCTTCACGTATAATTAATTCTATAAAGACTTCTACTAATCAATAAAGTGCATATCATTAATGCTGTAAGAAACTAGATATAAATCTTGTCACTTATCACTTACGTAGCACTTACAATAAATTATTTAAAATAAAATTAATTTTGACTTAAAGTACTGGTGCTACAAAGTAGCGTGTAAGGTCTTCACTTGTATTATGTTGTAACATGTAAGATCAGGTTAATGTTACAAAGTTAATGTTGCGTAAATATAGAAATAAAATGCTCAATATAATTCTTTACGGGTATTCTTAAAATTATATTTTTATACTTCTATTACTTTTGGGTAGTCTCTTTTATATTGTCTTATACAATAATAAGATAAATAAAAACAACTACTTCTATATGTATCACAATATTTTAAGGTATTGTAAAAATATCACTATTTTGTAATATTTTTATACAAACTTAAGAATGACACTACGTGATCTATAAATACATATTCAATATAATCACAGTTACCCTTTTCCTGTCCATGTCCCTGACAGTATGCAAAGATTCTTGGTTATTTATATCTTTTAAGTAAATTTTTCCTTGAATTTCAAATTAATTATGTGGTGTAGGTATTTATTTACTTATAATAAGTTGTATAAAGGGTTGTAAGTAAACAGAATAAAGTTTAAAATTTCACTCTATAATGCTTAATTATTCACGATCAATACTGTATTTTCTGTAAATTGACATAATAACAATCATAAATCAACATGCTCCAGGATATTATACATTATTTAGTAGCCGTAAAATATGAGAAGGAATTATAGGTCTTATGGTTCGATAAATGTTAAAATCTTGAAATAGTATTATTCGAATACACATGCGTTGCTTGTTAAGTTAGAGTAGCAGCTGAAAAAGATTTAAAATTATTATGTAACTTATATATCCCTATTAACATTTCTTCCAACCATGTTCTGGTTTCCATTATCAGTTCGAACAATTCGTATATATTACTTTTTATTGTTAAGGTTATTGCAAGAGTCAACAACTATATTTACTATGTTCATAGATTAACCCATTTGCACACCAGAGGCTCAGAAGACATTATTGAGAATTGGATGCATACGTATCTTCTACGTATCACAATTTTCAGAAGAAGTTCGACTTGACTGCATAACATTCCAACGTTTAAAGGGTTTAAATGAGGGGTAAAAAGTGAGTCTAAACAGAAGAATGCCTATTTATTTAACTGTTTATTTTAGTTTTATTAACTTCACTTCCAGAACTCTTATTAAGTAAACTGGTTGTATGAAGGCGGACAAATTCATTATCTTCCGGGATTACAGACCGCAGTACAAGTTACATGTTATTTAACTAAACCGACATGTAAGGTTACTAAATAAAAGTGACGTGTTATTAGGAGTATGAACAGATACATAGCATAAAAGTGTATTATAAAGTGTATCATATTCTTATAAATTGATACCTACGATACTTTTAAGTTAAAAGATAGTTTTGTTTGTTTCCTGGACTAACATTTATCTGAACGCTAATACCGACTCGACCAATAGCAAGATCCGGCTTGACTAGAGTACTTGCCTTCCACTTTACTTCATATGATGCAATGTGTAGAAATTTCCAAATAAATATTGAAACATGTTATGTTTAAACAAAGTTTGTTTTATTTTTTTAAGAAGAGTATTTATGAGGAGGTTTCTTCTGCATAGGCCATGGAAGAACTAACTAATAATAAATAAATATTCTATATTGGCGGAGTCACTGGTAACAACTTGTGTATTTTCGTAATAGTTCTTATTGACATTGTTTATTTTGTTAATAATATTACAAAAAGAGCTATGCGGCGATTTATAAATTTGAAGTTAGAGATACCCTGAGAGATATTTTTAAAGAAATTAGTATTCTTCGATTTCTTCTCAATATATATTTAAAAACAAATTATTGATATTCCAAAATATAAATACTTATATAAAAATCATAGACGAATACGTGATAAATACAAGAAAGAAAAATAAACTCCTAATGCCGAAATTACATCTTCAAACAGGCAACAAATTCTTCATGGGATTAAGTATATTCTTGTATAATAAAGTTCAACAAGATGTCTTAGACCTATCTTTTCATAAAAGTATATTATTAAATAAATCTTATTATAGCGACATAGTTGATCGAAATGTTGACAGAGGACATCTGCAAGTTTGATATTATAATGTTTACATAAAACATTGTTAAATTTCATTTAAGAAGACCAACTGGCGAGTTTCTGGCCATTTCTTCCCAACAGAGTAGTATTCCGAGAATGACTACATTGACCTTTTTCATGATGTTTTCAAATATATTTTTAATAGAAATTTTACCTGGCAAAAACTAACATAAAAATAACGACAATCATAATAGCGACAATTGTTTCATTTATATATTTGTAAGTAAACTTACGGGTATATGAATGCATATTTTAGTTACTGCTGAAATTAGATTTATTTGAAGATTTTATCTTGATACAAATTAATCTGACCAGTTCTTTCAAACTTGTCTTTAATAGAATGTCACTCAAGCTCTATTTGTATAATAGATATATAGTATAATTTTCATTATTAAAATCTAGTTGTGAAATTTGAAGTAAGAATAATTTAATGTTACACATTATAATTGTTTATATTGATTTTATGTTTAGCTATTATAAATTATTATTTATATATATATTTACTCCTACATACTCGTCCATAAAAATAAATTTTAACATCAAATATATTCAGATAAAGCTCTTTCAATGGATTGTAAAATATTTTCTAAAGATAATAAATTTCACGTTACGACTCGTGTCTACAATTATAAATTGGAAATTGGAAACAACAATTTAATAAATGGTTGAGTTTTATTTTATTTTATTACTATCAATTGTAACTTCGTTTTTTTTTAAATTTTCACATCGGCCACGAAGATGACACTATCAGAATATAATTGGGAGGTAAAATATTTTATAAAAATCTCTAAAAAAATGTGTAATCAACGAAAAAATCAATAAAACATTATATTAGAAAATTACAAAATTTTTACTTAAAGAAAAATACAGAAATATACCCGAACAAAGTCGGGTCAAATGTCTCCGTTAGATTAATATAGTTGGATAGGTTTTCTAACCTCCATGTAAGGGTGGATATATTTAAGCCTAAGTTTTAATCTTATCTCTTCGCAATCATATGGTTGGGTACGATAAGAATACAAACCCGTATTACTTTTTATCTGAGACAAAATTTAGGGTCTAGACTGGGCTTAAAAGTGATAAACAATACCATGTAGATTAAGGGGTTTATATACAATAGGCATTTAATAGTCTTTGTTGTAGAATTCGTTAGAGATTGTATTTTATAAAGGAAATCTAATCTCTGAGATCTTATCTTGGTGCTGTTTTTCTTATATAAATTGTACAAATATAAAAGCAGTTCATTTACGTGTTACCTAATCGTTCGTAAAAGTTCCAAACGATTCATTCTCTTTGAGACAGCAAACGCATTTATCCTCTCTGGGGATACGTCAAGTAAAATCTTAAAGTAGAATTCACAATAACTGTAAATGGAATTTAATATTCTTGTAGCAATACAAAAAAATATATATACAGTTTCAGTCTGAATGTTTATATTGCATTCGAACAGTGAATTATGAAGTTCTTTGAATGCATTTACTTTATAAATGACATTATCTTTTGACCATTATTAGTGATACTGTCAAACCAAAAGTTATTTTTATATTGTTATTTTGTCAAAGAAAACTAACTAAACAATATAAAAAATAATAATATTTGTTATTACAATTAAATTTATAAACAATAAATACTTTTTTTTTATGCTAATATAACAATCATCATAATAAAACAATTCTGTAACAAAGAAACTTTGGGGTAAAGATAATAAAAGCTTATCAAAAATAAACAGATTTTCATTGAAGTAATATTTGTAGGGATATACCTTATAATAAATAAACAAATTGAGACGATAGTTAAAAGTACGGAGAAGGCCATTTTAGAATTACTTATCTCCTGCTATTAATTTTCACTACACAATATTAAATGCAATATGTATACAATATTAAATACAATATTATGAATCATTAATTTTTATTATTTAGTAGGTATAAAATCAAACACTTCTCTAAAACTTTGGCATTTATTACTTGTGCCGCAAAGTAATTTCTAATGGACGATTGAGATATGCACTCATTTAAGTGCCAGAGCCGGTCATTTGTGATCGTGTTACAATAAGTCTGCAAAGGTCTTGGACTACACACGTAGTCTGTCCGACCAATTACGTAAGTATGTAAGAATTCATATTAATTCTTATTTAACCTGTATTTTATTAGGTTACCGTACTAAAATGTTACAAAACAAACCGTGTCACAGCATCGTAACTACTATAATTTTTAACCGAAATACATGAAATTTTTCAAACACATACTTTTATTTTCAATTTTTTTTAATCTACTCACCTGTACAGTTTTTCAAAAAATATGTAGTATCGTGGGTTGTGATTTCCTGATCAACTTGTTTCAAAACTGAAATAATTGGCTCAAAAGAATTGAAAAGCATCCTTGCCAAGGTTTTAGCACTAAAAATAAAAGATTTCTTGGTGTTGTGGACGCAGATGGACTACGACGCACTAAACCCAAAGACGATGTCGAGTAATGTAGTGCGCCATTATCATGATTATGGCAAAGCACGTAATAAAAACATCCGAAAGTCTTGTACGGAGAGTCAAAATTTATTTGTATATATCCTGCCTAGGAATTATTATCAGCCATTAACTTTTAGCAAAAATGTTTATAATGATCTCGATCAGAGTGCAATATGTATAATAATATATATAATATATCCATATATTGTCCAGTATTTAGTTAACAGATCTATATTTCACATAGATAATAAATAAAATAATTTATTCAATAAGGTAATTAATTAGATAAGTTATATGTCTGATAGTGTTTACCAGCTTCAAATATTTCTTTACTTCTTAATCCTTAAAGATCGTGTTAAATCAATTATTAGATCATGTTAATAATAAGTTGTTTCATAATAAACGGTATGACGTATAAACAAGGCTTTCCTTAAAACAGTGCCTTGGTTTAGTATTAACAACCTGTGTTGCAACCAACTCAACAATAAAAAGACTAAACTTGTCAGATTTATAATTTCTAATGTAAAACAGGTGTTAACTAATATACTATTTAATGAGTAAGCAATGGAAGTGGTTGAATCCACAGTTTTTCTTGGCATTACTATAAATGCTAATTTACATTACGGCCCTCATATATCTGAATTGGATAAGTAAAAACTAAGATAAGTTAGTTCTACCGCGTAAGCTATTAAAAATAAGAGATTACAGCCATGGTACTCTGAAGTAACGGCGCTGATAAAAATATCATTTTTGTTGTACATAAGAGTGATAAGTTTAAGCAATGTAATGCAAGCACGGTCGTTGATCAGTATATTTTTGAAAATCTTAAATATCTACATAAATTTTATTAAGCACAGTGTACATCATATAAATACGATTAATAAACACAAGCTCACTTTACCTGTTACTCATCTCAAAAAGTGAGTAATTTTTTTAATGTATATACTTTTTCAAGAACCTCCCAGTAAACGTTCAAATTTTACAATTTAATTTAAAAACCTTGTAAAGGAATGTTTGTTTGCTAACGGATATTACAGTGTTTCCGATTATCTAGAACATGAGGCACCCTAGGTATGAAGGGCTCACTGTCAGATAACTTCAAGAATTATAAAAATGTAATTAAGTTCTTAACTATGGCTTTACAAAAGTAAAAAGGCAAGCTCGTTGAGATTCTGTCACTAGCTCTTCTCAGGTCAGTGGTAAATAACTTTAGGAGGTGGTGGTAGCTTTGACAAAAAAAATGTTTCGTATAAAACTTGGTTTCAATAAATATTGATTTTGATTTTAAAATCTTATATGCAATTGTTTCTTTATTCATAATTGTACATAATAAATTGATTGTGTTAAATAAATAAGAATGCTGTACCTATCTTTGTGGCTAAGAATACCTTGCCATGTTTAGTATATAATAAAGAGTGAATTATTGTAACAAATGAGGCCAATGATTTTCTATTTTCTAACTTAAAAATTGCATTCTTCGCTTCCACTTATTGGGCGTAGCTCCAATACCGGCTCCACCGATAGCGATCTCCGACTTGATTAAAGCACTTGCCCTCCACTTTACTATATATAATGGAACATGCAGGTAACATTAAAAATAATTATTTTATTCATAGAAATAAATGCGTTATCTAAATAAAGGCAACAAATACAAAAAAAATAAAGTTTATAATTTGTTACTGATTCTTTTAAACTACTAGAAACATATAATACAAGGAACTCACCTGTCTATGTCTTTAGTTTTTTATATATTATTTGTTTATAAAACACGTAATGCTGAAAATTTAAAAATAAAACAGAATTTTGGAAAAATAATTTTGGGGAAATTCAAATGAAAGGATAGTTAATATTTTCTTGTGTGAGGATTTGGCAATAAACCAAATGCCCTTAGTTTCACGGTCAGTAGACTAATAAAATTGGATACAATAACAATAAATTGAGGTTTCGCCAAATAAATAATTCCAATTGTTATTTTATTCTTATTGTTCTTGACCGCTTACTGACCGAGAATTAAGAAAGTATATATAAATTTTGGTTAGTTTAACGTTAATGCAAACTTTATAAATATGGAAATAGTTGAAATTATCGAAATCTAGTTTTAAAAGAGAATATTAAAAGGAACATAATCAAAAATACTGCATTCTACAAACGATTCTAAAAGAAGGGAAAACTGTGCAAAATAAACACTAAACTCACAAGTTTATCAAATTCAGGAAGGTAAACACCCTAAATTCTCCCTAAATTCCCTAAACACAGCATATAAAATTTAATCCTTCCACAACTTAATCTCAACAGACTAACAACAGATTATCAAACCTAATACATCGAAATGCTTTAAAAAGTATTGGTATTATATTTATTCTATTTGAATAACATAAAAAAACATTATTAACTTAAATGGCAAGTTTCCAACTATTCATTTCATAATAGAAATCAATACTCATATAAATTAGCATATAATGTACCTCAAATGTTTTAAGCCGACACTATATATGAAGTTATACTTTACTTATTTTAAAGATATCGACGAAGATAGTAAATTCCTGTAGCTGTAAATCAAGAAACTTCTTTGAAACTTGGCACCTTTACTTTAGATCTCAACACTTTTATAGTTAGTTAGTAAGTTCATAAAAATATTACTGGGAAATTATATAACTATTCATATTAAAAATATTTTCAAATTTTGTACAATACTAAATGGTGCTTTTTTATATTATATATACGAGTATTTACAAAACGGTTAATGTCGTTAAGTTAAATATAAAATATAAAACAATATCTAAGGAATTCGAAATACCTGGTGTCAGGAGACGAAAAAGACGTAACATTCCTATTCAAATTTGTGTTTGAAGTTGTGATTGTAATATGTTGAACAACCTTCTAACAAAGAGTGAGAGTTGTAAGAAAGCAGTAAACACACCTTTTTTATATTAAATTTAAACAAACCACAAATAGACCACTATTTTTTTATGTTTAGAATAATATTCTACGATATCGAAACATAAAATACAATCAAACAAATTTAATAGAACTGTAAGTTTGAACTTACGTATCATACCATTAATTTTATTATTAATTACTTAAAAATATATATTATATAATATTAATAGAATAATAACAAAAAACCGGCAATGTTTCCAGAGTTTTGCATAACATTTTATAGAAAAGTTAAAATGTTTTTTTTATGCAAGTGATCACCGCTGCCCCCAATTCTAGCAATAGTCAGGGAATCGAAAAACTTTTATCAGCCTTGGAGATAGGAGTATAAGCTTTTTTTGAAGGTACCCATGTCGTATCAATCCGGATATCCGGATATCCGGATATTCTGTTTATGATTAACGTGGCTATTTCAAAGATATGAAATGCTTTACAGATTAACGTGGCTATTTCAAAGATATGAAATGCTTTTAAATATAATGCATAAAAGTAAACTAGAAGTCAATCAATAACAACAACACTAATTTCTCAACATTAAGTTCTCTCTTTGTAAAGACATAAAAGTTTGACACTGGGGTTGTTGAACCGGAAAGATATCAGAACTGTCAAAGTCATCGTACATTTTTATTTATATAGTAACATTTTCATAAGATTAAATACATTATAAGATAATAATAAAACTGTTATTGTTTTTTCAGCCTTATCATTAATACAAAAATCATTCAACCATCAACCATCGTTTCCCATTTAGGAAATTAAATGGGAAACGATGGTTTTTTAACTGAAAGTGATATTCCTGCAAATTGGTATTGGAGTTTTGAGCAAACCCAATAAATTCAGGATGTTAGGAATCAATATTCAACGCTGGATATAAACCAAATGTTTATGAATTCAAAGCATCTTACACTAGCATACCAAACTTAGAGTTAAATTTCCTTAATTCCAATTTTTTTAATGTAAATCATAGGATTTATGTATCGTATAAAATAGTTTTATCCAAATCATAAATTCACCCAAACTAAGCCGACGCATGAATCTAAGTTAGTTTAGTATAGTTGTGTAGGTTTTCTAAGCCTCACGTAAGAACAGATATGCTTAAGTAGATTAAATCTTTTATCTTCGCAACCATAGGATTCAGTACAAGCGGGGTTTGTGTTATTTTTAACCGACACGACCTCATAGAATTGATTGAAGGTTTTATATACAGTACAATACGGGATTAAATACCTTCTATTGCAGAATTTCAAATTATTCCAAATTTAATTTTATTTTGGTTATAAGTTATATAAAGCTGTTGTACTGACAATAAACTAAGAAATAATATCTATGAGAATAAATATTTTATTATAGTACATAATTATGAAGAGTAGCCCCCTTTCTGTAATTAATATGGAGAACACCACTATAGTCAATTATGCTACATGGTTTGCCTAGTAATAGCAGCATAAATGCATATTAATTACATTGTATTGAACTTGAATGGTATAGCATAAAAACGATGGCTGTGAAGCTATTGAAAAATCGGGTTATAAGAAAAAAAGGAATCAAACAACAACCTGAGTTGAATCGCCGCTCTGTTATTGAATCGACCATAAGCCACGTATCTTCTCAATAATAATACAAATAATTATTCTAACAGTGTTGACCTCGAAACGGTCGTGTATTCAAGTTGCAGACATAATTAATTTATGTACCTATATTGCACCTTCATGAATATTCTGTAGCTAATTGAAATTTCTTGCTAGTCTAAAGAAAATTCTAAATATAATCATATCAGAATATTCTTTTGAAGTGGTGGTTTTACACGGAATCGTTATTCGTTTTTATGAGTTATTTTAGTCTGTCATTCATAATATCACAGTTACTTAACAATTTTGTATGGTTTCAGAACTGGCAGTTAGATTATACATTATTCCTTTATAACAACAGCGCTGTGTATATATATATATATATATATCAGTAAATAAACTTCAGATCACATTAGATATATTAAATATTTTTCTTGCTTGTAATATCTTAGTAATTACGTTATTTTAAAAAGTAAAAGAAATATTAGTGTCTGTGTCTAATTTCCTCCATCTGTAATATTTAATGTCTTTGCTATTCCCCAAAAGTTATGAATTCGATAAAGTTTTACCAAAATACTGAATGAAACGTTTGGGATCAAAAGGTTCTTATTTTCAGTGAAATATACGAAAACTTCTTTTTTGCTTTGAATAAATTACAACATAACTATTGGATGGATCTTAATTTAATGTAGTATGGTATACCATATTGCTCAAGTTACTATATAAAATACTCTTTACTTCAATTATTATATAAAAATAAAATCAAACATAATTTTTAAACTGATTCCAAGATTGGAAACTTTATGGGTCTTAAATGTGTATTGCTCGTGTGAACTAGGAAAGTTGATATGACGTCATACCTGCAATAGCTGTAATTTTTGTTTTTACCAATTTCATTTATATATAGTTTAATATATACCATAAAAATATACTACTTCTAATGTCATTATTTTTTCTGCTGATCTCTTGTTTTATTTGGATAGTCTTGAAAATGATGGCTTTGTTCAATGATTATTTGTCCTGAGAATTGTCTTATATACAATATAATAGAGAACATGATTAAAAGTACGTCTAAATCAAACTTATACATGTAATTTGAATAGCTAAGAAATTACAACAAATGATTTTGATTCATTAACATTATTTAATTATTTTAGATTCATTAGTTATTTTTCTAAATCCAATTATTGAAAAGATTCGAAGCATTATATTTGAATTTGAAATGAAAAAAAAATCTAAAGAATGTCGTTTGAATTTACTACTTGTGATAAATTGTAATTATTCACTTATTTGTTTCTTGTCACCCCTACTATTGGATATATCTGTAATTCCTTATTTGACTTCAATTAAATATTTATTGGAAATAACCTTATTCATTAGGTAATTAAGGTTTCTCGAACATTTTTCTTGAATTATCGGATATAATAAAAATATATTTAAAATTGCTATAGTATAAAATTTATTATTGCTTCTTAAGTATTTTAGTAAACATAGGTATAATTTCTAGTATATACGAATAATTCCCTCGTATTTGTGTAAAACAAATAAAATCTTTACAAATATGATACTTTTATAAGACTCGCATTATAAGACCTATAAGAATGCGAAACTTTTAACGAGTAAGGGTTTTTATTGTAATATAAAGATTACTATACCCGACTTACACAAACCTGACAAGGGAAATATTAAAGGCTTAACAAATGCTTACTTGATAAATAAAATTATAATATTTTTTTTCATCTCTGTGTTCTAAGTTTATTAAATTACTTTTAAAGGTAACATACATAGACGACCAAGAAAATACACAGCCGATCATCTCGCGGTATCAGAGCTCAAGGTCAGAAATAATTTTTCGGCAAAATATTATCCGACAGTTTCTATTTTCTCTGGACGTTCATAAGTCGAGTGGGCCGGATAGTTTTTTCCATTGGTGCAACGAACATGAGTTCCTAAGCTGTCTCCAACGCTAACGCTAATGTCTATTTTGGCATTCCTACGTTAATCCCGGCGTAGTTCCGATCTCATGGAAGTGTGCTCTTGTCCATCCGATCTCTATAAAAGGTGATATCTCAGACCAAGCTAACTTTGTAATTAGGTTTATACCTATCGCCATTACCTCTCATCCCTCCAAAGTAATGGAGAACTTCATTAACCGACAGCAGCTCCTAACGTATCTCGGAGATCGCCATTTGATCGATGACCGACAAAATGGCTTTCGCCACGTTAGATCGGCTGGTGATCTTCTATTATATCTTAGTCACCATTAGGTAGCAGTTATTGAAAACAAGGAAGAGGGTCTGGTAGTTAGTCTGGATGTGGCAAAAGCCATCGTTCGAGTACGGCACAAGGGGTTTTTTCAAAGCTTCCTTTCTATGGGCTTCCTCAGAGTTTATGTTAGTAGATCACTGGGCGGAGCTTATAGGTCTTGACGGTTTTTCTCGGACCCCAAGTCCGTGTATGCCCATGAATGTATTCCAAGGCTGCGTGCTATCTCCAAATCAGTTTCTCCTGCACATCAATGATATGTTGGGTATTTGCAATATACATTGTTATGTGGATGACTGCACTGGGGATGCGGTATATTCTAGCCATGCAGGACTCTATCGGGAAAACATCGACGAATGCCGAAAGATATTTGTGTTTTGTATAAAAGTATTTTTATTATTATTGTGTTATTATTACTTCCTAGCTATGAATGAGATGAATTGAACCACGGTTAGTCCATATCCCGAAAGATATAAAATTACGCGTTTACCACAAAAAAATCCCATTTGTCGTATCACCGCTCTTTGGGAACATTTTTCTCAATGCCTCGCCAAGTATCAGTATGCTTGACCTCGACATTTCGAGCGATTGTCACTTTTGTGGTCATCTGGAGAGCAAGCCCAAGTTGACCATGATGAAATTATGAGTGATCAATAGAGCGAGGCAATATTTCAGACCTGGCTATACATGGAGTACTTTTTTCATCTCTGGTCCTGATTACCCCAATATCAGTTTCTACCGTTTGACCGCGTACAACAGTTTTCTACCGCAGTTATAATGGGGGAGCTATTTGATGTGCTGCCTGTCACCGAATTTCATCACCGCACAGCACGTCTTTGCCTCTAATACCATACCACACATACCACCTTGATGCTTGACGATCTTCCGCTGTGCGATTTTCAAGGACCTTTTTTCCACGTACTACTCGAATGTGAAACAAATTCCCATCTGCGGTATTCCCAAATCGATACAACATAGGTATCTTGAAAAAATCATATATTCCTACCTCCAAGGCCAGCAGCGCTCTTGTGATTCCACGGACGTTGCTAGAGTTCATGGGCGTTGGCTATCAGTGACCCACAAGCTTGTTTGCTCTTCCCTAACATAAAAAAAAACATTGTGAATCATTAATAAGTGGTTAATCACCACAGACTGTTGTCAACTGTTCTCAACTGCAAGTTATAGGTTATGCATATGCTTTGTGCATATGCTGCATAACTTAAATTTAATGCTTTCTCTCTGTAACACGTTATTTACTGGCTTGCTCATGTTAGTGAGTAGTATATTCATTATTTATCATGTAAGGTACATGTACTACATAATATAAAGTATTACGTAATATTAGAGTAACAACTAAAACGTAAAACCTTAAAATCAAGTTAGTTATAAGTAATCCGTGATGATTTATAAAACTCTTACATTTTAAATATTTTATATAAATAAATTATTTTATTTTAATAAATAAAAAATATTTAATTTTGAAGAGTTGTTTCTTATCGAAAATAATTATATTATTTTGGTAGTGCCTAAAATATCAATAGTTCTGTTTTGCCGTGTATAAATGCTTGTCGTTATTTTTGCCCTTACAGATGAATTGAAAGAAATATCAGAGTGCATAAGTACCCTTCGGGTTAAGGTTTCCGGTACTTTCACTCGCCGCAGGGAATGTAATGTGATGTGCTACGTAACGTTACTCGCAGTTATAACACAAATTATAGGGAATAAGAATTATCAAACAGGTTGAAGCTGAATCTAATTTGCTAAGTAATAGTTTATTGGCGTTCACTTACGATGCTCAATTGTCCTGAGAGTTCATTTAACTTCTCCCGGAAACGTCGAGTAAAATATCAAATTAGAATTCACGACCGTTCTAAATGAAAGTTAAGTTTTTATACCGATAAGTTTCAATCTGGATGAACTCATTTGTTTATATTTATTTTAATGCAACCTATATATATTGGTATTTCTCAAAGACAACTAATTAAAGAGCAATAAAAAATAAAAATCGAAAAACGTATTAATTTGTATTCAACTCGTACTGATTTATTGTAATATGCATAATAATATTACGATTCTACAACAAAAAAACCTTTAGACAAAGGTAATATACATATAAAAAATAAACAGGTTTCATTGACATAATATTGACACAGATATATCTTACAATAACCAAAATACTGAAATGATACGGCTAAAAACATAGAGTAGACATTTAAAGAATTAATTGTATTTGCTAACATAAAATACGTAATCATACAATATTAAATGCAACATCTACAAAATATTTATAATAGTTTTCAGAAAGCTACTTTACTACAGCTTTCAATTTAAGCTCGTTCGTCAGAGTAAAATATATCGTCGTTCGCATATATTTCAGAATCAAATCGGTTGTTAAATATTTTAGACGTTGTGTATGTGTAGTGTAGTTATTGTTATTGTTTTAAATTTTTTTTTTGTTACGTGGTAATGTTATGATTTATGATTTATATTAGTATTATTGTTTTGGGTCTATTACATATTGTTAAATTCTTTATTGAACAAATAAAGAAAATAAATTTGTACAAAAGGCGAGTTTTTCGATCTTTTATCGGAATTATTAGGTCTACAACTTTGCTCCCGCCGTTTTCCAAAAGATGGCGCTAGTAGCCAGTAATAGTTCAAATAAATAAATCACAGTTGTTTTCCATCAGTTTTGACATCTATAAATATAACCTTACATCGATATTAGTTAATTTTTGTTTGCGTCATATAGATACACTTAATTAAATATGTCAACTTATAAACCGAATTCACGTCATTTGCGGGAGATTTTACTTTTTCTTTTCAACATGAAAAAATCGGTGGCTGAGGCTCATCGGGTTATTTCAAGTACTTATAATTTTTTCTTTAACTGTCTATCATTTTCTCTATAATCATGGCATCTACATAAGTTTGTTATATCTATATGAATAAAGAAATGCATCATAGTAAATAACCCATAAAAAAACAAATTGTAGTTTAATTAATAGTCAATAATCCAATGTTATTTCTGTATCCGTGAAGCTGACTGATATTAGTAATCTATATATAATCACTCCATACATCTCATCGGGTCATTAACAATGTTCTCATGCGAGAACTCAAGGGTCTAGTGAAGGTCCAGGGGTGGGACGCTTTGGGTCAATGTCAGATTGTAAGCTTTATTGTCTTTTTTAATTTGTTGCTTATTAATTCTAGTGGTAAGATATTGATTGCAGTTGTTTAGAGATTGGCTCGTTCAGTTACGAACAAAACCTAATAGAAAAATGGCGTGAAATGTAAGCAATTCTTGAGGTATTAGAGAAAATTAGTACCTAATTCCATCCTTTTGTCTTTCTGTATCCAAAAATTTGGTGTTACAAGACCTAATAATAAAGCTGCTATATTTCTTACGGTAAGTGAGGCTACCTTCCCTAAACTGACTTACCATTATGACTTTTTCTCTTCTTTTCTAACTGCCTTTCATTTCTTCTTTTTAGAAGCCGCAAACTCATGAGTAACAGAAACTACCAACATAATTTTGTGATAATTTTTATTAATATTTTATTCAATCAAAGTAATTTATTATCTTACATACATTTCAATAAAACATGTTTCACATAAATTATCGCACTAAAATTTTAAATAAGTGTGTTAATGTAGTTAGGAGATATTTAAAACTTATTTACATTGTTTTTATAGAAAGTGACTGAGGCTTTTTCAGACATGTACTGATTTTTGTACGGTAAATTAAACTATTACGTTAATAAAAATAAAGTGCAACAGATAGCCAATATTGTAATTCTATTATGTTGATGGGATGACTATATTACTATAGTATAAGTATTTAATAACGAAGATTGTAATATATAATTAACAACTACAAGGGGTCCAATTAACCAAGAGATTGCATATCGAATAAATTGATATATATATATATATATATATATATTTGCAGATCCAAAAGTCTAGATGTAAAATCTAGAAACTCACTAGATCCAAGCATTTACAATAAAAAACGTTAACTCAAAGTAATTGTGCTAGGATGTACCGTGTAAGATCTTCACTTGTTTTTTGCTGAAACATGTAGGATCAAGTTAATGTAACAAAGTTAATGTTGCGTGAATACAGAAAATAAAATGCTCCTATTAAACTGTAGTCTTTTACTACACGTATTCGTAATATATTCAAAATCCTATTTAGTTTTGTGATGTCACTTTTTATATTGTATATTCCAAACCTAAAATGTGTAATCTGTTTACTTATTAGTTATTATTTTTTATGTATTAATACACTTTAATAATTATTCTCGATCAATACCGTGTATTCTGTTAATTGACATAAAATAATAATAAATCAACATGCTTCACGACATTATACATTCTGTAGTACCGATAAATTCCAAAAAGACATTATATGATTTACAATTCGGTAAATGTTAAAAGGTTAAAATAGTAATATTAACAAACCCACGCATCGCTTGGTAAGTAAGAGTTTCAGCTTGCTAAGCATTTCTCTTTTTGTTGATTTAATTAAATCTAATAATAAGTATAAATTAAAATACATTATTATCAACTGTTAAAGTTAGAAACATTTTTTTTGTAGGACTTTATTATGTCTAGTTGTGTTTTTTTCTTTAACTTTTGTCGGTCTTGTTTGTCTTACCTGTTTACTGTCTCTCTACTGAAAAAAAATAATATAGTTTTTATGGGTTAAAAATGTCAATTACAACAAAAAGATTTAAGCTTAAGTCCTAGTTTAGATAATCTAAAAGTGTTTGCCCGGGGCAGAAAGAAGTGAAGCTGGGCTTACCTAATATGGTATTATTGTATAGAATATCATTTTGGAAAACGGGATGTTTAAAAAGTTTGCTTTACTATCACAATTATGAAAGAATCTGGTCCTCTCAAGTCAGTTTAATAATTTTATTAGAAAATATTTAACAAAAAAAAACATTAATAAATAACCAATAACAAATCTTTATAAAAAGTTTTGTTACTTTCTTAAGTACTCATCTATCCGTATATGAACACACGTACATAGAAAATAGTTCAAGTGTCTCGGGACACTAAATTCTATTACAGTGACACAATTCACACATCTGTTATCAAAACGAAAATACCTTTTCTTATTATTTATATCCTGGTTTTCCTTTTGCCTTTGTTTATTGAAGGTAACAATAAGTTAGTCAATATAACGAGATGTCCATTTTGGTCTATAGGACAAAATAGTATAATTAATTTTACTAATCAATAAATTACATTAAACTCGACTAACATGTTTTATTAAAGACCTCATATTAATTTAGGTGGTGTATTTTCAATTTAAAATTATTACATTATATGTTCTTTATACGTTTTATATCTATTACATTGTTTCCAGTGTCTTGCTTTCACAGTTTTTTTTATATCAGATAACGATTACATTTTAACCAGATTCATATCCTTCAATAAGATAATGAATCATATTTAGTACTATTTAAGATTGTAATACACTATTTAAGATTTATAGAAGGTGGCTATTCATAATACAAGTTTGCTATTCATATATTCGTTTATTTTATTTTTACTCAGATGTTAATGCTAATATTAACATTTTGTAAGCACATTGCATAAAAGCTAACATTCGTAAAGTCCGTTATTTTCTGGGATATCAGACCACAGCTTTTACACACAAGTTATATAATATTTAACTGAATCAACATTGCAACTATTACATTGTTGTGTTATTTCGAGTAGAAGTAATCGTTATTTAATCATTTGATACAAAAATATGCCAAATATTTTTATTGCTAAGAAATAATGTAAAAATTAAATATATATTTAATTATAACATCTTCTATTTTGACTGTTTAATACAAATTTTATAGAAGCGAAAACAGTTGCAAGTTATACAAATGAAGTTATAAAAAGGGTTATTAAGAGGAACAAATTTATTCTGATGCCAGAAAAAAATTGAGCTAAACGAACTCTGACCTCACACTAAATTTGGGGAGTACATAAGCACATCAAGTAATCCTTCCATAACCTAAGCTCAACATTTTGAACACAACGAAAAATTGTTATATAATATAAACAGTATTTGTTTTGTATTTATATAATTTATTATATTAAAAAATATGAAAAATTACGAAACATTATTCTGATTATTGCTGACATACCTATTTGGTTACCCGTGACCTTTCGAGAAAGGAGGGTTTACCAATCAGTTTAGTGCTTCTTGTATAATAACACAGCACTTTACTTCCCAGTGTTTACTTATTCTTCTCAAGTAATAAGTTATCATCATTATAATATCTGATATTATAATGATGATAACTTATTACTTGAGATTCATCATACCTTAACAACACTTAACTTAACGTAATGTACATGTTACCTAGTAATAGTACATTAGAACTATTTTCCTATTACTGTAAGGTAAGGGGGAAATTAAAAATGACATTATTTATATTCACTGTAGTGTATATGAATTCACTAGATCTAAGAGTTTTAAATTCCTGAGGCAGTAATTCAAGAAACTTTTTAAAACTTGGCACCTATTCCATATCTGGATCTATATCTGGATCTCAATACTTTTATAGTTATGAAAATTCATAAAAACATCATAGAGAGTTATCTAACAACTTATACTGAAAATATTTGTTAATATTACATATTATAAAATAATGACTTGTTTATTTTTATATACTATCTATCTATAAAACCATTAATTTGGTTGCAAAGGTTTTTTTTTTATATATAAAGTGATACTTAAGTTAAGAAAGATCCTCGGCCACCAAGCATTTCATTACATCTATACAATTATCAAAATTCTTTATGATAATGATGGTATGGTATATTTAAGACAATCATTTAAATTTAAGTTGTGTAAGTAACTTTCGTTCTAAGCGACTAAACAAGGGAATAAACAAATTTATTCCTTACATTCGGAAAATTATTAGGAAAGAAACGTGCGATTTCGTGAGTCCTGGTGTCACAGGACGAGTAAGAGGTAACATTCCTATGCAAATTTGCGTCTCAAGTTCTTATTGCAGTTTCAACAACCAAACTCCTACCAACCAACCAACTTAAAGAACCTTCGAACAAAGAGTCAGAGTTGTATGAAAGCAGTAAACACACTACATTGAGCAACGCTAATGAATTATTGTGTTTTACTTTGTCTTTCGTTATGAGTTATAAAATACTATTTAAGAATTATAAATACTTTTAAGAACTACTACCAACATACGGCCAAAATTGCTGCAGGGCAGTTGTCTGAATCAGTTTAGTATTGTTGAGTAGGTTTCTAAACTTTATTTCTTCACAAACATACGAGTGTACTACCAGAAAAGTTTGTATGAGTTCTAAGCTTACTTAGTGAAAACAACATCATTAAAAAATTTGGGTTCTAAATACAATACACGATTAAATTATCTTTGTTGACGAATTCGCTAACACTGCAATTAATAAAAAAAAATCTAAGATCTAATTGCAATGCGTCATTTGTTATAATAGAACAATAGATTTATTATTAGATCCTCAGATTGTCACTAGATTAATGTTTTATATATCATATGTGAACTTGGGCAATGATATTGAAGTGTAAAGAGAATTGTTTTCAAATTAAATTTCAATAACTTCGTTGATACAGTAAAAACAAAAATATGATAGCTGGAAATTGTTTTAAAATTCGTGTTACAAAAAAAATAATCATCAATCAACAAGAAGTATTGCATACGTGCTCTGCAATTCTATATTTCGACAACAAGCTAACTATCTCGTCAATAATAATATAAATAATTATTATTATTGCATTGATTTCAAAACAACTGTCTACGCAAATGTCAGACATAATTCAGTTACGGCCGTATTGAGCAGTTGCTTCATGAATATTCTGTAGCAAAATGCATCTTCAAGCAACAAACCAAGTTAGAAGAAAAATGTAAATATAATTAAAACTTAATTTCCTTTTGAAGTCAAGATTTTATGCGAGTCTGCAAGTTATTAGTTTTTATGACTTATTTAAGTCGGTCGCCCGTTACGTTCCAAGCTTACCTGTCTTTTTTATATCAATATATAGGTAGCAGTAGTAGTAGTAGCAAAAGAGGAACTGAGCAATCGTCTGATATTATCAATTAAGTTTAATTGAACATTCAGCATTAATTGCGATATAATATTCACATCTTGGTTTTGGATATAAAAATTATCCAACATAAAAGGGATACTAGTTAATATTCTAGTTGCAGATGTTACCCTGATCTCTTCGATCTTTAGGACTCCTTCGAATACTGACGTGATTTGAATACAGTTTGTTAAATATTCCAAGTTATTTATCGCCTCGAGAGTTAGAATATTTTATATAATGTTTTTAATCACCGTTATTTGCAATCTTAAATTTACTTTATATGTTGTGTATATTTACTTACTTTATTGGTTTGAAGAAATTCCCTCTAGGCATATTTTTCGAACCATTTATTATTGGATTAGCAAAGTTAACAAGCTTTCCTAAAATGATATATCAATGGATGAAATATATGCCCACGTATTCTTTTTCAATATTGAATTCTTTTCTCTCTTTAACGGTTTTTCTTCATATCACGAGAAAACTACAGGATGAATTTTATTTGAGTCAGTAAAGGATGCTTTTCCCTCTAAAATCTTATATTTTCTCAGAAAACCTGATATGTTATTTATAATAGGTATTAAGCATGACAAAAGATAGAAAAATAATATAATAAATCATATATAAATTCAACTTCATTTTCACGATAATCATTCCATGAAATAAAAAGATAAGTCGGTCATAAATATGATAAACACTGATTCCAAGTTGGGAAACTTCACTGGTCTGTGTTTTGTTCGTTTCAACTACAATAGCTGATGTGTGTCGTCACACCCACAAAAAGTTTATAAGTTATTTTGACCAATTTCAGGTAAACATAATTTATTTCAAAATATACTGTAAGAATATAAGAGTATAAAGCTTTTAGTAAAATTTGCAAAATCCCAAGCTTTATGTCATTATTTGTCAGCTGATCTGTTTTGTTGAATCCGGATAATCCTTTAAGAAATATTTCCCTCCTATTATGATTTTTTCTTAATGCTATGAAACGTAATATAATAGAAAACGATGATAAAGTGCCTTTGCATGAAGAAAAGATAATGAATTAGTAAAAAAATGCTTTTGAATCAGGTAAATTGAATAGTTTTTAAAATTTAAATTAAAGAGTACAAACATATTTTTCTTACTTCTAAATTCTGATAAATAAAAAAAAATCTTATCTACAGAATATCTGAAGGAGAATCTGATTTTTTTCTTTTGGTGTTATTGTATCTGTCTATTATTGGGATGACTAAGATTTGAATTAAATCTATATAAAACATTATTATTCTAATATATAATAGATATAATATGCAATAATAAGTTAGGTATGCTAACTTACCTCTGATTTTATTGATATTACTAAGACGCTCCCGGATGTTACTCCTTCATATCTTAGCCAACGTCAGTCGACCCGTTGCTCCCACGACGGACGGTGCTCCTTCCAGTGTAGAGGACCCGTGTGCAGCGTAAAAGCAATGACGGATCGTCGACTTGACGACGGTTACATTTTGTACTGTATGGCTTATATATTTTAGTTTAGATATTCAGTTACAACCATTTAACCACAACTTCAATTATTAATATTCAGTTAAATATTCTCAATATTAATTGCTATATATATATATATATATATTAAGTTTAAAGTGCCAATTAATATTTAATCTAAATATTTTTATTTGATATCCATGCAAAAAAATATCAATTCCTACTAAAGTTATAATTGAGCCCTAAAAGATTAAAAAATCTGTTGTATTTATTTATAACATTAAATACATTTAATGTAACAAATGTGACCTTCTTAGAAGATTCGCGATATTAAACCCATTAGCTAATTAGCACTGATTTATTACGTATAGAAACTTTTGCCGAGTAAGGGTTTGATGGAGATATAAAGATTATCATACGTGACTTTCGTTTACCTAACGAGGGAAACGTTAAAGGCTTAATGAATACCTACGTGACAGTTTTGTTGAGCAATGAATTAGACTTTTTCTCATCCCACTATATATGGTATAGGCTGATTAATAATCTATTTAGATGTAACTTTTAAAAATATATAGGTATTTTTTAACCACTTACAGATGAAAGCTCATTAACTGCTATTATAGTTGTGCGTTAATGATTGTTATTATATGGCAGTAGAATGGGTATGAATAAGTATACTCTAATGGTAACATTTAGACCTTAGCGACTGTGATATGCGTTGGCAGCTGTAAGAACCCATGACTTTGAATAGTGCCTGTGGATTTTGCGATTTCTAGCGTTGATAAACTAAGTCAAGACTAAGATTTTCAATCCCTCTGGACTTAATATTGTTTTTCGTTTATTTTATTTATTGTGTTTATTTTTAGTGCTACTTTAATTAGTTTTTACTTAGTTTTAATTAAGGGTATTTATAGTATTATTTTTGATGTCATGTTTTTTTTCATAATGTTATGTAATTCATAAATATACACCTGTTTTTCAGGATATTAAAAAAATAGTATATATATAAATAATAGTCAAATATCACGAGTGTCAAAGGCAGAAACCGAGGCTTATGAATAAAGCCAGAACTAAGACTCACCGACTTCCAATTAAGTCATCAGTAGTGTCCGCAACGTCATTTTTAAAATAAAATAAAAACTAATTATATTTGTTATACCAATATCGTTATATTTAGGAATAAAAGAAGTGTACAAAATATTTTTGTTACAAATTGTGATTTTTAACAAAAAAAAATTATGACATTTTAGGCACTTTTTTTTACACACAAGTTATAATGTAGTATTTAAATTTTTACTTCTTTACAGCCGATGTAATGAAATTAATGAAGCTTGTAAAGTAAAATTTGTTATAATTATTTAAATTATTATATTTTGTTGTTATCCCTTCTTAATAAAGTGTACGTCAATCTAGTCAACGACACTTAGTTAAACGGATAAGCTTCCGTGCTGGTAATTATTACTAGCTGTTGACGGGTTATGGTTACGGTTATATTATGGTTTGTTTTAATTTAGTTTATAATAGATTTCGCCAAGGCCTTTCCCATCATTGAAATTTCAACTAAAGAAGGGGTAGTTTTTAGGTGTTTCTTTGACTTTGACTTTATTTATCTGTCGCAATATGTCCGTTAAGATATTTTTTATACATCTACTTATATAAATATGATTCCCCAATGAATTCATATATTGCCGTATCAGTTTATGCTGATCTGAATTGAAACGAAAACAGCGAACGAAAGATGACTTTTCGGGTTATCAGTGACATAAGAAATTAAGTATACTGTGAACATCATAGAAAATCGTAAGATATCTAAGTAATCTTTTAGATTAGATGGGAAACAGGTTGTCAATATCATAGTAAGTAACGTGCGTAACACTGCATCATCGTATGTAGTGTCCCAACGTGCATTATTCTCAAGAAGATTAAGTTCCTGGCTAGCTTAACTTTCAGTGGCGCATAGCTGACTGTTGAAAGTTCTTAAATCTTAAAAGGCTGTCGGTCCACGTACAACGATTAACAACAATCGCAGATTTAAAGCTTTTTGTATTGTTCGGGTGAACAGTGTACAGACGACCCAAAGCATTACCTTGTTTGTGACGTTTAAACTTTTTATCCGATGTATTCCATCTTTAGAATTTCGGTACCTCAGAATAAAGTAGAATCTTTGCAAAAATCTCATCTTGTCACAATGAATAAAATGCAGTAAAAGTTTTTGCCGGTGGAATCAATGCTCTTGCACGTACATTCTCTGCAGTAAAGTACACGTGCTGTCTATTCTCGAGATACCCAGCCAAGTTCACTTGGCTGGGTATCGTGCAGTAGTTCACTACTGCACGTCGTTCATGGATTGGAAATTATAAGATGCGCCACACTGCTTCATTGCTGCTAATGTAGCATCCAAGCTGGTATTGGTTGATTTCATTGACCGGCGCGGCCACATTTCCTACTTTCAAGACTGCCATGTCGCTTTCTTTGTTGACGTTTTAGTTTCATATTTCAAAAGATGTCTCTAGCTAACAAGTTGTAAATATGTAAAATTATTCCAAACTAAGAATTATTTAAAACTTAAACAACATTTGATTACTTCCTTCGTGCAAATTGGACGATAATTATAGAAAGTTTTTCAATTATATGGCTTTCTCTTGAAGTAGTTGAAACTGCAGAAACATCTACACAAATAGTAAACTAAGCTGGCGTCAACTGCAATCTTAATTAAGATCTTCTTCTTACATTCTTAGGAACTTAACTTTGCGTCTGCACAACACTAACTTTATCTTTCTACCGCTTATTTTATATAAATACAATTTGACGTAATTTGCTTATATATTTACCTATTGAATTGTTTAATACTATAGTAATAGTAAATCAAATTGTCCAGTATTTTGTTAAATTATCATGGTTACTGATACCAAATGCCATCTTGAGTTCATTAAGAACAATTCACACGTATCAGTGAAGACACAGTGAAGTCAAATCCAGCACAGTACTGCCAAGTTTTTTATGATCAAATTCCTATCAGTCATTGTCAGTGACGTCACAATGTTCTCAGTGTATAAGTGATTAATTGAGCTGCAAAAACAAATAAATTCAGTCTTCAAATATTTTGTTTTTTTTTAAATATTTTTATCTAATATTGTATATTTTTAATATGTTGCAAACCACTATCTATTTAAGATAATGTGGACGGAATTGAACAAATTAGTTTCGTATCAAAAAGTACTATGGTTAAATAATCTTAGGATGATAATTAAACATACATATATAATGGATTTAATAATATGAAACAATAAGCGATTATATACTGTGTTCATGAATAAAACTCTTTTGGAACAGATATTAAGCAGAATATACAATAAAGACGTATAATATATAATATAGACGTCCTGACAAACTTAAATGTTGATAATGTTAAAATATATATTGTTTTGCTATAATAAACAATTATTAACATCAATTACTTCTGAGAAATTTATCAGATAGCGTTTACTATCATCCAGTCTCAGCTTGAAAAAGAAAGAAAAGAAGAAAACAGAAAAAAAAATATATATGTATGTAATTTGAATCAAAAACTATGACATTGACTTAGTTGGTCACCTGATAAATATATTTTAGTAAATAAAATCCAATCAACATTATTAAACTGAAATATTAATATGAAATTATTTCTCTTATTTGTGGATATTAAAGCTTTGTAAGATATCCGTGTTGCTCACGATTGGTAGTCACTGGACAAGCATTGCAACAATGGAATTGCAGTCTGAGGTATTTAAGCAGCTCTTTGACTGATATAATCTAGTATTCTGGATAATCTATTTACATCAAAAGCCTTGTTTGTAATATATCATATATTAACTATACCTATACTTCTATTAAGATACATACCTATGTAACTTACTATACCTAAACAAAACGATACTTATTTTGTGTAAGACACTTTAAATATCACATTAATAAATTATTCCTAATTTTAAAATATTTAACATTTAATGTATTTCCGTTAAATTCTTTATCAAATCTTATCCATTAAACTAGTTATTATACTTTTTACTATGAACTATTTACAAATATAATATATATTTGGTGAAAATATAGATAAAATATAATAATGTTGCTTTCCTTTTTACAGTGACAGTTTTTTTTTTTATATTGGTATAAATACTACTACTACTACGAGGTACTAAATACCTCTTCTTTTAGTATAATATCAAAAAAATATTTAAGCTTCGTCATCACTTCGACCAGGTAGAAAGTATTTTAAATATACAGTCGTGTCAATATACTCGTAATTTTAGATATTTCTAACATTATTAATATTTATATCTAAAATTATATTATATTAAAATTATATTATTATATGAATAATGTTAGAATCACGTCATTCTAATAAAATACCTACAGCATCATAATTGAATTATGTCATTATATAATAAACTTTTAATGTAACATAAATAAGCGTAAAATAATGAGTCAATTCCTACTTAATCTATTTCAATAAGACTCGATATCACTTTAATGCTACAAAAACATAAAAATGTTTAATTACTATAAATAGTTCTGATTGTTTTCTTTAAGCATTATCACTTTAATTATACAACGTGTATCCTTAATATTTAAATGTATAGTATATTTTACCACACTTGATATAGGGTCTGTAAATCCCTTGTGCATAATCCAACCCTTCTTATCATAATAGATTATCTTCACGTCCGCAACATGTAAATCAAGTTCCTTTATCTATTTCATTGTCAAGTTCATATATCCTGGATAATATTAAAAAGATTTTTGTATAATTATATAATGTTATAAAAAAGTTAGTTTAAAATAATGAACAGGATTATAAAATATGTATTGAAACAAGTGGAATATGAAATTCTGGGTATTTCATTTATTATCATTTATCATAGGAATTAAAAAGTTGGTGGTATTGATATCGACGTTTTTGACCGGATAATATATCACGCGTAATGAGCCATCGATGATTTTTATAGTTCTGTATGGTTAAACTTTTTGCAAACATTTGTCTATGTTTTCTGTGATCTTACCGAGGTTTGCTGGCATATATTGCGTTTATTCATCAATTTGCATTCGCCCATTTCCAATATCCATTAATTGTTTTGCAAAATTTCCAGCCGATACATTCCGTTGTAGTTGTACACGCATGTTGGTTTTCGTAGTCGTTTTTAATTCGATTTCAATTTCCTTATTCACTATGTGTATGTGTTGTCATGTATGCTATTGAGGTTGGCATGATCATGTCGTATCAACCTTTTTATCTTAATAAAGGTTTAAAAAAAAACAACCACTTATTTATATAAAACATTATTACAATATTTATATAATTGTATCATAAGTAAAAGCAAATACAACATAATAATTGGACAAAGTAAATGAAATCCTACTTTATTCACTTTGGTTTAAAAAAATATACTCAAATAAAAAGTGCTCTAAAATCATAAAAACAGTAAAGGGTTCAGACCACAACCCTGTTAGTCACAGACGCCAAATTAATCGCCGAAACTATACCCGAGTGAGGATTCTTTAAAATTAGTACACGGAGTAATATTTTTGTAAGAATTAGACGATCACTACGGTCCTATATTTATTTATTTTATTAAGTCATAAATTTGTATTTTTACACTTTAACTCTTTTCTTTTTTTTATTGATTTTAATGTTGTACTTTATATTTATCTTTTGGTCCCAATTATAAATTCTATATATTTTCAAAGACCAGAATTATGTGTTAAATACACAAATGACCAAATTAATACGTGATAAGCTTTTATGTAAGTCATTTATAAGCCATTATTCCAAACCTATTTAGGGTAGAATATGATAAAATTATAAAAGCATATCTCAGTAGAACATTACATAGGATGAAATAAATTTCAACCAAGTGTCTGAATTCTAACTGATATCGTTACTGTGAAAAAATAAAGACAATATAGTAGTTCAAATAAAATCTATGAATAATTTTATTACATATGTACTGTAGTGCAAAGATGTGTTCACAATATTAAACTTCTTAGGCTTGAAAGTAGACATAATTTGGGTATTTTTTGTTCTTTTTAAATAAAAAAATACTTTGTACATATTATTATCATCATCCTTATTTTTACATATAGTGTTCTTGGCTACTTCGGTGTAATTAATATTGTATACATTTTTTTTTGTTTACTTTTATCTAACATTAGTTCTTTAAATGTGATTATACTTATTTCTTTATTCATATCCTGTTCCACTTCCCGTTTTCTTCTTTTATATCTCGGGCAGTCTAGTAGTAAAAGTAGTAAGGTTCCTTCCGTATGGTCTTCACAGTTACAATCAGAGCTAGGTCTTAATTTAAATTTATGGAGGTATGGTCGTCCACCATTACTGATGTCATTATTTTTCGTCTTTCGACTTGCCGTACTTTTTGTTCAGACAGGAGAAAAAGTTTTGATAGATGAGCCTTGTCTTGTCCTTGGTATTTTGTGTCCCATTCCTCTATTAAGTTCTGTTTAATCCATCTCTTGACATAGGAAATGTGACACGCATCATAGTAAGGTGCTGTTTTTATTTACTGTGCAGCTGTATGTTTTGCATATCTTTTGGACGAACATGCGCTGAACTGCATTTAGTAAATTTTGGGATTTTATCTTCTCAGCTGCTGGCGCCCAAGCGCATGCAGCGTACAGAATGTTTGGCTCAATTATTGCCACGTATATTGTTCTCACTATCTCCGCATCCAGTCCCAACTTATCTGTGCCATTTTGGCTATCGCCTTGTAGATATTTAACCCCTTACTGCAAATAGGGCTGATGTGCATGTTGAAGGTCGTCTTGATATCCAAAATTAATCTCAATACTTTCATTTCTTCTACCATCGCTAATGTTATACCATTCATTTTTATAGGTGGGGTATTAAACTTTAGTTTTCTTGTTATAACCAATGCATTCGTCTTGCTTGGTGTAAACATCAGTTTGTTTAGTATGCATAAACTTTGTTTAGTACACTTTCAGCTTTATTTTTGTGCGTCGCTATCCGTGAAGATTAACACCACATCTTCATCTTTTTCGTAGAGCAGCGGGTCGATGTGTAGATTTCAAAAGTTAAACATAGATCTCCTCGCGTGGTTGGTGGCACAGAACCCTAGCCAATCGGTATTTTGTGCATTAAAATCCCCTAGGAAACGACTTCGGAGGACGGAGTTTGTGAAAGCAGGTCACCAGTCTTCGCTTGAACTTGGCCCAAGAGTTGACCCGTTTTTGCATTATTACTATTGGACCTGTTCAGGCACACGTAGACCCTGATATTATCGTCCATGTCTACGCACAGCCAGAGTACTGATAGGTCCCAATCTTCAAAATTCTGAAGGCGACTGTAGCAAATATCCTCCCTTACGGACACAGATACCCCGGAATGTGGTACTAGTTTATCCCCTGGGTATGGTATAGGTCCACTTGTTGGCTAGATTGAGAAATCTTCGTCCTTCTATCAAAAACTAAAAGACCGTAATCATCTGTCCAGATTGGAGAAAATATTGTAATAAAAGATACTGGCATTAATCCACCAAACGCTTACAAGTAACTTTTTTAGGTAAATTTTTTTTTGGGGCAGTCTTTGACTGACTTGCCAGGGTCCAGTCATTCCGCTAACGGCTTCGTATTATCGCAGAGAATCCACTTTTTGTTACAGGCAATGATCCGATTTAAAAACTCTTCATTATTATGCCGGTTAAGTAATGTACCCACTTTTCAAGCTTTTTAATCTTTCCAATTTGCTTCAAGTGGACTCGGACGTTGTTTGCGATCCGCTTCCATAATAGTGATTATCCGCTTGGGTCTGCGACCGTCCACGGCTTGTTTTTCAAAGTCAAAATTTCCAGAACGATACCGTTGGAACCAAAAAAGCACTGTGTTTTCTTTTGCGTCACGACTGCCATACACATCATTAATCCTTCGAGTCGTTTTCGTAAATAACGCGATATTTAAAGTTTTCCATTTTATAAAGTGAGTGATGCAAACAAAAAGAACCGAAGAGAATAAACAAATAATTCATTTATTAATTTTTTTAATGGTTAATGAAACATAAATATATGTGTAAATAGCTGTATAAATTTTAATTTGGAACTCCTAACCAAAGACAGAAAGTTTTGACTAAAGTGACCAGTACGACAAAATACCAATTTCATATGTAAGGAACTAATATAAAAAAGTATTGATTGAACTGCTGCCTCTAATACGACCATGTAAATTGAGCACATGTAATAAATGAAATATATGTTAATTAAGATTATAATATCAATATACTTGATGCTCAAAAAGTGTTATTTACACATAATGGGCGTAGTAGTAGTATAACTTCCTAAACTTCAAATATTTGTTATAAATATTTGTAGTTTTATAAACATTTAGTTACGTTATTACATTAATAACAATTGATTTTAATTCATTACATATTATGAAATCTCAGTAGAAACTTTTCAATTTTGTGTGATAAAGATTAAAGAAAATAATTTACATTCAATTGATAATTTAAATTGAATAAAGCTTTATTTGTCCACTTTCCCAAGTAATTTTAACACACCATTTCCGTCCGATTTTTACAAGC
Organism: Melinaea menophilus ssp. n. AW-2005; assembly: GCA_918358695.1. NCBI lineage: Eukaryota > Metazoa > Arthropoda > Insecta > Lepidoptera > Nymphalidae > Melinaea > Melinaea menophilus. The sequence continues at coordinate 10,247,567 of OU911057.1, read as the reverse complement.
TTTTTTGATTTATGACTGTCAAATATTTGATAAGAATCAAATATTTGACAGTTATAAATCAATCTAAACTTTCAGAAAAAATGTGCTTGACTTAGAATCGTAAAATTTGCTAAGATTTAAGATAAAAAGGGGTTTTGCATTCAAAATCACTAAGTACAAAACTATGTTACTCAAGCTATTACGAGTATAATAAATAAAGCGATCTTGTTAGCTACCGTCAAGCGCCTTCTTGTAATTTTTATTTAATATTGTTTTCATGTTGATTGGTGTTTAACATTAGCATTTTATTCTGTTATACATTTCTTGGTACTCTGCTAGTCATTTTGGTACATTAATTGATTTGCACGATTTCTTTTCAGAAACCTTAATTAATATTTTAAATAAATTCTTTTTATATTTCTTTTTGGACTAATTACATGAAGTACTTGACAGTAAATAAATTAGAACAGATTTCTACAACTATTAGAGTGAAACGAAGCCTAATCAACCCGTTAGGATCAATAATTAAAACCATTACTGGAAATCTAGATATATACGATACTGTTAGATTAAGTCGAATAATTATTTATTTGTGAAATTAAATTTGAACAAATTAAAAAAAAAAACATTGATCATTGAAATCATATCCACAGTAAAGAATTCTACAATTCAATTAAATTATAAAATCATTAATATAAATTTTAAAATTCAAATATTTGGTACATATAATTTGTTAATCCTTAATTTTCAAAGTATCTATATAAAATTAAATGACATAGAACCTAGTTTTGCATTCCGTAGATTAGGAATATTACTTCAATCATTATAAATAAATATATTTATTTTTAAATACATTGAAAAACTAAGTAAGTTAAAAAAATATGCATATACTGCTACATTAAATAATTTAGTAAAGTTAGAACAAATTATTATAATAAAAGCATATCTATACATACTTTACCTATCTTTTGGAAATACTTATTATGAAAAATAACACTTAAGTCTATGTGAAACTGATTCGCTTACCTATGTTGTCCCGTGACTTCAACGTTATTATTGTTCCTAAATACCTATCCTTACCTTATAACAAAAAGGGTTGAAAACTAGATTATTAGGAGATCGACAAAAGCAATTTTCTCTGCTACAAGAATGAAGTTTTCCATGCAGCAATGATCCTTGTATCACCGACTTAATGAATTATGCTGAAAATGCATCTTGTTCTTATGTTCGTGTAAAAATTGAAGACATTGTAATACAATCACTGAACAAATAACACATGGACCCTGTGTACCAGAAAAAGAGAACTACTTAAGAGAACCTGTTCTGACGATCAATCCCAAAGGGAGATTGAAGAAACTTACTTACCCTAGACGATACTTCTGAAGTAAAATTAAAATAATAACTCCTAGTCTGAAACCTACTGGTATAAAAGGCATTGATTGACCTGTGAACCTGAGTTGACACCAGTGCTTACGCGTCTATTTCAGCATTCATACGAGTACCTTAAAGACTTGCGTAGTACCGGTCTCAGCGAAGCATATCCTTACTATATAATAACGAGCTAATTGACTCTGTATGCACGCGCATCACTTATCACCCACAAATCACACAATAATGTGTAATACATAAAAAAAAGCTATTGAATCAGGCTACAAAATAGAGTGGGTGCCAACCTCTTTCGTGACCTCTGACCTTTGAAGTTCCCTCGTAGTATAATAATTATATAAAAATAAAAATCTTATTTAAGTCGGAATAAAACAGCAAGAAGACGAAGTCGTTTACAACAGCTAAATCAATATATAGGATGTATTTTAATATATCTTTGTAATCATTTTCTATACAAATACAAAATAAATATTCAGAATAAATACATATAAAGTTTCATATTTCATTTGATGTCACGAACAGGCAGATAGATAAATAACATCAATTTATACTTACTAAAATATTATATTTGTAAGGAAGGAAGAAAATGATATTTTAATATCTTTTATAGAATTAGTTTTTCCATTAAACCTTTTGTAACGGAGTAAACAACCAAATGATAAAATAAAGTTTCTTTAGACAATCACTGGGAAATGGTCTGTGTAAATTACTTTACACAGTTAGGAAGAAAAGTTTTATTTTATTTATATTATTAGGCTAATTTATTCTTCGAAAACAGCCAACGAAATCCTTAATTCAGTAATACCCTAAAATTACTGTTATTTTAAATGTTAAAGGTTAAAATGTTTAAAAAAAAATTAAACCTATACATATACAATATATATTTATCCCTTGGAAATGAGAGAATATCATGGAACTCATTTTTTGGCAAAAACTTTGACTTAAGTTTAAAAAAACATTTGTTAATGATAGTCAATTTGTTGCATTATTAATGGTTAATAAAGCCATTTAAATCATGACAATGCAATCTACATAAGTAACTATTTTGGTATTGTTTAGCTGCATAGTATAGATGACAGATCATCCCACCCCAAAGAAGAACTCTTACGTAGTGACAGGATAACACTTTTGATTTCCTCTCTATCCGTTGGCAGTCAGACTAAACAGTTCATTGGACAATTGTTGTCATTAGCAAATTATCAGCAACCAATTAATCTTCACTCAATTTTTTCTTATATAGTCTATTGCTATTTGAAATTTATTAACTGCGAATAAATATGGTGTCTATCTACAGACATAAAATGGCAATATGATTGCCTATCTCTATCAGTAAAGAGTTAGAATCATCCTACCTGTTTACTTACTCTGATTTGTGTTATTGAGCTTTTAATGTAAATAGTTACACCACAGTTTAGATTAATTAAAATATCAGTACTATGTGCAACGTATCCAGGAAGTGATGGTAGAAGACTATTTTTTGAAACCAGCTTAATGCAATATAATTTATATCAAGATCAAGTTATGTAGGCAGGATTTCAAAATCATTAAGTTATTGTTTAAACAACAATTGTAAACGATGTAGGATTATGTTATGTGTATCTTTATGATTAGCAGTGTTAAACTTGTTGAGTTTATTTTCACTATTGAATTTTTTGAAATAACCTTTCAGTCTATCCCTCATAAAGATTATTATAATATTTGCTACAATTGGCTTAGTATTTGATCGATTTATAAGCAAGCAGTATATGTTATTTAATTGAGATAAATCAACTGGGTTTTTCCAAAATTGTGATGCTAGCAGAGTTCTACAGGCATCTCAATTTCCGCTTGTGGAATATTTCTTAGTTTGTCTCATTTGCGAGGCAATCTAAGGTCGCAATTTTATTTTGAAACCGTTGAATGTTAGCAGCAGCAATTGTTGGAACGCTCTTCTTTAAGAAAGGTCAGTTTCTTAAGTATTCCGTCTAACTTTAATGTCATGTTCATTGACGTCTTAATGTTATTTATGGAGGTCAAAAGTGCCTTGAAATTTTTTATCTTGATAATCCTTTACAGACATAAACATATCTAGAAGTATCGCGTTGCTAAACTAATCGGAATCTTCCCCCTTTTGTTTCTTACATCGGGTTGTAATAGTCGTGTAAGACAAAATTGTACTTATCTCCGTGTCATTTGAAGTAGTACCGAATACGTCGGGGTTATTAGTGTAATGCTGAATATGTTTTTTAAAAATACTTAAAGCCGGTTAAGTATTCCTAATAAATTCAAAATTATTATTATTTATGATTTATTCAATTAACCTGTTTATATAAATAATTTGGACAAAATATAATGCGCAATCATTTTGATTTAAACCTAAATAACTTACTTTGATGATTGTGTACTTGAATGAAATAAATACGTGTTCAACTAAACTAACCTTTTCACACATATATATATACCACGTTTAAAAATATGATTTGTTACACATTTACGTTTTGTGAATATAGTGACGTATATACACATATTTATTAAAACTGGAAGGAAATAAGATAGCAAGCAAAATGTAATATAATCTTTTGTTTGTATTTGATTACAAAGTATAGACAAAACTCTGTATTTCCTTTTAATAAAAAAATATTTTTAAGAAGTGAATATTTGACAAAAAAGACAAGATTTGTAATTGTCTGTCATCTCGCCTTCAACGGATTACAGCGACTTAACCTGGATCTGTTAGTCTTTTATTTTTTATTAATCAGGCTCCGATAAGCCGGTTTTGAAAGTTATGAAAATACTGCTACTATATTTAAGATGAAAAAATTATTTCGTTTACTTAATAGCTTACTTAGTCTCAAGACCTGAAAGAGTTATTAATGGCGCTTTCGGACCTGCCTAGATTTTTATCTTAATAAATGGTAAATTTTCTAGGCAATAAAAGTCGTTAAGAAATTTTTAAAGATTTACTTTGTGTAGCGGTTAGCTAGAATTGTCAAAGCTAAATATTTTTTCTCCCATGAGACATACGAGTACTACAATATAAACTATAATGGAAATTACAAAAAAGCCTCATTAAATTATTAGGTAGTTTTCGCGTAATGTCTCGTTTTTCCAAAAACGTTTAACATTTATACTGTTATTTTAGAACGTGTACCTTATGATGTGGGTATTTCTTTCCATAAAATTCTTATCGTTAATTTTTAGTTTTAAAAGTAATCTATTTATTTATAAACGATGTAATAGCGAGAAAACCATTTTTTTTTATAGACCATTAAGGTCTCAAACTTCTTCTTGGATTATTATTCTTAGGCTCTTATAATTTAGTAGTCAAACTGTGGATATAGAATAAAACTACCAGTGTTTTGTATCGTTTCGTAAAGTAATTTTCTTTTATTTACATTTCGATTAAGTAAATGCTATGGTATTCTCTTTATTTTGTCTTTAAACGGTACAGTTACTAGCTTGAATCTTGATTATAACTAGAACTTACTAACTTTGTAACAAAATCATGAAATAATTGCAGGTATATATCAAAAGTCCTTAAGACCTTTAGGTTGTAATACAACAATTTTTGTCCGTCCCATAGAACCAAAACTGACACCCAAGCTGATACAGTAAGGATTGCCATTTAAATAACGACAATTTCTTTTTTTTTAATTAGATATTAAAAATAAAATTGTAACCTCTGACGCAATACCAAAACAGTTAATAAGTTTCATACGGCTTCACAGATGTTAAATAATAGAATAGAGCACTTTTGTTAGAGTTTATAGGGTTATTCCCATTTAGAACTGGTAGTTTTCTATTTATTTGAAAATATTAATTAAAATTTATAATAAATTAACTGTCATGATAAAAGCTATGATAGGGTCTAAATAGATTTCGGTAAAGTTAAGAACTTTACTTAAACCACTTTTAAAAGATTTTATGAAATCCAATGCAATTGAAATAATTGATGATACACATAAAACAGTGATGTGTGGTATAAAATAATTTTACCACTTCCAACAAAACCACATTTGAAAACTATTTAACCTAATTAAATTGCCTGTGTCCTCGAATTACGGTGCTTTTTACGCCTCCAAATAGTTATGGGCTATTAAAATATTTAATTAATAGACTTTAGGCTAACTAATTTTCCCAATGTGTAACACCCTTATCTACATGGCCCATGTAGTAATATTAATGTAATATATGGTGTAATTTTTATGATTTTAGGCTCTCCTCAAAGAGACACATTCGAATTATATTAAAATAGATTTGAATTATATTCCAATAGATTAAAAGTTTGGTAATTCGGTTTGGCTAAGTGAAAATAATATCATAGGCATGAGTTTGTACATGGATAATATATAACTAATTATTATACACACATGTAGAAACACATATATGTATACCCACTTTTGAAATATATATTTAAAAGTGTATATATTTATGTTTGTATATACATATATATGCATTTATACAAGCATACATACGTCTACATTTATCTACATATAAAGACAAAGTTTAGATTTTGAAATCAGTTTATATATGGACAGTAATTTCCGAAAGCAATGTACCTATTTGAGAAACTATTATATTATTTATATTTTACTTAAATATAAAAATAAATAAGACGTTTTACTTATTTTCTTCGCATTTATAAATGGAAACCGACCTATTATTATTAAATTGTTAAATACTTAAAAATTACTACATGGAATAGTTGGGTTTTATGCAATAGTATCTAACTGAAATGTTTAAGTTCTGGAAAGACATTTTTCATTTCCAAGAATTATTAATTTTAGTTATAGTTTTATTTCTTGCGATTAAAAAAAGGAAATGTTAAAAGTATATGAACTTCGCCATATATAAATATTACAATGTTTCTTAATAAAAAAAAAAATAAAGTAGGTCCACCGCACATTTTTTATAAATCTATTTTAAGCTATTAAGGTACCAGAGTATTATAAATTTATGAATAACTTCCGACCCATTGGTAACAGTACAAAAATCTGAGCCATCCAGAAAAACTAAATATTACAAGAAAATTGTCTAATAAATAATTTGAAAGTAAATAGTCCTTTTGTGTCATTTCCCGTTAATAATTTTTTAACAATATTTTATGAGAGAAACACTTGACTTGGTGAATGGACAAGGTCTAGCGACAATACTTCATAGAATACTTATGCAGGAAATAAATAGTTTTGTAAATATAGCATTCTAATATCAAAGTTTTAATATTTGTGACAAGTGTTAATTTTCTAATTATAAAGTTTAAAGGAACGCATTTTCTAAGATTATATTTAAATGTGTAGTCTATTTTTAAAACTTGCTGGCCTTATCTTATTACACCACAACACTCCACACCACTATAATTTATAATGGCAAAGTTACAAGATATTGTTGAGATGCAGAGAAACATTGCTGAATCGCAGGGTAAGCGCGTGACTGACTTCGAAGAAAAATTGAAATCCACATCACCATCTGCTGACATGGTAAGCCTAGTTTGAAAAAGCTAGATTACAATACTTTTAAATCATCAGTGTGGAATATACTAGAATTGTTGAAATCTCTAATACAAATACGTAGCTGCTCAAGTTGATGATATGGATAACCAGACCCGTAGTATATTGTTATTCAGTGGTATTGAAGAGAAGAAGGGTGAAAATCTGACTTCACGATACTGAGTACAGTCCAGGTACTTATGGGTCTGTCAGATGTGCAATCGAATGCTATTCAACAATCCCTTCGGCTCGGAATTCAATCTCACAAACGGCATCGTCCCATCCTTGTGTACATCAATGGTCTCAACGTCAGAAACATTATCTACAATAATAAAAGGCTCTTAAGACATCTCCAGTTGTACTAACTGAGTTCCTGACGAACCTATTGTCGCTTGTCGAATCATTGACCGTCTTGGAGGAACAGGACCTAATTTATCTGAAAATCAATATGGATTTCGACGGGGCAGATCTACTATTGATGCAATATTGCGCCTGAAGTATATAGTACGTCAAGTAATTAACAAAGGAGAAGTTGTGTTGGCTGTTTCCTTAGATATTGCCAATGCTTTTAACACATTGCTATGGAAGTGTATTGAGGAAGCCTTAAGGTATCACGAAGTACCCGTTTATCTGCGGCAGGTTATATCATCTTATTTATCTAACCGCTTGGTTATTTACCCTACACGTGATGGGTGGAGCCAGTATTAGATGACTTGCGGGGTTCCTCAGGGATCGGTGCTTGGACCGTTGTTGTGGAATATTGGGTATGATTGGGTGTTACGCGGGAGAAACTTTGGAGGAATTTGCATTACCTGTTACGCAGATGACACCTTGGTGACAGCTCAAGCCAAAACTCCTCAGTAGGCTTCCATTCTTGCTACTGCTCGAGTAGCACATGTTGTCGGGCGTATACGACGTCTTGGTCTGGAAGTATCTATTATGTAAAATGCGCCACCACCAGATGCTCATATTACTGTCGGTGGTATTCGTATTAACAATGGGTCAACTATGAAGTATGTAGGAGTTATTCTTGATAGCAAATGGAATTTTACCGCTCATTTCGATTGGCTGGTCCCGAGATTGATTCGTGTGATTACAGCTTTGGGCAAACTGATGCCAAACTTAAGAGGACCAAGTTCGTCTAACAGACACCTATATGCTGGTGTTGTGAGATCTATGGCCATGTCTGGAGCTCCAGTGTGGTCCGAATCTCTGAGAAGCCGAAACATCGCCCTTTTACGCAAACTGCAGAGAATGACGGCTATCCGTTTGATACGTGGTTACCGTACAATCTCATACGAGGCGGCCTGTGGTTTGGCTAGCTATTGCCCTGGGATCTAGACGCAAGAGTCCTCATGTTGATGTATCAGCAACGTGGGGAAATGTTGACAGAGTTATCGCGCTCTTCCATTATCGATCGCGCCCATATCATCTGGGAAGAAAGATTGGCTCAGCCTGGTGCGGGTATCCGGACGATCGAGGCCATATGCCCCGTATTTAGGCAATGGATAAATAGACAATATGGTACTCTATCCTTCCGATTAACACAGGTCCTCTCAGGTTGTTGTTGTTGGCTGTTTTGGGGGTTATTTATGTAAGATTTATGTAAGATCCGGCATATGGCGACGAGAAGGACATCGTGGGGTTTTAGCTGGTTAGAACCCGGCATAACCAGGTCATTTCCCCGAGGCGGCAGGGTATACGTCCTGGATTTCCCCAAGTAAAAAAAAGAAAAGTAAGTTGCTGACCAAAATTCGTCAAGATCTGTTTGCCAGGGCCAAGAAACATTTTAATTTAACCAAATGCTGGACAGGTTCTGGTGCTGTGCTTATAAAGTTTCAAGAATATTTTTCCAATTTAAAGTAGGAGGCAATAACAATAATATTAACATAAAAACGTCAATACCAAAGACAGATGAATACCAATTTCCGCTACAATGAAGTTTATAGATGGTCGGGGACAACTTCCATTCACTTGTAGCTGTTTTATTATGTACCTTCAGCAATGTTATAACAATATATTAAATAAAGTTACATGATATTATTATATTTTACCGGATAATTTATATTTTAACATTTTTCATACTTATTGAACGAACAAATTAGATATATAACTATACCTATCACATGAATTAGATATTAAAATAAATAATGAATAATAATTTAATTTGCTTGCTACCGCTACTAGTTAAGTTGTGCGCCAATCAACCACAACAACACTTGGTTAGGACGAGATCAGAACGAAGTAATAATAACCGGGAACTAAGTTTTATAACAAATCGATGTCATTGTTTTCAGATTAAAACAATACAAATAAATAACAAATTATGTCTTACTAAATGTAAAAGCAAGTCTCATTAAAAACGCAAAAAGTAGGACTTCTTGTAACTATCGTGAAAAATATTAATTTTATAGAAAAATCACAATAAAAATTAATTAAATTTACGTATAATGATAGGATTATAGGGTTTTAGTGTAGTTTTTATATACATATAAATAAACTACAATTTTTCTTCTTTTTTATAAGGAAATTCTAAACAAATCTTCCTAGAATACTTTTGTTAATTTGTTAACTAACCAAAACTTTAAAAATACATAACTTAATTAAATTGTGTATAATCATAACTAATAAATGAATTTTAGTTATATGGTAGCAGGGTACTAACAATAAATAAGTAAAACTAAGATTAAATACAAATGTGACATTATGCCACTATCGTTAGAATAATTAACTTTTATTACCAAACTACATTTTAGATTATTTTATTTTATTTTTTTATTTATTTAAATATTTTTTAGTTAAGTTTAAATTTATATATATATATAAATTTAAACTTAACTTAATATAATATTATACACATTTTGATCACTATACAACTATAACTAACGACCGGCTGGCCGTCTATTGTTTCCGCAGGTTGCGGGCGCATATCAGTCGACCGGCTGGCTATCTATTACAGAACCATTACAGTTTTAGGCATTCATATTAATTAATAGTTTAGCGTACTTTAACAGAAACGCAATCATATGGTAACGTGGGTTACATGTAGTTATATTTAATAATAATACGTACGTAATTATAGTAAATAGTTTAATTATAATGACATTGTGAAACTGTGTCGCAAATATTCACAAACATATATACACACACACACAAGTTCAAAGTACATAAACGCAATAAAGTTTTTTATATACAAAAATATTAATGAAGTTTGATTTTCAATTTCGTTACCATTTAGGATACTTATTTTAAGGAGAAAAGAGTGGCATCTAAAATATAGTCAAAAACTATTCAAATATCATAGGGCTAATTCATATTTTTGGTAGTGATATTTTTACGCGTAAGATTAATTTAGTTCTAACTCTTAAACATCATCTAACAATAAAAACATATAATATTTACTGTCAGAAACAAACTGAGTTCATAAACAAACACCTTTTGAACTCAAACATTGTTTTATGCATTGCTTTACTTCCGCACATGCAGGTATAAAAGGTACAGTGTGTTTTGAATAACAAATATTATTCTTCATTTTCAGTACATGTTTAGAATTAAATACAATAGATGCACGAATGTGAAGTACTCTGAAAAATGCCTGTATCTATAATAAACGACATGCAGTTAATAAAAGTATAATTTTCCAAGTAAATTTTACAATTCTACTGCTATTAAGACCTGTCAAGTATATTGTGTCTCACCATATAACCTTTCCATTGTCAACCTTACCTTATGATTGGATAGCTTCGCTACTATACAAACTCAAATTTTTAAATCCAAATACAACAATTTTTTTGTTAGTATTTCATATCAAGTATTTAGTTAAATTTAGAAATGAAAACTTAACACTATTGTACCTTTTCATGACTTAGGTCGATAATATGTTTTTATTTCAATGATAAAATAATAAACCGTAATACTTACATTTCATAAGAATAACTCGAGATACAATAGTGTCTGGAAATACTTTCATAGAATAAACCTTTCAACCGACTATGAAAGACAAACAAAAATCGCCCACATATGTACAATTGTTCTTTATCTTGAATAAGCTATGAAGTATCTGTAATAAGTATGAAGTAAAAATACTCTAATCTTGGAATTGTTGTTTTGCAATCTCTATATTATATTAAAGTATGATAAAATTTCCTTTACTTGATTTTTAAATTGTTTTATTATACTATTTCTTAAGACTGTGAGTCAAAAATTCTTATTATTGAAATAAAAATAAGTTAAACGATTAACCATGGAGTTTACCTCGGAACCGGGTAACTAGAGCCTGACATTTCAAAAGTACGTCAACGTGATATTAAAAAATATTGACTTGCATTGATTTAAATATATAATTATACACAATACTTTTTCTATTATAATTGACAAAGAAATATTATAAGGATATAGTTTACGAAATGAGAAAAAGAGCTGATCAGAATATAATATATATAGTAATTTTCATTATATGATATTAATCTTAGTAAAACCTATATATATGGTTAAATCAAAACACAAAACTATAACTTGTATCGTAAATCAGAAAGCAGTAGGAAGTTTCCTGAACGATAAGTTATCTCATGTCTGCAACATAACAATAACACGGTATAATCTTAGTCTGGCCATAAATACTGTTATAATTAAAAATAAACAAAATGCTAATTTTAAATTCGGAATCTGTCATTTTTATACTATTGTTCATTATGTTTTCTTCTTTTCGTGCTAATATTGTAAAATGTTTTGTAATAATCATAGTGGAGACCACCGTTCTTCATTCTATTTGGTTTGAATGAGAATGGTGGCCACCATTTTTCTGACTTCATTGACTGCTTGACATCAAGCACAGTGGAGTCATTTTGGTAAAAAAATATAAAAAAAGTGCTTTGCATTACTCAATTGTTTGTGTAGCGGGCTATTGATGGGTACAATGAAACTTCCTCTTTTTGTAACAGTAAAATATTTGGCCGTTCACATAGTGTTCAAATTTAAGTCGAATAAACTATCTATACAGAGTACAGATGTTTTTATTATACTTACGTTATATCAAATCAGCTAAGTGGCCTTTATTTCTTCATTCTATTACAACAAAATATAATAACATAATAATAACAGATAAATCGTCTGTTATTTCGTTCGAAACACTTGAGATAATTCAATTACTTACGAGCACTACTATTTCAAATTACAATCCGACTCCTTTGTCTCATAATTTGTACTCCTTTATATGAAATATACTGTACGTGTGATAAATATTAATTTTAAACTACAAAGTTAACAATAAATGAAGATTTAATATTATCTAAAAATATTTTTATACTATTGCAAATTTTGACCATAAAGGTAATTAGAATGACAACTGCTCGATACGTTGCAAAAGAGGCTCGCAATACTTAATACTTTTAATTGCTAGAATATCATTCAAGTTACACCACTAACACATTATGTGCTACAAACAGATCAGCATAACATCAGAAACACATCTGAATTAACTACAAGCAAATGGAAATACAACCAGCTTACACAACATTTAGCTTAATCTATGTGACTGTCACTATAGTATGTTGAATTAAAATTATATTATTTATATAAAATATATTTGGGATATCTTATTTGGGATATTATGGTACAAAAGTACATGAAAATACTATTATCTAAGGTATATTTATTCTGTTTGCCGTTTTGATCGAGTTCCCGATGTTTATGAAAGAACTTCTAATTTTTCCTGTTAAGAAGAAAAGATTTAACAAGTATTATCTTTTTATTTTGTAATGATAGTCCTCATAATAATGACGATAGGTTAAGATAATGATAGAAATTTAGGGGGAAAAAGCACTGTAAATGGATAGAAGCCTTTCGGAGTTTCAGATACACCTTAGAAATTATGTGGGATTAAATTAACACCACAATATTCAGAGATGGCCTACATCTTCAGATTAGTTGACCTCTATATATTATTTAAAATGTGTAAACTGAACTTGGCCGGACGATTAAATGATTAAATCATGACGTTTTTAGTTTTTGAGATATATGGCTAGCTCAAAATACACCGAATCATTCATTTATTCCAAATCCTTCTTCTCATGTATTCATGTACTTAAAAAAATCTTATTTATTACAGTGAAACTGAGAGGTGTACCTGCTCCAGACAGCACACTTTTTTTGTCCTAATTATTTTTAACTTTACTTGTAAAGTTTTTGTTTTTTTGCGATTTTTTTAACTACTTTTGTGTTATTATGTAAATGTCATAATCTGGATAAAACTTTTTTTTCTTTCCTTAAACATAAAACTAACGCCTTAAAATAAAAAAAATATATAAATTATTCTAAAGAACTTAGCTAATTTTCTATACAATTTGTTTTCCACTTAATTAGAATTTGATTACTGCGCAAATGAAATAATATTTTTTTAAAGGATGGAGAAGTTATTTTTTCACAATCAAAAACTTAAAAATTAAAAATTTTATCATCTTAATACGAGTATAATACTTCCTACATAGTATAGCTATTTATTATATATAATATGAGAAGGAAGGTCAGAAACGTAATGCAGAAAAGGCTCCAAAAGGAGTGCGAATGTATAAAAATATTGCATGAAAATTGGCAAAAACGCAAATCAACTCAACTTCGGAGTCTGACGACAATCAAAAGGAATAAACAAAAAAGAATTAAAAAAAAATTATAGTTCTCTAAATAATTATGATAATTTAATTATTCTAATCTAGAATACTATTCAAATTTATACATATATAATATTTAAATTACTACTTTGTTTCATATTTTTAAATTGATTAAAACATAATGTAAACTAATTAATATAAACATCGTAACAACGTTTTTCAGTAATAAAGCTGTAAATGTTTTTACTTTGATTACCTAAAATATCAAAGTCGATTTGTCACTTTCAATGCTGTTATTTATTTACCTAATATTATAATTAACTAGCATCCCGCCCCGACTTCGTCAGGATTTTGTTGAGACTTGAACATTTAGTGAGTTAGTCAGTCATATATACCTATTACTTACGATTTCAGACTGGACATATCGCAAAATTGTTGAAAACAGTATGAAAATTCGTTCAGTACTCTTCAAGTTTATCGCGAACAGACAGAAAGATAGACGCGGTGGGGGACCTTGTTTTATAATATATAGTGATTATATAGACATTTTTATTTTTTGTTATTTCATTACATTCTATTTGAAACTCAATATATTCCTAATTTAGAAATAAATACTTTTAAAAGGACTCGGTCAGTTTTCAGAGTGTCTCTCTTTAAAGGTTAGTATGTCATTTAAGTTGCTACAAACTTAGTGGCTTTTACTAATTTGTTTCAGTTCTAAAATGTAACGGAAATTGAGAAAGTTAACGTCAATTGTTCGTGGTCTTCTCCCTAAGGATCCTATTTAATCGTTTCCTTATATATAGTTTTATTATTTTATGCAGTAAATATTCAAATATTATCGGAACTATAAAAGTGGAACCTATCAGTTTTATCATATCATATACGCATAATATTAAATATATTTAACATATAATCTTGGAAATGGTCACTCATCTAAGTATTTATTCTCTAATAAATACCTCTTAAATTCCGACAATATTTCTATTATACGACTTTGATTTAATAACTTAATTTTCGATGTCGGCTAAAAATATATCATATGACCTCGACAACACAAGTTGCTAAAAACGAATTTTTGGTAATTATAATAACTTAGCTCATTTGCGTTTTAAATTCAAATGAATATAACAAATGGTTTAAACTTTGACTATTATTGCGTTTGTAATAAAATGAAAATTATTGGACTAATTTTAATACTATAGAAATTTCTATTTTTATTTAACACTTTTCTCTAACTTTTACTCTGAACGCAAATATATTGTAAGTTCAAAGAAGTTTGTTTTTCTTTCGAGTATTGTTTTATTGCGAAAAATGTTATTCGTTCTTAAAATAGAGTTTACAATTTGTTTGCAAACGTTTGGATCTGTTCTTAACGTTAAAAACAATTTGATATTTGTTTCACGTGCATATTGCTTAAGTATATCCATATAACTTTGTTAAAACGAACGTGACATTTGTTATATTCATAAAACATTATGTATAAAGAAATCATGAAAAGAGGAAATAAATTGTTTTGTTTCTTATTTTTTAATAAATCTTATATTTAGATATTAAGACACAGAATCTTTTTAACTACTTTTACAGCAATTCTCAAAAGTACATAATCACAAAGACTTGTACTATAATGAGTTCTTATATTCATATTTCATGGTTTGTTTAAGTTGGAAAAAAATGCAATAAATCTTATTGTTTAAGGACTGGTTTCATATTTTCTGTTTTTTTTTTTTGATTGATTTTTTTTGTTTTTGGTTGATTTAATTTGGACTAACAATATCAAAATAGACCTTGAAGTATTGATTTGATATTTTTAAATAATAGTATTAAACCCAATTTGCCTTACAGTTAATTTAAATTAGTTTCTTTTAACATAAAATAAAGTACGCAATTTGTATCGGGAGCTACGCGCGGAGTCTCTAATGAAATGATGGTCCGGGTAAACTTGTTTTAGGAAGTAGGAATTTTGTGTTGTTTTATCATAATAAACGTGGGTGAGTTTAAATAATTATTATAAAATTAGTTACCGATTAATTTAATTACTTAGTTGATAATTTTTAACGATTGAATTTTAAGTTCTAGGAAAAAATATTTAACTATTGAAATATATTGAAATGCTATGTCGGAACGAATAATTTATATTAGAGATAAACGCACATATTTACGTGTCTATTATGTCACGGTATTGACATTGTTACCTCGTTGTTTCAAACTGTCGTTGAAGTGAAAGGTTGTTATGCAATTATATAATAAGTTTTATTTAAATATGAAAAATATTTTGGATTGATTTGTAGTAATTGTGTTTACCTCAAACATGTGAACATAAAGTTTTTAAAATTCATGTTAAAAAGTTTCGAAGATCCGAATGCTTAAAAATCAAGATCAGGAATCTAACCACAGGAAACTTTCAAGTACATTTAATTAGATGTTCTCAGTGTTTATTTTTAACTTAGTTAACTATTTAAATGTATATATATATATATATTATATAAATTACTAACAATAAACAATTTATACTTTTAAATATAATTTATTCTCAAAAATAACATTTTGAAAAACAAAATAACAATAATATGACAATAGTCGTATAACGAATCACCTTTGATATAAATAAAAAAACTACGCACGAATTACGGTGGATTTCACAAATATGCATTATTTGATACAAAAATAAACAACTCTTGAAAACAACAACAATCTATAGAACACACAACACCTCTCCAATGTGAAAGTGGAAACGTTTTGTTTCAGCATTTCAGGCCGTATTTTATTTGAGTGATAAAAAAAGTCTTATGGATGTGGCACAGTTTGTATCTGACATAAATTTTGTCATTATAAAACGATTATTACCAGTAAATTACATTTTGAACGTATGAGGAAAGAAGGTAATTTGTTAATATTTAATTAATAATATTTTGTAAAATAATTACTACTTACTTTACTTGTCAATTTAATAATTGTCATATTATAATACGGGTTTACTTAATAGTAAACCCGTATTATAATTGTGAAATTGATCTAACTTTGAAATAGATGAATAACACTTTTGAATTGAGAAAAAAAATCATTGTAGTTTTAATACTTAATACTTATTATTATGAAATATGACATTTTTATAATTGTATATAATAAAACGAATTTTTATGAACTATTCCTAATGGTTACAAAATACTATTTTTTCTACTTGTAGATAAGCTGATAGATTATTATATTCTAAAACCCGCAGATAGGCTCATCTCTGTTATGTAAAATATAGATGAAGTTGGTATGTTTTAGATATTCTTACAATAAACTTTTAATTATTAATAATTTAAATTGAAACAGCATAAAAAACTTTTTACTAACACAAAGTATGATAAGTAAAACTTCTTTAATAAATAATAAATAAGAAATTTTTGTCTATTATTATAAACATTTGCTAGACAAGAATAATCATAAATCAACATGATTCAGAATATATTCTATAAAAGTAATAAATTCAAGGACAGTATTGCTCAAACAGTTCTGGTAAATGCTAAAAGGTTAAAATAGTATATTCTCAACCCACGCATTGCTTTTTAAGTGGGAGTACCTAAAATAAATAGGCAAGTATAGAAACTTTGTTTTATAATATTTTTTATTGTCTATTCCATAGTGTATATATATATATATATATATATATATAAATAAATATACTTTCGAATAATAATAAATAAATATACTTAAAAGTCAAAATACCAAATGTCAAATAAAATTCAGAATTACGCCGTTGAAGTTTAAAATCCAAGACGATGGTGAGTTATATCCATTTAGATACGTGAAGTTGAATTGGAATAATTATAATTTATCGACTTGTTTTATGGTTATATTATTGAATTGATTTTCTAATAAACTATTATATTCTTGTAAGTATTATTGAACACTAAATAAATATACCCATTCTTGTTTATGTAGGCACAACCTCTCGTAATATCGTATACAAATTCCGCTATCTTCCGATCCTATTAAGAGGTGAACCACGTAAGTGGAATAAAGAAGGGAATTTTTCAATTTAAAGGCTCAAAAACTCAATTTCTACAGAAAAAAATCTAGTTTTTCTTAAATAAGTATAAACATGAACTTGAACAATAAAATGAAAACATCTTTTAGTGTAATAAAGGATTTTTTTTTATCTACTAATAACTAATTATTATTTAAATATTCATATAGAGTTGGAATACGAATAGTAACTTTGTCAAATTTGCGGTCCGTAACTTAAATAACGATTTTTTTAAATATTAGTTTTAAAGAGAAACATAATAAGAGTCCTTTAACCGTCAGAAAAAAAAATAATCTTACTCTGTGAAAAACGCCGAAACAGCGCGCTTGTCTTTTTCATCGTCGGAAAAATTACGTCCCTATAGGTGTTTCTTCAAAAGTCGAAACAGGAAGATGTCGGTAGGGGCCAGGTATGAGCTTTAGGGGGGATAGTTCAATTCCTGGAACTCCAACTCACGCACAGCAATTAGTGCAATGGCAGAAATGCGTACAAGAGCGAGCAAGAGCTGCATTCCGCGACTGAACTTCCTGTGTCGTTTCTCCAGTATCGCTGTGTTAAATTTTTTCAAAACCTCAGCGTAATACTTCCTTGTGATTGTCTCATTGTGGGGAAGGTAATAAATTTATAACACACATTCCATATCCCAGAAAATTTACGCCATAATCTTTCCGGCGGACGGTTGACGGACGCTACTGAACTAACACCCATTATCCCGACACGTAATGACATTTCAGTGCTTGCACCAACCCGTTCCATCCCGCACTACGCGTGTATCATATCTAGGTAGTTTACTTTTGGTTCTCCCCTCGATTATATATAAAATTTATTTCTTAACAATATGAAAAGTAGGACAAAGGAAAAGGAAAAGGAAAAGGAAAGGAAAAGTAGTGAGTAGTAGGAGTAATTACCTTTTTGCCAGATATTGTTACTCTTTATTAAATAGTCACAAGTTTTCCCAGTAAGCACAAATTAAATAAATGTTGTTTTAACATATAATGGCTCGGATGCCAATCTTATAAAAATTATATTATTATTATATTTTACATTACGTTTGTAAGTCATAAGCAAATCTAAAAAGGCGTTGTTAAAAAGTAAGTTGTATGTAGTATTATGTTATAATTTTTTTTATCTATTTCAATATAGTATTATGAATAAAGTGTAAATATAAATAAATAATAAATAAATGATACTTATGGCACACTTTTGTGAGCTCGAATTTAGAGATAATTTACTGAGACAATTTATTATAAATTTTTCATTTTATTATTTGCGAATTACCATTATGTGTGAAATGGGAAGATTGGATAGAAATAAGGATTATAGAATAACTTTAATCTATTAAGTCATCCAGCCATGTACTTAGAATAGAATTATCTTATTATGAATAATTTTTAACGAATATTAATATTTATTTATTATAATACATATAATAAATAAATATTAATATTCGTTATATATTTTACCATTTAGAAATAATAGTATACAGAAATTGATGAGTGTAATAACATAATACAAAGACAGATTTGTCTAAAGTTAATTGAAACCAAAGATTGTTCGAAATTTAATAGATAGCACAAAATATATTGCTTATTTCGGTGTTTATTTTATAATAATAACAATAAAATAATAAATTTGAGCGCAAATTATCTTAATACTCTTCTACTTTGGAAGATGTAACAGATTTAATACAACATTATCAGCCTGAAGGTGGTGGTAATTCATTAACTAAGATATTGTGCGTGTATACAAACAATTTCAATGTGTGCGTGTTGTATTGTATCGTGTAACTATTTGAATACTACTACCAAATAATCAGTAATATTTATTCATATCGAATTATTATATTATAATTTCTTGTTTTTACACTCTTTGGCACTTCTTACACCCGACCTAGGTACAAGAATTATTTTCAGCTAAAACTAATATAAGACCTTGCCGTAAATAGTGTCGGTGAACTTAAAACAAAAGATTTGCTCCCTTTTCAAGTAAATGATGATAGTTACTATTCATCTCTATAATAATTTCATCTATGAAAATAAATAAGCTAATAATAATAAGCGTTGATAACAACGTTATAAAAATATATAGAATAAAAATCTAGGATACTGTCCCTGTCGCACTGCCAACTGAGATTCTGTTTGATATCCACCTTGCTGAATTCGTTATTCTATAAGATATATATATGTAGATATATATATACATATATATATACAAATTTACATATATATATATATATATATATATATATATATACATATTTATATATATATATATATATACACGTCTTGGTCGCGACAGTAACTAATTGGTTTAAATTTATATATAACTAACAGTTAATTATATGATTTTAATAATATGTTAAAGCCTTGGATGTATTCGAGATTTATCGTTTTTGAATAAATTAGCAGCAGCAATGACCTAGACATACGCTGTTTTCCTCCCCACTGCGTGTATCCTTTAGCTAAACTTTAAGAGTAAGTTAGGCATTACATTTCCGTACTACGGCAAAAATAAAACTAATTAATTTAATAATTCTTATTACAAAATTTTAAAATGTATTTGTTACTATTTTTATTTTAATGTTTCATGTTCACTGGATAAAGTTAAACGAAAAGAAAATTCAATCTTTCTTATTTTCCTTGAAATTGGTTTTTATGAATAAGCTTTAATCGTTTGTTAGATCTTGTGGCCAATAAGTCCAAAAGGTTTTTGAAGCATTTCTGATTCAGTACCGGTACCTGTAAACGATTTTTTTTGTTGTTTTGAAGAGGCAACAACTTTATTTTATATAATTCTTTGCGATTTTTTTTTAAACAAGAATGTTTTTACTTTGGTTTGTTTCAATGCTGTATTAGGTTTGCTTTTAGAGTTTATATAGTAAGGTACATTTAGTGTAAAAAATCCAAACGTTCTATTCAGATTACAAGGGATAGGGATATAGATTCAGTTGAAGAAGCTTTAGATATCTCTCTAGAGAGAATCTATAACGAATACCTGAATCGTGCGAAGTGAGAATACCTTGAATCACATTCGTATGTATATTTGGTATTCTTCAGAAAGAGTAAATAACTTTATTTATATATTTCTAAATATATAGACAAATTTATGACAGAATTTTTTTTTATGATCTGTATTGCTCTAATAACTTTAAGACGCTTTAATAGTTATGGAGCTACAAATTTATTGTTATGACTTAATTATGAACAGTTAACTTAAACATTTAGGAATCTCTTTTTATTCAACGACTAGACGCAGTGAAGTACTACATTTGTTCATACGGACAATGACTGTCGGGACCAGACAAATAAAATTAGAATCATATGTTTTATATATGTTAAACATATAATACTTCTATTTTAATAATTCTTCTATAAAAATGAATTAATTGGAATTGGTTACCACACCAATTCCAATTAATTCAACGATTTTTTAATTAAATTATTATGGCAACCTTGTTTGTGATAACTGACATTAATTATTTACTAGAAATATAGTTTTTAGAATCCCGGGACATTCCAACTATTTATAATATAAATATACAGTTCTTAATGTTGTTGAATGGTTTTTTAAAGTCTGATATTTATAATACTGTCTTTTTAATTTAAAATGAAGATTAGAATTAATAAGACATTATTACTTTTTTGAAGTATTTCATTAACACATTTTATTGAACAATTTTAAGTAAAGTTTGCATTGCAATTAATCAATCGAATTAATCAATGCGAGCGTCTTTCGTTTAGTAAATAGAGGAGATATAAAATTTTATATTTTATCTTTATACACCTTCCAGAACAAATAGTGTTTTTTTCAACCATTTCACATAGAATAATATATTACTCTTCAATAACTGTGTAATTATATTATAACCTCGCCATTTATTTTATTTTCTTTATTAAAACATATATATATTACTTAAAACCATTTTCACATTAGAGGACAAGTAAACACTGTGTCGTCGAAAGTATCACAAACATGAACACATAAAGTAGATCCAATTTCGGAACAACAACTGTCGATAAAACAAAAAGTTTTACACTTTGATTTAATAGTCCCTAGACACCAAAGGGCTATTAATGACACGCTCGTTGTTAAGTTTTGTCGGGATATAATTGTAAATATTGATTACGTAAATTACAGCTGAATCATATATGTTTTACCCAAAATAGTTAACTGTCGTGTATAGTGTGCTAAAAGTCATATATCTTTCTATTATTGTTACAAAGAATAAAGCACAGACATATTATGATATCTGCTGACTGATAGGACATAACTTTGGACATACAACTTTATACCTTTAGTATGATAAAGTGAGTAATTTATTTATTTCTCTACAACTTGTAGAAAACAAATAAACAGTAAATTTTAAGTAGCATCCGCCAATCGTGCGCGGCGGGTGTTGAGCTGAGCCCCTCTCCTTTCTTCTTTTCTTGACAACTCTTGAATAGCTAAACATTTTTTCAATCTGTTTTCGCTATAACATCCGCGGTCGGCTCAAACAAACATGAGAAAATTTTTAGCTAATTATCTCGTCGCATTCTAGAGACAACTAAATACAAAAAAAGGTCTTCCAAACGGGTAAGAGCTAATTAGCAATTTTTTTTTATATTCATGAAGAAATAACCATCTTAAAACAAATATTTGTAACTCTAAAAGCAATACAGTCAAACTGTACGTAATAAAGAGTTGAAGAAGAAGATGTTTTCGCGACATTTTCACTATAAATAATCCCTTTTATTTCAGGGTTAACAAAATAATAAAAGAAATAATAAACTGAGATTTTGCGAAGTGATGTCGTTTGTTATATTGTTCGTACTTTGTTTTCTGTTACGGGTTGTACATTTAAATGATAGAAGAACATGAATAGCATATTTTGTATTTAAGCTTTCGTGATTCATAATAACTAATGCTTTAACTGCCTAAACTCACGTAAAATCGTATAACAACGAATCGAACCGTTTGGGCGGTGATTGCGCCATGATCCAAGATCATGAGTTCATTTTTAAAAATAAGCTGTTGAGTACTGTTAAAAATAAGCGGATTACACCAAATAAAACGTTGAAAAATTATAATTATATATTAATAGCTCCTAGCCCTAGACGTCGACTAATGCAGGAGTTAGCTTGACTGGTGTAATATCACTTTGTACTGTTCTATATATCCTCTTTAAAGGTAACATCTTACGAGTATTTGCAACTATATAGCAGATAATCCAATGATAACCACTTTCATTACATACTACATTATTTTATATAATTTTAATTATTTACAAAGCAACGACACCTTTAAAGATCTCTTTGAGGGAGTTTTGTGATCGTTTTAGTTATGTTGATAGAAAGCAATGAAGTTTAAACTATAAAAAAATTATGGACGAAATTGCTAGAAAGCCGGTTTATGGATGCAAGATGAGTAAAACATTCCGTTCATTCCTCTGTTGTATAGTCAACCTTTTAATTACATATAAATGAACTTTTTTAAAGTGGAAATTAAATGTTTCTTTTTTAACACGAAATCCCGGGAACTTCTCTTTCGAAAATATGCAGGCAAAAGGTAGAGGCTGATATTGAAGTAATCTGCACCAGAGATGCGAACAGTACTCTATGTGCGTGTCTAAAGAAAACACATGTGTCTTTTGGTACTCGTCCACGTTTTCCCGAAAAAGCAAAAAACCGTCGAGAATGATATCTATGCTCCGTCCAGTAAGAAAGCTGGTGATCCACTTGCATAAACTCTCGGGAAGCCCGTAGGAAGGTAACTTCGAAACAAGCCTCCTTGAGGGAGAAGCCCTGTGCCATATATGATCAAAGGCTTTTGCCATATTCAAACTAACTGCCAAAAACCCTCTCTTGCTTTCAATAACAGCTGCCCACGGGTGCGTAAGACCAGCCAATCGACCATGACAAAAGCCATTTTTCCGGTCATTGATTAACTAGTGCACCTTGAGGTACATTAGGAGCTGGTTATTGATAATGCTCTCCATTGCTCTGGAAAGAAGAAAGGTAATGGAGATAGATCTGTAGTTAGGTGGGTCCGAGCTGTTATCATTTTAGGGATCGGATGGACAAGGACACACTATCATAAGACCGAGAGTACGCCTTTAAGGTAGTTATACTGAAATAGATGGGTTAGCCCACTCGCACATGTTCGTAGCACAATTAGAGAAATACCATCTGGCCCACTCGACTTATATATATATTGTTTTTTTTCTTTTGCTATTTGTTCTCTATTTCGCTTTAGTTATTAAATATTTAAATTTAATTAAACATATTAATGAAATTATAGAAAAGATTTTCATAGAATTGGATTTAATTATTAGTGGTGTGTCTTTTAAGTATTAAATAAAAATTAAAGTATAGAACGAAAATTGTAAAAAAAATAGTAGGCGGTGGTGGAAGTATAATAATGCATAATATGCATATTCTGGAAAATATTAAATTAAATGCTTCTTGCAATATCTGTTAGTATCTCATATAAATAATTTAATTTACGTCGTCTTTGTCATACTTGAACGTCGGCTAACTTTTCCCTTATAAAATCATGAAAATTTAAATATTTACAAAATATTAAATTCAGGAATAGAATACTTCTATTATCTTTGCACCCTTTGAAATTAATTTAACTATATTATACAATATTGTATAATATGGATTAAATACAAGGAAACTGAAACACATTTGATAGATTAAAATAATACAAATATTTTTAAGAGACTAAACTTCAGAGAAAACTTGTAAACGGAATCTTTGACACCAAGACGAATCGTTTTCTTCTAGGCAGCCAGAACTTCTCTTCGCTTACACATCAAGTTTTTAAAGTCGTAAGTAAACATAAAAGTTTTAACTAAAATAACGACTAGGTATGATTTCAATACACAAACTGAACTGTTAACGTTAATAATTTAAGTCTTAAAAGATCAAATGGGAAGAAAAATGTAATTTTTTAAATAATGATACAAATATTATTTTATGAAGAAGATGACTAAATTTTATTTGAAAATATTTTTATAACATATCTTAATATATAAAGCACAAAGACACTCACTCACTGATTCTTTCATCACTCTACAGCCCAAACCGTTATACCGAGAAAGCGGAAATTTGGACACAACACTCCTGACATATTGAATAGGTGCAATAAGAAAGGATTTTGCAAAGGTCCAAACCGTTCCAAAGTTACAGTTAAAAAACTGCAAAGTTTACCCCCCGCTCCATCCCTTCTCCCACTCCATTGCAGTAGAAATTAAAATTATTTGGCCTCTCACTATGTTTATTCGTAGGATTAGGGTTCCGTAACTTACATACAGTTTGTGATTATTTGTGATTATTTTCTATTTACCTACATACAGTATGTGATTATTTGTAATTATTTTCAATTTACCTACATACAATTTGTGATTATCAATTAACCCATATATAGTTTGCGATTCTTTTTATTTGCTCAGCAAAGCGGGCGGGATTCATTTTTTTATATAATATCAGTGAGTCGTCGGGCCCTGGCGTCACTTGATTACAATGTTCACTGATGGTGACTAGGATTCTAATTTGAAAAAATGCAACCATATTACCATCCTGGAGGAACGAGAAGGATATTAAGACTTGAACACTAAGAAGGTACAAAATAAATAATATATTAAATTAAAAACCATTTTAAATTAATTTTCTATATATATATTAATATTAGGAAAGTTAAATTGAAATTAATTTTCTAAAACAGTTTCCGTCTAATGTTACACAAACTTTATCTTTTGTTATATGTTAATGATCAATACTCGTACCAGCGAACCGGAGAATTTAATGAACTTAGAGTTAGAAGATTTTGTCAAGTTAATTTCCTTGATTATTTAGGACAGAAATAAAGTTTGCGTTCTTTGACAGAGTTCCTTATTTCAAGAACATTTCTCTTGTAACGATTTTAAAGTTTTCTAATTTATTATTTAAATAAAACCTTTTACATTTCATTTCATTAACTGATAATACTTCAAATTGTAGTAATAATATTATTAAAAATTCTATTATATCATATGTAACTTATATTAAATTAAGTTATTATATTTAACTTAAAACTGAGAGTTTATAAATTTATTAATATTGTGAAAATTAAATGTCTTGATGTTTTTAGAACAACGA
The DNA here is from genome assembly GCA_918358695.1 of Melinaea menophilus ssp. n. AW-2005. Lineage (NCBI taxonomy): Eukaryota > Metazoa > Arthropoda > Insecta > Lepidoptera > Nymphalidae > Melinaea > Melinaea menophilus. The sequence goes on along the minus strand of OU911057.1, from coordinate 10,221,994 downwards.
AGTTAAAATTTACCGTCAGGCTAATGAAGACAGAGTAATGAAACACACAAGTTAATGAAAGATTTACAACCATTTTATAGGTCATACAAGCATTTATACATTTTATAGTGTATAATATTGTTAATTTATATTTATAATCTATCTTGCTGTATTAATCCGTACGATTAAATTTTGTGATAAATATTCCTATCACGGCGATCCACAAATTTATAAATTTTATATTTTTGTCTGCCTATCGCTTCGTACATCTTTATGTCCTGTATCCCGTATAGGTTAGTATGAGAGATAATGAATCTGTATTGTTTGTGAGTGTAATTTTCAACCAAATAACCAACATTTATTTGGAAAACAATCAACATTTAAAATTTATATTTGAATTATAGTAAAAAAAAACTAACGATTCTAAATTTTGTTCCTTCTCTTCCGTTTACTGCAATGTAATTTGTAAAAACATTTTGTATTTTACATATTTATTTTCACAACTCACATTTTAATAAGCCTCTATATTTTTAATCGCAAAAAGGTTGACTGTTCATTTAATACTTTTGAAAATGAATACTCTGCAGTTTTATGTTTCAATAAAATAACCATTGTAACCCCTGAGATGTGTTTTAATTTAATAAGAGTGTGTTAATAATTATAAATTATAAATTATTAAATATGGTTTAAACGATTTAATTGAGATTCGAGTAATAATACATAAAGGCTAAATAAATAAAACCACGTAAAAGACTTTTTGCAAGCCGATTTAATTATTTTCAAAAATAAATGCTTGTAACCTTTACAACGAATTTCTTTAAAATATAGTTTCTCCTCTAAATGTGCACCCGGAAAACAAATAAAGGCCATATCAATTCTTGTTTAAAACTCTTCAGAATTGCATTGTTTGCTTCACATTTTAAGCTCGGCTCGGCTTTAAGATTTCGCTTCAACTGAAACCTAATACGAGATCTTCGTGTTTCGAATAGTATCGATTGTTAGAAAATAAGATAGAAACGTGTGTTTTAAATCCATTTTGAAAATTCTTCGACAATATTTAACTCCATACCAAGTAAAGAACATGGAATATGTATTAAAATTCATATATTATACATTTTGACTAAAGATTGAAGTCTCAGGATTATGTTTTAATATTAAGACTAATAATTTACATGAACTTGAGGTTTTATTCTTATATATTTTTTTCGTTAATAAATCAAAACTCTTTACACACAATAACGCACAAAATAAAGGTAACGTATAATTAATAAATAATATGGTATAGCATGGAAAGCGCAGTCTCCGGGAGTTAGAAAATACATAAGAGATACAGATATAACTTAATCAGGGGATGATTTGAAAATTAAACACACGAATAGCAGCAAATATAATGTACTAAAATTTGTCTGAACCTTAACTCGTATATAAGTTAAGTAATATTTTTCTCTCACTAAACTCTCAAAGTATTACGTCAAAGAAAAATGTAATTTACAGAAATTGTCAATGTTTCCCTAATTTTAAAGTTTTCCTTTTATTATTAGACTTCGACAAACTTGTTTCTAAAAATTTTGTGGTGTTCATTTAATGATCAATAATTTGTAAGCTAACCAATTACATTACCAAGCTATCTAATTTTAAACACTTTAGAACTTTCATTAGTATAGTCACTACTTTTATTATATTTTAATTTCTTAATACACTAATTCTTAATTTCTTAATGTGTAATGTTTTGTAGTTTTAATTCAAATAAAATCTTAAGTAATACTCATATTATTAGATAAAGAAATATTAGATTATTTTTATCGGAATATGACGTAAAAAGTGGAGTATTGCATATTAAATATACAGTATTAAGTTAAAGATTATTATTTTTTACAATATTGGATATATATTATAAGTCCTTATCTTAGACAAGACATGAATTCAATGATTAAACTTTTTTATTTAATTTAGGGTAATTTAGTTATTTTACATGCGTAGCTAAATTTTTATATTTACCATATTTAAATGTTTTACATCATCGCCGAGGCATGAAATGGATGCACAGAAACAGTTTGTTCCTATATTATACTTTTTCCGATGATATGGTCTTTAAATTTATTTCGGTTTACTGATGTCAATAGATAATTCAAGTTATCAAGTTATTAAACACGTGACATAATTGATTTAAACAAATAATACAGATAAATAAATAAATTAAAGAATGGTCATTGGGCGTTAACTCAGCAATTGAATTTAACTTCGTGAACTTCTATTATAAGTTAGACCAGAAACAAATTAGTAAGAGCCATTTAGTCTAACAACTTAAGTGACAATTGGAACTGTTCCGATGTAATTGTTCAGTAAAATAAGCAATTGATGTAACAAGTAATTAATCTCAAATTAAAGGAACTATTTTAATAGTTTTAATTTTAGAGTTACAAAACAGGGACAAGGACTATTTTAATGGTATCTATTGAATCATAATTTCAAACACATTTGAAATGACAACATTAAAATTAGTTTAAAAATATATAATAAATATTTATATATATTCTCGTACCGCCGTAAAAAATAATTTAAAAAATCCATTTACCAAATTGGACTGAATTAGAGTCAACATTATTTATATTCATATTGTCGTTTAAGATGCAATTAATAGACTTTAAACTAAACTACTGAGATCAATCATTTTAAGTTATATAATACTATAGTTGGATACTAAGAAATATAAAGTAAGAAATATATATTTAGACAATAACAAATAAAAAATAAGAGCAGCAATATATGAAACCAATGTATTTTCATAAATCCCAATCACTAATACTTCTTTCCTTTTATAAGCTATCTAACCCAGCAACTAAGCAGGTGTGGTATTAAGGTCAAGCCTCACCAACTTACTAACTTTATATATTTATTAATATCTATCTTTGATATACTGATGCTGTATAATTATTTTAGAGTTTAGTTAGACATTTTCTATTAGTAATTAAAAATATATATTTTAATTTTCTCTAAAATCATTGAACCAGTAACGATTAAGACAGCTAATTGTACATAATAATTTATAGAGAGAAATATTATAAATATATAAGTACCTAGAGAGTAGAGTAGAGTAGAATAGAGTAGAGAGTGGGAGAGGATTGTATCCATCTACGTTACTCAACTTCTCTGTAAGCCTAATACTCTAGTGGGGACCACTTTAGGAACCGAAAAAGTTTGTTTTATTTAATATTTATTTATTTACCTTCCGCCATATCCCTTGCGGGGTAGCCAGAGACGACGGAACGCCAAACGCTACGGTCTCTGCATACCTCTTTCGCCTTGGCCACAGACATCAATCTCTTCATACATGCCCTCCGGGGGTCCTCTTGCTTTTTACGTGACCTTCCTCCAGTATCGTAGCTACTGTGTATTCGAAGGTCACTCGAGGCCTCCCCCTGTCTCTCTTACCGCTCACTTTTCCCATATAAATCTTTTTTACCATTCTTTCATCACTCATTCGTTCAACGTGCCCAAACCACCTGAGCACGTTCTTCTTCATTCTCACCGTGACATCTTCGCTAGTACCTGCCATTCTGTGGATCTCTTCATTGCGGATTCGATTAGCTAGACTAACTCCGCATATTCTGCGAAGAGATCGCATCTCCACAGCATTCATTTTCTTACATTCTTCTTCTCTGTTACCCACGTTTGGCTGCCGTATAACAGCGTCGGTAGCAAAACTGCATTGTGTACAGCCAAACGTGCAGCTATACTGACGTTTTGCCGTCTCAACAATGCAGTCAAAGCACCATTGACTCTGTTACCGGCAGCAATACGCCTTTCCACATCCATTTCGTATCTTCCGTCTCTGCTAAACATACTTCCCAAATATACCACTTCATTCACTTGTTCTATTATCTTATCATTCACGTTGATCTTACATTCTGTTCTTTCTTCATTTCTTTGAAATATCAGAACCTTCGTCTTATCTACATTCAGGTTAAGACCATTAATTTCACACCCATCATTCAGAGTGGTGACCAATGCCTGCAAATTGCATTCTGATGATGCAATGAGCACTGCATCATCTGCATATAGTAAGCAATTGACCTTAAGGTCACCTACTTTCACTCCCATGTCACTATCTTTCACTCCTTGGAGACAACTATCCAAATACAAATTGAACAACCAAGCTGACATAGCGCAACCTTGCTTAACACCCAAACATTTTTTATTTAATGATCATTGTAAATAAATAACATTGTTTGAAATTGACAATTATAGTATTATTCTCGGTAGCGAGTCTGAATGCCTTTCTATTAAAAAAGTTATTGGAGTAACGTGCCACCATATCATATAACACACTTATTAGACTCATTTGTTAACGGCAGTAATGAGCTGATTACTAATACTTGCATTATCAGAATTATTTATTAAGGACACTAAAAAAAAATAACATTATGTTACTTTTTACATATACTCATAATCATAAAACTTAATTTGAATATAAAAGACCCGTCTTTGCCTTATGAAAATACAGATTTTGTTTTTAATTAAATAGCAGACAACATCATGTTATGGTACGTTCATATATCATATTATGCCATAAAATTGTGCTCTTAACCCATGGTAAACATTGTCTATTGCAAACACAAAAAACTTATGACCACAATGAAGGGAAACAGATGACAGAGAATAGGACACATGAATTGGCATATAGGAGTTAGGGATTTAGTCATTTCACTCCGCCTTAGGTGATGCCCCGTTGCCGGGGCGTCACGGTGAGTGCGCAAGCGACCCCGTTGTGTCCCGTTGAGGCATTGAGGGAAACCGTTGGTTTTTTAGTGGGTAGCCTTAAAAATGGCAGCATCCTCTATGCTGCCTGGTAGTCCCACATAACATTCCGGCCATCACCTTCTTGGCCGGCGGGTATCCGTAACGGATTTTTCCAACAATAAAGTAAAAAATAAATAAAAAAAAAAGGTGATTCACCGTTAGATTATTGCAGCAATAATACACTTAACAAATTTACATTACTTAGTTTAACTATAATTGAACAGTTTATAAGTAATGATATTAATACATTACCCACAATACAAAATATTATACCTATCATGAAAGTTCAATATGTATGGTAGGCAATATAAGATTTAATATACTACATCTGTTATATTTAAGTTATTTTTTTTTACTTTTAATTATAAATTGTAATGTATTTTAGCTATTATGAGATTATTATATTTTGCAATTCACCGTGGAAGACACTGTCATATTGTGCAGACTTCAAAAAATTTGTATAAGGGCAGGATGTATTTATTTTGATAATTCATAATTTGTTTCAATATTCAAATAATGGTTATATAAGATTCTATTTAATCTTAAATATTCATATCATGAAGACTTCCAATGTTTTAAACTGTCATAATTTCCTTCTTAGAAATATTAGCAGCATTGTGATTTTAAACTATTATCTTTGTAAAATGATGGAATTTAATTCCTTTTATATTAGTTTATGTGCTATCGAATTACGAATCACGAGTGATGTTAAATTATTTTCTGATTTTGTCTGGAGTTTTGAAAAAAGCTACAACAGTACAGCAAATTTAAAAGGTTTTAATAAAAAATATATATCACAGTTTTTGGGGTTATTGCGTGTTTCTTTCCTTTTAATACATAATATTACTATTATATCTACTCAATATATAGTTTTAAGAATAAGCATTTTGTAATAACGTTTTTGAAAAAAAATTCAAATATCAAATCTTCACACATCTCTAAGCTATAATCCGAGAATATTTTTCATAAACAAGTAAAGAACAATACTCGAACGCAGTTACCATTTTAAAAAGAACTAAAACTACACTTTAAACTTGAGCATGCGGAAATAATAAATGCTTTTGTTGATTCAAAAAGATAAAATAATTTAACTTTATCTTTCTTATTTGTTTGAAACAAAGATTATATTTTTAGAGGACTATCATAGAACAACAATATCTATGTAATTGTTTATATTTTTACTTTGCTACGTTTGTTCATATTATTAATTTTGAATGCAATTTTGTTAAGGCAGCTTTAATTTATTATTCTTCAGTAACGAAAGTTTATGATTATTATTTAGCTATTATTAATTGTGTAAAAAGTTTTATGAAACGATATAAAATTATTATTTTATTTTCTATAATAATAAATCATTACCTGCTTAATTTTCAAAAAACTTTTACAACTAAGGTTGCAAGCTATTTTGATATAATAAATATATAAAAATATCAATACCAAAGATATGTACTTAAACTTTATAGATAGAAACAACTTCTATTCACTCATAGCTGTCTTATTAGGTACTGTCAGCAAAGTCATAAATAACTGCTAATATTTAAAACATATTGATTAATTTATTCCAGCTTTAAGCAATAAATATACAAATAATGTCTATCAAGTCAAAACCCAAAGCAAACTAAGTGAAACTAATATTAAATACAAATACTACAACACTAAGATAACAAAACCAATGATACTTTATAATTTATGGACAACAATGTTATATTAAAACAATATATTGTTTTATCAAAATAAATAAAAACAAATCTAAAGGAGTCCTTCATATAAAATTTATTATTGACAAAAATTAATTAAGTAAAATATCTGAAACAATAATACATTTACAATTGTAAGGAGTTATATTAAATACTATAACATATTTTGTCAGAAAAGCAATTAAACAGTGAGATGCAAGTCATGGGTTAAAAGTAGTTTTATTTAATAGCAATTACTATTACGTAAGAAAAGTAAAAAAATGTATCATAATGATATTGAGAAATTACCACACAAACAAACACACAGTTAAGTTGTAGAGATTTTTAATTAATTCCAAATATTATCAAAATTATTACGATTTATGAACAAAACTAATAAAACAGACCAGGATATAATACATTATAATACTTTACAAGTTATACTATTAACAATAGCAAATAACCTCTGAAATATAATATTTAAGAGAAAATACGGACACTTAGATTTTCTTAGAAAATTTCGACAAGATCTTGAACTTTGTTGTATCATAAGTTAGAAAGCGGGAGGAAATTTCATGAACTATAAGTTGTGTTATGTCTGCAACATAACAATAACAAGGTTATATTTTGAACCTAAAATGTATTGCTAAAAAATTATAAATCATTTTGTTACTAAATTGAATAAACCTTGAATTAAAATATTTTATTCAATACAATTTAATACAGAACTGTTATTTGAAACCCTTAATAAGAATATCACATTATTGTGTTGTCTTGTAAAGATTAAATATAAATACTATAAACTTCTTTTTTGATTGAATATAAGGAATATTTGCTTAAAATGTCATTTTTAATAAATACTTTTAAAACACCATAACGATCTTTGACTTATTTTGGCCATAGCGATCACTTCGACGCCTTGTCAGTTTGGCGCTGAGGCGCACAATAATGGATAATGTATTTTTGCTGCAAACTCCCGTCCAAAGTGTGGGCATCTTAGTTTGGCGCTCACATAAGTATAGTGAGTGACGTTAGGTGAACGGCATTTTAATTCTTCGCGTTTGATGTCGAAGGTCGCCTTGCATTCTTCCTTAAATTCGGAAATTATTCGCTTCAAAATTTTGCGAAACTCGGGCGTGCCCTCTCATTTAAAGTGTATGGCAGCATAGCTCAAAAACTAGTAATTTCATATTAAATAGATCATGTGTGTCAAGGGACATCACCTCCGTCTTTTTGACACTGATGGCCGAACTTGCGCCATATCTGAAGAAATGCAATTAATTGCTGTTGCAGACCATCTGGAGATTCTGCCAACATGGGTCATTAGCGTACTTGATGTCTGTAATCAGAGCATATGAGACCTTAGATCGCACCTTAAGTTTTGCTAAATTGAAAAGGCTGCCGTCTGTGAGGAATCGGATGCTAACGCCCTCGGAAACAGTACCGTATAACTCCTTGACTATTATGAAAAATAAAAGGCGAATTGTATAGGCGCTCAGACGCACCCTTGTTTTACTCCAGAAGTAACGGGGATGGTAACTCACTGTGTGCCGTCAACGGCGGCGCTGCACTGCATGTCGTCATTTAGGGGTCAATTAGCCGTGTCTACCGACCTGGGTAGACACAACTTTTTGACTAACTCTAGCTGAAATCACTCTCTCAGACAACAAATCCCTTAGCAAGAGTGATACCGCAGAACATCAAGGACATCAGGATCCAAGGACGAGAAATTAAACTGGTTTCGAGCACACATAGGTACCATTGGCAACGGAAGAGCTGATAGACACGCAGAAAAAGCCCCACGCTTATTAACAATGAATATGACTACACTGAGATACCAGTAGCTTACCAAGTGGAATCCAATACACGTGCAAATCCTGACGGGCACAATAATATACCTACACTTACTCAAATTAAAAGACTCTCCGGGTTGCGAGTATGACTCGTCCAGCGAAGAGACATTGTGGCATATAATACTAGACTGTCCGCGTTTTTCGTCAGCTCGCTTGGACCTGGAAACTCAACTCCATACCAAACTAGAGAGAATCGGCCTAAAAACCATCATAGCGGATGATCGAAGAAGCCCAGTTTTCCAAGCTTTACTAGAATACTTTTTCCTGGGTGCCATGAGAAGAAATGGTAGTAAAAACGCAATAAGGAAAACAGCTCTGTTAAACAAGAGTCTTAACACACTCACCCCAATAACATCTACCAAACCTACAGGGACACAAAATTCAAACTTACACCATTTTAGGATAATGGACAACCAAGTAAACAGGGCTTTGGCCTACCAGGGCTTCGGACCAGTAGCTCTATACATGAATGACAACTAATAGAAACTAGATTTCAGTGTTCGCAACGCAGGACCGATGAACTGAGTATACATATCACCCGGACTAGCTGCCCTCACTAAAGGAAGTACCGATAAGGCAACAATGAAGAAGTCGGAGTACCGCAGCATGCGAAAAGTTACATTAGAGGACTGGCATTGCCGAATAGAGCGAAAAAGAACAAAACCATCGCACTACTAGATGCTGAATACCCAGAGTCCTCATACACAAATGCATACAAGATGCTCGATCACCTGACTGTACTAGGAGCTGAAAATATCAATACCAGTCCAAAACAATAAGCGTTGATGATATGCGAATTGGCTATGACAAAGGAACTGTAGCAGATCTCATAGATTCCATAAATGATTCAAGGTACTACCACTTGGTTGTACATAAAATCTCGGAGAAGACCTAACCTTCCTTAAAAAAAGAAATTCATCAAACAAGTCTACGACCTCCGAAAACACCTGGCGAGAAGCAAGCAGACACGGCCTACAAAGCGGCGCTGCATGCCTTCAAGAAAAAATTGCCACCGAAACTCAGTCCAAGAAAATAACACGGGACAAATAAAAATGAAAAAAGGATTAAATAAGATGATAACAATGTTAAAACCGAAACAAAAATATCATAAAAGGAACAGAACTAGAGCCGATATGGTTTAACTAGTGCACCCGGTTTACCATCAGTCAGCAGTGCCAAACAACACATGCGAGATGCGTTTCTTGAGTACACTGCATCTATAAGGGAAACAATCAAAACTAACCTTGCGATCTGTGAAACGATCAGGCGGACCTTTGAACTCCAAAACGAAGATTTGTAAAGTATTACTCAGGGAAGATAAGGCCGGCATTTCAACAACACGATATCTGAATACATACGGAGTAAAACATCTAGAAATCCCCACAAAAATAAAATTGAAATTACCTAGCAATAACATTATGATATCGACAGAACTCGTAATAGAATTTGTCCTCAATGTCATCAGACTCTTCTAAGTTGGGAACATAAATACTGATGACATTAAAAAAGTTGTCACTATCTAGAAGGCGCTGTGTTTACACGCGGTCAAAGACAAGAAGTTAATAAAACAATCATCAAATCGTTTTGCTAAAAGATTTTTTATGGTTACCTGACGACGACGAGATATGGACAAAGGGGTACGTATACGGCAGCAGTGTCTCTCTAAATGGGGCTGCATTGTCACCTTAGTTGTGCTGAATCCGAATTGTTTTCCCTAATTTGCAATGCAAAAGCGATCACTGCTCATACTCACACCCTTGGGACCGCCCCATGTGCAGCCATGTGTGCCCATCAGACAAAGCCTAGCTTGCATCACGACCTCCTCTCTCTCTCCTCTGATCTCTCAACGTCAATTCATTGCCATAGGACTTATTGCTATCGGAGTCCAAATAATCAGAAGTAGTCAGATGCGCAGGATATATTAAGGCGTGCAATAGTTCTCGCAAATAAAAGCGCACGCCTCGTCTTTTCCCTCCTTGAATTACTCGAACAGAGAACCGCTACGACCGTAGGAGACGTCGGAGGAGAGGTCGGTCTGACCGACGGTAACTATATGCCCTCTATCGTCGCTTTAGGCCACCCACCTTACAGAACCGCAGAGTTTGGCAAACATACAACAGACACGAACACAATGAAAGACTTTGTGAGTTAAGCAGGAGGGAAGTACTGTTTTCAGACCTAAGATAAAGGAAAAATAGGATTAGGAATAGGGAGGAGAGTGTAAAAGATGATTTATTGGAAATGGGATGCTACTGTCTCTATGCTAGGATAGGAAACTATGTCGGGGTCCACTAGCTGTAGTGGATATTCTCTCACTTTACTATCTCATAATAACCAAAACTTCTCGCAAACTGCATAAGTTTTCTGTTCGAAACTGTTTTAAAGAAACAACAATAGTCGAGATGCATTGTCAATATATTTTTTAAAGGTAATTTGGAATAGTAATTGCAATAATTCTGATATAAATACCATGTATCAATTCTTCATAATTATAATACAAAAATAATATCTTCCATCCTTATGGTCGCAGAGATTAGGGCGACAATAAAATTTATTTTTTCGAAATTTTTCAGTGCTTAATATGAAATGAAATAAGCATTTTTGAAAATAATTGACACCAGAGTATGTGTATAACATATATTTTTTCTAATATAACGTACAAACAATAAAGTTTTTTATGAATATACTTACGTTATATGAATTAAGGTAAGTGGCACCTATATCTTAATTATCATTATACAAAATGTACCAATGAGTGATACTGTCATATATTAGATCGTCTATTATTTCATCTGCTCCATGGGGTATAAATAATTTGATTACTTACCGAGACCAATAAACGAATATATCATCTTTTATCTCTTAAATGTACTATTTTATATAAAAATGCTATTTGTGTTTAAAAAGTCAACATTAAATGAAAGTATAAAATTGTCTATTAACATGTCTAACTATTAGCTTATTAAACATTTTGAACATAAACTTATTAGATGTATGTTTAGATCCAATATGGGGTCAACCCAAAGTGGCTTCATCTTTCTCTTATTAAAGCCAATATTTTCACTTACATTTATATTTGATTTTGTTTTAACTTAAGAAATATTTTATAATTTTTACAGCGCTCTCTTTATCCATTACTATTTAAGTTGCTAAAAAAAATGCTTTTACTAATTTGTTTCTGATCTTAACTATAAAAGAAATATTTTTAATATATATATTTTTTTATTTTATGCAGCACATACTGATATTATGGCAGCTATTTTAGCAAAAACTGACAGTTTTAACAAACCATATTTTCAAAATTTTCTATTAACCCTTTTGCGCTTGAGAGGTAACTCTCGCTCACCGGGTTATTTAGTAAATCAACTCGATTTTGTCAAGGAGTTTTGTTGGGCGGTGATTACTATTTTTGTTTTATCTTGTTCCAAAAGCATCTGCGCAAATAGTCAACTCCTTTAAATATTTTAAAAGATGTATAAACTTCGAGTTTCTATTTAGTTCGTGTGAAAACGACCTCGAAAATTAAACATTATAATCTTTGTCTTTGTTTTCGTTCTCCAAAAGCTTTACAGTCTACAATATTACATACAAATCGCTTTGAACTTCGGTCGATGTCGGTTAACAAAAATATTAAATGATCTCCACAACATAGCTATCAAAACTAATTTCTGGTAACTTCACTTAATTATTAAATTTGCATTGAAAAATTTAAATTATGATACTCGTAATTAATCATAAATATAATGAAAGGCTATAACTATAACTCATTAATTATAGTTTATATATCATAACATTCTATGTTCGTATTGATAATTAGTTATTGGAATTATTTAAAAATAGGGCTATGGAACGTTAATACTTTCCTGTTAATTCTATTTACAACAAAATAATGATTTACGAACATATCAAGTGGTATTTGGTACTTAAAGAAAAAAGAAATCTAAAATATTTGCTTTCCCCGGTTCTTTTTTTAACAAAAAATATTTGGTACTTGTAGTAGCTAATTTTATAAATATTGATTGTGAAACTTTAGAAAACATTGCAAAGCTAAAATAACTTTTTTATATGTTATTTTCAATAGATATATATTTATTTATTTTGTTTAAAATGTTCTTTTGTATCTCTATTATAAATAAAATGATATTTGTTATATTTCTTGTAGTATTTTAATAATTCCGTAAATATTATTATTTAAGTACATTAAATTAATTATATATCTAAGGAAAGAATACAGTCTTGTATATGTATATATTTATATATTTAGAGAGGGCAAACAAGCATACGTGTCACTGATGACAGGTGACGATCCCCGTTAACTTCCGTTACGAACACATAGCTCGGGGTGTGGTATAAAATGAGGTTGAGATATATGCGTCTCTGTCAAAATCAACAAGGCCGGCAGCGCTGTCTCTAAATGGTAGTGCACGGCGTTTAGGTTGGAATAAAGTCCCTAGATGTTGCAAAAACCTACATTTGTAGTGGAGCGGGGTCCTGCTGTGTTGACTCGGCGTTTGTCCTCAATTAATATAAAACGCAATACTTTGATCGTCTCAGATACGACGGGCAGCCTGAGCAAAATTCAAGAATCATTCTCCCGATTTTGTTTGGGGAGAGGTTCTCCGTCTTCGTCAAAGCCGGTAGGTACCATTCTGGGGTATATACCCCAACAAATATTTATTAGAGGCATCACTTTCATGGGCTTCCGGATTCTTTCACTCACCGACGGAACATAACCAAATGAATTCGATTCCTACTCGTCGATTTTCTATGAGGGGTTGGTCCTTTCCCGGTCGAGCCAGCCCAATACGATCTACAGCCAAATGACTACAGCTAGGCTCTACAACCTAATTAAAATAATAAAAAAAAGATATATAAACTAATAATTACATAATAATAATAATTTTTGATTAAGTAATTAGTTATGAGCGCGTTCATTACAGCAATCTTAATTGCGATCTACTTTGTGAGTTATTAATGTCACGTCCTAAACGAGAAATTTTCTTTTATTTAATATTTTACTCAAATAACTTATACATTTTTATAAAGAAATCATACTATAGAAATAGCTTTTTTATAAAACATATTATTAAAAAACATTATTAAATAATTACGTCTAAACAGTTAACAAACTTCTGGAACTTCTATACATTAAAAATGTAATAGCAAAAGAAAAACCCAAAAATTTAAATAGGCACAAATAAACACGTATTTTCAAATAGGCTCTCATTCAAACATATTATTTTAAGTACATAAAATAATGTAATGCAAACTGGTATTAGGGTAGGTGTAGCCGATCAGTCATACAGTCTTCTAGCGAAATGGATGTAAGGTCAGTGTTAACAAACTCATGTCTCATTTTTTGTTGAAATTGGCACAAATTGTTGGTTGGTTGGTTGAAATCAACCTCCACAGCCTTGAACACAGGCGTAGAATTGCTAGCCTCTCAGTATTCTATAGGATACATTTTTGCGCAGGAATTATACGATTTAATTCCTCCGTCCCCCTTCCATCACAGGACGTTCCGACGCACGGCGGATATCCATCCTTACGTTGTGGACATTCCTCCTGTCCGAACGACGCGCTTTGCTTCGTCTTTTTTAATGCGTACAGCGAAGTACTGGAATAGCTTGCCTGCGTCGATATTTCCGTCCACATACAATGTGGGTGTCTTCAAGAAAAGAATGAATAGGTTACTAGGTTAATACGACTTACCACCTATGACAACATTTCCACTTTCCATCAGGTGGAATGTAGTCAAGTACTAACCTAGACAGTATAAAAAACAAAAATAATAATAATAATTGTAATATTATTATAACTAGGTAAATTGTAACAGACAAAGTAAACATGTAAGAGTTCATCAAAAAGCTTCTAATAGTATTATACAAGTACATAGCTTATTGTAGCTTGATGTGTTAGCTAAGTAGCACGATTCACGGGTATTACGTAGCACAATAACTGGTAGCTACATATTACAATTAGTGGGTATTACGAACCACGTGGTGATATTTGCGACTGCTTGGTAATATATTATGATATTTTATAATAAGTTGTCCAAAATTATATTTTGAGATTAATATTTATACAAAGTATGTTACGAAATTTTGAAATATCGATAATAAAATATATTTATATAGAGATAAATGTAATAACCAGCGTGTTTATTATCTTGAGATAATATAATTGTTACCCCGTTGTTTGAAACTGCCATTGCAATAAAAGTTCTTAACTGACATAAATTTCCTGTTTATTACACAGGTAAAAGTGTGATGTTACCTTGAAACAGGGAAAGGAAAACAATAAAAAAATGATATGCATTTGAAATAATAGAATCTTTGAATTTGACGGAATTCAATTTACCTAATATATAGTTTTATTTTATTTTTACTATTTTTTTATTTCTTTTAACAATCGTGTTTACGATAAAACATGTGGACATATACTTGAAATTAAATAAAAAAGTGGATTAATCTAATTTTCTGTTCTTATAATAATAATAATTTTTTCTCCAAAAAAAAAATGCTGCAAACTAAAAATTAAAATAATAGGAACAAAATATAATTGGACAAAATTATTACTCATGTTTGATTTCAAAACATTAAAATAACAACTCCAACAAGCCTTAAATACATTTGTTGTCTGTCTATCTGTTTTTTTTTAATTTGTAATCTGAAAACTGACTAATTCTCCCATGTAACAATCTAATCCACAATTTTTGCGCCATCACCGAAGTTCACAATCACAAGATCAGGAAGACGTTTTGTGTTGTTTTTAAATAAGTTTTAATACAATTGTGACGGTTTCACTTTGTAGGTTATACGACCGGCAACGAACGATACTCTACTCAAATCTTGAAACTATCTTCGTGTGTATATGTGATGTATATGATAAAAAGATAGAGAAAAACCAAGTCTCATGTAGTAGTGTAATATTTTTCTGATATAGGCTTTTCTTTCCTTTAATGACGATTTCTATCAGTGAACTCCTACTACAAACGTTACTTCGTTTTGAGTTGATTCGTTTCAATGAAACATATTGTTATAAGCTTTAATAAAAGAATATTTTTTATAGCTGGTAACATATACTTAATACTATTTAAAGAATCGTAGAGCTTGATATAAGCCCAAGAGTAAGGATACTGCTCCAAAATTAATTGTTAAAAACCCAGATTACACTCGACGTATGCTTTCTTTACAATTTTGTGAACAATAAATTTGAAGTAAAATTCGGAGAACTTTTACATTCTTTAAATTTTATTCATCTTTCATTGTCCATTAAAAAATAAAAGAATATTTGAAAACTTGCGTCATAATAAAAGTTCCACGTTAAAAGTATCGTTATGCTAACAACACCCTCAGACAGGATTAATATCAATTATGGACAACATACTCGAAGTCAAAAACTAGAGTTTTTATTTGAGGTGTACACCAATAACACAAAAATAGACAAAAAGTTGTGTATTGTTGAAGAAAATAACATAAAATATTATTATGACTGGTCCTCTGTCTTGACTGTTATACTTATTATTCGATTATTTATAGATTTATAAAGTAAGTTTTCGTATCACGTAAATATATACATTTGCCATCTAAAAAAAGTGGTTTCATTCTATATTCCTTATTCAAGTCATATATAACGAATTAGGTGTAGTTAAATCAAATATGAATTTAAAATTTATCAAATGTAATAGCAATATCTTTTTAAATCGAGATTCCATAACACGTACATATATATCGAAGTATTTCCACTCGATTTCACCTACTAGTACTATTCTAGATTTGTAATTCATAATTTTAATAAAAAAAATATGCATTTTGAACTAAACGTTAATTTCTTCATAATATTATATACCATACCGTTGTATCCGCGTACGTTGTAAAAACCATCATTGTAATTAAATGAACTAGCTTTTGTTCATTGATAAAAAGTAAAGCTACCAAAAAAAAAAGAAATCGTAATAAAAAGGGAGGAAAAAAATATCCGAAATGTTTTTTCTTTGTCTTCTTTAATATATATTTCAGTAACAAGAATATTCATAAATCAACATGGTTCAGGATATTAATTCTGTAAAAGCAATAAATTCAAGTAAAGTATAGCTTAAACATTTCTGGTAAATGTTGAAACTGTAATATTCTCAATTCACGCGTTGCTTACTAAATAGAAGTACCAGCATATCGATTTAAACTGTAGCTTTACATGTACCATTAGTTAAGTTCTGTCAAAGTAAGTGTGTAGTATTTGTTTATCAATGACAAGGTAAGATAAAGGTATATGCAATTGTTTTAATGTACGCCTTTAAGGTGTATTTATACGCTTTGAATAAATTATTTCTGGTTACATAAAATATGAAGTGATAATAATATGTCTAGTAAATTATAAAAAAAAAAAAGATTTTTTTTATAATTTACTAGACTTATTTAAAATATTTTTTTAATCACTAGTAACATACCTTAAGGTTTTCCAGTCGAATTTGAACCCTTACAGTTTCGTCATGTTCGTCCGTTCGTCTAAAAAGAAACATTATTTATGTATTCACCGTCTCATAATCTCGTAGACAAATTTTGCTAAGCTCGCTCGTTTAGAGTTAAAGCGGATAAGTGGAAGCAAACAATGAAATCATTCCAATTAAAAGCTTTTAGGGTCAATTTGCAAGAAATAAATTGTGTTTTTCCTTTATACTGCTACGTTTCTATCTTCAAAAATTCAAATATATATATATATATATATATATATATATATATATATATATATATATATATATATATATATATTAGCTAGGGTAAAAAATATTGTTTTATTTTATGTATTTAAAAGTAATCATTCATATTTATTTATAGGACAGTATTGCAATTAATGAACTTAGTGTAAGTTACATTTCATTCTTTAAGTAGCGTACCTTAAATAACCCAAGAGCATAACATGTAAGAAATCTTGAATTTTCTGTAATTTTAACATTGTATATTCCACTAGTATCGAATTTACAGATTACACAATAATAAATTAACTAAGATTACAATAAAAATGTAATTTATAGAGAGGATTTCTAAAATCGACGTTATTTTTATTGTGTGCTTGAAACGAGGCGCTCAACTATTGGTAATACGTTCTCGTTAGACACCTGTGAAGCTTCGTAAAACGGATTTTTGCACTTTATTGTTCTGAATATATTGATTGAATAGTTTAGTTCACAATTCCTTAACTTTAAAAGATTCTCTTTTACTGTATAACATAAATTAAAATTAAAAATAAGTGGATTCAGCATTATTTTCATAGTCCTCCTTGTAAAAATGTACGAGTATGTATAATTTTATTAAGATTTAAGTTAGGTACATTTCTTCACTTTGCAATACCTGCTATCATATATAATAATAGAGCAATTGTTGACTAAGGCCTTTATCTGAACAAAAAAATAAATCTTGCATTAAATGTTAGAATACCTTTTTTAGTTTTTTCATTAGTCTCAAATTATTTTTTTATTTCTGATTTTATTGTTAATTTATAATGTATAGGATATTTAAATAAACTGGGCATTATGCGAATGAACGAATGAAAGGATGGCAATATTTTGGGATGTTTGAGAATTTGGCAGCAATCTAAATATAGTTAGAAGGTCAACTGACCAATATATCAAATAATATAATAAATAAATTGATACTTCTCCAAATATGAGTTATTTTCGATGATATTATATTCGTACTTATTACTGAATAAATTGCGGCTTGTAGAAGAAGACAGTATAAATTTACGAGTTGATAATTTTATGTCAATAAAGTACAAAACTAGAAAGAATCTTATTTTCACTTCCACAAAAGAGAAACAGACATTACTTAAAAAGAAAATATGCGATCCCCTTTTTTCTCGTGAAAGATAAGATATTGATTTTAAATGTACCCATTTTCAGCTGTTTTTGTTAATATTATAAATTGATAAATTCATCAACACGGATAGGATTTGAACCTATGACCATTGGGATACAGTCCTCAACGTTTATTTTACAGTATAGCATTTTTTTTATTTTTTCCAACATTAACTTGGTTTTTTGGATCAAATAATATTGTAAGTCACCAATTCCCTTTCTTTATATCAATACCATTTACTTATATTTATAGAACATTAGGTCAGTTTTCTTCAATTGTTATATAATTGCAGTAAGTTTTTTCTTTATTACGTTAAATAAGAATTAATAAATAATAGTTGATAAGAAAATAAAATACCTAGTTATAGGTATCGATAACCTTCTCAAGGTAAATTACTTCTGGCTTAACTTATTCGTCTATGTTGCTGTTGTTGACTAGACATTGCCTTCTTATATTACTGCCTTTAAATATATGTTACAAGCCTTCTACTATACCAAATAACACATTTTTGGTTCTATTGTAACAATAGCAATATTTTTCCTAACTTCTCGTTCCTTTTTTTTATATTTCTTGACTTAGATAATAAGTCAATACGCAGCTAACTTTTATTAAAACCAATTCTGTAATTCGGTGTCTGATCATATCCATTTTTAGAATTAAGTTTGAAATTTAGATTATTTGAAAACAAAATGTATTTTATTAAAAAGTATTTTCATAATAAAGAAAAAATAATATGCGAAATATTAAAAACCATAAATTTTTTAAGAGACCTATTTTTTAACTCACAAGCAATATCAAAACCCGGTCCTAACTATGTAATTACTCACTAATTATCTGTTTATAACTGTTATTTTAACATCAATTGAGGCCCTTTATAAAATATAAGTATTTTATTAATTAATAAATTTAAATATCAAATGGAATAAATATTTTAAATATATTTCAATTTACATTAATTTTTTTATTTTAAACTCAGATCAAAAATCAAACACGAAACCAAATAGCATAAGTAACAGTATATGTCAGTTTAATGGGTATTTTTAGGGGTAAACTAAAATAGATTAGCAAAGCTCCATTAAATAAATTTAATGAAAAGAAAATGTTACTAATTTAATTCAAAGCGTTAATATAGTTTTAAGAGGTTATTGAAATTCAGGTATCACAAAATTAGATATACTGTTAGATACTCTTTCAATAATTTTATTGCAGATTATGCAATAAGTTTTTAAATTACCATGAAAATAGATCGAACGTTCTAGATCTATCACTATTTATAAAAATTCGTTGATTTAGTACAAACATATATGGGACATAAATTGTCATTAAATACTTCTTATTTGTACATAGACAAAATGTGTTTATATGTTTTTGAACTTATTGCTTTATTGTTACGTAATTATTACATGACTGAAAACCCAATATAGTTTATAAAGCTATTAAATAAAATTTTACGTTCTACGTCGGTTTATATTTAAGATATTTCTTTCCCGAAAATTCTGTCATTATTACAGAACCAGACAAATATTGATGATGATGGCTTGTCATTGTAATTGGGAGGGGAGGCCGAGAAGACGAAGACAACGACTAGAACTTTGTAAATGTCTTTTTTTATTCTTAGTCGTTCTAAATGATTATTCAAATTTGAACTTGACCGCTATAAAGTTATGATACTAGAATTACAATAGTGGCTAAAAATAATAATAGTGTTGTTACAGTTACTTTTGACAGTTAATATTATTCAATATACTATAAAATTTAAAAACAAAAAGAATTTACAAAAATATAATTTTATTTCTAAAGTAAATTTATTAATTATTTTATATTTTACTAACCACTAATTTGAAATTGAAACTTTTTATTCAATATTTATGAAACTTCTAAGTACAACTTAGATAAATTTTGTCCAAAACGTTAATAGAAAATAGAATCGACGACAACTTTAATAAAATTATATTTTTAACTTTATTAATACAAGATCATAAGGTAATCTTGTATTAATAAACGCCTATTTAGGCGTTGCTACAAATAACTCCTAAAAGTCTTGTATACTTGAAATTCTTGTGTTTTACTTTATTATTCTAATATTTATTTATATATTTCATTTTCCTTGATATAATTTTTTTTTAAAAAAGCCTAAATTGTTATTTCGGATCTTCGTCATTAAATCTTGGAAGTTAATTGAAGCGGCCATTTCCCGGTTCAGTACCGTTCTCCGTAAGCGAATTTTATTAAATTGATTTGAAGATATTGGAATGTAAAGTATCATGGGACTATAGTTATTAATATGCTTTAAATAGGTTTCTTTATATAATATATTAGTAACAGTTACATATATACAATGTAAATGCGACAGCATATAGAATTTGAAACTATAAAATATCAAGACTTTCTATTCAGAATACAAGGAATATGGGCGCAAATTCAGTTTAAGAAGCTTTACATATCTCTCTAGAGCGAATCTTCTATGAATATTTGGATTGTACCAAGTAAGTACATCTTGATTCAAGAATAGCTCAGTCCATATATTACAAAGTCAAACTGTTACAAATATGTCGTGTTATAAAACATACCCAATTTTTTTTTCTTATGTTTTATTGGTTAAATATAAAGAAGTTCTGATTGGTTGAACATTAAGTTCTTTAGTTCGTTTTTTATTATAATAGAAAATAATTATAATGTATACCAAAACTGAAGTTTCATAATATGTTTTCTAAAAGAAAAAGTATTTCTTATAACCGTGGTTTTCGAATATAATGCTATAAATTAATTGTGAACAATAATTAACTTACATATTAGGGAGTTTATTTTCATTCAGGGACTGGACGGAGGGAAAAACTATAATTAATCACACAGACAATGGGTGTCTCGACCGGACAGTTATAATTAGAACCACATTTCAAAATGGTTTGCGGAATTATTTGTACTTAGTTTGACCGTAAATACTGTTACAAATAAAAATAAACAAATTATTAATTTTGAATTTGGCATCTGAAAGTTTTATACGATTGTTATAGTTTTTTTTTTATTCTCGCGCCAATATATTGTAAAATGTTTTTTGATACTCAAATCGAGTGAATTAGTTTTACAATTGAGCAATATTTTAACAAACAAAATGACCATATATATGCTGAAAATTCTAAAGAAGCTCGCCAAGTAATCAATAGAGTACAATTATCCGACCTTAATAATGATTTTGTGGGGTGTTACGAAGGAGTGAGTGACCCACATTTAAGTGAAAAAAAAAACCTCTGGCACAGGTACATCAAGATACAATTCTTCTTGCTAAGCCCCTTAACAGCATCATGTTCAATAACCAAGAATGGTACTTTCAACAAAACACTCGGCGCCGGATAATAAAACTCAATCCACACAATCTTGGTGAGAAACTAACGTTCCGAACTTCATCAGAATTGAAGATTGGGCGTCATCTAGTCCTGATCTTAATCCACTGGATTATCATTTGTGGCCGGTTTTAGAGTGTAAGGCTTGCTCTAAAGGCCATGGTAATTTTGAATCGCTAAAACTATACATACGATTGGTAGTGAAATTTTTATCCATAGAAAGAGTGTGTGATGCTATTGATAACTAACCTCAACGTTTAAAGGACTGAACAAAGTCAGCCAATGGAGGTCACTACGAATAAGCTTTATACATTTTTAATAATTTTGTATTATTGTATTTAACTAAAACACTAATAGTAATAAATATTACGTACCTTTAAAAAATATATACTGCATTTTTTACTAACTAAAACATTTTTTTTAAATATTAAGGTTGATTTTAGTTCTCTTAGAACTGTGACGTTAATTTTTGGGAATTTAATTTTAATTTAAACAACATACATACTATAGGGAAATTAATGAAAGCTTTCAAATTAAATTGCTTTGTCTCCACATAGATCGAGTCTTATTAATCTCAACCAGTAGCGAACAACTACAAACTTTTGAGAGGTTATTCCGTCTTACATAAACTCTGGTCTTACTTGATCAGAGAAAACATAAATGCAATTAGAAAATAATTTAAGAACTGGAATCTTTTAACGAACTTCGTAATTAAAGAACTTATAATTATATAGAAATTTTATGTGAAACTATTTCTTTTTAATAACTTATAAATATAAATATATTATAATATATATAAGATTATAAACATTTCATAAGAGATGTCCCTTATGAAATGTTAACATAAACATAAATAGTAAACTTAATTATCTAAAATGTTAAATTAATTAAGTTGGTCAATTTGATCAAGAAATATATTTTATTGTTTAATACTTAAATAAATATTATAATTCGGTAATATTTGTGATAATCGACATGTTGCTGATGTACTAGAACTATAATAGTCTTCAGTATTCAAGAGCCTTTCAAATATGTACTATTTATATTTATTTATTGATTTAGCGTCACGCCATATCCCTTTCTGGGTAGCCAGAGACGATTGAGCGCCAAACACTACGGTCCCTACGAACCGTATACATGTATATTTAATATTATTCAATAAAGCAAATATGTAGTAATAGTTATTTGTAAGATCTTTTATTGATAAAAGTGCGTTTCTTCTTCCATAATTGTTAATTTTTATATCCGCCATTTTATGGAAAAAAAAAAAAGGTCCTGTATTATCACATCAGCTACAGCCGTTTGGATCATTGGAAGGGAATAAAAACCAGCCCCATTTGTAAAATGTAATAAAGGAGCGCGTTCCATCCCAATCCGCTGTCTTGTAATGCCAAAGGCGTCGGTCATGTGCGAACTGGATGTTAAATGAGCATTACGCTCTATACCAAACAACGATCAGAGGCGCCACGATAGTAACCTAGTACTTTTTGGGATATGTAGTCAGCAGAAGATCCAACAAAGAAGGCATGTGGCTGTGGCGAGTGTCGCGAGCGCCTAAACCAACTGTGACAGACCGTTTGCCAAAAAAAAAATTAACACACATCTCCCCGTTTAGTCGGTGGCCCTAGCCAATCAAAATTGTGCGCATTAAATTTTCCGAGGACTACGACTTCAGCGGAGGGAGTCTGTGAGAATAGGTCATCAATCTTTACTTGGATACGGCCCAAAAGTTTATCTGTTCTTGCAGTACAATAGTAATGCATAGTGATGGGACCTGTAGAGGTACACGTAGACTCTGACATTATCACCCATGTCTACGAGCAGTCAGAGTATAGACAGGTCCCGACCTTCAAAATTCCGGATTCTTTCATTGACCATCAGAACATATCCAAAGGAATTCGGTTTCTACACGTCAATCTTCTGTGATCCCCTCTCACATCCTTCCCCGGCCTAGCCAGCCCAATACCAGCTGCGATCAGATAACTGCAGCTACGCCTCACTACTATAGTAATACCAATATATTTTAAGCCAACATATTTATTTAACACAGACAGCTCTATAAATATTGATGTAACTGTACTACAAGTAACTTGAAAATATAGTTATCCATTTTGTAAGCATCATAAAATAATAAATTATAATTTAAATATAAATTGTTAAAATATTATAATTTATAATAAACACCCACTTTGAAATTAGGTATATACAGATATTAACATATTTATAGGATCACCCATTTCGGGTACGTTACGATTTACGTTACGATAAAAAGGCAGACAGCGTATATAACCCTTATTATAATGTTATTACAGATAATAAATTATTTACTTAGAATAAATGTGAAATGTTCTGTATAATAAAATAACCTATATATATATATATATATATATATATATATATATATATATATATATATATATATATAGGTTATATATATGTGTGTATAACGCAATATTAACTTTCTTATATTAATAATCCTACTTGTTTCAAATGTCTAGATGCACCTTGGGTAGAAAGATTTCGTTGCCAGGTTACTTCAAGATTTATTATAAATATAGTTTAGGTTTAAGTATGGCTTTTTAAAAAAAGAAACAATAACCCGGTAAGTTTCTGTTGCCAGCTCGTCTCAGGGCAAATAACTTTCCAAGCTGGTGGGTAGCTTTGACAATACAAAAATGTTTTGTATAAAACTGACTGCCAATACCTTTGAAATAATTATCAAATATGCTTTTGAAATAAAAGTAGCCTAAGTCAACGCTTATAACATCAGCTAACTGTTAGTAGAAGCCCTGTTAAAATTCTTCTAGCTCTTTCAGTGATTAGCCAAAAAAGGGGAGCCAAACAAAATTTTTTAAAATTAATTATTTATTCGTATATACTTATATACATTTAAGGAAAAGCTTGTCATTTGGAATTACACACAGACACTTAAATTTTATTGATATGTATATAGATAAATAAATTACACGTAGATTATATTGGGCATTTTAAGATCTGAGCTATGGTTTTAGCAGCTTCAGATTTTTTTTGGATGAACATTTTTTTATTATATTTCATGTTACTGTATTTTCTACTATTATAAAAAAATTTTATATTCCTTCTAAATAACGTTATCAATTATAGTTATTTCCTCAGTAATTAATAATAAAATCGTGTCCACCTCTGAAATCAAACAGGATAACAGGCATTGGATTTTAACAGTATTTATAGTATTAGGTCTACAACTTTGTTCCCGCCTTTTTCCAAAAGATGGCGCTAGTAGCCAGTAATAGTTCAAATAAATAAATCACAGTTGTTTTCCATCAGTTTTGACATCTATAAATATAACCTTACATAGATATTAGTTAATTTTTGTTTGCGTCATATAGTTACACTTAATTAAATATGTCAACTTATAAACCGAATTCATTTGCGGGAGATTTTACTTTTTCATTTCAACATGAAAAAATCGGCGGCTGAGGCTCATCGGGTTATTTCAAGTACTTATGGTGATGAGACTATTAGTGAAAGAACGTGTCGCGAGTGGTTCCAGCGCTTTAAAAGCGGTGATTTTATTGTTGAAGATCGGCATAGCGGTGGCAGAGAAAAAACTTTTGAAGATGATGAACTGGAGGCTTTACTTAATGAAGACTCGTGCCAAACTCAAGAACAGCTAGCAAAATCATTGGGAGTAACTCAGCAAGCAGTATCAAAACGCCTGGAACAGCTGGGGATGATCCAAAAACAAAGAAACTGAGTACGGTATCAATTGAAACCAAGAGATGTTGAGCGACGTTTATTTGCTTGTGAACAGCTGCTTGAAAGACAAAAACGAAAAGGATTTCTTCATCGTATTGTTACTGGAGACGAAAAATGGGTGCACTACGACAACCCTAAGCGACGCACATCATGGGGATTGCCCGGCCACACTCCTACGGCGACACCTCGACAGAATATTCACGGATCCAAGGTCATGTTGTGTATTTGGTGGGTTCAGCTTAGCGTAATTTATTATGAGCCGCTAAAAGCTTCTGAAAAAAATTACTGGTGCACTTTATCGAACGCAATTAATGCGTTTGAGTCGGGCATTAAAAGCAAAACGGCCGCAATACGCTGATAGACATGAAAAAGTAATTTTGCAACACGACAATGCTCGACCTCACGTGGCGAAAGTAGTCAAGACGTACCTCGAAACACAGAAATGGGAAATTCTACCTCACCCGCCATACTCTCCAGATGTTGCTCCATCTGATTACCATTTATTTAGGTAGATGGCACACGGCCTGGCGGGCCAGTGCTTCGATTCTTTTGAAAAAGTGAAAGCATGGATCGATTCTTGGATCTTATCAAAGGATGAAGAATTTTTCCGACGCGGGATTCGTTTGTTGCCTGAAAGATGGGCCAAAGTAGTGGAAAGTGACAGACAATACTTTGAAACATAAATAAGATACCATTTTTTTTTTTATATAATTTTTAAAATTAAAAAAAAAAACGGCGGGAGCAAAGTTGTAGACCTAATATTTTAACAGTATTTATAGTATTTATAGTGACCACTATTTATAGTATATTACCGTTAGCCTAATTTTCGAAAACATAGAAACAGTTTGAAAGTTTTCCAAGATTAATTTGATTAAATAATAACTAATTAATTATTAATTAGTTTTTATTTACAAACTAGGTCAAAACTTTCTTGTTAAAATTATCATTTAACTAACATGAATAAATAAATAATATTTTATTGCATTCAATTTATTTTGCAGAATATTTTTAATTACAAACAATTATTACTTACACAGATGTAAGATATTATGACATCTGTAGTAACTTTAATAGAAACAATATTGTTGCTTATTTTAGAAAATATATTGCATATTTTTTATAACATTTGTGGTAGTGAAATTGCGATGGTAAGCAACTGAAGGAGGATAACAAGATCGCTCTCGAAAACCAAACTTATAAGTACACCCGAATTACACTCGGGACTGACGTCTGATTAATAAGAGGTATAAACTCGTAGTATCGTTAATGATAATATGTTTAATACAATAGTATAGACGTACGGTAATTAATGTTATAAATAAATATAAATTTTATGAGAGTATAAAAAAAAAACCAATAAGAAATGGTACCACATATCCATAATCAATTAATTTTACTACATTTTACTGGCTCCTCAAGAGTCATAATGAATTAAGAATAATCACTACCCATGTCCAATCTTAATCAAAATGCAAACCAAAATTATTAAAACATGATATAAAGTATTTTACATTAAGCAATTGTCTAAATTTGTAAAACTTTCTCTCATACTCTAATCCCCAAAAATCCACTTTAGCCATGGATACTAATTTTAAAAGATTAATTTGAAGCGACCTGCGAGGCGACATTTAATGAACTGAATTGAGGTTTTACCCTTTTACAGTATTAGTGCTACATATTTCAGAGAACTTTGTGTATATTTATGATCCTCTATACAATGTCGGTTTTGCTTAATTAACTTAAATAATAGTTATATATAAAAATAGAAAACTGGCATCGATTTATGTAAAAAAATATATAAATATAAATATAGATATAAACATAACGTAGTATAATATCAATATTATAATATAAATATTTAAATCATACAATTGTGTGTTAATATTGTGAACTATATTGATTTATTCGCATATCTTCTGTGTTTATATAAGACGGTAGCACATATCAACTTTACATAAACAAGTAGGTCATGTTCAAGATCGGTAAGAGTACACTTCTGTACAAGCAAGTCTTAGTTAAGAACAAATTGTTTGTAAAAGTTTTCGTAAAGAGTACTCAAATTACTTCATTTAACTCTGTAGAATGTTGAATTTGGGAAGTATTTCGTCATATATTTTTTCTTTTAAATTAGATTAAAGCTTAATGACATTACTAGACAACTTCTCATCTTCGCTCTATATAGTAGACTAATTGTCTTTCCTCAACAGTCACTCTTGAGGAAACCAAACCACAATGTAATGAAGGAGTAGGATATATGTTTATTTATTGTAAAAAAATAAAACCCCTGGTTGTTTAACAGTATTTTTAAAGTAAGTTTTATAAAAAATATATTTTGGGTAAAGGTTAAAAGTAATAAAAAACAAATTTAATGGTTATTTATAAATTTGAAACAATAAAAGTTTATCAATTCTTGGATAAAGACTATCAATTGAATAATAAAATATTCATCTAATAAACCAGCTTGATTCACATATTACGGACGTGAAGATAACCTATTGTTATAAGAAGGGTTGCATTATGCATAAGGGACTGGCAGATCTTATGTTAGCAGTGATAAAATATAATATACGTCAAAATATGAAGTTAAATATTGTATTGTTAGATGTTATAGTGCTAACCAAATTCACCATATTGAAAAAAATATTTAAAAAATAATATAACTCTTTTATTTCATTGTGATATTCAATTTACATCAAGTATTATCATAACGCACTACATAAGAAATAACTCATTATTTCGATGCCATTTTTATAGTTTTGTAACCAAACCTTTTTAAGAAATTAATTAAGTATAGTGATGTCAAGAATGCCAACTTTTGAACATTTGTGAATGTGAATGCTAATGTGAATAATAAATAAAAGATATTTTAAAATATAGCTAAATTTAACAAACAAAATACAGTTAGAAATGAGTGCTTGAATAATACCCAAAGATAAAAATAAAATAGATAAAATTAATTACATTACAAAAAAATTGTAATTGAGGATGTTCTTGATTAATGATTATATTGCTGAGAATAAAAGAGGATTCAACAATATTACTTAATAATAAAAATAAAAAGAGTTCATCCCTTGCTACTTGACGCTCCCTTAAGGATTTAAGAGAGGGAATGGTCACATGTTGATTAACAGCTCTAAAACACAAGTGTTTATGAAACTAATTTTGTACATTTTAAATTTTAGGAATATACTTGTTATAACTTGTTTTCCATACGGTGAAGGCAAATTAAAGAACAGAAAAAATCTGTACAGTAAATTAAGAACAGATATGATGGAGGAAGAACCTCAGCAGTATTTTTAAAAAGAGTGACGTCAGCATTGCTGACGTCACAATTGACATTTTCTAGGTGACAACTCATGCTTGGATTGCTGAATAATAATAAATGAAACAACGCAAATGAGCTGCTTACAATTTATTCTGATCGTTTGTCTTCCTCCCGTAGGTTGTGGTTTGTCTGTATTTGTTGTACTTCATGAGAGGTTGATGGAATAGGCACAGTTGGTATTGTAACAGCGCCACATTGAGTAGGCAATTCTTTTCCCGCCGATACGGGCAGCTGATCACCAGGTTGCGGAGCACGGCCTAGCTGATCATGGGCAACTTTGCGGGTTCGTCCACTGCCGATAACTTTCTTCACCAAATATCGGTGATTTTCTAACATTTAGCAGACTTCATATGGCTCGCTGAATTTTAAGTCAAGCGAGGTTTGGTTGCGAGGATTATTCTTAATCACTAGAATGGACTATTAATTTGATCGGAAGAGAAATTAAAGTTGACATTCTCGACGGATGTACTTGGAAGGAAGATTAGAGTAATGTTTATATGAGAGTAGAGATGTGTGTTGATACGCCCCACGTTTTTAAATTTCAGCTTAGTACAAGATTACGAGTGCTACAAATTAAGGCAACAGCTGCAGGAGGGGTGATGGAGTGAGGCAGACGTGGAGCTCAGAGCTGCCATAGTGCAAAATTATTTTCTTCTTTTGACTACATTTGTAAAACGTGGGTTTTTATTTTTTTTTAATTATTTAATTATTAAGTCTGATTTCAAGTTCGCCGGTATTGACTCTAGTTTTCGGATAACCACGAATAAATATGTGTTCATATTTATTCAGAAGTCGGTGGGTCGGTGTCGGTGCATGATTTCGTCTTCATTGGTTAGATCACAGTCCAAGTCGTTAAAAACCGGACAATTTGTACTCACATGATTTATACGGGTTTTATGGTTAAGCTTTGTCCCGTTAGATGTAACTATCACACTTAGATTAGTGTTGTGGATCAAGTTTATGACAACTAAAACATCTGTTGACATTTCATAGTCGGGTAGTACGTAAAAGTCTAGTTCAACATTGATCTCGTCAACAACGCATACGGTTGTAAGTTTGGTCAATGATAGAGCGGGGAATTGAACAATACCTTTCAAATAATTGACCACTGGAATTTTTCGACCAGGCAAGGCTGCAACAACTGATTCTTTGATAATTGAACACTCTGCTCCACTGTCGAAGACGGCTTGCAAACAGACGTCACTAATTTTGATTGTAATGGGAGCTAGCTTATTGCTTGCTATGCAGTTAACATTTGAAGTCGATGAACGTTCACGGTTAAAGCAAGTTTCGTAAGTGTGGCCTGGCTTCTTGCAATAGGTACTAGCTTCTAGCTTCAGACTTGGATTTCGAAGGTTTGAACTTGCAGTCATCAATTTTATGGTTTGTCTTCTTACAAATACGATAGCTTGTCGTAGATAATGTGTGGTCTGAAAAGCGTTTATTATACGTAGTGGAAATAGAACTGAGATGACTACGCTTCTTGCGTATTGATGTCGCTACAGAGATGAGCTCAGGTACAGTAGTTGCTCTGACATTTAACAGCTCAATGCGCAGGCGCTCGTCATTTATGCATCCAATTACTGCTCCTACAGATTTAACCTATTATTTTTATCACTTTCGCAGGGAAATATATTCAAAATTCCAAGACATATAAACTTAAGGATGTGAATCTGCAATACCGGGCAATGTCACAAAAACAAAGCAAAAATCATTTTTTTTATATTTTCTATATTTTGGGAGAGGATATAAAATTATAATTCATATTATAAATACTCATAGTCGCCAAGTGGCTGAAATTCCACAATATATACTATTTAAAATTATTTAAGCAAATTATTATTATTTAGTTATTTATTTATTACTATTATAATTGATATTTTTTATTTGAAAAAAGATTAACCTCTATAATCACTAAACATATTTATCTCTCTTTTTTTATATAAATTTGTTATGTCGGGCTAAATTTTCCTCTGCGTCAAATTATATATTTGACATTGATAGTATTAACGTTAATTAATGAACCTTTAAATTGACTTCTGTGTGTGAAACGTATGGTAGTGTGTGTATTGTATTTTATTTAATGTGTTTCTAATACATTATTTATAAAAAAACTTCACATAAAAACTACAACTGTCACAAACTAATTTAATCCGTCTGTGTGATATTTTATCTATCTTAATGTTTTTCATGTATATTCCTTTACTTAGTTGTTATAATGATTTTAATTGCCCATATATATTAATACCAACACGCAACCCACAAATGTTCGTTGACTCATCCTCAAGTTACTGTGTGGGTGTAGCTCAGGATTAACTTTACTGTCCAGAAATGGCAAATAATATTTACTATTTAAAACTGTACATACTCGTGCAATATCTATATATAGAATTATATGAATAGTAAAGTGTCCATAAATCATTATTAAAACTAAAAGGTTGAAATAAAATTTTACCATTAAAATTAATACTTTTAGGCGACCTAATTTAAATATATTCGTATTAATATACTTCTCCATTGATATAATTAATATGAAGTCTTAACGATATCAAAAGAGATTTAAAATTATAACATCCGCAATCTGACAAATAGATTGTTTTATGACGTTACAGCTAATCAGAATTATTGACCATTTTTAATTTACTTTCAAGAAATTAGTTTCAAGTAGTCTAAGATATTTTATATTTCATAAACGAACTATGGTTTTACCATTTTATGTTAGGTTTTTCTGTCAAATAACTGCCAATAAGGTGATAATTATTTAGATTATCTGTGGAGTAAGCATCAATAGTTTTTTAAGAAAAACTAAGATTACACACGTTTTCAGAGCTTGAAGTTTCTCAGAAGAGAAGTAGTTGCTGTCAAGAAGGAAATGAATCATTGCTGGTATCAGAGAAAATCAGTACAACTCTGTTCTCAGTAAAGAATATTTCTTTACCTTCGTTGTATTTAACGTGTCTTAGGATAACATTCTATAACATTTGAAAAGTTTTTCTAAGACCTTTAATATAAAAAAAAACACACTTCGTATCAATGCAAGGATAAAAGTTAAGAAATCGTACAAAATAAAAACTTAAAATTGTGTATATATAAAATTTATTACGGTTTTTATAAGAGATAACTTACCCAATGTTTATACCTTTCCAAGACGGATTGTTACATATATATAAATTAAAGATCACATTTGATGCGTTGGGGCGCTGCCAGATATTGCAAGAAGCTTTTAAGTTAATATTTACAATAATCATATGTTTGAATTTTGTAGACGCAATGCAGATTAACAAAATGAATCAGCGTCGATTCTAAAGCGGATGATTCCTATAGCTGGCGTTATTTTTGGAAAATTTCTACAACACTAAAATCAAATATTTTAACGCAGCTTTAACTTCTTTTTAGCTTGACGACATTGTTAAAACAGAAATATATATCAAAGGTATAGAATCATTAGAATTATGAAAATATGGAGTTAGTATAAGTTCAAACTCAATGTTTCGATTATTAAATTCTTTGTATGTACAAAGTATACATTCTTTGCACGACTTTGCTTACATCCTTATGTCATTAGACTAGACTGTCAAAATTTCTTAGTCTGGATGTAATCAAGGATTCAAGAGATAATTAATTAATTATATTTTAGGTGACAATTCTTAATAATGTCAATGTAAAGAGGTATAAGGTTTTTTCTGCACTGAAGTGAGGTAAATTTTAGTAAAATTAAATTAAAGCTAATTTAAAATAGATTTTTCAATATTGTTTTGAGGACTTTTATAGTTTGACATGGTATTTTATAAAGTTTTTACAGGGTTAAAACAAAGAACTTATCATATATCCTGAAAGTCAAGTAAGTAGTAGTACTACTACTACTGTACTACTGCACTAGAACACCCAGAGTCAACCAGACGATGCCTATGTATAAATATAAAATTTTTAATTGTTAGAATTTCAGGTTACATTATTTTTAATAAGTTCTCTATAACTCTTATGTACTGTGATAATAGTATAATATTTATGCCATAAATACATAATAATATCTTATTTTTACTTAAATTGGTTGAGAATAAATCATAATAAATGACTTCCCTATATGTTAATTCACTTGTTGATCTGTCTTTAAGTACGACAGGAAATAGTTAAAATAGTAAATGAATTGTTAGAAAACTCGGATATACGAGTAATAAGAGTTTCATAATTAATTAATAGAATATATATCAATTGTTATTATAATAAAGATGAAGAAGACAAAGTACTAAAATACAAATATATGGCATATTAAAATAAGTAAAGATACCTAAACTACGGTCGTCTAATTCTAACTAAACATTAGTTCGTATAGTAATCCCAAAGAATCTTCACTCGGGTACAGTATAGGAGATTAATTTGGCGTCTGTGAGGCGATGTGTGACTAACCTGCTTTTGAAGCAGCTTTTTCTATAATTTTCTTTATACAAAGCAAATAAAGTACGATTTGATGTATCGAGTAGTAACTATTAAGCAGTTTTCGTTTTTACTTATTAGTCAATTGCTTACACCTTGTGACAACATTTTATACAAATTAGCAGTAGTATAAAGTATTTCTATTATATACGCCGCAATGCCGAATTATGCCGCATAATAAGTTCTGCATTACAGATTTTATGTTTTACCAAATATTTCTTTTCATTTATGACGAAGATAGTGTTGATTAACCTTTATATAGCTTCTTATTAATTACGGAGTTTACTACTCAGACCTGAATAAGTTACGTTTTGCAAGAAGTTAGAGGGCTTCCATAACAACCGTATCCGTTATAACTATATCTGCGTACTTCCGATCCGAAACTATAATGGTTCACAAAAATTTAGAGGCATAGTTCTAAAATACTTTATTTCTTCTATACAATTTTAAAAGATCTACATTCGGCTCCAAATGAAATATGCCATGTTCACCATGTCACATACGACAGAATTAATTACTCATTTTGCAAACGTAAAACGGGTTTCTAGCTATTTCTTCCATACATCTTTTGACGTTCTAGCTTCACTTTGAAAAACTTTTACTAAAACATCATAAAAGCAAAAAGATTTTACAAAAAACTTGCTCAAAAACCCGACATGTTACACATTGCAATTAGATTTACATATTATACAAATTTAATATATATTATTATATGATATATATATTATTTATTTATGTAAAAAACACATATATTTATATATGTTAGTAATATTAGTAGTATTTATTAATATTTAATACTAAATTGTGTAGTATTACATAAAATTACACATGCATAAAAATAATTAGTTAATTCAAATAATCTAAACTCTTTTTGGTATTCCCCATGAAAAATATGAAAGATAGCTGTGTCTTACTATGCATTACTGTTGTAGATAATATAAGTCATATCTATCAAATAAATCTGACTTCGTAGAGTTTATGTTCTCTACGTACTGCAATCTTCGTTGATGTTATTTTATTAAGTCAATATTAGGAGTGGATCACCCACACCCCACAGCGCCTCTTCACTTTTGTATATCACTAAGAGTCAGAAACCTAATAGAGTAATGTAACTTAACAAAAAATATATATTTTATTACAGCATGAATAAATATTAAAGGCTTATTATTTTAATATAAATTTATATGAAAATGTTTCAAAATAACCAGTAAATTATGTCACAATATCGTGTGTAACTGTCTTTACAAAAAATATCATATTCGAAAACACTTTTTTATCCTATTTCGTATGCTTCGACTGGTGTTTTCTCAACCATATTTGTGATAAAAAACTATTTAACCTCGGAGAGGAGTGATGATTGTTTAATATTCTTGTTTTTATTTTCTTTATAAGATATGTAGCAAAAATATTATTACTTCTAATAAAAAATTAATACTTCTGATAAAAATCGTCTATTGATTGAATTGTGTGTATCAAATGCACAGTATTATGTAAGTTTTACTAATTGACTGTATTTCCAATGGATTAGTTGCATTACCCTGTCGCTGGATTTACATATTATCTTTCATACAATTACTTACAATAATAATTTCAAACAAGATTAGTTAATAATCTTTCTTGTACATAAAAAAAATAACAAAATGAAAAACAAAAAACTTTACATATTATATTTAAAAATGTATAAGAGGCGGCCTTATCGCTACATCAGCCGTCTCTACCAGGCAACGTCGAGGTACAGAAGGTATAATTTAGAACTATAGTTAGTATGTGTACTCCGGTTAATCTCACGACCTACTTTTACATCATTTTATAAATTGTGTAATGAATTTAATTGGTTTGATTTACTTTAAAGTTTAATTTCTTTTTTTAGGGAAATTAAATAAAAACTTGATTAAAAAAAAATACTATTTTATTAGTTTTCGGGTTCATTTGATATCTACATTGTGATAGAGAAGGAAAAATAACTAGTCGGCCATCTTAGATAATGTCATATTGGAATTCAAATATCGTCACATAAGTAAGCGTTCAAAATAGGGGTGTATACTAAAATTCAACGCTATCGGCTAAAGATAACTGATTTCAAATTCAGTTTCAAGTTAAATAAAAGCTTGTAAAAGTAATATCGTTTTAAAGTAACATAGCGCATTATGATTGTTACTTTTTATTTACAAATAGGATCTTAAGCTCAGTTAAAAGTTATAGTTGCA
The DNA here is from genome assembly GCA_918358695.1 of Melinaea menophilus ssp. n. AW-2005. Taxonomy (NCBI): domain Eukaryota; kingdom Metazoa; phylum Arthropoda; class Insecta; order Lepidoptera; family Nymphalidae; genus Melinaea; species Melinaea menophilus. The sequence continues at coordinate 10,186,784 of OU911057.1, read as the reverse complement.
TTTTACACATACATTTTGATCATTTTATTCAGTTTATAAGCAAACCGTAAAAGGAAATAGAGTACGAACAATATAACAAACGACATCACGTCGCGAAGTCTCAGTTTATTGTTTCTTTTATTAGTTTATTGACCTTGACAGTAAAACGGATTATATGTATTGTGAAAACGTCGCCAAATCATCTTTGTCTTTAACTCTTTACAACGCACACTTTCACTGTATATTATTATTGTATATTTATATATGTAATATATTTTGGTAGAAAAAAACTCTAATAATAATAATAATTTTTGAGTTCTACAAGAAATTAGGAAAAAAACGAAATATCCAAAATTATGTTTTATACTTCAGACGGGTTTAATATTACGAACCATTTATATAAAACGTTTAACTATTTTAGTAGTAACATTATCTGATGGCATTTTAATTTATTCAGGGTTGACGTAAAATTTTTCGTAAAGAATTGAAATTAATATTTATAACTATATCCTAACAAACCTAAATGTCATCCATGTTGTTAGTAACTCTGACTGTCAAACTAGTGTTACAATTATATGTTTGACTAACAAGTTGATTTTTTCGGGTCGGTTTATACTTTGTTACCTTATAATTGTGTAATCTTCCGTGAGATAGATGATGATCTTTTAACTTAGCAGTGGTTTTAAATAACAATTATTTTGTTAAATAAATCTCATATCAAAAGTCTCAGTATCTAAGAAAATAACGAGTCATTAAGAATAATATTAATAATCCAAGAATAATCTTGTATTCGTTGTGAAATGTTCTAAGAAAAACACTCATAAATCAACATCTTGAGGGAATTGTATATCCACGAACTTCATATTCATACGATATTATTATCTAACAAAATTGTTCTGGAAAGTATAAAAATGTTAAAATAGCGAAACACAAACTATCATCTGTTTACTAAACGTTAGAAGCTAGCGATAAATAACTCATTTGATTTAATTATAACTTTACTGAAATATATTCAATAAAATATATATTAATGTAAATACCTCAAAAAGTTATAACTTCATTAGTTATGAGTTCACTTTGGAAGTAAGGCAACAGCTTATGTATAGATAGTCCCTCAAAGTTTGTAGTTGCTTAGTATTGATGGAGTTGGTATTAATGCTGAGCTTAGTATAAACAAACAAAACAACCTTTAAACTTGCAATCTTTTATGAAGATAGAATATAAATTGGTATATTTATAATAATAAAACATAGTCGAAATTCAATATGGTAAACCAAGAAACACAATTTTATGAGGAACCAATATATCTTCTGTTTTTATATTAATTTTATACGAATATATTTGTTTATTTAAAATATAAAAACAGTATTAAAAATATACATCAAGTGAAATTAACTAACCCAACTTGTACCGCAGACCTTTGTTAAATGTGATTCTAGTTATAACTGTCTGGTTGCGACCGCCCTTGTTTGTATATTCAATTATAGTTTTCAGATCCGTCCAGTGATTAAATGAAAATAGACTCCCTAATCTTTAAGTTAATTATTGTTCACAATTTATAACATTATATTCGTAAGTCTATACCTGCTGACACGTATGTGAATTTCTTTAAAGCCATGAAGATATTCAAATTCAAATTGTTATTGGGATTTCAGTAAAAAAGGTCTCAAAAACAGCCGCCACCTTTGATTCTTTATTTATTTCAATATTATCAATTTTTAACTTTATAGATCTATTGGTTGCCTTTATTTTATCTTCTGAATTAAAAAAAATATTTTTAATATAAATGGACTTAAATATTTTAGAGAAATTTCTAACTATATTCAAGAACACCGGATCATGATTCCATTGCCTCTCACCATATGAATCATATAATCTTTCTCTGCTTCTATATATTCCTACGGTAGCCCAATCACTAAATTTAATTTTAAAGTATTTCTTAAACGTTTTTGGTTTAAAAATATTACTAAATTCTTTTAACAATAAATCGAAAACCTTATTATATAAATTGTTAGGATTATCATTGGTTACATTTCCTTTAACCACTATTTTCGCAACATTTTTTTTTAAAGTGAGCATTCTATTTTCAAAATGATAATGTTCTGGTAAATAATTATATATGTAAATGTACAGACCTAAAATACAAAATTGCTTTTTTTTTGTGTTTAGCATACATTTTAATCTCTTTTCTGTTTTGATAAACAACGGAACAACGAAAACTTTGCACCGTTTGACTTGTTTTTCTTACGGAAATAAATTAACAAAAACTCGTCAACTAATCTGAACTGACTAAGAAATAAAAAAAGGTAGGCTATGTTTATTACAATTAAATTTCATTCATTCTGAATAAAAAGACTTTCACTTTTGTATAAAATGCTACTTATTGACTATATACATTTTAAATGTAACTTATTTATTATATAAACAAAAAAAACTGTTAAAATATATTTAAAATAATTTAAGCAAGGTTCTTATTTTAAAAATAACTTTCGCCTTGAAAGCAAATTAATAAAATTCATTTACAGATACCGGCACGGTATCAGGAAATAGCAGATTCAATAAACCTCAAAGACTCTCTGGTCAAGATCCGAACTAACGAATAAAGTGTATTTATAAAAAGGTAATATTAAGGAAAATAAAATAGATTTTCCTTTTAACTAAATTATTTAAAAATTATACTACAATACTACAAAAAGTTACTTTTTAACAACGCTTTTCTAGTTTTGCTTATGATTTGAAGAATTCTATTTTTTCAAATAGTTGGCATCGGAGTCACTATCCAGTAAAGTTCAAACAAAAATTATTTAAGTTGTACTCATTTGCAAGGTTTCATGACTGTTCAATAGAATGTTCTTATTCGGTCGTTTCACATTTTAAAGTCTTGCAGGAATAATATATTTCACTTTCAATATTATTAAGAAACTGAAGTGAAACAGAAAATAATACAATTAATTATAAAGTTATAATTATGTAAAAGTTATATGACATAATTAACATTAATACTTCATTACCCATTAAATACATCTATTAAGAGTTCGTAATTCTCTTTACACGTATAAATGTTTCATAACATTAAACTTAGAATGAATGAATGTTAGTTACCTTGATCTCTCCGACTTCTAGGACTTTTCTAAAATACCAACGTGATTTGAATTTATCCCAATATGTTTATGTAATTAACTGTTCTTTATTAAGCTTCGTATTTCTTATTTCTTCGTACTTCGTATTTCGTAGGGACCGAATAACATAAAAATAATACAAGTAAATCTCCAGAGATCGAAACTTGCAACGGCTAAACTTCATCTAGCGGCCAAGGAGAAAAACATCTCAATAGCCTTGGTGCAAGAGCCTTACGTGGGAAGCACCGAGGTACTCATACAATATCCAGGCACTCAAGTTATCCAGTGCACTCTTGGCCGTATCAAACCAGTGAAAGCAGCAATTATAGTCTTCGGCGACCGCTGGGAAGTCATACATGACCCTCACCTTGTAACCGAAACGGAAGCAGCTGTTTTGTTAAGAGGTGACGGCATATAGCTGGGTTTAATCTCAATATATCTGGAAGGAGATAAAGACATCACGTCATACCTTGACAGGGTCAAGACAACATATAAAAAGCTCACAGACAACACAAGAGATATAATCATCGCTGGGGATATCAACGCCTGGAGTCCGTGGTGGGGTAGTATCACCGAAGACAAAAGAGGCGAGATGTACAATGCGTTCCTAAATGAATTAGATCTTCACATTCAAAACACAGGAAACACACCTACCTTCGAGACAATCAGGGGAGGCGTTTTATGCACCAGTATCATTGACGTCACTGCATATATTCAGTCGCTCCTAGGACGCTTAGATGATTGGACAGTGAATAGAGATCTTATCACATCAGACCATAACGCCATTACTTTTAAGATACGGTTGAGGCGGCCGGGCCACTTAAATCAAAAAGGCCCATCACGACACGGAAATACAACTCCAGGAAGGCCAATTGGAAAGACTTCTGTTCGCTTTTTGAAACGCTACTTAGAGATAAAAACATCAACCCTGACAATATCGAAAGGCTGGAAAATCCGATCGCGCTATAAAAGACCGTCAACACCTACATAGAAACCATCCACGAGGCTTGTGAAAGCAGCATTCCAAAGCTCGGTGTGAAAATAAAAGAGTCATTACCACCTTGGTGGTCCAAGACCTTCGACGAACAATGGAAGAAAGTGCTCCGACACAAAAGAAGGATAAGGAACGCAGCTCCCTTCAAGAAAGAGTACGTTGTAGATGAGTACCTGAAAGTTAAAGAGGAGTACAAGAACGAAGCAAATAAAGCCTAAATAGAGAGCTGGAGAGAATTTTGTACCAATCAGGAGAGGGAAAGAATGTGGGATAAGATCTACAGGGTTATCAGGAAGACAAATGGCCGTCAAGAAGACACACTCTTAAGGGAGCTCAATACAGGAAACACTCTTACCCCACAGGGCTCAGCAGACCTTTTGGCTCAGACTTTCTATCCAGAAGACTCCGAGACCACTGATCACCCGTGTCATCGGCATACTCGGAATTGGGCTTCAAGCTTTGATCCAGAGGATCTCCCGGAGGATGACCCTCCTTTCACCCTCACGGAACTGGAAACGGTGCTTCAAACACTGAATCCAAAGAAGGCACCTGGCCCGGACGGACTGACCGCAGACATCTGCACAACAGCTATCGGCAGTGGAAAGGATACTTTCCTAGCAATAGCTAACAAGTGTTTGTCCCTCAATTACTTTCCTAAATCATGGAAGGTAGCCCACGTGGTCATTATAAGAAAACCAGGAAAGGAAGACTATACACATCCCAAGTCTTACAGACCGATCAGCCTTCTCTCCGTGCTAGGGAAGATCATAGAGAAACTCCTGGTAGGTCGCCTCCAATGGCACATACTCCCAAAACTAAACGACAAGCAATATGGCTTTATACCTCAGCGCAGTACGGAAGACGCTCTCACCGACCTTGTCGACCACCTTAAAGTACAGATGAGTGAGAGAAAATCAGTGTTGGTGGTCTCCTTAGATATCGAGGGTGCGTTTGACAATGCCTGGTGGCCGGCACTGAAAGAACAACTTGTCAAGAAGAAGTGCCCAAAGAACCTCTTCAAATTAGTTGGTAACTATTTAAACGACCGCAAGATAATGGTCAACTACGCGAGACAAACGACCGAAAAGAAAACTACCAAGGGATGCGTTCAGGGATCAATCGGTGGACCAACCTTCTGGAACGTGATAATTGACTCGCTATTACACCAACTAACAGAAGAAGGAGTGTACTGCCAAGCTTTTGCTGACGACGTGGTACTCGTCTTTTCGAATAAACAAATCGACATATTGGAACTTGAAGGTAATAAGACTCTGGAACACGTAATGCTATGGGGGAACCAAAATAAGCTCAGTTTCGCAACGCACAAGACCAACGCGATGCTCCTCACTAAGAAACTTAAGTACACTCCCCCGATCCTACATATGGCAGGAACAAAATTGAAACTAGTCACCGAGTTAAAACACCTAGGGGTAATAATAGATAGGCAACTGACTTTCAAATCACACGTTGCGGCACAATGTCGGAAAGCTATGGGCATTTATAAACAACTAGCGCGTGCGACAAAGGTCACTTGGACGCTTAACTCGGAGATAATAAGAACCATCTACATTGCGGTCATTGAGCCCATAATAACATACGGCTCCAGAGCATGGTCCTCTGCTACAGACCTGAGCATGGTGCAGCGTCAATTATCCATGCTCCAAAGGGGATTCGCGCAAAAAATATGTAGATCTTACCGCACGGTCTCATATACCTCAGCACTCATCTTATCCGGACTGCTACCATTGGATATCAGGATCCAAGAGCAAGCTAACTTTCATAGAACCAAAAGGGGTAAATTAACAGCCTATCTCCCTCCCAACATGCGTCTCGAAACTGACACGAGCTTTAAAGAGTTCCGACATCCATCCCTGTCGGAAGCTATAGACTACGACCTTCTAAGAGACCATAGCTTGGAGCTCTAACGCTCCCGCCACATTTCCGGCCCTCAAATCTACACGGACGGCAGCAAGACAGAAGGGAAAGTAGGAGCAGCCTTCACCTGGTGGGAGAAAGGAAAAAAGAAGAAAAGTTCAGTCTTTAGTCTGCATCCCTCGTGTATGGTCTTTCAGTCTGAGCTGTATGCCCTATACAGGGCTACCCAAGAGATCAAAATCAACAATGATCCTCAAGCCACTGTATTGAGTGACTCAAGATCGTCACTCGATTTGTTAAGGAACCCTAAAACAACAAATCCCTTAGCAAGGGCGATACAGCAGAACATCAAGGACATTGGGACCCAAGGACGAGAGGTTAAACTGACATGACTTCGAGCACACATAGGTACGGTTGGCAACGAAAGAGCTGATGAACTCACCAAAAGCGCTACGCTAGTTAACAGTAAATATAATTATGCTGAGATACCAGTAGCTTACTTTAAGAAGACTATCCGTGAAGAATCTGTACAAAAGTGGCAGGACAGATATACAACATCCAGCACAGGAAAAATCACAAAGGAGTTCCTACCAGATGTCGCCACAGCTTTTCGTATTACAAAGAAAACCAAGTGGAATCCTATACACGTGCAAATCCTGACGGGCCACGGAGGCATAGCAAAATACCTACACCTATTTAAATTAAAAGACTCTCCGGGCTGTGAGTGTGACTCGTCCACCGAAGAGACAGTCTGGCACATAATACTAGACTGTCCGCGTTTTTCGTCAGTTCGATCGGACCTGGAAACTCAACTCCACACCAAACTGGAGAAAATCGGCATAAAAACCCTCATGGCCGATGATCAAAGACGCCCAGTTCTCTTTAATTTTCTAGAAGAAATTTTCCTAGTTGCCATGAGAAGAAATGGCAGTAAAATCGCTTTAAGGAAAAGACCTCCGGAAAAGAAGAGTCTTATCAAACTCACACCAAAAACACCTATCAAACCTACAGGGATACAAAAGTCGAACCTACAACGCTTTTTGGATAATGGACAACCTAGTACACCAAGGCTTCGGACTAAACCAGTAGCTCTAAACATGAACGACGACCAAGAAAAAATAGGTTTCAGTTTCTGCATCGTAAGACCAAAAAACTGGGTATACATCTCACCCGGACTAGCTGCCCTCACTAAAGGAAGTACCGATAGGGCAACAATGAAGAGGTCGATGTACGACAGCATGCCAAAAGTCACATTGGGGGACTGGGATTGCAGAATAGTGCGGAGGAAAAACAAAACCATCGCACTACTGGACGCTAATTACCCAGAGTCCCCTTACACAAATGCATGTAGGATGCTCGATCACCTGAGCACACTAGGAGCTGAAAATATTAACACAAGTCCAAAAACAATAAGTGTTGACGCTATGCGAGTTGGCTATGACAAAGGAACTGTAGCAAATCTCATAGGATCTATAAATGCTTCAAGGTACCGCGACGTGGTTGTATATGAAGATCGCGGAGAAGACCTAACGTTCCTTAAAATAAGAAAAACACCAAATAGGACTACGACCCCCGAAAACACCTGGGGCGAACCAAGCAATCAGAGCCTACAAAGCAGCGCCGCACGCCTTCAAGAGAAAATTGCCATCGAAATTCAATCCAACAAAATAACACAGGACAAATTAAAAACTAAGAAAGGATTTAATAAGATGATTACAATGCTTAAACCGAAGCAAAAATATCATAAAAAGAACAGAACTAGAGCCGACATGGGACAAACAAGTGCACCCGATTTACCATCCGCCAGTGGTGCCAACGAACATATGCGAAACGCGTTTCTTGAGTACACAGCATCTATAAAGGAAACAATCAAAACTAACATTGCGATCTGTGAAAAGATCAGGTGGACCTTCGAACTTGAAAACGAAGGTCTTCTTTAAAGTATTACTCAAGGAAGAAAAAGCCGCCATTTTCAACAACACCACATCTGAATGTGTACGGGGTAAAATACCTAAAATTCCCCACATGGCGGCTTACAGCGTTAAAAATGGATTCGTTAAAATAATTGAAACCCCCAAAGGGGTAACTGGACCGCCCAAGTATTTAACACCCGCTGAAGACTCAATACTTGTAGTAGCCCGCTGCACGGAGGTCTCGCTGGAAGATAACATCCTCCAAATGGCTACAGCCGTAGAGGATTCAGAAAGACCCTGGGAAGACTGGGAAGCACCAATTTTTCACTGGGTCAACGGCGTTCCTGGATGTGGAAAATCGACTTGGGTAGTAAACAACTTCGTATTTGAAAGTGACTTGATAGCAACAACGACGACTGAGGCAGCATTAGAGCTCAGGAATAAACTTGCCCTCAGTTGTCCAAAGGACGGGAAGACCAAAGTCCGAACGATCGCTTCAATATTAATAAATGGCGTTAAAGAAAAGCCTGAACGACTTATCGTTGACGAGGCCTTGATGAACCATTTCGGAGCGATCGTTATGGCGGCCCGACTAACAGAGGCCAAAGCAGTCACACTAATCGGAGACACAAACCAGATTCCTTACATAGACCGGCTAAATCTGTTCCATATGAAATATAATAGCCCATACCTCGTGACGTCTATCAGTCAAGAGCTCTTAAGAACCTACCGATGTCCCCTGGACGTAAGCTATGCTCTAAATGAGGTATACAACGGCATATACTCAGCCCATTCATTGACTCGCTCTCTGAGAACAGTCAGGTTTACGGGTGCTACCATCGAAGCTGACTTTCCTAATACCTTGTACCTGGTCCACACACAGACTGAAAAAGCGGACCTTACAAACCTAGGGTACGGAAAAGGGGAAAACTCGCGCATCCTCACCATCAATGAAGTTCAGGGATTAACATACGAGTCGGTAATAATCATCCAAACGAAATCTAAACTAAAATCGTACCTGACAAGTGTCCCACACGCAGTGGTGGCTATATCTAGACACAGAAGAAGTTCTACGTACTACACGGATATCGACGTCATATCTATCAAATAAATCTGACTTCGTAGAGTTTATGTTCTCTACGTACTGCAATCTTCGTTGATGTTATTTTATTAAGTCAATATTAGGAGTGGATCACCCACACCCCACAGCGCCTCTTCACTTTTGTATATCACTAAGAGTCAGAAACCTAATAGAGTAATGTAACTTAACAAAAAATATATATTTTATTACAGCATGAATAAATATTAAAGGCTTATTATTTTAATATAAATTTATATGAAAATGTTTCAAAATAACCAGTAAATTATGTCACAATATCGTGTGTAACTGTCTTTACAAAAAATATCATATTCGAAAACACTTTTTTATCCTATTTCGTATGCTTCGACTGGTGTTTTCTCAACCATATTTGTGATAAAAAACTATTTAACCTCGGAGAGGAGTGATGATTGTTTAATATTCTTGTTTTTATTTTCTTTATAAGATATGTAGCAAAAATATTATTACTTCTAATAAAAAATTAATACTTCTGATAAAAATCGTCTATTGATTGAATTGTGTGTATCAAATGCACAGTATTATGTAAGTTTTACTAATTGACTGTATTTCCAATGGATTAGTTGCATTACCCTGTCGCTGGATTTACATATTATCTTTCATACAATTACTTACAATAATAATTTCAAACAAGATTAGTTAATAATCTTTCTTGTACATAAAAAAAATAACAAAATGAAAAACAAAAAACTTTACATATTATATTTAAAAATGTATAAGAGGCGGCCTTATCGCTACATCAGCCGTCTCTACCAGGCAACGTCGAGGTACAGAAGGTATAATTTAGAACTATAGTTAGTATGTGTACTCCGGTTAATCTCACGACCTACTTTTACATCATTTTATAAATTGTGTAATGAATTTAATTGGTTTGATTTACTTTAAAGTTTAATTTCTTTTTTTAGGGAAATTAAATAAAAACTTGATTAAAAAAAATACTATTTTATTAGTTTTCGGGTTCATTTGATATCTACATTGTGATAGAGAAGGAAAAATAACTAGTCGGCCATCTTAGATAATGTCATATTGGAATTCAAATATCGTCACATAAGTAAGCGTTCAAAATAGGGGTGTATACTAAAATTCAACGCTATCGGCTAAAGATAACTGATTTCAAATTCAGTTTCAAGTTAAATAAAAGCTTGTAAAAGTAATATCGTTTTAAAGTAACATAGCGCATTATGATTGTTACTTTTTATTTACAAATAGGATCTTAAGCTCAGTTAAAAGTTATAGTTGCATTTTACACATACATTTTGATCATTTTATTCAGTTTATAAGCAAACCGTAAAAGGAAATAGAGTACGAACAATATAACAAACGACATCACGTCGCGAAGTCTCAGTTTATTGTTTCTTTTATTAGTTTATTGACCTTGACAGTAAAACGGATTATATGTATTGTGAAAACGTCGCCAAATCATCTTTGTCTTTAACTCTTTACAACGCACACTTTCACTGTATATTATTATTGTATATTTATATATGTAATATATTTTGGTAGAAAAAAACTCTAATAATAATAATAATTTTTGAGTTCTACAAGAAATTAGGAAAAAAACGAAATATCCAAAATTATGTTTTATACTTCAGACGGGTTTAATATTACGAACCATTTATATAAAACGTTTAACTATTTTAGTAGTAACATTATCTGATGGCATTTTAATTTATTCAGGGTTGACGTAAAATTTTTCGTAAAGAATTGAAATTAATATTTATAACTATATCCTAACAAACCTAAATGTCATCCATGTTGTTAGTAACTCTGACTGTCAAACTAGTGTTACAATTATATGTTTGACTAACAAGTTGATTTTTTCGGGTCGGTTTATACTTTGTTACCTTATACTTGTGTAATCTTCCGTGAGATAGATGATGATCTTTTAACTTAGCAGTGGTTTTAAATAACAATTATTTTGTTAAATAAATCTCATATCAAAAGTCTCAGTATCTAAGAAAATAACGAGTCATTAAGAATAATATTAATAATCCAAGAATAATCTTGTATTCGTTGTGAAATGTTCTAAGAAAAACACTCATAAATCAACATCTTGAGGGAATTGTATATCCACGAACTTCATATTCATACGATATTATTATCTAACAAAATTGTTCTGGAAAGTATAAAAATGTTAAAATAGCGAAACACAAACTATCATCTGTTTACTAAACGTTAGAAGCTAGCGATAAATAACTCATTTGATTTAATTATAACTTTACTGAAATATATTCAATAAAATATATATTAATGTAAATACCTCAAAAAGTTATAACTTCATTAGTTATGAGTTCACTTTGGAAGTAAGGCAACAGCTTATGTATAGATAGTCCCTCAAAGTTTGTAGTTGCTTAGTATTGATGGAGTTGGTATTAATGCTGAGCTTAGTATAAACAAACAAAACAACCTTTAAACTTGCAATCTTTTATGAAGATAGAATATAAATTGGTATATTTATAATAATAAAACATAGTCGAAATTCAATATGGTAAACCAAGAAACACAATTTTATGAGGAACCAATATATCTTCTGTTTTTATATTAATTTTATACGAATATATTTGTTTATTTAAAATATAAAAACAGTATTAAAAATATACATCAAGTGAAATTAACTAACCCAACTTGTACCGCAGACCTTTGTTAAATGTGATTCTAGTTATAACTGTCTGGTTGCGACCGCCCTTGTTTGTATATTCAATTATAGTTTTCAGATCCGTCCAGTGATTAAATGAAAATAGACTCCCTAATCTTTAAGTTAATTATTGTTCACAATTTATAACATTATATTCGTAAGTCTATACCTGCTGACACGTATGTGAATTTCTTTAAAGCCATGAAGATATTCAAATTCAAATTGTTATTGGGATTTCAGTAAAAAAGGTCTCAAAAACAGCCGCCACCTTTGATTCTTTATTTATTTCAATATTATCAATTTTTAACTTTATAGATCTATTGGTTGCCTTTATTTTATCTTCTGAATTAAAAAAAATATTTTTAATATAAATGGACTTAAATATTTTAGAGAAATTTCTAACTATATTCAAGAACACCGGATCATGATTCCATTGCCTCTCACCATATGAATCATATAATCTTTCTCTGCTTCTATATATTCCTACGGTAGCCCAATCACTAAATTTAATTTTAAAGTATTTCTTAAACGTTTTTGGTTTAAAAATATTACTAAATTCTTTTAACAATAAATCGAAAACCTTATTATATAAATTGTTAGGATTATCATTGGTTACATTTCCTTTAACCACTATTTTCGCAACATTTTTTTTTAAAGTGAGCATTCTATTTTCAAAATGATAATGTTCTGGTAAATAATTATATATGTAAATGTACAGACCTAAAATACAAAATTGCTTTTTTTTTGTGTTTAGCATACATTTTAATCTCTTTTCTGTTTTGATAAACAACGGAACAACGAAAACTTTGCACCGTTTGACTTGTTTTTCTTACGGAAATAAATTAACAAAAACTCGTCAACTAATCTGAACTGACTAAGAAATAAAAAAAGGTAGGCTATGTTTATTACAATTAAATTTCATTCATTCTGAATAAAAAGACTTTCACTTTTGTATAAAATGCTACTTATTGACTATATACATTTTAAATGTAACTTATTTATTATATAAACAAAAAAAACTGTTAAAATATATTTAAAATAATTTAAGCAAGGTTCTTATTTTAAAAATAACTTTCGCCTTGAAAGCAAATTAATAAAATTCATTTACAGATACCGGCACGGTATCAGGAAATAGCAGATTCAATAAACCTCAAAGACTCTCTGGTCAAGATCCGAACTAACGAATAAAGTGTATTTATAAAAAGGTAATATTAAGGAAAATAAAATAGATTTTCCTTTTAACTAAATTATTTAAAAATTATACTACAATACTACAAAAAGTTACTTTTTAACAACGCTTTTCTAGTTTTGCTTATGATTTGAAGAATTCTATTTTTTCAAATAGTTGGCATCGGAGTCACTATCCAGTAAAGTTCAAACAAAAATTATTTAAGTTGTACTCATTTGCAAGGTTTCATGACTGTTCAATAGAATGTTCTTATTCGGTCGTTTCACATTTTAAAGTCTTGCAGGAATAATATATTTCACTTTCAATATTATTAAGAAACTGAAGTGAAACAGAAAATAATACAATTAATTATAAAGTTATAATTATGTAAAAGTTATATGACATAATTAACATTAATACTTCATTACCCATTAAATACATCTATTAAGAGTTCGTAATTCTCTTTACACGTATAAATGTTTCATAACATTAAACTTAGAATGAATGAATGTTAGTAACCTTGATCTCTCCGACTTCTAGGACTTTTCTAAAATACCAACGTGATTTGAATTTATCCCAATATGTTTATGTAATTAACTGTTCTTTATTAAGCTTCGTATTTCTTATTTCTTCGTACTTCGTATTTCGTAGGGACCGAATAACATAAAAATAATACAAGTAAATCTCCAGAGATCGAAACTTGCAACGGCTAAACTTCATCTAGCGGCCAAGGAGAAAAACATCTCAATAGCCTTGGTGCAAGAGCCTTACGTGGGAAGCACCGAGGTACTCATACAATATCCAGGCACTCAAGTTATCCAGTGCACTCTTGGCCGTATCAAACCAGTGAAAGCAGCAATTATAGTCTTCGGCGACCGCTGGGAAGTCATACATGACCCTCACCTTGTAACCGAAACGGAAGCAGCTGTTTTGTTAAGAGGTGACGGCATATAGCTGGGTTTAATCTCAATATATCTGGAAGGAGATAAAGACATCACGTCATACCTTGACAGGGTCAAGACAACATATAAAAAGCTCACAGACAACACAAGAGATATAATCATCGCTGGGGATATCAACGCCTGGAGTCCGTGGTGGGGTAGTATCACCGAAGACAAAAGAGGCGAGATGTACAATGCGTTCCTAAATGAATTAGATCTTCACATTCAAAACACAGGAAACACACCTACCTTCGAGACAATCAGGGGAGGCGTTTTATGCACCAGTATCATTGACGTCACTGCATATATTCAGTCGCTCCTAGGACGCTTAGATGATTGGACAGTGAATAGAGATCTTATCACATCAGACCATAACGCCATTACTTTTAAGATACGGTTGAGGCGGCCGGGCCACTTAAATCAAAAAGGCCCATCACGACACGGAAATACAACTCCAGGAAGGCCAATTGGAAAGACTTCTGTTCGCTTTTTGAAACGCTACTTAGAGATAAAAACATCAACCCTGACAATATCGAAAGGCTGGAAAATCCGATCGCGCTAGAAAAGACCGTCAACACCTACATAGAAACCATCCACGAGGCTTGTGAAAGCAGCATTCCAAAGCTCGGTGTGAAAATAAAAGAGTCATTACCACCTTGGTGGTCCAAGACCTTCGACGAACAATGGAAGAAAGTGCTCCGACACAAAAGAAGGATAAGGAACGCAGCTCCCTTCAAGAAAGAGTACGTTGTAGATGAGTACCTGAAAGTTAAAGAGGAGTACAAGAACGAAGCAAATAAAGCCTAAATAGAGAGCTGGAGAGAATTTTGTACCAATCAGGAGAGGGAAAGAATGTGGGATAAGATCTACAGGGTTATCAGGAAGACAAATGGCCGTCAAGAAGACACACTCTTAAGGGAGCTCAATACAGGAAACACTCTTACCCCACAGGGCTCAGCAGACCTTTTGGCTCAGACTTTCTATCCAGAAGACTCCGAGACCACTGATCACCCGTGTCATCGGCATACTCGGAATTGGGCTTCAAGCTTTGATCCAGAGGATCTCCCGGAGGATGACCCTCCTTTCACCCTCACGGAACTGGAAACGGTGCTTCAAACACTGAATCCAAAGAAGGCACCTGGCCCGGACGGACTGACCGCAGACATCTGCACAACAGCTATCGGCAGTGGAAAGGATACTTTCCTAGCAATAGCTAACAAGTGTTTGTCCCTCAATTACTTTCCTAAATCATGGAAGGTAGCCCACGTGGTCATTATAAGAAAACCAGGAAAGGAAGACTATACACATCCCAAGTCTTACAGACCGATCAGCCTTCTCTCCGTGCTAGGGAAGATCATAGAGAAACTCCTGGTAGGTCGCCTCCAATGGCACATACTCCCAAAACTAAACGACAAGCAATATGGCTTTATACCTCAGCGCAGTACGGAAGACGCTCTCACCGACCTTGTCGACCACCTTAAAGTACAGATGAGTGAGAGAAAATCAGTGTTGGTGGTCTCCTTAGATATCGAGGGTGCGTTTGACAATGCCTGGTGGCCGGCACTGAAAGAACAACTTGTCAAGAAGAAGTGCCCAAAGAACCTCTTCAAATTAGTTGGTAACTATTTAAACGACCGCAAGATAATGGTCAACTACGCGAGACAAACGACCGAAAAGAAAACTACCAAGGGATGCGTTCAGGGATCAATCGGTGGACCAACCTTCTGGAACGTGATAATTGACTCGCTATTACACCAACTAACAGAAGAAGGAGTGTACTGCCAAGCTTTTGCTGACGACGTGGTACTCGTCTTTTCGAATAAACAAATCGACATATTGGAACTTGAAGGTAATAAGACTCTGGAACACGTAATGCTATGGGGGAACCAAAATAAGCTCAGTTTCGCAACGCACAAGACCAACGCGATGCTCCTCACTAAGAAACTTAAGTACACTCCCCCGATCCTACATATGGCAGGAACAAAATTGAAACTAGTCACCGAGTTAAAACACCTAGGGGTAATAATAGATAGGCAACTGACTTTCAAATCACACGTTGCGGCACAATGTCGGAAAGCTATGGGCATTTATAAACAACTAGCGCGTGCGACAAAGGTCACTTGGACGCTTAACTCGGAGATAATAAGAACCATCTACATTGCAGTCATTGAGCCCATAATAACATACGGCTCCAGAGCATGGTCCTCTGCTACAGACCTGAGCATGGTGCAGCGTCAATTATCCATGCTCCAAAGGGGATTCGCGCAAAAAATATGTAGATCTTACCGCACGGTCTCATATACCTCAGCACTCATCTTATCCGGACTGCTACCATTGGATATCAGGATCCAAGAGCAAGCTAACTTTCATAGAACCAAAAGGGGTAAATTAACAGCCTATCTCCCTCCCAACATGCGTCTCGAAACTGACACGAGCTTTAAAGAGTTCCGACATCCATCCCTGTCGGAAGCTATAGACTACGACCTTCTAAGAGACCATAGCTTGGAGCTCTAACGCTCCCGCCACATTTCCGGCCCTCAAATCTACACGGACGGCAGCAAGACAGAAGGGAAAGTAGGAGCAGCCTTCACCTGGTGGGAGAAAGGAAAAAAGAAGAAAAGTTCAGTCTTTAGTCTGCATCCCTCGTGTATGGTCTTTCAGTCTGAGCTGTATGCCCTATACAGGGCTACCCAAGAGATCAAAATCAACAATGATCCTCAAGCCACTGTATTGAGTGACTCAAGATCGTCACTCGATTTGTTAAGGAACCCTAAAACAACAAATCCCTTAGCAAGGGCGATACAGCAGAACATCAAGGACATTGGGACCCAAGGACGAGAGGTTAAACTGACATGACTTCGAGCACACATAGGTACGGTTGGCAACGAAAGAGCTGATGAACTCACCAAAAGCGCTACGCTAGTTAACAGTAAATATGATTATGCTGAGATACCAGTAGCTTACTTTAATAAGACTATCCGTGAAGAATCTGTACAAAAGTGGCAGGACAGATATACAACATCCAGCACAGGAAAAATCACAAAGGAGTTCCTACCAGATGTCGCCACAGCTTTTCGTATTACAAAGAAAACCAAGTGGAATCCTATACACGTGCAAATCCTGACGGGCCACGGAGGCATAGCAAAATACCTACACCTATTTAAATTAAAAGACTCTCCGGGCTGTGAGTGTGACTCGTCCACCGAAGAGACAATCTGGCACATAATACTAGACTGTCCGCGTTTTTCGTCAGTTCGATCGGACTTGGAAACTCAACTCCACACCAAACTGGAGAAAATCGGCATAAAAACCCTCATGGCCGATGATCAAAGACGCCCAGTTCTCTTTAATTTTCTAGAAGAAATTTTCCTAGTTGCCATGAGAAGAAATGGCAGTAAAATCGCTTTAAGGAAAAGACCTCCGGAAAAGAAGAGTCTTATCAAACTCACACCAAAAACACCTATCAAACCTACAGGGATACAAAAGTCGAACCTACAACGCTTTTTGGATAATGGACAACCTAGTACACCAAGGCTTCGGACTAAACCAGTAGCTCTAAACATGAACGACGACCAAGAAAAAATAGGTTTCAGTTTCTGCATCGTAAGACCAAAAAACTGGGTATACATCTCACCCGGACTAGCTGCCCTCACTAAAGGAAGTACCGATAGGGCAACAATGAAGAGGTCGATGTACGACAGCATGCCAAAAGTCACATTGGGGGACTGGGATTGCAGAATAGTGCGGAGGAAAAACAAAACCATCGCACTACTGGACGCTAATTACCCAGAGTCCCCTTACACAAATGCATGTAGGATGCTCGATCACCTGAGCACACTAGGAGCTGAAAATATTAACACAAGTCCAAAAACAATAAGTGTTGACGCTATGCGAGTTGGCTATGACAAAGGAACTGTAGCAAATCTCATAGGATCTATAAATGCTTCAAGGTACCGCGACGTGGTTGTATATGAAGATCGCGGAGAAGACCTAACGTTCCTTAAAATAAGAAAAACACCAAATAGGACTACGACCCCCGAAAACACCTGGGGCGAACCAAGCAATCAGAGCCTACAAAGCAGCGCCGCACGCCTTCAAGAGAAAATTGCCATCGAAATTCAATCCAACAAAATAACACAGGACAAATTAAAAACTAAGAAAGGATTTAATAAGATGATTACAATGCTTAAACCGAAGCAAAAATATCATAAAAAGAACAGAACTAGAGCCGACATGGGACAAACAAGTGCACCCGATTTACCATCCGCCAGTGGTGCCAACGAACATATGCGAAACGCGTTTCTTGAGTACACAGCATCTATAAAGGAAACAATCAAAACTAACATTGCGATCTGTGAAAAGATCAGGTGGACCTTCGAACTTGAAAACGAAGGTCTTCTTTAAAGTATTACTCAAGGAAGAAAAAGCCGCCATTTTCAACAACACCACATCTGAATGTGTACGGGGTAAAATACCTAAAATTCCCCACATGGCGGCTTACAGCGTTAAAAATGGATTCGTTAAAATAATTGAAACCCCCAAAGGGGTAACTGGACCGCCCAAGTATTTAACACCCGCTGAAGACTCAATACTTGTAGTAGCCCGCTGCACGGAGGTCTCGCTGGAAGATAACATCCTCCAAATGGCTACAGCCGTAGAGGATTCAGAAAGACCCTGGGAAGACTGGGAAGCACCAATTTTTCACTGGGTCAACGGCGTTCCTGGATGTGGAAAATCGACTTGGGTAGTAAACAACTTCGTATTTGAAAGTGACTTGATAGCAACAACGACGACTGAGGCAGCATTAGAGCTCAGGAATAAACTTGCCCTCAGTTGTCCAAAGGACGGGAAGACCAAAGTCCGAACGATCGCTTCAATATTAATAAATGGCGTTAAAGAAAAGCCTGAACGACTTATCGTTGACGAGGCCTTGATGAACCATTTCGGAGCGATCGTTATGGCGGCCCGACTAACAGAGGCCAAAGCAGTCACACTAATCGGAGACACAAACCAGATTCCTTACATAGACCGGCTAAATCTGTTCCATATGAAATATAATAGCCCATACCTCGTGACGTCTATCAGTCAAGAGCTCTTAAGAACCTACCGATGTCCCCTGGACGTAAGCTATGCTCTAAATGAGGTATACAACGGCATATACTCAGCCCATTCATTGACTCGCTCTCTGAGAACAGTCAGGTTTACGGGTGCTACCATCGAAGCTGACTTTCCTAATACCTTGTACCTGGTCCACACACAGACTGAAAAAGCGGACCTTACAAACCTAGGGTACGGAAAAGGGGAAAACTCGCGCATCCTCACCATCAATGAAGTTCAGGGATTAACATACGAGTCGGTAATAATCATCCAAACGAAATCTAAACTAAAATCGTACCTGACAAGTGTCCCACACGCAGTGGTGGCTATATCTAGACACAGAAGAAGTTCTACGTACTACACGGATATCGACGAAGACGCCATTGTGAGATTTATTAGGCGGGCCGGCGATACCTCCGATAGAAACCTTGTAGAGTACTACCTCAAGATGGCAATTTCTCACCGGGACTCCGAGGCTATGAAAAAGCTAGTGAACTTAATAACCCAGCTTACTACTACTACTATTTACTTTATTTATTATTACTATCAATTTCTAAAATAGCTTTCGAAAACTTGTGCAGGTGTACAATTTCCTGCGAAGTTACCATCGCAATTAAAATCGTAACAAAATTGTTTTAAATCACAATGAAAGGCATGGACAAATGTCAAAAAAAAAAAAGAAAAAAAATGTTCGATCACTTCATATTAGAATAAAATTTACACTGGTAAAATTATAATAATTTTGCTTCACTAATTAAATAGTATGTTTAGAAATATAGTTAGGTTACTATTTAAATTATATATCAAATATTTTGTAATCATACTTTATAATATTGTTATTAGAATAACTGGATTATTATTTTTAGTCAGCGTTTTAATAAACACAGCGAATTAAGATTATTGAGCGAAGCGAACGAAGTGAGCGGAGCGTTTTACTGGAGACTTTTTGCATTCTTTGTCACGAATTGGCTCAAAAACTACTTGACGGAAAATTATGAAATTTTGCAAACAAAAAGACACACATTAGGTGATGGTTTTTAGAAAAAAAAATTTTGAAAAATGTCCAAAAAAAAAAATTTTTTTTTAATGTCCTCAAATAACTGATATCCCATTGAAGTCAATGGAAAACGATGAGTGAATACACTGGGCTCGCTTCGCTCAATATGCAAACGGCACCCGAGATTTCGCGAGCGCAGCGAGTCGAAATTGAGGGTTTGTTGGCGCCCCTAGTTATTTAGATAAAAACTCTTTCAGAAGTATTATCCAAATTTAAGAAAATTAACAGTACTATAAAATTACGGTACTAAAATTATCTTGTACTTCTGAAAGAGTTTTTATCTAAATAATATTCTTAATATTCTTATTTTTCTTAAAAAATAACCATATTATTAAGAAAAAATATCGCAAGAATAACACTGTATGTTTTTAAGTGGGAAAAATTGTATAGTTGCTTTGTTGTAGTATCCCTAGGGAAAACATGCACTTCTTACAAATGATCCAGGAATAAAAAACGTTTGAAGAAACTTACTCCACCACGGAATAAATGTTAAAAACTCAGTAACTCTTTAATAATAATATAATAATATTCACTTATTCAAGATACTTACAGTACACTTGTTAGTAATAGAGAAAAACTTACTACCATGTTTGTACATACATTAATACAACGAAAACACTAAAATACACGATGCAAGCTTTGTTAAACAAATCAGAAACACATTTAATAAATAATAATACTTGAGGCGATATAAAATTGAAAAAAAACTGACTTAAATTTGAAGTGAATTGGTGTTTATGTGTTTACCATCCAAAATATATAGAAAAATTAACACTTACGATAATATGTTGTCCCCGAAACCAATTTAATGCTAATTGAATAATAGTCATTCGAATAGGTTCAAGTCCTGTCCTAAATGAGCATAACATGGCTAATGTTTCATAAGACAAGATACTCAATACAAAACAACTTATTTATCGAGATTCGATATATCGTAAATTCACTTTTAAGTAGCATTGAAATATGATCAAAGTCAAATCAAAGTCTCTCTATCTATTTTTGAAATTGGTTTCGATGTTCCAAAGGTTAGGTGTATTGGTAAGAACCGGCCTGAAACTCCACATTTACTTTTACTTGTTATTAGGAGAATATATTTATAGCCGGACCTACTTTTTCGTTTCTCTTAGAAAAGGATAAAATTCCTATTGGCCTAGAGAAAAAATAAAATAAAAAATATAATAATAATGTCACCACCAAGAACACTGGCAAAATATCAATTTAATTTTTAAATTATTGTTTTATTTATCAGTTGACCCTCAAAGTAAACATATCTTTATTGCTGCCAAATAACCATCTATCTGACTATTGTTTCGCATAATGGTAATACTGATTAGATTTCAGTTTCCAATATATTACAAATATATTAATTTATTTATAGATATAAATAAAAATGTTATCAGATAAAAAATTAAATGAATGAAGTTTAGTTTAGTTTGCTAATTTAATACTTTTTTCCCCATGTTTTGTAAATATTTATACCAAGGCCGGTAATATTTGGACTTAAATTCTTATTAGTATAAAAGACAATAACATTAATGATAAAGCTTATTTTCAATATAAATTAGTTATACTTTTTAAATTCATCCTCATTTATATTTTACATTAAAGCAATAAATATTACAGTTTGTAGTCGAAGATTAACCGAGTCTGGCATTATTACAGACTTTCAATTTATTTCTCTTTACTTAGCATATTTTATCAATCTAAATAGTAGTAATAAAACGTTAAACTTTCGTATTAGTACTACTTATAACAAACAATCTCAATGAATAAATAAAATAGGCTTTAGAAATGCTTAGCTTAAGTCATGATTTTGCTGAAAGATTTTAATATCTAATGTAAAAATAATCACACTTAAGGAAAATATTTTGAAATTTTTATTAATATTGGTCTTAGTTTTAAATTTTTGAGTAAACTTGTAATAGTGTTATTTTTTCAAGTAATAATGAAATAACGTTTAGAGTAAGCTTAACATTGCAAAATACGAAGGTGAAAACAAAGCAATTAAATAATATATTCTGACATTCAAAGCGATAAATAACTCAAATTTTTTAACCAATTTTATTCAAATCAACTCAGTATTCGAAGAAATTCTACATTTCGAAGAAATCAAGTTGACATGTGCAACTAGAATACAAACTAGTACTCGCATGTTTTTTCATTAAAAATAAAGAAAATTCATTTAAATGATAGTGTAATCATAAATAAAAGTAATTTATTATTATAATGTTATATTATGTTAGCTCCAAAGGTTATATAGATTAAAAACAATACCAAAGAATAAAAGTTCTGGTGACTATTATTGTAAAATTTATCCTTCTTATTAAAATAATCCAAAACTTTTGAGAATTAGCAAATATAACAAATACTACAGATCAAGGAAGACGGATGCATACACTGACATCTCTTTTACTTTTTAACATAACTTAATTACTAAGATAATAGAGTCGTCAGCATAAACTCAAGAAAAAAGTATTTAATGACTACAATGGCATTATAAGATTACTTAGCTATACTGCACTGTTGTTATAATATAATGTATATAATACTATTTTTCAGCCCTCATAACGTGCAAAACGGTTGAGCAGCGATTGAAAAATGGTCCAGTTCTTTTATGCTTTATATACACAATTTTTATAAGGTTTTGTTTTTTGACAGAAGTTGTAGTTGACTACAGAATATTGATGAAGCTGCGATCTTAGAACATAACTGAATAATATCCGCAACTTGAATATATAACTGTTTCAAGATCAACACTAAAATAGTAATTGTTAATAATATTATTAGAGATACAGGCCTTTTAGTAGATTTGATAACATAACAGAGTTTCGGTTTAACAGAGCGTGGTGGTTCATTACTCCCTCTTTTAACTCGATGTTTCAAAAGTTACCGCTGCGAACAGCGGTAGTGTTTTTGCTGCCTCAACCAACAAGTTATTAAAGTTAAATTTACAAGTGTAAAATATAACTAAATAATTTATTTGTATTCATCCCATTGTCATTGGACCAACCTTGTCTTTTTACTGACTTTAACGCCCTCCTCTTCCTCTAAAACAAGCTACTATTCTTAAATATTATGTAGATTAACAAAAGATATATATCTACTATCTCATAGACATTATTTCTACGTTATCTTTCAGTATGATAATCAAAATTTATTATAAAATTCATATTCAAACAGAGGATCACTAAATTAGATTTTAGATGTTAGTTGTTTTTATTTAATTTATATCTTTAGTGAATTCTGCAATAAACGATATTTAAACGCATATTGTACATAAAACTTTCAATCTATTCCTTGACATTCTTATTTTACTATTTAAGCCCGGATTAGGTCTGAGAGTTCGTATCAGCTAAAAAGTAATACAAACCCTTCTTGTACCCAATAATATATGGCAAAGAGATAAGATTTAATATTCTTCTTCAACAAAGACCATTTAAAGTGCAATGTATATAAAACTGTTAACCATGGTAATAACACATGGTATTACTTGTCACCACTTAAGACCGGTCTAGGTCCAAAAGTTCGTATCAGCTAAACATTAATACATGTTTGTATTCTTGTAATGGCAAAACATAAGATTGCGCAGAAATAAGATTTAATCTGCTGAAATATATCTATCCTTACACTGAGATTAAAAACCTGACCTGTAGTCGATTTAATATTTTTTTTTTTTTTTTTTTTTTTTTTTTTATGTCTCTGCTGTTAGCCCTACTGGCCATGACAGCGTCACCGGTGGAATGGACGGGTGCAGAGACCCGCCCTTGAAAAAGGGGGGCCTGAAGGGCCCCAGGGGAACGTGCGTCCTGAGGGTGCCTCCTGTGAGGCTCGGACCACGGCTCAGAACGCCGTTAGGTGGGAAGCGAGGGTTGGATGTGGGTTAGGACTTGACACTAACGTCCTCCGACGGCAGAACGCCAGAGCAACGTGCTTGGATGGGGGCCTCGTCTTCGCCGGCGAAGACGCTGTGTGTGTGTGTATGTGTAGTATTTATGTTCGCTTTGCCGCTTTTACGTAGCGTTCCCTAACGTAATCGCGTCGTCCGGATCGAAAAGTACTGACTTGGGTCTTCTCTTTCTGACTTTAGGAGTCTTACGGGCCGTGTATCCTGTGGCCTTAACCACCAGCGGGTTTGGGTGTCCCACAGCATTGTCAAAGTAACTTTTGGAGAGCCCCTTGAAATACTGTGCGATCGTCGGTAGCTCTAAGTCTCTGTGCAAGTCGATATTACGCATATACCACGGTGCCCCAGTGGCGAGCCGCATGAATCTGTTCCTGAAGCACCTGAAGGGGCTTCAGGTTCGCGTGAGCGAAGGCAACGCTTGCATAGGACATGACGGAGCGTATGCAGGCTTTGTAAAGTGTGACCTTATTTCTAAGGGACATTTTACTCCGCTTGCCTAACAGGGGATAAAGTCGCCCTAGGATAAAGGCCGCTCTGTTGCGAACGTCCTCGATATGGAAGTGAATACTAGCTGTTTATCCAGCGTCACTCCTAGGTACTTGGCCTTGTTTTTCCAAGGAATCGGTTTGTCGAAGAGTTTAATCTCCGGGCCCCTTGTGGATCGTGACCGTTCAAAGAGTACCGCGGTGCTCTTCTCCGGGTTCACCTCAATCCTCCATTTCCGAAACCAGTTCCCGAGGGAGTCGGCTGCGGATTGGAGGCGTTGAGAGATCTCATAAGGATCCCTTGAGGATGTGTAAATTGCGGCGTCATCCGCGAACATTGCTAATTCTACTTTAGAACGCGGCCTAGGAATGTCGCTGGAGTAAATTGAAAAGAGAATTGGTGAGAGGACTGAACCTTGAGGGACGCCTGCCCTGATGGGGCGGGGAATCGACATCACGCCTTCCACTCTGTAGCGGAAGGAGCGATTCGACAGGAAGTCCCGTATGATTAGTACGAGTCTGTCCGACACCCTGAACTGGTATAGCTTGTATACCAGTCCATTGTGCCAGACCCTGTCGAATGCCTTCGCTACATCGAGGAAGAGCGCTCCTGTCCTACGTAGCTTGCGGCACAAAGTGGCCCCAGAAAGGATGTGCTCCGTGAGGCGTTGCACCTGGTGGGAACTGGAATGATAGGCTCGAAAGCCAAACTGCTCGTTTGGGATGATGTTCAGTCTCTCTGCTTCTGACTTAAGTCGACTGAGGATAATCCTCTCATAGATTTTCCCTAGGGAACTAAGGAGACTAATTGGACGGTAACTAGATGGAAGATTCCGGGGCTTACCCGGTTTGTGAATGCCTATCACTATGGCCTCTTTCCACTGAGCCGGAAACCGGCAACCGGCCAGTAGAGCATTAAAAATATTAACGATTAGGTAAAGCAAAGGAGGCGGAAGGAGTTTGATCACTTTGTTGGTGATCCTATCCTGGCGACTTTTTGGCGTGAAGCGCCTTAACTAGGGTCGTCACCTCTTCGAGGTTCGTTTCCTCTATAGGGGGACCTGCTGGTGGTTGAGAGCACATAACTCGAATAGTGTTGTCGACGACTTTGACATGTTCGTGTTCGACCGGTTGCGTGCTAAACACTGGCTCTCTAGACTGTCGGCTAGACATTCCGCTTTGTCCCGGTCGTCGAAGGCGGGCGTGGAGTTAGGTCTATCGAGCGGGGGCCGATTTAATAACTTCACAAGGTGCGGATCAACACAGTTTGGTAAACGCCAAGCTGTAATCCAAAATTCTTTCTTCATTGTGATATTTGAAAAGCTTCGCAGCGGTCCTATTTTTGCTGTACTAACTAACAAGTTATTAAATTTTAATTTACAAGTGTAAATTATTTATAAAGAATTAATTTGTATTCATACCACCATCATTGCACAAACTCTGTAGCATTACTGACTTTAATGCCCTCCTCCTTGACTGAGATAAGGTGCTATTCTTAAATATTATGTAGATTAACAAAAGATGTATATCTACTATCTTATAGATATTATTTCAAAGTTATCTGTCAGTATAACAATAATTCTGCAACAGAAGATATTTAATCGCGTATTGTATATAAAACTTACTATAATCTTTGACATTTTTATTTTACTATTTAAGCCCGGTTTAGATCCATGAGTTCTTATCAGCTAAAAACGAATAGAAATCCTTCTTGTACTCAATCGTATGATTGCGAAGGGATAAGATATGAAATACCTAAACATAACACTCATATATGGAGCTTACAAAATCTATTCAACTATACTAAACTAGCGTAAATATTTTTTGAGAATTAATCCTCGTATAATTGGATTGAAATTTAAAAAAACAGCTACTTTAAAAATGTTAACTCAAAGTTTGGATTGCTCTTCAGCAATTGTATTCACGGAAAGGCGAACTCTAGAGTGGGATGCTTGGAATTCATAAAAATTTAGTTTATTTCTCTCAGTGTAATTTTCTAGCATCTTGAATTTTGTTTTACTTAAAACTCAAATATAAATTTTCAGGGTTATCACTTAAAAATATAAAGTTCGTAAAAACATACGTATCCTGGTAGAGATTTCCTTAGTGTGAAATTTTTTGGTAAATACTTAATTTATTAAAAAAAAAAGGATTTCAAATAGACATCTATTTTCTATACTCGGCTAGTTTGGCTGTGCATTAATGGTAAACGTGACTAATGATTTTAAATATAAATGAGTTTCAAAAAGTTTCTATAACCTATAGTAAATAAAATAAAACGCGACCGTTAAATGAAGCTCGTGTTTAAACGTTTTTCCAATTTCCACTTGAAAATTGTATGTATGTGACGCATGGAAATATATTATTAACATCTATGGAGTCTTTACATGGTTTATTTAAATACATTTTATATTTAAACTTTACAATATATATGAATGAATTTATTTATATAATGTAAAGATTATAATAATGTAATATTATATTAATAGGTTATTATAAAATCATTTCTATTATTTTATCACCATGTAACTTTAAAATGTATTTGCATAATTTAAAGCTAGACTTTAATTATCCAAAAAAAAAAAATTGCATATAAACATCTATATAGAACAAAATATATCTTTGACTTTCTATTAATGACGAGTCTTAAAGAACTGGACAGATTAGTTTGAAACAGGATAAAATCTATCTTAACAATTGTATATTATTTCAGGAGTTCCTTGAACTAGGTATGTCTTCATACTTTACTTAATTTTATTTATGTAAGCTCAATTACATTTACTAAAAATCAATTTACGCATACACGATAATCATGTGACTTGACAGATTTGATTGTTATTTTTCTATTACCAATTCTGGCTTATTGAATCTTTTAAAATAAGTACAAAGAGTATTAACACTTATGTTTTTTTCGAATATAAAAAAAGGATGAGGAGGTAATTATACTTTTACAATATTTCAGAGCGTTTTAGTTTACTCTGTAATTCTTGCAAAGTTTAAAAAAGTTTTAAAGTTTCGTTATATTTTTTATTTAAATAAATTGATTAATTATTAAGATAGATAGCTCTTATAATCTAGAAAGATGACGTAAATGTACAATACCTATTTTTAAGGGTTATATATATATTACATAAAAAATATATTATATTTGTCGGCATCAAAAATGATTAGGCAATTTGAAAAAAAACTTTTTTTCATACTATTCGAAAAGATTAAATAAATCTCTAGGTGTATTTTGTATAATATATTTTATGTTGGTATGTACTGGTATATACTTTATCTGATTAATTAATTTATTCCAACTCTCGAGGGGTTAAATAATCTGAACTATTGAAAGAGGATTTTTAATCACGTAGGTATTCGAAGGGAGGTAAAGGTTAAAAAGTTCAAGCAACATCTGTGCCTAGAATACAAACTAGTAACCTTTTGAAACCTTCATATCCACAACTAATTTAATTCTGAAAACTAAACGAAATTAATGCTGAAATTTCAACACAAAAACAAATCGAAAATATCAGTTATATTAGTGAATTATTTTCTGAAGTAAACGTTTCTATCATACTGTTATTGAATTGAGTTAGCTGAGCGTAAGCGAAGCTCTTAACCGTTTGGGAAACTTCTTTTTGAATCAACATCCCATAAAAACTGCTGAACTGATATGAATGAAAATTGGCAGAGTTGTAGAGCTTGAGAATGGGCATGCTTTTATAAAACAGAATCAAAATATCTCATTCCGTTCAGAAATTATGGTCAAAAAGCTGGTTCTCCTATAGACTTAACAATATCAGAAACTCCGTGCGTTTGCCGATCGTCAACCTAGAAATACGCTTATAAACAACATTACATAAAAACTACTAAATAATAAATATATATACATATATATATAATATTACATTTTATTTAAAAGGGGAGAAGGCTCAGCACAACGCCCGCACTGCACGGCGGCACAGTGAATTAATGAATAATATTAAATGTTAGACTGCACCAATTCGTCACGAATCAATAACTTAGCCCAAAGCATGATGTGTGATGAACTGAAATAATTTCGAATAAAACGAATTTGTGTAAAATTTTGACTTAAAAAGTATTTACAAAAGTGTTTTATATGTACAAATTTCTTAAGGTTTTCTTTTTTCTAAAGTATCGTAATATTTTACATAACATTTCGAAGGCTTCTATTTTTATTCTTTCATAACTAACTCAAATTTGAAACTAGAATAGATAATTGTTTCAGCACAATTGTAATAGACTTTATTTACATTATTATTGAAAACAGTTGATTTTTAGTTAAAAAATAGTATTGCAGAGCAGTGATTCAATTTAACTGCTTCTTAGATTACTTTTTTTTTTAAACCTACATTTCAATTGCCTTCCACCTAACGTGTCTGTTGGTACAGCAACCAAATTATTATATTTTATTTAAAAAAGGTAAAATATTTGAGAATAATTAAAGCGCTAAATCATTACCATTAGACTTTTTGTACTACTGATGACAGAGTTCTCTATCTTAAGTGAAGCAAACACCTACTCTTAGTTAGTTTGTTAATATTCATAACAAAAAATCTTGTGATGTATAAGGTCGTTTCTGTTATCCATGTAATTTCTTATTTTGCAATATAATCAATGTAATAACATGTTTGTACAATTTACATTTAAAATATAGTACCAGAATAAGGTCTTAAAGATTAGATTTCTCTTAATAACAATCCCATATAGCGAATTCTTCAACAAAGACCGTTTAATACGTAATGTCTGCTAAAACTAATATATGTTTATATTCTCTTCCTCTGTGTTACAATTTTCTAATATAACTGTTTAAATTTTTTTGAAGGCATAAATAAACATTTTTTGGGATTGTTATAAAAAAAAACACCTCCCAATGAAATTCTGCTTGTGAATTGTGAATCTTCTCGGATAATGTGTAAATTATAAAATAAACTAAAGTTACAATTGATAGTAAAATGAAACCTAAACATTCGTTATAAATTTATTTCTAAAATTGTAGACACGTGTCGTAATGGAAATGTATTTATATTACAATCCATTGAGTCTTGCTTTATCTAAATATATTTTATGTTAAAGGTTTCTAATAAATGTGATTGATTTTATGGACGAGTATGTCTCCTACATACGTCCATAAAATCAATCCATCCATTAAAGAAAAAAAATATGATATATAATAAGTAATTATATATTCAATTGTAACATTTAATCAATATGTAACAATAAATTACTCTTACTAAAAATTTTATTATCTGAAAAGTATATACCAATTTATAATACTTTTATATTATAAAATTATAGCTTGAGTGACATTCTATTAAAGATAAGTCTGAAAGAAGGACAAATTAATTTGAATCAAGATAATATCTCTCTCCCATAATGTATTTCGTTTCAGCAGTATCTTGAACTATGTATGTTTCTATCCTTTATTTCATTTTATTTATATAAGCTTAGTTACATAGCTATAAATAATATATATTTATCTAAACATTATCGTTGCAACAATCGTTTCTTTTTGGACTTTATGCTCGTTTCGGACGAATTTGTATTAATAATATGTACGAAAATTGTACGTATTCCATCATATGAATATGTTACAAAAATCATTTCACCTTTGTATTAAACTTTTATAGCGATGTACATCTGTCGTTTATACTAACAATATGTTTATTTTGTTATATATTTACTTCAATATTAATATATACAAATTCACTAAAGTATCAATATTTTTTTCATAGCGTTCATTTCGTTCGTTCATAGTCAAACCGCAATCCAGTACAGTAAAAATATGATAAAATTGGAATCATTTATTTGGTGAAATCTCAATTGATTGTTAGTCGATTTCAGTTTTGTCAGTCCTCTTAACTGAGACTAACTAACTTATTAGATTATTTAATTAGCAATTAATTATTATTTTTTTAATTATTGGTTATAATTATCGGCTTAAGGTTTATTATATAGCCTGTAAAGTTCAAGTTAAAACGTATATAATTATAGTTTTCTATAGAATGTAATCCATGCCTTTTGAATTTCACGTTAACAAGAAACATTGCATTATGACTATAGTTAAATAAGTTTAGTATCTTTACACTTTTTTATTTCTCTTCCTCCTCTATAGCCTTAGAATAATTAATAACTTATAACAAACAATTTGTTCAAAGAAAACACAGTTTTTCATCTTAGTTACATAGGTTTTTGAACTACCCATTCTGTCATATGTTAAAATGTAGAAGAAAGGTAGAATTCAGCCGGAGCTCGCTATCGGTCGAGTCGGTATTAGAGTTCAGATCAATGTTAGTAAAGCAACAAAGCCATCTCTAATCTTAAAAGCTATGATAGAAGCAATTTGTAAGAATAATTCACATTTTTATGAAATATATCTAAACATATTCATAGCAAGGCCTTTTTCTTTTCTTTGGTATAATATTATTATCGACAAAAAGAATAAAGTTTTTTTATTTTATCAAACACGATC
The DNA here is from genome assembly GCA_918358695.1 of Melinaea menophilus ssp. n. AW-2005. Lineage (NCBI taxonomy): Eukaryota > Metazoa > Arthropoda > Insecta > Lepidoptera > Nymphalidae > Melinaea > Melinaea menophilus. Next base: position 10,156,022 of record OU911057.1, on the reverse strand, counting down.
ATTTATGTTTCATATAAAAGTTGATAACTTTGATTTTATTACTTGCGTACTTTTTACTTCCCTAGCATATAATTATTTTAAATAAATGATAAAAAATATCTCTCATTATATCTATTCAGTAAATTTTTAAATAAACTTATAAGCGTCAAGTATAAAAGAATAAAGTAACTTAGTTATTTTCATTTTTAAGCATTATAAATATTTTTATCTGCATTGTAGGAATATTTATCAAAAGAAAATATATCCGAAGTTTATACTGCTAATAACTCATAACTGTTATGGAGTAATCTTTCCTATATGTCGGCACAGTTAAGTAACATGTAACTTGTGTGTAAAAGCTGCGGTCAGTATTCCAGGAAGATAATTAAATTGTTGGCCTTCATACGATTTCTGAGTTTATATAAGTTGAGCTCTAGTAATTAAATTAATTAAAATAAAATAAACAGTTAAATACATAGGCAATCTTGAGTTTAGACTCATCTCTTTAATATTTTTAAAGCTCATTGAAAGTATTAATTGTTATCTAGCCCAGACGAGCTTGTTCTGAAAATTGTAATTGAAGCAGATACGGAGTATGCACCCAGTTTTCACTAATGGTTATCGGTCCTCTGATGTGAAAGTGGGTCAATCTTTGACCATGGAATAGAATTCTTGGCCCTAGCAATAACTTTAACATTAAAAACTTATTTATTATTGTTCGACCTAGATTTTGAAATCAGAACATAGTAACGAGTACCACATTTAAATCATAAGGCCAATATTTATATGCATAAATTATTTGGAAGAAATGTAATAAGGATATATAAGTTACGTATAACTTTAAAATATCTATGCCAGCAGCTACTCTCACTTACAGCAGCAAACACCGCGAGGGTTTGCGAATTATACTATTCGAACCTTTTAACATTTACCGAACTGTAAGTCCTGTAATGCCTTCTCGGCATTTATTGCTATTTCGGAATATATAATAACGTAGAGCATGTTGGTTTATTCTTATATCAATTTACAGAAAATACAATATGGATCATTAATAAATATTGAAGTGTTTTGAAATCTTGCCCTTTTAGGATTTTGATTCAAATTCGAAACTTTATTCTGTTTGTTTACAACCTATTATAAACGAGCATTAAAACATGTTTTATTAACAAGTGGAGGTAACAAAATTAATAAAAGTATACTTCATGCTACATTTAGTTCAATTGTAAGTAATTTAAAGACAAAAGATTTAGGAAACCTGGAAATGCAATCTGCCAGGGATAGGTAGGGATAGATAAAGAAATAGGGTAGCTGTGATTACATTGAATATGCTTTCAGATCACGTAGAATCGTACATGAGTTTGTGTATAAATATTACCAAGTAGTGATATTATTAATATAGCACCTTAAAATATTCCAGTAATAAAAGATTTGCAATAAGTAGAAGATGTTAAATACATAATTTATAATGCATAAGAGAATGTAAGAGTGAAAACACAAATTAATAAAACTATAAAAATATATATTTTAAGTATATATGTAAACAAGGACTGTAGATTGTGTTGAGCATTTTATTTCTATATTTACGGTACATTACAGTCTTCTTGTACTAACAAGCAAGGGGGCTGTGTAAATGTCTTCATTTCTACATTATCAGTTGCATCTAGGAATTTCATTTAAAATATTTATATTAAGGATATTATTCATTATAGGTATTGAATTTTTTTTTACTTCAAGTGACTCACCGCTGTGTCTAGTTGGCATATTATTTATTTTATTTATTGAAATTTAAGTATTAATTAATTAAGTCTTAAATATTAAATTGTATATTTAACTTAAATCAAGCCTCCGATTACTAAAACTCTAAATTGGAAAGTGTACAAGCTTTGAAACATTAACTTGATCCTAATTTATACTATACGTTGTAGCATAATTAAATAAGAAATATTTTATTGTAAATAATCCATTCTAATGTGAAATAATTAACAAGTGAGTTTGCTTTAAGATTTATTTCTAGTTTCTTGTAGGAGTAAGATGATATATCAAGTCTATTTGATATGCAATCTATTGTTTGTTTCCTTATAGAAGTTAATTATACGTTAACGTCTTGTTATTAATCTAATCACACAGTGTATATATAGTTGTCCAATCAACATAACAATAGAACGACGGTAATGGCTAGCTATTGACCCTAGTTATGTGTATTTGATATTATCGTAATCTTTTAGCTTATCATAAGAAACAGTACCCTACTGAAAAGGCCATAATTTTCAATTTGTATTACAAAATCAAGTTTCTCAATAATCTCTCTTTCTCTTTCTCTCTCCCACTCTCCTTGCTTGTAGTTGATTTATATCCACTACCAGATATTCAGATTAAAAAAGAGAAAAGTTTGGAATTAAGCATTGATGTTACCATACTTCCCACCCTCGGACCTTTACACACAGCCTTGAGTTCTCGCATGAGAACGTTTTTAGTGACCGGACAAGATGTATGGAACGGATATATATAAATTACTAACATCAGTCAGCTTCACGAAGGCAGATGCATTACTTTTTAATCTAACATGGCCATTAAAACTACAATTAAGTTTTTTAAAAGAAGTTTACCATATATCAGACTACATCAATTAAATACATTAATATTTTGAATTATATATCTTAAATTATATTATATTACCATTGAACAAAACATCTACTTTAACACTTATCTCTCATCATTTAAGACTCTCATATTTTATAAGTGCTTTGATTCTTCAATCTTTACGAACAATCCAAGAAAGAATGAGGTTAAGATGAAAACGGTAATGAAGTGGCATTTTAATAAGATAAAAATGTTCAAATATTATTATAAATGTTGCTTTGAATAGTATATGGCTAGATTAGAAGCCAACATAATTATTTCTTAAAATGTTATGTGATTATAGCTTTAGTTACAAAATGTCTTGTTAAGATACGTCAGAATATATTACTCCAATAAGTTTATATTTAATAAACGAATGACTTTAATCAGACTGAAACTTTATTTAAATATTATATCTCGTTATGCTTTATAAATATTAAATTCCATTTAGAGTTATTATGAATTTGACATGACATATCCCCGAGGAAGTTAAATGCTTTTGCTGGTTCAAAGAGATTGAACCGATCGGAACTCTTAAAACGATTAAACGCCGAAAACAGATATTATGCTTACGATTAAAATATGGGTTTATGGTAAAGTATAGATACAGTTTCTTTACTTTTATGCTCTTTTACGAACTAACTGGATGTGAGTGCTATTTCCTGTCGAGGAAGATAACCATAAAATATTCAGTAAACACTTGTCACATTATTATTGCCATTGATACCAATAAATCCTTCACAATCATTTTAAGTAATATTCAGACTTTTAATTTAATATCGAGGAACACATTTTATATAGATCTTACTTTGTAATTAATTTTAAACTCCGTAAAGTCCTCAATTTATCTTCAATGGTCAAAAAAACGATAAGCAATAAAAATAAGGTAAAACAAAACTACAATACTATCAATATTTTCTGTTCGTTAAGAAACAAATTACGTTGGTCGAAGCCGGAGGATCCAAAAGAATACAAATTTATTGACTTAAAATTTAATAATAACATTAAAATTTCAAACTACGTGATCCTTGCTCAAAGTTGGAGACAAGAATGAATATAATAAAAAGAAATTATAATTAAAAGAATACAGAAAAATAAATGTACCAAACGAAGGTTTCAGATATTACATTCTGTGATTTTAACATGATACAATGCACCTGCGTCTAATCAGCGTTTCCACGGTTTGTGAGAATATAATAAATGCGAATTTAACAATTTTATAACAAATAAGAATATAAGAAATATTTAATTTATAATCACAAGTAATTAAGAATATAACAAACAAAACAACAATAAAACGAAGGACTTTATTTAAACAAAGATATAGGATGCAAGAACTTTATAAATTAACTGTAAATAATCAACTTAAATTATACTGAAAAAAAATACTGTAGTTTTTAATTAATACTGTGCATTAAATAATTTCATCTATTTTCTTCGATTAGAATTGTCACTGATAATTATTAGTAGTATCTTAATATATATATATATATATATATATATATATATATATATATATATATATATTCAATAATATAAAACTTATTATTACTTCTTTATATTTTTAGTAAATATATACATTATTTCTTTAGTTCCTAATAATAACATCCTCACACTTCTATAAAACGAATATATCTGCTTTTACCTTAGAAAATTCACCTCATTAAGCCCGTCGGCAAATTAGAACTGATTTATTTCATTCAGAAACTTTTGTCGAGTAAGGGTTTTGATGGTAATATAAAGATTATCATACGTGACTTACACATTCCTAAAGAGGGGAATATTAAAGGTTTAAAGAATGCTTACGTAATACTTTTATTGTCTAATGAATAATAATTTTCTTCATTTCATTCGGTTACTTCATCATTCATTCATTCGGTTGTTGATTACTTCATCTATCTAGGTATAGCACTAACAAATATATAGGCACTAAATAGTTTTGTTACGGATTAATCATCAAACAGTAACCACTGTTATACTAAACATAGCATAAAAGATTGGAATGAATGATTGGATGTCACGCGACGGTAATCATAAGAATAAGTGACAATAGTTGTCTGTGGTGGCTACCCTTAGCCTTGTAATATATATTGAATAAGATTAATGATCCCTATTATAGAACACTACGATGCATATTGAATTCAATGTTGTTGAACGTAAAATATTGCGTGACGCGGTAGCTTGAATTAGTCAGTGTGTCAGATACATGTACTACATAAAGCAATAGAATAGAGACTACAACGTACAACCCCTTAAATATAAGATACTACTAATAATTATCAGTGACAATTCTAATCGAAGAAAATAGATGAAATTATTTAATGCACAGTATTAATTAAAAACTACAGTATTTTTTTTTCAGTATAATTTAAGTTGATTATTTACAGTTAATTTATAAAGTTCTTGCATCCTATATCTTTGTTTAAATAAAGTCCTTCGTTTTATTGTTGTTTTGTTTGTTATATTCTTAATTACTTGTGATTATAAATTAAATATTTCTTATATTCTTATTTGTTATAAAATTGTTAAATTCGCATTTATTATATTCTCACAAACCGTGGAAACGCTGATTAGACGCAGGTGCATTGTATCATGTTAAAATCACAGAATGTAATATCTGAAACCTTCGTTTGGTACATTTATTTTTCTGTATTCTTTTAATTATAATTTCTTTTTATTATATTCATTCTTGTCTCCAACTTTGAGCAAGGATCACGTAGTTTGAAATTTTAATGTTATTATTAAATTTTAAGTCAATAAATTTGTATTCTTTTGGATCCTCCGGCTTCGACCAACGTAATTTGTTTCTTAACGAACAGAAAATATTGATAGTATTGTAGTTTTGTTTTACCTTATTTTTATTGCTTATCGTTTTTTTGACCATTGAAGATAAATTGAGGACTTTACGGAGTTTAAAATTAATTACAAAGTAAGATCTATATAAAATGTGTTCCTCGATATTAAATTAAAAGTCTGAATATTACTTAAAATGATTGTGAAGGATTTATTGGTATCAATGGCAATAATAATGTGACAAGTGTTTACTGAATATTTTATGGTTATCTTCCTCGACAGGAAATAGCACTCACATCCAGTTAGTTCGTAAAAGAGCATAAAAGTAAAGAAACTGTATCTATACTTTACCATAAACCCATATTTTAATCGTAAGCATAATATCTGTTTTCGGCGTTTAATCGTTTTAAGAGTTCCGATCGGTTCAATCTCTTTGAACCAGCAAAAGCATTTAACTTCCTCGGGGATATGTCATGTCAAATTCATAATAACTCTAAATGGAATTTAATATTTATAAAGCATAACGAGATATAATATTTAAATAAAGTTTCAGTCTGATTAAAGTCATTCGTTTATTAAATATAAACTTATTGGAGTAATATATTCTGACGTATCTTAACAAGACATTTTGTAACTAAAGCTATAATCACATAACATTTTAAGAAATAATTATGTTGGCTTCTAATCTAGCCATATACTATTCAAAGCAACATTTATAATAATATTTGAACATTTTTATCTTATTAAAATGCCACTTCATTACCGTTTTCATCTTAACCTCATTCTTTCTTGGATTGTTCGTAAAGATTGAAGAATCAAAGCACTTATAAAATATGAGAGTCTTAAATGATGAGAGATAAGTGTTAAAGTAGATGTTTTGTTCAATGGTAATATAATATAATTTAAGATATATAATTCAAAATATTAATGTATTTAATTGATGTAGTCTGATATATGGTAAACTTCTTTTAAAAAACTTAATTGTAGTTTTAATGGCCATGTTAGATTAAAAAGTAATGCATCTGCCTTCGTGAAGCTGACTGATGTTAGTAATTTATATATATCCGTTCCATACATCTTGTCCGGTCACTAAAAACGTTCTCATGCGAGAACTCAAGGCTGTGTGTAAAGGTCCGAGGGTGGGAAGTATGGTAACATCAATGCTTAATTCCAAACTTTTCTCTTTTTTTTTAACATGATTTTAACATGATACAATGCACCTGCGTCTAATCAGCGTTTCCACGGTTTGTGAGAATATAATAAATGCGAATTTAACAATTTTATAACAAATAAGAATATAAGAAATATTTAATTTATAATCACAAGTAATTAAGAATATAACAAACAAAACAACAATAAAACGAAGGACTTTATTTAAACAAAGATATAGGATGCAAGAACTTTATAAATTAACTGTAAATAATCAACTTAAATTATACTGAAAAAAAATACTGTAGTTTTTAATTAATACTGTGCATTAAATAATTTCATCTATTTTCTTCGATTAGAATTGTTACTGATGATTATTAGTAGTATCTTATATTTAAGGGGTTGTACGTTGTAGTCTCTATTCTATTGCTTTATTTAGTACATGTATCTGACACACTGACTAATTCAAGCTACCGCGTCACGCAATATTTTACGTTCAACAACATTGAATTCAATATGCATCGTAGTGTTCTATAATAGGGATCATTAATCTTATTCAATATATATTACAAGGCTAAGGGTAGCCACCACAGACAACTATTGTCACTTATTCTTATGATTACCGTCGCGTGACATCCAATCATTCATTCCAATCTTTTATGCTATGTTTAGTATAACAGTGGTTACTGTTTGATGATTAGTGCGTAACAAAACTATTTAGTGCCTATATATTTGTTAGTGCTATACCTAGATAGATGAAGTAATCAACAACCGAATGAATGAATGATGAAGTAACCGAATGAAATGAAGAAAATTATTATTCATTAGACAATAAAAGTATTACGTAAGCATTCTTTAAACCTTTAATATTCCCCTCTTTAGGAATGTGTAAGTCACGTATGATAATCTTTATATTACCATCAAAACCCTTACTCGACAAAAGTTTCTGAATGAAATAAATCAGTTCTAATTTGCCGACGGGCTTAATGAGGTGAATTTTCTAAGGTAAAAGCAGATATATTCGTTTTATAGAAGTGTGAGGATGTTATTATTAGGAACTAAAGAAATAATGTATATATTTACTAAAAATATAAAGAAGTAATATATATATATGTATATATATATATATATATGTATATATATATATATATATATATGTATATATATATATATATATATGTATATATATATATATATATATATATATATATATATATATATATATATTTACTACATCCGATAATTTAAGATGAACTCTCGATCTTCTATTCGGTTTATTACTATTTCTACTATTGGATTAACCAATTGTAGTATTTCTTCTATAGGTTAGTCAAATAGTAGAAATAGTGATAAACGGCAAACTAGTAAATAATGTTAAAAGTATCTCAAGCAGCAAACAATCTCTACAATACCTAAACTATTTTTGGTAATAGTTTTTTTAATTTACAAATCAGTTGTAATATTCTAAATTTATAAATTTGTAAAAAATTAATCAATATCATTTATTCGTTAATTTATTAGCTTTTTAAAGTTAATTTACAAGTTTAATAAACAGGCAATTTTCATAATTTTTCTATTACATTGTGTGTAAGAATTTTTTTAATAAAAATACCTAGGATTTACAATTTACTTTAAGCGTCTTATCATCTTATAACTAGTGTGTTTTTATAGTATATATTTAATAATATTTATCTAATGGAAATTCTAAAAACTCAAAGTTGTAGCTATTTGTGTCTATGACGTCACGTCAACACGAAAAAAACACATTTAAAACCAGTAAAGTTTCTCAACTTAGAAACAGGTTGAAAACTATCCTTTCTAGTTTATTATTTTATTTCATAGAATGGTTGTCGTGAAACATGATCAATTATACTATTGTACTATTGTTTTAATTTTGTTAGGTTACGCTATGCTTGTATATGATTTTTGGATTAAAAATTTAGTATTTCGGAGTAAAGAGCATCTTATATGATGACTCGAGCAATAGCCAAATCCATAATATATTAAATGAAAATCTGTCGAGTACCTTTGTTGTATTGCATTTATATCAATGAAAAAACAGTTAGCCCTTTCCAATGAGAATAAGAACATTTTTGGATTAAAAAATATTGATAAATTTAACTGCAATAATTTTATAATAATAATAAAATGTTATATAAAGTAAGATAAAATAAGAAGGATAAAAAAAAACAGTAAATAGCATACGACAAACCTAGAAATGTTAAAAACTTGAAATACTTATTAAATTTAATTCATTCCACCGAAAGAGTCCTAAAGGTCAAAAAGATTAAGGTAACATCTGCAACTGGAATACAAATTAGTACAAAACTTCTTACCCAAAACTAAATAGCAATTAGTATATCGAAATTAATGCTAAAAGTTTAATAAAACGGTAATTTTCTATTATACTTTCTTCAAACTTGACACTACACAAAATAAATTCAGGATTACATTTAATCCAGAACCATCCATTCAGATTTTTTTTAAACGTTACCCTCCATATTAAAAGAATCGAAAACTTTTGAGAAATAGCGAAGACATTGAGTATTACAATTCAAGGAAACCAGACACTAAGATCCTTTTATTCTTTAACATAACTCAATTACTAAGATAATAAGTAAAAGTTTAAACTAAAGAAAAAATATATAATATGCTATCACAATTCTTTTAAGTTGACTGAAGTATACATATATACTGCATTAATATTATAATTCAGTAATATATAATATACTAATTTTCAGCCCTGAAACACTAGAGAATGTTCAAATAACGATAACATTGTGGGTGATGGACGAAAATCATAAATAAAAACTCATAACAAACCCAAACAAGTATAAAATCTTCACTTCAAAAGAATATTCTACTATTTATTATATTTAGTAATTTCTAAAGACTCGGTTTCTTGTAAGAAATTGCTATTTGCTACAGAATATTCATGGAGCTGCAATCTTAGTGCATAACTGAATCATGTATGAAACTTGATATCAACCTTGTTTTATTACTGACTGTAGAACCCTTCACGTAACTTAAGCAACTATAATACCTTTCCTTAATAATTATGTACATTAATAAAAAGTACCTATCTACTATCTTAAATATATTATTATTATTAATACAACTTAAACTCAAAATGAAAAAAGTCAATTAGAGATAACATCTTTGCTTTTATTAAATATCAGTATGTAGTAGAATTCTACAACAAAAGTTATTTAATCGCATATTTTATATAAAACCTTCAATCGATTTCATGACATTCTTTTGCTTTTAATGTAAATATCTACTTGCATAAAAAACAATAGCTTTCTCACTAGACGCAAAATAGGTCATGGTAAATGGTTTTTACTCGGACCCCAAGAACGTGAATGCTTAAAATATTTTTTTAAATATTTTCGTTCTATGTGAAAAGATTCTAAAATAGTCTTTCGTGGCATTTTTCTGCACAATATAATGGTTATAAATAAATAAAATGGTGCAATTTGAGAATACGTGCCAAATTCTAAAGAAGTTTCTAAAATTACAACTATAGGTATTTGCGGCTTACAGTCGTATATACTTAATAAAATGAAGGCATAGAGGTCATTCTGTTTAAATGAAGTCTGCATACTCGAATCTATTTTCATAGTATATATATAAAGTTGGTAAAAGTTAGTGAGGTAACATAATCTATTGTAACATTTTGTCTGAAAAAATATCCATATCTCTACTATTTCTCAAACTTTTTGCCAATTCCTAATAAACTGTTAATTTTCGATAACTATATTTGTTAATATTAACTTTATATTTAATCAATAATCGATTATTTTGTATTTTTAAACATAATATTAAATAAAATAAGTTAAGTTAAAATTATAAAATAAGAAGATTAAAAGAAACCGATTAAATTGTTTATTCCAACTCTCGAACCTTTAAACCTGGAATATAAAAAAATGCATTTTTAATCACGTCGGTATTCAAAGGGCGATAAAGGGTGAAGAGATTAAGGTAACATCTATAATACTAATTACATATCTACAACTAATTTAATGCTCAAGACCTAAGACTGAAATTAAAGATCTCACATTATATCAAAACTTTAGTGAATTAAACTTTTCTAAACTATACGTTTATTCAGTATAGTTTATCAGAACAACTGTTGTTACAATTAATTAATGTATAATTTACTAAATATTAGCCATTAAACCGCACAAACATGTTAAGAAACAATAACTTAGCCTGAAGCATGACGGGCGATGGACTGAAATAATTTGGAAAAATTAATTAAGAGTCCGTGTTATATTTTGTCTTTAAAAGTATATTCAGAAATTACATAAGCCTTACTTTATTGCCAGAAAACGCAATATTCTTCAAAATATACATGGGACTGCAATAATTATACTTACATTACTAATTCATAGTTTTAACTTTAATAAATTATTGTTTCATGGTCAACACAATAGTAATAGTTAATATTATTATTCTTAATTTATATATATATATATATATATATATATATATATATATATATATATATATATATATATATATATGTGTGTGTATTGGTTTTTAGTTTAAATAAATGTAGAATAAATTTTGGCAGTATTTATGATTGGTATTTTATTTTATTATTGGACTGCGTCCAATAAAATACCGTAAAATAAAATACTACTAAAATAACTAAAACACTAGCCGTAACAGCGTCCGTAATTGTCTTACTTTTGCAAAGACGGCCGAGCTGAGTTTACCTGCAAGATTTGAGAGATGAGGGTTCCGCTGGAGCTTTTTATCTGGTGTTATAACATAAATATACCTAAGAGTATTATTAAATTAGTCAGTTCTGACGCAAGGAGCAAGTTAGAATTTTGACTTTTTACATTAGGAATTGTGATGGAGTTCACATTTAGTTTTCTCAGCATATAAGACCAAAGATAATCATATCGATCCAAGATCGCTTCACAGAGCACAGTTTACTAAATTATAATTAGTTTTATTACACTCAACTATAAATAAAATTAGGGAGTATCTTCAGCAAGAAGTACCTTTCACGAAAATACACAAGCTGTTTGTTACCAGTGATCCCGAGAATATAGATAAAAGAAGGATTTCGGATATCAGTTCCCAAAGTATCCCAAAGTTTTCCAAATATTAGTTAAGAGCTACAAAATTTATGATCAAATAAGTTTTTTTCGGCTATTGGTTATAAGGATATTATATGCTATATAGACTGTAAAATTATTAAAAAAATTTATAACATTTTTTACTTCAGTCCATGCCTTTCCATTTCACAGTAACAAAAACTTTATTTATAATTATAGATAGATAAGTTTCTTCTTTGTGAATATTATTTTCTCTTATATAGTTCCTCTATGGCCCATGCACAAGAATCCTCTATGCCTTCCTTAAAAAAATAATAACATACAACAAATAAGATATTTAAACGTAACATGTTTCAGTATTTAGTTGCAAATATCTACATATTGCATCATATGTTGTTAAGTGGAAAGCAAGTATTCTAGTCAAACTGGATCTCGCTATCAGTCAAATCGGTATTAGAGTTCAATTCAATGTTAGTTAAGGAAGTACATAAGCCATCTCTAAACTTATTTTATTTTATTTATTTATTTATTTATATCTTTTCCACTTTGAATCATTATCAGTGATCACTTGTGTACGTCAAAATGGAAGTGTCAGGAGGGCCTATTTCGATACCAGATTTATCGTAATAAGCCCTTCTGTAAAAGCACTGTCCAACTTAATGTTAAAGCTATGAGGGTTCCAAACGCGTCCTGGTCTGAGAAGAACCACACAACAAACTCAGCCGGATATATATTTTTTTATATTGTGATCACTGTTTCACAAATGTCAATCTTAAAAGCTATTTTGGAACAACTAGAACCGTCGCAATATAATGAAAAAAATAATAATAATGATAATAATAATAAAAAATAAAAATAGGACTGCTACACAACCAGTCACCGCAAGCAGCACCCGTTCACGAGCATAACGCAAGAGCCAGCCATCACCCTCTTCGCACATATTTGAGGGAGGAGCGCAACCCGACTCCCGACGCTACCGCAAGTAATGACTTCTAAGGAATCGGTGTGATGCAACAAGTCGATAAAACGAAATTAATCTACAACAAAAAACAAATTGCGGAGATTACTAGTTATTCGCAATGTAATACAATTCATTCCCAGGCCATACCGTCGTTAATGTAATCCTGTACACTATAGTAGGATTTATTTATTATTTTTTTTTTTTTTTTTTTTAAACAAACTTAAAGGCACAAACAAATTCGTAAGAATAAAACACTTTTATGACATATACGAGTATATCTAAAAAGAACGTGCTCAGGTAGTTTGGGCACATCGAACGTATGAGTGATGAAAGAATGGTAAAAAAGATTTATACAGGAAAAGTGAGCGGTAAGAGAGACAGGGGGAGGCCTCGATTGACCTTTGAAAACGCAGTATCTATAATACTGGAAGAAGATCATGTAAAAAGCATGAGTCCCCCCCGGAGGGCATGTATTAAGAGGTTGATGTCTGTGGCCGAGGCTAAAGAGGTATGTCGTGTCTGACTACCCCGCAAGGGATATGTATGGCGTGAAGATAAATAAATAATAAATATAAAAATTTCGTAGTAAGGTATCATATGTTTAATATTACTATCGACACAGATGAATATAGTTTTCAAAATTTTTGTGTTTTAGATAATGGGATAAAAAAATATAATAACCATGGTTTTATTATTTCTTCACTTTGTATTTGTGATGTATAAATCTTCTATATGAATACTTAACACATATCTCCTTCTTTTTAGTATTACCCGGTATATGTATTTATAAAAACCATGTACGTTAAAAAATAACATCCTAATTATATTTTTTTAGTATTATAAACATTTTTAACAGCAAATACGAGTATTGTATTTTTGTATTTTACGTAAGGAAATTACTCAAAACAAATAATACGCGTTGCTTATACGCCAAATAATTCATCACTATTATTCAACAGTCTACATGTCGGCTAGTAATTCTTTAAAAATAAAATAAACTTTTAAATACTTAGACAGTCTTATCTTTAGATACCTCACCTCTTTAATGATTTAGAAGCTCATTTACACCTAAACATTTGATTACCCTCGTGGGCTTCTTCTGAAAATAATGACAAAAGATACGTTGTATGCTTCCAGTTTTCACTAATGACGTTCGGTATCTTAAGTTAAAAGGTATAGGAAACCAAGAATCATTTGCAATCTGTCAGGGATAGGGACAGGGACGAGGCAACTGTGATTACATTGAAAAGGTTTTTTTAGATTAAGTTGTCGTTTGCCGTTCATGAGTTTGTATAAAAATACAAATAGATTGTAAAATTTATATAAATTAATAAATTAATTACAGTACAAAATAAATGAAGATTTTACTCAATTGTAGTACAATTAGTTGAGGCAAAAAATCTTTTTATTGTAAATCATTTATTTTAAGTGCTACATAAATAACAAGTGAGTCAGCTTTAAGATTTATTCCTCATCTATTAGTTACTAGAAGTCCTTATAAAATAGATTTTAAGTGAAGATCTAGTTCTTAAATTACTCTTACAATGTTTATATAGAGGTCATATAATAACTACTTAACTACTTAACATTATTACTTAACTTTATTGTAATCATTCAACTTTTTATAAAGATATCAGTACCTATATAAAAATCCTTAGCTGTCGCTTTGTATTGAAAAATCAAGGTAGAACGGTGCTCAATACTTCTCTCCCCTTATTATATTTAAAATAGTCTAATCACTTTTTTTGGCATATTTTCTTGAATTTTCTTGACTTTTAACCTAAAATATTTTTTTTGTACAGTAACAAATATTATAATTATAAATTATTACCAATATAGATATAGCAATGCATGGACAAAAAAAAAATTTTATATTCATAATTGTCAATAAATGATTAAAAACACTACATAAAATACCTAAATTTGAAATTAATTAATATTAAAAACGATTAAGTAAGTGTATTGCTAGTTACCGTCATCTATAGACATGTAACTGTAGAGAATATTGGCAACACCGTTGCCATTCTTGAGAGACATAGTTGATTGATACGTACAAAGAGAAATTTAGATAGGGAAAGAAAAAAGGTTTGGAATTAACCATTGACGTTACAATGTACAATCACTGATATTGGCCCAATACGTCCCACCCGCGGACCAATACCCATAGCCTTGAGTTCTCGCATGAGAACATTTTTAATGACCCTTTAAGATGTATAGAGCAACTATATATAGATAACTGCCATTACATTGTACATGTACATTGTAATCTAACATGGTCATTAAGACAACACTTAAGTTATGTTTAAGAAATTTAACATATGTCAGACTAAGACAATGAAATCCATACGTCTTAAAAATAATATAACCTCATAAATATATAATACGAAGTATTTAGTAGTAATACGTATAATACGAAGTATTTCCAATGAACAAAAGATAGATTTTAATACTTGTCTCAAAACAAATGAGTTTATGATTGAATTTTTTTAATAAGATATATAAATTTCAGACATTATTATTATGTTAGATCTTAAATTGAATATTATGTGGGCAAAGTATCAAACATAATTATTTCTTACATTTTCTGTGTTTATATTTGTCGTCTCAATATGTTTGGTTCAATTAATATCCGTTTATTTTTAATAAGCTTATATGAACTATATCCATTATTTTATATATTATTTATTCATGAAATAGTACAAAATAAAAGTATCTATTGTAAGTATTATTTTTCCTTAAGGAACTACACAATAAGTAATGTATATTTTTATATTATCATTAATAATTGTCTAAAGTCAACGACATTTATAAAGTAGATGCATTCAAAGAACTTCATGATTCACTGTTTGAATACAATATTAACGAGTAATATTTCAAGTATCGTTATAAGAATATTAAGTTCCATTTAGAGTTATCGCGAATTCCACTTTGAGATTTTACTTGACGTATCCCCGGAGAAGTTAAATGTTTTTGCTGTCTCGAAGAGCATGAATTGTTTTAGACTCTCAGGACGATTGAGTATCGCTTAAATGAACGTTAATAAAGATATTCTCATAGTATCTATTTTGGACTAAATTAGATTTAGCTTACCGTTTATTGTTAATTATTATTTGCTTTTATTTACGCTATCGCTATCAAGTATTTACGCAATGGCGTAAATGCAGTTTTAGTTAAACCGTTAGCTACTTTATTCAGTTTATATTCAAACGTTTCAACAAAACAACAAAATTTCTATTCTCAGCGCAGTTTTGTTTCTCTTTCAATATTCAATTATTCACCTTCTAAACTTATAGAATCAGATATAAAAATATATAATTATTATTATATTTTGTCATGCCATTATCCTAGTCCTACTACTTAAGCTACGAGTATGTCGTAATATTTAATATTTTATTGATAATATAATTTTGAGAATATATTTCAAAACATGACTTTTGAGCTAAATTATTCAAACGATTAATGATAACGAAACGAATACAATAAAATTTGCAAGTAACAAATATTTAGAATATTAGACAAAATAATTAAATAACTAGATAAAAAAAACATTTCATACGCCTAGTGCTATTCACAACAAATTATTTTTTTTGTTTTTCGCAAATACAAATTGACAGTGTATGTAAGCTAGAGACTTACTTATTTGCTTTATTAATTGTGTTTTCTTGATAACAGTACACTATAGATTTTACAAACAAATGATTTAAAACACACATTGATATTTTTATTTAACGATTCTTTTCTTTATTGGGTAATTTGATAGAAACCATCACCGTTTAATGTTATTAATTCGAAATAATGGATCTTACACGTACATGTTTCCATAAGAGCTCAAAAGTGAAGGCGAAGGTCTAGGGATACGTTAATACAATGTCTGATATTATGTTTCAAGAATGAACTCTATTTTTCGTATTTCTGTAGAGTCGCTATAAATATAGAATAAAATTAAATGATTAAATACTGTTTAAAACCATGTTACAAAAAATAATATAAAGTTCTTACAATTATTAAATTTATTTGCCTTACTTGTAAGTGATTTAGGAATTTATTCTATTTAGAGAAAACAGATTAAAAAATTTGCAGAGTCAGGCTAACATCATATTCTTTAGTAATGTCTATGTATACTTAGAAGCTTCAACAATATTTTGAGAATGAACATCTGGTGTAAGAGAAACTCTTATTTTATTTATCCCCAAAACTAACATCAAATACTCATGAAGCGATGATCGATTGGTGGTGAATGTTGCTGTCCTGTTATTATGGTAATCTGATACTATGTTAACATCCTTGTTAACTAATATTACATGACATAACCCAGATTACATGAAAATGATATGAAATTACTATTCCTTAATATAATAATTGACAATAAATAAAATTACTAACCATGAGTTGCATATAGAATTATCATAATTCACATCAAATCGCTAGTGGCTAAGTATATCAGGAATATTTATTTAGTATTCTGACGACAAATAGATGACCTGTCCTTTTTTTACACTAACTATTACTAAAAATATAATAAGTATATATAAAAAAGTTAAATAATAAAATGATTATTAATATTAATATTTTATTTTACTAAAAGGCAAACTGAATAGCAATATTTTTAGACTAAAGTGATAAACGCAGTAGAACACAAGGCATGACACGTTGCTCGCTATACTGATGAGAGAAGATCACAAAGCATCACGAATTGGAAAGGCCGTGTAATTAAAGGCTAGACCCCAAGATCGCTGGATCGACGATATACTCAAAGAAACGGGATGAGATGAGAGAAGAGAAAAATAGACACAAGTGTATCCCCTTTTTTGGAAGACGTCTAAAACCGTAAAGGGCCTTGACATATGTATCCACAACATTTTTATTGTACCGTTTTTCGTACATATTGTAATGTCTTGGAAATAAAAGGCTTAAATTATTATTAATAGCGGTAATGAGATGTGGACGAGAAACAAGAGCACAATTTAAACCTCAATCACAGCTTAGATCCACATCTAAAATAAGAATAAAAATATTTTGTAAGTATATGGTTTATACTACGCTAGCACTTAAAAAAATATGATATTACTAACATTGTATGTAGGTAAAGTTGTCAGCTGAAAACGTGTGACCGGTATTTTATGATGGTCAGGATCTTGAAAGAATAACAAAGACATATACAAGCTCACATTCGCTTATATAATACGATCAACAAATTAAAAATTTATTAACTTTGAGGTTCCATACTAAACAAAAAAAATTAACGTGACGGAAATAATAACAAATATAGTAATGTTGTATTAATGATTAGTATATATTTATGTAACATATGTGTACATATATATAATTATTGTAATAACATGTCATGACTGAACTGAAGTTCAATAATAATAAATAATAATGTAACGAATACATATATATATTATATATATATATATATATATTGAAATATGCACAGCATGTCTAAGCCTAAGCTTACGGCTGAAGATCTCTTATAACCACATCTTTTGTAAATATTCACACATTCGTTCAAACATCTCGTACACGGTACACTAATCTCCTAATCTTAGTATACTCATGAGGACTCTTCGTTATTAAGATATGGTGAAATGATGTCGAAAATTGCTCTTGAATTTAATAGAAACTTTTGTATATACATATTTGTTAAAAAATTTAATATTTCTTAGTTTAAATTTAACTTTTTATTATAGTAGGTGTCTCTATTATGTTGTTTTTTATTTGATAATATATTTATTCAATATTGGGATAAAATAATTGTATTCAAACCAAGCCTAAATGGTTTTATACGAATCTATTTGGACAAGCACCTAAATTGTTTATGAACAAAATTAGCATGTAAATTACCTTGGTCATAATTAGGGTAGAAAGGTTTTTAAAAGAAACATAACATCAATAAAATTACCATGCAGTTAACGAAGCATATCTGAGCTCTTGTTTATGTTTACTGTGGGACCTCATTAATATAATTAATGTTGCATGGAGGTTTAATATAGAAGTTTTTTTTATTATGTATAAAAAAAAATATTTCATATGTAATAAATTTGTGTTGCATTCATACCTTATTTACTCTACAATGAGTTAAGTTTGGAACATGTTTTAGTAAATGTTTTTTGTATTTTATATGTATTTACGAGTACGTTAAAGCAAAACAATATATACAATAAAACAACATGATATTAGAAAAATATTTTATATAAATTTATACGACAACCAATTTTATTAGTTAAAATATACACAAATCTTACGATACAGCTATGGATTATTTAAATTTATAACATTATACAGTTGGATTTAACAAATTGAATAGAACTAGTTACAAAGGTGAGATTTAGGAAATGAGAGGCACACTGGTGTTTAATTGCATACGTAACGCCTTCATAACAAGCTTCTATCTTAAGTATTGTTAAACATTTCAATTGAGAATAACTTGATAATGTTATCTATTACATTGTCTGGAACTATATTGGATATAAATAGATGATGAATTATGTTTATGAAATATGTAATTGTGTCTTCAATCATTTTTGTTCTGTCAGATCTAATTATAATTTATTGTTGGCTTATGAAATAAATAAAATATTTTTTTTATAATCAATTGCTATTTATTATATTATTAACTTTTTTTAACTTGAAAACACAAATTGTTTAAAGCAAAAGTAAGCAACTCCATTCTAAAGAAAAATACGTTACTCAGTTTAGGTTTAAAATTGTTCAGTAAATATTTTTGTCCATAAATTAGTAAGTCTTATAGAGATTATTAATTAACATTCTAGTATATAATGAGAATAGTTCATGAATTATAAACGATAGCATGGAATCTTAATTATTACTGGTATATATTCAAAACTTATTTGAAATGAGGGTAGAAAATTAATATAGAATTTCAGGGGTAACAGAGTTAGCTGTACCCAGAATGCGTTGTATGCTATACAAAATGAACAATTTTATAATATATTGAGCAATACAAAACAACTCAGCCGACACATCAGAAGCTGTTTATGGAATGCCTTACAAACGTACAAAGAAATGTTTTACTGTACATAAATCTATTATGTATTAGAACCATACCCATTAACCATATTTTAAACCATGGTCAGTAAAGTTCAAATGCTTTCATACCTTTAATATGTGCAGTTAATAATAGCTTGTTCAAAAAAGTTTTAACAATACCATTGGATTAGTTATTTATTTAAAATAAAATAAAATTTTATAAACTAACTTGGAATATGATTTATTTTAGGGGAAATGTTATTAATATGGTTATGATTGTGAAAATGTTTCTAATAATTATAATGACTCCATTTATAAACACCACTAAACATAATCTACATATTTTTTTATTAAATTAATATCTATTTAATTATTTATTTAGCTTCAGGCCATATCCCTTGCGGGATAGCCAGAGACGACGGAGCGCCAAACGCTACGGTCCCTGCATACCTCTTTCGCCTCGGTCACAGACATCAACCTCTTCATACATGCCCTCCGGGGGGTTCTCATGCTTTTTACGTGACCTTCCTCAAGTATCATAGATACTGTGTTTTCGAAGGTCACTCGAGGCCTCCCCCTGTCTCTCTTACCGCTCACTTTTCCTGTATAAATAAATTTTACCATTCAATCACTCATTCGTTCGACGTGCCCAAACCACCTGAGCACGTTCTTCTTCATTCTTACCGTAACATCTACGCTAGTACCTGCCATACTGTGGATCTCTTCATTGCGGATTCGATCAGCTAGACTGACTCCGTATATTCTTCGAAGAGATCGCATCTCCACAGCATTCATCTTTCTTACAGTCTTCTTCTATATTACCCACGTTTGGCTGCCGTATAACAGCGTCGGTAGCAAAACTGCATTGTGTACAGCCAAACGTGCAGCTATGCTGACGTTTTGCCGTCTCAACAATGCAGTCAAAGCACCGTTGACTCTGTTACCGGCAGCAATACGCCTTTCCACATCCATTTCGTATCTTCCGTCTCTGCTAAACATACTTCCCAAATATACTACTTCAATCACTTGTTCTTTTATCTTATCATTCACTTTGATCTTACATTCTATTCTTTCTTCATTTCTTTCAAATATCAGAACCTTCATCTTATCTGCATTCCGGTTGAGACCATTAATTTCACACCCATCTTTCAGAGTGGTGACCAATGCCTGCAAATTGCATTCTGATGATGCAATGAGCACTGCATCATCTGCATATAGCAAGCAATTGACCTTAAGGTCACCTACTTTCACTCCCATGTCACTGTCTTTCACGCCTTGGAGACAACTATCCAAAAACAAAGTGAACAACCAAGCTGACATTGCGCAACCTTGCTTAACACCCGTTTGGATGTCAAACCAGGGCGACATGCCAGCTCCTACTCGCACACAGGCTGAGTGATCTCTGTAAAGAGACTTTACAGCCTGTAGCAAGGGTCCGTTCACATTGTATCGCGGCAGTTAATCTCCCATAACTTCTTTCTCAAAACCCTGTCAAACGCCTTTGCCAAATCCACAAAAGCACAGAAAACCTTTTGGTTTAGGGCCAAAAACTTTTCCATGATCATGCGGAAGGAAAAGATCTGATCTATACAACCTCTTCCAGATCTAAAACCTTCTTGGGCCTCCCACAACAGCCTTTCAGATCTCTTTTGCATTCTTCTCGCTAATATTTTAGCATATACTTTACCGCCCAAGCTAATCAAACTGATAGCCCTATAGCCTGCACAGTCTATCTGTGAACTTTTGCCTTTATAAAAAAGGTACGATGACTGCACTTCGCCAATCGGCTGTCATCGTCGTCACATTTCAGACATCGAATCACGCTCTCCACTTCTTCCAAACTGATTTCACCATCGGCTACATCTTGACTCAGCATTACGCTGGTAGTCGTCAAGACCGAGGCATCCTCACGTACATACATCTCCTTATAGAATTCCGCCCAACGCTGCAAAACGTGTGCTTGTTCAGTTAAAATTTCACCGCTCTTCGAAAGCACCTCTTTCATTCTTCAGGTTACCGAACAACCCCGGGAACCATTAACTTCTCGCCAGAAAAGCTTTGTGTTTTCCCGGAAGTTGTTCGTCAACCTTTCATCCCTTTCTCTCTCAGAATTTTCACGCTTCATCTTTATAAGTGCTTTCGTTTTGTACTTTTGCAGCTTGTACGTTTACATTTATATATATACATATATATATTTATTTATTTATTTATTTATTTATTTATTCATTTATTTATATATATATATATATATATATATATATATATATATATATATATATATAATCTTTCTAGATTATTCCTCGTTACAAATAGAAGCTCAACTATCATTTTATAACATATAATTTCTATCTACGAATTATTCAAAAAAATTTTAAAGTATTGTACCAATTATTAACATATATTTTAAATGAAGCGCTTTAATTCCCTTATTATTTATGTACATAAAGCATAATTATGTGGGATAAAAATCCAGTTAAGTGATTTTTAATGGGAGGGTTGCGGGAATCACTGTCTAAGCTAATTTCACTAACGGATTCAGAATCGGCGTATGACGTGTCGGGACATGGATGACGTTCGAGGCATTGGATTGGTTTATCGAACGAGCTTTTGAGAGTTCTCATTGGCTAATCATTTGTGTGTGTTTCACCGCTTCTTCTGGCGGGGTGGGACCGGCGCTCGCAGCATCAAGAGCAGCGCGCGCGCGGCGGCCGTCACGTGCCCGCCCGCGCTTACTGTCACAAACGACACATCTCGTGCTGCGATACTGATGAGTACATCATAGTTGTCACGGGGTACTGAAATACGGACAAAAGGTAAATATTTTGCTGTGACGTCACATTAGACAACAGCTTTAGAAGATGAAAAACAATAACTGTATTAGTTAATCCAAATTTGTTATGGTCAAGGATACAGTACCATTTAATTGTGTTATGTTTAACAGAAAACACATTAATTCAAGCGGTTGTATATAATTGAAAACAATTAGGAGCACTTTTAATTGTTTGGTGCAGTGCTTTGCATGAGAGGGAAACAAAACGAATTTTCGGTATGAAAAGTGTTGGTAAGCAAAGTCACATACATTTGTTATTCAGATTATTTCATGCAAAAGGGGAAACGTGTGAACATTTAGGTCTCGTTGACGTTGGAAACAAGATTAAAACGTTGTAACGGGATACAAAATTAGAATAAATTGTTGTAGATTAAATTTTGCGTATTTAAATTAAACATGCATTTTGGACGGAATAATTTGAAAAGTTATAAACGTGTAGACACACAGCTGGGAAGTTTTAGGTAAAAATAATTAAGCGTTGGAAATGATTTATAACATTTATATTGTGTGCGCGGAATATAATAGAGATAGACAGCTACATTGCAGGTTTCATTCCGATATAGGCGAAGACTGCCACGGTGCAGTGATTTTCACGTATCTCAGAATAGACAAAGGGTGCCCCAGTTTATATGGAAATACAAAAACTGAGAGAAGATCTTTCTTTATAGAAGGCACTTGGAGCGTAAAAGATAATGAGGTTTAGAATAAAGTTAAGACGCTATATGTAACTTTGTTCGCAGGAATTTTGTCTGAAAGCTTGAAGTTCGCCGGAGGAGTAATAGCGGCGGGTCGGTCGCCACTGAAAGTAAACGAATTTATGAAGCCAAGTAAGTACTAATTCAAATAAATTGATTTTAGAAAAACATACTTATTTTATCTTGAATTCAAGTTTAGTAATATTGAAATAAATAATTCATAAAAAAACGATATCTACTTTATTTTATTTACATTTAGTTATTTAATTTGGTAACATATTTAAAAATTATAAAATTAAAAATGTTTTCAAATGTGATATGATTTATATGTATAATATTACCTGCGACTGTTTAAATCGTAGTTGTGGTTGATATTTTATCCGTTATTTCCTTGGGCAGCACACGCATATGATTCTACAACAAAAAAGCTCTGTAACAAAACCGAAAATAAATATTTAAATTTACCTTAAATTTATATCACACATACATGGTATTCATAATGGATGTACTAAAACTGCCCATCAGTATCAGTTACCAATTGTCACCCTTATGTCATATGGCTGTAATAATGATATTAATGATAATGAAATACGTCATAACTATATCATATTATCAAAAGACATTAGTATACAATGGTACCATATCAATAACAACTGCTCTACATTTTCCTTGAAAAACTAAAAGTTAACACTTATTGTGTCATATAAAAGGGATGTAAACAAATTTCAGCTACATTGTCTAGTTATTAATACTTAATTATAATTAGACCTTGATTACGATAGTGTGAAACACAGGCACGTTTTAAAGGTTTAGAATTTAGACGGATTAATTAAGCTTAAGTATAAAGTAGAGGCATCTGAAAGCTCTTGGTAATATGTAAGTCTTATAGCAAAATGTTGCATTCATGAAATATTTAGATTTTCATACTGGAAAGAATTTAAGTATTACTAATAATCTTTCATGCTACTGAAATAATATGTTAGATAATTTGACAGGTTTTGAGTTTTTTTACATTTTAAGGACAAGGAAATTAAAATATTTAAATATTTAAAAGAAATGACAGACAGAACAGAATGTAAGATCAACGTGAATGGTAAGATAATAGAACAAATGAATAAATGTTTAATTTGGGAAGTATCTTTAGCAGAGACGGAAAATACGAAATGGATGTGGAAAGGCGTATTGCTGCCGGTAACAGAGTCAACCGTGCTTTGGCTGCATTGTTGAGACGGCAAAACGTCAGCATAGCTGCACGTTTGGCTGTACACAATGCAGTTTTGCTACCGATGCTGTTATACGGCAGCCAAACGTAGGTAACACAGAAGAAGAATGTAAGAAAGATGTATGCTGTGGAGATGCGATCTCTTCGTCGAATATACGAAGTCAGTCTAGCTGACCGAATCCGTATGAAAAGATCCACAGAATGGCAGGTACTAGAGAAGATGTCACGGTGAGAATGAAAAATAACGTGCTCAGGCGGTTTGGGCACGTCGAACGAATGAGTGATTAAAGAATGGTAAAATTTATTTACACAGGAACAGTGAGCGGTAAGACAGATAGGGGGAGGCCCCGAGGGACCTTCGAAAACACAGTATCTATGATACTAGTTTAAAGTCACGTAAAAAGCATGAGGATGCCCTCCGGGGGAGGGCATCTATGAAGAGGTTGATGTCTGTGACCGAGGCGAAAGAGGTATGCAGGGACCGTATCGTTTGACGCTCCGTCGTCTCTGGCTACTCCGACAGGGATATGGCTTGAACATAAATAAATAAATAAATGAAATTAAAATATTATGACTTTCATATAAATCTGTACTATACTTTAACATTATATATTGAATACTTTAGAAGTAAATCGATAAATCACTATTGACACAAACTTTAACTTAGTCAATACATTTTAAATTATTATGAAGTACATAATGGAAGTTACTTCGAGAAGTAGACTCCATTAGCATTGTAATATTATCCTTCTTTCAATGTCCTAAAAATTCGATTATACCTTAATTTTGACCGACTACATACCAAAAGCAGACATGTTTATACTGCGACACAATTTTTTAATTACGTACCCGCTTTACGTTGAGGGTTTAAAATAATTTAATTTAGAAGGTAAATATTTCGTCCCATTTAATTATAACGACATCGTTATTTTATTGTTGCTTTCAAACGCTATTTGAACCTGAAATTGTTTTTTAATTATTTTGCAGGTTCTTTTTGAAAAATTAGTAAAATCTTGCACAAAATTTTATGAAATAGCTTCGCAATTATTTTGTAAGACAATGCAAGTCAAAACAAAACCGGGAATTACAATAAATTTAGCTCAGCACTATCTGGTTTAGCGAGAGCCTCGAACAACAACACGCTGGTAGGGTGCACTTCGCTTTTAATCAACTTACCTTCTCATGTAAATATATAAATCACTGTAGTATTGTACATTTGAATATTAAAAAGAGTTCAATTTACACTTAATTATTTGTGAAAGGGGAAAATGAAAAGGTTTTAAATACTTTAAATATATTTAGATTTACTCGTATATAACAATGTTTTGCTCTTTGGTCTCGTCATTTTTGTAACATATCAGAATAAAAAATCGGCCAATTTGAACTTACCAATGTCCAATGTCAATCTTAATGGTTTCGAATCAATCATGGGTATTATCTTGGTTGATTCCTTGTATTTGGGCTTATTCCTTATAAGAAGTACATTTAGTATCCTTATCTATACGTCCAAGTTAAATTCAATACAATGTACTTTAATTCACTGGATACAATATTTGTCGTTCGAGACAAAAAAGACTAATTTAGGTATCAGCATTATTACGGACATGTGGTAACAAAAATATCTGACCCTAAAGATGACCTTTATCAGGACAAAATTAGTAACAGTATTACGGTTCGGCTTTATTGGCAATGCTTTATTTTTATTAAAACCGAAAAAGGAAATGTAACTAAATAGCCATATTAATGATTCGACATATGAGTGTTTGGTTTTTTATCTTACGATTACTTGAGACAGATGTACGGAACGACTTATAAATAAAACAGAATATAAATAAATAAGTAACTTAAAAATTTCAATCAAAGGCGCCATATTTAATAATTATCACAAACGGCTCAAAGCCGCGGCACCACAAAGGCAAATATAATAAATCTCAATAGCCGATGTTGCTATGTTTTATAATTATAAAAAAAAAATTGAGTAAAATATTTTTAATAATATAATTATTAATAATAATTATTAATAACGATAACTTTAATTTACACTACAAATAATTAAAAAAAGTAATTGTATATTTCATAATTTAGAGCTTAAGAGATTTAAAAGTTCAGATTTAACAAACGGCTCCTAATATATATATATATATATATCAAAGCAACAATTATAGCAATTTATTTTAGAAAATATTATATTTAGTTCACTCGAAAATTTACATACTACTTAATATAAACAATGGAAGTCGTATCAAATTCTCAATTATATGTTATGTATGAATGGATGTATGTACCTACACATAAATTAAAAATCTAAATTAAAGCATTATCACTGGTTTATGTTATAGATATATAATTGGTACAGACTGCGATGCACACAAATAATTTATACTGTAGTGTACTGAACCTACGAGCTTTTGTCATGTGATATAGTTTAATGGATTGTTAATATTAATTAATTAATTGACATAAGAATTTA
Organism: Melinaea menophilus ssp. n. AW-2005; assembly: GCA_918358695.1. NCBI lineage: Eukaryota > Metazoa > Arthropoda > Insecta > Lepidoptera > Nymphalidae > Melinaea > Melinaea menophilus. Next base: position 10,129,242 of record OU911057.1, on the reverse strand, counting down.
TTTTCTTATTAACGTATCTTACACATACACATATACCCCAACATATGTACACATGCTCACACATACAACATTCAATTACATTTCCATTTTGTGGCAAAAACAAACCATCTACATACGTGATGTGACGGGAAGCAAGAACGATTTGTCCCGACCCTTTGAGGGAATTGTGAGGTAAAAGAAAACTCGAAGCAAATTATATGTATACTTTACAGTCAAATGTAGTATCAGGTGGTTTCAGTTTAAGGTTCAATACTGTTGTAACACGAGATACATATATATATATATATATATATATATATGTCGCATCCGGGTCTATGGTACGGAATATCATCGACACACAAACGTCAAAGAGACGTGTACAGAGCCTAGGCTGGAAAGAATAGACGTTAATAAAAAGAAGAAAAAGAACATGTCATTCTGAATTGGACATTCTTTACCGTTCAGTAAAAATTAAAAAGCAACATTGGCCTAGGAACTGCACTGTGTATATTTAAAGTGATTTGAGTAACAATCTGTATTGTGAAATTATTCACTTTACAATAAAACTATTCTTTGTAATCTACAAAGAGTTTGTTTCTCGCCCGGATCCCTGTTGATGCCCACAATGAGCGATCGTGAAGATAATGGTTCTCCGACATCAGAAGTGGGATCTCAACGGGCTGAGAAACCGCCAAATAATGAAGAATTGTGGCGACAACTTATTGAGAAGCAAAATCAAAATGATGGCTCTGCTATCTACGCTACAACCTTCGAATTGCTATGAATCGAATCGCCGCTTTGCTTTACCAGAGTTCAACCCTGACAAAGAAGAAAATGATGCAAGATCTTGGTGTTCTACAGCGGATATTTGTTTTGAAGATAACCCACCACATGGCGGACAACTCATCGTTGTTATCAGCAAAGCCCTGAAAGGTGCCGCTTCATCATGGCTGTCACAGATATCATATCCTGGGATATCGTGGTCAGAATTTAAGGACCTATTTACTGCAAGATTCATATCTACAGACACATGTGCAGGTACTCTCATTAATTTACAAAATGAAAAATTAAAAGACAATGAGTCGCTAGCAGCACGTGCGAGTCGAATTATTACCTCGTTAATGAACTGTTGGAAAGATTGCACTAAGGAACAGATCGCCGTAGCAACCGCATTAGCGCACATTTCTCAAAACGACTCGCGATTACAACGTCTTGCTTTTACAACGGAAATCACATCCCGTCAACAACTACAAAAGGAATTGCAGGATTTTTCGTATCAAAAGCGAAAAGCAGAGGCATCGTCATTCGATAATAAACGAGCAAAATTCTACAAACAACCTACGTTAAAGTGTTTTGGTTGTGGAAAATTGGGTCACCGGCAGGCTGAATGTAGATCGAAGTCCAAAAACTACATGTCAAGGTCTCCTGTGAAGTCTGACGTGGCTTCCACTTCTCATCGTGTGGAAAAACCATCAAGTATCAGATGTTTCAAGTGTGGAATATTGGGTCATGTGGCGAGCCGCTGTACTACAGGAACCGGTTCCCGTGGTGGCAATACCAGTGCTACTGCAGTGGCCGAACGTCGAGTCGACTTGTGTACCGTGGAACCGCCTACTGGGTATCTTCAACATCGAGGTCAGTCTTATGTAATTCACTATGATTCTGGTGCTTAGTTGAGGTTATAATTAATGAGCACTCATTAGAATTGTTATTACATGTGTTACCTGACATTTATTTGCGCAGTAACATAATGATTGGTCGTGAAATAATGAATTTAGGATTTTGGATTGTAATGACAAGTACAAGTTTTCAATTATTAAAAAAGAAAGTTGTTAATAGCTGCACTATCCAGAACTCTTTGCCCGATTTTAGTCGTATCAACACAGATATACCCCTTAAAAATAGATCAAAGTTATTAGAGATATTAAATCGTTATTCGAAATATTTTGTAACTGGTATGCCTACCACACGTGTTACGACTGGTGAATTAGAAATACGGTTAAAGGATCCGAGCAAAACGGTTCAAAGACGACCTTATAGATTATCGGTTGAGGAATGTAACGTAATGCGAAATAAAGTTGACGAACTTTTACAGGCAAACTTAGCGAGAAAAATGACGTGAAAGAGTATGCCTTTGTTTTAATTGATGCTTTCACAAAATTTGTTTTATTAAACCATACTACTAAAATTGACACAAAAAATAGCATTCAAGCGGTAACAAATAGTGTAGCACTCTTTGGAACTCCCACTCGTATTATCGCTGACCAAGGAAGATGTTTCGCGAGTAAAGAATTTCGGGAATTCTGTGATAGTAAAAACATCATCCTACATTTAATTGCTACTGGTTCTTCTCGCGCGAACGGACAAGTTGAAAGAGTCATGAGTGTACTTAAATCGATGCTTACAGCAGTAGAGATAAACTCTGAAAAATCATGGCAGGATTCAATAGGAGACGTTCAATTAGCTCTCAATTGTACTGTCAATAGGATAACTAAGTGCTCACCCCTCGAGCTTATGATTGGTAAGGTAGCCAGGTCGCTGTCATTGATGACTAGCGATGTCGATGAGATATCCATTGATTTAAACGAGATAATAGAAAGCGCAGCTAACAATATAAGAAAATTTGCTGAATATGATAGGGAAAGGTTTAATAGTATAATGGCACGGCTTAATAAATTTACAGTAGGCGATTTTGTATTAATTGAAAACGAAGAAAGAAACCAAACGAAATTAGACTCTAAATTCAAGGGTCTATTTAAAATAATAGAAGTTCTGGATGGTGATCGCTATTTATTAAAGGCTTTGAATTCCAAACGAACCTATAAGTACGCCCATGATAGGGTTAGGAAAATGCCAGAAGCTAAAGTATTTGCTGAATTAAATAAAAATTGTGATTTACTCGCAGGTGATACTGCAAAAGCTTCAGAAACTTTATTAGACATTGCTACAAGTACTCTAGACTAATAAATGTTGTTTAAGTTTCAGTCACAGGGATGACTGTAACATTTGTATTTCTATGGTCACAGAGTTGACGTATGTGTGTATGTGTTAAGTTTCAGTCACAGGGATGACTGTCAGTCGATTTTAGAGTCACAGGGATGACTGCTAATTTGTGAGTCACTGAGTTGATGTAAGCATACACATGTGGAGCACTTCAGTCACAGGGATGACTGTCTGTTGATTTGTGAGTCACAGGGATGACTTAGTTACTGTGTAAATGATTAGTACAGGGAGAATTTGCAGCAATGTCAATTAGTTATGTTTGTGTAATAAGATGCTGTGTGGACTTTTATTATTTCAGATTAACACACGAGGACGTGTGCTACACAGGATGGCCGTGTCGCATCCGGGTCTATGGTACGGAATATCATCGACACACAAACGTCAAGGAGACGTGTACAGAGCCTAGGCTGGAAAGAATAGACGTTAATACAAAGAAGAAAAAGAACATGTCATTCTGAATTGGACATTCTTTACCGTTCAGTAAAAATTAAAAAGCAACATTGGCCTAGGAACTGCACTGTGTATATTTAAAGTGATTTGAGTAACAATCTGTATTGTGAAATTATTCACTTTACAATAAAACTATTCTTTGTAATCTACAAAGAGTTTGTTTCTCGCCCGGATCCCTGTTGATGCCCACAATGAGCGATCGTGAAGATAATGGTTCTCCGACATATATATATATATATATATATATATATATATATATAATAAATGTACAGTATTGCTTATTGTTTGTTCTCATGGTATATAAAATATCGATTGAATCATAGGAAACAATGTTATAGGTTTAAAACATTATTGTTTCTCAACTAGGGCGCAGTCAATAATTGTGTACTACGAACTGCTCGTTATTTTAATCCTCTCTAACAGTATTTGAAGTGCCTTTATTTAGAAATGTTCAAACAATGAATTCTACTATAATAATAATGTTTATTTTATATTATTGCGGTTCCAATTTGTATTGTTGCGGTAAAAATAACTCAGTGACTGACTGAACAAATGACTTTTGTTTGAAAATCTCAAATATTATTAAGTTAAAAGCGGATAGTAAATATTTATAATAAAAATGATATCAAAGTCGAAATGATATCATCTCGGAAGTTTGTAATAAACTTTATTCAACGAATCGAAGTCCGACTCAAGTTGTAAAATATTTGAGTGCTGTTTAAACTGTAATACAGTACAGGTAATTTGGGATAAATCACGCCATTTTGTGAAGCAGACTAATACATTTTATTAGGACCACTTTACTTGGATGCATTTTGTAAACTGTATATTCGTATGCTATGTTAAGTTTAACTATTTGAACTGAAAAGATTCATAAGAAACTAGTTTAAAGTAATGCAAAGCTTATGCTAAAATATTAGCGAGAAGATTGCATGAGAGATCTAAAAGGCTGTTGTGCGAGATCCAAGGAGGGTTTAGACCTGGAAGAGGGTGTACAGATCAGATTTTTTCCCTCCATGATCACGGAAAATTGTTTTTGGCCCTAAACCAAAAGTTTTTCTGTGCTTTCGTGGATTTGGAAAAGGCGTTTGACAGGGTTGTGAGAAAGAAATTAGAGAAGATACTGCCCCGATACAATGTCAGCGGACCCGTGCCACAGGCTGTAAAGTCTCGTTACAGAGATCACTCAGCCTGTGTGCGAGTAGGAGCTGGCATGTCACCTTGGTTTGAAATCCAACCGGGTGTTAAGCAAGGTTGCACTATGCCAGCTTGGTTGTTCAATTTGTATTTGGATGGTTGTTTCCAAGGCGTGAAAGACAGTGACATCGGAGAGAAAGTAGGTGACCTTAAGGTCAATTACTTACTATATGCAGATGATGCAGTACTCATTGCATCATCAGAATGCGATTTGCAGGCATTGGTCACCATTCTGAAAGACGGGTGTGAAGATAACGGTCTAAACCTCAATGCAGATAAGATAAAGTTTCTGATATTTGAAAGAAATGAAGAGAGAACAGAATATTAAGATAATAGAACAAGTGAATGAAGTGGTATATTTGGGAAGTATGTTTAGCAGAGACGAAAGATACGAAATGGATGTGGAAAGGTGTATTGCTACCGGTAACAGAGTTAACGGTGCTTTGGCTGCATTGTTGAGACGACGAAACGTCAGCATAGCTGCCCGTTTGGCTGTACACAATGCGGTTTTGCTACTGACGCTGTTATACGGCATCCAAACGTGGGTAACACAGAAGAAGAATGTAAGAAATATGAATGCTTTTTTTTTTATATTGACTAGGTTAGTGCTTGACTACATTCCACCTGATGGTAAGTGGAAATGTAGTCATAGGTGGTAAGGCGCATTAACCTAGCAACCATTTCACTCTTTTCTTGAAGACACCCACATTGTAATGGGACGGAAATACCGACGCAGGCAAGCTATTCCAGTCCTTCGCTGTACGAACTAAAAAATACGAAGCAAAGCGCTTCGTTCGGACAGGGGGAATATCCACCACGTAAGGATGGATATCTGCCGTGCGTCGGAACGTTCTGTGATGGAAGAGGGACGGAGGAATTAAATCATGTAATTCTTGCGCACACTCACCAAAATGTATCCTATAGAATACTGAGAGGTTAGCAATTGTACGCTTGTGTTCAAGGCTGTGGAAGTTTGCTTCCACCAATTCAGGGTCACATATAAGCCTCTTTGCTCGCCTCTGAATTGAGTCTAGAACCGCAAGATGAGGCTTTGCGCCACCAGTGAATATATTGCGCCCACAGTACTCTACACACGACGGGATCTGTGCTTTGTATAATACAAGTAGCTGTCCCGGTATAAAGTACTGACGGACCTTCGCAAGAACGGCCAGCTTTCCTGCAGCTACTCTTAATCTGGTCTCAATACACCGACCAAAGTTGAAGTACGAGGAAATCTCTAAGCCTAACAACTGACGCCGGTCACTGTATTCCAAAGATACTCGTACATTCTGGAAAGTAGGAGCTAAGGTGAAAGGCTCCTTTTGGTGGTTAACAGATAAGTCTACGTTTTGATGTTGTTGAATTTGACAAGATTGGCATTGTGCCATGCGGAGACTGCCTAAAGTTTGTCATTCAAACGTTGCAGACTGTACTTGATCTCTACAAGCCTGACTACTCGGCAGGTATCTTTTTTCAACTGTGCTGTCGTCCAATACCTATAGATACTGGGCTTCAGCAGATCGTTAATATGCAGCAGAAAGAACGGACCCCTGAGGCACTCCGGCATTTATTGACAAGGGTTCCGAGGAACACCCGTCGACAACTACTCGGAGAGATCTTTGGTGCAGAAAGTCTGTTACCCAGGCGATCAGACCAGGAGATATGCCTTACACTGAAAGCTTGCTTATAAGCCTCGCATGCCAGACCCTGTCAAATGCCTTCGAGACGTCCAGAGAGACGGCGAAAGCTTCTCCGTTTTTCTCGATGGCCTCGCCTAAAATGTGCATAACGTACACTAGAAGGTCCCCAGTGGACCTATTTCGACGAAACCCGTACTGTCGGTCACTGAGGAGATCGTTACCTTCAAGGTACGTTAGAAAGCGCGAGTTCAATACACGCTCCATAAACTTGCAGAGTATGGAGGTGATTGAAATATGTCTATAATTGGCAGGATCAGCACGGCTGCCTTTTTTGGGCACTGGTTGCACGTTACCAAGCTTCTAAGATTTCGGCACTATTCCAGTCTCGAAAGAGAGGCGATAGAGACGTGTCAATATAAGAGACAACGCAGCTGCGCATGTCGTGAGCAGAATGGCTGGTATCAGGACCATTGGCTTTATTCACATTAAGACGACACAATGCTCTCCATACCTATTTGTTAGTGATGCGGATTTCAGGCATCGAAATACCGCAGTGACTAAGATGTGCTGGAGAAGCGTTGCCAGTGTCTAGATGAGAATTATCAGCGAACAAAGAAGCAATTACATTCGCTTTCTCTGTCGCTGTATGGGCCAGAGATCCATCCGGCTTCAGCAGAGCAGGCAGTGAGAGTTGGCAGAAGTTCGACTCGATCGCTTTGGCAAAAGACCAGAAAGCTCGACTGTCAGTAGGTCTGACAGAGAGCTTTTCGCCATTCTTATTATATTATCGCTGTGAAGATGCGATCTCTTCGCCGAATATGCAGAGTCAATTTAGCTGCCCGAATCTGCAATGAAGAGATCCACAGAATGGCAGTTACTAGCGAAGATGTCACGGTAAGAATGAAGAAGAACCTGCTCAGGTGGTTTAGGCACGTTGAACGAACGAATGATGAAAGAATGGTAAAAAAGATTTATAAAGTAAAAGTGAGCGGTAAGAGAGATAGGGGGAGGCCTCGAGTGACCTTCGAAAACACAGTAGCTGTGATACTGGAAGAAGGTCACGTAAAAAGCATGAGGACCTCCCGAAGGGCATGTATGAAGAGGGTAACATCTGTGGCCGAGGCGAAAGAGGTATGCAGGGACCGTAGCGTTTGGCGCTCCATCGTCTCTGGCTACCCCGCAAGGGATATGGAGTGAAGCTAAATAATATATATATATAAATAATACTAAAGCAATGAAACTCAACATTATCACTAATCCAAAAACCGATTCCATTGTTAAGTATTTTTAAAATTTGTAAGGTATTTTTGTTTTTATAGACTGACGTGATACAATGATTTCCAATTCATTATATATCTATTTGTATTTGAAAATTATTTAAAACTTTGTCAAACCACTTTTTAATAATCAAAATATTTTTTTGTGAAGGTTACTGAGGCAATATATAAGAATGTACTTTCTTAAAGAATATATATTTAAAAACAATAAATATTGCTACTTAAAATTAAATAGAAACTAGAACTAGTTCAAAATCCCCAGATACAACGTAATGTCCTTCACACCTCCTGTCCTTCAAGGGTATCAAACATTTGCAATTCCCCACATTTGTAAATGTAAAAACAACCACTTACCAGCTTAAGGATGGTCTGTTTGTTTGTCTCTCTCTAATCATAATTTAATGTTTTACAACCATAATAGACATGAAATAGCAGACAGGTAATGTAAACTTTACTATACTGACGCCTCAAGCCTCGTACTAAATGACTTTGTAAACTGTATTAATACAACGGGGATATATCCTCACTGTTCTAAATTGTATTTTCATAGAGAATAATGAACTAAATTAGTTAGTAAAACTATTTCAACAACAACTAACTACACAATACAAACTACCTGAAACTACAGGGTTGACGGTTCCGGCTGATACTACCACCAACATTTAACTGTCAGATTGGTTCTGAAGAGTTTAATTGATTTAATAAATTATTTGCCTTGTTAAATTATAATGGACCGCACAATCAACTTAGCGAAATATTAAGTATATTGCATGGAACAATTTAATAGTATCTAAAATTAACAACCCTAATAACAGATTGATAATTTGCTTTTATATCATTGGAATGCTAACTTTAGCGTTATTTATTAAGGTAATGATTAATTGAGATAAATCGATGACTATGAGAAAATGTTTAAAATAATCACTTTTAGATTTATATATATATAGTTTCAGTTTAAATAAATATAGAATTTTACATTACGGTCCCGTAGAATACCGTAACACCAAATACTACGAAAATAACTAAAAAAGATGAGCCGTAATAGCGCATGTAATTTTCTTGCTTTTGCAAAGACGGACGAGCTGAGTTTGCCTGTGAGAGTTGAGGGATGAGGGTTCCATTAGAGCTTTTTATCTGATATTATAACATAGGTATATTGTTAATCAGTCAGTTCTGACACTTGTTAAGGAACAAGTTACAATTTTTACTTTTATATAACTAATTGTGATGGGGTTCACATTTAGTTTTCTCAGCAGTTAAGAACAATGTTATTTATATCAATCCAATGAAGATCACGTTACAGAGCACTGTTTACCACATTATAATTAGTTTAATTACACTCAATTACAAATAAAATAATGGGGTATTTTCAGCAAAAAGTACTTTTTACGAAAATACACAAACAGTCACCAGTGACTCCGAGAATATAGAGAAAAGAAGAACTTTCCAAACATATCACAAATATCAGTTAAGAGCTAATCAATTGATTGTAACATAAAACAGACAAGTTGTTTAAATGTAAGCTGTTTCAATACTTAGTTGGAAATGTCTACACATGGCATCATATGTAGTAAAGTAGAAGGCAAGTACTCTAGTCAAGCCGGATCTCGCTTTCGTTCGAGTCGCTATTACAATTGAGGTTAACGTTAGTTAAGGAAGTAAATAAAGCTATATCTAAACTTAAAATCTATGGTAGGATCAATTCGTGAGAATAATAAACTTTTATGATATATATATCTAAAATTTCGTAGTAAGGTATCTTATCTTTAATATTACTATCGACAAAGACGAATATATTATAGTTTTCTAAGTTTATTTAACATGATCATAGTATTGATACATTTATATTTGTAAAAAATAATAACACCTGATTTTATGACTCTCGCTTTTTTAATATGTTAGGTTGTGATGTATGAATCTTTTAAATAAATGTATAAAACATATTTCCTTCTTTTTAGTATTTCCCGATAGCTATATAAAAACATGTAAGTTTAAAAAGAACATCCTTATATGTGTTGTTTAGCATTATAAATATTTTTACCAGCAAATACGACTATTGTATTTTTGTACTTTAATGAAGGAAATTTCTCAAAACAAATAATATCCGTTGTGTATACTACTAATAACTCATTACTATTATTCAACAATCTACATGTCAACTAGTAATTTATTAAAAATAAAATATTTTTTTAAATGCTTTGGCATTCTTATCTTTAGATACTTTACTTCTTTAATGATTTAGAAGCTCATTAACACCTAAATATTTTATTACCCTGGTGGGCTTCTTCTGAAAATGATAACAAAAGATACATTGTATGCATCAAGTTTTCACTAATGACGTTCGGTAACTTGATGAAGAAATAGGTCAATCAATGACCATAATTAATATAATACTTGGACAAGCAATAACTGTAAGAATAATTACAATGTTCGACCTGGGATTTGAACTGAGTACTTCTTGGTCATAAACAACGCATTTTAGACTTTTAACATGTAATATCCTGGTGCAGGTTTATTTATGATTGTTCTTATATCAATTTACAGAAAATAAGGTATTGATCGTGAATAAATATTTAAATATTTTAGAGTCTTACACTTTAATGATTTTGATTCGAATTTGAAAGTATAATTTGCTGACAACCCTTTATACAACATATTATAAACGGGAAATACCTACAATTTCAATTAAACCATATTTTATAAGTCAAGATAACCAAACTTATAAATATAAGCCGACTTCATGCTACGTTTAATTCAATAGTTATTAAATTTCTATAAATCTCAAGTTAAAAGATATAGAAAACAAGAATCATTGCAATCTATCAGGGATAGGGACAGCGACAATGTGATTACCTTGAAAAGGTTTTTTAGATCAAGTAGTCGTTCGTCGTTCATGAGTTTGAATAAAAGTATAAACAAATTGTAAAATTTATATAAATCAATAAAATATCCTAGTATCAACAAATTAGTTATAAGTATATATTTTTGTACATTGTGTAATTGCAGAAGACATTATAAAAGTGAACACACAAAAGTAATAAAAATATATTTTAAGAATATGTGTAAAAAATACTGTAGTTTAAAATGAGCATTTTAATTCCTGTATTCACGAAACATTAACTTTATTTACATTAAGCTGATCCTACACGTTACAGTAAAAAACAAATGAAGATCTTACGCAAATATTGTATTTGTAACTCAATTGTACTCAATGTGCAATTGTGCAATTGTACTCTTTCATGAATAATTATATATAAAGTAATGGATATAGTTCATAAGAGCTTATTAAAAATAAACAGATATTAATTGAACCAAACCTATTGAGACGACAGCAGAAAACTAGAAAATTGAAAAAGTTATTGTTTGCTACTCTACCCATATAATATTCAATTTAACATTTATAATAATATTTGAAATTTCTTATCTTATTAAAAAGTTTTAATCATAAACTCGATTTTTTTCAGACAAGTATTAAAATTTATGATTTGTTCAATAGAAATATAACTTAAGACTTATGAGGGAATTTTATTGATTTAGTTTGACATATGGTAAATTTCTTATAAATAACTTAAGTATTGTTGTCTTGTGTCTTAAATTTCTTCTTCTGTCTTAAATTTCTTATAAATAACTTAAGTCTGTCTTCGTGAAGCTGACTGATGGTGTAATCTTTATATAGTCGCTCTACATATCTCATCGGGTCATTAAAAATGTTCTCAAGCGAGAACTCAAGGCTATGAGTGCGGGTTCGGGAGGGGGGAGGTATTTGGCCAATGATTGTAGATTGTAACATCAATGCTTAATTCCAAACCTTTTTGTCTTTCCCTGTTTAATCTCTGGTTGTGGGTATCAACTCTATCTCTCAAGAATGGCAATGGTCTTGCCAATGTTCTGTAAGGTTACATGTCTATAGATGACGGTAAGTACTCGTAGCAATACACCTACTTAATTGTTGTATTATCAATTTAATTGAAATTTATTTTATTTTGTATTTGTAATCATTTACTGACAATAATGAATATCACATTTTTGTTTTGTCCATAGCAAGGGTGATAATTTATAATTATAAAATTTTTGTTACGGTACAAAAAACATATTTCAAGGTAAAAGTATAATACATAAAGAACAGATTTAAAGAAAATACAAGAAAAATTGCCAAAAGAAAGTGATTAGACTATTTTAAAATATTATATTATAGGGCTGAGAAGTATCGAACACCATTTGTTAATACAAAGCGACAGTGTATGTAAGCAAGAGACTTACTTATTTGTTTTATTAATCGTGTTTTCTTGATAACACTAGACTATAGATTTTGCAAACAAATGATTTAAAACAGACATTGATATTTTTATTCGACGATTCTTTTCTTTATTAGATAATTTGATATAAACCGTCATCATCTAATGCTAGTAATTCTAAATAAATATAATGGAGCTTACACGTTACAATGTTTTCATAAGAGCTCAAGGATGAAGGCGAAGGTCTAGGGATGCGTTAATTCAATGTCCGATATTGTGTTTCAAGGGTGAGTACAATTTTTTGTGTTTCTATAAACTCGCTATAAATATTGAGCGGGAAAAAATGATTAAACACTGTTTTAAACCGTGTTACAAGAAATAATATAAATCTAAAGAATTTAAATGTTCATTGAATTGGCAATGCTTTTTTATGCAAGATTAAAATACATTTATTTAATTGTCTTACTTGTAATCTTGATCTAGGATTGATCTAGGAATTTATTCTATTAAGAGAAAACAGGTTAAAAAAATTACAGAGACAAGCTAAGATCATATTCTTTAGTAATATCTATATATACTTATAAACTTCAACAATATTTTGAGAATGAACATCTGGTGTAAGAGAAACTCTTATTTTATTTATCCCCAAAACTAATATCAAATACTCATGAAGCGATGATCGATTGGTGGTGAATGTTGCTGTCCTGTTATTATGGTAATCTGATACTATATTAACAAGGACTCAGACTACATCAAAATGATATGAAATAACTATTCCTTAATATAATAATTGATAATAAATAAATTTACTCACCATTGAGTTGCATATACACATCAAATCGCTAGTGGCTAAGTATATTAAAAGTATTTATAGTATTTTGTGAGCAAATAGATTTTCCTGACCTTTTTTACACTAACCATTACTAGCAATATATGAAATATACATAATAATAAAACGATTATTAATATTAACATTTTTAACAATTGATTACCAATATTTTTAGATGCAAAACTAACGTGATAGACACAGTAGGACACAGGGCATGACACGTTGCTCGCTATACAAATGAGGTTAAAGCATAACAAAGTGGATAGGCCGTATAAGAAAAGGCTAGACCCCAAGCTCGCTGGATCGATGATATACCCAAAATAGCGGGACGAGATGAGAGAGGAGAAAAAAAGACTTTGGAAGAAAGAAAGTTTGGAGGACGTCTATACCCGTAAAGAGCCATGACATATGTATCCGCCACATTTTTATTGTACTATTTTTTATATATCTTGTAATGTATATGTCTTGGAAATAAAAGGCTTAGATTATTATTAATAGAGGTAATGAGATGTGGACGAAAAACAAGCCCACAATTAAAATTTCAATCACAGCTTAGATAAACTATAATATAACTATTTTATAAGTATAATCTATAAAATAATTATTTTATAAGTATATGGTTCATACTACGCTAGCACTTTTAAAAAATATAATATTACTAACTTTTGCCAGTTGTTTCGGCCTGAAGTATGTAAAACAGTTGTTACGTCGGACGGAGGTCTAAAAGTTTTTTCTAAACCTCAAGAATAGCATTACATGTACGTAAAGTTTTCTCCTGAAAATGTGTGTGCGGTATTTTAAGATGGTCAAGATCATGAAAGAATATATAATATGATCAACAAATTCAAACAATATTAACATCGAGGTTCCATTCCAAACTAAAAAGTTTTGGCGTGAGGGAAATAATAACAAATATAGTAATGTTATATTAATGTTCAATATAAATTTATATAACATATATATATAATAACAATAAAGTGATTTTTATATATTTATATTGATAATTATTTTATTATGTCATCACTGACCGGAACTAGATACATACAATAACGTAATGAATACATTTTTATTATTATTATAAATATATTGAAATATGCCAAACCTGTCATTTACATATCTCAAAAACCCCTAAGCTTACGGATGAAAGTCTTTTATAAATACGTCTTTTGTAAATATTCCCATATTCGTTCAAACATCTCGTACACACTACACTAATCTCCTAATCTTAGTATACTCATGAGGACTCTTCGGTATTAAGATATGGGGAAATGATGTCGAAAATTGCTCTTAAATGTAGTAGAAAATCTTGTCTTTTATAAATTGCCCTTTTGTATATACAAACTTGTTAATAAATTTAATAATTCCTAGGTTAAATTTCTCTTTTTAATAGTATTATTATATATTTATCTATTTAGTAGGTATCTCTATTATATTGTCTTTTATAATATATTATTATTTATTATTATTTTTTTTTAGCTTCACGCCATATCCCTTGCGGGGTAGCCAGAGACGACGGAGCGCCAATCGTTACGGTCCCTTCACTTGTTCTATTATCTTACCATTCACGTTGATCTTACATTCTGTTCTTTCTTCATTTCTTTCAAATATCAGAACCTTCGTCTTATCTGCATTCAGGTTTAGAAGATTATTTTTTTCATTCAGGTTTAGAAGGTTTAGATGATGCAATGAGCACTGCATCATCTGCATAAAGCAACAAATTGACCTTAAGGTCACCTACTTTCACTCCCATGTCACTATCTTTTACGTCTTGGAGACAACTATCCAAATACAAGTTGAACAACCAAGCTGGCATAGCGCAACCTTGCTTAACACCCGATTGGATGTCCAACCAGGGCGACATGTCAGCTCCTACTCGCACACAGGGTGAGTGATCTCTGTAAAAAGACTTTACAGCCTGTAGCAAGGGTCCGCTCACATTGTATCGGGACAGTATCTCCCATAATTTCTTCCTCACAACCCTGTCAAACGCCTTGTCCAAATCCACAAAAGCACTGAAAACCTTTTGGTTTATGGCCAAAAACTTTTCCGTGATCATGCGGAGGGAAAAGATCTGATCTATACACCCTCTTCCAGGTCTAAAACCTCCTTGGGCCTCCCACAACAGCCTTTCAGATCTCTCTTGCATTTTTCTCGCTTTACTTTATATTGGGATATTATAATTGTATTCAAACCAAATCTAAATCGTTCTATATGAATCTATTTGGACAAGCACCTAAATTGTTTATGAATAAAATTAGTATGTAAATTATCTTGGTTATAATTAGGGTAGAAAGTTTTAAAAAGGAACGTAATATTAATAAAATTTTACCATGTAGTTAACGAAGCATATCTGAGCTTTTATTTATGTTTACTGTGGGACCTCTTTAATGTAACAAATGTTGCATTTTTAATTTTATATTTATTTAAGTTAAGTAAAATAATATATAAAATATTAGAAAAAATATTTTATATAAATTTATACGACAACCAATTTTATAAGTTAAAATATACACAAATCTTACGATACAGCTATGGATTATTTAAATTTATAACATTATACAGTTGGATTTAACAAATTGAATAGAACTAGTTACAAAGGTGAGATTTAGGAAATGAGAGGCACACTGGTGTTTAATTGCATACGTAACGCCTTCATAACAAGCTTCTATTAAGTATTGTTTAACATTTCAATTGAGAATAACTTGATAATGCAATCAATTACATTATCTGGAACTATATTGGATATAAATAGATGATGAATTATGTTTATGAAATACGTAATTGTGTCTTCAATCATTTTAGTTCTGTCAGATCTAATTATAATTCATTGTTGGCTTATGAAATAAATAGCTATTTTTATAATCAATTGCTATTTATTGTTTAATTAACCTTTTTTAACTTGAAAACACAAATTGTTTAAAGCGAAAGTAAACAACTCCATTCTAAAAAAAATACGTTACTCAGTTTAGGTTTAAAATTGTTCAGTGAATATTTTTGCCCCTAAATTAGTAAGAGTCTTATAGAGATTATTAATTAACATTCAAGTATGTAATGAGAATCGTTTATGAATTGTTAACGATAGCGTGGAATCTTAACTATTACTGGTATATGTTCAAAACTTATTTGAAATGTTTGTCGAAAATTAATATAGAATTACAAGAGGTTACGGAGTTAGATGAACCCAGAATGCGTATGTATACAAAATGAACAGTTTTGTTACCTATTAAGCAAATAAAAAAATACTCAGACACATCACAATCTAATTATAGGAACAAACATACAAAGTAATGTTTTTCTGTACATTTATCTATTATGTATTAGAACCATATTCATTAATCATATATTAAACCACGTTCAGTAAAGATCAAAAGTGTTTATACCTTTAATATGTGCAGTTAATAAAAGCGTATTCAAAAAGGTTTCAACAATACTATTGGATTAGTTGTTTATTTAAAATTAAATTAAATTATAAAAACAATTAACAATTTATATTTACATATTACAGCTAAGATTTAGAAAAACTAAATAACCTAATTACTTGGAATATAATTTATTTTAGGGGAAACGTTATTAATATGGTTATGATTGAGAAAATCTTTCTAATAATTATAATGACTCCATTTACAAACACCACTAAACATAATCTACATACTTTTTAATTAAATTAACATCTTTGATCATATTTATAAACATATACATATATATAATCTAGAACCTCGTCACAAATAGAATCTCAACTATCATTTTATAACATATAATCTACTAATTATTCAAGAAGTTAAATTTCTTACAATTTACTTTAATTCACTGTATACAATATTGGTCGTTCGGGACAAAAGACTAATTTAGGTATCAGCTATTACGGACATGTGGTAACAAAAATATCTGACCCTAAAAATGAGCTTCATCATGACAAAATTGGTAACAGTATTACGGTTCGGCTTTAAAGGAAATGCTTTATTTTTATTAAAACCGAAAAGGGAAAGGAAACTAAATAACCATATTCATGATTCGACATATGAGAGTTTTTGGTTATTTATCTTATGATTACTTCAAACAGATGTACGGAACGACTTTTAAATAAAACAGAATATAAATAAATAAGTTACATAATAATTTCGATCAAAGGCGCGATATTTAATAATTATCACAAACGGCTCAAAGCCGCGGCACCACAAAGGCAAATATAACGAATTTCAATAGCCGATGTTGATATTTTTTATAATTATAAAATTTATTTTGAGTAAAATATTTATTATGAAACCACTGACTTATTAAGATGGTTGTTTTAACTTTGAATGTTTGTTTATTATTATTTTATAATATTAAGTACAAATAATTTGTTTAAAAAAATATATATTAAATTATTTAGAGCTTAAGACATGTAAAAGTTTAGATTTAACAGACGGCTTCCAATATATACATCAAAGTACCAATTATAGCAATTCATTTTAGGAAATATTATATTTATATCCCTCGAAAATTTATATAATAAGCAATGGATGTCGTATCAAATTCTCAATGGTATGGTATGTATGAATGGATGTATGTATTTACAAATTTATTAAAAAAACTAAATTGGAGAATTATCACTGGTTTATGGTATAAATATTCAGTACAGACTGTGATGCACACAAGGAATTCATAGCATAGTGACTGAACCCACGACCTTTTGCCCATCAATGACAAGCTCACCACTATTGCATATATACTTATCACGTTATAAAGTTTAACAGATTTTTAATATTAATTCATTAAATGACAATAATTTATTTTCTTCTTAACATAATTTACACATACAAATACCAAACACACGCTCACACACATTCAATTACATTTCAATTTTGTGGCAAAAACAAACCATCTACATACACACGTGATGTGACAGGAAGCAAAA
This sequence comes from Melinaea menophilus ssp. n. AW-2005, assembly GCA_918358695.1. Classification (NCBI taxonomy): domain Eukaryota; kingdom Metazoa; phylum Arthropoda; class Insecta; order Lepidoptera; family Nymphalidae; genus Melinaea; species Melinaea menophilus. Next base: position 10,111,735 of record OU911057.1, on the reverse strand, counting down.
ACGGTTTGTCACGACCCTTTGAGGAAATTGCGAGGTAAAAGAAAAGTCGAAGCAAATTATATGTATATTTCACAGTCAAATGTAGTATCAGGTGGTTTATTAGATGCCAACACTGTTGTAAAACGTGATACATATATAAATAATAAAATAATAAATGTACAGCATTACTTTTTATTTGTTTTCATGGTATATAAAATATCGATTGAATCAGAGGAAAAAATGTTATAGGTTTAAAACATTATTGTTTCTCAACTAGGGCGCAGTCAATAATTGTGTACTACGAACTGCTCGTTATTTTAATCCTCTCTAACATTATTTGAAGTGTCTTTACATATTTAGCAATGTTCAAACAATGAATTCTACTATAATAATAATGTTTACTTTATACTATTGCGGTTTCTATTTGTATTTTTGCAGTAAAAATAACTCACTGACTGACTGAACAAATGACTCTTGTTTGAAAATCTCAAATACAATTAAGTTAAAACCGAATAGTAAATATTTATAATAAGAATGATATCAAAGTCATATCATCTCGAAAGTTTGTAATAAACTTTATTAAGAATCCACGAGTCGAAGTCCGACTTAAGATATAATATATTTGAGTGCTGTTTAAACTGTAGTACAGTAAAAGTAATTTGAGATAAATTTCGCCATTTCATGAAGCAGACTTATAAATCTTATTAGGAACATTTAACTTGAATGCATTTTGCAAATTGTATATTCGTATGCTATGTTGAACTATTTGAACTGAAAAGATAAAAAAAAACTATTTCTACCAAACACTGATTCTATTATAATCTATCTAATATTTATGATGTATTTTTTTTTTGTAAACTGACGTGATACAAACATTTCCAATTCATTATATATCTATTTTTTTTAACAATCAAAGTATTTTTTATGTGAACTGAGACAATACATAAGACATATTTAAGAATATGCTTTCCTAAATATATTTCAGAATACTAAATATTGCTTACTTAAAATTAAATAGAAACTAGAACTAGTTCAAAATCCTCTACCCCAGATACAACGTAATCTCCTTCATGCCTCCTGTCCTTCAAGGGTATCAAACATTTGCAATTCCCCACATTTGCAAATGTCCAAACAACCACCAGACTTACCAGCTTGAGGATTGTCTGTTTGTTTGTCTCTAATCATAAGAGATATAAAATAGCAGACAGGTAATGTAAACTTCACTGTATTGTGTGCTATATGCCTCGTACTAAATGACTTTGTAAACTGTATTAATACAACGGGGATATATCCTCATTGTTCTAAATTTTATTGTCATAGAGAATAATGAACTAAATTAGTTAGTAAAACTATTTCAACAACAACTAACTACACAATAAACTACCTGAAACTACAGGGTTGACGGCTCCAGCCGATAGTAGTACCAACTTTTAACCGTCAGATTGGTTCTGAAGAGTTTAATTGATTTAATAAATTATTAGCCTTGTTAAATTATAATGGACGGCATAATCAACTTAGAAAATTATTAAGTATATTGCATGGAACAATTTAGAAGTATTTAAAATTAACAACCGTAATAACAGATCGATAATTGCTATATAATACAAATATATATTTGGAATGCAGACTTTTGCGGTATTTATTAAGGTAATGATTAATTTAAATAAATCGATGACTACGACAAAATATTTTTTAAACGACGTCACGCGCCGAGTCTGCAAGAGGCACTTTAATATTTTTATCATAATATATAGATTCATGAATTTATTCCGCAATATTGTTATATAAACTGTTAACATATATAAAAATCAAGATTTTTGTGTGTTATAATATGTCACCAGGTCGCTTTTCTCTACTAAAGGTCATTTTTCTTTTTTTTATGTTTATAAGATCATAAAAAAAACTTTCATCACGTTGGAAAAAAGCCGATAGGGGTTGAGTTGCACGGTTGATCCATACAATGCAAATATTCGTTTTCTTTATCATATCATATTTTAAAAATTGTAAATTGTTAAGGAACAAGCTACAATTTTTACTTTTACATCAGGAATTGTGATGGAGTTCACGTTTAGTTTTCTTAGCATTTACCTTAACTCTTTAATGATTTCAAAGCTCATTAACATCTAAATACTTTATTCCAAAAAGCCCACCAAGCCAAGCCACTTTTTGGAAAGTGATGACACAAGATACGTTGTATGCACCAAGTTTTCACTAATGATATTTGGTTGCCTCACGAAAAGATAGGTTAATCAAAGACCATAATGAAACTAATGCATGGCCCGGACAATAACTTCAAGAATAATTCGATTGATCGATTGACGATTGTTCGTTTTAAACTCAGTACACGTTGGCCATAAACAATATATTTCAACCTTTTACCATTTAACAAACTGTAAATACTATAATTCCTTCTCGCAATTTATTGTTACTACAAAACATACAATATCCATGATTAGCATGATTTTGATTCGAATTGGAAAGTTTATTTTCTGACAACCCTTTATACAACTTATTATAACCGAAAAATACCTACACTTTCAATAAACCATATTTTATAAGTCAAGATTACCAAACTATCATAAATATAAACAGACTTCATGCTACGTTTAGTTCAATAGGTATTAAATTTTTTGCAATCGTAAGTTAAAAGATATAGAAAACCAAGAATCATTGCAATCTGTCAGGGACAGGGATAAGTTATTTCGATCATAATCAGGGATAAGTTATTTATTGTATAATTGCATCAGACAATATAAAAGTGAACATAAAACAATAAAAATATGTTTTAAGAGTATGCGTAATAAAATACTTTTGTTTAAAATGAGCATTTTAATTCCTGTATTCACGAAACATTAACTTTATTACATTACGTTATAGTAAAAAACAAATGAAGATCTTACACAATTATTTGAGGTAAAAAAATCTTTTTATTGTTAATAATATATTTTAAGTACTATATAAATGACAAGTGAGTCATCTTTAAGATTTATTTCTAGTCTATTAGTTAACAGAAGTCCTTATAGAATAAATTTTAAGCGAAGACCTTGTTCGTAATCTACTCATCTACTCATGCAATGGTAATATTAATCAACGTAATAATAGAACGACGGTAATGGCTAGTTTGTGAAACTCCTTATTAACTACACGATGAGTATTTGAATTTAGCTTATTATGAAAATTTATTATAAAATTGTCTGTAATTCTTTTCTAATATTTCCTGTAGTTTTTAATTCTACTTTTACTTTGAAATATGTTTTTTGTATAGTAACAAATCTTATAATTATAAATTATTACCCTTTGCTGTGGAAAAACAAAAATTTGATATTCATTATTGTCAATAAATGATTAAAAACACAACATAAAATACCTAAATTTGAAATAAATTAATATTAAAAACAATTAAGTAAGTGTATTGCTAGTTACCGTCATCTATAGAAATGTAACCTTAAAGAATATTGGCAACACCGTTGCCTTTCTTGAAAGATTTAGTTGATTGACACCCGCAACCCGAAATTTAGATAGGAAAAGAGAAAGATTTGGAATTAAGCATTGATGTTACAATCTACAATCATTGACAGTGGCCCTATATTACTCACACCTGAATCCGTACTCATAACCTTCAGTTCTCACATGAGAACATTTTTAATTACCCAATAAGATGTGTAGAGCGATTATATGTAGATCACTACCGTCAGTCAGCTTCACGAAGACACACATCACATTACATTGTAATATAACATGGTCATTTAAACAACACTTAAGTTATGCATTCAAAGAATTTCATAATTCACTATTTGAATAGAATATAAAGGAATAATATTTGACGTATCGTTATAAGAATATTAAGTTCCATGTAGAGTTATCGCGAATTCCACTTTTAAAGTTAAATGCTTTTGCTGTCTCGAAGAGAGTGTATCGTTTTAGACTCTCAGGACGATTGAGTATCGCTTAAATGAACGACAATAAAGATATTCTCGTACTATCTATTTTGGACTAAATTAGATTTAGCTTACCGCTTACTGTTATTTATTATTTCAACCGTTAGCTACTTTATTCAGTTCGCTCACTTTGCCAAATATATCTGTCATGACAATAAAGACGCATTTTTACGAATTCATGTAGTTCTTATGAAAGTTATAAATTTAATTAAAACAGTTCGGTCTGGGCTAAACGAAGTTTAATCTTTAGCTCTTATAAAATCTGGAACTTTAGCTTTAGCTTTAGCTTTAGCGACTTTAGCGACTTTAGCGACTTGGTAGTTGGAGTATTTTGAACAGATGTAGTCTTGTTGTAATATTTATGGTATATATTTCCATAACTTTTGAAATTATTATTATTCTACTGAGTGTACGTAGTACATTCACACAAAGTACGTTGTAAATACAACTTTAACAAAATATACAATTTATTAGGTTGATATATCGAAATTATTTAAACTAAACATTTCAAGCGTGTAAATTTCAGACCAGTTTTGTTTCTCTTTCACTTTCAATTATTCACCTCATAAACTTATAGAAAAAGACAACAAGAAAAATTATAATCATTATTATATTTTGTAATGCCATTATCCCACTTCTATTACTTAGGCTATAGCGTAATATTTCATATTTTATTGATAGCATAATACTGAATCAAAATTATATGATTTTTTTTTGAACATGGCTTTTGAGCTAAATTATACAAACGATTAATGATATAAACAAATACAATAAAATTTTCAAGTAACAAATATTTAGAATATTAGATAAAGTAATTAAAAAACTAGATAGACATTTAAATACGTCTAGTACTATTCACAACGAATTAACTTGTATAGTTTTTGCGACTACAAATTGACAGTGTATGTGTATGTGTATGTAAGCAAGAAACTTACCTATTTGCTTTATTAAATGTGTTTTCTTGATAACACTACACTATAGATTTTGCAAACAAATGATTTAAAAGACACATTGATATTCTTATTTAAGAATTCTTTTCTTTATTGGGTAATTTATATTGATATAAACCGTCATCGTCTAATGCTAGTAATTCTAAATAAATATAATGGCTTACACGTTACATGTTTTGATAAGAGCTCAAGGGTGAAGGCGAAGGTCTAGGGATGCGTTAATTCAATGTCGGATTTTGTGTTTTAAAAGTGAGTGCTATTTTTCATATTTCGGTAGAGTCGCTATAAATATAGAGAAGAATAAAATTATAAGACACCGTTTTAAACCACATTATTGAAAATAATATCAAGTTCTTACAAATTACAAACTCGTACAAGAAACTTAAGTGGCAGTTATTTCTGGATCACGAAACAGAATATTTTCAACTTTTCTTAATGGATTTAGAACATTTCCCTTATCTGAAGAATTTAAATGTTTATTTAATTGGCAATATTATAAAAGAATAATCTAAATTTATTTATATGCCTTACTTGTAAGTGATCTAGGAATTTATTTTATTAGGAGAAAACAGGTTAAAAAATTTGCAGAGGCAGGCTAACATCATATTCTTTAGTAATATCTATATATACTTAAAAGCTTCAACAATATTTTGAGAATGAACATCTGGTGTAAGAGAAACTCTTATTTTGTTTATCCCCAAAACTAACATCAAATACTCATGAAGCGATGATCGATTGCTTTCGAATGTTGCTGTCCTGTTATTATGGTAATCTGATACTATATTAACAAGGGCTCAGACTACATCAAAATGATATGAAATAACTATTCTTTAATATAATAATTAACAATAAATAAACTTACTAACCATTGGGTTGCATATAGAATGATCATAATTCACATCAAATCGCTAGTGGCAAATAGTAGAAGTATTTATAGTATTCTGTCGGCAAATAGATATTCCTGACCCTTTTTTACACTAACTATTACTAAAAATATAATAAGTGTATATAAAAGAGTTAAATACTAAAACGGTTATTAATATTAACATTTTATTTTACTAATAGGCAAACTGAATAGCAATATTTTTAGACGCAAAACTAACGTGATAGACGCAGTAACACACATACACGATATAAGTGAAGACGGACAGGACACGTTGCTCGCTATCCTGATGAGAGAAAATCAAATCATAACGAAGCGGAAAGGCCTTGTAAGAAAACGCTGGACCCCTAGCTTGCTAGATCGACGATATACCCAAAGTAGCGGAGCAAAATGAGAAACGAGAAAAGTAGACAAAAGTGTGCCCCCATTTTCGGAGGACGTATATACCCATACGCCCTGTATGATATATGTATCCGTAACATTTTGATTGTACATTTTATATGTATATTGTAATGTATATGTATTGGAAACAACAGGCTTTAATTATTATTAATAGCGGTAATGAGATGTGGACGAATAATTAACCCACAACTTAAATTTCAATGCTTTTCATTTTATTCAAAGCTTAGGTCCACATTTCAAATATAAATATTTTGTAAGTATATGGTTTATAGTAGCACTTCTAACTTTTGCCAGTTGTTTCGGTCTGAAGTAGGTATATAAGACAGTTGTTACGTCTGACGGAGGTCTAAAAGTTTTTTCTAAACCTCAAGAATAGCATTATAGTATGTAGGTAAAGTTTTCCATTGAAAACGTTTGTGCGGTAATTTACGATGGTAAAGATCATGAAACAATATATAATATGATCAACATATTCAAACATTATTATCATCGAGGTTCCATTCCAAAGAAAAAAGTTTTGGCGTGACGGAAATAATAACAAATATAGTATGTAATAAATATAATATGTCATGACTGAACTGAAGTACAACACCTAAGCTTACGAGTAAAGATCTCTTATAACCACATCTTCTGTTAATATTCACACATTCGTTTAAATATCTCGTACACGCTACACTAATCTCCTAATCTTAGTATATTCATGAGGACTCCTCGGTATTAAGATGCGGTGAAATGATGTCGAAAATTGCTCTTATATTTAGTGGAATATCTTGTCTTTAATAAACTGCACTTTTGTATTTAGATACTTGTTAATAAATATAATATTTCTTAGATTAAATTTATCTTTTTATTAGTATTATTATAATATGTTTTTTTTATTTGATAATATATTTATTTTATATTAGGATATAATCATTGTATTTAAACCATGCCTAAATGGGTTTTATACGAATCTATTTGGACAAGCACCTAAATTATTTATGAACAAAATTAGTATGTAAATTACCTTGGTCATAATTAGGGTAGAAAGGTTTTTAAAAGGAACGTAATATCAATAAAACTTTACCATGCAGTTAACGAAGCATATCTGAGCTCTTATTTACGTTTACTGTGGGACCTCATTAATGTAATTAATGTTCCATGGATGTTTAATATAGATGTTTATATATATATATCATCATCATCATCATATATTCTTTAAATTTATTTCATATTCTAATAAATTTATGTTACATTCATTTCCTATCAATCAATTTATGCTACAGTAAGTTACATCCATAAATATTTAGTAATTAATTTTTGTATTTTATATTTATTTAAGTTTAATCAAACTAAAAAATAATATATACAATAAAACAACGTGATATTAGAAAAAATATTTTATATAAATTTATACGACAACCAACTTTAATATTTAAACTATACACAAATCTTACGATACGGGTATGGAGTATTTAAATTTACAACATTATACAGTTGGATTTAACAAATTGAATATTGAACTTGAACTATTTACAAAGGTCAGATTTAGGAAATGAGAGGCACCCTAAAAATAACAAGATTCTATTAAGTATTATTAAACATTTCAATTGAGAATAACTTGATAATGCAATCAATTACATTGTCTGGAACTATCTCGGATATAAATAGATGATAAATTATGTTTACGAAATACGTAATTGTGTCTTCAATCAATTTTGTTCTGTCAGATCCAATTATAATTCATTGTTGGCTTGTGAAATAAATAGCTACTTTCATAATCAACTACTAAGACCTTTCTACAATTACAATTACTATTTATTAATCTTTATCGCTGCCAGGCTGCTTCAAGATTATTTATTTAGTATTGTGTAATGTATTTATGTTATTTAGAATTTAAGAAAAAAAAAAAAAACATATCATGACAATCCCGCTAAGTTCCTGTTGCCAGCTCTTCTCAGGTCTGTGGAAATAATTTTCCGAGCTGGTGGTAGCTTTGACAATGAAAAAATGTTTTGTATGAAACTTATTGTCAATAAAGATTTTGACTTTGACTTTGACTTTGACCTTATTAACTTGAAATCACACATAGTTTAAAGCAAATTAAACTAATCGATTTTAAAGAAAAATATGTTAGTCAGTTTGTTTATGTTTAAAATTGTTCAGTGAATGTTTTTGCCCATACATTAGTAAGAGTCTTATAGAAATAATTAATTAACACTCTAGTATGTAATGAGAACAGTTCATGAAGTATAAACGATAGCGTGGAATCTTAACCATTACTGGTATATGTTCAAAACTTATTTGAAATGTAGGTCGAGAATTAATATAGAATTTCAGGGGTTACAGAGTTAGCTGTATCCAGAATGCGTTGTATGCTATACAAAATGAAAAATTTTATAATATATTGAGCAATACAAAACAACTCAGCCGACACTTCAGAAGCTGTTTATGGAATGCCTAACAAACGTACAAAGAAATGTTAAACTGTACATATATATATTATGTATTAGAACCATATCCATTAACCATATTTTAACCCATGGTCAGTAAAGTTCAAAAGCTTTCATATCTTTTAATATGTGCAGTTAATAAAAGCTTGTTCAAAAAGGTATTGTTAAACAATACTATTGGATTAGTTATTTATTTAAAATTAAATAAAATTTTAAGGAAAATTAATAATTTATGTTTATTACAGCTAAGATTTAGAAAAACTAAATAACCTAATTACTTGGAATATAATTTATTTTAGGGGAAACGTTATTAATACGGTTATGATTGAGAAAATGTTTCTAATAATTATAATGACTCCATTTATAAACAACACTAAACGTAATCTACATATTTATAATTTTACGCATTTACAAATATACACACATATATATATATATATATATATATATATAGGTTCTAGATTATATATATGTTATCTAGAACCTCGTCACAAATAGAATATCAACTATCATTTTATAACATATAATTTCTTTCTACTAATTACTCAAGAAAATTAAAAAAAAATTACCATTTATTAAGAAATATTTTATATGAAGTGCTTTAATTCCCTTATTATTTATGTACATAAAGCATAATTAAGTGGGATAAAAATCCAATTAAGTGATTTTTAATTCTCGCCAATATCAATTTTAAAAATCATTCGATTGGACTGTGACATACTCGTATAAACACTAATTCACTATTTACTATTTACAAATCTATAGAATCACAGCTCCTGATTGATTTTATTTTCACAGCGTGAAAGTCTGGTATACGAGGGTCAAACTGAAAGTTCTAAGAAAATCAAAAACTATGCATTCTAGCAAGTTATTAGTTTTATTGTAACTTTTCAAAATAGCGTCCATTTATATCAATACATCGCTGCATTCGATGGAACCATTGAGAAAAGCACCTTGCCCACTCGGCCTTAGGGGTCTCTTCGACGGCGTTTTGAAACGCAGCCACTGCTTCTTCGGCGTCTATAAAACGTTTTCCTCGAAGTTTTTCTTTTATTTTCGGAAATAAATAAAAATCGCAGGGTGCGAGGTCGGGGCTATACGGTGGGTGACCCAGTAATTCCACGTCTGAGGTCACCAAATAGTCGATCGTTTGCCTGGTGGTGTGCGACGAGGCATTGTCGTGATGAAGGAGGATCCTGCTGCGAGGTCGTTTCTCTCGAACTTTTTCCAAGACAAGTGGCAAACAATTGTTAGTATATCACTCTGCATTAACCGTTTTCTGATCCTCTAAGACTACTGTCGCGTAATGACCTGTCTTTCCGAAGAACGAGGCCACCATCTTTTTTCCAACACTTCGACCTCTCTTCACTTTAGTTGGCAACTCTTCGGAAGGAAACACCCACTGAACAGACTGTCTTTTGGTTTCCGGATCATAACAGTAAATCCAGCTTTCGTCACCCGTTAGTATGTCGAACACAGCATTTGAGTCACCTCCGTTAAATTTTTGGATCATTTCTCGGCACCAATCAACACGGCGGAGTTTTTGAGCCTCGGTCAAATTATGCGGTATCCAGCGGGCACAAAGCTTCCTGACCGCTAAATGTTCATGGAGGATTTTGTGCACTTGACTTATACCTATGCCTAGACTTGTCTGAATCTGCTGATAGGTCACTCTTTTGTCAGTCTCTATCATACGCCGCACAACACTGATGTTATCTTCAGTCGTCGCTGTAGAAGGCCGTCCTTCACGCAAATCATCGGTGAGATTAGTTCGACCACGTTTGAATTCATTAAACCAGTTGTAAACTGTGGTACGAGATGGGGCTTTATCGTGAAAAGCCAATCGAAGTCTATCATAACTTTCTTGTTGACTTAAATGACATCGAAAGTCATAAAAAATCATTGCACGAAAATTTTCTCGGCTTAAATTCATTCTGACGTGCACAGACAATTTTGAATTTGCCGCCAAATCGTAAAACAAATGACAAATGAATGAAATGTACACTCAATAATATTGGTAAAGAGTTCTATTTTCAAAATTTAAACTATTTTTTTTAATATAATGCTTTTAAGTGGCCAGTTCTAAAAACTTTCAGTTTGGCCCTCGTACTTAATTTAAGGTGAGATCACTTCGGCTTGGATTTGATAGGTTACTCTTTTTTTTCTTTTAACAATTTCGCTGCCACCAGATTTTGAGCCCTGTGTGCTGTTTCAATTTTTCATATAAACGTTTGCATGAAGGCATTTAAATAAACGGAAAAATAGTAAAAAAAATGTTGAGCCAATTAAATACTATAAAAAAATTGACTTTTAATTGCTCCGTACATTCTACGGCCCTGGGGTGAAACACGGGGTGAAACTTGCGTCTCTGTACACGCTACGGAGCTGGCAGTGAAAGTGTTAATGGAAGGGTTGCGGGAATCACTGTCTAAACTAATTTCACTAACGGTTTCAGAATCGGCGTATGACGTGTCGGGGTATGGGTGACGTTCGAGACATTGGATTGGTTTATCGAACGAGCTTTCGAGAGTTCTCATGGGGTAATCATTTGTGTGTGTTTCGCCGCTCCTTCTGGTTGGGTGGGACCGGCGCTCGCAGCATCAAGAGCAGCGCGCGCGCGGCGGCCGGCACGTGCTTGCCCGCGCTTGCTGTCACAACCGACACATCTAGTGCTGCGATACTGATGAGTACAGCATAGTTGTCACGGGGTACTGAAATTAGGACAAAAGGTAAATATTTTGCTGTGACGTCACATTAGACAACAGCTTTAGAAGATGAAAAACGATAACTGTATTAGTTAATCCAAATTTGTTATGGTCAAGGATACAATACCATTTTTTTGTATTATGTTTAACAGAAAACACATTAATTCAAGCGGTTGTATATAATTCAAAACAATTAGGAGCACTTTTAAATGTTTGGTGCAGTGCTTTGCATGAGAGGGAAACCAAACGAATTTTTGGTATGAAAAGTGTTTGTAAGCAAAGTCACATACATTTGTTATTCAGATTATTTCATGCAAAAGGGGAAACGTGTGAACATTTAGGTCTCGTTGACGTTGGAAACAAGATTAAAACGTTGCAACGGGATACAAAATTAGAATAAATTGTAGCAGATTAAGTTTTGCGTATTTAAATTAAACATGCATTTTGGACGGAATAATCTGAAAAGTTATAAACGTGTAGACACACAGCTGGGAAGTTTTAGGTAAACATAATTAAGCGTTGGAAATGATTTATAACATTTATATTGTGTGCGCGGAATATAATAGAGATAGACAGATACATTGCAGGTTCCATTCCGATATAGGTGAAGACTGCCACAGTGCAGTGATTTTCACGTACCTCAAAATAGCCGAATATACAAAGGGTGCCTTAGTTTATATGGAAATACAAAAACTGCGAGAAGATCTTTCTTTAGAGAACGCACTTGGAGCGTAAAAGATAATGAGGCTTAGAATAAAGTTGTGACGCTATATATAAGTTTGTTCGCAGGAATTTTGTCTGATAGCTTGGAGTTCGCCGGAGGAGTAATAGCGGCGGGTCGTTCGCCACTGAAAGTAAACGAATTTGTGAAGCCAAGTAAAATACTAATTGAAACAAATTGATTTTAGAAAAACATTTATTTTATCTTGAATTCAAGTGCCTTTATTAATATTGGAATCAAGTACATATATAAATAATTCATAAAGAAATAATATCTACTAGTACTTTATACTCTATTTTTTTACATTTAGCTATTCATTTTTGTAATATAATTAAAAAATAAAAATATTAAAGATGTTATCAAATGGAATATGACTTATATGTATAATATTAACTGATAACGACTGTTTAAATCGTAGTTGTGGTTGATATTTTCTTCGTAATTTCCTTGGGCAGCAGACGCATATGATTCTAAGGAAGGCTCTGTAACAAAACCGATAATACAGTTATAAAAATACACACATACATCGTATACAGATCGTAAATATATAGTTAAATGTTCTATATCTCTTATATCAGAATATATTTAATAATTTTGGACATACATAATCATGTAATCAATAATATAATTTTAAAAATATTCAAACTGTTACTAAATACAAATATCCTTTTTAAATATAAGATACGTATATGTGTTTAATAATAGATGTACTAAAACCGCCCGTCAGTATCAGTTACCATATGTCACTCTTATATCACGACAAAGATATTAATGATAATGAAATACGTCATAACTATATCATATTATAAAAAGTATACAATGGTACCATATCAATAACAACGACTCTATATTTTCCTAGAAAGACTAAAAGTTAACACTTATTGTATCATCAGGAGGGGATATAAACTAATTTCAGCTGTATTGTCTATAGTTATTAATACTTAATTATAATTACATCTTGATAACGATAGTTTGATATACAGGCACGTTTTAAAGGTTTAGAATTTAGACGGATTAATTAAGCTTTAGTGTAAAGTTGAAGCATCTGAAATCTCTTGGTAATATGTAAGTTTTATAGCAAAATGTTACATACATGAAATATTTAGATTTTCATGCTGGAAAGAATTTAAGTATAACTAATAAACTTTCATGCTACTGAAATAATATAAGTTAGATAATTTTACAGGTTTTTAGCTTTTATACATTTTAAGGACAAGGAAATTAAAATAATATATTATTATAATTATATTTTAATTTAATTTAATATTTGTGTGTTATGTGGCGTCACATAAGACAACAGCTTTAGAAGAGGAAAAACGGTAACTGTATTAGTTAATCCAAATTTGTTATAGTCAAGGATACAATACCATTTTACTGTATTATGATTAACTAATAACATAATTAATCTTTGATATAAATCTCTACAATATTTTAACATTATTATTGAATACTTTAGAAGTAAATCGATAAATCACTATTGACACAAACTTTAACTTAGTCAATTCATTTTAAATTATTATGAAGTACATAATGGAAGTTACTTCGAGAGGTAGACTCCATTAGCATTGTAATATTGTCCTTCCTTCAATGTCCTGAAAATTCGATTATTCCTTAATTTTGACCGACTACATACCAAAAGCAGACATGTTTATACTGCGACACAATTTTTAAATTACGTACCCTTTTTACGTTGAGGGTTTAAAATAATTTAATTTAGAGGGTAAATATTTCGTCCCATTTAATTATAACGACGTCCTTTTATTAATGTTGTTGTCAAACGCTATTTGAACCTAAAATTGTTTTTTTTTAATTTGGGTAGCAGGTGCTTTTTGACAAATTTGTAAATTCTTGTCCAGACTTTAATGCAATAGCTTCTCAATTATTTTGAAAGACAATGAAAGTCAAAACAAAACCGGGAATTACCATAAATTGAGCTCAGCACTATCTGGTTTAGCAAGAGCCTCGAACAACAACACGCTGGTAGGGTGCACTTCGCTTTTAATCAACTTGCCTTCTCATGTAAATATATAAACCACTGTAGTATGGTACATTTGAATATTAAAAAGAGTAGAATTTACACTTATTTATTTGGGAAAAGGGAAAACGAAAAGGTTTTAAACACTTTAAATATATTTAGATTTAGTCGTATATAAAAATGTTTTGCTCTTTGCTCTCGTCATTTTTGTAACTCATCTGAATAAAAAGGCGGCCAATGCGAACGTGCGTCGACCTTAATGTTTAAGAATCAATCATAGGTATTATGTGAGTTAATTCCTTGTATCTGGGCTTATTCCTTATTAGGAGTACATTCAATCCTTATTTACATTCCCAAGTTAAATTCAATACAATTTACTTCAATTCACTGGATATAATATTGGTCGTTCGGGACAAAAAAGACTAATTTAGTTATCAGCTATTACGGGCATGTGGTAACAAAAATATCTGACCCTAAAGATGACCTTCATCAGGACAAAATTTATTGGAAATAGTTTATTTTTATTAAAACCGAAAAAGGAAAGGAACCTAAATAACCATATTCATGATTCGACATATGAGAGTTTTGGGTTTTTTCATCTTATGATTACTGCAAAAAGATGTACGGAACGACTTTTAAATAAAACAGAATATAAATAAATAAGTTACATAATAATTTCGATCAAAGGCGTGATATTTAATAATTATCACAAACGGCTCAAAGCCGCGGCACCACAAAGGCAAATATAATGAATTTCAATAGCCGATGATGATATTTTCTATAATTATAAAATTTATTTTGAATAAAATATTTATTTTAAAACCACTGACTTATTAAGATGGTTGTTTTAACGAGAACTTAGAATGTTTGTTTATTATTAATTTACAGTACAAATAATTTGTTTAACAAAATAATATATTAAATTATTTAGAGTTTAAGAGATGTACAAGTTTAAATTTAACAGACGGCGTCTAATATATTCATCAAAGCTAATTATAGCAATGTATATTAGAAAATATTACATTCATATCCCTCGAAAATTTACAAAATACTTATTATAAAAAATGGAAGTCGTATCAAATTCTCTATGGTATGGTATGTATGAATGGATGTATGTATATACACATTTATAAAAAAATCTAAATTGGAGAATTATCACGGTTGGTTTATGGCATATACATATTTAGTACAGACTGTGATGCACACAAGGAATTCATAGCGTAGTAAGTGAACCCACGTCCGTTTGCCCATCCACGACAAGCTCACCACTATTGCATATATATTTGTCACGTTATAAAGTTTAACAGATTTTTAATATTAATTGATTAATTGACATAATATTTTATTTTCTTTTAACATAATTTACACATATATCCAAACACACGCACACACACTCACACAAACTACATTCAATTACATATCAATTTTGTGGCAAAAACAAACCATCTACATACATACGTGATGTGAAGGGAAGCAGGAACGATTTGTCCCGACCCTCTGAGGAAATTGCGAGGTAAAAAAAAAAGTCGAAGCAAATTATATGTATATTTCACAGTCAAATGTAGTATCAGGTGGTTTAAGGCATCCAATACTGTTGTAAAACGAGATACATATATAATAATAAATGTACAGTATTGCTTATTGTTTGTTTTCATGGTATATAAAACATCGATTGAATCAAAGGAAACAATGTTATAGGTTTAAAACATTATTGTTTCTCAACTAGGGCGCAGTCAATAATTGTGTACTACGAACTGCTCGTTATTTTAATCCTCTCTAACAGTATTTGAAGTGTCTTTATTTAGAAATGTTCAAACAATGAATTCTACTACAATAATAATGTTTACTTTATATTATTGCGTTTTCAATTTGTATTTTTGCGTAAAAATAACTCACTGAGTGACTGAACAAATGACTTTTGTTTGAAAATCTCAAATATAACTAACTTAAAACCGAATAGTAAATATTTATAATAAGAATGATATAAAAGTCATATCATCTCGAAAGTTTGTAATAAACTTTATTAAGAATCCACGAGTCGAAGTCCGACTCAAGTTATAAAATATTTGAGTGCTGTTTAAACTGTAGTACAGTCAAAGTATTTTGAGATAAATCTCGCCATTTCATGAAGCAGACTAATAAATTATATTAGGACCACTTTACTCGCATGCATTTTGTAAACTGTATATTCGTATGCTATGTTAAACTATTTGAACTGAAATGATTCATAAAGAAACTAGTTTGAGGCAATGAAAATTACATCAACATTATCACTAATCCAAGAACCGATTATATTATTAGGTATTTTTAATATTTGTAAGGTATTTTTGTAAACTGATGTGATACGATGATTTCCAATTCGTTATATTTGTATTAAATTGATATTTATTTGATATTGAACTATGTCAAACCACTTTTTATTAATCAAAGTATTCTTCTCTTGTGAAGGTTACGGAGGCAAATAGGTGAAATATTTAAGTATATACTTTCTTAAGGGATATATACATTTAAAAACTACTTAAAATTGAATAGAAACTAGAATTAGTTCAAAATCCTCTGCCTCAGATACAACGTTATCTCCTTCATGCCTCCTGTCCTTCACGGGTATCAAACATTTGCAATTCCAAAATGAGATGAGTCGCTTCATCACATGAAAACTACTGGAGCGATTTTAGTCAAGTTTTGCACGAATGTAGAACTAATAAATATGCATCTACAGAAAAAAACAGAATGAAAATATCTTGATTAAATCAAAAGTTATAAAGAAAAAACCAAGAGACTGGTGGGCGGTTCCCAGTAATTAGTTTTATTACGCTCAACCATAAATAAAATTTCAGCAAAAAGTACTTTTTATAGAAATACACAAGCAGTTACCAGACTATAGACAAAAGAAGAACTTTCGGAACATATCCCAAACATTACTTTAGAGCTACTAAAATGATAAAAAATATATATATCTTAATTTTTTTTAGCTATTGGTTATAAGAATATCATTGCTATATAACCTGTAAAATTATTCAAATTGAAATTATATTTTTATTACAATCCATTTATCTTAGCCCTTAATTTCTCACTAACGAAAAGCATTGATTTACATATATATAATTATAGATTATTTAGTTTCTCTTTAGCCTGTGCACAACAAACCTCTATGACTTTTTGAAAAATATATAACATAAAACAAACAAGATATTTAATCATAACATATTTTAATACTTAGTTGCAGATATATACACATTGCATCATATATAGTTAAGTGGAAGGCAAGTACTCTAGTCCAGCCGGATCTCGCTATCAGTCGAGTCGTTATTAGAGTTGAGTTCAACGTTAGTTAAGGAAGTAAATAAAGCCATCTCTAAACTTAAAGGCTATGGTAGGACCAATTCCTAAGAATAATACACTTTTATGATATAAATATTTAAAAATTCTACTACTAGTAGTGATGAATGAATATTTAGTGATGAATAAATCTTCTAAATGAATACTTAAAACATATCTGCTTTTTAGTATTACCCGATATATGTATTTGAAAAAAAAATACGTCTGTTAAAAAATAACATTATTATATATTTTTAGTATTATATATATATTAACAGCAAATACGAATATTGTATTTTTGTATTTTTCGTAAGGAAATTTTTCAAAAGAAGTAATATGTGTTCCTCATACACCAAATAATTCATCACTATTCAATAAATAATAATCTACATGTGGGCTAGTAATTTATTAAAAATAAAATAAACTTAGGCAGTTTTATCTTTAGATACCTCACCTCTTTACTGATTTAGAAGTTCATTAACACCTAAATATTTTATTGCCCTGGTGGGCTTCTGCTGAAAATGATGACAAAAGATAGGTTCTATGCATCAAGTTTTCATTAATGACGTTCGGTAACCTGATGAAGAAATAGGTCAAATCAATGACCATAATTAATGTAATGCTTGACCAGGGCAATACTTTTAAGAATAATTACAATGTTCGACCTGGAATTTGAACTGAGTACATCTTGGTCATAAACAACACATTTCAGCCTTTTAACATTTTCTCGGTATTTATCGTTATTACAAAACGTGTAACATCCTGGTGCAAGTTGATTTATGATTGTTCTAATGTCAGTTTACAGAAAATAAGGTATTGATCGTGAATAAATATTTTAAAGTCTTACGCTTTAAGGATTTTGATTTGAATTGGAAAGTTTTGCTGATAACCTTTTATACAACTTATTATGACCGGGAAATATTCTGTCTATATACTTTCAATTAAACCATATTTTATAAATCAAGATAACCAAACTATTATAAAAATAAACCGACTTCATGCTACGTTTAGTTCAATAGTTATTACATTTTTAACAATCTTAAGTTAAAAGCTTCACAAAACCAAGAATCATTGCAATCTCTCAGAGATAGGGACAGGGACAAGGCAACTGTGATTATATTGAAAAGGTTTCTAGATCAAGTAGTCGTTCGTCGTTCATGAGTTTGTATAAAAGTATAACCAAATTGTGCTATTTTTATATAACCTATTAAAATATACTAGTATTAAAGTATATTGTATAATTGCATAAGACAATATAAAAGTGAACACACAAAATGTAACAAAAACTTTAGTTTAAAATGAGTATTTTTATTTCTGTATTCACGAAACATTAACTTTATTTACATTAAGCTGATCCTACACGTTACAGTAAAAGACAAATAGAGATATTACACAATTGTAGTACAATTAGTTGAGGTAAAATATCTTTTTATTGTAAATAATTTATTTTAATTACTACATAAATGACAAGTGAGTCACTGTTCAGATTTATTTCTCGTCTACTAGTTACTAGAAGTCCTTATAAAATAAATTTTACGTCAAAATCTAGTTCTTAAACTAATCATACAACGGCAATATAGTTGTCACATGATAACTACACTATGAGTATATAACATTATTGTAAGATTAGTGCCCAATACTTCTCTCTTCTAATTATATTTTAAAATAGTTTTAATCTCTTTCTTTCAGCATATTTTCTTGAATTTTCTTTAAATCTTTTCCTAATGTACAATGTACTCTTTACTCCTACTTTTACCCTGAAATATGTTTTTTGTATAGTAACAAATATTATAATAATAAATTTGATATTCATTATTGTCAGTAAATGATATAAATAAAAACACAACATAAAATTAATTTCGATTAAATTAATAATAAAAAGAATTAGGTAGGTGTATTGCTAGTCACCGTCATCTATAGACATGTAACCTTAAAGAATGTTGGCAACACCGATATGTTGATAGATATAGTTGATTGATATACCCACAACATGAGATTAGATAGGGAAAGAGAAAGGTTTGGAATTAAGCATTTATCTTTTAATCTACAATCACTGACATTGGTCCAATACGTCCCACCAGCAGACCCGCACCCATAGCCTTGAGTTCTGATGAGAACATTTTTAATGACCCGATAAGATGTGCAGAGCTACTATATATAGATTACTTCTCGAGGACCGACATCAGATTACATTGTAATCTAACATGGTCACTTAAACAACACTTAAGTTATTTATAAGAAATTTATCACGTGTCAGACTACTCGTATGTCAATAAAATACCCTCATACGTCTTAAGTTATATTTCCAATGAACAAAACATAGATTTTAATACTTGTCTCAAAACAAATGAGTTTATGATTGAAACTTTTTATTAAGATAATAAATTTCAAATATTATTATGTTAAATGTTAAATTAAATATTATATGGGTAGAGTAGCAAAACAATAATTTCTTCAATTTTCTGTATTAACAGCTGTCGTCTCAATATGTTTGGTTTAATGAATATCTGTTTATTTTTAATAAGCTCTATGAATGTCCATTACTTTATATATTATTATTCATGAACGAGTACAAAGTAAAAGTATTTATTGTTTGTATTACTTGTCCTTAAGGAACTACACAATAAGTAATGTATAGTGTTATATTATCATTAATAATTGTCAAAACTCAACGAATTTATGAAGTAGATCCATTCAAAGAATTTCATAATTCACTATTTGAATACAATATAAACGAATAATATTTTAAGTATCGTTACAAGAATATTAAGTTCCATTTAGAGTTATCGCGAATTCCTCTTTGAGATTTTACTTGACGTATCCTCAGAGAAGTTAAATGCTTTTGCTGTCTCGAAGAGAATGAATCGTTTTAGACTCTCAGGACGATTGAGTATCGCGTAAATGAACGCCAATAAAGATATTCTCATACTATCTATTTTGAACCAAATTAGATTTAGTTTACCATTTATTGTTATTTATTATTTTCTAATATTCACGCTCTCACTATCGAATATCGACGTAATAGCGTAAATGCAGTTTTAGTTCAACCGTTAGCTACTTTAATCAGTTCGCTCACTTTGCCACACATATCTCATGACAATAAAGACGCATTTTTACGAATTCATGAATTTCTTATGAAAGTTATAAAACTAATTAAAAAAGTTCGGTTTGGGCTAGACGAAGTTTAGTCTTTAGCTCTTATAAAATACGGAACTTTAGCTTAAGCGAGCCAGGCTTGGTAGTTGGAGTCTTTAGACCAGACTAAGTCGTTGAGAAAATTTGTGGTTTTCCATGATTTACGAAATTTTCACGAAATTATTATTATTCTACTAAGTTTGAATGCTACGTACACAAAGTACGTTGTAAATACAACTTTGACAAAATATAAAATTTATTGAGTTGATATATCAAAATGATATAAACTTATATTTAATAACATAATATCGGGCCTACAAAGAGCCTAATTTGAATAGTAGTCATTTCAAACGTGTTAATTTCTATTGTCAGCGCAGTTTTTTTTTCTCTTTCACTATAAAATTATTTAATTGATCACCTTATAAACATATAGAATAAGATAATAAGAAAAATAATAATTATTATTATATTTTGTCATGCCATTATCCTAGTCCTATTACTTAAGCTATTTCATAATATTTAATATTTTATTGATAATATTATATTGAATCAAAATTATATGAATGTTTTTTTAAACATGGCTTTGGGCTACATTATTGAAACGATTAATTATATAAATATAAAAAAGTAACAAATATTTAGAATTTTAAACAAAGTAATTTGAAAATTAGATAAAAGGAACATTTAATTCGTCACAACCAATTAACTTTTATACATGGTGGGCCATGAATTAGTTAACATTTGAAAAAATCGTAAAAAAAAAAAAGAAAATTTAACATATTTTAGAAATAGTTTATTTACGAGAAAGCTAATTAGTTGTAATTTATTTTTTTTAAATTATTCCGTCTAAATGACCACCGTTTCGGTTTTTGCACTCATCTAAGCGAGTCCTGAAGTTTTCGAATACTCTTCTGCAAAGAGACCGCGAGATCGCCGACATCTCTTCGATGATTTTTTCTTTAAGTTGACGGAGTGTATTCGGTTTATCAATGTAGACACGACTCTTTAAATAACCCCATAAAAAGAAGTCTGCTGGGGATAGATCTGGACTTCTGGGCGGCCATGGGATGTCACCTCGTCTGGAAATCAGCTTTTTCCGGAAACATTTCTTTGACCACCGGCAAGGACTCGTTCGATGTGTGACACGTGGCTTCATCTTGTTGAAACCATGTGTTACGATTATAGCCAGCAAATTCCAGTAGCATCGGTGCTAAAAACTCCCGTAACATTTTCACATACTCGGCAGAATTAACAGTAACTGAACGGCCTCGAGAATCTTCAAAAAAGTAAGGTCCGATGATTCCTTTTGCTGAAATTGCAGCCCATACAGTTACCTTAGGAGAGTGAAGTGGCCTTTCATGTTTAGCTTTGGGATTTTTGCTGCTCCAATACGTGCAATTCTGTTTGTTTACATGTCCATTTAGGTGGAAATGGGCTTCGTTAGAGAATAAGATGTTGTCAAAATTACTGAATCGAGTTAACATTGTTTCGGCATATGACTTACGCAAATTGAAATCATTAGGGTTTAGTTCTTGCACTATCTGGATCTTATATGGATGTAATTTCAAATCTAATTTCAAAATACGGCGTAATGATGTGCGGGATAATCCTAATTCAGCCGAACGTTTGCGCGTCGATAAATCTGGATCACGTCGAACAGAAGCGCAAACTTGCTGCACGTTCTCTTCGCTTCGAGAAGTCCGCGGGCCGCCGGTTTGTTTCACATTTAGTGTAGATCCCGTCTCTTCGAACTTCTTCACCCATTTCTTTATTAAAGGAGCACTTGAACACTGACTTAAGTCGTGTAAACCATATTCAACGCGAAATAAGCGTCTCACAGTAATGAGCGAAAAGTTGTTTAAATAAAACAGTAAGCGCGTTGTGGCCCCGTGAAGCGATCCATTGCGACAAAATTTCCAAGAAGCGAGATATTGTGTTTCAAAAGTGAATGCTATTTTTCATATTTCGGTAGAGTCGCTATAAATATAGAGTAGAATAAAATGATTAAACACCGTTTTAAACCACATTTCAGAAAATAATATCAAATTCTTACAAATTACAAACTCGTACAAGAAACTTTAGTAACAGTCATTTCTGGATCACGAAACAGAATATTTTCAACTTTTCTTAATGGATTTGGAACATTTCCCTTATCTAATGAATTTAAATGTTCATTGCATTGGCAATGTATTTTGTAAAAGATTAAATTAAAATTATTTAATTGCTTACTTGTAAGTGATCTAGGAATTTATTTTATTAGGAAAAAACAGGTTAAAAAATTTTACAGAGGCAGGCTAACATCATATTCTTTTATAATATCTATATATACTTATGACCTTCAACAATATTTTGAGAATGAACATCTGGTGCAAGAGAAACTCTTATTTTATTTATCCCCAAAACTAACATCAAATACTCATGAAGCGATGATCGATTGCTTTGGAATGTTGCTGTCCTGTTATTATGGTAATCTGATACTATATTAACAAGGGCTCAGACTACATCAAGATGATATGAAATAACTATTCTTTAATATAATAATTAACAATAAATAAAGTAACCTTTGGGTTTCATATAGAATGATCATAATTCACATCAAATCGCTAGTATAATAGGCTAATTATAATAGGATTACTTATAGTATTCTATCGGCAAATAGATATTCCTGACCTTTTTACACTATTACTAAAAATAAAATAAGTGTATATAAAAGAGCTAATGAAATGAAGCGTGAAAATTCTAAGAGAGTAAGGGATGAAAGGTTGACAAACAACTTCCGGGAAAACACGAAGCTTTTCTGGCGAGAAGTTAGTGATTCCCGTGGTTGTTCGGTAACCTGTAGAATGAAAGGGGTGCTTTCAAAGAACGGTGAAATCTTAACAGAGCAAGCACACGTTTTGCAGCGGTGGGCGGAATTCTACAAGGAGACATATGAATGTGAGGACGCCTCGGCCTCGAGTACCAGCAAAACGATGTAGCCGATGGCAAAATCAGTTTGGAAGAAGTGGAGAGCGCGATTCGAAGCCTGAAATGTGGTAAGGCTGCGGGAGCAGACGAAGGTACTGCCGAGATGATCAAATATGGTGGGCCACGCGTCTGGGACTTGTTCTGGTTTTTGTGCAATTTATGGTGGAAATCAGGGGAGGTCCCAGACGATTGGCGAGGTGCAGTCATCGTACCTTTGTAGAAAGGCAAAGGTTCACAGATAGACTGTGCAAGCTATAGGGCTATCAGTTTGATTAGCTTGGGCGGTAAAGTTTATGCAAAAATATTTGCGAGAAGATTGCAAGAGAGATCTGAAAGGCTGTTGTGGGAGGCCCAAGAAGGTTTTAGACTTGGAAGAGGGTGTATAGATCAGATCTTTTCCCTCCGCATGAGGACAGAAAAGTTTTTGGACCTAAACCAAAAGGTTTTCTGTGCTTTTGTGGATTTGGAAAAGGCGTTTGACAGTGTTGTGAGAAAGAAATTATGGGAGATACTTCCTCGATACAATGTGAGCGGACCCTTGCTACAGGCTGTAAAGTCTCTTTACTGAGATCACTTAGCCTGTGTGCGAGTAGGAGCTAGCATGTCGCCCTGGTTTGACATCCAATCGGGTGTTAAGCAAAGTTGCGCTATGACAGCTTGGTTGTTCAATTTGTATTTGGATAGTTGTCTCCAAGGCGTGAAAGACAGTGACATGGGAGTGAAAGTAGGTGACCTTAAGGTCAATTGCTTGCTGTATGCCGATGATGCAGTGCTCATTGCATCATCAGAATGCGATTTGCAGGCATTGGTCACCATTCTGAAAGATGGGTGTGAAAATAATGGTCTAAACCTGAATGCAGATAAGACGAAGGTTCTGATATTTGAAAGAAATTAAGAAAGAACAGAATGTAAGATCAAGTGAATGGTAAGTTAATAGAACAAGTGAATGAATATTTGGGAAGTATGTTTAGCAGAGACGGAAGATACGAAATGGATGTGTAAAGGCGTATTGCTGACGGTAACAAGGTCAACGGTGCTTTGGCTGCATTGTTGAGACGGCGAAACGTCAGCATAGCTGCACGTTTGGCTGTACACAATGCAGTTTTGCTACCACCGCTGTTATACGGCAGCCAAACGTGGGTAACGCAGAAGAAGAATGTAAGAAAGATGAATGCTGTTGAGATGCGATCTCTTCGCAGAATATGCAGAGTCAGTCTAGCTCACCGAATCCGCAATGAAGAGATCTACAGGATGGCAGGTACTAGCGAAGATGTCAAAGTGAGAATGAAGAAGAACGTGCTCAGGTGGTTTGGGCCCGTCGAACGAATGAGTGATGAAAGAATGGTAAAAAAGATTTATAAAGGAAAAGTGAGCGGTAAGAGAGACAGGGGGAGGCCTCGAGTGACCTTCGAAAAAACAGTAGCTATGATACTGGAGGATGGTCACGTAAAAAGCATGAGGACCCCCCCCGGTGGGCATGTATGAAGAGGTTGATGTCTGTGGCCGAGGCGAAAGAGGTATGCAGGGACCGTAGCGTTTGGCGCTCTGTTGTCTCTGGCTACTCCGCAAGAGATATGGCGTGAAGTTAAATAAATAAATAAATAAAGAGTTAAATAATAAAACGATTATTATTTTTATTTTTTGATGTTATAGGAGGGCAAACGAGCTTGCGGGTCATCGTTGGTATGTGATCACCGCCACCCATGAACTCTTGCAACATCCAAGGATTCACAAGAGCGTTGCCGGCCTTGGAAATAGGAATATATGCCTTTTTTGAAGGTACCCTTGTCGTATCGATCTGGAAATACCGCCGAAGGAAGTTCCACATCCGAGTGGAACGTTTGAAAATATTTTTTGTAAACCGCACAGTGGAAGATCGCCAAGCATCCAGATGGTACGGATGGTAAAGGAGACGATGGCAAGCTGTGCGGTGGTGAAATTCGGCGGTAGGCATCAGATCGAAATCAATCGATCAAAAAGTCCAGCCGTTTGCAGAGCACTGGGTCCCCTACAATCCGAACGGCTCTCCGTTGTACGCGGTCAAATGTTAGAAGCTGATATTGGGGTGATCCAGACCAGAGATGAGAACAGTACTCCATGTGTGGCCGGACCTGCGCCTTATAGTGCGCAAGTCTTTGGCCAGGTTTGAAATACTGCCTCACTCTATTGATCACTCCCAATTTCATCGAGGCCAACTTGGCCTTGCTCTCCAGATGACCATGAAACTGACAATCGCTCGAAATGTCGAGACCCAGTATTCTGATGCTTGGCGAGGCAATAAGAGAAGTGCTCTCGAAGAGCGGTGATACGACAAATGGGGTTTTCTTAGTGGTAAACGCGCAAACCTGTGTCTTTAGGGGATTGAACTGAATGTGGTTCAGTTCACCCCACTCAGAGACCATCCCCAGGGAGGTCTCTATTGAAGATACAAGTTTCTTTTGGCACTCGGCGACGTTTTCCCGAGAGAGACCTGCACGACCGGAATATACCGCATCTCCAGTGCTGTCATCCGCATAACAATTTATGTTCGAAAAATATTCAACATATCATTGATGTGCAGGAGAAACAGAGTTGGGGATAGCACGCAGCCTTGGGGTACACCAGCGTTCACGGGCTTGGGGTCCGAGCAAAGACCGTCGAGAACGACCTGTATGCTCCGCCTAGTGAGAAAACTGGTGATCCACTTGCATAAACTCTCGGGAAGCCCATAGGAAGGTAGCTTCGAAAGAAGCCCCTTGTGCCATACACGATCAAAGGCTTTTGCCATATCCAGACTAACTACCAGACCCTCTCCCTTGCTTTCAATAACCGCTGCCTAACGGTACGTAAGGTATAACAGAAGATCACCAGCTGATCGACCATGGCGAAAGCCATACTGCCAGTCATTGATCAACTGGTGATCCTCGAGGTACGTTAGGAGTTGTCGTTTGAGAATAATCTCCATTATTTTGGAGAGAAGGGAGGTAATGGCGATAGGTCTGTAGTTAGCTGGGTCCGAACTATCACCTTTTTTAGGGTTCGGATGGATAAGAGCACACTTCCATGAGACCGGGACTACGCCTTTAAGGTAGGAGTACCGAAATAGACGCGTTAGCACTGGAATCAACTCAAGGGCACACGTTCGTAGCACCAATGGAGAAATGCCATCCAGCCCACTCGACTTATGAACATCCAAGGAAAATAGAGACTGCAAATTATTAATATTAACATTTTATTTTACTAATAGGCAAACTGAATAGCAAAAGTTTTGGTCGCAAAACGAACGTGATAGACACAATTGGACACAGGGCATGACACGTTGCTCGCTATCCTGATGAGAGACGATCAAAGCATCACGAAGTGGACAAACCTCAACATCTCTTGGTTTCAACTGATACGATACCCAGCATCCTTGTTTTTGGATCATCCCCAGCTGTTCCAGGCGTTTTGATACTGATTGTTGAGTTACTTCCAATGATTTTGCTAGCTGTTCTTGAGTATGGCACGAGTCTTCATTAAGTAAAGCCTCCAGTTCATCATCTTCAAAAGTTTTTTCTGTGCCACCGCTATGCCGATCTTCAACAACAAAATCACCGCTATTAAAGCGCTGGAACCACTCGCGACACGTTCTTTCACTAATAGTATCATCACCATAAGTACTTACAGAAATAACCCGATGAGCCTCAGCCGCCGATTTTTTCATGTTGAAATGAAAAAGTAAAATCTCCCGCAAATGACGTGAATTCGGTTTATAAGTTGACATATTTCATTAAGTGTAACTATATGACGCAAACAAAAATTAACTAATATCGATGTAAGGTTATATTTATAGATGTCAAAACTGATGGAAAACAACTGTGATTTATTTATTTGAACTATTACTGGCTACTAGCGCCATCTTTTGGAAAACGGCGGGAGCAAAGTTGTAGACCTAATATGAAATGTAGGTCGAAAATTAATATTCTATATTAATTTTCGACCTACATTTCAAATAAGTTTTGAACATATACCAGTAATAGTTAAGATTCCTCGCTATCGTTTATACTTCATGAACTGTTCTTATTACATACTAGAATGTTAAATAATTATTTCTATAAGACTCTTACTAATACGAGCACATAAGCAAAAACATTCACTGAACAATTTTAAATATGAACAAACTGCCTAACGTATTTTTATTTCGAATCGATTAGATTACTTTTGCTTTAAACTATGTGTGATTTCAAGTTAAAAAAGATGAATAAATAGTAATTGTAATTGTAGAAAGGTCTTAGTGATTGATTGTGAAAATTGCTATTTATTTCACAAGCCAACAATGAATTATAATTGGATCTGACAGAACAAAATTGATTGAAGACACAATTACGTATTTCGTAAACATAATTCATCAGCTATTTATATAAAATATAGTTCCAGACAATGTAATTGACTGCATTATCAAGTTATTTTCAATTGAAATGTTTAATAATACTTAATAGAAGCTTGTTATGAAGGCGTTATGTATAATATCTTTTATCACATTTACAAATATTTATATATATATATATATATATATAGGTTCTAGATTTTATATATGTTATCGAGAAACTCGTCACAAATAGAATCTCAACTATCATTTTATAACATATAATTTCTTTCTACTAATTACTGAAGAAAAATTTAAAATATTGTACCATTTATTAACAAATATTTTACATGAAGCGCTTTAATTCCCTTATTATTTATGTACATAAAGCATAATTAAGTGGGATAAAAATCCAATTAAGTGATTTTTAATTCTCGCCAATATCAATTTTAAAAATCATTTGATTGGACTGTGACATACTCGTATAAACACTAATTCACTATTTACTATTTACAAATCTATAGAATCACAGCTCCTGATTGATTTTATTTTCACAGCGTGAAAGTCATGTATACTTAATTTAAGTTGAGATCACTTCGGCTTGGATTTGATAGGTTACCCTTTTTTTTCTTTTAATGGAAGGGTTGCGGGAATCACTGTCTAAACTAATTTCACTAACGGATTCAGAATCGGCGTATGACGTGTCGGGGCATGGGTGACGTTCGAGGCATTGGATTGGTTTATCGAACGAGCTTTCGAGAGTTCTCATTGGGTAATCATTTGTGTGTGTTTCGCCGCTCCTTCTGGTTGGGTGGGACCGGCGCTCGCAGCATCAAGAGCAGCGCGCGCGCGGCGGCCGGCACGTGCCCGCCCGCGCTTGCTGTCACAAACGACACATCTCGTGCTGCGATACTGATGAGTACATCATAGTTGTCACGGGGTACTGAAATTAGGACAAAAGGTAAATATTTTGGTGTGACGTCCCATTAGACAACAGCTTTAGAAGATGAAAAACGATAACTGTATTAGTTAATCCAAATTTGTTATGGTCAAGGATACAGTACCATTTAATTGTGTTATGTTTAACAGAAAACACATTAATTCAAGCGGTTGTATTTAATTCAAAACAATTAGGAGCACTTTTAAATGTTTGGTGCAGCGCTTTGCATGAGAGGGAAACAAAACGAATTTTTGGTATGAAAAGTGTTTGTAAGCAAAGTCACATACATTTGTTATTCAGATTATTTCATGCAAAAGGGGAAACGTGTGAACATTAAGGTCTCGTTGACGTTGGAAACAAGATTAAAACGTTGTAACGGGATACAAAATTAGAATAAATTGTAGCAGATTAAATTTGGCGTATTTAAATTAAACATGCATTTTGGACGGAATAATCTGAAAAGTTATAAACGTGTAGACACACAACTGGGAAGTTTTAGGTAAACATAATTAAGCGTTGGAAATGATTTATAACATTTATATTGTGTGCGCGGAATATAATAGAGATAGACAGATACATTGCAGGTTTCATTCCGATAAAGGCAAAGACTGCCACAGTGCAGTGATTTTCACGTACCTCAAAATAGCCGAATAGACAAAGGGTGCCCTATTTTATATGGAAATACAAAAACTGAGAGAAGATCTTTCTTTAGAGAAGGCACTTGGAGCGTAAAAGACAATGAGGTTTAGTATAAAGTTGAGACGCTATATGTAAGTTTGTTCGCAGGAATTTTGTCTGATAGCTTGGAGTTCGCCGGAGGAGTAATAGCGGCGGGTCGTTCGCCACTGAAAGTAAACGAATTTATGAAGCCAAGCAAAATACTAATTCAAACAAATTGATTTTAGAAACAAATTTATTTTATCTTGAATTCAAGTGCCTTTATTAATATTGGAATCAAGTACATATATAAATAATTCATAAAGAAATAATATCTACGAGTACTTTATACTCTATTTTTTACATTTTTACATTTAGTTATTCATTTTTGTAATGTATTTAAAAAATTAAAACATCAAAGATGTTATCAAATGGGATATGATGTATACGTATAATATTACCTGCGACTGTTTAAATCGTAGTTGTGGTTGATATTTTCTTCGTAATTTCCTTGGGCAGCACACGCATATGATTCTAAGGAAGGCTCTGTAACAAAACCGATAATACAGTTATAAAAATACACACATACATTGTTTACACATCGTAAATATATAGTTAAATGTTCTATATCTCTTATATCAGAATATATTTAATAATTTTGGACATACATAATCATGAAATCAATAATATAATTTTAAAAATATTCAAACTGTTACTAAATACAAATATCCTTTTTAAATATAAGTTACGTATATGTGTTTAATAATAGATGTACTAAAACCGCCTGTCAGTATCAGTTACCATATGTCACTCTTATATCACAAGGACGTAACAATGATATTAATGATAATGAAATACGTCATAACTATATCATATTATAAAAAGTTTACAATGGTACCATATCAATAACAACTGCTCTATATTTTCCTACAAAGACTAAAAGTTAACACTTATTGTATCATCAGGAGGGGATGTAAACTAATTTCAGCTGTATTGTCTATAGTTATTAATATTTAATTATAATTACATCTTGATAACGATAGTGTGTTACACAGGCACGTTTTAAAGGTTTAGAATTTAGACGGATTAATTAAGCTTTAGTGTAAAGTTGAAGCATCTGAAATCTCTTGGTAATATGTAAGTTTTATAGCAAAATGTTACATACATGAAATATTTAGATTTTCGTGCTGGGAAGAATTTAAGTATAACTAATAAACTTTCATGCTACTGAAATAATATAAGTTAGATAATTTTACAGGTTTTCAGCTTTTATACATTTTAAGGACAAGGAAATTAAAATAATATAATATTATAATTATATTTTAATTTAATTTAATATTTGTGTGTTATGTGACGTCACATAAGACATCAGCTTTAGAAGAGGAAAAACGGTAACTGCATTAGTTAATCCAAATTTGTTATGGTGAAGGAAACAATACCATTTCATTGTATTATGATTAACTAATAACATAACTAATCTTTGATATAAATCTCTACAATATTTTAACATTATTATTGAATACTTTAGAAGTAAATCGATAAATCACTATTGACACAAACTTTAACTTAGTCAATTCATTTTAAATTATTATGAAGTACATAATGGAAGTTACTTCAAGAGGTAGACTCCATTAGCATTGTAATATTGTCCTTCTTTCAATGTCCTGAAAATTCGATTATTCCTTAATTTTGACCGACTACATACCAAAAGCAGACATGTTTATACTGCGACACAATTTTTAAATTACGTACCCGCTTTACGTTGAGGGTTTAAAATAATTTAATTTAGAAGGTAAATATTTCGTCCCATTTAATTATAACGACGTCGTTATTTTATTGTTGCTTTCAAACGCTATTTGAACCTGAAATTGTTTTTTAATTATTTAGCAGGTTTTTTTGAAAAATTAGTAAAATCTTGCACAAAATTTTATGAAATAGCTTCGCAATTATTTTGTAAGACAATGAAAGTCAAAATAAAACCGAGAATTACCATAAATTGAGCTCAGCACTATCTGGTTTAGCGAGAGCCTCGATCAACAACATGCTGGTAGGGTACACTTCGCTTTTAATCAACTTGCCTTCTCATGTAAATATATAAACCACTGTAGTATGGTACATTTGAATATTAAAAAGAGTAGAATTTACACTTATTTATTTGGGAAAAGGGAAAACGAAAAGGTTTTAAATACTTTAAATATATTTAGATTTAGTCGTATATAAAAATGTTTTGCTCTTTGCTCTCGTCATTTTTGTAACTCATCTGAATAAAAAGGCGGCCAATGCGAACGTGCGTCGATCTTAATGGTTAAGAATCAGTCATGGGTATTATGTGAGTTAATTCCTTGTATCTGGGCTTATTCCTTATTAGGAGTACATTCAGCCCTTATTTAAATTACCAAGTTAAATTCAATATAATTTACTTCAATTCACTGGATATAATATTGGTCGTTAGGGACAAAAAAGACTAATTTAGTTATCAGCTATTACGGGCATGTGGTAACAAAAATATCTGACCCTAAAGATGACCTTCATCAGGACAAAATTGGTAACAGTATTACGGTTCGGCTTTATTGGACATGCTTTATTTTTATTAAAACCGAAAAAGGAAAGGAAACTAAATAACCATATTCATGATTCGACATAGCAGAATGTATGGTTTTTATTCTTATGATTACTGCAAAAAGATGTACAGAACGACTTTTAAATAAAACAGAATATAAATAAATAAGTTACATAATGATTTCGATAAAAGGCGCGATATTTAATAATTATCACAAACGACTCAAAGCCGCGGCACCACAAAGGCAAATATAATGAATTTCAATAGCCGATGATGCTATTTTTTATAATTCTAAAATTTATTTTGATTAAAATATTTATTTTGAAACCACTGACTTATTAAGATGGTTGTTTTAACGAGAACTTTGAATGTTTGTTTAATATTAATTTACAGTACAAACAATTTGTTTAACAAAATAAAATATTAAATTATTTAGAGTTTAAGACATGTAAAAATTTAGATTTAACAGACGGCTTCTAATATATTCATCAAAGCACCAATTATAGTAATTTATTTAAGAAAATGTTATATTCATATCCCTCGAAAATTTACATAATACTTGATATAAACAATGGAAGTCGTATCAAATTTTCAATGGTATGGTATGTATGAATGGATGTATGCATATACAAATTTATTAAATAATCTAACTTGGAGAATTATCACGGTTGGTTTATGATATACATTTAGTACAGACTGTGATGCACACAAGGAATTCATAGCATAGTGACTGAACCCACGACCTTTTGAACATCAATGACAAGCTCACCACTATTGTATATATAATTATCATGTTATAAAGTTTAAAGATTGTTAATATTAATTAATTAATTAACATAATAATTTATCTTATTATAAACGTAATTTACACATACACATATATATACCCACACACACGCACACACAGTCACACAAACGACATTCAATTACATTTCAATTTTGTGGCAAAAACAAACCATCTACATACATACGTGATGTGACGGGAAGCAGAAACGATTTGTCCCGACCCTTTAAGGAAATTGCGAGGTAAAAGAAAACTCGAAGCAAATTATATGTATATTTCACAGTCAAACGTGTATCAGGTGGTTTAAGGCATCCAATACTGTTGTAAAACGAGATCCATATATAATAATAAATGAACAGTATTACTTATTGTTTGTTTTCATGGTATATAAAATATCGATTGAATCAGAGGAAACAATGTTATAGGTTTAAAAAATTATTGTTTCTCAACTAGGGCGCAGTCAATAATTGTGTACTACGAACTGCTCGTTATTATAATCCTCTCTAACAATATTTGAAGTGTGTTTATTTAGAAATGTTCAAACAATGAATTCTACTATAATAATAATGTTTACTTTATATTATTGCGTTTTCAATTTGTATTTTTGCAGTAAAAATAACTCACCGACTGACTGAACAAATGACTTTTGTTGGAAAATCTCAAATATAACTAAGTTAAAACCGAATAGTAAATATTTATAATAAAAATGATATCAAAGTCATATCATCTCGAAAGTTTGCAATGAACTTTATTAAGAATCCACGAGTCAAAGTCCGACTCAAGTTATAAAATATTTGAATGCTGTTTAAACTGTAGTACAGTCAAAGTAATTTGAGATAAATCTCGCCATTTCATGAAGCAGACTAATCCATTTTATTAGGACCACTTTACTCGCATGCATTTTGTAAACTGTATATTCGTATGCTATGTTAAACTATTTGAACTGAAATGATTCATAAAGAAACTAGTTTGAGGCAATGAAAATTACATCAACATTATCACTAATCCAAGAACCGATTATATTATTAGGTATTTTTAATATTTGTAAGGTATTTTTGTAAACTGATGTGATACGATGATTTCCAATTCGTTATATTTGTATTTAATTGTATTTGATTTTGAACTTTGCCAAACCATTTTTTATTAACCAAAGCATTTTTTGTGAAGGTTACTTAGGCAAATAGGTGCAATATTTCAGAATATACTTTCTTAAAGGATATATATATATAAACTACTTAAAATTAAATAGAAACTAGAACTAGTTCAAAATCCTCTACCCCAGATACAACGTAATCTCCTTCATGCCTCCTGTCCTTCAAGGGTATCAAACACTTCCCCACACTTGCAAATGTCCATACAACCACTTACCAGCTTGAGGATTGTCTGTTTGTTTGTCTGTAATCATAATAGATATAAAATGGCAGACAGGTAATGTAAACTTCACTGTATTGTGTGTTATATGCCTCGTACTAAATGACTTTGTAAACTGTATTAATACAACGGGGATATATCCTCATTGTTTTAAATTGTATTCTCATATAGAATAATGAACTAAATTAGTAAAACTATTTCAAGAACAACTAACTACACATTATAAACAACCTGAAACTACAAGAAGGGCTTATTTTAATACATACGATCAAAATAGGCCCTCCTGTCACTTCCATTTGACGTACACAAGTGATCACTGGTATTCTGGATTCAAAGTGGAAAAAATATAAATAAATAAATACAGGGTTGGGTTGGTTCCGGCTGATAGTACCGGTCATTTTAACCGTCAGACTGGTTCTAAAAATTGATTTAATTTAATTGATTTAATAAAATATTAGCCACGACGACTACGACTACCACAAAATATTTTTAAAGCGACGTCACGCGCCTAGTCTGCAAGAGGCACCTTAATATTTTTATCATAATATTCATGAATTTAATCATGAATATTGTTATATAAACTATAAAATATATATATTATATAAAAATATATAAATTCAAGGTTTTTATATGTTATAATATGTCACCAGTTCGCTTTTCTCTACTAAAGGTCATTTTTCTTCTTTTTATATCTATTAGATCATAAAAAACTTTTATCACGTAGAAAAAACCGATAGGGGTTGAGTTGCACGGTTGATCTATACAATTATTAAATAGTTTTTTTTTAACATATCGTATTATAAAAATAGTACCTATACTTGGATCCGCCGTCGTGCGCTGCGGGAGTTGAGCACCCTCCCCTTCTGTAATGCTATTCAACTTAGCATATAATATTGCTCTAAAACATGCTTAGCAACTATCGGTACAGAATCTCAATTGAAAAAAAAGACATTTCATCATCAATAAAATTATAGCCAAACCTTAAAACGCGCACTGCATGAAAGAAAATAATAAATGATATGGACTGTGATATCATCCTTCGTGATCGATTACCTCTAAAATGAATCATTTGTTTTACACGGAAATCTCAAGGAATGATGAACAGAAGTTTTTTTTTTTTTTGCAGAACCGTCTTTAGTAAAAGTTCTAGCAATGTGCGAAATTATAGAATAAGTATACCTAAGAATATTGTTAAATCAGTCAGCTCTGACACTTGTTAAGGAACTATCTACAATTTTGACTTTTTACATTAGGAATTGTGATGGGGTTCATATTTAGTTTTCTTAGCATTTAAGACCAAATATATCGATCCAATAAAGATCACGTCACAGAGCACTGTTTACTACATTATTGAGCTGAGCGTAAGCGAAACTCTTAACCGTTTGGGAATCAATTCTATGTCGCCACATCACATAAAAACTACTTAGTCTATCTTCATTAAAATTGGCATTGCTGTAGCTCTTGTTGACGGACTTCTACAAAAAAAACTGATTAATAAAATCTTGATTTGATCAAAAGTTATGTTCGAAAAACTGAATCCCCGTAGACTTAAGCTTTACTGTTATGATCGTTACGATGATGATGTAGTGGTCGTCTTTCTCAAAATGAGATGAGTCGCTTCATCACATGAAAACTACTGAAGCGATTTTAGTCAAGTTTGGCACGAATGTAGAACTAATAAATATGCATCTACAGAAAAAAACAGAATGAAAATATCTTGATTAAATCAAAAGTTATAAAGAAAAAACCAAGAGACTGGTGGGCGGTTCCCAGTAATTAGTTTTATTACGCTCAACCATAAATAAAATTTGGGGGTATCTTCAACGAACAGTACTTTTTATAGAAATACACAAGCAGTTACCAGACTATAGACAAAAGAAGAACTTTCGGAACATATCCCAAACATTAGCTTAGAGTTACTAAAATGATAAAATTATATATATCTTAATTTTTTTTAGCTATTGATTATAAGAATATCATTGCTATATAACCTGTAAAATTATTCAAATTGAAATTATATTTTTTATTACAATCCATTTTTCTTAGCCTTTAATTTCTCAGTAACAAAAAGCATTGATTTACATATATATAATTATAGATTATTTAGTTTCTCTTTAGCCTGTGCACAACAAACCTCTATGACTTCCTGAAAAATATATAACATAAAACAAACAAGATATTTAATCGTAACATATTTTAATATTTAGTTGCAAATATATACACATTGCATCATATGTAGTTAAGTGGAAGGCGAGTACTCTAGTCCAGCCGGATCTTGCTATCAGTCGAGTCGTTATTAGAGTTCAGTTCAACGTTAATTAAGGAAGTAAATAAAGCCATCTCTAAACTTAAAGGCTATAGTAGGACCAATTCCTAAGAATAATACACTTTTATGACATAAATATCTAAAAATTTTGTAGTAGTGATGAATGAATATTTAGTGATGAATAAATCTTCTAAATGAATACATAAAACATATCTGCTTTTTAGTATTACCCGATATATGTATTAAAAAAAAACACGTACGTTAAAAAATAACATCCTTATTATATATTTTTAGTATTATTTATATATTAACATCAAATACGAGTATTGTATTTTACGTAAAGAAATTTTTCAAAAGAAATAATATGTGTTGCTTATACACCAAATAATTCATCACTATTATTCAACAATCTACATGTAGGCTAGTAATTTATTAAAAATAAAATAAAGTTTTAAATACTTAGGCAGTTTTATCTTTAGATACCTAACCTCTTTAATGATTTAGCAGCTCATTAACACCTAAATATTTTATTACCCTGGTGGGCTTCTTCTGAAAATGATGACAAAAGATACGTTGTATGCAACAAGTTTTCATTAATGACGTTCGGTAACCTGATGAGCAAATAGGTCAATCAATGACCATAATTAGCGTAACGCTTGACCGGGGCAATACTTTTAAGAATAATTACAATGTTCGACCTGGGATTTGAACTGAGTACATCTTGGTCATATAGTTTCCAGAAAATAAGGTATTGATCGTGAATAAATATTTTAAAGTCTTACGCTTTAAGGATTTTGATTCGAATTGGAAAGTTTTGCTGACAACCTTTTATACAACTTATTATGACAGGGAAATATTCTTTCTATATAATTAATTAAACCTTCAATTAAACCATATTTTATAAGTCAAGATAACCAAACTATTATAAACATAAACCGACTTCATGCTACGTTTAGTTCAATGGTTATTACATTTTTAACAATATTAAGTTAAATGATACACAAAACCAAGAATCATTGCAATCTCTCAGAGATAGGGACGGGGATAAGGCAACTGTGATTATATTGAAAAGGTTTTTAGATCAAATAGTCGTTCGTCGTTCATGAGTTTGTATAAAAGTATAACCAAATTGTGCTATTTTTATATAACCTATTAAAATATACTAGTATTAAAGTATATTGTATAATTGCAATATAAATTGCAATTTTAATGCGGTCCTTTTTTGCATCCTACCCATGGGGGCCGATTTGTTTCCCTTCCAATGATCCTAGTGACTGCGCTGCGGCTGTAGCTGATGTGATACTTCAGGGCATGGAACTATTTGTACCAAGCTCTGTGGTACCGCTTGGCGGCAGATCGCGGCCTTGGTTTGATGCGTCTGTCAGGGCAGCAGCAGCTGGCAAACGGCAGGCATATCAAGCTTGGGCTAATGCGTTAGTCACTAAGGATCCGAACTCTAGAGTTCTGAAGAGGAAATACAACCGCGCCTCCAGATTCTTCAAACGGCAAATCGCTAGAGCAAAGTTTAAGCATGTCGTCAAAATTGGGGATCAGCTGGCAAAGTACCCGCCTGGCACGCGCAAATTCTGGGCGCTTTCCAAGGCCACTCTGGGCAACTTTAGCCAGCCTTCCCTACCGCCGTTGCACATGGGGAATGACTCTCTGGCCCACACGGCAAAAGAGAAAGCCGATCTCTTGGGCACTCTTTTTTCCTCCAACTCGACTTTGGACGACCAAGGGAAGACACCGCCTACCATCCCGCGGTGTCAGAGTTCAATGCCGGAAATAGTTTTTCGCCAAAAAACTATCAGGCAGTCTCTATTTTCCTTGGACGTTCATAAGTCGAGTGGGCCGGATGGCATTTCTCCATTAGTGCTACGAACGTGTGCCCCTGAGTTGACTCCAGTGCTAACGCGTCTATTTCGGTACTCCTACCTTAGAGGCGTAGTCCCGGTCTCATGGAAGCGTGCCCTTGTCCATCCGATCCCTAAAAAAGGTGATAGCTCGGACCCAGCTAACTACAGACCTATCGCCATTACCTCCCTTCTCTCCAAAATAATGGAGATTATCATAAACCGACAGCTCCTAACGTACCTAGAGGATCACCAGTTGATCAATGACCGGCAGTATGGCTTTCGCCATGGTCGATCAGCTGGTGATCTTCTGTTATACCTTACGCACCTTTGGGCAGCGGTTATTGAAAGCAAGGGAGAAGGTCTAGCAGTTAGTCTGGATATGGCAAAAGCCTTTGATCGTGTATGGCACAAGGGGCTTCTTTCGAAGCTACCTTCCTATGGGCTTCCCGAGAGTTTATGCAAGTGGATCACCAGTTTTCTCACTGGGCGGAGCATACAGGTCGTTCTCGATGGTTTTTGCTCGGACCCCAAGCCCGTGAATGTTGGTGTACCCCAAGGCTGCGTGCTATCCCCAACTCTGTTCCTCCTGCATATCAATGATATGTTGGATATTTCCAACATACATTGTTATGCGGATGACAGCACTGGGGATGCAGTATATTCCGGTCGTGCAGGTCTCTCTCGGGAAAACGTCGACGGGTGCCGAAAGAAACTTGTGTCTTCAATAGAGACCTCCCTGGGGATGGTCTCTGAGTGGGGTGAACTGAACCACGTTCAGTTCAATCCCCTAAAGACACAGGTTTGCGCGTTCACCACTAAGAAAACCCCATTTGTCGTATCACCGCTCTTCGAGAGCACTCCTCTTATTGCCTCGCCAAGTATCAGAATACTGGGTCTCGACATTTCGAGCGATTGTCAGTTTCGTGGTCATCTGGAGAGCAAGGCCAAGTTGGCCTCGATGAAATTGGGAGTGATCAATAGAGCGAGGCAGTATTTCAAACCTGGCCAAAGACTTGCGCTCTATAAGGCGCAGGTCCGGCCTCACATGGAGTACTGTTCTCATCTCTGGTCCGGATCACCCCAATATCAGCTTCTACCATTTGACCGCGTACAACGGAGAGCCGTTCGGATTGTCGGGAACCCAGTACTCTGTGAACGGCTGGACTCTTTGGCATTGCGTAGAGACGTGGCTTCTTTGTGCGTCTTCTACCGCATTTACAACGGGGAGTGTTCCGAAGAACTATTCGATCTGATGCCTACCGCCGAATTTCACTACCGCACAGCTCGCCATCGCCTCCTTTATCATCCATACCACCTAGACGCGTGGCGATCTTCAACTGTGCGGTTTTCAAGGACTTTTTTCCCACGTACCACTCAAATGTGGAACGAACTTCCTTCGGCGGTATTTCCAGATCGATACGACATGGGTACCTTCAAAAAAGGCATATATTCCTTTCTCCAAGGCCGGCAACGCTCTTGTGTATCCTCGGATGTTGCAAGAGTTCATGGGCGGCGGTGATCACATACCAACGGTGACCCGCAAGCTCGTTTGCCCTCCTCTAACATAAAAAAAAAAAAAAAAAAAAAAAAGAAAAAAATATAAAAGTGAACACACAAAATGTAACAAAAACTTTAGTTTAAAATGAGTATTTTTATTTCTGTATTCACGAAACATTAACTTTATTTACATTAAGCTGATCCTACGTATTACAGTAAAAAACAAATAGAGATATTACACAATTGTAGTACAATTAGTTGAAGTAAAATATTTTTTTATTGTAAATAATTTATTTTAATTACTACATAAATGACAAGTGAGTCACTGTTAAGATTTATTTCTCGTCTATTAGTCACTAGAAGTCCTTATAAAATAAATTTTACGTGAAAATCTAGTTCTTAAACTAATCATACAACGGTAATATAGTGGTCACATGATAACTACACTATGAGTATATAACATTATTGTAAGATTGGTGCTCAATACTTCTCTCTCCTAATTATATTTTAAAATGGTTTTAATCTCTTTCTTTCAGCATATTTTCTAGAATTTTCTTTAAATCTTTTGCTAATGACAATACTCTGTACTCCTACTTTTAAACTGAAATATTTTTTTGTACAGTAACAAATATTATAATAATTAATTTGATATTCATTATTGTCAGTAAATGATATAAATAAAAACACAACATAAAATTAATTTCGATTAAATTAATAATAAACAGAATTAAGTAGGTGTATTGCTAGTCACCGTCATCTATAGACATGTAACCTAAAAGAATGTTGGCAACACCGTTGCCATTCTTGAGAGATATAGTTGATTGATACCCACAACATGAGATCAGATAGGGAAAGAGAAAGGTTTGGAATTAAGCATTTATGTTTTAATCTACAATCACTGACATTGGTCCAATACGTCCCACCAGCAGACCCGCACCCATAGCCTTGAGTTCTCGCATGAGAACATTTTTAATGACCCGATAAGATGTGTAGAGCGACTACATATAGATTACATCACGAGGACAGACATCACATTACATTGTAATCTAACATGGTCACTTAAACAACACTTAAGTTGTTTATAAGACATTTATCACATGTCAGACTATGTCAATAAAATACCCTCATAGGTCTTAAGTTATATTTCCAATGAACAAAACAGAGATTTTAATACTTGTCTCAAAGCAAATGAGTTTATGATTGAAACTTTTTATTAAGATAATAAATTTCAAATATTATTATGTTAAATGTTAAATTAAATATTATATGATAGATTATATGAGAGTAGCAAAACAATAATTTCTTCAATTTCCTGTATTAACTGCTGTCGTCTCAATATGTTTGGTTTAATGAATATCTGTTTATTTTTAATAAGCTCTTATGAATGTCCATTACTTTATATATTATTATTCATGAAAGAGTACAAAGTAAAAGTATTTATTGTTAGGATTACTTGTCCTGAAGGAACTACACAATAAGTAATGTGTAGTGTTATATTATCATTAATAATTGTCAAAACTCAACGACATTTATAAAGTAGATGCATTCAAAGAATTTCATAATTCACTATTTGAATACAATATAAACAAATAATATTTTACGTATCGTTATAAGAATATTAAGTTCCATTTAGAGTTATCGCGAATTCCACTTTGAGATTTTACTTGACGTATCCTCAGAGAAGTTAAATGCTTTTGCTGTCTCGAAGAGAATGAATCGTTTTAGACTCTCAGGACAATTGAGTATCGCGCAAATGAACGCCAATAAAGATATTCTCATACTATCTATTTTGGACTGAATGTGATTTAGCTTACCGTTTATTATTATTTATTATTTATTTACGCTATCGCTACAAGTGTCCACTCTATAGCGTAAATGCAGTTTTAGTTCAACCGTTAGCTACTTTATTCAGTTCGCTCACTTTGCCACATATATCTGTCATAACAATAAAGACGCATTTTCACGAATTTATGTAATTCTTATGAAAGTTATAAATTTAATTAAAAAAGTTCGGTTTGGGCTAGACGAAGTTTAGTCTTTAGCTGTTATAAAATCCGGAACTTTAGCTTTAGCGAGCCAGGCTTGGTAGTTGCAGTCTTTTGACCAGACTTAGTCGTTGGAAAATTTGTGGTTTTCCATGATTTTCGAAATTATTATAATTCTACTGAGTTTGAATGCTACGTACACAAAGTACGTTGTAAATACAACTTTGACAAAATATAAAATTTATTGAGTTGATATATCAAAATGATATAAACTTATATTAAATAACATAATATCTGGCCTGTAATGAGCCTAATTTGAACAGTAGTCATTTCAAACGTGTTAATTTCTATTGTCAGCGCAGTTTTGTTTCTCTTTCACTATAAAATTATTTAATTGATCACCTTAGAAACATATATAATAAGATAATAAGAAAAATAATAATTATTATTATATTTTGATGACTATTACTTAAGCTATTTCATAATATTTTATATTTTATTGATAATATTATATTGAATCAAAATTATATGAATGTTTTTTTTAAACATGGCTTTGGGCTACATTATTCAAACGATTAATTATATAAATATAAAAAAGTAACAAATATTTAGAATTTTAAACAAAGTAATTTGAAAATTAGATAAGAGAAACATTTAATACGTCTAGTGCTATTCACAACCAATTAACTTTTATAGTTTTTGCAAATATAAATTAACAGTGTATGTAAGCAAGAAACTTACTCATTTGCTTTATTAATAGTGTATTTGATAACACTACACTATAGATTTTGCAAATAAATGATTTATAACATACATTGATATTTTTATTTGACAATTCATTCCTTTATTGGGTAATGTGGTACCAACCATCATCCTCTGATGCTAGTTTTCATAAGAGCTCAAGGGTGAAGGCGAAGGTCTAGGGATGCGTTAATTCAATGTCGGATTTTGTGTTTCAAAAGTGAGTGCTATTTTTCATATTTCGGTAGAGTCGTTATAAATATAGAGTAGAATAAAATAATTAAACACTGTTTTAAGCCAAATTACAGAAAATAATATCAAGCTCTTACAAATTACAAACTCGTACAAGAAACTTTAGTAGCAGTTATTTCTGGATCACGAAACAGAATATTTTCAACTTTTCTTAATGGATTTTGAACATTTCCCTTATCTGAAGAATTTAAATGTTCATTGCATTGGCAATGCTTTTTTTGTAAAAGATTAAATTAAAATTATTTAATTGCTTACTTGTAAGTGA
Source organism: Melinaea menophilus ssp. n. AW-2005 (assembly GCA_918358695.1). Classification (NCBI taxonomy): domain Eukaryota; kingdom Metazoa; phylum Arthropoda; class Insecta; order Lepidoptera; family Nymphalidae; genus Melinaea; species Melinaea menophilus. The sequence continues at coordinate 10,068,832 of OU911057.1, read as the reverse complement.
TCTACGAATTTATTTTATTAGAAGAAAATAGGTTAAAAAATTTTGCAGAGGCAGGCTAACATCATATTCTTTAGTAATATCTATATATATTATACTTATAAGCTTCAACAATATTTTGAGAATGAACATCTGGTGCAAGAGAAACTCTTATTTTATTTATCCCCACAACTAATATCAAATACTCATGAAGCGATGATCGATTGGTGGCGAATGTTGCTGCCCTGTTATTATGATAATCTGATACTATGTTAACAAGGACTCGGACTACATCAAGACGATACGAAATAATTATTCTTTAATATAATAATTAACAATACATAAAGTTACTTACTATTGGGTTGCATATAGAATGATCATAATTCACATCAAATCGCTAGTGACTAAGTATAAGAGGAATAGTTATAATATTCTATCGGCAAATAGATATTCCTGACCTTTTTACACTATTACTAAAAATATAATAAGTATATATAAAAGAGTTAAATAATGAAACGATTATTAATATTAAGATTTTATTTTACTAATAGGCAAAATGAATAGCAATATTTTTGGTCGCAAAACTAACGTGATAGACACAGTAGGACACAGGGCATGACACGTTGCTCGCTATCCTGATGAGAGAAGATCAAAGCATCACGAAGTGGACAAGTCGTGTAAGAAATAGAGAAAAGGTTAGATCCCAAGTTCACTGGTTCGACGATATACCCAGAGTAGCGGGGCGAGATGAGAGAGAAGAAAAATAGACAAAGGTTTGGCCCCATTTTTTGGAGGATGTCTTTAACCGTAAAGGGCCATAACATATATATCCGCAACATTTTATTGTACCATTTTTTAAATATATATTGTAGTGTTGAAAACAACAGGCTTAAATTATTATTAATAGCGGTAATGAGATGTGGACGAAAAACAAGCCCACAATTTAAATCTCAATCACAGCTTAGATAAACATCCAAAATATAAATATTTTGTAAGTATATGGTTTATTATATGCTAACACTTTTAAAAAATATGATATTACTAATTTTTGCCAGTTGTTCGACCTGAAGTATATAAAAAGTGTTACGTCGGACGGAGGTCCAAAAGTTTTTCTAAACCTCAAGAATAGCATTATTAAAGTTTTCCCCTGAAAACGTTTGTGTGGTATTTTATAATAACCAGGATCATGAAAGAATATATAATATATCAACGCATTCAAACATAATTAACATCGAGGTTCCATTCCAAACAAAAAAGTTTTGGCGTGACGGAAATAAGAACAAATATAGTAATTAATATTCAATATATATTAATTATTATTATATATATATTTATATATATATATATATATATATAATAAGAATAAAGTATTGTTTAAATATTTATATTGATAATTATTGTAATAACATGTCATGACTGACCTGAAGTACAACGCCTAAGCTTACGGGTAAAGATCTTTTATAACCACATCTTTTGTAAATATTCACACATTCGTTCAAACATCTCGTACACGCTACACTAATCTACTAATCTTAGTATACTCATGAGGACTTTTAGGTATTAAGATATGGTGAAATGATGTCGAAATTATTCTTAAATTTAGTAGAAAATCTTGTGTTTAATAAACTGCACTTTTGTATTTACATACTTGTTAATAAATATATTTCTTTTTATTTTTTTTATTTTTTTTAGTATTATTACATATTTATCTGTTTAGTAAGAATCGGTTGTATTGTTTTTTTATTTGGTAATATATTTTATTTTATATTGGGATGTAATAATTGTATTCAAACCAAACCTAAATGGGTTTTATACGAATCTATTTGGACAAGGACCTAAATTATTTATGAACAAAATAAGTATGTAAATTACCTTGGTCATAATTAGGGTAGAAAGGTTTTTATAAGAACGTCATATCAATAAAGTTTAACCATGTAGTTAACGAAGCATATCTGTGCTCTTATTTATGTTTATTGTGGCATCTCATAATTTTTTTTAATGTTGCGAGCCATGAGGGTTTAATATAGAAGTAATTTTTTAATATATATTGTATATTAAAAAGAATATTTCATATGTAATAAATTTGTGTTGCATTCATTCCCAATTTAACCTACAGTAAGTTACATTTTTAAATATGTTTAGTAATTCATTTTTATTTTATATTTATTTAAGAAAAGGAAAATAATATATACAATAAAACAAGATGACATAAGAAAAAATATTTTATATAAATTTATACGACAACCAATTTTATTATTTAAAATATACACAAATCTTACGATACGGGTATGGAGTATTTAAATTTATAACATTATACAGTTGGAATTAACAAATTGAATAGAACTATTCACAAAGGTCAGATTTAGGAAATGAGAGGCACACTGGTGTTTAATTGCATACATAACGCCTTCATAACAAGCTTCTATTAAGTATTATTAAACATTTCAATTGAGAACAACTTGATAATGCAGTCAATTACATTGTCTGGAACTATATTTTATATAAATAGCTGATGAATTATGTTTACGAAATACGTAATTGTGTCTTCAATCAATTTTGTTCTGTCAGATCCAATTATAATTCATTGTTGGCTTGTGAAATAAATAGCAATTTTCACAATCAATCACTAAGACCTTTCTACAATTACAATTATTATTTATTCATCTTTTTTAACTTGAAATCACACATAGTTTAAAGCAAAAGTAATCTAATCGATTCGAAATAAAAATACGTTAGGCAGTTTGTTCATATTCAAAATTGTTCAGTGAATGTTTTTGCTTATGTGCTCGTATTAGTAAGAGTCTTATAGAAATAATTATTTAACATTCTAGTATGTAATAAGAACAGTTCATGAAGTATAAACGATAGCGAGGAATCTTAACTATTACTGGTATATGTTCAAAACTTATTTGAAATATAGTCGAAAATTAATATAGGATTTCGGAGGTTACTGAGTCAGCTGTACCCAGAATGCGTTGTATGATATACAAAATGTACAGTTTTATAATATATTGAGCAAATACAAAACAATTCAACCGACATCACCACAATCTGATTATACGAGAGCCAAACTGAAAGTTTTTAGAACTGGCCACTTAAAAGCATTATATTAAAAAAAATAGTTTAAATTTTGAAAATAGAACTCTTTACCAATATTATTGAGTGTACATTTCATTCATTTGTTTTACGATTTGGCCGCAAATTCAAAATTGTCTGTGCACGTCAGAATGAATTTAAGCCGAGAAAATTTTCGTGCAATGATTTTTTATGACTTTCGATATCATTTAAGTCAACAAGAAAGTTATGATAGACTTCGATTGGCTTTTCACGATAAAGCCCCATCTCGTGCCACAGTTTACAACTGGTTTAATGAATTCAAACGTGGTCGAACTAATCTCACCGATGATTTGCGTGAAGGACGGCCTTCTACAGCGACGACTGAAGATAACATCAGTGTTGTGCGGCGTATGATAGAGACTGACAAAAGAGTGACCTATCAGCAGATTCAGACAAGTCTAGGCATAGGTATGAGTCAAGTGCACAAAATCCTCCATGAACATTTAGCGGTCAGGAAGCTTTGTGCCCGCTGGATACCGCATAATTTGACCGAGGCTCAAAAACTCCGCCGTGTTGATTGGTGCCGAGAAATGATCCAAAAATTTAACGGAGGTGACTCAAATGCTGTGTTCGACATACTAACGGGTGACGAAAGCTGGATTTACTGTTATGATCCGGAAACCAAAAGACAGTCTGTTCAGTGGGTGTTTCCTTCCGAAGAGTTGCCAACTAAAGTGAAGAGAGGTCGAAGTGTTGGAAAAAAGATGGTGGCCTCGTTCTTCGGAAAGACAGGTCATTACGCGACAGTAGTCTTAGAGGATCAAAAAACGGTTAATGCAGAGTGGTATACTAACAATTGTTTGCCACTTGTCTTGGAAAAAGTTCGAGAGAAACGACCTCGCAGCAGGATCCTCCTTCATCACGACAATGCCTCGTCGCACACCACCAGGCAAACGATCGACTATTTGGTGACCTCGGACGTGGAATTACTGGGTCACCCGCCGTATAGCCCCGACCTCGCACCCTGCGATTTTTATTTATTTCCGAAAATAAAAGAAAAACTTCGAGGAAAACGTTTTATAGACGCCGAAGAAGCAGTGGCTGCGTTTCAAAACGCTGTCGAAGAGACCCCTAAGGTCGAGTGGGCAAGGTGCTTTTCTCAATGGTTCCATCGAATGCAGCGATGTATTGATGTAAATGGACGCTATTTTGAAAAGTTACAATAAAACTAATAACTTGCTAGAATGCTTAGTTTTTGATTTTCTAAGAACTTTCAGTTTGACCCTCGTATAAGGAATGCGTGAGAAACATAAAAAGAAATGTTTTTCTGTACATATATCTATCATGTATTAGAATCATATTCATTAATCCTATATAAAACCATGTTCAGCAAAGTTCAAAAGTTTTTATACCTTTAATATATGCAGTTAATACAAGCTTGTTCAAAAAGGTATTGTTAAACAATACTATTGGATTAGTTATTTATTTAAAATTAAATACAATTTTAAGGAAAATTAATAATTTATATTTATTACAGCTAAGATTTAGAAAAACTAAATAACCTAATTACTTGGAATATAATTTATTTTAGGGGAAACGTTTTAAATATGGTTATGATTGAGAAAATGTTTCTAATAATTATAATGACTCCATTTATGAACAACACTAAACGTAATCTACATATTTTTTTTATTAAATTAATATCTTTCATCACATTTACAAATATATATATAGGATCTAGATTTTATATATGTTATCGAGAAACTAGTCACAAATAGAATCTCAACTATAATTTTATAACATATAATTTCTTTCTACTAATTACTGAAGAAAAATTTAAAATATTGTACCATTTATTAACAAATATTTTATATGAAGCGCTTTAATTCCCTTATTATTTATGTACATAAAGCATAATTAAGTGGGATAAAAATCCAATTAATTGATTTTTAATTCTCGCCAATATCAATTTTAAAAATCATTCGATTGGACTGTGACATACTCGTATAAACACTAATTCACTATTTACTATTTACAAATCTATAGAATCACAGCTCCTGATTGATTTTATTTTCACAGCGTGAAAGTCATGTATACTTAATTTAAGTTGAGATCACTTCGGCTTGGATTTGATAGGTTACCCTTTTTTTTCTTTTAATGGAAGGGTTGCGGGAATCACTGTCTAAACTAATTTCACTAACGGATTCAGAATCGGCGTATGACGTGTCGGGGCATGGGTGACGTTCGAGGCATTGGATTGGTTTATCGAACGAGCTTTCGAGAGTTCTCATTGGGTAATCATTTGTGTGTGTTTCGCCGCTCCTTCTGGTTGGGTGGGACCGGCGCTCGCAGCATCAAGAGCAGCGCGCGCGCGGCGGCCGGCACGTGCCCGCCCGCGCTTGCTGTCACAAACGACACATCTCGTGCTGCGATACTGATGAGTACATCATAGTTGTCACGGGGTACTGAAATTAGGACAAAAGGTAAATATTTTGCTGTGACGTCACATTAGACAACAGCTTTAGAAGATGAAAAACGATAACTGTATTAGTTAATCCAAATTTGTTATGGTCAAGGATACAATACCATTTTATTGTATTATGTTTAACAGAAAACACATTAATTCAAGCGGTTGTATATAATTCAAAACAATTAACTTTTAAACGTTTGGTGCAGTGCTTTGCATGAGAGGGAAACAAAACGAATTTTTGGTATGAAAAGTGTTTGTAAGCAAAGTCACATACATTTGTTATTCAGATTATTTCATGCAAAAGGGGAAACGTGTGAACATTTAGGTCTCGTTGACGTTGGAAACAAGATTAAAACGTTGTAACGGGATACAAAATTAGAATAAATTGTAGCAGATTAAATTTGGCGTATTTAAATTAAACATGCATTTTGGACGGAATAATCTGAAAAGTTATAAACGTGTAGACACACACAGCTGGGAAGTTTTAGGTAAACATTATTAAGCGTTGGAAATGATTTATAACATTTATATTGTGTGCGCGGAATATAATAGAGATAGACAGATACATTGCAGGTTTCATTCCGATAAAGGCGAAGACTGCCAGAGTGCAGTGATTTTCACGTACCTCAAAATAGCCGAATAGACAAAGGCTGCCCTAGTTTATATGGAAATACAAAAACTGCCAGAAGATCTTTCTTTAGAGAAGGCACTTGGAGCGTAAAAGACAATGAGGTTTAGTATAAAGTTGAGACGCTATATGTAAGTTTGTTCGCAGGAATTTTGTCTGATAGCTTGGAGTTCGCCGGAGGAGTAATAGCGGCGGGTCGTTCGCCACTGAAAGTAAACGAATTTATGAAGCCAAGTAAAATACTAATTCAAACAAATTGATTACAGAAACAAATTTATTTTATCTTGAATTCAAGTGCCTTTATTAATATTGGAATCAAGTACATATATAAATAATTCATAAAGAAATAATATCTACGAGTACTTTATACTCTATTTTTTTTACATTTAGTTATTCATTTTTGTTAAGTATTAAAAAAATTTAAACATTAAAGATGTTATAAATTGTGATATGATTTATACTCGTATGTATAATATTACCTGCGACTGTTTAAATCGTAGTTGTGGTTGATATTTTCTTCGTAATTTCCTTGGGCAGCACACGCATATGATTCTAAGAAAGGCTCTGTAACAAAACCGATAATACAGTTATAAAAATACACACATACATCGTATACATATCGTAAATATATAGTTAAATGTTATATATATATTTAATAATTTTGGACATACATAATCATGTATTCAACAATATAATTTTAAAAATATACAAACTGTTACTAAATACAAATATCCTTTTTAAATATAAGATCCGTATACGTGTTTAATAATGGATGTACTAAAACTGCCCGTCAGTATCAGTTATCATATGTCACTCTTATATCAAAAGGACGTAATAATGATATTAATGATAATGAAATACGTCATAACTATATCACATTATCAAAAGAGAGATGAATATACAATGGTACCATATCAATAACAACGGCAACACTTATTGTATCATCAGGAGGGGATGTAAACTAATTTCAGATGCATTGTCCATAGTTATTAATACTTAATTATAATTACATCTTGATAACGATAGTGTGATACACAGGCACATTTTAAAGGTTTACAATTTAGACGGATTAATTAAGCTTTAGTGTAAAGTTGAAGCATCTGAAATCTCTTGGTAATATGTAATATAGCAAAATATTCCATACATGAAATATTTAGATTTTCATGCTGGAAAGAATATAAGTTTGTTAGTTATACTAACAAACTTTTATGCTACGGAAATAATATAAGTAAGATAATTTTACAGGTTTTTAGCTTTTATACATTTTAAGGACAAGGAAATTAAAATAATATAATATTATAATTATATTTTAATTATATTATATTTTGCTGTGACGGCACATAAGACAACAGCTTTAGAAGAGGAAAAACGATAACTGTAGTAGTTCATGCAAATTTGTTATGGTCAAGGATACAATACCATTTTATTGTATTATGATTAACTAATAACATAACTAATCTTTGATATAAATCTCTACAATATTTTAACATTATTATTGAATACTTTAGAAGTAAATCGATAAATCACTATTGACACAAACTTTAACATAGTGAATTAATTTTAAATTATTATGAAGTACATAATGGAAGTTACTTCGAGATTTAGACTCCATTAGCATTGTAATACTGTCCTGCTTTCAATGTCCTGAAAATTCGATTATTCCTTAATTTTGACCGACTACGTACCAAAAGCAGACATGTTTATACTGCGACACAATTTTTAAATTACGTACCCGCTTAACGTTGAGGGTTTAAAATAATTTAATTTAGACGGTAAATATTTCGTCCCATTTAATTATAACGACGTCGTTATATTAAAGTTGTTTTCAAACGCTATTTGAACCTAAAATTATTTTTTTAAATTATTTAGCAGGTGCTTTTTGAAAAATTTGTAAAATCTTGCCCAGACTTTAATGAAATAGCTTCGCAATTATTTTGGAAGACAATGAAAGTCAAAACAAAGCCGGGAATTACCATAAATTGAGCTCAGCACTATCTGGTTTAGCGTGAGCCTCGAACTACAACACGCTGGTAGGGTGCTCTTCGCTTTTAATCAACTTGCCTTCTCATGTAAATATATAAACCACTGTAGTATAGTACATTTGAATATTTTAAAGACATACAATTTACACTTATTTATTTGTGAAAGGGGAAAACGAAATGTTGAAACGAATGTTATAATACTTTTAAAATATTTAGAATTATATAAAAATGTTTTGTTCTTTGGCCTCGTTATTTTTATAATATATCAGAATAAAAATGCGGCCAATGTGATCGTGCGTCGAACTTAATGGTTAAGAATCAATCATGGGTATTATGTGGGTTAATTCTTTGTATCTGGGCTTATTCCTTATTAAGAGAACATTTAGTATCCTTATTTATATTCCCATGTTAAATTCAATACAATTTACTTTAATTCACTGGACGTTCGTTACAAAAAAAGACGAATTTAGTTATCAGCTATTACGGGCATGTGGTAACAAAAATATCTGACCCTAAAGATGACCTTCATCAGGACAAAATTGGTAACAGTATTACGGTTCGGCTTTATTGGAAATGCTTTTTTTTATTAAAACCAAAAAGGGAAAGGAAACTAAATATTCATATTCATGATTCGACATATGAGTTTTTTGTTTTTTATATAATGAATTTCAATACCCGATGTTGCTATTTTTTATAATTATAAAATTCACTTTGAATAAAATATTTATTTTGAAACCACTGACTTATTAAGATGGTTGTTTTAACGAGAACTTTGAATGTTTGTTTATTATTAATTTACAGTACAAATAATTTGTTTAACAAAATAATATATTAAATTATTTAGAGTTTAAGAGATATAAAAGTTTAGATTTAACAGACGGCTTCTAATATATTCATCAAAGCACCAATTATAGTAATTTATTTAAGAAAATGTTATATTCATATTCCTCGAAAATTTACATAATACTTGATATAAACAATGGAAGTCGTATCAAATTATCAATGGTATGGTATGTATGAATGGAGGTATGTATATACAAATTTATTAAATAATCTAACTTGGAGAATTATCACGGTTGGTTTACGGTATACATTTAGTACAGACTGTGATGCACACAAGGAATTCATAGCATATTGACTGAACCCACGACCTTTTGAACATCAATGACAAGCTCACCACTATTGTATATATAATTATCATGTTATAAAGTTTAAAGATTGTTAATATTAATTAATTAATTAACATAATAATTTATCTTATTATAAACGTAATTTACACATACACACATACCCACACACACGCACACACACTCACACAAACAACATTTAATTACGTTTCAACTTTGTGGCAAAAACAAACCATCTACATACATACGTGATGTGACGGGAAGCAGAAACGATTTGTCCCGACCCTTTGAGGAAATTGCGAGGTAAAAGAAAACTCGAAGCAAATTATATGTATATTTCACAGTCAAACGTGTATCAGGTGGTTTAAGGCATCCAATACTGTTGTAAAACGAGATACGTATATAATAATAAATAAACAGTATTGCTTATTGTTTGTTTTCATGGTGTATAAAATATCGATTGAATCAGAGGAAACAATGTTATAGGTTTAAAAAACTATTGTTTCTCTACTAGGGCGCAGTCAATAATTGTGTACTACGAACTGCCCGTTATTTTAATCCTCTCTAACAGTATTTGAAGTGTCTTTATTTAGAAATGTTCAAACAATGAATTCTACTACAATAATAATGTTTACTTTATATTATTGCGTTTTCAATTTGTATTTTTGCAGTAAAAATAACTCACTGACTGACTGAACAAATGACTTTTGTTGGAAAATCTCAAATATAACTAAGTTAAAACCGAATAGTAAATATTTATAATAAAAATGATATCAAAGTCATATCATCTCGAAAGTTTGTAATAAACTTTATTAAGAATCCACGAGTTGAAGTCCAACTCAAGTTATAAAATATTTGAGTGCTGTTTACAGTAAAAGTAATTTGAGATAAATCTCGCCATTTCATGAAACAGACTAATAAATTATATTAGGACCACTTTACTCGCATGCATTTTGTAAACTGTATATTCCTATGCTATGTTAAACTATTTCAACTGAAATGATTCATAAAGAAACTAGTTTGAGGCAATGAAAATTACACCAACATTATCACTAATCCAAGAACCGATTATATTATTAGGTATTTTTAATATTTGTAAGGTATTTTTGTAAACTGATGTGATACGATTATTTCCAATTCGTTATATTTGTATTAAATTGATATTTATTTGATATTGAACTTTGTCAAACCACTTTTTATTAATCAAAGTATTCTTCTCTTGTGAAGGTTACGGAGGCAAATAGGTGAAATATTTAAGTATATACTTTCTTAAAGGATATATACATTTAAAAACTACTTAAAATTGAATAGAAAATAGAATTAGTTCAAAATCCTCTGCCCCAGATATAACGTTATCTCCTTCATGCCTCCTGTCCTTCAAGGGTATCAAACATTTGCAATTCCCCACACTTGCAAATGTCCATACAACCACTTACCAGCTTGAGGATTGTCTGTTTATTTGTCTCTAATCATAATAGATATAAAATAGCAGACAGGTAATGTAAACTGTATTGGGTGTTATATGCCTCGTACTTAATGACTTGGTAAACTGTATTAATACAACGGGGATATATCCTCATTGTTTTAAATTGTATTGTCATAGAGAATAATGAACTAAATTAGTAAAACTATTTCAACAACAACTAACTACACATTATAAGCTACCTGAAACTACAAGAAGAGCTTATTTTAATAGATACGATATCAAAATAGGCCCTCCTGTCACTTCCATTTGACGTACACAAGTGATCACTGGTATTCTGGATTCAAAGTTGAAAATATATCAATAAATAAATAAATAAATACAGGATTTTGTTTATTGTGTCGGCTGTCTAGTCGAGGAGGGTAGCGGGATCCGAAGCGACGGCTTTCCGCTGGCCGCCCGCAGATAGTTGGGGGCTCAATTAGTGGGTCAGCCACCCACGAAAGGCTACCCCGCCAGCTGCGAAAAATCCCAGGTTGGCTCCATCGTGCTGGTTGGCGACCAGATGAGGAGGCCCGATGGTGATCCCTGGGGGGATTCGGGCGTCCCCGCAGTCTCCAGACTAGCCTCAGGTGGCATGATATCACCAATTTTGACGTCGGCTTCGATACGTATCGCCTCGTTCAACTGCCATTTTTCATCCTATTCACTTTCTTAGTTTTAGCTTGCAAACGTGCAACCAGTGCCAAAAAAAGGCAGCCGTGCTGATCCTCCCAATTATAGACCAATTTTAATCACCTCCATACTCTGCAAGACTATGGAGAGTATATTGAACACGCGCCTTCTAGCGTACCTTGAAGGTAACGATCTCTTCAGTGATCGACTGTACGGGTTTAGCCGAAATAGCTCCACTGGGGATCTTCTAGTATATGCTACGCACGTTTTAGGCGAGGCCATCGAGAAGAACGGAGAAGCGGTCGCCGTCTCTCTGGACGTCTCAAAGGCATTTGACAGGGTCTGGCATGCGAGCCTTATAAGCAAGCTTTCAGCGTACGGCATATCTCCTGGTCTGATCGGCTGGGTAACGAACTTCCTCAACCAGAGATCTCTCCGAGTAGTTGTCGACGGGTCAACCTCGGAACCCTTGACAATTAATGCCGGAGTGCCTCAGGGGTCCGTTCCATCTGCAACCCTTTTTCTGCTGCACATTAACGATCTGCTGAAGCCCGGTATCTATGGGTATGCAGACGACAGCACAGTTGTAGAAAGATACCTGCCGAGTAGTCAGGCTAGTAGAGATCAAGTACAGTCAGAAGGAGAAGCCATGGTGCAACGTTTGAGTGACAAACTTCAGGCAGTCTCCGCATGGGGCAATGCCAATCTTGTCAAATTCAACGCCACCAAAACGCAGTGTCTTTTCACCGCCAAAAGGAGCCCTTTCACCTTGGCTCCTACTTTCCAGAATGTATCTTTGGAATACAGTGACCGGCTACAGTTGTTAAGCTTAGAGATTTCCTCGAACCTCAACTTTGGTCGGTGTATTGAGTCCAGAGCAAGAGCAGCTGCAGGGAAGCTTGCCGTTCTTGCGAAGGTCCGTCAGTACTTTACACCGGGACAGCTTCTTGTATTATACAAAGTACAGATCCGGTCGTGTGTAGAGTACTGTGGGCACATACTCGCTGGTGCCGCAAAGTCTCATCTTGCGGTTCTGAACTCATTTGAGAGGCGAGCAAAGAGGCGTATAGGTGATCCCGAATTGGTAGAAGCCAACTTCCACAGCCTTGAACACAGGCGTAGAATTGCTAGCCTTTCAGTATTCTATAGGATACATTTTGGTGAGTGTGCGCTGGAATTACACGACTGAATTCCTCCGTCCCCCTTCCATCATAGGACGTCCCGACGCACAGCAGGTATCCATCCTTACGTTGTGGCCATTCCCCCTGTCCGAACGAAGCGCTTTGCTTCGTCTTTTTTAATTCGCACAGCGAAGGACTGGAACAGCTTGCCTGCGTCGGTTTTTCCGTCCGAATACAATGTGGGCGTCTTCAAGAGAAGAGTGAATAGGTTACTAAGTTAATGCACTTTACCATCTAAGACTACATTTTCACTTTCCATCAGGTGGAATGTAGTCAAGCATTAACGTATTAAAAAAAAAAGAAAAAAACAGGGTTGACGGGTCCGGTTGATAGTACCAGCAATTTTAACCGTCAGATTGGTTCTAAAAATTGATTTCATTTAATTGATTTAATAAAATATTAGCCTTGTTTAATTATAATGGACCGCATAATCAACTTAGCAAATTATTAAGTATATTGCATGGAACAATGTAATAGTATTTAAAATTAACAACCCAACAATAACAGATTGATTGTTATCTTTTACATAATACAAAAAATATACATATATTTGGAATGCTGACTTTAGCGGTATTTATTAAGGTAATGATTAATTGAAATAAATCGATGACTACCACAAAATATTTTTAAAGCGACGTCACGCGCCGAGTCTGCAAGAGGCACTTTAATATTTTTATCATAATATTCATGAATTTAATCATGAATATTGTTATATAAATGAAAAAATATAAATATTATAGAAATATATATAAATTCAAGGTTTTTATATGTTATAATATGTCACCAGTTCGCTTTTCTCTACTAAAGTTCATTTTTCTTCTTTTTATATCTATTACATCAGAAAAAAAAATTCATCACGTAGAAAAAAACGATAGGGGTTGAGTTGCACGGTTGATCTATACAATTATAATATAGTTTTTTTTAAATATCGTATTATAAAAATAGTACCTATACCAGGATCCGCCGTCGTTCGCTGCGGGAGTTCAGCACCCTCCCCTTCTTTAATGCTAACAAACTTAGCATATAATATTGCTCTATAACATGCTCGGCAACTATCGGTATAGAATCTCAATTGAACAGAAAATCATTTCATCATCAATAAAATTATAGCCATATCTCTGTCTTTTAAATGAATCGCAACATTTACAAACCTTAAAGCGCGCGCACTGCATGAAAGAAAATAATAAATGATATGGACTGTGATACCATCGTTCGTGATCGGTGACCTCTAAAACTAATCATTTGTTTTACATGGAAATCTCAGGGAATGATGAGCAGAAGTTGATGATGCATGCGCGTGACACACTTATAATGGGAAATCCCTTAGACAAATTTCATTTTACTACTACCTTTTTTCTAGACTGAATTATTTTGTTCTGCTTTTGCAGAACCATCTTTAGTAAAAGATCTAGCCATGTGCTAAATTGTAAAAAAATACATCTATAGGTTTTAAAATTACCGTTGTCGTAAAACAGCAAAATGAACGGTTAAGATATATTTTAGATTATATAATATATTTATAAATATCTATAAATATATAAAAGAATATTTACAATATATTTTAAAGAAACTTATTACTACGCTTTAATATATATATATATAAATTAAATAAATATAGAATAAATTTTGGCATCACTGTTCCTGAAGAAAATACCGTAAGACCAAATACTACGAAAATTACTAAAATAGACGAGCCGTAATTGTCTTGCTTTTACAAAGACGGCCAAGCTGAGTTTGCCTGCGAAAGCTGAGGGATGAGGCTTCCACTGCAGCATTTTATCTCATATTATAACATAAGTATACCTCAGAATATTGTTAAATCAGTCAGTTCTGACACTTGTTAAGGAACAAGCTAAAATTTTGACTTTTTACATTAGGATTTGTGGAGTTCACATTTAGTTTTCTTAGCATTTAATATAATTAATTTAATAAATTAATATACTTATATCGATCCAATGAAGATCACGTCACAGAGCACTGTTTACTACATTATTAAGCTGAGCGTAAGCGAAACTCTTAACCGTTTGGGAATCAATTTTATGTTGCCACCTCACATAAAAACTACTTAGTCTATCTTTATCAAAATTGGCGTTGCTGTAGCTCTTGTTCACGGGCTTTTACAAACAAAAACTGATTAATAAAATCTTGATTTGAACAAAAGTTATGGTCGAAAAACTGAATCCCCATAGACTTAAAGTCTTTACTGTTATGATCGTTACGATGATGATGTAGTGATCGTCTTTCTCGAAATGAGATGAGTCGCTTCATCACACGAAAACTACAAGAGCGATTTTAGTCAAGTTTGGCACGAATGTAGAACTAATAAATATGCATCTACAGAAAAAAACAGAATGAAAATATCTTGATTAAATCAAAACTTATAAAGAAAAAACCAAGAGACTGGTGTTTGTTTCGCTCGTAGTCTAACTTTCATGGCGACAAACTTTTTCAATTAATTGTTTATTATTGTTGTTAAATATTTATTTCCTTTTATTCTTTTCTAATGGATTTTCCTGCGCTCAGCTCAATTCCCGCATCGCACGATGGGCGGTTCCTAGTAATTAGTTTTATTACGCTCAACCATAAATAAAATTAGGGGGTATCTTCAGCAAAAAGTACTTTTTATAGAAATACACAAGCAGTTATCAGACTATAGACAAAAGAAGAACTTTCGGAACATATCTCAAACATTAGTTTAGAGCTACTAAAATGATAAAAAATATATATATCTTAATTTGTTTTACCTATTTTTTATGAGGATATCATATGCTATATAGCCTGTAAAATTATTCAAATTGTAATTATATTTTTTACTTCAATCTATTTTTTTAGCCTTTAATTTCTAATTAACAAAAAACATTGATTTACATATAATAATAGATTATTTAGTTCCTCTTTAGCCTATGCACAAGAAACCACTATGCCTTCCTTAAAAATATATAACATAAAACAAACAAGATATTTAAACGTAACATGTTTCAATACTTAGTTGCAAATATCTACACATTGAATCATATGTAGTTAAGTGGAAGGCGAGTACTCTACTCCAGCCGGATCTTGCTATCAGTCGAGTCGTTATTAGAGTTCAGTTCAACGTTAATTAAGGAAGTAAATAAAGCCATCTCTAAACTTAAAGGCTATGGTAGGACCAATTTCTAAGAATAATACACTTTTATGATATAAATATCTAAAAATTTTGTAGTAGTGATGAATGAATAGTTAGTGATGAATAAATCTTCTAAATGAATACTTAAAACATATCTGCTTTTTAGTATTACCCGATATATGTATTAAAAAAAAACACGTACGTTAAAAAATAACATCCTTATTATATATTTTTAGTATAATATATATATTAACAGCAAATACGAGTATTGTATTTTTGTATTTTACGTAAGGAAATTTTTCAATAGAAATAATATGTGTTGCTTATACACCAAATAATTCATCACTATTATTCAACAATCTACATGTGGGCTAGTAATTTATTAAAAATAAAATAAACTTTTAAATACTTAGGCAGTCTTATCTTTAGATACCTCACCTTTTTAATGATTTAGAAGCTCATTAACACCTAAATATTTTATTACCCTGGTGGGCTTCTTCTGCAAATGATGACAAAAGATACGTTGTATGCATCAAGTTTTCATTAATGACGTTCGGTAACCTGATGAGGAAATAGGTCAATCAATGACCATAATTAGCGTAACGCTTGACCAGTACAATACTTTTAAGAATAATTACAATGTTCGACCTGGGATTTGAACTGAGTACATCTTGGTCATATAGTTTCCAGAAAATAAGGTGATTGATCGTGAATAAATATTTTAAAATCTTACACTTTAAGAATTTTGATTCGAATAGGAAAGTTTTGCTGACAACCTTTTATACGACTTATTATGACCGGGAAATATTCTTTCTATACAATACCTTCAATATTTTATAAGTCAAAATAACCAAACTATTATAAACATAAACCGACTTCATGCTACGTTTAGTTCAATAGTTATTACATTTTTAACAATCTTAAGTTAAAAGATATACAAAACCAAGAATCATTGCAATCTTTCAGAGATAGGGACAGGGACAAGGCAACTGTGATTATATTGAAAAGGTTTTTAGATCAAGTAGTCGTTCGTCGTTCATGAGTTTGTATAAAAGTATCACCAAATTGTGCTATTTTTATATAACCTATTAAAATATACTAGTATTAAAGTATATTGTATAATTGCATAAGATAATATAAAAGTGAACACACAAAATGTAACAAAAACTTTAGTTTAAAATGAGTATTTTTATTTCTGTATTCACGAAACATTAACATTATTTACATTAAGCTGATCCTACATGTTACAGTAATAGACAAATAGAGATATTACACAATTGTAGTACAATTAGTTGAGGTAAAATATCTTTTTATTGTAAATAATTTATTTTAAGTGACAAGTGAGTCACTGCTAAGATTTATGTCTCGTCTATTGGTTACTAGAAGTCCTTATAAAATAAATTTTACGTGAAAATCTAGTTCTTAAACTAATCATACAACAATAATATAGTTTTCACATGATAACTACACTATGAGCATATAACATTATTGTAAGATTAGTGCCCAATACTTCTCTCTCCTAATTATATTTTAAAATAGTTTTAATCTCTTTCTTTCAGCATATTTTCTTGAATTTTCTTTAAATCTTTTCCTAATGTACAATACTCTATACTCCTACTTTTACCCTGAAATATGTTTTTTGTATAGTAACAAATATTATAATTATAAATTATTACCCTTCGCTATGGACAAAACAAAAATTTGATATTCATTATTGTCAGTAAATGATATAAATAAAAACACAACATAAAATTAATTTCGATTAAATTAATAATAAACAGAATTAAGTCGGTGTATTGCTAGTCACCGTCATCTATAGACATGTAACCTTAAAGAATGTTGGCAACACCGTTGTCATTCTTAAGAGTTATTGTTGATTGATACCCACGACATGAGATTAGATAGGGAAAGAGAAAGGTTTGGAATTAAGCATTTATGTGTTAATCTATAATCACTAACATTGGTCCAATACGTCCCACCAGCAGACCCGCACCCATAGCCTTGAGTTCTCGCATGAGAACATTTTTAATGGCCCGATAAGATGTGTAGAGCGACTACATACAGATTACATCACGAGGACAGACATCACATTACATTGTAATCTAACATGATCACTTAAACAACGCTTAAGTTGTTTATAAGACATTTATCACATGTCGGACTATGTCAATAAAATACCCTCATCCGTCTTAAGTTATATTTCCAATGAACAAAACATAGATTTTAATACTTGTCTCAAAACAAATGAGTTTATGATTAAATTTTTTACTAAGATAATAAATTTCAAATATTATTATGTTAAATATAATTAATAAGAAATAAATAAGAATATTATATGGGTAGAGTAGCAAAACAATAATTTCTTCAATTTTCTGTATTAACAGCTGTCGTCTCAATATGTTTGGTTTAATGAATATCTGTTTATTTTTAATAAGATCTTATGAATGTCCATTACTTTATATATTATTATTCATGAAAGAGTACAAAGTAAAAGTATTTATTGCTAGTATTACTTGTCCGTAAGGAACTACACAATAAGTAATGTATAGTGTTATATTATCATTAATAATTGTCAAAACTTAACGACATTTATAAAAAATTTCATAATTCACTATTTGAATACAATAGCAACGAATAATATTTTACGTATCGTTACAAGAATATTAAGTTCCATTTAGAGTTATCGCGAATTCCTCTTTGAGATTTTACTTGACGTATCCTGAGAGAAGTTAAATGCTTTTGCTGTCTCGAAGAGAATGAATCGTTTTCGACTCTCAGGACGATTGAGTATC
This sequence comes from Melinaea menophilus ssp. n. AW-2005, assembly GCA_918358695.1. NCBI lineage: Eukaryota > Metazoa > Arthropoda > Insecta > Lepidoptera > Nymphalidae > Melinaea > Melinaea menophilus. Next base: position 10,050,415 of record OU911057.1, on the reverse strand, counting down.
GCGCAAATGAACGCCAATAAATATATTCTCATACTATCTATTTTGGACCAAATTAGATTTAGTTTACCATTTATTGTTATTTATTATTTTCTATTATTAACGCTCTCACTGTCGAATATCGACGTAATAGCGTAAATGCAGTTTAAGTTGAACCGTTAACTACTTTAATCAGTTCGCTCACTTTGCCACATATATCTTTCATGACAATAAAGACGCATTTTCACGAATTTATGTAATTCTTATGAAAGTTATAAATTTAATTAAAAAAGTTCGGTTTGGCCTAGACGAAGTTTAGTCCTTAGCTCTTATAAAATCCGGAACTTTAGCTTTAGCGAGCCAGGCTTGGTAGTTGGAGTCTTTTGACCAGACTTAGTCGTTGGAAAATATGTGGTTTTCCATGATTTTCGAAATTATTATAATTCTACTGAGTTTGAATGCTACGTACACAAAGTACGTTGTAAATACAACTTTGACAAAATATAAAATTTATTGAGTTGATATATCAAAATGATATAAACTTATATTTAATAACATAATATCTAGCCTATAAAGAGCCTAATTTGCACAGTAGTCATTTCAAACGTGTTAATTTCTATTGTCAACGCAGTTTTGTTTCTCTTTCACTATAAAATTATTTAATTGATCACCTTAGAAACATATAGAATAAGATAATAAAAAAAATATAATTATTATTATATTTCGTCATGCCATTATCTTAGTCCCATTACTTAAGCTATTTCATAATATTTAATATTTTATTGATAATATTATATTGAATCAAAATTATATGAATGTTTTTTTAAACATGGTTTTTGAGCTAATTTATTCAAACGATTAATTATATAAATATAAAAAAGTTACAAATATTTAGAATTTTAAACAAAGTAATTTGAAAATTAGATAAAAGAAACATTTAATACGTCTAGTGCTTTTCACAACATATTAACTTTTATAGTTTTTGCGATTTGGAAAAAATGAAGAAAGAACAGAATGTAAGATCAACGTGAATGGTAAGATAATAGAACAAGTGAATGAAGTAGTATATTTGGGAAGTATGTTTAGCAGAGACGGAAGATACGAAATGGATGTGGAAAGGCGTATTGCTGCCGGTAACAGAGTCAACGGTGCCCTGGCTGCATTGTTGAGACGGCAAAACGTCAGCATAGCTGCACGTTTGGCTGTACACAATGCGGTTTTGCTACCTACGCTGTTATACGGCAGCCAAACGTGGGTAACACAGAAGAAGAATGTAAGAAAGATGAATGCTGTAGAGATGCGATCTCTTCGCAGAATATGCGGAGTCAGCCTAGCTGACCGAATCCGCAATGAATAGATCCACAGAATGGCAGGTACAAGTGAAGATGTTACAGTGAGAATGAAAAAGAACGTGCTCAGGTGGTTTGGGCACGTCGAACGAATCAGTGATCAAAGAATGGTAAAAAAGATTTATACTGGAAAAGTGAGTGGTAAGAGAGAAAGGGGGAGGCCTCGAGTGACCTCAGAAAACACTGTATCTATGATACTGGAGGAAGGTCACATAAAAAGCATGAGGACCCCCCCTCGTCTCTGGCTACCCCGTAAAGGATATGGCGTGAAGCTAAATAAATAAATAAATAAATAGTTTTGGCAAATATAAATTAACAGTGTATGTAAGCAAGAAACTTACTCATTTGCTTCATTAATAGTGTTGTTGATAACAGTACACTATAGGTTTTGCAAATAAATGATTTATAACACATATTGATATTTTTATTTGACAATTCATTCCTTTATTGTCCGTCATCGTCTAATGCTAGTAATTATAAAAAAATATAATGTAGCTTACATGTTTTAATAAGAGCTCAAGGGTGAAGGCGAAGGTCTAGGGATGCGTTAATTCAATGTCTGATTTTGTGTTTTAAAAGTGAGTGCTACTTTTCATATTTCGGTAGAGTCGCTATAAATAAAGAGTAGAATAAAATGATTAAACACCCATTTAAACAACATTACAGAAAATAATATCAAGTTCTTACAAATTACAAACTCGTACAAGAAACTTTAGTGGCAGTTATTTCTGGATCACGAAACAGAATATTTTCAACTTTTCTTAATGGATTTGGAACATTTCCCTTTTCTGAAGAATTTCAATGTTCATTGCATTGGCAATGCTTTTTTTTGTAAAAGATTAAATTAAAATTATTTAATTCCTTACTTGTAAGTGATCTAGGAATTTATTCTATTAAGAGAAAACAGGTTAAAAAAATTTGCAGAGGCAGGCTAAGATCATATTCTTTTGTAATATCTATATATACTTATAAGCTTTAACAATATTTTGAGAATGAACATCTGGTGCAAGAGAAACTCTTATTTTATTTGTCCCCAAAACTAACATCACATACTCATGAAGCGATGATCAATTGGTGGCGAATGTTGCTGTCCTGTTATTATGGTAATCTGATACTATATTAACAAGGACTCAGACTACATCAAGATGATATAAAATAACTATTCTTTAATATAATAATTAACAATAAATAAACTTACTAACCATTGGGTTGCATATAGAATGATCATAATTCACATCAAATCTCTAGTATAATAGGCTAAGTATTATAGGAATACTTATAGTATTCTATCGACAAATAGACATTCCTGACCTTTTTAAACTATTACTAAAAATATAATAAGTGTATATAAAAGAGTTAAATAATAAAACGATTATTAATATTAACATTTTATTTTACTAATAGGCAAACTGAATAGCAATATTTTTGGTTGCAAAACTAACGTGACAGCCACAGGGCATGACACGTTGATCGCTATCCTGATGAGAGAAGATCAAAACATCGCGAAGTGAACAAGCCGTGTAAGAAATAGAGAAAAGGCTAGATCCCAAGTTCACTGGTTCGACGATATACCCAGAGTAGCGGGGCGAGATTAGAGGGAAGAAAAATAGACAAAGGTTTGGCCCCATTTTTTGGAAGATGTCTTTAACCGTAAAGGGCCATAACATATGTATCCGCAACATTTTATTGTTCCATTTTTATACATATTGTAGTGTTGAAAACAACAGGCTTAAATTATTATTAATAGCGGTAATGAGATGTGGACGAAAAACAAACCGACAATTTAAATCTCAATCACAGCTTAGATAAACATCTAAAATATAAATATTTTGTAAGTATATGGTTTATTATATGCTAACACTTTTAAAAAATATGATATTACTAATTTTTGCCAGTTGTTCGACCTGAAGTATATAAAAAGTGTTACGTCGGACGGAGGTCCAAAAGTTTTTTCTAAACCTCAAGAATAGCATTATTAAAGTTTTCCCCTGAAAACGTTTGTGTGGTATTTTATGATAACCAGGATCATGAAAGAATATATAATATGATCAACCCATTCAAACATAATCAAATAACATCGAGGTTCCATTCCAAACAAAAAAGTTTTGGCGTGACGGAAATAATAAAAAATATAGTAATGTTATATTAATTTTCAACATATATTAATCATTATTAGATATACATTTCTACATATATAATAAGAATAAAGTGTTGTTTAAATATTTATATTGATAATTATTGTAATATTATGTCATGACCGACCTGAAGTACAACGCCTAAGCTTACGGGTGAAGATCTTTTATAACCACATGTTTTATAACTATTCACACATTCATTCAAACATCTCGTACACACTACACTAATCTCCTAATCTTAGTATACTCATGAGGACTCTTCGGTATTAAGATATGGGGAAATGATGTCAAAAATTGCTCTTAAATTTTGTAGAAAATCTTGTCTTTAATAAACTGCACTTTTGTATTTACATACTCGTACTTGTTAATAAATATAATATTTCTTTTTATTTTTTTATTTTTTTTGTATTATTACATATTTATCTGTTTAGTAAGAATCTATTGTATTTTGTTTTTATTTGATAATATATTTTATTTTACATTGGGATATAATAATTGTATTCAAACCAAACCTAAATGGGTTTTATACGAATCTATTTGGACAAGGACCTAAATTATTTATGAACAAAATTAGTATGTAAATTACCTTGGTCATAATTAGGGTAGAAAGGTTTTTATAAGAACGTCATATCAATAAAGTTTAACCAGGTAGTTAACGAAGCATATCTGTGCTCTTATTTATGTTTATTGTGGGATCTCATTAATTTTTTTATTGTTGCGAGCCATGAGGGTTTAATATAGAAGTAATTTTTTAATATATATTGTATATTAAAAAGAATATTTCATATGTAATAAATTTGTGTTGCATTCATTCCCAATTTAACCTACAGTAAGTTACATTTTTAAATATGTTTAGTAATTCATTTTTATTTTATATTTATTTAAGAAAAGGAAAATAATATATACAATAAAACAACATGACATAAGAAAAAATATTTTATATAAATTTATACGACAACCAATTTTATTATTTAAAATATACACAAATCTTACGATACAGGTATGGAGTATTTAAATTTATAACATTATACAGTTGGATTTAACAAATTGAATAGAACTATTCACAAAGGTCAGATTTAGGAAATGAGAGGCACACTGGTGTTTAATTGCATACATAACGCCTTCATAACAAGCTTCTATTAAGTATTATTAAACATTTCAATTGAGAACAACTTGATAATGCAGTCAATTACATTGTCTGGAACTATATTTTATATAAATAGCTGATGAATTATGTTTACGAAATACGTAGTTGTGTCTTCAATCAATTTTGTTCTGTCAGATCCAATTATAATTCATTGTTGGCTTGTGAAATAAATAGCTATTTTCACAATCAATTACTAAGACCTTTCTACAATTACAATTACTATTTATTCATCTTTTTTAACTTGAAATCACACATAGTTTAAAGCAAAAGTAATCTAATCGATTCGAAATAAAAATACGTTAGGCAGTTTGTTCATATTCAAAATTGTTCAGTGAATGTTTTTGCTTATGTGCTCGTATTAGTAAGAGTCTTATAGAAATAATTATTTAACATTCTAGTATGTAATAAGAACAGTTCATGAAGTATAAACGATAGCGAGGAATCTTAACTATTACTGGTATATGTTCAAAACTTATTTGAAATGTAGGTCGAAAATTAATATAGGATTTCGGAGGTTACAGAGTTAGTTGTACCCAGAATGCGTTGTATGATATACAAAATATACAGTTTTATAATATATTGAGCAAATACAAAACAATTCAACCAACATCACCACAATCTGATTATATAAGGAATGCGTGAGAAACATAAAAAGAAATGTTTTTCTGTACATATATCTATCATGTATTAGAATCATATTCATTAATCCTATATAAAACCATGTTCAGCAAAGTTCAAAAGTTTTTATACCTTTAATATATGCAGTTAATACAAGCTTGTTCAAAAAGGTATTGTTAAACAATACTATTGGATTAGTTATTTATTTAAAATTAAATACAATTTTAAGGAAAATTAATAATTTATATTTATTACAGCTAAGATTTAGAAAAACTAAATAACCTAATTACTTGGAATATAATTTATTTTAGGGGAAACGTTTTAAATATGGTTATGATTGAGAAAATGTTTCTAATAATTATAATGACTCCATTTATAAACAACACTAAACGTAATCTACATATTTTTTTTATTAAATTAATATCTTTTATCACATTTACAAATATATATATAAATATATATAGGTTCTAGATTTTATATATGTTATCGAGAAACTCGTCACAAATAGAATCTCAACTATAATTTTATAACATATAATTTCTTTCTACTAATTACTGAAGAAAAATTTAAAATATTGTACCATTTATTAACAAATATTTTATATGAAGCGCTTTAATTCCCTTATTATTTATGTACATAAAGCATAATTAAGTGGGATAAAAATCCAATTAAGTGATTTTTAATTCTCGCCAATATCAATTTTAAAAATCATTTGATTGGACTGTGACATACTCGTATAAACACTAATTCACTATTTACTATTTACAAATCTATAGAATCACAGCTCCTGATTGATTTTATTTTCACAGCGTGAAAGTCATGTATACTTAATTTAAGTTGAGATCACTTCGGCTTGGATTTGATAAGTTACCCTTTTTTTTCTTTTAATGGAAGGGTTGCGGGAATCACTGTCTAAACTAATTTCACTAACGGATTCAGAATCGGCGTATGACGTGTCGGGGCATGGGTGACGTTCGAGGCATTGGATTGGTTTATCGAACGAGCTTTCGAGAGTTCTCATTGGGTAATCATTTGTGTGTGTTTCGCCGCTCCTTCTGGTTGGGTGGGACCGGCGCTCGCAGCATCAAGAGCAGCGCGCGCGCGGCGGCCGGCACGTGCCCGCCCGCGCTTGCTGTCACAAACGACACATCTCGTGCTGCGATACTGATGAGTACATCATAGTTGTCACGGGGTACTGAAATTAGGACAAAAGGTAAATATTTTGCTGTGACGTCACATTAGACAACAGCTTTAGAAGATGAAAAACGATAACTGTATTAGTTAATCCAAATTTGTTATGGTCAAGGATACAATACCATTTTATTGTATTATGTTTAACAGAAAACACATTAATTCAAGCGGTTGTATATAATTCAAAACAATTAGGAGCACTTTTAAATGTTTGGTGCAGTGCTTTGCATGAGAGGGAAACAAAACGAATTTTTGGTATGAAAAGTGTTTGTAAGCAAAGTCACATACATTTGTTATTCAGATTATTTCATGCAAAAGGGGAAACGTGTGAACATTTAGGTCTCGTTGACGTTGGAAACAAGATTATAACGTTGCAACGGGATACAAAATTAGAATAAATTGTAGCAGATTAAATTTGGCGTATTTAAATTAAACATGCATTTTGGACGGAATAATCTGAAAAGTTATAAACGTGTAGACACACAGCTGGGAAGTTTTAGGTAAACATAATTAAGCGTTGGAAATGATTTATAACATTTATATTGTGTGCGCGGAATATAATAGAGATAGACAGATACATTGCAGGTTCCATTCCGATAAAGGCGAAGACTGCCACAGTGCAGTGATTTTCACGTACCTCCAAATAGCCGAATAGATAAAGGGTGCCCTATTTTATATGGAAATACAAAAACTGAGAGAAGATCTTTCTTTAGAGAAGGCACTTGGAGCGTAAAAGACAATGAGGTTTAGTATAAAGTTGAGACGCTATATGTAAGTTTGTTCGCAGGAATTTTGTCTGATAGCTTGGAGTTCGCCGGAGGAGTAATAGCGGCGGGTCGTTCGCCACTGAAAGTAAACGAATTTATGAAGCCAAGCAAAATACTAATTCAAACAAATTGATTTTAGAAACAAATTTATTTTATCTTGAATTCAAGTGCCTTTATTAATATTGGAATCAAGTACATATATAAATAATTCATAAAGAAATAATATCTACGAGTACTTTATACTCTATTTTTTACATTTTTACATTTAGTTATTCATTTTTGTAATGTATTTAAAAAATTAAAACATCAAAGATGTTATCAAATGGGATATGATGTATACGTATAATATTACCTGCGACTGTTTAAATCGTAGTTGTGGTTGATATTTTCTTCGTAATTTCCTTGGGCAGCACACGCATATGATTCTAAGGAAGGCTCTGTAACAAAACCGATAATACAGTTATAAAAATACACACATACATCGTATACACATCGTAAATATATAGTTAAATGTTCTATATCTCTTATATCAGAATATATTTAATAATTTTGGACATACATAATCATGTTATCAATAATATAATTTTAAAAATATTCAAACTGTTATTAAATACAAATATCCTTTTTAAATATAAGTTACGTATATGTGTTTAATAATAGATGTACTAAAACCGCCCGTCAGTATCAGTTACCATATGTCACTCTTATATCACAAGGACGTAACAATGATATTAATGATAATGAAATACGTCATAACTATATCATATTATAAAAAGTATACCATGGTACCATATCAATAACAACGGCTCTATATTTTCCTAGAAAGACTAAAAGTTAACACTTATTGTGTCATCACGAGGGGATGTAAACTAATTTCAGCTGCATTGTCTATAGTTATTAATACTTAATTATAATTACATCTTGATAACGATAGTTTGATACACAGGCACGTTTTAAAGGTTTAGAATTTAGACGGATTAATTAAGCTTTAGTGTAAAGTTGAAGCACCTGAAATCTCTTTTTTTTTTTTTTTTTTTTTTTTTTATGTTAGAGGAGGGCAAACGAGCTTGCGGGTCACCGTTGGTATGTGATCACCGCCGCCCATGAACTCTTGCAACATCCGAGGATACACAAGAGCGTTGCCGGCCTTGGAGAAAGGAATATATGCCTTTTTTGAAGGTACCCATGTCGTATCGATCTGGAAATACCGCCGAAGGAATTTCGTTCCACATTTGAGTGGTACGTGGGAAAAAAGTCCTTGAAAACCGCACAGTTGAAGATCGCCACGCGTCCAGGTGGTATGGATGATAAAGGAGGCGATGGCGAGCTGTGCGGTAGTGAAATTCGGCGGTAGGCATCAGATCGAATAGTTCTTCGGAACACTCCCCGTTGTAAATGCGGTAGAAGACGCACAAAGAAGCCACGTCTCTACGCAATGCCAAAGAGTCCAGCCGTTCACAGAGCACTGGGTTCCCGACAATCCGAACGGCTCTCCGTTGTACGCGGTCAAATGGTAGAAGCTGATATTGGGGTGATCCGGACCAGAGATGAGAACAGTACTCCATGTGAGGCCGGACCTGCGCCTTATAGAGCGCAAGTCTTTGGCCAGGTTTGAAATACTGCCTCGCTCTATTGATCACTCCCAATTTCATCGAGGCCAACTTGGCCTTGCTCTCCAGATGACCACGAAACTGACAATCGCTCGAAATGTCGAGACCCAGTATTCTGATACTTGGCGAGGCAATAAGAGGAGTGCTCTCGAAGAGCGGTGATACGACAAATGGGGTTTTCTTAGTGGTAAACGCGCAAACCTGTGTCTTTAGGGGATTGAACTGAACGTGGTTCAGTCCACCCCACTCAGAGACCATCCCTAGGGAGGTCTCTATTGAAGACACAAGTTTCTTTCGGCACTCGTCGACGTTTTCCCGAGAGAGACCTGCACGACCGGAATATACCGCATCCCCAGTGCTGTCATCCGCATAACAATGTATGTTGAAAATATCCAACATATCATTGATATGCAGGAGGAACAAAGTTGGGGATAGCACGCAGCCTTGGGGTACACCAGCATTCACGGGCTTGGGGTCCGAGCAAAAACCGTCGAGAACGACCTGTATGCTCCGCCCAGTGAGAAAACTGGTGATCCACTTGCATAAACCCTCGGGAAGCCCATAGGAAGGTAGCTTCGAAAGAAGCCACTTGTGCCATACACGATCAAAGGCTTTTGCCATATCCAGACTAACTGCCAGACCTTCTCCCTTGCTTTCAATAACCGCTGCCCAACGGTGCGTAAGGTATAACAGAAGATCACCAGCTGATCGACCATGGCGAAAGCCATACTGCCGGTCATTGATCAACTGGTGATCCTCTAGATACGTTAGGAGCTGTCGGTTTATGATAATCTCCATTATTTTGGAGAGAAGGGAGGTAATGGCGATAGGTCTGTAGTTAGCTGGGTCCGAGCTATCACCTTTTTTAGGGATCGGATGGACAAGGGCACGCTTCCATGAGACTGGGACTACGCCTCTAAGGTAGGAGTACCGAAATAGACGCGTTAGCACTGGAGTCAACTCAGGGGCACACGTTCGTAGCACTAATGGAGAAATGCCATCCGGCCCACTCGACTTATGAACGTCCAAGGAAAATAGAGACTGCCTGATAGTTTTTTGGCGAAAAACTATTTCCGGCATTGAACTCTGACACCGCGGGATGGTAGGCGGTGTCTTCCCTTGGTCGTCCAAAGTCGAGTTGGAGGCGAAAAGAGTGCCCAAGAGATCGGCTTTCTCTTTTGCCGTGTGGGCCAGAGAGTCATTCCCCATGTGCAACGGCGGTAGGAAAGGCTGGCTAAAGTTGCCCAGAGTGGCCTTGGAAAGCGCCCAGAATTTGCGCGTGCCAGGCGGGTACTTTGCCAGCTGATCCCCAATTTTGACGACATGCTTAAACTTTGCTCTAGCGATTTGCCGTTTGAAGAATCTGGAGGCGCGGTTGTATTTCCTCTTCAGAACTCTAGAGTTCGGATCCTTAGTGACTAACGCATTAGCCCAAGCTTGATAAGCCTGCCGTTTGCCAGCTGCTGCAGCCCTGACAGACGCATCAAACCAAGGCCGCGATCTGCCGCCAAGCGGTACCACAGAGCTTGGTACAAATAGTTCCATGCCCTGAAGTATCACATCAGCTACAGCCGCAGCGCAGTCACTAGGATCATTGGAAGGGAAACAAATCGGCCCCCATAGGTAGGATGCAAAAAAGGACCGCATTCCATCCCAATCCGCTGACTTGTAGTGCCAAACGCGTCGAGTCGCAGGTCTTGTGCGATCAGGACGTCGAATGGGCACTACACTCCGTACCAAACAGTGATCAGAGGAACCTAAGGGAGCCTCGACAGTGATCTGGTACTTTTCTGGACGTGTAGTCAGCAGAAGATCCAACAAAGAGGGCGTGTGGCTGTCCACGTCCGGTAGACGAGTGTGCGTCTTTACCAGCTGGGACAGACCATTTGCCAGAGCAAAGTCAAACACAGATCTCCCCGCGTAGTCGGTGGCACGTGACCCTAGCCAATCGGCATGGTGCGCATTAAAGTCCCCGAGGACTACGACTTCGGCGGAGGGAGTCTGTGAAAGCAGATCGTCAATCTTCGCCTGAACATGGCCCAAGAGTTGATCCGTTTCTGCATTACCACTTTGGGACCTGTAGAGGCACGCGTAGACTCTGACATGGTCGTCCATGTCCACGCGTAGCCAGAGTACAGACAGGTCCCGACCTTCAAAAACCTGAAGGCGACGGTAGCAGATATCCTCCCTTACGAACACAGATACCCCGGCGTGTGGTATAAAATGATGTTCTAGTTTATACCCGGGGTATGACAGGTACGCTGTGTCGCTAGGTTGAGATATCTGCGTCTCCGTCAAAAACAACAAGGCCGGCTGCGCCGTCTCAAGGTGGTAGTGGACGGCGTTTAGGTTCGAGTGAAACCCCCGGATGTTGCAAAAGTCCACATCTAGAGTGGAGCGGGGTGCCGCTGTTTGCCGTCGTTTGCCCTCAGAAAACACAAAAGGTAATATGTAAGTTTTATAGCAAAATGTTACATACATGAAATATTTAGATTTTCATGCTGGAAAGAATTTAAGTATAACTAATAAACTTTCATGCTACTGAAATAATATAAGTTAGATAATTTTACAGGTTTTTAGCTTTTATACATTTTAAGGACAAGGAAATTAAAATAATATAATATTATAATTATATTTTAATTTAATTTAATATTTGTGTGTTATGTGGCGTCACATAAGACAACAGCTTTAGAAGAGAAAAACGGTAACTGCATTAGTTAATCCAAATTTGTTATAGTCAAGGATACAATACCATTTTATTGTATTATGATTAACTAATAACATACCTAATCTTTGATATAAATCTCTACAATATTTTAACATTATTATTGAATACTTTAGAAGTAAATCGATAAATCACTATTGACACAAACTTTAACTAAGTCAATTCATTTTAATTTATTATGAAGTACATAATGGAAGTTACTTCGAGAGGTAGACTCCATTAGCATTGTAATATTGACCTTCTTTCAATGTCCTGAAAATTCGATTATTCCTTAATTTTGACCGACTACGTACCAAAAGCAGACATGTTTATACTGCGACACAATTTTTAAATTACGTACCCATTTTACGTTGAGGGTTTAAAATAATTTAATTTAGAGGGTAAATATTTCGTCCCATTTAATTATAACGACGTCCTTTTATTAATGTTGTTTTCAAACGCTATTTGAACCTAAAATTGTTTTTTTTTAATTTGGGTAGCAGGTGCTTTTTGACAAATTTGTAAATTCTTGTCCAGACTTTAATGCAATAGCTTCTCAATTATTTTGGAAGACAATGAAAGTCAAAACAAAACCGGGAATTACCATAAATTGAGCTCAGCACTATCTGGCTCTCGCTAAACCAGATAGAACAACAACACGCTGGTAGGGTGCACTTCGCTTTTAATCAACTTGCCTTCTCATGTAAATATATAAACCACTGTAGTATGGTACATTTGAATATTAAAAAGAGTAGAATTTACACATATTTATTTGGAAAAAGGGAAAACGAAAAGGTTTTAAATACTTTAAATATATTTAGATTTAGTCGTATATAAAAATGTTTTGCTCTTTGCTCTCGTCATTTTTGTAACTCATCTGAATAAAAAGGCGGCCAATGCGAACTTGCGTCGACCTTAATGTTTAAGAATCAATCATAGGTATTATGTGAGTTAATTCCTTGTATCTGGGCTTATTCCTTATTAGGAGTACATTCAATCCTTATTTACATTCCCAAGTTAAATTCAATACAATTTACTTCAATTCACTGGATATAATATTGGTCGTTCGGGACAAAAAAGACTAATTTAGTTATCAGCTATTACGGGCATGTGGTAACAAAAATATCTGACCCTAAAGATGACCTTCATCAGGACAAAATTTGTAACAGTATTGCGGTTCGGCTTTATTGGAAATGATTTATTTTTATTAAAACCAAAAAGGGAAAGGAAACTAAATATTCATATTCATGATTCGACATATGAGAGTTTTTTGCTTTTTATCTTATGATTACTTCAAACAGATGTAGGGAACGACTCTTAAATAAAACAGAATACACCACAAAGGCAAATATAATGAATTTCAGTAGCCGATGTTGCTATTTTTTATAATTATAAAATTTATTTTGCGTAAAATATTTATTTTGAAACCACTGACTTATTAAGATGGTTGTTTTAACGAGAACTTTGAATGTTCGTTTCATATTAATTTACAGTACAAATAATTTGTTTAACAAAATAATATATTAAATTATTTAGTGTTTCAGAGATGTATAAGTTTAAATTTAACAGAAGGCGTCTAATATATTCATCAAAGCTAATTATAGCAATGTATATTAGAAAATATTACATTCATATCCCTCGAAAATTTACAAAATACTTATTATAAAAAATGGAAGTCGTATCAAATTCTCTATGGTATGGTATGTATGAATGGATGTATGTACATACACATTTATTAAATAATCTAAATTGGAAAATTATCACGGTTGCTTTATGGTATATATATATTTAGAACAGAATGTGTTGCACACAAGGAATTCATAGCGTAGTAAGTGAACCCACAACCTTTTGCCCATCCATGACAAGCTCACCACTATTGCATATATAATTGTCACGTTATAAAGTTTAACAGATTTTTAATATTAATTGATTAATTGACATAATATTTTATTTTCTTTTAATATAATTTACACATATATCCAAACACACGCACACACACTCACACAAACTACGTTCAATTACATATCAATTTTGTGGCAAAAACAAACCATCTACATACATACGTGATGTGACGGGAAGCAGGAACGATTTGTCCCGACCCTTTGAGGAAATTGCGAGGTAAAAGAAAAGTCGAAGCAAATTATATGTATATTTCACAGTCAAATGTAGTATCAGGTGGTTTAAGGCATCCAATACTGTTGTAAAACGAGATACATATATAATAATAAATGAACAGTATTGCTTATTGTTTGTTTTCATGGTGTATAAAATATCGATTGAATCAGAGGAAACAATGTTATAGGTTTAAAACATTATTGTTTCTCAACTAGGGCGCAGTCAATAATTGTGTACTACGAACTGCTCGTTATTTTAATCCTCTCTAACATTATTTGAAGTGCCTTTATTTAGAAACATTCAAACAATGAATTGTACTATAAAAATAATGTTTACTTTATATTATTGCGGTTTCAATTTGTATTAAGCGTTAAAAATAACTCACTGACTGACTTAACAAATGAATCTTGTTTTAAAACCTCAAATATAATTAAGTTAAAACCGAATAGTAAATATTTATAATAAAAATGATATGAATGTCATATTATCTTGAATTTATTATAATTATTTTTAATTTTTAGCTTCACGCCATATCCCTTGCGGGGTAGCCAGAGACGACGGAGCGCCAAACGCTACGGACCCTGCACATCTCTTTCGCCTCGGCCACAGACATCAACCTCTTCATACATGCCCTCCGGGGTGTCCTCATGCTTTTTACATGACCTTCCTTTAGTATCTTAGATACTGTGTTTTCGAAGGTCACTCGAGGCTCTCTTACCGCTCACTTTTCATATATAAATCTTTTTTACCATTCTTACATCACACATTCGTTCGACTTGCCCATACCACCTGAGCACGTTCTTCTTCATCCTCACCGTGACATCTTCGCTAGTACCTGCCATTCTGTGGATCTTTTCATTGCGAATTCGATCAGCTAGACTGACTCCGCATATTCTGCGAAGAAATCGCATCTCCACTGCATTCATCTTTCTTACATTCTTCTTCTGTGTTACCCACGTTTGGCTGCCGTATAACAGCGTCGGCAGCAAAACCGCGTTGTGTACAGCCAAACGGGCAGCTATGCTGACGTTTCACCGTTTCAACAATGCAGCCACAGCACCGTTGACTCTGTTACCGGCATCAATACGCCTTTGCACATCCATTTCGTATCTTCCGTCTCTGCTAAACATACTTCCCAAATATACCACTTCATTCACTGGTTCTATTATCTTATCATTCACATTGATCTTACATTCATTTCTTTCAGATATCAGAACCTTCGTCTTATCTACATTCAGGTTTAGACCATTATTTTCACACCCATCTTTCAGATTGCATTCTGCATTTTCCAAATTGCATTCTAATGATGCAATGAGCACTGCATCAACTGCATATAGCAAGCAATTTACCTTAAGGTCACCTACTTTCACTCCCATGTCACTGTCTTTCACGGCTTGAAGACAACTATACAAATACAAATTGAACAAACAAGCTGACATAGCACAACCTTGCTTTATACCCGATTGGATGTCAAACCAGGGCGACATGCCAGCTCCTACTCGCACACAGGTTAAGGGATCTCAGTAAAGAGACTTTACACATTGTATCGAGGCAGTATCTTCCATAATTTCTGTCTCACAACAATGTCAAACCCCTTTTTCAAATCCACAAAAACACAGAAAACCTTTTGGTTTAGGTCCAAAAACTTTTCCGTCATCATGCGAAGGGAAAAGATCTGATCTATACACCCTCTTCCAAGTCTTAAACCTTCTTGGGTCTCCCACAACAGCCTTTCATATCTCTCTTGCAATCTTCTCGCTAATATTTTAGCATAAACTTCACCGCCCAAGCTGATCAAACTCATAGCCCTATAGCTTGCATAGTCTATCTGTGAACCTTTGCCTTTATACAAAGGCACCATGACTGCACCTCGCTAATCGTCAGGGACCTCCCCTGATTTCCAGAATAAATAGCACAAAAACCAGAACAAGTTCAAGATATGGTCCAGCATATTTGATCATCTCGGTAATTATTACATCTGATCGCGCAGCCTTCGCACTCACTTCTTCCAAACTGATTTCGGCATCGGCTACATCCGGACTCAGCATTACACTGGTACTCGAGGCCGAGGCGTCCTCACATTCATACGACTCCTTGTAGAATTCCGCCCAACACTGCAAAACGTGTGCTTGCTCTGTTAAGATTTCACCGCTCTTCGAACGTCTTTTCCTTTTACCACACACCTCTGTCGCTACTTTCACCATACCATTCCTAAGGTTCTGACAGCATACTTCAGCACTTTCATTTCCAGAATCACAGCTTTGAAGCTTTTTGGATACCATTTCTTAATATTCCTCTCTGATCGGTGGATCTTGAAGCTTCAAGCTTTTTAGCGATAATTCGATTCCAAGCTTGGACACGTCGTGCGGCTGCGCCAACCTGCAAACAGACCTCTTATTCTAGCAACGACTAGATAATGGTCCCTTCCCAGATCAGCACTCCTAAATAATCGCGTGTCCATAACTGGGCTTCGAATACTTCATACTTCTTTCTTCTGCTCGCTCCCATGTGAACATGTGAATTTGTTTGTGATCAAACATCCTGTTTGCCACAAACAAATTCTCTCCATACAAAATTTCAAAATAAGTTTTCCAGCCATATTTACTCTCTTATCACCGAACTTGCCTAGCACGCTTTCGTAACCACTTCGCGGTTCCAGCCCATCCATTAATATTTCCACATAATATCAACTTTTCATTACCTGTGACACTATTTAGAACATCCCTGACACTCTCCCAAAACTCCTCGAGTTCGCTCTCTGGAGCTGAGGATACTGGCGCATAAATGGCCAACAAAAATACTCTTGTTATCCCGAGCTTAGAGCGAACCCAAAGAAGCCTCGGGTTGATGGTTTTGTATTCTACCATTGCATTAACCATTCGAGAGGACAACAACACGTCTACACCTTGGCAACCTCGCTCACCCTCTGGAACCCCAGCCCAGAAAGCGACCCGGTTGCCAGGAAAATCGGTTGTATCATTGCCTTTTCGCTTGGTCTCAGACACACAAATCATCCAGATAGGTGGTAGAGCCTAGCTGTAGTTATCTGACTGCAGCTCGTATTGGGCTGGCTCGACCGGGGAAGGACCACCCTCTCACAGAAGACCGACGTGTAGTAACCAAATTCATTTGGTTATGTTCCGTCGGTGAGTGAGAGAATCCGGAAGCCCAAACCCCCCCCCCCCGCCAAACATGAACGCGATGCAAAAAAGAAAAATACCCCAGGAGGGTACCGGCTTTGATGAAGCCGGGGACCCCCTCCCCGAGCAAAATCGGGGGAATGATCCTCGGATTTTGCTCGGGCTGCCCGTCGTATCTGGGGCGGGCAAAGTATCGCACTTTGTGTTTCCTGAGGGCAAACGACGGCAAACAGCGGCACCCCGCTCCACTCTAGATGTGGACTTTTGTAACATCCGGGGGTTTCATTCGAACCTAAACGCCGTCCACTACCACCTTGAGACGGCGCAGCCGGCCTTGTTGTTTTTGACGGAGACGCAGATATCTCAACCTAGCGACACAGCGTACCTATCATACCCCGGGTATAAACTAGAACATCATTTTATACCACACGCCGGGGTATCTGTGTTCGTAAGGGAGGATATCTGCTACCGTCGCCTTCAGATTTTTGAAGGTCGGGACCTGTCCGTGCTCTGGCTGCGCGTGGACATGGACGATCACGTCAGATTCTACGCGTGCCTCTACAGGTCCCATAGTGGTAATGCACAAACAGATCAACTGTTGGGCCACGTTCAAGCGAAGATTGACGACCTGCTTTCTCAGACTCCCTCCGCCGAAGTCGTAGTCCTCGGGGACTTTAACGCGCACAATACCGAATGGTTAGGGTCACGTGCAACCGACTACGCGGGGAGATCTGTGTTTAGCTTTGCTCTGGCAAATAGTCTGTCCCAGCTGGTAAAGACGCACACACGTCTACCGGATGTGGACAGCCACACGCCCTCTTTGTTGGATCTTCTGCTGACTACACATCCAGAAAAGTACCAGGTCGCTGTCGAGGCTCCTTTAGGGTCCTCTGATCACTGTCTGGTACGGAGTGTAGTGCCCATTCAACGTCCAGCTCGCACAAGACCTGCGACTCGACGCGTTTGGCACTACAAGTCAGCGGATTGGGATGGAATGCGGTATTTTTTTGCATCCTACCCATGGGGGCCGATTTGTTTCCCTTCCAACGATCCTAGTGACTGCGCTGCGGCTGTAGCTGATGTGATACTTCAGGGCATGGAACTTTTTGTACCAAGCTCTGTGGTACCACTTGGTGGCAGATCGCGGCCTTGGTTTGATGCGTCTGTCAGGGCTGCATCAGCTGGCAAACGGCAGGCTTATCAAGCTTGGGCCAATGCGTTAGTCACTAAGGATCCGAACTCTAGAGTTCTGAAGAGGAAATACAACCGTGCCTCCAGATTCTTCAAACGGCAAATCGCTAGAGCAAAGTTCAAGCATGTCGTCAAAATTGGGGATCAGCTGGCAAAGTACCCGCCTGGCACGCGCAAATTCTGGGCGCTTTCAAAGGCCAGTCTGGGCAACTTTAGCCAGCCGTCCCTACCGCCGTTGCACATGGGGAATGACTCTCTGGCCCACACGGCAAAAGAGAAAGCCGATCTCTTGGGCACTCTTTTCGCCTCCAACTCGACTTTGGACGACCAAGGGAAGACACCGCCTATCATCCCGCGGTGTCAGAGCTCAATGCCGGAAATAGTTTTTCGGCAAAAAACTATCAGGCAGACTCTATTTTCCTTGGACGTTCATAAGTCGAGTGGGCCGGATGGCATTTCTCCACTGGTGCTACGAACGTGTGCCCCTGAGTTGACTCCAGTGCTAACGCGTCTATTTCGGCACTCCTACCTTAAAGGCGTAGTCCCGGTCTCATGGAAGTGTGCCCTTGTCCATCCGATCCCTAAAAAAGGTGATAGCTCGGACCCAGCTAACTACAGACCTATCGCCATTACCTCCCTTCTCTCCAAAATAATGGAGATTATCATAAACCGACAGGTCCTAACGTACCTCGAGGATCACCAGTTGATCAATGACCGGCAGTATGGCTTTCGCCATGGTCGATCAGCTGGTGATCTTCTGTTATACCTCACTCACCGTTGGGCAACGGTTATTGAAAGCAAGGGAGAGGGTCTGGCAGTTAGTCTGGATATGGCAAAAGCCTTCGATCGTGTATGGCACAAGGGGCTTCTTTCGAAGCTACCTTCCTATGGGCTTCCCGAGAGTTTATGCAAGTGGATAACCAGCTTCCTCACTGGGCGGAGCATACAGGTCGTTCTCGACGGTTTTTGCTCGGACCCCAAGCCCGTGAACGCTGGTGTACCCCAAGGCTGCGTGCTATCCCCAACTCTGTTCCTCCTGCACATCAATGATATGTTGGATATTTCCAACATACATTGTTATGCGGATGACAGCACTGGGGATGCGGTATATTCCGGTCGTGCAGGTCTCTCTTGGGAAAACGTCGATGAGTGCCGAAAGAAACTTGTGTCTTCAATAGAGACTTCCCTGGGGATGATCTCTGAGTGGGGTGAACTGAACCACGTTCAGTTCAATCCCGACAAGACACAGGTTTGCGCGTTTACCACTAAGAAAACCCCATTTGTCGTATCACCGCTCTTCGAGAGCACTCCTCTTATTGCCTCGCCAAGTATCAGAATACTGGGTCTCGACATTTCGAGCGACTGTCAGTTTCGTGGTCATCTGGAGAGCAAGGCCAAGTTGGCCTCGACGAAATTGGGAGTGATCAATAGAGCGAGGCAGTATTTCAAACCTGGCCAAAGACTTGCGCTCTACAAGGCGCAGGTCCGGCCACACATGGAGTACTGTTCTCATCTCTGGTCCGGATCACCCCAATATCAGCTTCTACCATTTGACCGCGTACAACGGAGAGCCGTTCGGATTGTCGGGGACCCGGTGCTCTGCGAACGGCTGGACTCTTTGGCATTGCGTAGAGACGTGGCTTCTTTGTGCGTCTTCTACCGCATTTACAACGGGGAGTGTTCCGAAGAACTATTCGATCTGATGCCTACCGCCGAATTTCACCACCGCACAGCTCGCCATCGCCTCCTTTACCATCCATACCACCTGGATGCGTGGCGATCTTCAACTGTGCGGTTTTCAAGGACTTTCTTCCCACGTACCACTCAAATGTGGAACGAACTTCCTTCGGCGGTATTTCCAGATCGATACGACATGGGTACCTTCAAAAAAGGCACATATTCGTTTCTCCAAGGCCGGCAACGCTCTTGTGTATCCTCGGATGTTGCAAGAGTCCATGGGCGGCGGTGATCACATATTAACGGTGACCCGCACGCTCGTTTGCCCTCCTATAACATAAAAAAAAAAAAAAAAAAAAAAAAATCTTTGTCATCCATCACATATAATAATTCATTCATCTTCTTTTCCATTCCTCCTCTTACATTCCACGTAGCTATTTGTAGCTCCGTCCTCCACCTCCCGCCGTTCGGAACATGGCGTGTTAGTTGACGGTCCCGAAATCATCATCACCACCATCGTCATCATCATCGATCATCTCGAAAGTTTGTAATAAACTTTATTAAGAATCCACGAGTCGAAGTCCCACTCAAGTTATAAAATATTTGAGTGTTATTTAAACTGTAGTACAGTAAAAGTAATTTGAGATAAATCTCGCCATTTCATGAAGCAGACGGATAAATTTTATTAGGATCACTATACTCATATGTATTTTGTAAACTGTATATTCGTATGCTATATTAAACTATTTGAACTGAAAAGATTAGATAAAGAAACAAGTTTAAGGCAACGGTTTTCGAATTAGTGATAATGTTGATGTAATTCAACATTATTACTAATCTAAAAATCGATTCTATTGTTAAGTATTTTTAATATTTGTTAGGTATTATTTTTTATATAGACTGACGTGATATGATGATTTAGAATTCATTATATATCTATTTTTATTTAGAATTATTTTAATTTAATACTTTTTAATAATCAAAGTATTCTTCTCTTGTAAAGGGTACGGTAGCAAATAGGTGCAATATTTTAGAATATACTTTTATAAAGGACATGTATTTAAACACTGCTTGAAATTGAATAGAAACTAGAACTAGTTGAAAATCCTCTGCTCCAGATACAACGTAATCTCCTTCATGCCTCCTATCCTTCAAGTGTTTCAAACATTTGCTATTCCCCACATTTTCAAATGTCCAAACAACCACTAACCAGCTTGAGGATCGTCTGTTTATTTGTCTTTAATCATAATAGATATAAAATAGCAGACAGGTAATGTAAACTTCACTGTATTGTGTGTTATATGCCTCGTACTAAATGACTTTGTAAACTGTATTAATACAACGGGGATATATCCTCATTGTTCTAAATTGTATTGTCATAGAGAATAATGAACTAAATTAGTTAGTAAAACTATTTCAACAACAACTAACTACACAATAAACTACCTGAAACTACAGGGTTGACGGTTCCGGCTGATAGTACCAGCAACTTTTAACCGTCAGATTGGTTCTGAAGAGTTTAATTGATTTAATAAATTATTAGCCTTGTTAAATCATAATGGACCGCATAATCAACTTAGAAAATTATTAAGTAAATATATTGCATGGAACAATTTAGTAGTATTACAAATTAACAACCCTAATAACAGATTGATAATTTTCTTTTATATAAAAAATTATATAAAATACAAAGAAATATATTTTGAATGCTGACTTTAGCGGTATTTATTAAAGTAATGATTAATTGAGGTAAATCGATGACTACGACAAAATATTTTTAAGCGACGTCACACGCCGAGTCTGCAAGAGGCACTTTAATATTTTTATCCTAATATATAGATTCATGAATTTATTACGCAATATTGTTATATAAACTATAAATATATATAAATTCAAGGTTTTTATTCTATAATATGTCACCAGTTCCCTTTTCTCTTAAAAGGTCATTTTTCTTCTTTTTATATATATTGGATCATAAAAAAAACTTTCATTACATAGAAAAAAACCGATAGGGGTTGAGTGCACGGTTGATCTATTCAATTAGAATATTAGTTTTTTTTACCTCATCTTAGTTTAAAAATAGTAGCTATAATATCATCAAATCTAAACATATATTAAAAATTATTTACAATAAATTTAAAAAAATATATTACTACGACCAATACACACAGAACTGAAAATAATCGCTATTCGATTTGTTGGAAAAAATAAATATGATAAGAGCTAGTATAAAATAGAAAATATGCAAATCTCTATGCATATCATCATAGCAAACACGTTAAAACAACTCCAATAGTATGATCCGAACACTGAATAGCCTTGTTTGAACTGTAGATGGGCGTGACAAATAGAAATGTTACTCCGATAATGAATCTGTTAGCACACACATACACAGTCACATGTTAGGAGGAATCACTGCAACGTAAATGAGTCACGTATTTTACTATGAGGTGGTTACAGTATTGTGGTTTGGATTCTGATTTAATCAAAGCGAAAAGCACCTTTTAATATTATTCTGTTTGTACAATATTTTTATATAAAAAAAAATGTGTGTCAAAAAGAAAATTATAAATTATATTTTTAAAGTAAAGATGATATTCATAAATGAATATTTGAATTTTGTTTTTTATGTCAGATCAAATTTTATAGCAAGAATCTAAACGAGCATGAGATATTTGAAGAATTGTTATTCCGATTGTTCCAAGACTATAGAACTTTTATATCTTGGCTAATATATATAAAACTCTCATATTAAATTTATTTCTTGGGTAAAACTTGAAGATACTTATTTTTTACTGCCTTAGTATTCTACTTAAATGATAAGTTAAATAGGGATAAACCTTTATAAATGTTGTATACTGGAATTCTTAAGTTACTCAGTCTCTTAAGAATTTCTTATTTAGCGAAAGTGTTTCATGAAATTTAGAACTTATTTACAATACAATTTCATTAATAACAAATATATTTTGCTATTCCTTATATTTTAATGCAATTCCATTAATATGATGATTTATATTAATAATAATCAGTCATATGTAACCTTAAAATATTACATAAAAATAACAACAGTACTGCCTTTGTCATTATTTATATTTGATGTATCTTTCTGTGCGTGGTTCCACAATTTGTCGCATTGTAGGTTGACAAAAAGCCTTCTTTTCCTGAGGGTCTACTCCATTAGCCCGGGAAAAGACGTGTTATATTCGGATTACGTACAAACACAACGCAAAAGCCTCTTTCATATTGCACGAAATTCGTGACTGCATGTCGCGATAATGTCATATTTTATTATAACACGACCTTTTGTTTGTGACATTTATTTAGAGGTGATTTTTAATCTTAATACAATTTTTACATTAGTAAATAGTAAATTATAGAAATATTGCTTGAAATGTAAAATTTATTTTATAATACTTTTCTAACGATCAATAATGTCCGTAATTATAGGATAGGTCAAGTAATAAAAACGTGGCTTTAATTTTAATTTTAATATTAAATATTTTTTCAGTTTATTTTTTTCGTATCAATTTCTTCTCTTAGATATATTTTAATATTTATTAAAAGAATAGATATCAAAAAGCAATATCAAATTCGCATTCACAAATACTATTTCATTCGAACGTATTGATGTCGACATTAAAATATAGGATTCGATTTGAGAAAGTTAAATTTCACAATAACCTTGACATCTGTCTGCGACAAATTGCTTTTTCTCATAAAACTTTTGAGTTTATCTTCACCCGAGTCGGGTTGTGGAACTTGGAAAAGTTTTATGACATGAATAAATTCATTACATATGTATGATTCAATGGAATCTTATAAATATATTCTATGATATGATAAAAATTTGTTGAATTAATTTGTTTTAGGAAATAATTAAAAATATCAATTGAAAAATTATGTTGTACTGAGTTAATTGATATATAGTTCCAAGTAGAGGCCGGGTCAAGCGTTGTTTATGAGCGGTTTTAACATGTAATTAATGTGTAGTCACGATAGAGTGAGAAATTTACATAGCATTTGATATACGTGACACGAGATACCAATTTATAATCGTCACGCCTATTCACAGACTAATGGTTATCGTATCATGTTTAAATTAAATTTATAATACTAGATAAAGTCGCTTTATATAAATATTTTATTAATCTTTAGTACATCAATTATCAAAAGTTTTTAAATTAAAATAAATCTACCAATTGTCCATGGCGGATGTTGCGGTATATTTTTTTCTAATTTTATATAAATCAATCAATTTTTTTCCATTTTTTATGCATTAATGATGTAAAAAGTTTTTTTTATAATACTTAAAATGTTTTTAACCACAAATAAGTATTTGTAGTTTATTTTTAACTAAACACGTGTTATCAAACTTCTAACTCTAAGAATTAGATTTGATTAGAGTATTGTCTAAATATAAAGTAATAATGTAATAAACGGTAAAAAGAATAAGAAATATAAACATGCTTTTATATAAAGATGCTTAAAACATTTGCTTCGTACGAAATTTTGAAACTCTGTTCAAGTATATTCAAATATCTTTGGTAGTTTAAGTATTGAGACGCTGTATCGGTCTAAAGTTTACGAGGAGGTGCAGATGGACTGCAGCTGTGGAAGTTTCGAAACTCTTACTTGTTATTTTTATAACGTAGGATATGCTTTTACTAAAGGTATTAATTATCGTGGAAAAAAACATCAAGACATGGATTTAATGTATAATTTCGTTAGGAAATATATTTTTAAATGAATATTTTATATATAATAAAAATTGTATACAAATTTTTTAGAAAAATTTATTTTTTCAATAAAATTTTGTAAAATTAATGTTTAATTAATTATTTATTATTATTATATTAATTTATAACCTACAATATACTATTTATAGTATCTCTGCATAAATTATTTAATTTATTTATTTTCAAGAGACTACTAGTTCAGTGCCATAAAAAATATTATTCTATGCAAAATATTTGTTTATATTTAGAAAAACAAAACTACAATAACAACAACATAATGTTACACTATTGAATACCGGAGATCTTACTTGCAATTCGGAACTTGGTTCAAAACTTTACGAATGATATCAAGTAGAAACTCTTTAGTTTTCAGTATTTTAAATCTACCCTACAGTACAATAAATAAAATGAACACTAGTGTATACTAACATTTCTATTTCTATGTGAATTGGTTGACCTCGCATATTTAAAAATAAAATTTGGCTCAGCGTTTAGGGATACAGATAATTTTCCGTATCACTTACTCTGGTAATTGCACACTTAGTTCAACTAATGATGTTTATCTAAGTATTTTTGTTAGCTGGAATGTTTTTATTAAAAATAATGTTAAGTTTATTGGAAAGTTACTTTACTTGAATAAATAATAGACAAGAATATAATGTTCACTTCTTCGTAATAAATTTATTCAACACAAAAGTAAACGTGGATCTGTTACTGAAAAGTCTGCTCAAGTTTTGATGCTAGTTTTTATTTTAAATTCATTTCCAATCAAATAATGATGCCAGTAGTAACTAAGATTAAAGAAAAATTACCTAACCGGAACCAAATATGTAAAGGTATACTTATATGTATCGATGACGAGCAGACTTTTAAAACGTTATAGTGTGAAGGAAAATACTCGGTAGGTACAAAGTGCAACTCTACCACTTCTGCTACGCTAAACAGTTATTTTGTCGACTACACAAAATTGTCTCACAAACATATCAAAGTAAAAAAAATACATTTAATCATACACAAACCAGTTGGTTTGTTTATAAATACATAATTCGAATTAAAACTCTCAAAGTCCCGGAGTTAAAACAGTTAACACTCCTTTCCCTTAAACGTTGGATTAAATATTTGCCTAAAACGTTCTTTACGCAAATCCAATAAGTTTGCGTCGTTGGCCCCAATCGTTATGATGAGCTTCGTCCGACCAACTTTAAATGGATTATCGAAGGCGTTGAAAATTGCTGGCGGCCTTGCTTCGACGAGATTAAGATTAATAGAATTTCCTTGTTAATTTTATCTATGAAATATTGTCATTGTATTGTGTTGTATTAAAATTTAAATCTTTATTAAAACTCATTATATTATATAAAAAAAATGATATATCTAATAAAGGTTGGTAAAATTATTGGAAATTGAAGTAAAAGGATTGGTTAGATAAAGTTGGGGTCGTTTTAGTTATTTCTGTTAAAAAATATTTAAAACCTGCTACATTACATTTATAGATGATCTTAGAGTAGCCTGGCAGCGATCGCTTCGTGTTCTCGTTGCATATTGCTCCGATTTTCGGAAATATTGTAATATCCGTTAGCACACAAACTTCCCTTAATATTTTTAAATTTGTTATAGGTTATTATTAAACGTTTACTGAGAGCACGTTGAACAGTGTATGTATTACCCTTTATAAGACTTATTGAATCTTTTTAAGTAACACGTAACAGTAGCTGTAATTCTATAAAATGTGATAGAAGTAAATCAAAGATTTTTATATGTTTGTATTATTGAAACAGCATTACTATTTATATATTGTCATCTAGATAAAACAAAATAACATTATATTTTCGAGGAAGTCTGTCGTATACTTTAATTAATATACTCGTATGTAAATGATTTAGAAGCGTAATGGAATATAGAGGCAGTGTTCCGTTAATGTTTACCGCATTCGATAATAAATTAATTTAAAAATACGGAATACAATTTATGAACCAAATGAAAGCGCCTGCTGGTAATTTCGTTTACGCCTTGTAACTTAATAAACTTTGAAGAAGCGACGGAAAAGCCTTCCATGATCGAAACAAAACAATCATATTAGGTATCCTGTTTATAAACATAAAATATGAATAATTACTTCCATCTCTTTTTACTTCATTGTTAACACTTAATATATTTTCTATTAAATAGCAAATTTTGATTAAAATGTAGGACCTACATATTACTATATAACATACATTTAACTATACTCACATACAGTTTTATGGGCTTTAGTCATGCATAGAGATAAATATAAAATTAACAATAACTGTGATTATATATTTGTGATTTAATATATTAAAATCAAAAGTTATAATATTTCAACGTATATATAATCATTACAACTGGCACCAAATTAAATATTTAATAATTATGAGTTAATCCGTCTAACCAATTTCTTAAAAGTAAAATTAAAAGTAACTCTAAGCTTTAAGAGTTATTATTCAACTCCATTTGATTATTGTTCCTGTATCATTGATATTATGTAAGTATTTCATCTGCTATTGAATGGAATAAAAGAATACAGCATTGAAAAGAATTAAGAACATTTAAAAGCAATGTTGGTATATGATAATTGCTTCTTCCCGAATAATTGGATTGTGGATCAAAAGATAATTAAGAATTGTATGCAATAGGATATCGAGATATTGGAATTCACTTCCACGTTTTTTAATTATGTATATCATTGTTACTATATTTAGTTATGGGAAAAAAATATTTCTTCACTTGATTTAAGATAAACTAACGTTTTAAATTGAAAGGATAGGTTAAGGATAACATAAGGATATAGGTTTCAAGTATCAAAATACTCTGCTATGAATATAGTAATTTTAAATAGCAATTTTGATATAAATAATATAATTAAACTCTGCACCATATTTCCATATTACTGAGAATAACGAATTTCATAGAATATTTTACAAAACGTACCAGAAAACTTAAGCAAGATATGAAATCCAAAATATATCGAAAATAGTACGGTTTTAAAAGCTTAATCTGCCATTTTTTTACTTATAGTTTATTAATATAAAATGTAAATGTAATATTTCTATGCATTAAAAGCTTTTAAAGCACATAAATTTGTAAAGATATTTCCACACGTCAAACACGACACAAACAGAATAAGGCTTACTGCGATACTATTAAAGTATGAAATATTTAACTAGATATAGACATAGGATCTTACTTAGAGTTGTACATTCATTGTCAAAGAGTACATACATGTACATCTATATGATATAGTATCACGACTAATTCAATTGATTGATTTGACTAATTGAATTGATTCAATAATGATCTTATTTGTGAGACAAATTCACATAAAAATTACTTTAGAACTGACTTTGTATAAATCTTTGAAGGAAAATATCTAAAATTTATGAAATTCTAATTTATGTAAGTTATATTTTTATCTGTTATTTTTTCTATCATTTTGAACTTTGATTAAGCCTAAACACAAAATAAGCAAAAAAGGGGTGTATTTATACGTAAAATAAATTTGATGTAGGCTAATATTGAATATCTAACGTTTATCGCACCTGCACAGGCAAGAGCCTATTTACAATGACATCATCTATATACATAATAACTACAGAATCAAATGGTTAATGTTTACTGTAGCTACATAAATTCTGTCATAACATTCTACATTCATCTTTCTAAGTTCACAAATATCTACTATTATATGCGGTAATATTATTATTTCTTACATATTTTACAATACAAATTTCAAATTATTAGTATATATAGTGTTTATAATTTTTATTAATAGTATATAAATATTCTAACGTTAAAATATTTTAACCCAATTTCGGGTATAAAGTATATAAAAGATTTGTCTACGTCAGTAACATAAAAAAAGTAGAAAGGAAAATGACAAGCGTTTTTTTTTCTGTATGCAGAACATCGTTATACCCAACCTTATTTCTTTTGAATATGTTTCTTAATTGAAAATGTAACGAAAACACCATTAGTGATAACTCCGACCCAGATTATACCCATTAAGTGGTTACAATACAAGAAGTAAAAGTCATCAACCAGTTAGAATAAAAATGGAAGAATTATTATTATACTTCGAATTAATATAAAATTTTGTTACATTTTTCTTGAAGATTCAATCGACCAGAGAATCATTAAATGAATTATTCTGCCACTTATTGAATCTAGAGTATCATTTTCTTACTTATATTTTCGCTATAATTGAGAAACATTTTCGATTACTAATTACCGAGTTCTGGAACTATGATTAAAGTAAAATTGGTTTTAAAATATCATGAAAGCTGTCGTCAACCATTCAGAAAGACTGAAATAGACAACATTATGACAAATTAGTTATTTTTCTTTATCTATAAAAAGTACGTCAAATCATCTCAGTATATTAAAATAGTAAGTAGACATAGACTGAATTGGAAGCGTTGTTAAAAAAATACATTTTTTGTATAAAAAATAAAATTTAAGTATTTTAACAATGTTTCAAATAATAAGTTTTATATATAAATTGGTATAATAATAATTTTGGTAATAAAAGTCACTTTACCTTTATTTATAACTTAACAAATATAAATTACAATAATCTTTAGACATTCTGCTCTGAAAACTCGTGAGTTTTCAACCGAGTGACTTTTAAAGCCTCTACGTGACGCCGTAGACTGTAAACGTTTTGTAGAGGCCAAGTGCTACGTGATATTTGTATTATATAATTCTAGTTATTTACAATTAAATGCCTAATATTAATACAGTTTTTTGTTGTATTTATGTTAAACGTGTTTGGGAATCGAAATCACAATATTTAGATCAGTCAATAAGTCAAACCTATAAGTCAATAAGTAGTCAATCACATCTTTGGTTTTTTCTATAAAGCAAGAAAAAATATACCATATTTTGTGGCTATTATAATTAGTAACAACAGAAATCGCTCCGTTTTATAATATCAATATCAATATATAATAAACAATATTACAATATCAAGACATTTTATATTTACTTAGAAAATATATTAAGAAGTGTTTTTTTTAATTCCGACGCTGACAGCGTTGAATTGAAGCATGAATTGATTAATGACTATTACTTCCTAGTCTGAAGTGGATTTGGTTCTTGCTGGTAATTCATGAAGTTTCGCATTCAATAAGTATGAAAACTAAGTATAACAATATATCGTGTAATAAATTATAGATAATCTTCCCTAATTGCTGGTCTTCCATCTTCTATTATATTCCTACATTTAATATAAAATTTAATAATATTATATGTATTTAATTAAATTTATTTCATCTGGGTTAGCACTACTCGAGTTTCAAGGTCATACAGCAGAGATCGCTGCCTCTTATTTCTATTTTAATATGTTTGATGTATTTTTTCTTTGTCACTTTTGATTGAAGAATATTATTATTTGGCTCAATATATATTCGTTTAAAAATATTACGTCTTCTTAAGAAACCCTTATGTTGTTATTATTAATTGAAGTGAATCTTTCAAACTCGGCTACAATATTTAACTTAATACGTACAGTGCCATAAACGTTATTAGTTAAGGTCCAAAAAGTGGATTGTCCTTAAATGATTTAGTGAGGCTTTTAGGTAGCATCAACCGTAATGTGATTTACGAGTGAAGTTTGATGCAAACCAATATAGATGTTTTGCAATATGTTACACTGTCAACAAATTTTTATGAGATTTTCTATATCTATATTTTGAAAGAAAAAAATATTTCCTATTTTTTTTTAATGATCTTAATTTTTTTCTTTATGTAATTAAACTGTAAATCACATGAATCCTGTTATATGCATTAAACTCTAGTCTATGTGTTCGCTGATTGTTTTATGCCAGGTTTGCTGCTTTATAAACTATTACATAATAAAAGTTTTATTATCAACACCGCCATCTATTGGAAACGTAAAGAATTTAGAAGTGAATTAAATTTGTATGTATAAAAAAACAACAAAATTTAATATTATTAATCATGATTTTTACCCTATTTTTTTCATTGCACCAAACAAGATTATTATTATTCTTCTTCATCATCATATCATATATCATCTACAAAATCTTCTTGAAATCGGTTCAGGTGGTTTCAAAGATTAATGCAAAAGGACAACGTGACACACATTTTTATATAATTAAAGATATTTAGATATATTTTTGTAAAGAAACGTGATTTTGAAAATTCCTAAAATTTTTTACCCGGACTATTCACAAATTATTTTAAAAACATATTGCTTTTAGACGCATTATTTCTGTGTACAAAATAATCTGAAATAATTTCGTTCCCATATATAACATTTAGGATTTGTTATTTAGTTGTATTAAAGATGAATTAACAACCATTTAAAGTTATATAGACGAATAGTTTTCAGACATTTTATCACTCTCTTTTTTTATTTTTAAATCCGTAAAACTAGCTCGTAATTCAATATTTACTTGACAAATGAACTGTATCAGGTTTATGCAACTATGGTAAATTAAAATTCTATCAACTTTGTGTTTTTATTTTATTGGTTTAGTTGACGTACCTTCTGAAATCCCTGCTCCAACAAGCGTAGATCACTGGGTTCATGGAGGAGTTAACCCATCCCAGCCAAGTGACCACCACATTGACGATCTCTTCATGGGTAATGCAAGACGAACATATACCGGATAAGAGATTAACTACAAAAAAGGGTAACCAGCACACTATGAACACACCCATCACAATACCTAAAGTTTTTGCTGCTTTCTTTTCTTTAGCGAATTTAGCCAATTTACGAGAAAGAGAAAAGTTTTTTGGCAAATTTTTATTATGCGTTACATTTGTTAGACGCGTCGATGATCGCGAAAGTCCATTATTTTGTAACGCGGTCAAAGGCTCTTGGTCGGCATCTTCAGGGGTGCACATCCCGTGACACACATCTGCTCTTTGTCGCATTGTACCACCTCTATGAATACGTAAAGTTAATTCTAACTCACCACTAGGCCTCATCACTTGTTTAGTTCCTATTTTCAAAGACCTAGTTTGTATTGTAGCAGCTCGATATATACGATAATATGTGAACACCATTACAAATAAAGGTAAATAAAATGAAATTGTCGATGAGAATATAATGTATTCCAAATTTTCCGTAAACGGACACTTATAATCTGGCACTTCTTCTATGCGCACTGCACGCCACCACGCAATAGCCGGAAACGATATAGCACCGGAACATACCCACACAGCTGCTATCAGAAAGGCAGCTTTGCGTCCGCTCATTCTCATAGGATATGTGATTGGGTCAGTTATAGCCCAATATCTGTCTAGAGATATAACGCATAAATTTAAAATAGAAGCCGTACTGAACAGCACGTCTAAAGATCTCCAGATATCACACCAATCTACTCCAAAAAACCAAGTGTGCTCCAAAACCTCGTATAGTGCTGAGAATGGCATCACCACGAGCCCAACTAGGCAATCAGCTACTGCCAATGATGTCACAAAGTAATTTGTTGATGTGTGCAGATATCTTTCTCTTACAACTGCCAATATTACCAGCATGTTTCCAAATACTGTAGTTAGTGAAAATAAAAGTAGGAATATTACTAAAATAGCACGCTCTTTGAGAAGATTTATATATTCATCCCAGGGCTCACTAAATTCTTCAGTAAAATTAAATGTGTTATTATTGAAAGTAGAATTGAATTCTAAAACAATATTATATGGCAGCCCTGGACTATCTAAGAAATATTCGGGTCCTCTTTGTAATGTATTCGATTGGCTTTTTGCCACAAATATTTCTGATCTATTCGTATTCATATTTTCCCAGTAACTATTTGCTCGCTAGCGCCATGGTGAGTCTTTATGTTTTCCTTGTATTACCCGAAGCCATTTGGAGATTACGTTCTTGGCGTGCATTGTGTTCTTGATTTCCAATATCGGGCACATTTTGCGTTGACATATTTTTTCGTAGCACTGATATGTATCTCCTGAAACAAATAAAAAAATAAATGAATTTAAGTTCTATTAGACAA
The DNA here is from genome assembly GCA_918358695.1 of Melinaea menophilus ssp. n. AW-2005. Lineage (NCBI taxonomy): Eukaryota > Metazoa > Arthropoda > Insecta > Lepidoptera > Nymphalidae > Melinaea > Melinaea menophilus. Next base: position 10,018,062 of record OU911057.1, on the reverse strand, counting down.
ATTTAGTACACTTTTCTACATTATTTAGTTACACATGGTAACACCTGTTTCATGTCACTTATATCGTGATCAACGATTGTCCTTGGTTCGTCGGGACATAAATAGTGCTTAGCGAGTAGGCGGCGAGATCAAACGAATTGTGCTCTATGGGCCGTGATCAACCAGTTCACATGAGGGCACTTCAATCGTCCCCTCCCTATCCCCTTTACATTTACCATAACACGATCAAAATTTACGTTGACTGGTAGCTTCCAAGACATTCACAATAGGTAAATGTATATATTTCAAGAAGGATTTGAATACAATGGGCTTGAACTTAGGGATGAGCTTGATAACTATATAGCATAAAAGAAATTGTTTTTATATGAAGTCCTATCTATTGAGAAAAGTTATATATTACATAAGACGTTTCTTATAACACGTTTTATTACAAAATTATTTTTTTAAGTTAACTACGCACGTCTTCTAATATTTTACATCCGGATAATACCGTTTTTTCTTGAATTCAATAGGTCTAAATTAATTTTCCGAATACAAAAATACATCTTTATTCCAGAAAGAGTGAGTGGTGGACCAGTTAGAATAATCAGAAATACTTTTTAAAATTTTAAATAGATATATAAAATAACGAAAAACAACTTTTAAGTTTCAGAAAATCAATTTTGTATATAAAATGAATTTTGAATGTACTTATAGAGATTTATTAAAGAAATTTCTTACCAGTGCTCTATATCGAAATATCTCGAAATAATCATTATTAAGCGTCTCTTCATTTATATTTGAAATTGAAAAGAAAACCGTAGCGAGATCATTACAATTTTTTAGATTTATTAAATCCAAAGTTTTTCTTTACAAAGATTTCTTTAATGTAAAGAAAAAAATGTTTTATGTTAAAGTTTGAGGCGAAAGTTTTTAAACCAGGAAGGAAATATTATCTTTTAGATTTTGTTAGCAAGCCCATCTTACAATAATTAATCAAAGCTTTATCAACAGTGATATAACTTCAAAAAAAAACGTAACCATTGACTTATGAAACCTTCAAAAAACTGAACTTGAACAAAATACAAAATTGATTGAAATTAGCGAATAATTATTTTTTAAATAATAAATAGCTGTAACATTTAACAGTCTGAATTTATTATATTGTCATTCATATGTGCCGGATTAATTTTACATTTTGATAGATATTGTAAACCATCAAATTAATTCCCATTTTAAATTCAACTCTGATCTGAAGTTTAAAAAGTCACTTCAAAATACAAGGCTTTATAAATAGAAAGACATTCTAAATCCATTGTACTTTTAAAGTTAAAAGTAAAATACTTTATTCGAAATTGCCTTAATTTTTAGAGACGGGACTCACTATCAATCAGTATGAAGGTCTCAGTGATTAATAGTCTGGAGCGAGATTCGTGTATGCCCGGACTCTGATAGCTTCGTCCTTTGTTACTTTGACTTGAACATATTTAATTAATGAATGCCAAAGATACGAGGAATTACGTGTTTATATATATAACAAGATTACAGTATTAACTCATGTCAAAAATATTTTAATCTTGTTTTATTTTCTATTTATTTATTAAAAGAAAATAAGAATTTCCATTCCACTTATTTGTTAACACGTCATATTATTTAGCTATTGAAATAAAGTAATTTTATAGACATTTTGTCTATAAAAATATATTATGTAAAATTAATATTTTCTTAATCTTTGTGTATATTTAAGAATTTCATTAACCCAATGACGAAAACAGACATGGTAATATTGATTTTTTCTACTAATATCAAATTGCCAAGTTTAATTAATTATCAAAATTTTAATGTCATGATAACGATTTTTCATGTCGCTTGTAACACGAAGTAGAAACGCATCTCTTCATAATAAATGAGGGCTCATTTCCTCAAATTTACTTAGCTAACTGATGGGTAATATTAAGCCATTCCTTTCTCACCGCCTTATCGTGTCCGACCACTTATTGTAGACGGTCACAAATCTGTCACTTTACGTACAGACTGATTTATGAATTTTCCTTGTTCGGCCTGACGGCTCTATCAAAGAACGGTCCCTTTATAATGATTATAGCGGATTATGCTGTAATAACATTCATAGACGTTGTCTATTACTTTGATGTATTTAACACAAGTCAAAGATTCAAGACAACTATATAATCGATACTATAACTATCTATTAATCAATATTCATTTATTCATAGTGCTAATTATAACCTACAATGACGAACGAGGTATTATAACTTTATGTCCTTTAAAATAATATAACTCAAAAAGACACAGAGTATAAATATCACACGATTTTTCAAAATGTGGGTATTATAATAATTAAATAAACTGATATCAAAATAAACCTTGGTTGGTTATCTTTCTGACGGCCGGCATGACAACTAATTAATTATTAGTCTTCACAGTAATATCAAAACTAGTCTTACTTTAATCATCTTCATGTCCGCTCGCTGTATCTATTAATAACAGTGTCACTTTACTTAGAGGATGGTGAAGTTCAATGTATGCATCTTAAAACTTCGTTAAGTAATCAGAACCCAACTGAAACTTCTTAATTGTCTTTGATGAAACAATGACTAACTTTACAAGGTACTAACTAGAATAGGTATTCAAGTTTGATGGTCATTTAATTAATTATAACGGATAAATAAAGATGTGTTGCTTTATTTTTAAATTAAATCAACCGATACATACAAAAAATGTATGGGTTTATGCAATTTTATAAATCTGTTAAATTAGAATTTTTGTTCAAATTATAAGCAGATGAAGTAACAGGAAATAGCTAGTTTCATGTGCTGCTTAAATAATAATATATATTTTATAGCTTAAAGTTAAATGTACATTTTATATCACATTTTTGATTAATCTAATAAAGCATGTATTCATCATTCATTCATGAGTTTTAAAAACAATTTATGCACCAATTTCGTCGGTTTCAATTATTAAAAAAACACATGATCGGGTTTTAACCGGTAAGCCGCTTTACAATTGTAATTTTTTACAATACCGAAATAAAAATTTTATAAAATGAATAAGAATTAGAATAAAAAACATTATCTTTAAGTTATTTAGTAAATAGGTTATAAAAGATGACCCCGAGGTGTCGACAATTTGTTTCATGATTGTTGTAAGGGTTTTACTTTGATTGATGTATGTGCGGAGCAAACTACAAAAGAATACAGCAGTGATAAAGGTAAGTTTGATATATGGGTGGCGAATCAGGGAATTTATCAACTCATAGTTAGATACTACCTGTTTCTAGCGGCTTCGCTTGCGTTAAATTCAACATTGGTTAGTAAGTTTTATACCCACAAATTAATCTTTTATTTCCTTACGAAGCGCCTGATGGCCCTGCGAATATTATAAAACTTTAGAGAACCGATTTACAAATTATTTTTACAACATTATCAGTTCACTCAGAAAATTTTAATATTTACGAATATTGGTAAACTGTTGAATTAAACTTGAGTTATAGAAAGAAATACAGACAGACAGTCAGTGCATTTCGAATCAGAACATCATAAGACCATTATCACAAAATTTAGAAAAAATGAAACAGACAGACAGAAGAAAATATAGTAATATAGATATAGCTAGAAAAATAACATTCCATTATTAAATTTTCCATCAAATATTCAACTTTCGATCTTGACATTTAATCGATTGGTTCCTAAAACCTAAATTGATGACAACTTTGCTACAGGTAAAGGTGTAAAACATGATATGAACAAAAGTACATTAACACTAAAAACAAAATACGAATAAAAAATATAATAGAGCATATTTCTTGATATATTTTCTATGTTATATTTTTTGTCAGAATATTTTATTTTATAATTTCTAGATTTTAATACCGTTCCAAATTAATGGGTGAATAAGATATGTCATGGAAATAAATCAGATTTAAAACTTTAATAATACTATGAAAAAATCGCGTTACAAATCAAAAGCTTCCTTTTAACATTAAACTTGTTATTACTTCACAGATACTTATGAGAGTTAGAACCGTCATCTGTTTGAGAAGTTGAACGTTGATGTGATACATATTAAATTTTTGTTATTCAAGTAGGCACTTACACGTACTTTTGAATCATCAATTATTATTAAAAAAAATATCAGTATCTGATTAAGCTAACTTCGGCTCGGAATGCTGCTCTGCGGAGAAGAAAGATGATTTAAACTTTAAAGGGAATTAATTTTTAAACATATATTTATTATATTTAACGAATAAAAACTAACAGTGCTTGAAGGCACTGGAAATGGGTATTTAGGTAAAATAAACTATCCTTAATGACCCAAATAAGGTAAACGTATTGAAAAATACAGTTTTCCTTTGATTATTATAACCCCGAGGTATCTATAAGTTGTAACTAGTTATATAATTATAATAAGTTTGGAATAATTAGAACTCATGACGTTAAGTTCTCCCGCACTTTATTCTTTACATCAATATTGAAAAACAATTGCTATAATAAAGATATAAATTTAGATAAATGTAATAAAAATATATTTCCTCCTTCAAAAACTTATATGGTACTAACACAAACTCAAGGGAAGTCAGCGTGTAAACAGATCTATAAATTATGTTATTATAAATGAAAAGCTCTGTCTTTGTTTTATAACAAAATATAAGTAATTTAATGTTTGATTTTTAAAATTAGATTATTTCTATAAAATAAAGCTGGTTAAAAAAACTTTTTTATCAATAATCATATTATATATAAAAACTTGTCTCTTTCTGTTTCAATTAATTGTGTTAGGAACACATAAAGATATCATTGAAAAAAAATCTTACATAGAAATGATTCTTCATTTATTAACTATGATAATGTCTATTGATCCAATGTGTTTCAACGACTTTTCAATGGCTGTATTCCTTTTGATCTCAATTTTCGGAAATATGACTATTCGTCTCACTAAATTACACACACACATCTGGCTAAAACTAAAATGGCTATCTAACAACGAGAAATGGCTATTAACTGTTGTCCATACACAGTACTTTTCTTCTCATTAATTAAAGTTTAAAATTCAACTACTGCAACTCATCACTTAGTTGATTATTGATTCAACACTTCTCTAACCTTAAATTAACCTTAATTTTAACTTTTCCACAGCATCGAGTTGCGTTCGAGTTTTTTGCAGTTTAAAAATAGTTCTGGAATGTCTCACCAAAATGATCTCCTAATAAAATAGCGACAAGTAATTCACAAATTTATATTCTAGTATATTAACAGTTATATAACATGATACTTGTGAATGAAATATAAGTTTATATGAATGATAGGGATCTAAGTAAATATTTGTATATGTTTGCCCTCAGTTTGTCCTTTGCATACATAATCTGTATTGTAAATATGTTGATAAGTTTGCTACATTTCTGTTATCTGATTAAATGAACAAGTGGACAATTATTCAAAAAAAAGGAAGCAGCAAATAAAAAAAAACATAACATTGTTAAATTTCATTACCATTACATAAAAGACTGAAAAATTTTATTAACATTTGTTACTCCGATATCACAAATATTTATTATAAGTTTGCTACCTATAAATATTGTTCAAAACAACTTCATACAATAAAACTAAACAATCCATTTTATTTGATTACTAAAAACCTTTCAACTTCAAAGAGAATAAAACATTTTATTAAAGATAAATTTGTTGTACGTTCAATTATTATTCAAAATCATTCACAATAAAACTTTTAGAGAATAGAAGCAAATTTTACGAAGGAAATTTAAATTCATTCGCAAACCTGAAAAGTGTCCTAAAACGTTATTCGATCGGGAATCGTTTAGATGGAGATAGTCCATCAGATTCCAGAGGCGTTCCAAAGCTCAGCTATTGTTTAAAATTGGACGTCACGGCTGAACGCTCGCTGTTAATATAATACTCTATTTTGTATACATTGCTCGCTTCACTGTTATATTGCATTTTATATATACGGTACTATATATATTTTATATATATGGATATGGATACTATCAGGTGATGCCATGTTTATGCATTAGAGTATATATGATTTTTATATAAACTAGTAACTGTGACAGCGTGGCTTTGTTTTAAACATGAATTTTTGTTTGTTTCATTATTTTTCTTTTTTCTTATCTTCGTCTCCTTAATTTATTAGATAAAAAAATTATGCCAACAAAAATTCGCGTCTGTATAACGATAACAAAAAAGTTTTATGACATAAAAAAATTTAAGTGGCTGAAATACTTTTCCTCACGAGGATTTTGCACGTTTTAACGAATCCGCCAAGAAATGCGATCTGTATAGAAGATTGGTCGGACATCCGTAAAGAACGATTTCTCGCTCAGGCTGTAACGGGTGTGTATATATATAAATGTACATTATTTCAAGCATCGCGATTAAACTACAAGACGCATTTTTATGAAATTTATTATGATAAACGATTTTGATACGAAAAATATTTGACTTATTAAAGTCAAATATTTTCATAGGAAAATATAATAACTGATTTGACTGATAAGAAAACAACTCGATGGATGTTTTTGACATGAATCGTAACATCACTTATAATACAAAACAAACATATCGTGTGATTCCCTCTACTAGTTGTTATTTAAAGTGTTTCTGATAATTTTATGAATTATATTTATGTTTTTATTATTGTTAAATATAATCCAGATAATTTGAATGTATATATATTACAATATAATAATATAATACAATTAGGGTGTCTGTTCAATAATAAAACAGTGGGTACTAATTTCCACTAAACATTGTGAAACCACTAACATCATGATAATGTAATTCAGCGGCTGACCGTCGATACTTACGAGTAAACACATACTGTAAATTGACTAACTACTACTTGTTCCAATAATATTTTTTATTTATATTATATTATTTTTTTATTTTTTTGTTTTTTTATTTTTTTGTTTCCAGATTATCAAACAGATAGACAGTGCAATAACATTAATTTCAAATATGGTAGAGCTGGAAGGTGATTAATTAATTACGCTCCCCCAATACGAAATGGTAGGCTATATTTTTTGTCATAATTTTTTTTTAATATATAATTCACTCAATTTTTTATAAGAGTTTCTAGAACCAGATATATTGAAAAGTTATAAAAGATCTTATACCTTCCAATAAAAAAATATGAAAGTTTAAAAAAAATATGTGTCTATATATCGCGCTACAAACATAAGTTTATATCAAAAGTTATTCAATCAAGAAGAGTCGTAACTCTTAATATTTTTCCAGATCCAAACCGAGGAAAAAACAAGTTTGATAAGATGTTCCAAGTTTAGCTGAACTTTTGTATCCAGAAAGCAATAGTTTTTAATAACTTAATAAATTATAAACGAAACAGATTATATTACTTCAAATATGAATGATATAATACAGTAAAATTTAATATAAAGTGCCCAGTTGCTAGAAGTCGCTTCTATCATATGCATAGAATAAACAAGTCTTGTTGATGTGAATCATATCAATAAAGCAATCCATATGAAATGAGAAGAGGTGTAAGGTGATTTTGAATTTTAAAACTTATAAAGTAGTAAAATAGAAATCTATGCTTATATAATAAAGTTATGATTTGAATAAACTAAATTTAAAAATATATTTTAGCTTCTCATTGCCCATTAAATAAGAAAGAAATACACAAACAAAATTTCTGAGGTTTGATAAGTAAATCTGTAATGCTGGCGGCATCTATACCTAAATATATATATTGCTAAAACAATTTGTAAACAGTTTACAGCCTTATATACTTTAATATGGTATCCAGAGAATTATTTCTTTTATTGCAAATAAAACGGACATGTTGGGTTAAATAACAAACGAATAGATAACCACTAGAATTGAGAACGAAAAAATAACTAAGGTTTTCATATCCGTCAAGCTTATTAAGCTGTTTTTCAGTGTGAACATGAAGACATACATATATATTATATCTTAGGGTTTTTCCAATTCAAAATCCTTTGTAATACAGTGGCTATAATACGTGAGTAACACACGTCTCAAGAATCGCTTCTGCTAATGTAGTAATTTATTCCTATCTCAGTGGCACCATTTACATTTAGAAAGGACACGCTTGAAGTAAATTGTCTATGTTAATGAGAGGAAGATGAATGGGAGATAAGATGATTTATATACCCTTATATTGAACTTACAAACGAGGAGAGGATCAACTTATTCTGGTCACTAACTCCGCACCCACGTAATAAATACTGTCACAAGCACCGCTTTTATTTATGGTTAACTTATCTAAATAAAAACTTTTGTTGAAATATATTTTTTTATATAGGGATTTAATTTTTTAAAAAAATGTTAACATTACAAAAAGCCTAAGTATATTCGGGAGAAATATATCGTACTTTTCAATTATGTGTACTGGAAGTAATGTTAAAAATATTCATGAAGTATGCGTTTTAAACATTTTTTAACTCTTTTATTTCCCATAGTAAATATAAGTTTTGCTTTTCATTGTCAAAACTTTTTTTTTTCAAACAAATATATTTTTTTCGTATAAAATTTAGAGTCAATCAATCTACCCCCTATAATATAACAAGCTTAATAATAAAAATATATTTTTTAATTTGAAAATGGAAAAAGGCTCCATTAATTTTTTAATAAAAAAAAAACAATTATTCATTTTAAGTATTTGAAATAACATGTAATAAAAATTTATAACTTACAACGACCTAAACAAAAGCTTTGAAATAAATTCGATAATTCATTATAAAAGCTCACAGTGTACAAGATATTTCATGGCTCTACAGTCATACGCTCTATTTATTGCTGGCAGTAAATTTATTTTTATGACTGACTTTTTATAAAAGGTAGTCGCTGGAACGTTTCTTTTTATATGAATATGTCAACTATAAACCGGTTTATTGTTAGATTGGATTGACGTTGAGTCTTATGTTAAATCAATGCCCCTTAATTTCGATTCATATCCTACGATTCAATATTTGAATATCTTAGATTTCAAAGAAAGTAACACGAATTTATATTATTGTAAGAAATTTAGAATAGAAAAATTCTCACACAGTGAGAAATCGAACCTGTAATCTCTAGGACTCCGTCCGCGTCGCTACCAACTGAGCTATCGGGTCGGTAACGACATTCATTATTTATTTCATATAATTTTCAACATTTCTGCAAATATGTTCAATCATTTTAGTGATTTCATTGTATAAAATAAGTATTGTTTTATTAAATAACGTGACACCATTTAGTGTATTTCAAATAAGTGCTCATTACTAGTAACCACATATTGTTTTACTTATTTACATTTTGAAATAATTATGATTTTATAAACGTAATATTTCATTTGACTCAAATTTAATATACGAAATGAGAAATAAACTAGTATCCGACCCCGACTTCGTAATGCAATTTACTGCAAAAATACATAAGTTTACTGAACACTGGATATTTGATTTACATTTTATTGAAATACAAACCTGATTTGGCATAACAAAAGATATTTTTCATCGTTGACGGTTAGAACAAACAGAAGGACTGTATTCTGATTAATCGGACTCATTTGAAAGGTTATTGCTTTTCTCTTTCATTTCCCTCTTTTAAAGATTTAGATATATTTCTGTTGGATGTTTCAGTGATTTTTAATTTGAGATGCATTTAAATTGCAATTTATAGTCTCATAACCTATCAGTTTGTTTTCATAACATTATAAAACAAATATGAATTTGATAATTAGTATGTATTAAAAAGTTCACTTAAGACCATTATCGATTAATTAACCTAATTTACACAATTATTACAAAAACACTATGTTTTTTTGTCTCAAATCGTAAAAGTAAATTAATATATAAAATGTATATCTCATATTTGCCCCTTATATAAAATTATATAAAAATTCGTCCTTGGGTGATATGAGAACAAACAATTTGTTAAGTTTAAAAGAATTATGAATATATATACAAAACTATATTTTTAAGTCATTCAGTTCAGTATCTGATACAAACAAAGATGCTTATATATCGATAGCTTTATCAATCTATATAGTCCAAATAAACGTCCTTTCAAATTGAAGATATTTGAGCATTAATATATAATTAAAGGTTTTATTAAATACAATAGAAATACATACACATGTTAATTAAATGATTAATTTATAAATAAACTCATGTGTAATTTAATATTCAGACTCATTGTATAATTTCTATAACAATGAGCTTTTAAAGGTCATACAGTTAATGAAACTGACATTTATAATATGTATGTATTTAATCTATTCGAGTACATAATAGTATATTATCATAAATGTTGTATTATTGGATTATTGATTGCCATAAAAAGATGTTCATTCACTCTCAATATTTTCAATAGAATCTTTTTCGTTTTCACTGATTTTTGTACGTGCTCAGATTTTTTGGGATTGATTGGCATGTATTTTGTATGTTATTGAATTTGAAGAGGATACTCTCTCATTTAATTCCATGATTGAAATAAAGTAAAACAAAGGAAGTAATAAGGGATTCTTTATTGAACATCGGAAAAAGTATAACTTGATCTGATAACTAAAAAAGGTTGAGGTTCATATGAAACAAAGTATTCAAGTTACTTGATTTACAAATACAAATATAATACTAGCATATTTGTTATATATATATATATATATATATATATATATATATATATATATATATATATATATGTATATATATATATATATATATATATATTTTTTTTTTTTTTTTTTTCTGTTGTTTTTTTTTACACTATGTCAGTTTGTTTGTATTTGGAGAGTTGTCTCCAAGGCGTGAAAGACAGTAACATGAGAGTGAAAGTTGGTGACCTTGAGGTCAATTGCTTGCTATATGCAGATGATGAAGTGCTCATTGCATCATCAGAATGCGATTTGCAGGCATTGGTCACCACTCTGAAAGATGGGTGTGAAAATAATGGTCTAAACCTGAATACAGATAAGACGAAGGTTCTGATATTTGAAAGAAATGAAGAAAGAACAGAATGTAAGATCAACGTGAATGGTTAGATAATAGAACAAGTGAATGAAGCTGTATATTTGGGAAGTATGTTTAGCAGAGATGGAAGATACGAAATGGATGTGGAAAGGCGTATTGCTGCCGGTAACAGAGTTAACGATGCTTTGGCTGCATTGTTGAGACGGCGAAACGTCAGTATAGCTGCCCGTTTGGCTGTACATAATGCGGTTTTGCTACTGAAGCACGAAAGTCAAACGTGGGTAACACAGAAGAAGAATGTAAGAAAGATGAGTGCTGTGGAGATGCGATCTCTTCGCAGAATATGCGGAGTCAGTCTAACTGATCGAATCCGCAATGTAGCGATACACAGAATGGCAGGTACTAGCGAAGATGTCACGGTGAGAATGAAGAAGAACGTGCTCAGGTGGTTTGGGCACGTTGAACGAATGAGTGATGAAAGAATGGTAAAAAAGATTTATATAGGAAAAGTGAGCGGTAAGAGAGACAGGGGGAGGCCTCGAGTGACCTTCGAAAACACAGTAACTACTATACTGGAGGAAGGTCACGTAAAAAGCATGAGGAGCCCTCGGAGGGCATGTATGAAGAGGTTGATGTCTGTGGCCGAAGCGAAAGAGGTATGCAGGGACAGTAGCGTTTGGCGCTCCGTCGTCTCTGGCTACCCCGAAAGGGATATGACCTGAAGCTAAATAAATATATATATTCTAATTATGAAATGAAGTTTAACCCATCTTCTTATTCTACTGCTGGTAGAAGAGTATATTTTAAAATTTATTCTCAAAAAAAAATCAACCATCTTAAAAAAATCATCTCAAAAAAAAATTTAATCTCATAAACTTATTCTTGTTTCAATACAAGCATCAACGCCACCAGATGGTGATGAAATTAATTAATAATAAATAAAAAACAGAAACTTTCAAACAAACATGACGTTAGCTAAAAACAATATTCAATATTTATTGTCTTGTTGAAGTTTCTAAAAATACATAAATAAACAAAATGACAAATAATATTAAGCTCCATGAAACCGTACTCGAAGCCATTATTTTACAATAATATCCTGAAGATCTCTTAACCGCTAAATACAGTCGTTTCAAGAGTAAAATAAGCTTTAGGATAAGTGCTTATTTTTTGCTAACAGCCATTATAAGGGTTAACAAATGTATAAAGATCTAGAAATACAATAAATTTGTTTCTAAATATATATAATTTCATATTATTGTTTATTTTGATTCCATCTTAAGTTTATAGGTTCTTGGAATAAAAGTTTTCAGACTGATTTATCTTCGTTAAGCCTAACTATTAAGGATAAACTTACGATGTGGAAAGTGGATCCTCTTATCATATACACATTATTAAATAATTTGCAGTTTCTTTCTTTTAGTAATGATAATATTTTAAAAGTTATTAATATAATATATAAAAGTTAACATTATATTTATTTGTATTCTTATTAGCTGTATGATAGAGAAAGAATACTATAAAAATTGCATTTGTAGATATATAAATAGAAGCATAATTTTCTGTATATTATGAAATTTTAAATATTTTTATTGTATATACATTCGAATAGCGTATTAAGCAATCATTAGTGTACAGTTAGCAAGCAAATACGCCGGTAACTTCTTGTAGTTGCTTCCGCGCTTGCGACCTCCCCAACGGATATTAGTCTGCGAAATTGAAATTTACCAAAATGTCTTTTGATTCTATAAATAGACACAAGCGGTTTACGATAATATTTCTATTATTTATGTTAAAACAAATATAAACCATGATATTTAAATAAAAGTAAATAAATTGAGTTATCTTAAAACAAAATAAATATTTAGGCCAACAGAAATATATCCCAAGTAAGATTTAATTAAAAAATACGACAAAATAAGGCGAGGGACACACAATTAATTTGGCCTGCTATAAATCCCATGCATATTCTGCGACTTTTAATACAATTGAGTTTTGAAAAACCCTTATCTCTCATTCCCCGGGTGATTTAGGAGCGTTAATATTATGGATTTATAAAAAACAAATGTGTTTGTACAATATATATTTTAATTATGGATATTAAGCCTAGGCTTATCTTATCTTTTCTAAAAGATATATTACGTAAAGATAAATCAAATATAGCGATATACGTGTCGTTCACAGATTATTTTATTAACAAAAACTATAACATTTATTTTGATATATTAATAAGTTTTTATAGTACTAAGAGGTTAAAATACATTTATAACTGTTGATAAAACTGAAATCCTTAAATATAAAAAAAAACTATCACAAAACAATATTTTAAACTCTAAATACTACCTCTAGTGCTGAGAAAATATAAATTTGGAATAAAATTGAATTGAATTCACCAGGTTCTATAGCGTATATATTTTGTAGACGGAGTCAACCACAGATCCACAAAATTAGAATCTCGTCTATTGATCGCGTGCTCTTTTAGCTAAATGTCATAGTGATGGAGTTAAAAACGTCCGAAGTATAGTGACTATGTTGGAAGAGTGGTTTGAAAATGAAATTTTGATGAAAGAATTTATGATACTTCATATTCAAACCTTTTTTAATATCTCTTTAAGACATTTTATTATTATGACTTTTCATCAAATTGTTTTTATTATTTTGTATGATGTGTTTGAAAAGATGAATCGGATGATATTATGTTAAATACAAATTATCAAATCAACACGACCATACTTATTCAATATCGAATAAATCATGAGTTTATAATAGAATTATTTAAATTCATTTTAATAAATTTGTATCGTAATATTTTATAATTGGCTTTGAAAAGAATTACATTTGTATGAGAGTCAAATATACAATATTAAATATTCATTCACCCGCAATGCACTCAGCGTGTAACAGCATTTTCATGCTTAATTTATAGCTATTTAACCTTAATAGCTATTAAAATTAATATTATATTTTTCAAATAAATTGCGACATTAAAAATGTTGTATGTGGATGTATACAATTACAAAAAAGTTGATTGTTAAATTCTTTTCAAATATAAAAATAAAAATATGTACATTATTTTACAAAAGTTTTTAAATCAGTAAATTTTTGTATTCACTGTAATAACTCACATAGCCTATAAATTAAACCTTCCGCTAAACTCTTCTATTACTTTGACTGCTCATAAAAAAAAGTAATTTATTTTCTTTAAACCTTAAAATTTACAACAAACTTAATTACCCCTTTATGAAAGTTTTCTTACTTATTATCATTATTTAATTACATAACGTTAGGTTTCGTTAATATTCGTTATGAGTAAGAGGCCACTGAAAATCAGGAATCACGCACTCCTGAAAAACTAACAAATTCTATACATACGATGCCTGTTGATTCTATGTTATAAAGCTCTGATAAAACCAAATTAAATATCCACACAGACGAACATACACACACAGACACGTGATATATTTATATATGATATGATTAAAATAAATTTATTTTAAAGACTAGAAGATTATATTCTATCCAAACCACGTCATTATATAGAATGAAAAGCAAAATTTCTCCAGTAAAATGACCCCAACCGAAAGCTGCTCTGCTTTGCCTTTATTGAAGTGAGTAAATTCAAGAACACCGGAGATAGCATTTTATATAAAAGGTCTTTGCAAAATTCTTATGCAAACAAAATATGCAATCTATATAAAATACTCTCTGTCTTAAACAAAATTATGTATATAATACTAATATTCTAAATATAACACAGTATATACAATATACATACATAATTCAATAATATTTATCATATACATACTAATTTGATTATTTATATTTCGGCAACATACAGGTATAAAGTACAATAAAAAAGCACCATAAAAGCACCATATATATATATATATATATATATATATATATATATATAAAATTGACTTAAAATTTATTTATGTAAATAAAGTAATTGTTATTCTTAGACGTTAAAACCTAAGAGTGAGGTAAATGTGTGATCCAGTAATTCTGTAACCGCAGTTTGGAGGTGATACATCGTTTAATCTGATCATTCATGATATTTAGGATCCGTAATAGGGTTTATAGTACAATAATTACATTATTGTTCTTGGACTACAACTTTGGGACCTCACTTCTAAAAAATTTGTATACTATTATTATCAATTTTTTACTTTGACAGTGGATATTTGATTCCTTTGACGTGAAAGCTTACAAACCCATTCACAAACATCAAAAAAACTAACTCGTTTTCACACAATAGCATTTATTTAACTTTTTCATATAAATATCACAATAGATTCAACATATAAAGCAATGCCGCTATTCTTCGTTATTGTCCTCTTTGGTCCCAACTAAAATGTTTCAGATTTAATATTCTTTGAACATCCATACATGAATTTTTAATCTCACATAAAGGTCATATTGTATTTACGTTTCGAATTTTCACTCAAAGCATTTTTGTATGAAGCTTTTTAGTTTTTATTTGGATTTTTTTATAATAACTATTAGTCTACTTATTTGATAAAAATATGTTACTTTAGAGAACTGTAATTTTCGAAAATAACAAAAAAATATTCTTTATCAGGTATCAGATGCGTTGAGTAATTTGAGGAGTCTGAGTTTGTACGTGTATATTACATAAAAAAAAACAAAATGTGAGTCGGAAAAAGATTGGATACAACATAGCTCTGTTACAGGACAATAAATACAGAAGCAAAAAGCAGCACGGTACGGGATCCGAAAATAGAATATTCTAATTTCCTAAACTGTAGTCTAAAATATACATTGCATAATTTTATTACGGAAAATCAATTGCCTTTTATCAAGCAATCTAATCATAAACTTGTCAATTCAGATATACAGATATATGTGTACATAATTTCAGCTATAGAATATAATCTGCTATGGAATAAAATTGAATTTTATATCCATTCAATCTTAATATATAAAACACAAAGACACTCACTGACTGACTCACTGACTCATTCATCGCTCTACAGCCCAAACCGTAATACCTAGAAAGCTGAAATTTGGACCCAAGACTCCTGACATATTGAAAAGGTGCAATAAGAAAGGATTTTGCAAGGTTCCAAATCGTTCCACAGTTACAGCTAAAAAACTGCAAAAAATATAACGCGACTGTTTGATACCTCATAGGTGGTGTGGAAATTCGAACAAAATGTTTGATCACTTTCGCCGTCCATCGCGAAGCACGGGTAACCTGCTAGTATATAATAAACGTTCATTTTGAATCATAATTCATTGCTACAGCCTACATTTTTATTACATTAGAAAGACAATTTTAATTTGCGTTATTTGAATATATCACAATATATTTATGGAATAATCTTTGATTGCGGAAAAAAAACATTGCGGAAAAAAACATCCAATGATTACTTTCCTTTCTTAAAACGGTTGTCGAAATATTTCTACGCGCATTAAAAGATTGCCAAATGAATATAAAAAAACGTAGTACCTTATTAAAAATAATTTAATCTAAAGGTTTCTAGAATCTGTTAATTATCTTCTTGATAAACATCATTCGGTTCTTAATGACGAGGCATATTTTTTGTGTACTTTTGGGCGGCCTTAGGGACGAGAGGCTATTAAAACTTTGTTTGGACTGGGAAATACTTTTTTGAACTCCTCCACCTCTTAGGATTCCGTGTTGAAAGTTTTTTAATATTACAAACCCTTTTTATCAATTTAGAGTTTCGATAACAAATGGTGTCGCTGGGACCGTGTGTTACTTGACTCAAATTTCAAATATATTTTGATTAACTTACTCTGTTATATATGTTTACTCCATTTTTTATATCTTTCAAAATATACAAATTGTAATTCTTGATATTTTGATACAAAAATGGAAAAAAGATAAGTATGTATGCAAACGATGTTTTTAACCTAACAAAAACTTTTATTTCTACAATGACATGAGGTGTGCTTTATTACGGACCAATAAAAGTTTATGGTGTTTTCGTTAATGGTACAACGTACAAAACACCTAAGAAGTCATTATGTTTTTTATACGTAGGGAATGAGTCATGACTCGTAAGTCAAATGGAAAATTACTTGATATTTACTATTGTAAAGGTGTTACAAAGTCCATCACTCTAACATCCTAGCTCAAAGAGATTTCTAAAGAATCTGAAAAATGTTTCACTTTATTTGCTTTCCCACTCACCATCTCATGTTATAAAGTGTTATCCTTTAAAATGTACGCAAAAACCTATTTTATTCATATTTTTGTAATTTTAAACTAAACTAGTTTTCGTATTTTTCAGTGAAAATAAGACATCTTTTAGCGGCGAGAAGCATTTGTTGATGCATATAATAAGCTGCGTATCAGCATAACTTTAGGTTTATTTTTTATTATTATTATTATAGCTTTAATTATTATTTCCATGAAAATAAAGAGAATTTTCTGCAGTAAAAAGTATCCGTTTTATGGATTTTGAGCACATTTAATATATTTGAAAGACGTTTTCGTGAGATGCGATGCCAACAAACAAAACAGAAAATCAGATAACATACTTAACACATAACACTTACTTTTCTTTATATTTACCTTCAGATTTAGTCTTCGTATTATGACACAAGCACAGTTGATTGCAAAGCAAGTTCCATTAGGTTGCTGTTATCCAAGACCATCCGTAACCATATATCGTCAAACGATCGCTTCGCTTTTATAAATACAATATAATTTTACATGTATTAAAAAAAACTGGAATTCAACAGAATGCTATTACCATTTTTAATTATGTGTCAGTTCAGTTAGTGTACAAAGCAATTTTATAACCTTAGCCTTCACCACGACTTTGTTCGCACAAAAACGTTTTTAAAGTAGAAATAGCCTAAATTACGCATTTTAATATTAGCTATCTGTTTCAGAGATTACCCGGAACAAACAGACAGACAGAACAATTTTTTAAATTAGTTTCTTTCTTTAAATACCTATAAGAAAAGCTGTTAATTTGGAATTACAAACAAACACCTTAATTTTGTTTATACATACAGATATACAACATTAATATCTACTTTTTATAATTTAGCTAACAAACGTAAAGTTTAATTTATTATTAATTTGTTTATTTAATTAACGCGTTTCAGTTTTATAAATTGGAAATATTATATACTCAAAGTAAAATGTTAATAGACATATGAAACGTCCTCTATACGTCCGTTATATTAAATCGATAGTCGAAGGCACTACATAGTTATCATGTTCATTTTATTATGCAAATAAACCTCTTTTCTATGAAATAAAGTAATCATTGGAATGGTATAAAAGCCACAGGCATAAAAACTTCGAGCACTATTTCAAATATTTATTATATTATCGAAAAAACACTTTATTCCCAACATAAGCCTTATCTACCTTCAGTCTGAAACGTGATAGTCGAAAAGATATCACACAAAGTGCCAAGGTTAGATAGACTATAACATAAAACTCACTGATACCACATCCATGTCTCGGATGTGCTATCTGTTCCTATATATTGCCAATTCACGGTGCAAAAGCGCTATACGAAATCAGATAAACTATAGGTAGGGTGTTCGATTGAGGATCTAAAAATCTAGTTTGCTTCGTCCGCTCAATTTTCTAGCCGATTTTCTGTGTGAGTGTACTTTGGAGACGAGTTTAGTATTTTATTTGAGACTGTTTCGTTTCGTAAGGATTTACTGTATTGAAATTATGTTAATTTATAATATTGCTGACATTTTATAGAAAATTTGAAATATTAATTTCGATTATGACATTTAAAAATTATAAAAATTCGAAAGATTTTTTAATTAATAGAGGCCACTATTTGTCGATAAAGATATATAGAATATATAGATATAATGAATGAATAGAAATCAATTATTGATATTACAAAACAAATATTTTAAATAAGCTAATAAGGGCTCAAATTTGTTGAAATTGGTAAAACATCTGCCAATATTACTCAAATCAGCGGTCAGAGGATAATTGCGATTTCATTTGTATTTCATGAAGACCAAGCCTAATTTATTTGTTAAATTCGTTTAAACGGTAATCCTGCTGTCAATTACGTTAAATCCAAAATGGGTTACTGAATTTACCAATGATATGTTATTTTTATAGACTTAAGCCGCATTCTATAATACACCGATAATAATGTGTTGTTTTTAAATCTAAAATAAATGCCGCAATCTTAAGTATATATTTTTTGAGCGAAGTGAACGAAGTGGGCGGAGCGTTTTACTGGAGACTTTTTACATTCTTTGTCACGAATTGACTCGAAAACTACTTGACGAAAAATTATGATACTTTGCAATCAAAACGTTATGGTTTTTAATAAAAAATTTTTGAAAATTTCCGCAAAAAAAAAGTTTTTTTTTTCAAGTCAATGGAAAACGATGCGTCAATACACTGGGCTCGCTTCGCTCAATATGCAAACGGCACCCGAGATTTCGCGAGCGTAGCGAGTTGAAATTAAGGGTTTGTTGGCGTCCCTAGTTTGGAGTACCCTCTAGTGTTAGGTATCTATTGTTAGGTATTAGTAATGTTTGCTGCAAATATGTGATTAATAAATATGATATAGTGTACAAATGTTCTTGGAGTTTTTATGCGAGTGAATTAAGCACTTAAGTATTTATATAAACTATTAGTTAAGAAAAAAATTATAGATAGTTATATGAGTCCACTCATTGTGCAATGTTCCTCATTTAGTAAAACCATGACGAAAATGTTCATATATTATTTTCAGCGAAAAGTTTCTTAGGCGTAATATTTCAACCTCTAGAGGTGTTACATTTTCCTAAAATGTGTCTTTTATGTCAGCGAGACGCAAGTGCTAGAAACGTACTAAGTTATTTGATTTTACATGATGCCGGAACGACGTACATTTCTCACAAAAAGATTTATAACTTTTATTTTCACATTATATATTGTTTTTTTTTATTATAACAATAAATACTTTATTTTAAGTTCACAAATATTATATAAAGTATTCAATCTCTTTTATTATTTAACTGTGGTTCGTAATTAGTTTATTGTTTGAGGTGGAAAATCGATTATCATACCCCAAAACACTGGATCCTACCTCATCATTAAATCAAGACCTTTTATTAATTTATCTGCAGACCGACATCTAATGGAAGATCGAACCCAAATCAGGGTTATCAAGTAGTTTAGCTTTCCTTTTCAAGTGATCCTTAAATACCAAAAACATATCCATTACCTTTCCCTTCTATCAGAATATTTTATTCTGCATAATTCATTGATAAAATTTTAAACTCCAAAAAAGATTTATTCCAATTTTGCCCAACGGTTACCTTGTAATTGACTCTTCAATTAATATTTGCTAATTATAAAGATTACTAAAAACTTAAAAAACTCATTAAAAAAATGATCTTATATAATTAATTCAACGGTCGAGGCCTTCGTCATCACTCCGTGTCATTTCCGTATTTT
Organism: Melinaea menophilus ssp. n. AW-2005; assembly: GCA_918358695.1. Lineage (NCBI taxonomy): Eukaryota > Metazoa > Arthropoda > Insecta > Lepidoptera > Nymphalidae > Melinaea > Melinaea menophilus. The sequence continues at coordinate 9,997,678 of OU911057.1, read as the reverse complement.
GAAAAAGATTTTCCCTTACGTGTTCCGCCGTCCTGTCTTAATTAAAACGACCTTTTCTGATCAACATCAGCGTTCACGACAAGATCTGGAGAGAGCCATTTGAACTGTATTTATCAGTCCATCTTCCAGAGTGTGACGAATTTTCGGCGCCTAGGATGAGCATGAGGAGAGAGACAACACTTTTATATAAAATCCTTACATAATACTCCCCATAAGAAACTCACAAATCCTAATACCTAGAGATATAATATAAATCAAATCAAATCAAATCAAAACACTTTATTCGGATAACTTAGATTATTAGATACACATATTAGAAATTAAATAAAAGTAAAATTAACATAAATAAAATATTTTCTATATCATCCGAATTGGATGACCACTCAGCATATGTTGAGAATAGAAAACTCTCAACGCTGGTATTCTGTGGCTGCCATTTATTGAGCCAGGTCGCACTGTGCCTTCATTGAAAATGACAATAACCATATAACATTAACTTAACAATAGTTATAAATTAAAAACAAAACAGAAAAACAAAAAAAAACAGGTACTGTCACTTTAAAATAAGTATTTTATAAAGAAAAATAATATAATAATATTATAAAGATACATATATACACACAATTTAAGTAAGAACATAGAAAAATATATCTATATACATTCACGCATACACATACAATATACATAGAATATGTATTTATCTTAAGATGAACCTAAATCACAAAATAGTAAAAAAAAATATTTGATATGTTATAAGGAAATATAACCAGTAGATAAAAGGAACAACGTGATCGCATAAAGGATATAAACCACTTCAATACTAATTATATAAAGTTTAAGTCAAAGCAAAAAATTAATTATTATTTAATTGTAAATTGATAAGATATGATTTATATTTTAATTTAAATGCGTTTATCATATTTAATAAACGAAGAGGAGGGGGCAGGTTGTTCCAGCACTTAGTTGCCGTATATTTGAAGCTACCACGAAAAGCTGCTGTATTAAAATGAGGCAGCATTATAAGAAGAAGCAGGCTGTATTATAAGAAGTAGAAATAAAAAAAAAAAGCTGTATTTTGTTCATTGCTGTAATCACACTCATAGAATTTCATTTCATTTTCATTATCGCCGAATAAGATTTTAATAACGAAAATCAACCATAAAAAAATATATTATGCTCTTAAATGTTGTAATGAAAGTGATTATTTCGTAATAATTAGGAGTAATGTAACATTAATCATAATTTAACGGTTGATATAAAACGATACTTTGATATAATAATCTATTGATAATATAAAGACCGCTAATGACTTCTCTCATTATTTTCGTAATATCATTCAAAGGTTCGTATTATTGGTAGAAATTGAACGTCACATATAAAGGGCTTTATCCACTGAATGGACCGATCATCCGAGATTATATTTAATAGGATTATTGTATAGGTTTGTGATTATATGAACATCAAGTCCCGTCTGCTTTGTCATATACTGGAATAGAGATGTCCCATACTGATTTATCAGTGCTATAGAATGTGGTATAGAAATTGAAGGCAAAAGCCTTACTAAGGTTCTATTATAGTATTTTTAATCTGCCGCTTTCGCTGTCTTATAATACTTCAGAAGTTTTAAAGAATAAAGAAAATGAAAATGAACATATTGTGTTAAAGTAACGATCGATTATGAAAATAGTTTTTCTAAACTTAATAGACAAAGTTTTTAAATTAAAGCACGTTATAGCAGGTATGAAACGTCAGTACATGGTAAGTTTATTATCAATGCATACATTAAGTGAGTCGCAGCCAGATGTGCATAATGAAGTATAAATTGATTTCCATACATTCATATCATCATAGTCTTTAATCGTATAGTAATATTTTAATTATTATTATAACATAAGAATTGGTTACCTTCAAGAAATAACTGACTATAATTGAGGCTGTGCGTGGTTACGCCAATCATCTTAAACACGCCTTGCATAGACACATGAAACGATCTTTTGAGACCATGGAAATGGCTATCGGATATCTCCAAAGGGCAATAAAATCGGACCCTCATTACACTGGCCCCTAATAATGTCAATTTGAAACCATTGAGAGACTTATAAATAAACATGGGTTTTCTTACATTTATTTGAGATGAATATTTAGTATATCGAAATAAAATTAAGATAGGAATGAATATCTAGAATTATTTAAATTATGAAAGTATTTATGTAAAAAGTTTCGTCCTTCCATCACGCTTACAAGGTCAGACAGATTCTAACGAAATCTGATTAATGATAAGGATAAGAACAACGGGCATTTTTTAATTTACTTTATTTCATACTTATATATTTTTATTATTTTCGTTTAATAAAGTATCTACAATCCAAACAGACTGCCGGTGCTATTATATTACTTGTACGAATAATATTAGAGATTTATTTTTCAATACGTTATGTATAAAAAATCTTGTAAGCCAAACCAAGTAATATTTAATGAAAAATCATTTGTAGATAACTCTACTCATTATTATATTTTACTGCATGACAGTTTTCATCTTATTCTTTATATCTTTGCTATATTTGAATGTGAGTTAGGTTAACTAAATTTCATTCATATGAACTAATAAGTTCATATGAATGAAATTTAGTTCGAGGTTTTAGTAGAATGCTAACTACATATTCGGTGACGTCAGAGATGAGCAAATCATGCAACGAGAAGAATCTTAAGTGTGAATGTGGGTGGCTATAAAAGAAGGTGGCGACGGGGGAATACATGGAGTTTATACGAAAATGACATACTCTAAGACGCAAGTCACACTGAGATGACTTATGACCTAAGATTTGCACATAGTATGTAGCAAATTAATCAGATTATGAAGATGTAAAACAAATCTTAGGTGTTCGTCTTTCAAGTATCATTTTATTGAAATAATATTGATAGTTAGCTATTCAATTAATATATAAATTGTTTGAAAATAAAATTCCACCGTTAAAGTTATATTATTATTGTAATGTTGAATATTATTTTTGACTTATGTTATGAAAAGCTACAAAAATATTAGATTTATAATAAATATATATCGTCTCTGGATACCCCGCAAAGGATATGGCGTAAAGATAAATTAATATAGATAATAAATATATATATGGTTTCTTATAATAATGCGTCTTAACACAATACCAAAATAAATAAATTAAATGTTAATGTTTACCTTTCACAGTAGAGAGAAATGTAAATATTACCTTAATGTCATAATAAGAATCAAACTTCATATTCGTATATCTAATAATATATTTGTGACTATGATTCTGACCGATTGGATAAAATAAGTTGGTCATATTAGTTCTGAAATACTTAGTGTTCGAACCCGAGAACGAAACATCATAATCCGAGATTACTATTTTTTTCTATAAGGCAATTTACTAACACTGGCGGTAAATATGGTAGTGTGATTTTATATCCTATAACCTTGCCTGAAAATTGTGCTTTCAAATACTAAATACAATTTTGTAATTTAAGGGTGCGTTCCAACAGAAATAAAATGTTCAGTTTTATTCGAATTAATGTATAGAAGAAACGCCATAACACTAATTATCATAAACAATAATTATTATAAAGGAAATTCTCAAACTTGTGAAGGCTAATAATTTCTGTGTCTACAAAGTAATAAAAGCATTTTAAAGTGATAAGTTTTAATTACTTTTAAATTCACTTGCCTCCACCAAACCTTGTACCCATTACGAATCGTAAAACTTGATTGCTCAAATTTCATTTCGTATGGCAAGCAGCCAAACTTTTCACAATTTTAATATGTATTTATAGTTTCAATAAACAAATCTCTAATCTACTGAGTATGACCTAAAAAGAAATAAAATTTTAAAGTAGCAAAGATAAAGCCTGGATTTTTATAAGATTGATTAATATAAAACATTTTATTTGATGATCAAATCTTCTGTTAATTTTTATGATTAGTTACTGTACTATCACAGAAGAAATGACAGCATTTTTGCCGCAATACAACCAGGGCCGGTCCTACAATATGAGGACTAATTGACACGCTAAGGGCACTATAGTGGAAAAGAAAGAGTATACATATATTCAAATGAATTCATTTCAATTACGTCACAACCCAAACGTATTAAGTAATAAAATTTTTAATCAAAATAGTTTTCATATAAGTTATTATGGCCAAACTGTTACTAGTAATAGCAGGTAATACTCGTATCATACGTTAATTATTAGAGGTTATAATTATTCCTATGAAATTAATCGTAATATAAGTTAAATACGTTCAAATTATTAATGTATCACCCCTAAAATGTTAGTGACATAATTAGGTCGTGTGTGGGTGATATGTTGGGGGATATTATTTATTCTAATAACAATATATGTTACACGTCTCCGTGAGGTAATGGCGGTATATCGTGCGAGAATAGGGGTAAAAAAATAGTGCCTTTGGTCTACAAATATATTATTAGGCCAAATTTGGTTACAATAACATAGAAATGAATGATTATATATAAAGTGAGACCACTGAAAATTTTTAATATTATCAATAGCTTGCGGTTGTGGTGTCCTGATTAATAATTGTCAGTTAATATTTGATATATTTTAAATTGTTGTGACATAATATGTTTATAATATCTATATTTCCAATTTACAGATACGTACATTTTCATAATATTTCTTTCCATGTTAATCCTAAAACATACAACTTCCAATATACAATGCCTATTGTAACAACTAGTATACTTAATGTGTTTCAGAGCAAGTCTATTGTATCAAAATCTCGCTTATTTGCTAAATGATGTGTAAAATTTCTAAAAACCTAATTAAATATGTACTAATTACGCGATTTATACAATTTTTCAAATTTTACTTATAAAGAAAATAAACACATTATAAATAATTATTCTCGGTAACCGAAAGATTATTTGCCATATTTAATTCTTATTTCTGCTCAAAATATTATTTTACTAAGTTTCATAAACAACTTAGTAAAGTTTTCTAATTTTGTTATTAAAGTGAAAACATAAAAACTTTCCTTACACATGGCGCTAAGTGTTGTCGTTAAGCGGCGGCACTTGTAGTCAAATTTTAAATTGAGTTCTCCGTACCCTTTGGTGTTACATTTGTTATTTTAGCTTTTAAGATATTAAGCTAAAAATACTTTACGTTACTTTTTTCTTACATTGAATATTCCTTTATAAAACATAGAAACTTTTGTACACTTGAATGTTATAATTATGGTTGAAATTTAGTTACATTAAAAATAATTTTAAAAGTTGTTCCGATTTTAATATCTACAGAAAAATATATTAAGGGTTCTTAATAAAAAACCGTTATAATTATGCAAATTGGTGCTTTTAAATTTTACAACAGATAATTAAAGATATAATTAAAAACAAAAAAAATCAACGCTTACTTGTAATCACGATAAAAATTTCGCACAACATTAAAATCGGTCCAGCAAGAATTCGACGTACTTATTTTGAATAAGTTTTGAACTTCTTATGATATAATATTAAATATCACAAAATATAAACATTAAATATTGAATATTATCACAGAAGTTAAATGATTTAATATCGGAACCATCTCGAATCCGTTGTTGTAGCTTGCAATTTAAACGATCGTTATAAATTGTATGACAATTCCATACGTTATTGTCTCACAAATGTATTCCAGCAATTCAAGCAACATTTATTTTCACATTAAAACACAATTCAGTGATAAGTTGCTAAAGCTTTTGTTTGAATTGCAACTTTATTTAACGGTTTTTTATTTAGTTCTCATCTTGATATTTCATATCATGAAGTTTTATACTTTAATTATTCAAACATACATCTTTTCTATAACATTAATTTGATAAAATACGATATTTAAAAAACTAATATGTGTTTGCTAAAACTATTCAAATAGTATCTTTTGAACTGCTTTGTATATAAGATTAGATATACCACAAGAAAAGTATAAAAATATAAAAAAGTTATATAGAATATGTAAAAACATATATATATATACGAGTTTGTATTTTTCAATCTCCTCTTTAAATCATGGGTACTTTTGAAAAAAAATCCGAATTGTGTTGTTGAATAAAACACACGCAAATGGAATTCTGGATTCAAACAAATGTCATTATATTGGATTGAATGGCGTAACAATTGTTCAAATATCCATATGATAAGATACACCAGGGTCCGAAAGTATTACATTTTTATTAAAAATTGAGTGAAAATATAATTTTTGTTAAGAATATTAAATGTTTTTATCCATATTCGATTTATAAAAAAATAATAAATCCTTTTTCAAATAAAAGTTCAATATCTCAATAGTCAATAATATGAAAATTTGAAATTAAGAGTGTCCAGAGAGTTTCTTTTAGGCTCGTCTTTACGGACCTTCCATTAAGAATCATGAAACTAAGATCTGATTTTAATATATGATTTACACCTAAATAAAAAATGTTGTCCTTGACTTTAAAGAATAGTAAACATGGACATTATTTTTAATATAAGTTCCATGCAATAATTTTTGTTACAAAGTTCTATCAGATTTGGCATTTTGCCTTTTAATGAAAAAGCTTATTCCAAGGATCCAAGGATTTATACACATATTAAATATTCTAGAATTATGCAAAGGTTTTTGTTTGTGCAGCATCGGCTATGTATTATATAATGCGATATCTTTCCAATAAAATTTTGAACTATCTTTATCTAACTGATAAGGATCTTAAAACTATACCTAATATATATGTCATATATATGTGGTGTCTGCTTTATAATTGCATTGTATATATTATAATGCTTATACTATAATTCATCAAGGCAGACACGGCAGCTTAGTTGGTGGTTTAATGAACACTAATTCCCAGTTGACGCATGTTCGAGTCTTGCTCCTGTTAACGATTTTTGCATTAATTATTAAAAAAAAATAGGAACAACGAAAACATAGGCAAATTAGATTCAAACATATCGCTTTAGAATCGTATATATATATTTTAATATTGTCTTCATTTACAAATACAAACTTAGTACTGTATAAATAAATATCTTCTCTTAAGAATACTATTTCAATTTTCTCTCAATACAGGAAATAAGATAAATTATTACAACCGGATCTGTATAATTTTGTGAATGTCTGATGTTTATTAACATTCAACAGGGTAAATTATGGTATACTTAATTCATTTAAACAGTTACCTCCATTGAAAGAATACACCAAATACTTTGATCATTCACCGCGTATTTGGAGAACAGCCTCGAGGAGTTTTCGCATTTGTGTATAAATAAGGTTTTGATAATAAAGTAAATAAATATTTAATTATATCCAGTACTTATTAAATTAAATATGATATATGTATAAGACGTATTCAAACAATTGAGTTTCTGTAAGTAATAGAGTTTTATTTATTAATTCTTATAGTCTTATTCACAATAAAAACTTTTAATTAAACGAACTTTACCTGTAACTAATAGAGAAGCGACATTTAATGCTTATTAACACAATATCATTTCCAAAATTAGAAACTATCCTTTGTCTTAAATTTTTACTAGTGAGCGTTTGATTGACCACAGATTACGCCGTAGTTAATATAGGCCTGTCAGTGACGTGATCTGACATTGACAGTTACACGACAGTGTGACAGTAAAAAGAAAACTATGTATTTCTTTACATAATGATTTTATAAGCAAAAAAAAATGTTATAGATGCTATCTATACTGAAAGTTGTCCGAATTATTTTCAATGATAGTAGTAGTAGTAGTAGTAGTAATAAGTAGTAGTAAGTAGTACACGATAGTAACGCCTCATCTGGATTATTGGAAAAGTTTAGGACTATTCAGTAATATTGTAACCATATTTATAAAACTAAACTACCTACAATAGTATTTTACAGTTAAAACATATTTTTGTGCAGTAAACAAATGTCATGTAATCTCGAAACTAGATATTTTGTTAAATATATCCGCTGGCGTATCGGATATATAAATAATTGTACAAATAACAATATTTCATTAAAAAAATATATTCCAATTATTCGAAATACTAGCCTACAGCCTAGAGCACTTTATGAAAATTTACTACAAACCGGAACATGCTAAATTAAACAAAATTTTACATCCAAATGTAAAAACATTTTAAAAGTTGCATCGCTAATTTAGTACTAAATAAGAAAAGCTTTAAGCCTCAGCTTTGCGGCGTAGGGAAATTGAGAAAAGAACTGCTAAAAAACTAATAACTAAAATAACAGACAGCCAGTCTCTTCAGGTCCCCTGATGACGAATGGTGGCTGCACATATTTCCCACGGGCACTATGTATTTTCCGGGATAAAAATATATTATTTAATTTTGAGAGACAAATATCTAAACATAAAAAAACACATTTATATATTTGTTGGATAGAAAATAAACCTTCAATAAAAAAGTATCACAAATTCGGAAGTGTCCAACGGTACATGTAAATAAAAAGCTGTTACACAACATCTAAAATACGAATTGAATCCAAAATTATTTTTCCTTATTTAATTGCATTCATATCTTAGTTTGACTACCATTTAATATTCAATTCCAACTAAATTATTAACATAAGACGTTGAATGAAATAAAAAAAATACTTTTTATTTTACAACTCACAAAATAAAAAAAAAACATGTTTAGTTAACTTTAAGTCTTTGTACCATATTAATAAAAATAATCCAGTATTTTATGACAAGAAAATAATCACTTTATTCCACTTTTATTATTTCTATTTCAGTAAAACTGTATTATTACATCACTTAGAGAAACAAAAACTTGATTTGAAAGTCAAATTACCTTGCACTCTTTTGTAAGCAATTACATAAACGTTCTATGAATTCGAAATTCACATCTGATTGTGAATCCAAATTGAATTATACAAATTAATTCAGAATCATGTATTAACAATTAATTAAACATTAACTATGTTGTTTTCCGTTTTAATATATATACATATATATATATTAAAATCAAGTTCAAGTAAATTTGCTTTTTGTTATAGAAATATATATTAGATAATTTATGATCTAGTTATCTTAAAACTAATTGTTAGTACATATTCCGGTATTATTGTGATCTATGTTAGTGTAATCTGATAAATGCTTTTTAATGTTACAATTGAACATAGTTTTTTTTATATGTAATGGAAGTTTTAGTTATAATAATATCTTGAAACAGAAAAGTGTATCTTTTTGAAAAATTATAATTGTTTTATATATTACACAACGATGGAATTTCTAACAGAAAATATTAAAAAATAGTATTGGGGAAAACTGAAAGACTGTGAAATTTGAATAATAGTTCTAAACTATTATTTATACTGTATTTTACAAATGTATAGATTTGTGGGCAATAACCTGAAGCGCTCTTGAAATATAAATCATTTACATTAATTTTATTTTCTGATATAATTCCACCTATGACGACCAAAATTGTTATCTAACAATTAAACATATATTTAAATATTATGTACCTAAGAGAAGTTAATATAGATTATAGACATTAGTATAAAAAACTAAGAAAACCTGAAATAATACTTGACAAAGCTAAAGACTTAAAAAGACTATATTTCAGGGAAAGGTCAGGCAGTTCTGGAAAAAAAGGTAACCTAAAGTCGTTTCTGTATTTACGAAGGCTTTTCCATTTCAGGAAAGTAATAAAAAAAATGTCAGACCTTTAATAAGTGTATGAAGACTCATATATAATTATACCTTAATTAAAAATAAAATATTAATTTTGCGACTCATTAATAAAGTAATATTATAATGAAAATAATTTTGTTTTATTAACATAAAGAAATATTATTTAAAAGACACTTTATTTTAAAATTATTATTAATATTAAACAAGAATAAAGAAAAATGTAGTAAGTTGTTAAATGACGGGAACTTTATATTATACTAAGTGTTTTTCTAGAAACGGAAAGAGATGGATATATCATGGATGGATAGATATATAAGGAAAGATATACAAGATGATCATAGCAGCTGATGACGCTTCATCTTTCTTCCTCCGAAAAGAAAGATAAACGCTACCAATTGTTAAATAACATTATAAAATATAGTTGTATCATTATTACAATATTTAATACATTCGGCTTTAATACAAGTTGACAAAAAAATAAAAACTTATATAATCATAAAAACGAAGTTCTTAACTACTTATATATATATATCACTTGAGAATGGTAACTATATATATATATAGTTACCATTCTCAATATATATATGTATATATATGATATTTCACTTTTGTTGTTTTCGTAATTGTCAAAATATAGTCTGTCTGAAAGCATATATTAACAAAATCCACTCGATACTTACGAATTTGATTGATAGTCTCTGATTTTATTTAACACAATATAAATATTGTATTAGTATATAACATAGCATAAAAAATATATAATTTATTCTACATTAACAACTTTTTAGATAACCTATTTATTGCGAAGTTCTTATTAATATTACCAATAAGGAAAACCAGAGAGAATCAAATTAAAATTGTATCTAGAGTTTCCCCTTGAACACCAAAAACCTTTTCAAGATATGAAAAAATAAAATGATATGGATTTATTTTTGAAATTGCTATTATAAATTTGAAGTTTTTTTTAATTGCAATTAAATTCCTATTAGCTGGAATCTATAAACTCATTTTTCACCACCTAATTTTATAAGAAATTTTCCCGAGTAACAGATAACAAATGATAATCCTAAAACTATTCATTATGATTTGTAGAAATAAGGTCTAAGATGAAAGATAAGACTCACTTGAAGTAGTGATATCATTTGTCAAGACAGGAATGCTTCATCATCATAATAAATTATTCACAATACACATAAATTGTTTTATTCGTAGACTATGTTTTGGTCAGACTATAATTCGGTACAACCTACCATATTATAACCAGCTTTTTAACTCAATTGATGATAACTGAGTTAAGCTGTCGCCTTTGAATCAAAGCGATGGATGTTTTAAATTGTTAAATTTTTCATCACGACTGGTATTACGATTCAAAACACTCATATTTATATAACCTGTTCCATAAGTGACGTCAGGCTTCGACGCAGTTCAGTTCATATGGTTGCTTTTTTTATTTTGCTTACATTGACCTGAATTGAGATGGAACCTTCCACTACGCTTTTCATTATTACCAAATTTAGTTTTCAATCAATCAATTACTTTAAACCAAAATTTCAAAAAAGGAACCAATCAATCGAAAAGCAAACTGACTGAAAAATATGATATTTCTTGATATGTTTTTGAAGTTTTCGGTTACGATTGATAAATTATTTGTTCAAACATATATTTAGCAGAATAAAAGTCTAGTTTTTACATTATATACTTATATTTATTAAATAATTAATTGATTAATCTTATCAAACATTGTTACCAGTCATTAGAAATAATTATTAGATGTAGTAGAGTCAATGGTGTAATTTCTATTGGATCACTACTAAGAGTACTCTGCCATAATTTATATTAGTCTGACCATCGCTTGGTAATAACTCAATAAATCCGAAATACCATATTGAGATATTTATATAAACATGCTCGTTTATTTATATTATTTACACCTGAGCAAATCCTGCTTTTTAATTCTTCATTAGTTTTCCGAGTTAGTAAAAAAATACGCGTTACAGCAAAGAATACGAGGTATTACGTTTTAAAATAATAAAATTTAAACTTTAAATGCTAATCAAGTAACTGTCAAAAAGTAATATTGCTTTGCTTATCTTAAATCAGAAGTACTATTACGAGACGAGCACGTTCAACCTTCCACGGACGGGTTGAGAGTTTAAATATCTTGGAAGTCATTGAAACTTTTAGTTTTTAATTCTTTTAACTTCTCAAAACCAATTTACATTAAAGCCTTTATGAGAAACTTCACTGAGATATTTGAAATTCAATCTGTATTTATTCTTTGCTCGTAATAAATAGCTAGTCATTTAATCTCTTTTCCATTATAATATATTTCTAAAAATAGTATATTTGTGGTACGTTAAAAAGGCAGAGCCTTGGTATATTAAGCTTAAGAATAAATATAACCACACAAATTTAACGGTTTGTCGATCTTGTATTTTTAGTTTGTTGGAATTTTTAGTGATCCTACCCAGGTAGTGGATTCGATTCTAATACGTGATAGCTGTTTGTGTGATCCAGAGCAAATTATTTCGCGTCCGCGTATTTTTTGTGTTTCTAAAACACCTCTTAAAATTTGAATTATATGTTTTAAGTGAATAAAATACAACAAAAAATATGTAAAATGTAGAAATAATCGTAAGGGTTAAATTGTAAATTATTACCTGAATTGTCGTGTTTATCTTAAATTTTGTCATAATAATATTTTTTACAATTGTATTTAATACGGCACCAGGTTTTAGATAATAATTCACTCTGACGTTTCATTCAGCTTTATATTTCGTACACTGTCCAGTATCTTACTCGAATTTCTTCATATCCTTTATATATAAAGTATTTATTTAATTATTCTTCGTTATTTACAATTACATAATAATAATGCTTAAATTCTACCTAACAAAATTGTTATATATATATTTTTTTAATAAATATAAAACACCCTATATAAATATTACAAACACCATATATAAATATTACTTCTAAATATTACAAACCAAATTAATTTTAAAATTACTTTCTACATTGTTGACATTTATATGATATAAATATAATTAAACTAAGGTAGAAAAAAAATATTATAAATCTTTTGTTAAGTTAATATTAATACTTTGCATTTATCAACAAACAACCGAGCACCCTTCCCACTGGATTATCATTTCAGACTCCGCCTCCTCATTTATAGCCGCTAAAGCTTTAAATTATGCCAGGACTACCTGCCTCTTTAATGTTACCTCCGCGGTAAATGTTTCTAAGAAACGTTAGATATTTCTTATGCAAATATAATTCCACTGATTGTATTTATAATGTTTGAACATTTATATTACTTGATACTTTATATTTTAGTATAAAACTGGACAAATTAGTCAAATCTATAACTACGGTTACATTGCTATAAAATAATATCTTATTTTTTGTAAATAACTGATTTCTACCTATTTTAATAAAAAAATTAACATTCCTGAAATCAATAATGTCAAAACCGTCATACAAGATTTCATAGCATATTTTTAACACTGTAGTAGTTTCATATAATGTCATCAGATCTTTGAAAATAAATTAATCTCTACTCAAAAATCAATACACTTCGGTCTTTTAATGATCGGTCACTTATATAGTTTATGAAAGTTTCTTGAAAGTATTATGTCTTCGAAGCAGTAACTAGTAGCTGCACTTAGCACTATTGATGTAATATTCAAATATTAAAAATTAAACCATGTTTGTTCGTAAATTTAACTTAAAATGCTTTAACAAGATCGTTCGAGTTGAAGACAAATGTCCTGTAATCGTTTCAGAATATATTACAGGCTTCCATGAGTGTCTAATCGAAGGAATTTTCTTTTGTTAAATTCCGCAACTAAATTACCACAAAGTTAAAAGTTTCAGTTAAAATACTTATATAATAAATATATATCACATGAAACAGTACTAACTAAATAATTCGATATCTCAATAATCTATTTGTAGTTTCAAATCCGGCAGTATTTCCAACAAACAACAGATTCAGCGAACTAAGCCTTCAGTCATGATCCAATCGTAAATGATATTAAACACATATTTACTATGTCTCGTTTGAGAGGTAGTTATTTCACTTAAAGCCATTTAGATTTACTCATAATGTTATGCTTTTCAACCAATTAGCAAAGATATAAATTAATTTATTAAATAATATATATAGATATCTATATAATATAGTAATAATCATGTTGTAGACGTTATTTACTATATACTATATTCTACTATATACTATATTACTATATATATATATATATATATATATCTTTAGGTATATATATTCTTATGTTACAAAAGACGAATATTTTGGGATTAACCAATAAAAATTACAATGAAAATTATAAATCTAAATCCCTGCTTTAAAATCTTTTTATTATAAATAAAAAAGTATATATGTTTATTCTAAGTTAATTTGAACCCTGTTTAATACTACTGTTACTTGTTTAATACTGCTACTCTTATTCTCTAGAATTATTTATCCAATTTCTCCCCTCCCCCTCCTCTAAATGGTTTAAGAAAAATTTGGTCATTTTATTTCCTATGAAGTCCTATATTTTAAAATAAAAATACTATGTGAATGTATGATCGTGTAAACTGGCACGTATACATTTCGCTCTTTGCTAGTTTATTTATTACGAAAAACCTTAAAAATTGAAGTGTATGAATAATAAAATACTCCGTTGTAGATAGTGATATATTTCAGTTGTACTATACAAAGGCAAGGTAAATAAATTAACACCATATTCTAATAATTCGCTGGTGAAGTGAATAACAGTTACTCTATTAATAATTTTACAAATTGTTTCTATATAAAATTTGCACATTAATATTTTATATGAAACTATATTTAAACAGAAAGCAAGGAGAAAGTATAAATTATTCTTTAAGGTCTTTGAACACAATTTTTACTCTAAATATTTAATATTATAAGCACGTGTTATATTTCACGACTCAAATCGTTGATAACTCTATCAAAGCAAGATGTCTGTTAAAAGATAAAATTTTAAATCGAATTTTCAGTTAGAATCAAATAAAATCGAGAGCCGACTTAAAGTTACACAGCACTTGATTCAATTTTGGCGATTTGTGTCACTCTTGGCAGATTTTCAGTTTAACACCTATACGAAACTTTCTGTTATGCTTCCTGTCGTAAAATATTTTTTTTTGGGACATTTTGACATAATCCTATATTATGCCATCAATTTAAAAATATTGATCTTCGATCGCAAATACTAATTGTAAAAGGATTCCAACTTTAAACAATTTAGTAATAATATGTATACAATGCCTTATTTTTATCAAAATGACAAGAGACAACTGTTTGAATGTAGTTAAAGTGACCATTTTGGTTGACCGATGCGGGTGTAAAGAGGGAATTACACAAAGAAATGTAATTAAATAGCCATTACACTCTGAATGAATCAAGTCTTTAATATTAAATTATTTTAACGTAACATTATGTATATAAGAAATTTTCGATAAATATTACATAAAAGGACGAGATAGTATTAAGTTTGAGGCTTTATTGATTTTGAAACAACTTAACCTATAGCGTAAACCAGATTATAGTTAAGTAAAATTGAGACTTATTTTGAGCGA
This sequence comes from Melinaea menophilus ssp. n. AW-2005, assembly GCA_918358695.1. Lineage (NCBI taxonomy): Eukaryota > Metazoa > Arthropoda > Insecta > Lepidoptera > Nymphalidae > Melinaea > Melinaea menophilus. Next base: position 9,982,430 of record OU911057.1, on the reverse strand, counting down.
GGATTCCATAGAACTTTTTAAATATAATACTATATAGCAAGACGAATATCTTATCTTTCTCATCAGAGATGTTCCATTCATGCATGATAAAATCTTTTTACTTTAACCTTCGACCTAAAACAACAACAGTGTGGGCTACTTGCTCTATTTATTTAAATTGTATTTCTTTTAACGCCCACTCCATTTCTTTGTTAAAGAAAGTACTATTATCCTGTTAGGCTATTCGTTTAAGTTTAATTTCTTTGAAGATAAGAAAAATAGTTATTTTTATTGTGAAAAACTAACCTTGTATATTTACAGTTTCTATATATCTTGTTTTTTAACGTAGTTTTTTTTTAATTAAAAAATAAATGAAGCCCATAATTTTTTTTATTAAATAATGAAAATATCTTTACATATCTTTAAAAAAATACTATACTCTTATAATAATTATCAATATTTTTTCTTTTAATAAATATAAAATGAAAAATACTTCAAAAGCAACAGGAGTCGAACCTGTGATTTCTCTGGATCCTCTACCCACTGAAAAATGGTGTCGTTGGCTCTATATTGATAAATTTAACATAATATATATAATCTTAATAGACATAACCAATGTTTGATTCCGAAATATATATTCTGACTAATTGTAACAGGCAAATATAGAGCTCAAAGAAGTTTTGTAAATTTCAAATACCACATTTTTCTTTGAGGACAAACGTTGATAACGTTGGCAAAGCAAAATATCCTTTAAAAGGTAAATTTGTTCCAAGGCGCTTCGTAAAATATTTGACTTTAATGGTTTCTCTCAAATCAAATAAAGTGTTAGCAAGAGTCGGTTTACTTAAACATGTTACACGTGCTACTGGGAATATTAGATTTATTCGACTTGAATATAAAATATATTATAATAACGTATAGATATTAAATCAGATTTGATTTATAATTTATTGCTAATATGGAAATTTAGAGAGTGATGATTGTTGGAGTAGATATAAATCAGTAAGCGAATGATGGCTATGAGGACGCAGTAACAGAGGACAGACGTCCAGATGACTTGATGATGTTAGGGAAGAGAACTTACGCAAACAAGATAAGTTTATGATATTAGGGAGAAGGTGTATTACTGGTTTAGTCTAGTCAGCATACAACTTATATAATTGGTAAAAACAATTAAATAGAAAACCACTAACAGGTTTTCGTTTACATAATATTCGCGTTATTTTTTATTTAATTGTACTTATTTATTTTTTTCAAAATAGATTGACAACTAATTTTATCACTTTAAAATGCTATTAACGTTGTTTGCACACTATAAAACTTCAAATAAAATTCATTGATACATAATAATAATTCATTAAATATTAATAGAATACATATCAAAAAACAAAGCAATGAAGCAATGATCAGGTCAGATAGATAAAATATATTTCGAAGAAATGTGCACAAAACGCATCGATGTAATAAAATAAATAAGTTCGCGTAAACGAAGTAAATTTTAAAATAATTTTCTCTTTTAAGGATTAAGTTCTTGAAACTATCCAAGACTTAATGGAAAAATGCAAGTTTTTAATACGTTTTAAAATTATTTTGTTCTCAAGCATTTTTAATAGTTTTTAAGAGATTAGATATTAAGCTTTAGATTAGATAAGATAGCTAAATATAAAACTCATTAAGATTTTTCTATCTATATATAAATTTTCTATTTATATATAAATATATATGAGTATAAGCCTACTGGATTAAGATTTACACATATATAAAAATAGCAGTAAATATACAACTCTTCCCAAAAAACACTTCAACATAACACTTATCTTTATCGCATGTCTTAATATCTTAACAAACTGAATATGAAACAATATGAAAATTTTATTAAAATTCAATTCTAAAAAGATTTATTTTTAATAGTTAATAATTTAAATAAAATAACATTTTGATTGAGCGATGCATGAATAAGGGCGGATTACACGCAGAAACGTAATTAATGAACCCACTCTCCCACTCTTTGAATGAATCTACTTTATTGTCTGAAATCCGTTTAAAATCCTACGTCGTATTTCATAGCTGTTTGTATCTAAGCGAGGAAATTATTTTAAGGTTGAGTTTTTGTTTAAGAAATCTTTGTTTATTAAAATAGATTGAGAACAATATTAAATGCTCTTACATACATACTATCGGAATGTTAATTATTTACCTTATTTAAAACATATAATATTTATAATACCATTTCTATATAAAAATATTAAAAAAAAAAATCATTGATTAGTTTATTTTTGCAGTTTAGTTAAAGATGCTTGCAGAATTTCTTCTTAAAAAAGTAATGCTTATGTTTTAAAAGATATATTAGTAAGTCATGTCATAATAAGGATTCAAAGTCTGCATTTTTTTAAATAATAATTGCCACATATTGACATACACATAAATCAATATATATATTTAATTTCATCTATTTTTATGACTAAAACTAATGACCCTTTCATTAGTTTTATATGTTAATTTAGATGTTTTCATCAATTTTGTACGTTGATTTATTATTGAAGTCACCCATTAAATCAATCAGTAAACTATAATAAAAATAAAATTAAAAATGTATTTTTATTTACAGATTTACATTACGAAGAAAAGATAAACGAAGTTTCTCGCAACACCTAGTCAGAAATGTAACGAGAGACTTACATCCATTAAAATTTTTCAACATTTGTCACAGCTCTAGTCTCGTATTTCTTCAAGTGAATTGTTATTCCACACATCGCCTCCTCATTTATAGCCGCGAAAGCCTTAAATTACGCCGCGAGAATACCTGCCTCTTTAATGTTACCTCCACGTGAATGTATGTAAGAAATAGTAGATATTTTTATCCTTACTCAAATAAGGGTGATATATAAATAAAAAGTTTACTCAATAGTTCGAAATATATCTTATTTTTTAGAGGTTAGAAACGGTTGACAATTATGTCACAAAAAAGACTGACATTTTATAGAAAAATACGTTATATTTTCGTTTCTATAAGCAATTGTTATTAAAAACAAATAAAACACGTTTTATTATTTATAATACAATTTAGTTTTAGACAATTTTTCACCATTTTATAAATATAAACTTTTATATTTTAAGAAACATGAACGATGAATTAGTTCAAAATTTTATGTATTTTTTGTACTATATTATGTTTAAATCAGTGTCTGTATGAATAAGATTTTATAATTTCAAGAACTCATTAAAATAATAAAACAAACAGTATGTAAAAAAACTAAACTAAATAACACTATAATTAATCATGAGATCTCAAAAGCTGCAAGTTTTTATGTAAGTTTCTTTCATTTTAAAAGTACTTTTTTATTTAGACTTTTGATAAGAATTTAATTAAAATTAAAAGTCCGTAAAGAAAACATTATTTTTATATGAGCGGAGCCTCTGGTGGAGTTGGTAAGATATATTAATAAAAAGAACTCAGTCATTTTTATCAATATAGAAGTCAAAGTCAGTATTAACTTAACACCAGCAAAGAAACCCGACTCATGATCCTATAAACTTGAAATTAAACACGTACTTATTTTATGTCTTCGGCTATTTTTATGACATTTTTATTATAACATGACTTTGAATTATTAACTATAAATACGTACTTATGAAATATTCTCGTTTTCAGTGTTTGGAATCGATGAAACGTGTCTAATATTAACAGAAACATTAAGTAACTTTGTTTTCACTTTTCACCGAATATTATGGTTCATTCTTATAATATTATTTACTTGTGTACATTTGCTATCAACCTATAATGTAATGTTAATAATAAGATTATATCTTTTGAATCTTATTATTCAGATAAAGATTTTTTTGTATTGTTTATGGAAATACCCCTAAAAGGTTTTACGCGATACAGCCAAATTGACAGACAGCCATATCTTTAGATCCATTATTTTATTTTAGAATCACTTTTGCCTCATTTATTTTTAATATCTGGATATCAGTTTGTATTTCATTTATACAAAACATTTTATTTTTCTTTTATTGCAATAAATCTAGATAAATAAGGAACTGTATTTTGTATTCAGTTTGAATACTTACAGGATTTGCTGCAGGCCCTAGGCGATGCAAGAACACCTGCGCGCAGTAAAAAACAGATTTACATAACTTACCTCTGCTTTAAAGTGTCCATTTATCTAAAGAATATCCAGGTTACTCGTTATAAGATGCATTTTTATACACTGCTTACAACGAATAACAAATGGTCCATCCAAGTTTAGTTAGAGCTTCCAAATCTCTAAATGAACTTAGATTATTAGCTCATCTTAACCGGTTTTCAAAAACACTTATAAAATACATTTAAATATATATATGTATACTAGCTTATTCCCTCCCTCTTCGCTGGGCACACTATTAATTTGGATGTGAACTTAGGTTGCTATGATAACCTTTGTCATATTATCCGTTGCAATAGTAACTCTTATCCCCGCGTTAAGTGTATATCTCCTACAGGTTTAAAACTTGGCGACATGCAACAAAAAGTTAAAATCCGTTGGGTTAGAAATTCCGTAAAATCCGTTCTTAGTGGATGTCTGCGTCACAAAAGAAGTAACTATTTAAAACTTTAAATTAATCGGACAGATAGTTTCGGAGATTTCGTGATGAGTCAGTCAGTCAGTCAGTCAGTCAGTGAGTGAGTGGTAAATCGCTTATATATAGAAATTTGAAGTCCGATTCCGTATATCCAAATGTAAGATGCCATTGTCATTGTCATTGCCTTCGTTCATCATCGTTACTTAATCGCAATAACAAAGATTAAATCTGAAGCAATTTAAAATATAGCTAACATTGTTTATTAGACAAATGAGCACTACAATTTCAGCACCAACTTTGAAAGTCTATTAATAAACAGAAAGTTTTGAAGTTCAGAGAAACATCCACGACTGTTGTAAATTGCAACTTTCGTATACGGAAACTTTATGCTTCAGACACATACCATGTTTCTTTGACGTAATACGTTTAAAAGCTTGAAGTTTAAAGCTTGGTATAGAAATACGAGTATACTGTAAAAGCTATTTCATTTCAGTTTTATTGAATTTTGTCAAATTTATTGATTTTCTTTTCTTGTAATGGAACGGAAAAGAGATTTGATGTGTTTCGGTTATGTCTTACCTGGTTTTATTTATTATTACCCATAAATCCTTTCACGTAGGCTACAAAACGGAGTTACACGTACAGAATATAACTTCCATAAATCGAACCCGAGACTCATCTACCAGCTTTCACCCTATTATGTGGTAATCCTTTTCAGATTTGTAACTAATATTGTCTAGGGCTATCAAGTTTTAACAAAATTATATCTGACAATAGGGTTTGCATACATTTTAAGATACAAAAAACTGATTCTCTTCAAATAATGTTAGATAAGATTTAGTAAATATATTCTCTAATACCCCATACATGTTCAAAGGTACTGCGAAGATTTCTAATTTTGTTAAAATTCTACCAAAAACGACTTAACTTTCAATATACCTCAATAACGACACCTACAAAAAATTTCAGCAAAACAATATAAATACTTAGAAAATATTTATTAAAAAAAAATACCAAATTAGCTTTAAATTTCTCGACTAAATAGTAAGGGATGAGACACCACGATCCATTTTATAATGATAATCTTATAATAGCCACTAAGCAATAATTACTTTTATAAATATTATTTATATATTCATTGTATAATAGCATGAATATCATGGTTGCATTGCAGTATTCGTTATGTGTGCTTTTTACTAAAAGTTAATTGAAATAGTTTTTCACTAATTGCTTAACTTCCTCATGTTATATATAACGGTCTAGAGTTTACATTTTAAACTGCAACTATTTCATAGAATATTATAAGTTGTATAAAGTTTATAAGATACGCGAACTTAGAAAAAGATACAACATAGCCAGAGAAGAATAATAAAAAATAAATATTCACGATTCAGAACTGGGTTATTTTTTGTACGAAATGACCTTTTTTCAATTGGTCCTTAAATAAAAAAAAAAATTAAGAGAGGACTTGGAACTTATACACTTGCTTTTGAGAAAACTTAAATTGGAGTTTTGATTTTGTTGTACTCGTATCTTCGGTTTATTTGTTATTTGAATAAACATATATTTTTTAAATAAAATAAACAAATAAATAAATACTTCGATAAAAATAATTTTATTAAAAAAAAAACTAAAAAAGAAGCTTATTTTAAAATAGATCTGACGCATTTATAACACAAACCAACTCTTTCTATACTTTTCGTAAAATTATCCGAGATTTCAAACACGACTTAGAAATTTGTGGACGAAATTTATTTCTTTACAGATTGTTATTGAAAATATACATTTTTAGAAATAGAATCGTATAAACAAAGTCATTGTTTGAAATTAAACTAACAATTTTATTTACTACAATGCGGTAAAGCAAAAAAAAGTAATTTGTAATTAAAATAAAAACAATTTGGCATTAAAGTAAGTAACGTTAACATTACACAAGAGAGAAAAGCGCTCGGTTTTTATAAAACAATCCAAAAAGTGATTAAATGTGTTACAGTCTGGAAATCTCCGTAAGTACGTTAGATAATTAAACTTTTCATATTTCATATACATTTGAAATGTGTTTGTGTAAACTCTGGCGTCAGAATAATGTAGGTAGAATTTATTTCCTTTCACGCCCCATTCAATGTGTCAGAAAATTGTAATATGGACATGTTCCAACCCTATACCAAAAGGAAAGTGTAGACGCTTACATTTATTTATTATACGTTATTTATTCTTTTAATATATACATTTGGGACAACTAAAATAACAAACAGAATAAGAATATATAAAAAAAAAAAAGAAAACAGATCTAAGTGTTTCTTTCGTCGTAACTATACATCACTATAAAGACAAATTTATATTTACTTTTATATATATTTGTATTTTAAACTCTGAATCAATACTAGTGATCACTTGTGTACATCAAATGGGAGTGGCAGGAGGGACTATTTTGATAGCTTACTTATCGAAATAAACCAAACGCGCCCAGGTCTCACAACAAACTCAGGATTTTTTTATTGTAATCTGTTTCACAGACGTCAATATATTTTGTGAGCAATGTACGAACAACTGGAACCATCGCAATTATTCGATAAACTGGCTTTAGGATTAGTAAATAATAAGAAAAAAAAAGAAATCCGTTACTAACTAGAGGCCCAGTCACCGCAAGCAGTACCCGTTCACGAGCATAACGTAAAATAATATGTAATATTTACTTATAGGTTTAGTAGATCGATCATTAAAGTGTCTTTTAATTCTTTTCTTGTTAACATGCGTTGCAGCTTATTTTATTTTTTAAAGATAGTGTTATAAATGGTATATATTTTTGGTTACAAGATGATTTGTAGAAAATATTAAAATGTAAATCTTAGTGAGAAAAAATGGAGTTGTTGAGTTATATAAGAATACACGGTCTCCAAGTTATTTTCTTTCTTGTGATGTATATTCCAAAGAAAACTGAATTATCTTCATATGAGATAAACCCATCTTAAGCTTAGTAACTATTAACTATTAAGGCGCGTTTGGAACTCTACGAGGGTCTTATTTTAAGTTGGAGAGTGTCTACAAAGAAGAGCTTATTTGATAAGTATGGTATCAAAATAGGCCCTCTTGCTACGCCCATTTGAAGTACCCAAGAGATAACTGGTATTGGTATTACATTCAAAAAGAAAAATATTCATATACATTTGATAAATAGATAAAGGGTTAATATTTATTAAACCTTGTTAAATAGCAAAGTTAGGTGCTACATTTTTTTTTTGTCCTATTTACATGGCTTAATAAAGAGATGATCAGACTGAAGTGACAACGACTTTAGATTTCCCGTAAGATAATTACGATCTGTACCACTATATAAAATTACCAGCCATTATAGTTTTCTTTAAAGAAATCCACACAGAGAAAGTGGTGAAAAAAAGATTAACAAATAAAAAAAATAAACAAAAGACTTTTGAAATAAGACATACGTCACAGTAATTGTATACACAATATACTTTTTTATACGTGACGATTTTCCTCACTTATATATTAAGACAATTCTATCTTCTTTTGATGCCGCGTATATCCGCGTATTGCAACGAAATGTCAACGAAATTGCTGTAAAAAGAGTGCCATGTGCTAAATTTAAGGGCAAATGAAGAAAATTCTAACGTACTTAAAAACAAATAAAGGAGTAAGAGGAATGAGAATAAAACGATAGAAACATTCCAGTTATTTCCCGTCTTGAACTTACATGTGCTAACGGTTTAGTGCTTTGTGGAAATATATTTGTATTTAAAACAGTGTTTTAAATACAAAGGGCTAAGATTTTCAATGATTTAGTTCAAAGATACCATTGACGTTATGATGCTATTGATTCCTATGATTTGATTGATTGATTATTATTAATCAATCAAGAGAATAACGATAATATGGTACTGAATATTGCTTATCAAAATCTTTCACTCTTTTCTATAGAAGAAAAAGCAATAATAGTAATAGTATTTGCTAAAGCTAAGCTAAGCTAAAAATAAATTTTATTGTATATATTTATTAAACATTGTATATATTTATTTATAATTTGAATAGCAAAGACAAATTTTAACTTCTTCTTGTCCGCCTATAAACTGCAAGACATAGGCCTCCCCCAAAGGTCGCCACGATGACCAGTCTTGCACTGCCAGCATTCAACGACTTCTCGCGACCTTGACTATGTCACTAAGTAATCACTAACAATACACATTGGTCAAAAACCTTTGAGTTCAGACATTGAGTTACTTTGGGCGTGAACATATTTTGAAGCTTCCCGAACGTCGCCGAGACTGTGACTGTCAGTTTCATGGTCACCTGAAAAGCAAGACCATGTCTGGCCAAAAAGTTGCACTCTATAAGTCGAGTAATGTTCTCATCTCTGAGTCGGATCTTCCCAATATCAGATTGTGCCATTTGACCGCGTACAACAACAACAACAACAGTGAGACATTCGAATGGCCGGGATCCCAGACCCGGTGCGGTGTTTTCTCTGTAATTGCGTAAAAACGGAGACTGTTTGTGCGTTTTTTCTCGTGTTTACAACGGGGAGTGTTCCGAAGAGTTAGTTAATCTGATGCGTGCCATCGAATATCGTCACCGCACAGCAATATCGCCTGCAATACCATTCCTACCACCTGGATATATGGCGTTCTTCTACTCAGCGGTTTTCTTATGACTACTACTTGATTAGGCACGATATGGGCATTAGACATCAGTTTCGTCTTGTCCTTGTAAATTTTAAGGCCTACTTGTCCAGAGGGTCTACTGAGATCATCGAGCATTGTACTCAGATTAGACTTTCCATAATTTCAGCCATTGGGTCGTTGGTGAGTAAGCGATTATGAAACTTTTCAACCATTTTTATCACCTAGGGTTTGGATGATACAATTCTGCGGTCATCGGTTTTCAGTTTTGTCAGCTGGCTCTGTCTAATAGACAGATCTTTTGCGAATACCTTAGAGCCCTTGTGTGGCTTTAATGCCTCCTTAATAAAAAAAATGTATTTTATTTAATTTTAATTAACCTACTTAAAACTCCTTCACGTGTACGTATTGTATTCGATATAGTGGCATAACAATATTGTTGTACAGACCTTTGAAAAAGGTATAAAATAATTTTATTTACAAATTTAGAACCAACTTCAATAACCGTTAAGAAAAATTGCGATATGAAAATCTTTTCAGCGTGAAGTCCTGGATAAAGTTCACTTTAAGATAACTGAGATATTTACTTTTTATTATTATAGTACCTCATATTTCTCTTACGTTGTTTAACTTATTTTTATTGATATAACAAAACTGTTGTGAATTTACACGTAGCAATTAAAATCTAATTCCTCTAGTATGTGCAATGTACAAAGTTCTATAAAATAATAGACGACTACCCTACATTATTATGATTTACGACTCTAAAATCTTTAAGCAGTATGCAAATTATCAAGTTTAATGAACTGCAAACAACTTTTCTAACCTACTTTTAACGACCTATGAATGTAAATTATAAAAACGATTCATTCTTTATTTTACTCATGTTTGCCATGCGAATTAAATGTAGCCACAAACAGCCTTCAGAACTTAGCCGGTCCAAACTAACACAAGAATTATATGAAATTCTTTAAATTAAAAATTACAAATCACGAAATTTTAAAAAGTAAATGATCTTTATATGACTCCTATTATATTTAGGAGTCATGTAGAGTTTACTTACATCCATATGTAAAAAATAAAATATTCGTCTAAAACAAATTATAATATATTTAAATTAATAATTAAAAGTTGAAATATAAAGACAACGTATCAGTTTTTAATAAGTGAAAACAAGGGGTTAATTAAAAACATTATTTATTTAATAACCTCTTAATAAAAACGATCATATTATTTTGAAATATCGAGACTGGAAAATGCAGCATAATTTTAATATTCTTTCGATTAAATAAAGTCTTATTTAACACATAATATTTCAATAAAGAAATAGGCTTTAAAATGAAATATTTAAAAAGTTGCTCTTTTAAAATAAAAACAATAATCCTAGAAGATACAGTGCAGTCGACTTTAATTAAAAGTGTAAGAAAATAATTCACCCTGACGTTTAATTCAGTGCTTTACTCTACTAAATAACTGGTTGCAGTGCTTTTACTTAAACAACTTAAAATATAGTTACTCTTGCTAGAAACTATATATATATATATATATATATATATATATATATATATATATATAAGTTTCACCTCCGTCTGTATATTTTTATGTAAAAAATAAACATTAACATAACAAAATAATACAAAACTATTTATGAATTTACTTAAGTATAATTTGTTCTAAAAATTACAGATGTATATAATATATATATATTAAAATTAAAAATGTGGTAGAATTATACTTTTATACATTTATATTAAACAGGCAAACGAACAGACGGTCATTATGACACCCGTCATAGACCATAAAAAATTACATGCCTACAAATATGAGATGTTGGAATTGGGAAAGACTAAGACGACTAGGATATTGAGAGAAAGAGAGAGAGAGATAAATATTCATACATATATTTTATTCACGCTAAATGCAGCTATAACAGCAACCTCATGCTGATCTTTTATGGACGAATAGTGCATTCGAACAGCAGTTTTATAATATACAAATTAACTTATATGCCACAACTATGATGATAGATCCAATTTCAGGGAAAGCAGAAATTGGTTGAATCAGAACCTCAACCTTAGTCCCCCAGAGTAAAAAAATACTATTAACTGCATTATTAACAAGGACAGTTAATAATAGACCGAATATGAACTAATCTTTTCATATAAAATTAAAATATGTGTCAAAATTTACTACACCCAAATGTTATTGTGGTGATTCCAATATTAATATTTCCAGTATTTCAGTAAGATTTAATACAATAAATAAAAAAGTATATCAAATTATTATATTAATACTTCTTACGCCAGAATTATTTTCTTTTTTCGTGATATTGTTACCCATAAATTCATAGTTGTCGGAGAAATAAGTGTTTAACTGTTTCTTGTAAAGAGGTGATTAAGAATATACATTATACAATATAAAATATAATAACTCTATTAAGTTTTTAATTCACTGATAAATATATACAATTTTTTTATAAATATTGAAAAATTTACACGGTCAGAACTCAAACCTGCGACCTTTGAGAAAATATCAGGTCACTCTACCAATTAAGCTACATATAATATATATATAATCGTCTTTATAAACATGGTGACGTTCGTTCAAAATTCTAAAAAAAAAGCCAAAAGTAGGTAAATATCCGAGTAGAAAATAGAAAAAAAAACAAATATTCCTGAAATGTTTAAGCTTTTCTGTTTTCGATGCCTTAGGATCAAATCCTCAAAAAACATACATAAAAATATTTTTATCCAGTTACCTAGAATAGTAAAATTAGAAATTTTTGCTATTATGTAACAACAATTATAAGATAATGTTTTAATGTTTTTATAAAGACTTTTTGGATGAAAATAGATAATAATAACTGATTATAGTTATTCTTATACTGTTAAAGTTAAAAGAGTTAATTATTAATTAAATTAAACTTGGAAAGACTATTTAATAAGAATAAAACAAATATCCCAATTCCAGTATATTTTCTCAATTTGTCTCAGCTTCAGAGATTTTATCGAACGGGATTTAAAAACATATTTCCTGGATATTATAATCGAGAAGTACCAGATTCAATATATAAGGTAAGAATATTATATCATAAAATATTCACCAAACATTTTAAGTAGAGCTCGAAGTCCTGTTTGTCTTTGATTTTAACCGACTTTGTTTTAAGATAAAGTTTTGATTATTTTTAAATTATACAAAAAAAATTACGTATCTTTATAAAGATTCTTTATGTTTTCATATTGTTGTTTAAACAAACAAATAAATATTCAATTATAATCTAATACATAATATTACGATATGAATTCTGTAATAACAAATACTTTGTTATTCTCCAATACTGAATATTAATAATATCAATATTAAATATTAATATTCGTATTCTATATAAAATATAGTCGATGATACGAATGCCATTCATTAAAATCAATTACAGGGAAAATTATTTCGATAAATGATTATTAATATTAAAATTAATTGGAGATGAAATTGCTTATTGTTACTTTGATTTATAAATTATAGCAATTTTATTATTGTATTTAAACACAAATTAAAAATATATGTTATGTCAAATTTGACAACCTGATGGCTCAGTGGTTGGTGGCTCTACCAGCTGAGTTAAGGTACGTAGATTCGAGTCATGATCCACACCTGATGATCATGATCCACATTTATTTGATCCACTCTTTCCCTTCTATCATGATACGTGGATTGTAATATCTCCAATAGTTTTTTATTTACCCCTCACTAACACGAGTCGACTGTTTCGGAATGCCAATGCATTAAATGTTTTCCTTAGTTTAAGTTACAACAAATTATAAACATATCACATATGTTTATAACCTATCACACATTATCACATACCATCTTGAAAAATATAAAATAATGTAATCAAAGAAAGTTTTCTAAGTTATCTATATTTCCATTTTATTTTTTCTCGTAGCTATAGACTAAAAATATATCAGCAAATCTTATAAATATATTGGTAAATATTATATTTATTAGATGAGTGAAACAATAAAAATCTTTTTTTTGGTAATACATATCTAGATTGTCAGTCTATTGATATAGGCTTATATACAAACTAAAAATTACCTTTTTCTTTGTATAAAAAAGATATTTTGCTTATTAAAAGCACTGTTAAAAGTATTTCCGTACCCACTTATCTTACTGGGATAAGATAACTAACTTAACCTTATTAAGTAAGTTAATTAGGTTAAAAACTTACTCAATTTTACGAGTTACTATAGTGATAACTATGTTAATTAAGTTGATATTTTGATCTATAAACATTCTTAGTCCGTCCGTCAGTTTACTCAAAGTTATAACATTAACTTCGCATCCAAATGTTATATATATTTTATTAACATAACATTCTTAATAACATAATATGCAAGATTATATATAATATGTATAAAAAAATTATACCATTTTTTTCTAATTCAATATTTTTAAAGTAAAGTCTTCTTTGACTCATAAATTAAATAGAAAAACTGATGAAGAGCATTCAAATGTCACAAATCGAAGCAGGCATTCTGAGAAAGTCTATCAGTCTTGCAGGCGCCTCGCGGGTATCGATTTTTAACATCGCCAGTATGTGGCTTAAAAATTTAAAATCGCAATATGATATAACGATTTAATAAAAAATAATAAGAAATAACTTTGAATTATTTTATAATATGTAGAATTATATCTTCAATACGTATATATAATGTAAATTATTAATGAATACTTTGTAAAAGTATATCAGTGATGTAATATGTACGCTCTATTTATATATATATATATATTAGTAAAAGAAAATATCATCACGTGCAGAACTCGAACCTGCGATCTCTGGTTTTGGTATCCCAAAATAAATAAACAATGTCTAAAATTTTTATAGAAAATTACTTTAACAAAATTTTGTATTGAATGAACAATTTATATTAAATTCTACTACACATACGATATGGCGAGGACTTTTCACATATTGCGGTTGGATTATTAAATTTAAAGCATTTTATTCACATTTAAGTAAACCCGAAATATTAATTTTATATTGGATTTTAAACGCCATTTCAATATTTCACGTTTAAGTTAATATTTAAGTGTTAATTGATTGTGTAATAATATTACGAATATGAAAGCTTATAAAACAAATAAAATGACCAAAAGCTACAGCTTTACAGTGTGACTGTGATTTGTTATAGAAATAACTGAATTTATAACATCTAAACCGCATTGTTTAATCCATTAGCTTATAACTTAGTTACAGAGAAAAGTTTTTGAAATAAAAGTTATAAAACAAAAAATATAACATTTATATTAAATTAAATTAAGAATTTCTGCTAAATATCTAGGTTTTTTTGGAACGTTTGTTATAACATAAAATCATTTTAAAAATATATTATTTTGATATTATAGAACGTCAATTTTAAACCCTTAAAACAAGGATTAAAATTAATAATAGTTAATTAATTATGTACTTTTAAGTTTATTTTAATATAAAAATTATAATTAAATTAATATATATCAACGATTTCCTCTTTATATCGTACGTTAATCAAGAAAATAACATTTTTAACTATTATTTGGATATGACATTAGAATAGAATACGTATTCATTTTGTAATAACAAAAGATATTCATAAATTAGAGGAGACATTTATTTGTTCAATTGTCTCTCTAAAAATACCGTATCTGACCTTTCGTTACTCCTACGCTCGAAAGTTCCTCCGCCTGGAGTATTTTTATAATTTGCATAATTTTATCAATATTATTTATATTAAATTTTACCCCGGAGCTTTTTTAAGAAGTGTTTGTATTTTATTACTATTATGTTCCACACAATTAGATATCTGTAAGTATTTATATAATTATTTTGTAACCGAAACATACAGCAACCTAGGTCTTTATTTCGTATACAAATATATATATATATATATAGATTTTTAAAACATAAATAAACACTTTTTTATACAAACTTAGGAACATTATATTAATAAGTACTTTTAGTAGTAGCAAGTTTAAGTAGTGGCAAATTAATGATATTTGAATTGAAACTAAAACTTGGTAAATGAGAACAAATATTTCTTTTCTTACAAGACAAAGAATCAAAGCCTCGGATAAAGCTTATCAGTACAACCCATTTTGAATGAAACGTGATCGCTTCTACGTTTTCTAACATTAAAGTGAAATCATGAACAATACCTGATACAATAGGATACCTAAAAGCTCTGTAAATCAAAATGAACAATTGTTACTGAAAAGACATCTGTCTATATCATTGAGTCTAACAAACGGATGAACAGATTTTGATTTAGTTTTCTTTCTAAGATAATTTGAATTCTTACCTAGACATAGGGATATACGAATATAGCTAAATAAAATTTTAAGAATTTTTTTAAGTCGATGATAGGGGTTATAAATATTTACTTTAGATTTTGAACTTTTTATTGGTTTGTTTAAAACTACTGACCAATTTAATGTATTTAGAGAAAGATTTAAATATTGTAGTGGTTTGCAAAGTGTTTGTATGTGCGTGTGTGTGTGTGTGTGTGCGTGTGTGTGTGTGTGTGTGTGTGTGTGTGTATGTATATAAGAAGGTGTATATATATTTGTAGTGACGTAAAACTACAATATTAGTAAGAGGTAATCTTTTAATCCCTCAAAATAAAAGCGGCCGGTACAGTCAAACACGATAAGTTGAAATAAGCCACAATTATTTATATTTGACAATATTACATTATTTTCCAAATTGTTAATAACTTAACCTTAGTTATCACTTTTTAAAAGACACTTTTCTTATTTTCATCAGAAATATATTTTTTTAATATTAATCGAATAAAATATCAGTAATGTGTAAGATTCCAACTTTAATTCATTCTAATAATTAAATATATAAATAATTTAAGTATAAGGAACAAGGTTTTTAATGAAAAACATCCCAAATATATCCAAACTAACGCAAATAGGAAGGGAACCTTAATTCCATTTTATAGCAATTTATATTTAATAAGAGTTTAATACGAATTTAATATAATGTTATAATAAATTTTGGAATATTTTAACCTGTTTTAATTTTACAAAAAATATTATCAAATGTTTTTATTTTTAAATTTTTAGATTTTGATTAATAAAATGGGTTTTTAAATGTGTTTTTTTATTTTTTATTTGTAAAGGGTCAAGTAATATTATATTTCTAATATATAAAATATGAAAGGGTTAAAATTTATAAGGGACTCTCCAGACGAATTAAATCCAACATTTCAAGGAAATATATAACTTTAACAATCAGCAAACGCATCTTAAGATAAAATATAGCTCAGAGGGTACATAGAGTTCCAGATTAACTGGCTTGGTGGCCTTCGTTTGGATTTATGACTAGCAAGTTGCGAATTTGGCAAAAATAATTTGGACCCTCGCCAAGATGAAGCCTCAATGACTAAATCTTTATATGACGATACAAAGGATTGTCGTTGTTAGTTTTTTTTTGGTTGAAGCGATTTTCACCCTTAAGTTATTGATTTTGAATGTAAATTTAAAATTATTGCAGAGATTAATTTACTATATATTTATTATATGTATGCTTGAATACTTAATAGCTGAAAATATTATAAAATATATATGTAAGAACGATACAAGTAAAAAAAAACTAACAAACTAATAAATAAATTTAATGAAAACATCGACCTGTATAAAGTTATTGGTCATTTAATTGTAACTTCAAATGAATTACTTCAATTACTTTGTTTTTATATTCAATTATATTGGTCCAGACCTTTGAGATGTATTTGACCTGTCATTACAAGGTTATTTTGTTATATATATATATATATATATGTTTCAAATATTTTTTTATGTTACATTATTACATAGAATCCTTGCGAAAATATTATGTATACATGGTGTTTTTATTTTAATTATTAGGATAATATAATTACTATTATTATCTGTTTAGAGTTTAGTTTTTATATTATTTAATAAATAAATAGTTTGGTTTTTTGTTCTTCCCAGATCAGGGCCCGGTCGGAATCCTCGTATTTTGAATTTTTAGTGTCTTTACAGAAGGGTTTATTTCTAAAAGTATGGTATCAAAATAACATAAACACTCCGATTTGATACGCAAGTGATCACTGGTATTGATTCAACATGAAAGAGATCTAATTCAATTATTAAATAAAAGATACTTAAAATAAAAATTTAAAAGTATATAAATTAAGCGGAATTAGAAAATAGATTTGATAGCGTTCTTTATTATTTTAAACAACTGTTTTTGTTAAAAAAATATTTCTATATCAAAAATATCCTAGTTGAGAATTTTTTGGTTAATTTTATTGAATATTATTAATATAAATATTATTAAAATTTATTTTTTTACACAATAAAAAAGTTTTTACAATTTGGGTAATTGCATTGTGAGTCAATTAACAATCATTTATTCTAAAGAACAAATCTCCAAATAAAGCTAGAAGTGAAATAAAATAAAAACCTTAAAGCTATTTAATGTTCCTATGTTTGCTTACAATTTTGGTTACAATTGAGGTTGGAAACTATAACTCAGGTTAACTGCGTCTGTTGCATACCATGAATCAGAGTGACATGAAGTATAGTATACTGATAGGTAATGGGGAATTTAGGATACTTTACTATATCAAGATGAAATATGGCTTCCCGAATTATTAACGCCAAGAATTGTAACGGAATAATTGTATATATTATTATAGTCAGCAAAAAAAAATTAAACGGAAATACTAATTTTACTGACTGTACAAAAAAATTTGCGAAAAATATGTCTTCAAGTATTTTTAGAGTTAATTCCTCTATTTTGTTATTAAATATTTTTAGTTCTATATTTTAAAGTATCATCATCATCATCATCATTATCAGCTGTCGTGCGTCCACTGCTGGACGTAAGCCTTCCCCATTGACTTCCACCGTGATCGGTCCAAAGTATATATAAGATTAAGTTACAATTATTAATAAATTAGTATATTTAAATAGTGAGTATTTTAAATTAAAATTTAATTATAAAATTTTTTTTTTGGATTTTTTATATCTGATAGCGAATCGAGTACGTATTAATAAAAATCGGTAAATAGATAAAAAATGTTTTTTTCTACTATTAAATGTGAACTTTTAAAAGTAAGTTACTTAAGTTATAAAACTTTTATTAAATTTTGTAAACTTACCGTCATTAATTCACTCCAAAACTACAATACTTTATCAAGTCACAATTATATGTCCCACAACTGAACACTGTTTAAAGTTTTAAAAAGTGTATTTTTTTATCAACCCATCATATAAAATATTTATTCACACAACACAAACCTTTTTTGACACTCATTAGTTATCTGTGACGAAAATTTGCGCGCGAAAACTGCAAAATGGCCGCCTACAGGACGTGCCGCGGACGCTCCTCTCCAACCTACTAGCTCGTAGGAGCCGACTCAGTACATTCGCTATGCGCTGAACGATGCGCAAGTAACTTATAACTTTATTTTATTTCATTAATATTATAAACTGTTTATTTAATACAATGAAAATAATGATAATGATTATAATGAAGGAAAAGGTAAAATAATAGTTCATAGTATTTTGGAAGGAAAAAGAGAGATGAAAATAATTAAGCGTCGTTTAGCTAATTAAAAGAGGTCTTATTTAAACCGGCTACACACTTCAAGATCTTTGAAGACTTTTTTATATTACTTATTTCTTCTAAACTTCTATTTGCTTTTTTTATGAACCTAAAATAAAGAATAGTTTGCACTAATCGTATTACAGCTATTTGATGTTTTTTTTTTTAATCTTGTTCTATTTACATACATAATTATGACGAAGGTTTATTAAAGATTTTATAAACTAGATAAATATCCATCAAACTCAATTATAATCTAAATCGTTAAACGTAAAACAGTCATAATAGTATAAATTAATCGTTAATTATTTAAATCCTTGTAATATTTGTACAAATGCTTCATAAATAATTTGCTATTACAATAATTAACTGTTATACAAATATTAACGAATACAATAGCATAAAAATACATACTAAAAACACATAAAAACAATTTAATAGTAATAGTATTGATAAAAGAAAATCCATTTACACCCAAACGTGTGTGTGTGTGTGTGTATGTGTGTGTGTGTGTGTGTGTGTGTGTGTGTGTGTGTGTGTGTGTGTGTGTGTGTAATATCAGATTACGCACACGTGACTATTATTACACATCGGTGTAATAACTTTTATCAAAATATGATACCCAGATAACGATAGATATTGACGCGCTTCGGATATTAAAATAATGTTTTTTATACTAAAATAAATATAACTTCGCATCAGTTAAAAATATATTCCGACCTACACTATAAATACTTTCTAAAAAATATATACACGTGCTTGTGATGCTGTGGCTTTTACTTTTAGAACCGGTTCTTAGTAACCGATTTATTATTTCGGTTACATCTACAAGCGGCTCGTTGGTCTAGGGGTATGATTTTCGCTTAGGGTGCGAGAGGTCCCGGGTTCAAATCCCGGACGAGCCCAAATCTTTTTTTGTTTTTTTAAATCGAATAAACAATGTATGTCATTCTTTTTTTTTAATTTTAAACAAAATATCTCAGCTTTGTACTAAAAGTCGAATTCATTTTGAAATTTAAACAAAATTTATAGATGTAAAAGTCTACCAAAATAAAACAAATCAAAATAATTGAATTTTCCTGTATAAAATAATCACACAGATATTATTATATTTCAAATTCCATTACGTAACTGGCTTCAAATCTCAATTATTCCGTTTATATTCACCGCAGCGACAGAAATGACAAACATTACAAGCATCCACGTCAAAACAAATAATGGAAAACAATTTTGTGAATGAAAATAAATACCAACGTAAATACTTCATTATAATGGCGATTAGAAACTCCGAGGTAAATCAAAGTCAACATGGATGTTATAATTGCAAAAATATTAAAAATAATACATATTTTATGAAGGGGTGAGTGATCAAACGCCCTTAAAGTGTGTTATTAATATGTTTCGTTGTTTCCCTTTCACGCGTGGACTGGTTTTAGGCGGGGTTTTAATATGTCATTTCAGACGCTAACATTATTCTAAATTTAAATTTCTTTTTTTTTATTCGGTTAGAATATTTTTTTGTAAACAGCCATTAACTATTTTTTTTTAATTATTTTGTTAGTATATTTTTTATAAACTGCTATTAACTTTATATAAATATTCTAATAAGAATATTCGAAGTTTGAAATGTAAATTGAGTTATCATTCACAGATAACAAATTTTGTTTTATTTCTGTTTCTGTGAAGGGTATAATTAAAATTCCGATAAAACTTTACCACAACTTTATTAGCTTCAATCAGCAAAATAAATAAATAAAATTGAAGCGACGGTCTATTTTCAGCGAACGCTGGAAAATCTACTTAGTGCTTTAGCTGGTAAATGTTTTTATAATTACATTACAGATTTCTTTAGATATAAAAATAGTCCGTCTTTCATCACTTAAATACTATATTAAACCTATTTTGAGAATAAAAATTTGAGCAATTTATAACCAATTAAAAAGACACAGGCAGTGGTTTTGAATGAGTATTCTTAATTTAAATTTAAGACATGTAAAACAATTTCAACCAATCAATCTTACAAAAGTGATTAAGCTGTGTTCACACATGCTATCCCGGGAATTAGAATAAGGCTAAGAGTAGACATGTGACTCGTCTTTAATTGTAAATGAAACTTTTGTTATTTTTTAGTATTTTTCCTTTAAAAAGAGTATAGTACTAATAAAGTCTTAACTATAGAATGAGCTTGAAAACTATTTGTGAGATATATGACTGAAATTGTTATAGATTTTGTCGTATTTACAATTTGGCTTACCAAATTAAGTCTTACTCTATAGAAATGCACACAATAATATATTATACCAAGTCCTTGAAGTACAAACGCTGAAGTTCAGTCCCAAATAAAGACAAAGTACATAAAACGAGAAATTTCAACATAATATGGGAATAAAATGATATAAAAATCTAGCTGAGTCACAGTATTGTACTTTGTACCAAAAAGTACTGGGAATGTGTAGGGTTGTACATAACATTTTTGGTACTTTACACTGTTGTACTGGGACATAAAAATTCAAACCGTTTGTACTACAATTAATGTATTTACGCTATACAGTCGTCACGGTCAGCATTATCCGGCCAATCGCAGACGTTCAACTTCACATTGAACATGGTACCGAGCTGGCAGGTGAACTGCACTCCTTCTCCATTCACACAGCGCCAGTACTGAAAATTAATGACACCTTAGATTTGACAGATTTTTTTTTTTACATGAGACAATTATTGAAACTGACAGTTACTCATCCATATGACAAATGATTACAAACCTCTTTTGTTGTAGTATTTACGCTATACTAGATTTAATAATGTTTTAAATTATCCTTAAATAAATCATAAATGGATTATATATTTAATCAAAACTTATTCTAGAAAATATTAAAGTCAGCTGTTAGAAGTTTCTAGTTAAAGTGCGATTACTACCTAATTAAATTTCTCAACTAGAGCCTGCGTTATAGAAGTGTAATTGTATAATAAAGATGTGGTGGCATCTGGCGGTAAATTGGCGGTAAATTGGCTTCTTGCATTTGTGCTTACTCGTTTATTATATAACTTTAAAATTATTAGCACAAGACAAAGGCTATTGAAAGTTAAAAGTCACATTTACGTAAAAGTTTTAGCATAAAATGATTGTGAAAATTTCATTTCTTTTTCAGAACGTAAACAATGTATTACTCGACCGATCCGACGAACAAAAACAAAGATGATACCGCAAAAAGTTAACAAAGAACAAAATGCCAGCCATTCAGAATCACCCGTTAACTAAACATCCGACAAAGAAAAGTATACAAGAAATAAAAGAATTTCTCAAAAGAAACAATACGGCAATGGTTATTTTTATCTTACTTTATCGCAGTGCTTCTTGTCTGGTACGTAATCGTCATCTGAACCGCATATCTCGGGGTTGTCCACCTCATTATCCTGGAAACATATTTGCAATTAGAATAAAATTTAGATGAAGAGAAAGTGGACATGGTTGGCCAAATTGAAATAACTTTAATATCGTTACTTTTCGACAATATAATTGTCTGATTTCTCAATGCCTTGTTTGAGTTTAAAGTATAACAAATTATTTTCTATCCTAACATATTATTAGAATATTTAAAATAAATATTTTTCAAATTCTATCAGATTTTTTTAAGAACATTCTGACAATTCAGACACTTTCAGAATATTCCTCAGTACGAGGAGAGTCAGGTTTACAATATATATAGACATACTGTTGGTGGTTGTTCAACATCAGCGGGTTTGTCCGGTAAGTCCGTTTCTTCTACTGGTTGAGGTTCCTGTGTGGTGGTTGTTGTTGTGGGTTTCTTAGTCGTGGTTGTAGAGGCAGGTCTGGTGGTGGTAGCTTGTGTGGCAGGTCTGGTGGTGGTAGCTTGAGTGGCAGCTGTCGTGGTGGGGATTGGTGCTCCTTCAGAAGCATCGGACGGCGTTGAAGGTGGTCTTGCCCATTCAGGCTATAAACATATGTATAAATTTATGTAAACAATATGTACTCCATTCCATACTGAGCTTTACATCATAATATATTTTTAATGTATAATAATAATTGACCTCGACACAAATTTTATGCATTGAACTCACAATATCTTCAAATAATGATGTCTACAGAATATTTTAATGGCCACTCGATAAATTGAAAAGACGTGGAACTCTCACAAGTAGGGCAATATTGAAATAAAGCCACTTTAATGGATTTAAATATTTGTTTATTATATTTTAAATAGGTTGAAAAATATAATAATAAAATCTTTTTACAGATTTACTGTGCTAGTGCCCGTTAACGCGATTATTTTAAAACTAACGTAAAATATATTTCAATCGTTAATTTTTTTATGTTGTTCTAATAATTAAAAATGTATTTTTAACATAGAATATATATACTGCAAGTCTTTTTACTAATGAATAATAGACTGAGTTGCTTCGTTTATGATTTCATCTTGCAATACCTTAGATAGTAAGAAGATGATTTAGTTTCAGCTTTCTAACTATTAATATTGATTAAAATATTATATTTTATAGACTTCTACCTTTTTGAAAACATGTCAAATCGTATAAAGGGTTAGTAATTAGGTGTGAACGTGTAAGCCCTGTGGTAAAACATTAAATTAAACTGAATACAGTACTCACTGTTGGAGTGGTGTTTCCTTTACGAGGGGGCGGGACAGTGTATGATTTCATATATTTATACAACAAGTTCATCAATGGGTTCGTCTCCCCACAAATTCCTCTAAAGTCGTCCATGTCGATAGCCCAGGTCATCGCGCCGAGGTAACCCTTCTCCTTAATCCACCTCATCTTAATTTCAACACTCTCGGGATCTTCGTATCCAACCCATTGGGTACCTTTGTAGGCGTAGGGACATTTACCATGGTCATCCCATTTCTTGGTCCAACCTGATTCCTTATTGTCTACATCCATACAAATCTGTGAATGAAATATATCATTTTATTTATATAAGTTATTAAATTAAAGTCCTATCCTGTTTTTATTATTATTATGAAGTCTAAGAATACGATCAAGCTATAACCATCGTATTCAGTATTTCTAAACTATGTCTCTTTGTAAATTTATCAGCAATCTTTTTAATCCTACAAATATTTATTTCGACACAATAACAAAAATGTAAACTACATTTTTGTTATTGTGTGTGGATCAAAGAATCTTTGTGTAACTATCTGTTTTCTTTTGGACACAACAATTATTCCCCTCAAAGCCAAAGACAAAAGCAAGAAATTCTTAGACAATGACTATAATCACGATATTAAGTAATTATACGATGAATACAATAGATTTTTTGTTTCTCTATAAAAGCTTAAGAAATCTTGTATATAAATAATATTTTTCTTAATGGTGTCTTGTTTATTACTCGAACTTACGTTAAGTAAGAAAAAGTTCTAGATTTTTATTTTAAATGAGATCTCCTCGTAGTCATAAAAACTTCAGAAAAGATATTATGACCGTGATCGCGGGGACTTCATGTAATTAAAAAATTCTTTTTTAAAAAAGTGAAGCAATTATTTGTGACTGGACTTTGTACTTTAATTGCAAAAGGGAAATAAGTTTCAAAGCTCTACTGTTATGTACATCATAATTCAATTTAAATGCTTAGAAATATATTTTTGTTACAAACAATGAAACAAATTTGTTAATATTTTAAGCTTGTTTTAGAAAATGTTAACACATCACTTTTATCTTCTAACTTCAAATTTAATCTTAAGCTATATCTACAAATATTTCAGGTATTTTAATTTAACCTTTATACCTCATAATATGACCAGAATCCGGTTGCATTTGTGTAGGGCGCAGGGTTGCCACCTCCGGCTTCCTTATTGATGTACGTTCCCAAACCATAGTTGTTGTTACCAGCTGACAAAGTGAAAGAACGACCGTAGAAGGGAATTCCGACGACCAGCTTATTTGAGGGACAGCCCTTTTCTTCCCATAGGTTCAGACCATCGTTCTAAAACAGGATTTTATTTTTAATCCGACATCGTGACCTTTATTTATATAGCTAAAAACAAAGTACTCACAACATTGAGTTTTTCATAGGCCCACTGATCATGAGGACGCTTGTATAAAGGCGAGTGCACATCTGCGAACCCGGCCCAATTTCCTCGTAAGTCGTAGGACATAACATGTATAGCATCCAGTTCCCTATAAACAAGAGTTTCTTTAAGAAAATGGTAGAGCCTTAATATAGAGCCTAAATATAGCAGAAACACCCTCTCATGAAGCATCATCCTTTACTGTTAAGAACAAAGAGGGAGACGCTTGCCTCTCCCTTCCTGTGTCCTTTCTCCATTCCTCAGATATGGCAAAGCATTTGTATAAAAGAGTATTAGTAGTGTATAAAATAATCTTTCTTTTATTATTATCAAAAGTTTACTAACCACACTATAATATAAAAATAAACCACATCTTTAAGACAAATGTAATCCGAATTTAAAAACAACGAACCTGAGCACGCTACTAATAAGAGAAACGAGCTTCATTAATCCGATTAAAACCTTTCTCACAATACGTATGGAGTTAATAAAATTAGGTTTAGAAGGAAAATAAACTTTACACAAACATATAATGGAAGAATTCTGAACACGTTAGACTTACTTACAACAATTTATACTAACATTGCAACTTTCTGTTAGTTGGAACTAGTTTCTAGGATTTATATTTTTAAAATAAATTCCACGAAAAAGCTGTTATTTTATGAACAAAATATAAAAATATGTTTTAAAACTTACATGACTACATACAACATTGAGAAATAATATTTTTATAGGTTTTTTTTCACTTTTCGCGGATTAATTTTTTATTATAATTATTAAATATTTCAAAGCTGCATACTTACTGGCACAAATCAGGTACATGGTAACCCTCCATGAGTCTAAAGTTGGCGAGAGGCACAGCGGCTGTCAATTCCCAATTCTTGCCTTCTCTGATGAAGGCTCTCCTCAACTCCTGGACCAGAAACAGGAAGCGGTCCTTGTCAGAGAAAGAACCACCACGGTCAGCGGCTCCAGGATACTCCCAATCAAGATCCAGACCATCGAAATCGTATTTGTTTAGGAAATCTAAAAAATATTTTATATTCGTTCATATCATATTAAAATCTTATCTTTGATAAGAAAGCGTTGTACTATTTACTAAAACGATTATGATGCAGTTATATAGCATATAATAGTCATATGCTTTGATAATGACATTTGCATTCCAACCTAGCGGTACATGGTGAATATAAAATTCTCTGATCCCAAGTCACCAGGCACGTCTGCATGCAAATTCTGAGTATTATTTTAATCACATACCTCATTGCTATCGTAATATCTTAGATATTTTATTTTCTACCTATGGTATTTAGTAATTTAAATATTCTAGAATATGCATGTATGTATAGTAAGAATTTGATTTATATTTTACTAATAATGTTAAAAAAACTTCAGTAAAGTGGAATGTTAGTTTATAATGATAGTTAAAGATCCTTTTATAAGTTGGTATAAACCCTGCACGTACTAAAAGCATGCGGAACACCATTGAACTATTTCCGAGTCTCTTCACGTACCGCTCTCAAGCCAACTATACTTCCGGAAAAACATCTTTATTTATTTGACATGTATTTAAAATTAACGCTAAACACGAAATAATTTTAACCTACATTACGTATATACTTTGAATATTAATATTTAAATTAAACTTGCATAGATCTGTTTATTTGTTATATTTATTGAGATTATTTTATAATATGTAGTTTTTATGAGCATTGAATTAACAGCTACAGTTTTCGACATTATTTGATAACAAAATGGAGTCTTACCAACGACGCTCCTCACAAATCTCATTCTAGAGGATTTTTGTGCAACCATGTGGGAGTATTTAGAGCCTCCTTCAGCCCAGCCGCCCACGGCCACCATGAACTTAACATCTGGATTAGTTTTCTTTAGTGATGTAAAATTACGGAATCCGCTCTTATCCACGTCCAACTGCAACAAACATAATTAGAAATTAATAAGACACAAGATGCAATATGAGGGAAACACAACATGTGTGTCTTTATTATAGTGAGCCTATAATAAAAACACATATGTTGTGTTTCTCTCATACTTAGATTTCTTAGCTTCTTTATAAGCCATTAAAGTAATCAAACTTCAGTTTAACGAGCATAGAGTTATAAAAATCTAGACTGAGCCTGAAGGTTCTGAGAACCCAATTTTCTGAAACTGCCCAAGTTGTAGGACGGCTTAACTTTATGACATACCCGGTTTTGTTAAATAAATCATTACAATGTAAGTGTTATTGTTATCGCTCTCTCGGAAACTAACTCTATTAGTGTTAACAGTTAAGTAGATAGGCTTTAGAACACCCAAGTAATAATTCCCAAAACAACCTTGGATTATATGTGATATATTGATTATAACAATTCTGCATTTGACACTATCTAATAATAATAATAATAATAAATAAAAAAATGTCATTTAAAACCTTTCGTAAATTAATAAAATATTATAATATATGATGTATTTATTTATTTGATTTGAATGTGACGACGCCGCAAGTGGCTTCTATTTAAAAGATGGTGATTAATTAATACATATTTTAGATGACAAATCTTACCTCAGGGTCAATGACCAGCACTTCGTTGGTCTTCTCAGTAACTCCAATGAAGGAGTAGATGAGATGTGTGCACATGTGAACAGGTATGTCCTCTATACCATAGCGCCCTATGCCCGGCCTGTACACCGCCCAATTACTGAAGTAACATACTATACGCGCTTTGCTGTCCGCTGTAAGTAATTAATTATTAACATACCAGCTGTTGCATGCGACTCCGTCTGCTACTTCATTAACTATTTTATTATTAACACCATAATACTTATGGAACTTAGAAGTGGATTCAACTCTTTATCTATAGAAAAATAAAATTCGCAATAAAAAAATATAAGATATCGACATGAAAATCTTATCTTTTGAGTTGAACCAAACAAAAGTATTTGATATATAAAATTGGCGACATGGTGTAGTTGTTATTGACTTAATTTCAATTAAAGATCGTGGGTTCGATTCTAATATGATGTAAGTAACGTTAATTACCAAAAATTCAGAACTTACACTTAGCTGAAGTGAATGCAGCCAGGACGGCCAACGTGAATAGTATAACTCGCATTCTGACCTGGAAATTGAGATATACTGAAATTTATTATATGCAAAATTTACATAAAACGATCAAAATGTATTATTATTATACTTTTGAACATTTTTACTGAAAATTTTGTTATATAAATTTATGTTTGTATGTGTGTGTTATGTGTTATATTTTTGTATTTATTTTTGTCTATTAGTGCTTACGTCCGTAAGTGTGGGTTGCCTGGAAGAAATCACTTCAGTGATAAGGATAGTTTAGTTAGTAGTTAGATAGATAGTAGTTAGTTAGTCACTGTTTGTTATCTAACAAGTGTGCAATACAGTTATTTAAATAAAAGTAAAAAAAGTAAATTTGACGAAATCCGATAGGTGGCGCTGTGGTCAGTTTATTAATATTTTTTCCTAAAACTAGTCTACTAAATATAATGAATGCATTAATTTTCGACGCCATCATTAACAGAGGTCATTAACCTTTGTACTACAAAAATAATTTCAAAGTCCTTTGACCTAATATTATAATACATAAATTAAAGTAATTAATCATTTTTGAATCTACTTTTGCTACTGGTTTTATAATAATTTTCAAATATATTTTTGAACTTATAATTATATATTGCAAATTCAATTTAATGAATGAGAATAATTAATTATTTAATGACTATCATTCATTTAATGGTAATAATTAACGAATTAATCCTATTAATTATTATCGTTAATTCATTTAGTTCATCTTACAAGTAGTGTCAAGTGTTAGTAAACGTGTTTTGAGATAAAAAGCGACACGATTGTCGCATAACGGAGATTTAAGTAACGGTACCCTCGTCCGCCCACTGACCTGATGATCTACCTAAATACACTATATTGTTTGAAGCCTAATACAAATATCCTTTTAAATGAGAACATACACACACATTCACAAAGAAATATACACATGCATAAGCCATTTCGTAAAATAATCATCAAATGAAGAATAACTTTAAAATATTGAGTTTTCTGTTATATATACACATATTAATTATAAATAAATTTTAATTATTTTTTTAAAAACTTGTCCTATATTGCATAATAACCTAAAATAATTATTTTTTCATTTATTACGAGTCCAAAATCACAAATCAGTAAACATATGAACTACTATGAACATAATTAACACCTTGATAACGTATAATATCAATTAATTTAATGCTATTTCATTTGTATATCATAAATTATATGTAAAAAAATATATCCGCTTAAAAATGTAAACAAATTAATGTAACAACCTAATGTATTTCGGGTAAACTTTGTTAATAAAATTTCATTTTAACGAATATATTTTGATTATTATAGATTCTAGAACTAAACTAGAAAAAAATAGCAAAGAAAACAGTATTACATTTATTCTTACACAAAATGTAACCTGATTTTTCATTTAAACCCAAGTCGATAAATTTCATTAAAAATGATTAACTAATTAACTGAAATTAATTAAATGAATTTTGATAAATAATATATTCTTTTAAATTATTTAAATTAAAAAGAATATATTATTTATCAAAATTATAAACTATTATAACTATAGTAAGTTATATATAAATTATTTTATATAACATTTATATTTTTATGTATATTTTATAAGCTTTATATTTGATAAAATAAATTGAATTGAATTCAAGTCATTAAATTAATAAAAAATAATTTTGAACGTAAATATTATGATAAACAACCGTTTCAGAAATCAAATGTCAGCATCAATAAACCGGTGTACCCTCAATTGAATTTAAAATATATTTAATTCGATCAAAAATGTAAATTTATTCAAATTAATCTTGTATTACTGCGCAGTGTTGTCCCGAAATTCCCTTAAAATCCTTGTAAAAGTTAATTTATTTTTACTAAACATCATGTCTAGACAAATACATAAACAAAATCTTTAATTTGTTTTCCTACATATTTAGTTATTTTGAAATTACATATGAAATGAAATTATTATCAAATTTAGGAATCTAGATACTTCAATTAATCTAAAACATCAAAGTGATAGTCACTTCATCAGTTTTATTTACGAATAGTAGCCATGGTAACTGATTTAACATCATAACATTTTAGGGTTCCGTACCTTCAAAGTTAAAAACAAAACCCTAATTGGATCTATCTATCCGTCTGTTTGTCAAAAAAATATAAATATATTTTAAATACGAAGTATAGATTTTGTAATTTTCTTTGATTTTACATACATTATAAATTTCATTACATTATTTATAATTTACTAATTGATGTCAAATAACATAACATGGTATAACATGGTATATATAACATGGTAACAAGATTTCAATACACGTAGAACATCGCCTTATTTAACTTTGACATTCCAGACGGTCTCAACTAACCTTTGGTGAAACTATTTTGACACGACAAATACTGTCTTTCCTTACGAATACAATAAATTTTTAAACATTTAGTCTGTGGTCGAGGTGAAAGAGGTATGCAGGGACCGTAGCGTTTGGCGCTCCATCGTCTCTGGCTACCCCGCAAGGGATATGGCTTGAAGATAAATAAATAATAAATATATTTATATAAATTTACAAATATTTACTAATAACTGATAGTAATGATGACTATTTTATCCAACATACATACAAGTGCAATACTTCTGTTTATTTTTCCTCAAACGACAATCTGCTAGGTCATTGTCATTGCCTCGAATTTGTATTCCAGAGACCGAGTTTAAAATTATGTATTCACTTGACATTAGTTTTATGTTAGAGAGAAATAAATGTTCAGTTTCAATAATTAGTAACGCCTTGTGGATTTATCTGCTTATGTGAAATTATAACTAAATCGATTTATCGGTAACAGCGATTTTATTTTTCCGTTAAATTCTTATTTTATTATATTTGAAAGATTTTATGAAGACTTTTTCAGATTCTTTGTCACGAATAGGCTCGAAAGCTACTTGACGGAAAATTATGAAATTTTGCAATCAAAAAGACACACATTAATTAGGTCACGATTTAAAAAATATATTTTGAAAAATAACATATCGCTGAGGAATAATCGTCAAAGAACTGATATACCATGGAAAACTATGAGTCATTACACTGGGCTCACTTCGCTTAATATGCAAACGGCACCCGAGATTTTGCGAGCGCAGCGAGTCGAAATTGAGGGTCTGTTAGGGTTGGTATAATAATACAAAGAATCTTATTAATAACATAATATATCAAATACAATAAAAAAAAAGTAATGAAATAAAATATACAAAACATTGAAATATAAGAATAAGTAACGTTTAAAATTAATAATTTAAAAGGACAGATGTTCTCAAAGTTTAATATAATTAAATTAAATGTTAGTTATAGATGATTCTCATATTCGGATTCAAAACACAAGGACCTAATGCCAGTGGAATACAAATTATGCGCTGACGATCCTTTGTGAGAGGTCACCGGCCGAAAGTAAAACCATTGTCATCTGTGGTTAGACTCCGAGGAGCCCTTTGGATGAGACTTATTTAAATTAAATGAATAATAAATCGATACAATTTTAATATAATTTGATTACATTTAAATTAATTAAAGAAAAGCTGCAAATAAAATGAAATGAACGGTACAATTATCATGAATGAGTGTCCCATCGCAGGCTGTATTAAAACGGTAATAAATTACTCCCGTATCGTATTACCTAAGTAATGTCTTCAATTAATAATTCCGACGTTGAGGGCGCTCCGTAAAACGTTAAGGGTATAACATTAAATATTCCATATTATTTTGTTCTTAGTATATATAAATATTTAGTAATAAATATATTTATATAGTAATGAATATCAAATCTATATTTATTAAGAAAGTAATATAATTTATTATTGATAAGCCGAAATATTGTGGTGACAGTTGCGCGTGACGCAAAAAGTAATGGCCGACTTTTTGCGTTATTATCTTTTGTTTATTACGCGTTCACAATATCAAGGTATTTGTAATTAATTTACGAAAAATTTAATCCAAAACAAATATATAAAAATTTTAAGATTATTAAGAAGAAGAAATACAATTTATTATAACTTAAGTCAAATTGATTATAGATAGATAGTCGTAAATTTCGATCATATATTATTCAAAATTAATAAACTGGTAAAAACCTTGACATATTAAAAAATGTTGAATTTTTGATAAAAAAATATATAAAAAAAAATAAAAAAATTACAGATATAATTAATATTTGTTTTCGGTATCAAGAATCACAAACACAAACAAATATAAACACTATCACTGGTAAACACGTAAAATAAATCATGAGTGTATACTCACGTGTCCGCGCGGAGTCTTGCGTGCGATTGCGTCGGAGGCGCGCTGCGCTGCGGTTATATGCGCCTGCGCATGTCAACGTACAAAGGGTGATCAGAAACTGTCATATATTATTAAATTTGTTTCATTTAATAATTATTCATCAATACTTATAAAAATTTATTATTAAATTAATTATTATAATAATTTGTAATGTGCTGTTAATGTTTCTTTTAATATCATATGAGCTCGTAAATATAAGTATCATTTATTAATATTTATCTTACTATAAAAGGAGTGTATAATAATAAATATGGAATTTGATATTGTTGTAGTAGTATATGATATATTGCGAAAATGTCCTGAAATCGCACACTGGAACACTTCCCTTGTCTTATCTATAATAAATAATATAATTAATAAGAGCTTCACACGATGATTACAGCTCGTGTGTTATGACAAAGTATCTTGTGTAATCACACCTTATATATTACAAAATTGCATTGTTTTGATAATATTATAAACCAAACTATTTATACAATATTTCATTTGATTTTTTATTCCAAAACTATATCGGGTGAAATTATATTAGAACTATATAAATCCTAAATTATTTATCGTAAAGTTTAAAGATATATTATTGTTTTTAAATCATCCTGTAACAAGTGATTGATAAAGGATGGAGACAATCCCGAAAACTGCATCTGTATCGACAAAGATGTGGTCGGCTAACGGTTTAAAAACCTGTATGCAAGTAATGTAGCTGACTTAGTACTCGGTTTATCTTATTAAAGTATTACGTTTTATAAAATAATATTATTTTTATTATTTATTTATTATTATATTATCTTCACTTATATTATCTTCATTTATTTATTATATTATCTTCACGCCATATCCAGAGGTAGCCAGAGATGAGGGAGCGCCAAACGCTACGCTATTTTCATTATATTTTTAATATTCAAATCCTTATTCTGATTTATTATAATTCAAAGGATCCACCCCGTCCACCCCGTCCACCCCGTCCGATCCGAAATAGATTTACCCACATTCATATGCACATATTTTATTCATAGATATATTACCATTTAAATTATATTTTTGTTAATCCTTAGTTTCATTAGAATTAATTTGATTATATCAACTACATCTATATCTAAGATAGATAAGATTTATTTTAATTACAACATGAAAGTTGATCTTTCCATAATAACCAGAATACTTCCAGACACTTTATCCTTTATCTGAAAGTTAGTAAGAAACTTTACCGGGTATTATCTTTAAAAAATTAAATTTGTAGTGGTATATTTTTTATCTTTCTTATTTTGAAGAAATAAAGTGTAGTAATTTAATTTTTAAAAACATACAATATGGCGTTAAAACTTATCAAATATATATTTCTTTACTTTTATAGTTTTTTTATATGTTTACGTTAAAACTACTTATAGTAATTATATTGTATATTACAATATCAGACATAGAAGACGTCTTTTATTAAAAGATAGTTTTGAGATGTACCTCACAAAGACAAATCACATAGAAAGCAACCGTATTGTTTATGAAAAAGCAATACCAATATATCTGATTTCAAAATAAATATATCTGTACTAATTCAAAACATTTCCTATAAATAACTTTTTACGGCCTCGAAGCTATAAAAAGTATTATTAACACAAAATAAAACCTCTATTAAGTTCTGTTTCGCGCTGAGAATATATTAGTAATAAAAAGGAGATAGTATTTGTTAATATATTTTATCGATGAAAGCTTTTAATACGGAAAGTTTTAATGCAAATAATATTTTTACTTGTGAGAGAAAACAAATATTATAAAGTCTCGTTGACCCAGTGGTCATTTTTAAACCCGTTTTGCGATTTTTATTGGCATTTTAAAACCAGTTCCGGTGGTTGTAATAGATTATTAATTCGTGATATTGAATATTTAAATAATATAAAATTTTTATTAATACAAAATTTTGTAACTCCTAATTGCAAGCAGTAACATATTGATTTCTTTATATCATGTATATAATCTAGCTTTTATTACGTTACTAATTCTTCTCTTTCTCCCCTACCAATAAATTTATGGCTCGGACGTTTGATTAGAACACCTTTTTTTTTTTTTATCGTTGGAAAAATCCGTTACGGATACCCGCCGACCAAGACAGTGATGGTCGAAGGGTTATGTGGGACTACCCGGCAGCATCAAGCACGCTGCCAAAAAAGATTTGGGCTCGTCCGGGATTTGAACCCGGGACCTCTCGCACCCTAAGCGAAAATCATACCCCTAGACCAACGAGCCGCTTTTGATTAGAACACCTAGCATAAAAGATACAGTCATACTTTAAGCTATCTACTTAAAATCGAAATTGTAACCTAAAAATATTTTTGGAGAGCTTTTAGCTTCAATCCAAATTGACATAAACAAACTTGCAAATTTGATAAAAAATTCTCATTTTAATCTCAGTAACACAACAATAAACTAGTACATTTTCAAACAAGTATTTTCTTTGCTTCATAAAGCAAAGAAAATACTTTGAAAGAACTTACACTATCTTATTGTACTTATTTGTATCAATGGTATATATAGATACTTTAAAAAACATTTTTTAGCATTGTTTACCATATTTTATTAGGATCACAAAAAATCCAACATTTGGCTAAGATTAAAGTATAATAATTTAATGTTCTTTTCAGATGAATATCCGTTTAAATTATACAAAGACGATTAATTTATACACCTATTATTGATATAAATAGCTAACTGCTAACAAAACTAAATTCCTTTTATTACTTTTTTCGTACAAATATATAATTTGATTAGTTGTAGTTGCACTAATTATCAGAAAGATACAAGATTAGTTATTAAAATTAATTTATTCATTATAAGTATTAATTTATTATTTATAAGTATTAATTTATTATTTATACTTAAATATCTATTGGTCTTGTAGTTTTGTATTATAATAAACCAAAGAGAGTTGTAGTTTGATCTTATTAATTTCATAAAAAAATATTATGTATTTTTTGCGTACACAGACAAACAAACCTCATCACCATCATCATACTCATCACCAACATTATCATCAACATCGGGTCGGGTAATTTTTTTTCTATCATACATCATCTCATAATTATGTACACATACACACTCCATGCACGTCTTCTTCAGTTTCTTCTCTTATAACCATCCACATCCATCCATTCATCCATCAGCTCTTCTTTTTATCTTTCATTTCGTTTATCCACATCACAATCTGACACATCATTATTACTCATAAACAAACACAAAACAACCAACAATTAAAAACTACAGAACCTCAAAGCATTGTTTGAAACCTTATATACATAAAAAATCATGTACAGTTGTATATATATATTGTTTGATTATTTGTAAGGTCTCATCTGGGTTATTCAGTTACATCTCGGTCATCGTATTGTTCATCTCAAACTTAATGTCATTATATTTTAATGACGCGACAGTTCTAATAACCTAGTGACATTCAATTTATTAGGTTAATATATTTGGAGCTATTATTACAATCTTTCCATCACTAACATATACATAGAATAATTTTAATATAGTGAAACTACGATTTGTGTAAATTTATTCGTTTTATTACTCTTTTTATATTATTATATAAAATCAATAATTTTCTTGTTGCTAATAGTTAAATTAAAATAACTGATAATATTTCCTGAATAATCGTTAAATTCAATGATTCAACTCTTTAATAAAATAATTTTCATGAATTAATATCTATAATTAAACTATGTTAACATTACATTTAAATAAATAAAAAACATTACTTTTGAATTAACGACTATTTAGTTAATTTAATAACTTTTTTAGTTTAGAGAAACTTAAACTAAACTTCAAAACTATTTGTCTTAAAATAACAACTGACTTTGTTATTATAATCAATACAAGATTCAATAAACATCTTGTGATAATATTAAAAGAAGTCGAGATGTCACCAATATAACGGAAGGAAGAGCGATCACCATTGATCTGCGCGTGATTAAAATACTTAGCATAAATCACAATGGATCATTGTTGAACCACGATTTAAGATGTCCTTATCCTGGTATTTATATGATAAGTGCATCATATAAATACCATATAAATTTTAAACTTTTTAACACACATTTAATATAATATTCTTAACAGTTGTTGTAATTTTTGTCAAAATTAAGAGTAATTCTATTTAAAGAGACCCAAAACTATGTTAAAGTGAAAACGCTTTGTAAGCAATTTATTTAAGTTACTTCAATGAGTTGAAAAATATATAAAACTGTAAAAAGTATTCTAAATTGAGTTTTTTGTATAATGTAATATATGCCAGCGAAGTCACAGCTTTATTCTCCCTTACCTTTTCTTGATATCCTTCTGCCTAAAGATCTATCTTATTTAAAAACTAAGTACTTAATGACTGTGAGAGTTAAATTTAGGTTTATCTAACAGTGATGCGAATATCAGTTTAGATAGTTGTCTATAAACCTTTATAAGGCTTGTCTTATGGATCTCTAAAAGCTATAACAATCCTAACTTTTGCATATGAAACAATTTAGATAAGGATTAAACTTTATAATCAACTTTCCATATCTCCCATATATGTTATATAAGTTACTAATATAAGTATCGTTATATTTAACAATTTTTTAATTTGTGTATTTCTTAACATGGCTGAGATACATCTCTATCGATTAGAATATGTCTAAAATAGATTTTAGTTTCAAATATATACGTGTGATCCTATTTTTTCATTAGTACAATAAAAGTATTTCTTTTTTTTTTAAGATGTAATATAAAATTCTACAACACGAGCAAGACTTGAACCTACGACCTCTGATACTGAACTGAGCGACTATGCCGTTGCCATCGTTAAGAAATTTAGCATTTTAAAACAATTACAAATATTACCTCTTAACTAAATTCTTAATAAACTTGCCTTAAAAATAGAGCCAAAATCACGTAGAGTTGATTATTTTAACATTTTTCTTGTGTATCGCGGAAGGAATCAGGTAAACGCAATGCATGCCAACAAGGCCGGAACATTGATACGAATTGACGGTTGAATGAATCTAATTATAAAGAGGATGGAAGAATGTTTAATGTTTAATTATGCTGATTTTATGATACCGGAGCCGTATCCAGTATGTATCGTTATTAAAGATGTCTAGAAACATTGTTGGGTCTAATATTATTGTTTGATAATAGAATTTCTAATAAATCACAGAATAAAACATAAAGTTCTTACAAACCTCTTTCTATATATCATTCAAGGGCAATATTTATCTGCACTAGATACATGTTTATTAGAATTGAAGCTGACGTTAATAAGCATTCTTATTATCAAATACATTTTTAATAACTGTCATACAAATAATATTTGAAATAAAAGACATTACCTAAAAATAATTAAGCTATATAAATATATTGTGTTTAAGAGTGAAGTATGAAAAATATTAAAGAAGGATTAAATCTAGCACCCGTTTATTATTTCTTTAAAAATATAATTTAATATACATTTTTAAAATAATAATAATTCATACGAATTCGGTACACAATTTTCTTCTTTTTACATTTTCTTTTCTTTTTCTTTGATATAAATTTATAAACACAAATATACTTATTGACTAAAAATAAAAAACCTGATTTGAGTAAAGATAAATATAAGTTCGATGACCTCGTCTCGAAGCCTAAGTCACAATATTAATTAGATAAGTTTCAGTGCATTTCTTTACCAGCGGGAGATTTGGCGTATCGTTAAATTTAAAACTTAATAACATTAAAATTTAAGAGTGTAATAAAATCTTTCATTACTTTTATGTAGATAAGAGAAGGTCCGCGGGGTGCAATTTTGGGATTTGTATCAAACAATAGACGTATGTATATAAAATATAAGTTAAACGAACCTTAAATATAGTAATATCTGACAAATAGACAAAAATGTAATATTTGTGATCAGATAAATGATTTTTGAAATAATTGTCATTGTAAGTACCAGCACTAAGAATAGGTCTAGGTAATTTTGTATGCCAAGCACAAGCATCCTTTGTTAAACAATAACATACCGCTGTAACTGAGACGTTTTAAATGTTATTCCAAATTAATACACGATTTCAATTCTTAAAGGAATATGATCCTTATGACTCAGATTATAAAGTGGTGTAACTAAATTTGATGACTTTTCTTGCACTTGCACCATCCTATGGCATGTGGTTAATGCATCATTTAAAAGTCAAGGCAGTCTAAATAGTAGCTCACGATCACAAAACTATTTGAAATTTACCTCAAATTTACTTCATCATACCAATTTTATAATCAATTCATTAATTGAAGATAGATACTAGATAACTAAGTTAAAATGTATGTTTTAAAATTCAAATCCAAAGTGATGACTCATTTTTTTTTCGATTTTAAACGATCTACAAACCATTATTAAAATCAATATTTTTCCTATATACATAATACTCAAATTATTGGTAGTGATAGTCAAGAAATATCAATTATTAGTAGCAATTACGGATTGCTGTGTATTATTAAGTTCGCTTATAAGTTTTTTCTTTTTCTTTTCATTATTTACCAACTTACCAACAGACATTTTCACCGAATACCATGTGTTAAAATTGTTTGGATATAAATAAAACAATATAAACAATATTTGTGTCTTTATTAAGATAGATAAGTACATAATTGACAATATAAACAATGAAACGTTAGGAAATCTGTTAAAGGACATTATATAAGGCAAAACTATTTCAGTCTATAATACACTAAAACTTGATAATTGTATACGTATATATTAACATTTAAATTCATTCATAGGATTTTCCAGACAGGACTCGGAAATTTGAATTATATTGTCGTTAAACTGAAACAATCGTATTGATATTGTCTGGTGAAATATAGAAAGAAACTAAGTCAATAATATATTAAGGTTAACTTTCATTTAAAGCTTATATAGGCTATTCGATAGGCTTTATACAGTCTAATACAGTCGACTTCTAAGCTACATCTAACACTTATTACACTGAAAGAAAGATCAAAAGAATCAGGTATATCTGTGATTATCACAAATTCAATTCGTTGCTTCCTTCAAATGACGAAGCAT
This sequence comes from Melinaea menophilus ssp. n. AW-2005, assembly GCA_918358695.1. NCBI lineage: Eukaryota > Metazoa > Arthropoda > Insecta > Lepidoptera > Nymphalidae > Melinaea > Melinaea menophilus. Next base: position 9,943,124 of record OU911057.1, on the reverse strand, counting down.
TTAACATTTCATAAGAACTTCACTACACTAACTATGTGCAAGCGACGCTTAAAGAAATTTTAAAAGAAAATTATAATACATATATTAAACGAAATACTAAAACGCATATCATTTTTTAAATAATTTTAATTTATTTCTGTGCTTTCTACATTAAATATATAATGGCATCATTAACTATATGTAAATTTAAATCTAAAATCGAAGGCCCTTTATAGAAGACTATGTATGGGAACTTTTAACTGGCCCTCACGAACACTAAATAAGGAATGGAATATATTGAGCAATAAAACTCAATTCAGATTATTCACAGTACTTGCGATATGACACGATATGTTCAAAGCAAATTTTAAATAAAAACTTACCACCAACGATTATGATATATTTGACGAGATTATAAATTCTATTTGGGTATTACTTTATACATCACACCCAATTAAATTGAACAGGTTTTTTTTATAATTTTATATAATTTTTTTGATAATTGAAATCTAGGTACATATAACCCCAGGATCAAGAAGGTCGATTAATTTTTATTCTAATAAAATACATTATGGAAGCTTAACATCTTGGTAAATACGATGTTTATAATAGTTCTATATCGATATCAAAATGTTTGAACCACTCAAGGAATATAAGGAACTGAAATAGCTACATAAGGTACTAAGTTTCAAATTGTTTATTATGTAAAGAAATTATAACGCTGCTGATAAATAGGCAACTCGACATCCGGTGAGCGATCTTCGTTTTCGTCACTATGGTTTTGTGTGGGCAGCTCTTCCAATGCTTTCACTGGTTGGACAAAAGTATTCTTTATTTTGAACAAAACTAGTAATACAGTGAGATTTTTGAAGCAAAAAAAAAATCTACTCACAACAAAATGCAAAAAACAAAACCATGCCGCGTCTTCAGTTATCAATGGGTATGAATTCTTCTATGAGTGATATGACTAGTGGTTGCTAAGTGTTATTTGGATCCGGGCTTGCTATCGTTGGTTCCTGTGACAATCGAGCACATGCCTTCACACTGGTTACGTTAACGGAATTATCGAAGCATTATATAAAAACTTTAATTCCATCGGAATTAATTCGAGCAATAAACATTCCTTTATTATGATTTCATGCTTTGATAACTCTTATAACACAATATGGATAAAAACGTGTAAATATTACAAAAATGCTACAGTGAAGTTAAATACAATCAATCTTGATAGAGAAAGCTAGAAAAAAAATAAACATAAATAATAGTTTATTATTGATTTATGTGTTAACATTAGTTATGTGCATTCCTCAGCCATCAGCGCTGTCATTCATTTATAGATAATATATTATCGACTAATATTTTGTATCAAACGACATAAATATTTCAGTATTTGGTATGTGGTTCAAGGAACATCCCGCATACATATTACAAATTTTGTTTCAAAATTAATATAATTACCGTTTATATAATAATATATATGATAAAAATGTTTTTTTTCTAACTTTCTTTTTAAACTCTCATCAGTTATTCGTTACAGGAAATATAATAATTTTAGCACATTACAATTGCTTTAAACTAAGTGTGCATCAACTTTCTGGTGGATTAAGTAAAAGTAACAGAACATATAAAACATAAAAGTAGCAAAGTTATGTAACTAAAACTTTATTCACTATTTTCACACACTTGGATGAGGCATTTAGATTTCTTAGGATAGCAATAATTAAAGCTGAAATTACGAAAAATACCTACTATATTTTGAAGTAATCACGAGAAAAACTATCCTAAGCAAATTATATATATTTTTAGTGAATTTACGCTTGAAAAACTCAGATATGAGGTAAACGCAAAATTTTTATTTTCTTAGAATAGTAACAATTACAAACTTCGCAAAAATTCGTAAGGTATTTTGAGGTATTCTCGAAAAAGTATCCTAAGATTGTTTTAGTGAATAAAGTGAAAGTCAAGCTGCTCTCACCTGCTATGATCTTGCTCATCTCGGTGACCTGCCTGGCGAGGAGCTGGTTCATCTGCAGCAGGTGTTCCCTCTGCCGCTTGTCTTCACCGTCCGGGCTCTATGTACATGTAGCCATTCAAGCGAATTACGTGTTTGCGGATTTAATATAACGTACGATTTGACGAAATTCCTTTGATTTATACAACAACATATTATTGAGATATTTAGAATCAGTTCATCAGACATGTTTCTAAATCCACAACAATCTGCAAACACTCTATTTATTTTTATTATACAACTAATATATTGCCTTATATGAGTTGAAATGATCATGCAAGGTACCATTCAGAGCGACAATGAAAGCGAATGCAGGATGCACTATCATAGTGTAAAATATACTAATGAATCTTCAAGTGTACACTGGTTGAGATGATTAACTATAATATACATTTATTTATACTATAATGGTAAAGCAGGGATGATTTGGAAGAGTGAAAGTTAGGGTGTAGTAATGTTTGGTCCTAGTATGTTAAGTGCAAAGACGAGATCAATAGAATTATGTTATTAATTGATTTTATATTTGAGTACTTATTTCTTCATACCTTACTAGGGTCAGCTGATGATCCTGTGAGCATTTTCTTGATCGATTCAACCTTTTCTTGACGTTTTTGTTGTTCCTCAGGTGATAATTCTGGTGGCTATAATTTATATAAATTTAATAAGAAATAATAGTTTAATTAGTTCTTTTATTATATGTTTTGTCGTAGAAAGGTACATTGCGATATTTTCATTAAATAAAAATCAAAACAAAAATTTATTTAACTCTTGCCTTGTAGAACCGGGTGAAAATTGAATTAAAGTAGTATTCTATTCTACTGTCTATTAGAATAACAAATCTATTGAACAAACACAAGAATCTATAAAGGTTTTTTAGGAAGCATTACTGCTTTTTAAAAACTGATTGACGCAGTTTCTTACAGTAACTTCATTACAGCAAAAGAAAAATACTGCAAATTAGAAGTTGTTATGTCATTAATATTTTTGAAAAGTCAGATTTCCTTATCTTTCTATTTTTTAAATGATTAGTTAGTATGAAGTACCTTCTCCGGTATGTACCGCTCGGGGATTAGAATCTTCTGCGGCGCCGCCAGCAGCTGGTCGATGGAGTCGAGGCGCGGCAGTGCGGAGCGCACCACGTCCGGTGCGGCGGTGCGGAGCGCACGCTCCATGTCCGCGTCGTCCACCGACCGACCAGACTACACACTTTTAATATCACTCACTGCTTCACTTAATATCTTTATTACTATAAAACAGCAAATCATGAGATTTTTTACCCGTAAAATAATAATTCTGAGTTAAGTTTGTTGTGAGACCTAGTTTGAAACCTAGTAGCCTTCATTTTATTAGCGCGTGGAAGAATTATTCCCAACTGTGACGTTTAATGCATTTTTGAATTCAATCATTTAAAATGAAAAAATAAATGAAACTTGTTTATCGATTTTTGTTTTTATAACATTGACGCTACTAATTAGAACCTAATAACTCAGTTGATATATTATATAGTTTAATATATAGCTTACCTCTTGGCTGTACACGTCTTTAGGTATTTCGTTAAGCGTCTTTGCGCTCAAGTGATGCGGCGCGGTGTAATGCCTCCTTTTTTCTTTGGGCACTTGTCGTCTGTGAAGAGATCCGTTCTTCGGCACGTCTCCCGACATCTCAGTTATGATTTGCTTCGCCGCCTCACTTTTGAATATCGGAGATAACTCCATGTTGGATCTCGTCAAACTTGCCATACTACTGGTCTTCGATATATCGTTGGTTAAAGTCCGAGCGCTATCCGTTGGGGTGTTCAAGTACTGAGTTGATAGTGAATTGGTCCGATCGTAGCCGGATCTGTCATAACTCTTGTGATAGCTGCCGCTTAATGAAATGTCTCGGGAGTAATCGTAGTTTGATAGAGATGGACTAGATGGGTATTTCGGACTTTGATCCATATTTTTGTCGTTTATCCGGATGTATGGTGATGGATCCGGATTTTGAGGTTTCGAGTAATATTCATCGTATTTGTTATAATCAGTTCGTGGTAAGGACGAAGCTCGGTAGTTGTTTATTGGTTGCACTAATTCCTCTTCCAGAAATTGGTCGATGTTTGTTATATTGTTGGACCAATCGGACATCGGCTGAAGAGATCTATCTCTGTCTCTTTGACGTCTTTCACTCTCTCTCTTCACTATACGTACCGTTTTGATTTCCTGCTTCTCAACATTCGACAGATTACCTGCATCAAAACACGTTTTAATATTAGGAAACCTAAGTTAAATTAAATTAAATCATCAATCCTACCAAAAGCGGTATGTTGCATGTCCTCGCTGTTGATCGGTGACGCTACATCTCCAGCTCCTCTAGTATCAACATATAAGGGTGTCTCCACACTGTGTCCGTAATGTCCCGGAGGATGCAATGGTGCTGACGGTTCATAATCGTAATCCTGTCCGTGGTCGATTGTATGACCTGTATCCAGATTTGTTTCCTGCCACGCCGACATTGGTCGACGTTTACCTGTAAGAGTATCTTTAATAAGTATAATTTTAACTGTTTTCTAGTAATGCCATATAATGCTGCACGTACCCGTCGAGTCGTGAGTGGTCTGCAGTGCGTGTGATTGCTGCGTGAGATGCCTCACGGCGCGGGACAGCTCCTGACGTTGACGCTGAAGGGCTGACACCAGATGTTGGACTCGAGACACTTCTGTAAAATAGCAGATTTATATTTCGTTATACATTGTCCAGTATTAACCAATATGGTTTTAGATTACTGCTCAAGCAACTTGATTGTTTGTTTTTTCATTTCTATATAGTAGAAAAGTGAGGATGTGTTAAATTTTCTCATGTATTATGCGTGTGTTCGTCTGCGTATGCGTAAGTGTGTGTGTGTACACTCACCGACATCCAGTAGTGCTGTAGGGTGTGATGTATGTATGTGTGTGTACACTCACCGTCCTCCAGCAGTGCTGTGGGGTGTGCGTGTGCGTGTGTGTTGGCTCGCTGCGCTCGTAGTGCTCTCCGCAGGTGATGCAGCTCACGCTCTAAACGAGCGTTGTCTGCTACAGTCTGCTCTAGTTTCTGTAAAATAGTTGTATTTCTAAGTGATATACTCAACCACCACCGTCCCGGCTGTGGCATTTAAGGGTATTAAATGATTAAAATTGTAACTATATATTCACAAAGGGTCCCTTTTACTTTATGTCCGACTTCGATTCGTACATAAATTTTGATGGAACACGTGATTATAGACTTGTTCTCTGAATTTATCACTCATAGTCTTTGTCAAAAATGTACATCTCGTCTATCTAAATCTAACATTTCAATTTAAAATATGGAATTAAAAATCTATAATTCTATTAATTGCAACTGCCACCGTCTAGAGAGAAAACTTAGTAAAATTTTTCGTTGGATTTAAAATTCACAACATTTTACACTACACACACAAAAAAACATGAGCGTATATACAAAGCTCTATGACTAAATCCAATCCACATTATAAGTGTTTTAAAAATAAATAAAAATAATAAGAAAAGTGCTTGTATATTAAAACCTTATAAACCTTAGAATTGTGCGCCAACATGGCGTGCACTCGCGCCAACTCCGCCTCCAGGCCGGGCTGGCCCGCACGCGACGACAGCTTACTGCGCACACCTGCAACACATTTATACTCACTATCTCATAATAAAACACCTTACTTACAAGACCGTTATTATACCAGTAAGTAGAGAATCGATAGCGTCCTTATCAGTCTTCAGACCCTGGAGAATGGCCGCTTCATCTGCCAGCTCCTGCTCCAATGCCCACAATTCAGATACTCTGACTCTGGCTGCTTCTGTTTCTAGCGATTTACCCGCTGCAGCGCTTTCTAACCACCTGGAGTATCAGAAATAGGAGCATTACCGAAGATAATCATGTAGACGTAATAATAAAACAAATTCTTACCTCTGTTGCTCCAAAGCATGCTCCGCGAGGACTTTCTGTCTTAGTCTCTGATTCCGTTCCAATCTCTCAATAGTGGAACCGGGTCTATTATACAATGATCCTAGTTTCACCATGTTATCTACTAACTGTACCAATGGTTTGCTTTTCTCGTATTGGCTCTCCAAATCCATTAATTGCATCTTTAAATGTTCTAAACGCTGCAAGCTTTCTTCACGCTCCATTGCTTTTAGTGAACTTAGACAATCCTATAATATTCATTATTCATTATTCAATACTTATAAAGCACTATCATTTTGCTTGCTTAATATTAACGAAATATAATAGTATCGACATCAAAACAAACGACAAAGCGTAAACATTAAAAAAAAAAAATAACACAAGAAACAAAAAAAGCACCTCAATACTATTAATTTGGGCACAACACTGCTCGATAGACCGGTGAGTGGCAGCGTGTCTTCGTCTCAGTTGAATCAAGAGTAAGACCAGCTCCTCGTGACTTCTACCCAAAAGCTCTCCGGCTGTTGGAACCTCACTCAACTCCTGACTATGATCCTTACGCTGACGCAACACAACAGAATAAAGCATAACAAAAAAAAACAGAAATATAAATAAAATTTAACATAAATATAATACATGAGCATATACCAATTCATCATTTTCTGTATTCCTTCTAACCCTCGGACTGACCGCCCTTATGGGCTGTTGCATAGCTCTTGAGGGTGATCTAACAGTCGTCCATGTGTCTTCTGATGTTGTTAAATTGTTTAACTGAAATATATCATTTTAATTTATTAATTTATTTGTATGGAATTATTTCTACATGTATCCATATAAACTTACATTATATTGCGATGTTGTCAACTGTTGCGAGCCGTAATCTTCATTGTGTTTATCTTCAACCCATCGTACTCTAGGACTCACAGCTCGAACGGGAATGTTCCCATCTCTAGTAGTCCTGCCAATAGATGTGTTGCTTCCGAGGAATGCTTTATTTGACAAAGTTGTCTGGTTTGGTTGATTGTTATTATTATTGTTAAGGCCTGTTTCAGTATTCGTTCCTGACATTGTCATTGAAGCTAAAAATAAAATAATTCACAATTTCAAATGCACTTTTTAATTCCTTGTTTCGTGTTTAATTAAGTGTTATTGAGATGGTAAAACATGATAAAGTGTGTAACTCCACAAATTAGTATAATTGTTAAATTATGTACAATAAAATATGATACACAATCCGTGTTAATTTGCACATGCTAAATGTGTTTTATATACACCTTATCGTGTTTACCCATTATTTAAAAATTACGAAAAATGCGAATCCATAAAATATAAATCATTTACACAAAATTGCCAAATAAATTGTATCTATATATACATTTTAAATCAGACTTTGCTTTTCTGGTAATATAAAAAAGTGGAACTTACGTAGTGGACTTTACACGATCTTAGAATGCTATAGGATACCTTCATTGCTTGTACTCTCAGTTTCATTATTCGTATTATGTTTAACATCACTAATGCCCTTACTTGCAACGGTCATCCGCACGCGCCCTATTTTGTCTTTCATAAGACCACTAGACATTAAATCCCATTGTCTAAGATTTTCCCTATCGATCTCAAATTGTCTTTTATTTTTAACACTTCTTATGTGTGAAGTTTCCCTAGGATCAATTGCTAACTGTTCGTAGACGCCTTCTTCCGTAGGCTCAATCGGCGTATCAGTATCCTTTACAAGACTCACGTAAACATCATTTTCATCAGTTTCACCATTACAATTATTTTTCTCTATATTACGTCTTTGCACGAGACTTTGAACATCACAATTGACATAATTGGCATCTATTTTAACTTTATCGGGACATTTTTTGATTCGTTTAATACTATTCATGACGGATGTATTTACATACGATCCGTTTGGTAAATTATCAATAGGCATGTTATCTAGATCATCCATCGACCGGGCGTGTCTGTGTGAAACACGTCTTAAATTATCTCTCCATATGTTATCTTCATCCCAATGTTTTTCTCCGTGGTATAATACATTTTCGTAAGCATTTGCATCTGCTTCAGCGTCATAATAAACGGTATTAGACGAATTACCACTACAGTGCGAGGACATACTTTCTGAAGAAACCGGTATCGAGGTATTCATATTACTATGAATATTAATATTACCATCTGCTGAAGTGTCTAAATCGTTATTCTTCTTTTTTAAACTCTTTTTGCTCCCAAGATTAGCCATTATTGTCATGGATTCTGGAATTTTCGATGCTTTGCTACTCGTAGAAACGTATACATTTTTGGAATCAATATCGGAATTCTTTTCAACTACACTTAAAAATTCAACTGAAACACTTCTTGCTGAAGCAACTAAATCAAATGGTTGGTTAGAAATTGACACATGATTATTGCGAATGGGATTTCGAATATGTATAATTTCATTATTTTTAAGCATCGGGCCTCTTCGCCTTTCATTATTAAGTTTTCGGTGACTGTTAGTATTTTTTAGATAATGTGAGGTAGGCAAAACATTAATATGCTCTTGAGATGATAGATCTGAATAATAGTAGGGAGCACTATGTTCTGTGGAACTCTCTCTGCTGTGAAATCCGGTAGTAATAGATGAGGAAGGAGTTTGGTTACCTGATCTTTGAGCTAATTTATCATTATTAAACTCTTTTATCTTGTCTACCATTATGTTGCTATTTAAGTTTTTTCTTATTAATGTGTCTTCATTGCAATTCTTACTATAAAAAGATGTAGAAGAATTTGGTATTCTCGTAGAACTAAATTGGCTTTGTGAATCTGACAATTCATATCCATGAGTGTTAGAAAATTTATGCCGTGCGCCTAAACTCTTTTTATCTGAATCTGAATTATGGATACCGTGACTTACAGGCGTGCTTGAAGATCGAGTATGTGCAATTGTAGAATGAACATGGTCTAATAATAGATTAGTTTCATTTAAGCAGTTTGAATTACTACTATTACTATTTCGATTCTCATTATCACTATTTAGATTAAAATCACTTGTACCTGGCTGTAAGCTTTGTAAATATGTGTCTAAATTAACAGCTGGTATAGCATCACTTGCATCACAGTTTTCCGTTTGCGTTTGTTCAAATAAGGAATCATCTGATAAAGGTCTTCTTTTAATATCTTCTGAGTTATGAAATGCATATGGATTGCGAAAATTAATCATTAAGTCAGAATCCATTAAACTTTGTATTTCAGATGATACATTTGAAGGCGCCATATCAAATTTGCTACTAACATCAGATTCTATAGATAATCTCGAGGAACCTTTGTCTGCATTATAACTTCGGAGAGATTCTGTTTCAATTATACTTGCGTCGTGTTGCTCTATATTGGAATTATTTAATAAACTACTTGACGATCCGACGGTCCTATTAAGTTCATTTGTCAAACTTGCTCTACTATTGCGAACTTTTTCTCCCCTAGTAAGTGTATCATGAATTGAGGTTCGACTCCCATAAATCATTAGTGAAGTGGTTTTTCTTTTAGCTCTATTCATTTTTTGATTTTCACTAGTTAACATTTTTATTATTGAATTGTCTTGTGAAATATCAGATTTATCTAATTTGTCCAGAATATATCTTGAAAGTTCTTCATCAAGTAAATTATCAAATGAAGGAGACGAATTTTGAATCGGGGTTGGAGGCAAAATGTCACTGTCTGAACTATCTTGTCTATCTAAGATAGTTCTACTTCCACTTAGATAATAGGAAGCTGGTCTAAATGTATCCGAAATACTAAATCTACAAAAAGGCGCATCTAGTGAAAGTTTAGAACTGTTCTCTTCTTCGGTATCAGAGGAGTCTATTTTATCTCTTGTACTTTTGTCTCCCTTTGAAAGTCTTTTAAGGGTTTGCTCTTTTGTATCCGCAAAATGGGAAGTTGAATCTGATAAGCATTGTGATTTAGTTGCATCTTCATCATTGTTCTTTACTGGAACGACATGGTTTAGTTCCATATAAACGGGCTCTACTCTTCCATTATTTACACAAACCAATTCATAAGTTTGCATGCTCTCATCATCGTCAGTGCCTAAGTTCATTTCAACGTAATGATTATCTTCATAAGTTTGTGGCGAAGATTCGTCAAAATCACTTAAATTATCTAAAATTGTTTTATGAGGTGGTTCAATAGTTGACATTTTTCTAGGACTCATGGGCAAGTAATGATCTTCACCCAATGTTCGAACGCATAATGTTTCTGGCATTTCATCATTGCACATATCTTGTATTTTATGTTCACTTTTCATTTCATCTTCCACATTTCCCGTAGAATTTTCAACTTCATTTTCAGACTCTAATAAGACTTCATCTAAATCATTATCAGTATATTCTAATTGCGTTTCTGACTCTGCTTCGCTATCATGTGTTTCATAGCCATCTTCATCTTCTTCAATGCTATTTCTAACATCACAATCCGTATTGTTCATGCTTATTATTTCCTCTTCTTTTTTAATATTATCACTACCTTGCTCGTTTGCAATATCAGTATTACATAATATATTTTCATATACATTTTCTAAATTTGTTGTAACATTTTTGTCTGTCAAGTCAGTTTGTTCGTTCAATTTAATGGAAGTAAATGCGTGCGGAGAACTTGTCTGCATTAAGGTAGGACATGTGACATTTATTAAATCGGACCTTCCTGCCTGCATATTCCCCATATTTTGCAGATCAGTGCCCGGTGATTCTTCTGGGGTGCAAAAGCGAAACCAAAGTTTATTATCTTTCGTAATAATTAAGAAGAATATATTAAATTTTTAGTGCGCTTTATCATTTTGTTAGTAATTCATTTTTGGTCGTAAGAAAATCGTTTCAATAAACGAGAAATTGTTAACAGGCATTGCTACTAAATACAATACAATATTATAAATCCATAACCCACCACCGGTACTAATCTAATTGGTATCGTGTTAGTAACACTAGGGCCCAGCAGGCAGGAAGGTACCTTTCCAAAAAGCGAAGTCGTCATTACAATATACCATTGCAAGTTTTATGTAGATGAGACAATAAATATAACTATAAAGAAGGTCGTGGCGATTTTGTATCTTTTTTCTATAATGAAAGATTTATTCAATGTTTAATACGGATTGCATTATTGAAGTATTAGTTTTATTAATGAATAGTTCCAAAAGAGGATGAAACATATCAAATTAATAGTTTTAGATAAACTGAATATTTGACAAGATTGATTTCATAAGTAATTATATTTTTAAATGAATCTCGATAAAAACTTATAAACAAAACTGTCACAAACTATGAACGATAAACAATATTCAGCTGGTTCTGAAATGTATAATCTGTGGTTCATGCAATGAGGTAGCTACATGCTTATTTTTGGGGTTCTTCATCATGCGTAATTCTACACGTGAAGTTACGTATAAACCTACCTTCATCGTCTGAAGAGTAGCTGTTATAAGAAGCGTTCTTGTATGTTTTTGGTTTATATTGGTCTGATCTTAATGATTGACGACTTTGATTTAAGGATCTTGCTAAGGAAATAGTCGCTGGGGTACTTTTTCTAGTGAGAGGCGATTGTAACATCCTTTGCTTCCACTCTAAAAGTCTCTTCATAGACTCTTCACGCTGAAAAGTAAAAAATAAAATCATTATTTATTTAAATAAATAAGAAAAAATTCAAGAATGCGAAAATTCGAAACAAAGTAGTTAAACGAAAAACCTAACAGAAATTTTATTAATATTGTATACCTGTTGCACTTTCTTCTCTCCTTCTCTTTCTGAAGGCAGTCGGGCACTAGCTGATCTCATGAAACCTTCTGCGTTGGGATCGAACCTCGCATCTTTTAAAACAGCACTAACATTTGAACCATCACTCATCACACTGCCGCTTCTGTTTAGAAATTCCTTTTGGTTTTCAATTTCTTTTTCTTTCAACGTCCAATTCGAGTTTATGGCTTCATGATCTTGTACCTTCGCAGTGTAACTTGTATTATCTTTCGGAGCTCTGTTTACATTGAATTCTGTTTCGTAGTTGTTGTTGTTGGTTTGGTTATACGGGGAATGCAGCTGTTTCTCAGCTAAACCACTTGCGTACTTCTCTAAAGGAATTCGGATATTTTTGGGACCCAATCCCTGTTGTTGTAAGTATTGGGCCGATTGTCGCATTTTTTTGGCGTAACTTTCCTCTGAATAATACTTATCAGAACTGGGGTCATAATACGAATTAATATCTAGACTAGATTTGGGACGTTGCGGTTGTTTGGGATGATCGTTTGCTTTTCGCACCGGTATCGAATTGTTAAGTGCTTCATTTTTAGACTCGTATTCTAAAAAGTCAGCACTATGTGGTCGCGGCAGGGGCGGTTGAATACCACTCGCTTGCATCTTCTTCCTCCTAAGGACAGATGGCCCGCTGAACGTTTTCTCCGGTACCTGTAAATTTAATTTCATGGTTAATCTCAAAAGAACCTTTACTAAAATGACTATTTAAATAACTGAGATGATACATACATAATTGGTAATTTGATCTTGTGGAGACTTGTGACTAGACAGGCTTATTGTATCTCTAGACTGTGAGGGATTTGGAGATTTAGCGTAAAGTTTTCCATTATCATTATTGTAGGCTCCGTAAATGTCTTCGTAATCTCCAATTTTCTCTGTATTGTAGGACGGTGTAGTGTTTGGGCGTCCGTACGCTTCTGGAGTTCGTCTCTCAGCTATACGTTCATTCATATTAACGGATTTATTACTTTTGATATTTAAGTCACCATACACTTCTTTGTTGTAGATACTTGGGTCATGGGATTTTATACTTCGGTTTTCAGAGTAATTATCATTATAAATGGAAGTTTTATTTAAATCTACTGTAATACGATTCACTTCATCTGCCTCTTGAGACTTTCGATCTTGTCCCGCATAGTCTTGTAGAAAAGGGTTGTAATTAGGTTTCTTATCATAGACACTTTCAATTTTATCTTCTTCCTCTTTCGGGTGATGATTCCTTAACCTATTATCATAAGGAGATTGAGAGTTAGTTTTGTAAAGAGATGGATTTTGATTCTCTAAATTTTCTGTAGTATTAGTTAATGGTAATGATAACTGCTGCACGTCGTATGATCGTTTTGTTTGATATGGCGATTGTAATGGAGACTGAGGGCTACGATACGACTCTTGTGTATAGTTTGTATCCTGATATCTATTGTGATTAGTACTTTGACTGTAGTGTGATGCAGGTTTTCTAAGCAGATCGTAATTAGGATCGTACCTGGAATGTTTTGAGATGATTATTAATATGAAGATATTTAGTATTAGTTGTGTTAATGGTACTTTTTTATAAAACCTACATATCTGGACTAGGTGAATTATATCCATCGTTGGAGCGTCTGGGTTTTGGTGGTGCGTTCGCGTAAGTTGGACCGGCTTCTTCATTACCCTCCTGTAAATAACAAACAATGATTCAGGATTTGATATGTATACGTGTGTTATTAGGGATTATAAAGATCCATAAAATTTTATAGTGCTATAAAATAATAGCATTTTATCGTCTCCATAAAACACCGGTACAGTTATAGGTAGTCTATTTGCAGTGGTCACAAATCATTCGCAGTTATAACCGTACTATAATATCTGTCCTTCGTTACGCTATGTTGATCTAATTATTCACTCGCCAATACCCACCTCTGTGTTTGCAGACCGGTCGTTTTTCTTTTGTTGTTCACTAGAATAGAATAAAACAAATATTTCATCGATTAAAATTGCAAATTATTATACATTAATGAGAATTATGATGTACCAACAGATTATATAAACGTTTGTAAAATTACAAAATTACATGTTGAACAAGAGTAAGTAATTGTTATCTTACTTGTTGTTTTGCATAAGTGCAGCCATCGTAAGTGCTTTCACCCACTGCACCATGGCTTCCTGGTCCAACGCCGCTAACACATACGTACGCATATTCGCATGTTCCAGTTTAAATGCAAACTTCCTCATTACTTTGTCCTCCGCACTACAAGCTGACACTTTGTAAGATGGTAATAACACAGATCCTAACAACTTCTCTTCGTCTTGACCTAAAAACGTATTACAATTGAATGTTGAAACTTAATAAAATATATTTTCAGCCCAATAAGTAAAAAATTCTTTGAGAGGTACTTACTTTTGTAGTAGAATAAACAGTATTCAGATAGGACAAACCACCTCTTCCGCCAAACTTTGAGTCCATCTGAACCCTGTTTATAGAGCATTCCTGACATGGAAACGGGAGCAGAAGGTATTCGTTGTGCCGTTGGAGATCTCAATGCTTGAGTGCCACTGCTACTTCGTCGACTATCTGATGATGGAGACTTTATACTTATACTTGGAGTACTTGATTCACTGGACTTCATCGGTGATACGATATCCGAATTATTCTTTTGGTTATAGTCAGAAGGTGGCGATTGGCTTTTTGACTTCTCGTGTTCTGGATAATATCTTTGCCTATCGGATTCTCTATATTCATTTTGATTTGTTTGCCATTGGGCTTCTTGATACTGCCTATTCTGTATATCGATATCGTTATAATCATTGTTTTTAGCGTATCGGTCCATGTCTCTTTGTATGTCATTGCTACTATACTCTTTGAAATCATTCTTACTACTATATCGATCTAAATCTCTGTAAGAACTATCTGAATATATACTATTTTGCAGGTTAGGTGGCGGTTGTACGCCGTGAATCTGCTGAAGTAAAAGTTGTCGTTCGGCAAACTTTTGTTGTTGATGCATTTGTGCTTGATTTTGATAATGCATTTGCTGTTGCATTTTCATTTGCTGAATTTCATTATACTGCCTTCTTAATAATTCAGTGTTACTTTGGGGCCCTATTCTGTTTGAATAAGGAAGATACGGTTTTGAACCGTACTGATTCATGTTAGGTCTATACATAGGTTGATGGTTTTGATATATTTGGTTACTATCTTTCGGTGGGTTTCGTTTCAAGTAGTCTTGATAGACTTCTGCATTGTAGCCTTTTGGTATGTTCTGGAGCAATTCGTGGTTTACATTTTGATCTGTGTGAATCTCAGTTCTTTCGACTCTCGGTGGTGATTGTGTATAATTATAGTTATCATTCGCTCCGTAATGTCTAACATAATCGTGATTATGTCCAGTCCCATACATCTCGTGCCTGTTTTCAAGGAGTGGCGAACGTGCATTCATATTGGAGTGATATTGGCTTTGTAATAGTTGGTGCATGACGCCATTCTGTTGAATTTGCGCGGACTGGTTGTTTACAAGTGTAGGTAACTGCGTTTGTTGAGGTGAATAAATTTGGTCGGGATGGACATGATGTGACATTAGATGTTGCTGTGTCACCGGTTGTTGTGTTGCTGTCACATTCTTTTTATTCTCCATTTGATAATCCGTCTGTGTTACTGGTGGATCAATCCTGAAACAATTATAAAGCTCAGTTTAGAAAATAAATATATTTCTATTACATAAATTTACAAATTTTCAAACAGTTCGCGTGCGTAATGGTAATACGTATTACGTAGACAAATCAATTTAATTTGATCTGCTTCATCAAAGCGTTATATACAACGTTTGATAACGTATGCATTTGCGGAGGCAGAGTGGAAACGACATTTAAAAATGAATATATTACTGCTATATTGTTATATACATAGTCATATCTTGTTTGTTTTATGTTAGGTTTTAGATATAAACCCATAGTCATTAAATTTGTTATTTCTTTTAATATGTTTTTAATGCTGATTATCACAGGACCGTAAGTAATCAAATTGAGAATCTAACTCCATTAACCTTATAGATACTGTAGTACAAAAGAGGTTACGTATAGATTGCTTAGCTATGCGATAAAAAAAATAGCAAACAATTTAACCTCCACATTGTTTGTAACATTATGAATGCTAGATCATTGAAGTTATTTTTCCCACGCAAATATCGAAATGAGAACTATGAGGACGTGACATATATTCTATATTATTAGCATAATATTGCCTCATACAATTAAATGTTGAAATAAAATATAATTTTGGTATATTAGATAAAATCTTTCACTTATCGGTAGATACGATCACAATAACAACAAAACCTATAAAAATGTTAAGGTTACAGAAGCTATAACTAATTATTAATTAATATTTGATTTCGGTTTACTTTCCTTATAAGAACTGGAGCAAGTCGAATTTACTCATCAACGTTTCATATTACAACCTTTAGTAGCGTTTTCTTCTTTGTTTTTTTTATCTAAAATTGAAATCGTCTCCAACCTAGTTTATGCTAAATCTATTGCTACTGAATTTCATCTTATTGTAACTGCGCTATCACTTTTCTCAAAGAAAGTTTTTTAAGAAAGTAGGAAGGAAATAATTTTCTCAATCTCAGACTAATTAGTGGTTAGATAATTTTCCTATATTCTTTTCTCGGTGTAATGCCCGGAAATGTGTCGCTTTCCGACATCCCTAATGACGTGTCAATCGTGAGTCGCTTACAGGAAGACATATTTTAGTTTTTGAGTTATTTTGGTTTACCCATTAGATCAATTTTCAATTTTAAAAATATATTGATAAATACAATTAAAATTCATTGTTTTATTTTAATATAATTCAATGAGAGCAATTAAATTGCTATTTTGTAATCCCAGATATAAAAGATAATTTGTATAATATTATAAAAAGATAAAAGAAAAATAAGGTGTCCATATCATAAAGAAAACAAACAAAATATAATTAAAATTAAGCCTTAATTTTATGTAAACAAAACACAAAATAGTTGCTTAAAAGATGTTAATAAATATAAAAATAGCTAGTTAAGTACCTTTTTAAGATAACGCGAGTAAAACAAGCTGTTATAAGCTATTTACACTGCATTTATCTAATGTTTATCACTTAAACTTCATAACGTTACACGCTATTACCTAGCATACACTATGTTACGCAAATAACCGGTGTTAATCTGCAAGCTGTTTAGTCTAGTCGCCAAATAAAATAAGTATGCAGTACCCAGATTCCACTTGGCGGAGCGCCAGGCCGCAATCCTGACTTCGTAAGAGACGCGTCGCCCGATTAATCTCATTTCAATGTCACTTAACACTGACCTGACCTATTTATTTATTTGTGTCAAGATAAATTTATCGAAGTGACATGTTCGATCTATGGGAATAAATTAAAGCTTTCAATTTGGTAATGGTTCAATAAACTGAACTCGTTCCGGGAAAATAAATTAATAATCAATTGAAATTAACATATCTTATTTGTTAGTTAGATTTAAATTGTAATGTCACATTTATAAAAGTATAGACGGGAATAATTATATTTTCCGTCATTACAAATCAAATAATGTGAAAATATTTTAACAATAATAAGGAATTATAAAAAATAATAAAGAAATATAAAAAAAAAAATCCTTAAAAGAATACTGTTTCTTGAAAAGTCGTTTTGTACCCCTCAGTTTGTATTACAGTAAATAATAATTAATAGTAGAACTTATTTTCGACTTTAATATAACTTTTCTTCAATAATCTATGAAATAATGTCATCTTAATTAAATTTAAAGTTAAGAATAGGATGCTGTTATCAATATACAATATCAAGTATTCGATAAAGTCATTGCTTTAAAAATTATTGACGGACAGCCGAGGCTGATATTATAATATTAATAATAATATTAACAAATTAGATAATTATGTTTCTATTGTAAGTTTATATATTAAGCTTGTTTAATATTAAGTTAATATTTACAAAATTATGTTGTTTGTTGCTAATCAAAGTTATTTTAAATTTTTAATGACATTACTAGTTGTTATCCTACTATGGCCTGAGTTATGTAGGAATAAATTTATTTAAAGAAAACTTTTTGCTCAAGACCTCTTGCATCTGATTAAAATGTTTTTATGTAAAATATATTTTGAAATTAACGTTTAAAAAACCAGTCATATGAGGCACGAGAAGATAGCGAGGTTTAATCACAAGACAAGACTGTAGAAAGGAGTATGTATCAAGGACGACTGCGAGCGCCGGTTGTTCACCTTAACAAGAATGCGCGGGAACACGGGATCCGAGCTTGCGGTCGGACCGGTGACGGTCACTCGGTATGAATTACCTATTAGAATACCACATAAATCGAACTCGTTCATTCAGCCTCTTGCAATATTATCTTTATGTGATAGAATTATGTAAGCAGCCGACAGCTATGTTTAAAAGATTTATTATTTATTTGGTTAACTTTAATTCATATTTATACAAATTGCACCATTGAACATATTTGTAATCGCTTTTTTGCATAACATATTTACAAATCACTACAAAGTGACATTATTTCTTATATAATCTTATTCTACAATATTCTGAAAGCGTCTTTCCTAAACAAATCCTCTAAACGTTTTACTCCAAGCCGTGGAGATAAATTGGTCTGAATAAGTCGATATCCGTAGATCTAAATACTGCCAGGCTTAATGGTTGAAGATAGTTTTTATATAGCTAACAAGTTTATTAAGGCTCGCCCTAGTTGATAGAAGCCATATAAATGCAATTTGACTTGCCGCTACGGTGACACGCGAAGGTTATGTATATATCATTATATTCATATACATATATTGATTTATATATTTTTATTATTAGAGAGAGAAGAGAACAGAAGAGCGGTATTCCTGTAACTTTATATCAAAACTAACAGAAATAATTAATTTCTTAAATAATTGTAGAATGAAAAATCAATACGAACAATTCGAACCTACACTGGGAAAGAAGGTATATATGAGGTTCAAACTATGAATAATATCCACAAATATCTATATAGACAATTTCGAATAACATATGTCTTATTGAGAAACATTTCCAACGTAAAGTGCTAAAATTATTTGGATTAGAATAGTTTAGTTGTATGCAATACAAAATAAGCATACTTTGATGTCGATTGAGTAAGTGTTATTCAGACTTCATTCATGTATGCATGATTCTAAGTATATATATACATTTATATATATACATTTATTATTATATATACATTTATTATTATATATACATTTATTTATAAGGAAAAATTTGCTTAAGGAAGTGAGAATGGATCTGTTGAGATAATATTGATACATGGAATTATTTTTTATTATATTGTGTCAATATATTTCTAATGCACGTACTTTTTTGTGGAGGCCTTGATTGCTTTGCGGTTTCTTTGGATTAAGAGGAAGTTATGTTATGAGAAGTAGTAATGTGAAGAGTATTAAAGCCTTAGTACTTAGATGCATTTGGGACTGAATATAATATAGTGGATAGATTCTATACATTAATTTCACATCGAAGATGTTGTTTCAAATGAAATGAAATAGTCAAACGACGTTCCGCTTCTTCTTTTGATTACGAAATAATAATTAAGACTAATGACACAAATATATTAATAATCAAATTCCAAGTCTTATAAAACAAGTTTGAAACGGTAAAACCACTTAGTGTTCGGAACTCTTTAAACATACATTAAAAATATATATATATCAAAATATATAGTTACAGCCAACACCACTTGATATCTACGAGACACACACACGTACATACACACACACACACACATAAAAAAATAGGAGTCTCATACAAATAGGTACTTTTAATATATGTATAACCTTCGTCGTACTTGTAATATAGATCCGGTGCTGGTTTGTTGATTAGTGACGTCATCAAGGTACCATACTAGAATAGGAAACTAATTCAAGGTTCAACTTACATTGGATTATGATAAGTACTTGTAAACAGTACATCGAGTTTTTTAAGTTACTATCAAATAAAATTCAAAAACTTCTAAATATCTTTATTCAAGTAGGCATTAGGCACTTTTAAATCGTCAGTTATAACAATACAAAAAAAGGTCAGTGTAGTCAGTCCGTGAGTAAGCTACTTATACTCTATCTAATTAACAGGTAAACTTAAAATGCTAAAAAATCATGATACTATTGTAGTCATTTAGCAAAAAAAAATAAACAAAAAAAAAAAATTAAAAATGGAAACGGTGATTGAAAAGTAATTTTTTTTTTAATTTAGTTATTTTCTAGATTCTATATATATCTAGTTCAACAGGTTTTTTCTTCCACTAACTCCTTTTATATATCAGCAGCTCGATTCCTTTTATTCTCACGTCATTCACAGAATCCATCCATCTCTTTTTATCTCTAGCCGTATCCATATTCATCTATATACTCCATTTTTCTCTTATCATACCCATACCACTCTAAACATTTCTCTTATTTACAACGGATGCAACTTAATTTTAAATACACCAATATGTCCATAATAAAATAATCAAATTTTATCATTCTACCCAATTAATATTGAGGGCAACGATAAAAAATATTATCTATTATTGTATTTAGGTGATGTTACGTAACTATTTTCAGAATTACTTAGTGATAGTGTTATTAGAGTAACTTTAAATGAACCACAATCAAAAAGATAAAGAAATATGAAATAATAAATAAAACACGTGTCCTAGTCAAAAATTATTAAAAATTTAAACATTTAAATATTATTTATATCTTATTATAATTACTTATTGAAATAGTATTATTTTTAATATATAGTTAATACTGTATATACTAAATACGTTATTCCCTTATACTAATGTAAGATATTCAACTAATTATACATATGAGGCTATCGTTTAAGCAGTCATTTAATTATGTTAGACGCGCCAGAGCGTTACAGGTTAACTAAGGTGATGTGATACCCCTTTTTGTAGTAGGTAGTGTAAATTACAGTTACCGGTATAGGGATGTGTTACAAAGATTTATAATTGAAATGAGTTCATCAAAGGATAATATGTGTGTTATATATATATATATATATATATATATGTTGCATTTTTGTGTCAAAATAGATGTATCTTTTGCTTCTATGAAAGTATAAGTTCAGGTGATTTTTAATTTTCCATTATATATATATATATATATATATATATATATATATATATATATATATATATATATATATATATATATATATATCTATATATATATAGACGATGCAAAATAATTAATATTCATACACATAGTATACATAATGTATATATTAAAATGATATATTTCATTATAATATATACATATAAAAACCATTAACATTAATAAATGAATACAACGTGACATCATTTATAATCCTATAACACGTATTAACACGGTATGAGAAAGGAAATGCAAAAACTAATTAAAATGCAACAAGCTGTGAATATCCATAAATTTGCAGCTCGTATATATATAGTTGTTTGTATCCCGAGTGCTAATTTGAGTTGTAAAGGTTATAAACAAAAACTATAAAATATAATCAAGAATGCTTTTAAAATTTTGTTGTGTAGGTGTTTGTGAGTTCATGTTGCCTTTAGCGATAACCGAAGCTTAAATATATAGTTGCGACCATGACTTCGCTCGCGTGGATATTTTTTTTTTATAAATTTTACTCCTAATAAGCTATTCGCTTTTGAATATCCGGAACAAACAGACGGAAAGACAAAGATAAAAAAAAAATTTAGTGAAAAGCTGTTAATTTGGAATTACAAACAGACACGTAAATTTTGTTTATATGTATATATGTTCTAATCTTATATTTTTATTTGACAAAATTCTGACGAAATTATTCATATACTTATGACTAAGCCGATAAATTGGTATTTTACATTAAAGTATTGGTTTTGTCCATCGGTCGTATATCGATTATTAATAAGGCAAGCCTTTTTATAACCCTGTTTCTGTTAAAACAAGAATATAATTATTTTTTCTAAATAATTCCCGTAAAATAAAAACTGGAACCGCGGGAAATTTTACAAACAGAAAAACAGACAAAGTATACACACAGGACATGGTGTATACAACTGTTCCGAGTGGGAATCGAACCCAGTACCTTATGGCTCACCAGTCAGGATATTAACAGGCCCGTATAATTTCCAACCGCAAACGTAAACAAAATTTTGGAAGTAAAACACAACCAACCGTGCCTTGCTTATATATAACGTATAAGTGAAATATGGTTTAATAAATCGGTGCATAGAAACACATGAAGTAATATTAAGAAGCACATTATAGCGTTCTAATATTACTAAATATTTATATAATATTGAATATTGAATATTTAATTTAATTCAGTATCTAATAAACTCGAGTGGGTATTATTATTAAACACTCCATTTCATATCAGTATTATCTATTAAGTATTAGAGTCATGTTTCAAAACATCATGTTAAGATTGAGCACGTTCATGAATGTATGAATACATTGCAATTATAATATTATTATTAATTTTTAATAATTTTATAATTGAATATTCAATATTAAGTTTGTTTATATTTAATATTTAGTTTTGAAGTTTTCTTTTCTTGATTTCCGAAAAATGTTATTATATCATATATACATATAAATCAAAATGGAAGTATCTGATTATAATTCCAAATTAACAGCTTTTTACCAAATGTATATGAAAAACAAAACATTTTTAGTTTTTTTTTGTCTATCTGTTTGTTTCGTCTAATATCTGAAACGATTGCACCAATTTTAAAATGATAGCTGTTGTTATAATAAATTAAGCTACTTTTTAAACATTATTCGTGAAGGAAGTCGCGAGCACAGCTTGTTTAATATATATTATATAATGTATGTATTGTAAACACTATTTTTAGTATTACTATTAGTTAAAATGATACTTACCTACACTTTTATATGTTATTACTCTATATAAAAGCCATAGTTTTTCTAGATCTTGTGTCGATTGAATTGAAGAATTTAGTTACCAATTTATTATACAATAAGTCCCTAACATAATAAATTATTATAATAGGATGTAGTTAGTTAAATCAGAGGCGACACCCTGTAATAATTGAGTACTTTACACCTTCCCACACGAATTTAGGAATTGTAAGACTTCACAAAATACGGATAGTATGCTAAGTATTGTATAATTATTATTATTATATTATTATTATCTTTTTTAAAAATATTAATATAAAAAATTAATTTAATGTATTTTAATTATTTTCAACATTATTAATATATATTTGTTTTATAATATTCAACACGTACGTGTATTTATGTACTAAGTTCAATTGGTCTATTACAAAATATTATGAACTATATAATTAATAACTGAAATAATTCATTTTAAGATACTTTAATTACATATACAAAAAACAGAGAGATTTCATACAAAAAATACAATGAGTTTTGTTCCATACAAAACTCACAACAAAAAAACAAATGTATTTGTAATTTGACGTTCCGTAAACATGCATCTCAGTAATTAATACCTAATAAATATTTAGTATTTACTCTCAAAGCGTTTGTGTTAGCAATGTTAGTAATTCCTGGTAATATTTGCTTATTCTCAATTATCAAGGTAGGATGACTAATAATTATATATAGAACTAACTCGTATTGAATATCCAAATGAAACCTTAACCTATCTTTGTATGCGGTTTCAATTCTTGCATTTCTCCTATCTATATCACTTCTCGTGTTTTTACTTTGTTGAGCGAAGCGAGTGTGGCGAGCGGAGCGTTTTACTGGAAACTTTTTCACATTCATTGTCACGAATAGGCTCGAAAACTACTCGATGGAAAATTATGAAATTTTGCAATCAAAAAGACACGCATGCAGGCGATGGCTTTAAAAAAAATGAAAAATGTCATGTCGTTGAGGAATACTCTTCAAAAAAACTGATAAGTCATTTCACTGGGCTCGCTTCGTTCAATATGCAAACGACACCCAAGGTTTCGCGAGCGAAGCGAGTCGAAATTGAGGATCTGTTGGCGTCCCTAATTTATTATAATGATTTCAAAACAGCTAGGTTAAGTATACATATAACTAGAGTATTTAAGCGACAATATTTCTCAACTATTATGCAAATATTTAAAAAATCACAAGGGAAATGAACTGTCATAATATGTGCTTAACCCTATTTCGAAACGGAAATCCAAGCAGCGTCTCCTCGAGCAGACATTCCGACAATGGCTTTCATATCCCACGACCGTTTCTTTGCACCTCTTAAATACAAGATATTATCAAAAACAACGTGACCCGTATGAAAGTGAAACTACAATAGTGTTTTAAAAGTATTTAATACCATTGTCCGTGCTCGAGGCGACAGAGATAACGTTTGAGATGTCTTCAAATATATTTATACTTAACTATTAAGATGTATTGATATTTGAAAAGTTGTCACGATTATCATTTCATATTTCTCTCTCAATATTTGCATTCATACTTATTGAGCTGAGCGTAAACGAAGCTCTTAACCGTTTGGGAGACCTTTTTTTTCTGTTTAGTTGTCTCCAGAATGCGACTAGATGATTAGCTAAAAATTTTCTCATGTATGTTTGAGCCGAACCCAGATGTTATAGCGATTGAAAAAATGTTTAGCTATTCAAAAGTTATCAAGAGAAGAAGAAAGGAGAGAGGCTCAGCTCAACACCGGCCGCGCACGGTTTGCTGATCCTAGTTAATTTATAGTTTGGGTAAACATGTTTTAAGTAACGTAACTATAGTGACCTAGTAATTTTAATCGATTTCATATCACTCAATATGTGGGCTATCGCAAGATAAATAGCGTCGTTTTAAAGTAATTTTGGTAATATGTAAGTTAATTGGTCGATTACGAAGTCGGGATATTTGACCGACATTCATATTGCCTCGTTATTGATGAACTTAAGTAATATGACATTTACGTTTTCTCTTTTAATTAATAGATTTAATGATATAAGTTTTAGTAATTTTATTTGATAACACAGTATTGCAAATTGATAAATTGAATTGTTTAGTTTTTTTAAATTAATTCTTTTAAAAGATCTAATTGTTTTAAAAGAATTAATTTTGAAACTCACAAAATAGAGGAGTATCTTTAATTCACTGTAAGCTATTACTGGAGCGCACTGCACGCTAGAGTACGCTTTATTAGTTGAAGAGCCGGCTATCCTTTGTACAAAGTAGCATTATTCCGCTTCCTTCATATTTCCTTTATAGTTAGCGCTTATTTCACTTACATTATAATGAAACTTGATCATTACTTTTTTATTCAGACTAAGAAGTAGGAGAAAGAAAGTCAATTTGTAAGAATGTGTTAACGTAAACTGTTAGAAACTTAACAATAACATGTTTACAAGTTTCTTTACAATATCATTATCACTTCAGTGCACGTTTGAGCGTGTGTGTAAGGATAGAGTAACTGTAGTTTAGAGACAACTTTTAAGGCATGTGTGCACAGGTGGAGGTTACGCAAGCATACCGCAGTGTATCGACCGACCAACTACATAGCCTTATTGCATTTCCCTATGGATCTAATGTGGACTATGATTATACCTTAAAATAGACAGAAAAATCACGTCTGAAAAGAAAATTCAGATTGGAATGATTTAAACTTATGAAACATTATACGAGAAATATTTTGCAACAACGTAAATGCAAGTCAATTTTTTAAATAAAGGATCATGATTCATACAGTGACTTTATAATATTTAACTAAATTAAAACCAGTTTTTAAATTATAAAAAAATAAACTAACTGCCTTTATTTGTAATATAAACAACAGTTCACTTTCTAATGTGTTTAAAACCTTTGTATGTCATGAGATAACACTTTCCAGAACTTTTACAAACTTTATTGTTGAAAATATTAATAAAAAAATTTAATTAAATTATAACATACATAATAAATATACATAATATATAATAGAAGTCAATAGTAAAATATATACAATAGTAATACAGAAAATAAATCCAACAATAGTTCCTTGAATGGATTGTTAATATTGAATCAAAGAACGTCCTCCGCATTCCAAGCACCTTTCACGCTTAGTCTTCGCAATATAAATGTCAAATAACTTTGTTTATAGTACTATACTTGATGGGGAGCAACTTTGTAGAGGTAAAACTTCTTAAATATGAAGGTAGTTATACTTTAATAACAAATAATAATAAACTTCATATCCAAGGAACTTTCAATGTCATGTTTTCGTGTTAAAATTATAATTTAGACGAAGGTTTTTTCCTATGTATATTAAACATAAATAAAAATACGTTATTTTATATGAAGAATTTATAAGTTTCCCTTTCCTGGTACCTTATTTTTTGTTTGATCACCCGTGCACGGCGTGTGCGCAGGGTGAGTGCCCTGAGATTTAGGAGGGGAGAGATCTCACGTTGGTACATCTTGGTATACCTTATAGTCCTTTAATATGTACCAATGTATGAAAGAAACGTACGTTTTTCAAGCTAATATATAAGAAATAAAGTCGGGCAACAATGTAACCTGATTTTCTAAACTGGTTCATACAATATGTTTACTTTTAAAACGTTATGTAAAGTAGAGTTGGTAAGTATGCTTATTTAATTATGCGCTTCCCTCTTTATATCTACGTAAGAGTATATCCGCTTAACAACTTGTTCATTGACTTATAAACAGCTATTTAAATATAGTAAAAAATATAGACAAGCATTTTATATATAATTACTCTAAAAACAAAACAAAAATTAATACAAAAAATAATTTTAGAATAACAAAAGTATAAAAACAAAAACTGCAGTGAAGAAACAATTTTAAGCAAGTGTCTCAAAATTACTAACTTCGCACGAGATAGGGACGTTTATACCTACAAAGTTGCAGACAAAAAAATTTGCGGAAAGGTTCTACTACCTGCACGTCTTCAACTTACTTTAAATGTTTGGTGTACAATGTATTTTGTAGAAATAATAATAGAAACAAACAAAATTCATTCATTCTCCATTCATTTAAAATAATCTAATTTTTATATTGATACGGATTCGAGAGAAATTTTGTGTTTTAAACAGGAAATTGTTGATTTTATTTATATAATATATAATTTGTCCGAACTTTTAAGAAAAAAAATAAATATTTATTATTACTTATATTACCTTGTTGCACCGAGGTTAGTGGTCCATTGAGTTAAAACTTTTGATATTTTAATACCAAGTATAAAATTTTATTAGCAATCATATTCATAAGAGGTTTATGTTTAAAAAAAATGATGACACATCAACCTCTCGGAGATTTTAAATCTATTCTTCTCGTTCTAGTAACCGGTGACAAAGATGAGTCATTGTGAATTAAAAAGACATTACGATAATAACTAAAAACATTATTTTGCTTTTTGTAACACATTATTTATAATTAACAATAGAAAACCTGAGTAAGTGATATATCTATTACAACAAAATATTTCACATCTAAGCAATTGAGCAAGCAACGGCTTTTAAGACACTAATTAGAGGGAAAATAAAAATTCAAATCAACTCCACCTGTTGAAGACACCTGGCCCTAAAAAGTTAGAGGCTCTTCACACAAACGTAAATATTTAAAGTTGAGCGTGACCAGAGAGAATTATTTAAGGTTTTTTTTAAATTACACCGCAGGCAGCTGTCCTACCTTTGTCATGTTTTTTATTTTATATACCGTAATT
Organism: Melinaea menophilus ssp. n. AW-2005; assembly: GCA_918358695.1. Taxonomy (NCBI): domain Eukaryota; kingdom Metazoa; phylum Arthropoda; class Insecta; order Lepidoptera; family Nymphalidae; genus Melinaea; species Melinaea menophilus. The sequence continues at coordinate 9,915,776 of OU911057.1, read as the reverse complement.
ACATATATATATCTTAACTTGTCGTGCGAGTAACTAGTACTAGTACAATATCCGGTTTCCCATACCTTTTTTGCTAAAGCATCAAATCCTCTCCCGAGTACCGTTTTATTCAAGTTATCCTGCTATAAAAGGTACTTTTATCAAACCACAATTCACTTTACACAAAACATAAAACTTTGGTTTGCTCTGTAATTAAATTAACACTTGTCAATTTTTTAAATTTTTTATGCTGTCCTTACTTAATTTGATATGTTTTGTTTGAAAACTTTAAAATTTGATGATAACAGCGTAATAATGAACCACGTCTCGCGTTGAGCGTATTAGCGACCGTCTACTGGTGTAGTTGTAACGTACCTACCGACAAACTCACCGGTCTAGCAGCGGGCGCGCTCGGGTGGGAGGAGGGCGATGCGATAGACATACCAAATGCACACAAGGTAGAGGGAGATGGAAGCCAACGTCATCACCGGTACACAAGCTACACCTATAATGCAACTAATAAAAATTGTCTTTCAAACCTACAAAAACATTCAGAGCCTAGCGTATCTATATTTTTACTACGTAATACCGGTTTTACCTGTACTCGACCGCGTGCCGATAAGGTAATTTGAATTCCATCGGAGTGAAAAAGACAGAGGTTTCTGACGAAGGCTTTAACGGACAATGGATTTTAAGTAGATGAATACGTTACTCGAAAATACGTTAAATTTGATTTGACTAATTCGATTTCAATACAACGTATCCTAATAAATGTTTTCGGTTTTGGTCCGAAAATACACATCCCTAGCTCACCACATTGACTTGATTACTTTCTCTAATCAAGAACTGAAACAATAATGTATAGAGAGACCATAAAATTGGCAATCATTAAATTACGTGAAAACTTCCAAACAATGTCGTTGGTTGTATAAGAGGTATCACTTGTATCAGTCATCGCTACCAATGAATCAGAGTTGTGGCTCTTTGTTTGGCTTTCTTATTGGTGGGCAACAAAAAGCTTCACTTTTACCAATTAGCCGGGTAATGCACGCTCGATCAACTACAATAACGGCTTTGTTTCTTAAAAACAAGTGAAAATTCGTGTACTCAATATCAATACAACATTATTTCCAGTTCTACTACAGTACCGTTATCTATGTGTAGGAAAGCGTTTTGTTTCTTTTGAGTTAAAATTATGTTATATTTAGTTTACATAATATCGTCAATTGAATTTGTTTGATTCTAACTAAAAATTGCAGGTATTATTTTAGTATTATCAAGGTCATTGACACCAGAATCTTTGGTCACAATTCCTTAATAGCTAATATAAATCAAATATATTTAGGCGAATGGGTTGATACTTTGTATTTACTGTTATTTAAGATATATTATTAAACTGTTGTGATCAAATACTTTTTATATACTGCCAACATTTTTTTATGTTATGTCAGTTTAGCCAAAACAATAATTACTTTAGAGATTATTTTATTTTCTTTTTGTTTTTTGCTTTATTAACAAAATAAAATATCCGATAATACGAGTATATGTAAGTAAAAAGAAGAGTTGATTATTATTAGAAAGGGTACCCTTTCTTAATTAGGCTTATCAATTTATTTAATTTTGTCCATTGACAAAGTTTCTTTCAATAATAGAAATGTTAAACTTTTTTTTTTATAAATATATACAATTATAAAGTGAAAGTTCATGTACTTTCTGAATATTGTCAATTATTTTTAACTGTCTGACTTTTAATTTTTATGCAAAAGAAATTCATTGTTATATAAAGGTACTATCTTGTTTCGATACTTTTAATAAAACTATTATAAAGTCAGTTTCGCTTTCACCTCTTCCAAGTTTTTTTTCAAGTTTCACGTTTAATACATATCGACTATATTGTGACATTACTTGGTATTAAGATATAAACAAATATTCCTGAATTCATTCACAATTATCAAGAACAGTTTATGTTGATTTATAAAAAGTACCATTAAGTGAAGGGAATGAAAGTAGACAACACCAGATGTCACCGCGTGCTTGGAGTGCTCAAGACGGTGGAAATCAATCGACGGGTGACCCCTTTCCACTATGAATAGTAATGACCCTAGTTGGACACATCGCACGACGCAACACGTATCACGAACCCATCAGCCTACTTCCGTGCTTTCGAATTCGTCATCGGATTTATCATTGAAAGCATTAAGCTTAATCAATTTCTTGTCTATGTATGTATTGGTGAGGGTGTTCGTTTATAACTACATAATTGTAAAGTTATAGAAGATATTAACATATGAAACGTGCGATCAATGAATCATCACAATAGCAAAATACGTAATAATATTTTTTGTACTTAATAGTAGGAGTTAGGTCTCAACATCGGAACTCAATTTTAACCCAGCATGTAAGTTTTTAAGTCGTTTAATTAAATCCATTTAGAAATGCAGAAAAATGCAGTCTACCTTGTAGCGTTTTAAGAAGTCTAAGCACATAAATATTTTACGCTCACTACACAGGGTTTTCAACTGCACTGTATTAATACTTATTATAATCGTTTAGTAAAGGAAATATGTCTGGAGGACATTTGTAAGCAAGTAGGATGTATGGAAAACTATTTTCCATAAAATTTTATGGTGGCACGGATGCATTTGCGAATTTCTATTCAAGGAGTAGTTGAATTAGATAGTTATATATTTTTAATCGTCTTAACAATCACTCTAGTTGCATGACAGCTATTAACTAATTTTTTTTAATATATAGCAGAATTTTTGTGGAAAATATTTTAATTTTTGAGAATCAGTTCCTAAATCAAATCCTGTATCAACGCCCAATGATCCATGGTTACAAATCATAAATCAGACATCTACAAAGATGCAAAGGAGAAGGGGAGGAAAGTAGAGAAAACGAGTAATTTGGATATTGGACTCTTTATTATTTCGGTCTTTAAAAGGGTGGTATCTGCAGTTTTATGACCATATTTAAGTGCTACCAGCGACATAGCAAATATTTAATATCCTAAGATTGGGCAAGGTTTAGATATAACGCGTTTGGCAACCTTAAAATACGAGTTGTACAACGGATGCCACCTAAATACCAACAATATTTGACGCCAATCCAAACATTGAACAGTTGCATTAGTCTTCGTTTAACAAACCAAATAAATGGTCACCGATCAACGTATTCTAATTAAAACCATACGTAAATAGCATCTCCAATAATTATAAGGTAGTCATGGAAGTCCTGACCAGGAATTTGCAATGTGACCATGACAGACATTTCCCTTGTAATGGTTTCGCATTAATTTATTTTGATATTAATCTTGTATATTTTGAAAAAAACTTCATTTCCTGAATATTTTAAGGCCTATATTCTAAAGAGCCTGAAACAAAATACTACAGGAATATGACTACAAACTAAGATAATTCATTTATTTTAAACATACCTACATTTATTCTGAGACCAACAAAATTTACTTTCGCTGCCAAAACTTTTGATCTTTAAATAACTCATTGAGTTTTGCAATATCAACCCGATTTTACAACTATAATTACGTAATGCACAACTAGTAACCGCTTATTACAAATATTAAAATAATTTATTATTACGGCTTAATTATTTTGCAATTATTTGGTTATATCTTTAATAGTATGATATATGTTATTTAATATCCTTCTCTCAGTATACATGTTGCATTCAAAAATAACAATAGGTCTAGAATTTTCATTCACAATAAGCCACAGACTTCTATTTCTAGAAATATAAGTATAAGTTTCGCATTCATAGCATTTTATTATTCCAATTGTTAGTGATAAGAGTTCCCGTAACTTGTTATCAGATGGAACCCGGTTCTATTCTTGTCTGAAGATTACTGATAACGCTATGTAACTTTGTGTATAGTTGGTGTTGTAAACAATGTTTTGTCTTTCTCTCCAACTTATCTAAGATGACAAGATAATAATCTTATTTCCTTCTGCTAGTTAGAAGACACTTTAATTTGATGTTTGGTCTCTTTAATAGGAGACACTAACTGCTGTTGATATTCCTTAATGATTACATTTCCATTTTTTTATATATATATTTGAACAATTTTTGTTTATTTTATTACAATGGAAAAATATTGAATGAATGAAATGAAATTGAATGAATGAAAAACACAAAAAGACATAAAAATAATTTTTCTTTCGGGGATGTTTATTGTGAACTTTAAAAATGTTATTATTATATAATCTACTATATTACTATGTCACAAATGAATGCAAGGGTTGCTTTAATGATTTTAATTTAAATAAAGCCAAGTATAGATCAAGTTATTTTTATTTCATACCTCGTAACTTTAAAATAAGCTTTCAACTGATTTTGCCAGTCTCGGATTTGTCACATAAATTTTGTTGTATTCAAAATGCTTTCCAAAGAATATTCCTAGTAATAATATCTGCTTCAACCAGTCACCCTTTCTTTTATGGAACCAGGATATTTTTGTATAAAACTTGCTGGCAAACAGGTGTCAAATTAAATGATACTAGAGACGGCACAGTCTACGGTTGAATGCAACTTTGTGACGAGTCTCATCCGCTGCGACACGCTGAACAATAGAGTATTGCTGGAGAACAGTTTTTACTAAACCAGATTCTATGCCCCAAAGATAAGGTCGAAAATATCAAAGCAGAATTCTACAATCGATATTTTACAACGTAACTTTTAGAATAGATCTCGAATAGAATTTTAATTCAGTAATCCCTCTAACACTGGCCAATACTTTTAAAACTAGTGCAATGTTATGTTTGAATCCTATGGGATGTCCAATTTTAGTAAAAATCACACTATACTCACCATTCCCATAAATGTATCAGACAGTCGAACATAACGCAGCCGTGCTCCGTGCCCATACATGATGCTGGAGCCGCCATGTTCTCTTCATCGAATCTCACCGCGAGATTCATACTAATTCACTCCATTTGCATGAGTGTGAAGGATTTATGAACTGCAAAGAAAAATACGTATAAGTTACTACGACTGGCTCTTTGGCACTTTGAGCACTATATTTTTAACAAAGTAATGTTAATTGACGGAAATTAATATTCAAAGAAATAAATTCTAGCATTTATATGAAATATTGTAAAGTATCATAAACTTATATCTAAAGAAAATCTTTATATATATTTATTTGATTTTGATTTGAAAGAAAATTATTTAAATAATTATTTTTATTATTAAATCTTGTAATCCTTAATCGTAAGCCATGGGACGATTACTCGTAATATGATTATCGGATTTATACGTAACGGACATTAATGACTGGATTATCCAATAATATAAATAAAAATAAGATATACTTTAATATGATAATATTAAAGAATATATTAATAAAAACATTGTGACGCCATACATTTGCTTTTAAAAAATCATAACTGCGAGTCCGGAAACACGAAACACTATTATTACATTTATAATTCTATCCGCTATATTTATAAAGCCTCATCTGAAAAATTTCTAAATGTATTAAAATTTCCCTTTAAAACTCTGCAGAGTTGTGCGCCAGAAATATATTACGAGATTCCTGAAATATTTCATGCGGTATATTCAAAGTTGCTAACTAAAACGAGCTTGAGGATAACGTAGTAATGTCGTTAAACTACGTGCCTCTGTAAAGTATAATAAATTGGAGAAAAAAAGTACATATTCTATTAAACTGTCTCTGATGGAACTAACAAATTATAGTGACATTTTTATGTACGCTTGTACTCATTACTCTGTGCTTGTTTTTGACGTTTTCATTTCATTATCATTGTTCATGTCTATTTATGAAGGAAAGTGATGTACACTGCCTCCATTATTCACCAACGATTTTGATTTGATGATATGGTATGATGTATGTGCATTTGTTTTCTATTATTTGGAAACCATTCATAGTACATTCATATACATCTTGTATATGAAAGAGTCGATTGATTGATAAGGGCTTGGCAACGAACTTTGCCGATAATTTGGAATTCTTCACGGTACGTGCGAAGAAAGTTGTGCTAACTATCAAGAAACTGTAAATAATCATTCATTGTTCCTCCTCACACGCAAAAGCAGCTTCTCTTGCCTACATTGTCATAGCACATTGTGTGGATATCCCAAACTCGTTTCTACTACTAATGTGACTTTCTAACTTCATACAAAATCCTATTTTCATCACAAGTGATACTCCGATTCAGAATCCCCTCATTTATGCTATTCAACAAGTGAGGGGAGGCTTTGACGCAATTTTATTGTTGTTATCCATTGAGTTCATACGAAGACAATTCTCAAACTTTTATATCTATCAAGGACATAAACGAATCGGTAACATTCTGTCACTTACGTTAATCTTCTCTTAAATCTGAATTGATTTCATATGAATCATTTCAACAGGGCTTTTTATTTTTCCTTCTTCGAATTTCAGGAACATTTTAGGAAAAACAGTTCGTAAATCTTAAATTTAGCATGTATTATCTGGTATTACCTGACCCTGTCATGATGAAGACCGTATTCGAAAAGAACTCTCCATTTTCCATAGTTATTATACGTCGATTTTTCTATAGTTAAGTGTATAATATCAAACAATAATGTAACGACCGACAAAACATAGAAACAACTGATTATAAAATAAACTCGAATTTAGAAAGCCACATTGAATGTAAACTTCATACTTAGATGTAAATCGTCAAATTTATAGATCTTAATATCTAAAGATATATCAAAATGACCATTCAAATACTTATATGTACTGTAATTGTAATAAATTATATCAATACTCTAACCATGGTTTTGTCCTACATTTATTATGTTAATCCCAATAGATATCCTAGTCGTGATCCTAAATCAAATCTAATATTAATCCTCATCCCACACAATATATATATATCAATAATAATGTTAAAAAGGCACATTTGGTTCCAGCCATTTATATTTATCTATATAGATTGTTTGTGATGATGATGGTTATCAAATGTTCTCACAAACAAATCTATATATGCATTTCATCTATAATAAAATTATCATTAATTATTGGGATTAAGACCGAACATATATAAAAAAATACGATATAGTACACATCTAAGACCTCAGTACTTAAAATTTTTGTATATAATTTTAGCGATGTCAAATTTCCAAATTACAGTCAAATATGGAAATAAGAAAAAAACAAATGTCAAACTCTTAAAACAAATAACTCCATCCATCAAATATAATTACATATATATATTAAATAGTACAAATTGCCACGTGTTCATTTCAGCTCCATGACATAATCTTTGAATACGTTAAGTAGAACAAATTGCTCTTTACTTGTTATATAGAACAAATTTAAATATTCGTAAATTATTAACTAATATATTACTGTGACGTTTCGTTGTAATTTGTTATACATTTAAGAAAATAATTATTTCTGTTATCAAATTAAAAAGTATGAATAAATTAGAATTCTAAGATTAAACCTACTTTTCGTGCATTTTTTTTTATTTGGTGCAGTAAATAATTAAATAAAGCGATGTACCAAAATATAAAAAGAATAACTAACCCCTCCTACATTTAAGATGTACATATTAAAAATAATAATATTTTTATAATACATACCTCATTTTACCGACTTCAAAGAAAGATGGTCTTGGAAGTTATTGGTGAAGTAATATAAAGTTATAATTATTGGATCATAAAATAGTTATTATTGCACTACAGTAAACTTTTAACAACCATTAGTTTAGCATTCAGTTTCCCAAATGTCGACTTGAAGAGCTTTCTTTAATTGAAGATACTCGCTCTGAACTGCTGAATACTGCTGAAAACTGCAGAGTTTACTGAATTATATTAATAATAATATTATAACTTTAGAATCCTTTCAAAAGCATACATGAAGCATACAGTAGCTTGGTCAAAGCGGACGGAAAATGATTAATAACTTGAGAACAACGCTACCTCGAGGGTTCCGATTTTGTGATTTATATTGTGTTACTAGAACAATTATTCATTATAAATGTGATGTTTGTCTGTGAATTGATAATATGTACAGAGTACTGACTAGAAAAGTACATATTTAAGCCTGGCAATATAAAAAATACCATATGAAAACGCCCAGAAAAACGTGAATAATCTTGTATTACTTTAGTAATTCATTTTATTAAGTAGTGTAAGTATTATATTATTTTTTTATTTAGGTCACTTTATTTCGCGCATAAGAGAGCATACAGCAAAGAATTATGAATAATAACACAAGCAAAGAAAGACCTTATCACTGAAATAATTTCGAGGCAACCCATACTTACGAACTTAGGCACTGATAGATGGGAAATTGCAATATATATATATATTTCTTCAGACAAATTTATATAATATATATAAAGAGATAATCTTTTTTAATACGATCTTTTAATACTTAGAGATAGATAGCGTCTTATTTCAATAGGCAATTCCACAGCGTAGCCGCTTTCATAGTACAGAAATCAAAACGAGGAAATACGGGAATTAAAGCTAGTTTATTATATTTTAAAACTATAATTATACCTCATAAATGCGATAAGAATCGCAAAATTATTTCAATACCGAATGGTATTGGATATTAAGACGTTCAAACAAAAAGTATACCTTTATTATGGTACCATATTACTGAAGGCTATTGTAAAAAATATATTGCAATGATTTTTTAAAAACCTTACATTACAATATTTTACAGTTAAATATATAAGCATTACTTGAAATATAGTTTTCCTAAATCAATTTTAAATCTTTCAAATAACCTAAATTAAAAACACATCAACCAAGCACTCTACTTTAAGCTCTATTCACTTTGAAAATATTAACTGGGACATTATTTGCGGCCATTTTGACCGGAAAATTGCTTTTTTATGAAATGTTATTTTAAGATTCTAATAAGTTATGTTGAGTTTTTGTGAAGTGTATTTAGTCATTCAGATTTTAGTAATATACTAGAGGCGCCAACAAGCCCTCAATTTCGACTCGCTGCGCTCACGAAATCTCGGGTGCCATTTGCATATTGAACGAAGCGATCCCAGTGTAATGACTCATCGTTTCCCATTTAATTCAATGAGATATCGGTTTTTGATATGACATTTTTAAATTTTTTTTTAATGACATTTTTCAAATTTTTTTTTAAATCCGTCACCTAATGTGTGTCTTTTTGATGACAAAATTTCATAATTTTCTGTCAAGTAGTTTTTGAGCCTATTGAATGTGAGAAAGAATATGAAAAAGTCTCCAGTAGAACGCTACATTCGCTTCGCTCAATTAAAAGATTAAAAGGCTTTTCTGGATTGGCATAAATATTATATAAAGTTACTTTACTTTATAGATAATATAAATTGATGGATCGATAAAACTAAAGAAAACTTTAACTTTTATAGAAGAAAAAGAAAAATCACTATCTCAAGGGACCGGCCGGTCCCTTGATAAAACGCCTCGCTATCTTCCAAATCTCTGATAGTAATCTAACATTTTCACGAGTAACACATATTATATAAAACTATTTTACGTAATTCAGTAAGTGAGTTATAACAAATTAACTGACTTACTGACATCTCGTCTTCCCGTGAAGATTACTGAAAATAGTTTAATATGTGTAACAAATTTACTCCTTTACTACGAAAGTTTACATTAGAAAGTACATTTTACATAACACAATCCTCTATTTCCGTAACATCATCTAAAAGTTGAAATAATCAGTATCTTCAATGTTCATATGCAAGATAACATGTATGTCTGTTCAAGCTCATACATACAATTAATTCAGAACACAAACACAAGATAACAGTTATTGTTAAAGTTAATGGAACACCAAAAGATTCATTTGCAAACAATTCAATTTGACCTGACCCATATACGTTATTGCGACTGAAAATTACAACCAAATGAAAAATGTATATATATATATATATTTTCTAATATAAAGAGTGGGTTACATTTACGTTATTATTAATACTATTAATAATACGGTATATAAGTTATATCTTTATGTGTGTCACTGGCTTAATTACGTTCTAAAAGCTCTTTTAATATGACATTAAATGTAATAACACTTATAAAACCATAAGACACGTATTAAAAACAAATTGAACTTAGTAGGGCAGTGAGTAGGTAGGTAGGTAGGTACTGCAAGGTAACAGTATCAGACGATCTGGGTGTGCCAGTAGTGAAAGTGTCCCTACCATCAGATAGGTAGCGGTAGGGTAACAATCAAATGAATTAAATAATTTGAAATAATATTTAAATTTTTCATATTTTTGAAGACCATAAATACGTTTGCGATTTTGATGACAACAATTAATTTTTATATTTAATAAAAAAACAGGAAAGATCTGTCTTAGAAAAAGAATTATAGTATAAAACCACGAAATTAATTTTAAATATACCGTCCAAATTCGTTTAAAATTCGAACATTCGAACATCCGCCATCTTAAAATTAAAATAACTTACACATTACAAATATTATTTTCTTAATTTTTTTTCTAATTTAATTTTAATTTTCTTTTCATAAATGATAATAAATAAAATAATAAAAACTGAAATCATCAAAAAAAGTCGATAAAAATTATAAATTATGTACACAGCATCACTTTTCTCCTATGTCGTCATTTCTCTCGTACTATTGCCAATGTCGATAAACAGCTTTCCATGGTTAAGGAGCACGTGAGCAAATTAGTCTTATATTTAACTTTACTTACGATATAATTAATTTATTTTATCGCATATAAAATTGTAATAATCAGAATTAATCTTAAATCTTTATTAATTTTTTTATCTTGAAATATGGGAAATTTGTAATATAATAACTTTGAATAAAATATTTTTATAAATGTTTTTATATACGTATTAATTTAGGATATTTATAAGAATTGGGAAATGTATATTTATATTGGATTAGGGGTTTGCGTGTATTTTATCGTGCCGTCTTGTCAGCCTCATCTCCGCCCGGCAATCTCTAGAGAGGGACGAATTTTAGGCATTTAGGGGACTTCAAGGTCAATGACCACGTTTACACACATCTACACACACGCACACATTTACACATACAAGAGAAGGTTATATTCAGAAAAGCAATATAACATTGATTAGTTCTGTCCTTCTTTATGTTTTCTCATTTATATCTATTTTTTACGCAAAATTTATTTAATTTTCTTCTACCATTTCAAAACATACTTAAGAGTTGAAATAAAAAATATTAATTGAAGAATATCCAAATTTAATAAACCTCTTTTGTAACAAACCTCTTTTCTATTACTAATACCAAAAAAAAAACTTAAAACAGATTCAAACAAATCAGTGTAAAGTAGGTCATCAAAACGTGCCAATAATTACCTATGAATTACTTACCTCATTCTACGTCGCACTTATTTACGCTAATACAATTTGTAGTACACCATTCTATCGATTTTAAAGGATATTAAACACTTTTTTATACTCTCATAACCTGATATACGTAAATACACTGATATAATATAATTTTAAGATGAAATAATGATAAAATTGTTAAAATAAACGCTATATTGATTCAGCGGCGCGCGGCCGCGCTGTCTGTCACGGAATGACGCCGGGGTGCGCGCGTTTTCCTTATTTTCCCGCCACTGGGGTGGTTCGGATATTCTCTAGAACTTGCACCGTAATGGTTATGTTACCAGCCAGTAACTTTTACTAGGTATGTATAATCTCCTCGCTGTTCTACTCTAAATAATTAATTCAATACACTCTTCTACTTACCTATAATAAAATTAAGCTACGGTGTAATGTTAAATTATATCTTATATCACATATTATATGATTAAATTTCTATATTAATAATATTGAAACTTTTTTGTTTTTTTTTTTGTTTCTTGCACGCCGTCGTCTTCTCTTTTAAATCAGTGTTATTGTTGTTGGTGGAGAATGCCTTTAAGCATTAAAACCGCCTTTTGTATTTTTTTTTATTATGCAATAAAGAGTGGAATAAATAAATAAATGTTTTTTTACAATGTGTTTTTTTTATATATCAATATTTTTAGAATTACGCATTATTATATTATACTTACCTAAGACTTACCGAAAGTAAGTAACGAGTTTTATGTTGTGTTGGTATTTCAATAAATAATTTGACTGTGCGATAATGTTGAGACATTGTTTTAAATATGGTAACTTAAGATTATTACCCATTTTTATATGTAAAATTATTTTTTATTTGTTCAGCTAAGATTGAATGCTAATAAATTTATATATTACGAGTAGTAGTATTTTTTTTGCTTTAAGAGCTTACTTTGTCTCGTTCAAGTTATAAGTATATCGATTAATAATATAATAACAAAAGTACTGGCCCTAAAAACGTAAAATTTGCACAAAACTTTGTTTATAAGTTGGTGGTCAAAGCAGTAATTTTTTTTATAAGTAAAATTCCTTAGTGCATGTAATGGGACATGAAGTATTAAATATAATTATAAAAGTGAGGAATAAAAATATATTTGAAACTACTTCATTTAACATGATTATGCGTTTATTATAAATAAAAATCGTATTTGGTATCTCATAAACAGTCACAGATTAAGGCATAACTTTCATATCCATTACAATTAAGTGATTTATCTTAATAAGGTCTTTGCAGTTAAATTTGGAAATAATTAAAAAACAACAACTAAGTGACTTTTATTAATTGACATTGACAAAAAATTACGTCAAGTAAATTTTAAATTTAGAACAATGAGTCGAATGAAAAGCACTTATCACTCACTACGTAGTGTTGTGAAAACACTTCCCCAGAGTGAACTCCTAACCCCAAGGTAGGGGACAACCCCACGGTTAAGTAATAAATGTAGCAGATTTATATTATTTTCTGATGTTATTGCATTATTATTATAACCTTATATAGAAGTTTAACAATTAGACGCTTTTCATTGTTCTTGTGGTGTCTATGGTGATATATTGCTTTTTTTTATTCCTTTTTCGCTTTGGAAAGTTCAGTATTATAGTTATATACTGATTTCACTACTTCTAACTTAATTTTTTTATATTATAGTTATCAGCTCCTGAGATTTTAACGAGATTTATTATTTGTAATAATACAACATATATTATTATTAATTTAACATTAATACTAATTAGTTAGTATTAATAATACACATAAAATATAATTAAGCAGTGTTTGATACAAAAAGAAGGGAAACTTTAAAAAAAAAATGTTGCTAGGAAAAGAAAAAATAATAACTGTTGGAACTTTTCTTTGGGAACTAAAATATGGAAGACAATGTTCCAAGTCGATTTTTTCTTGTTTAAATTAAAGCAAAGTATTTCAAAGTTACTTATAATAATTAAAAATACTACCCGCAATGACAACAACTTCTGCTAAAAGACGAAACTTTTTTTATATCATTTTAATTTTGGTATCCACAGAAAGTATAATGAACTTTCTGACTAAATTGATATTAAATATTGAATTAATTTGTACATTTGAAAATATAAAAATACTCAATAAGTGATGTTATTTACTCGTACCGAAGACCAATAATTCTTTCTTAACATATAAGTATTCGGATCATCGAAAAAAATCAACTCATGAATGTATGTATATATATATATATATATATATATATATATATATGTGTGTGTGTGTGTGTGTGTGTGTGTGTGTGTTTGTTGGCGCGATCATATTCACGTAATCCATCATCGTCGCTTGTCAAAAAAGAACAATTGATTAAAAGTTAATTAATATGAGTCGATCACACAGTGGGTAATCCCAAGTATAAAAAATATAATACTGTATCTTTTGTTGTTTGTTAACGACTCTTATTTGCAAATTTGGCAAATTTTTATTTTAGAGGACCGTACCGTGTCAGACATCTCGCCAAGGAATTATTTTTTTCTATTATGGATGGATTGTTTATTTCTGGATGATATATTGTTTAAAAATGTTTAACCATGTCAGGCTTATTTCAAATTTTAATAAATATTAAATGAGAAAATCAACTCGGGCAGGAATTGTACCTGCGACCAGAACTTCAAGCTCTGCCCGTTTAGCTAACAGCTGTGTTGATTTATTTTAGATGATACATATTTAATAAAATGTAAATGTAATTACGCATTCGGCGCTGTTGACCACGACCTTTTACTTGCGTTGATGTCCAAGTACAATATCTCGGTTTCTGCAAACAAGTGGTTCTCCTCATATCTTCGAGGGCGTCAGCAGGCCGTTCGCACTAATGAGAGCCTCTCTGATTGGTGCGATGTAGTTGCTGGGGTCCCCCAAGGCGGTATTTTGTCTCCTCTATTATTTTCTCTTTTTATTAACTCCATCACCTCTATCTTAAATTGTCGTTATCATCTTTATGTCGACGACTTGCAGCTTTATATACACACAGAAGTTGGGTTAATTGACCATTCAATCCACAAAATAAACGCGGCGCTCGAGGGAATGTTGCGTTGGTCTAATGACTTCGGTATAAAAGTTAACCCTTGTAAGTGCCAAGCAATCATTATTGGTAGTTACCGCCAGTTGGCCCTTATTGACTCAAATTCTTTACCGAATGTGATTTATAACAATAACATAATACCACTCTCTTCCGAAGTAAAAAATTTAGGAATCTTTATGGACAGTTCTCTTAGTTGGCATTATCAGGTTAAAGAACTGTCTCGTAAATTTTATAAAACATTTCACCCATTATTAAGGCTAAAAAACTTTCTATCCTATAGAGCGAAAATACAGGTGGTTAACATGCTCCTACTACCAATCCTTGACTATGCTGATGTGTGCTATGTCGATGCCAATGAAATACTCCTAAATAAATTAGATCGCCTCCTTAACACGTGTATCCGCTTCATTTTCGGCCTTCGTAAGTTTGACCATGTGTCCGACTATAGATCAAAACTTAAGTGGTTGCCAATTCGTAAACGACGAAATGTACGAATTTTGTGTCTCCTTTACTCGATTTTGTTCAATCCTTCTACTCCTACATATTTAAAATGCAATTTCTCCTTCTTAGCAGATGTACATGACAGATTACTTCGTTCTTCTAGCAATTTACTGCTCCACACTCCTCTTCATCGGACTGGTTTCTTTTCCAACTCATTTGCTCTAACTGCCGTCAGACTTTGGAACGAGTTACCGGAACATATACGAAAAGCGCCGTCTCGTGACTCCTTCAAACGCCAAATTAAACAACTTTATTTCAATGAATAATTTATAATGTGTATGTTATGCATGTATGTATGTATGTATAAATTATGTATTATATATATATATATATATATATATATATATATATATATATATATATATATATATAATAATTAATATATGTATTATTAGTATTATTTTAATGTATTGTATTTGTTATTATATTATATGATTGTAGTTATATTTCTGGATTTTTTTTTTTAATAATTTTTAGTTTTTTGTGTTTTTTTTTTTTGCACGCCTACCAATGTTCTCTCATGTACATCCTAAGGTTGGCTGGTAGAGAATGTCTTTGTGGCATTAAGCCCGCCTTTTGTGCATTATTTTATGTATTGTGCAATGAAGAATTAAATAAATAATAAATAAATAAATAAATAATTATGTTTTGTATATAATTTTTGGTGTAATTATGAAATGAATGACGTCATAGCAGCATAATAACATCATAAAGTCACATAAATGAGCCATTATCTTCATTAATTTTGAAAAGTACGAAGTAATGTTTACTAAGCAAACACGTATTTTTTTTTTTATTGAGCGAAGCGCTCAACTGGAGACTTTTTCACATTTTATGTCACGAATAGGCTCGAAAACTACTTTACGGAAAATTATAAAATTTTGCAACAAAAAAGACACACATTAGGTGATAGTTTAAAAAAAATTAAAAATGTCATGTCGTTGAGGATTAATAAAAAAAAAACTGATTTATTTATTTATTTATTTATTTAACCATAAAACTTAAATCTAACATTACAGTTATAACCAACACATTAGATAAGTTGACATAAAACAGTAAATACAAAAATTCTGACATAAATTACACAAAACTAAATACAATAATAATTATTCCACGTGTAAAAATTTAAATAATAAAAAAAATAATAAAAATTAAAACATCCATATAATAAAATTCAACACAAATTCAATCATTTACAAATAATTATTTAACATTTAAGCCTTACAAACCCATTACATGTCGTGTTTAACAATCTCAAAAATACCTAATATTTAAAAAAATAAAAATAATAACAATAACAATAATAATATTATGTACACTACGAACACAGTTTGTAACATAATCTAGTGAACTCGTCCAGTGTGCAACTAAACAGATCTATATGACACGCCGCCGCGTTCACCACCCGCAGCGCTCGCGTGAGCGGAGCGTCTCGCAGCAGCTTGGTGCGCGCGGCCGGCAGCGCCAGTAGCGGCGGCGGACGTCGACGCTCGATATTGTTAGGAGGGGCAGATATCTTTAACTCTGCCAGAATTTTCGGATTATTCAATTCACCGCGTACTCAATAGTCTTACCACAAATTTAGCCAGAGCGACTTCCAGCCTTGTTTCCAGGTCACTGTATCCCACCATGCCCATAACGAACAAGGTAGGATACAGCAAGGGATAGCCGGGATACACGCCATACGTCTTGTGATCGAAGAACCTGGTAAATTTCTTTTAGATGCGTTCAATCATAAATTTGTACTTAATCTCAGACGGAGACCATACAACCGAGTTATACTCCAAATGACTCCTCACCAAGGCTTCATATAATGAACACAAAGCGGAGAAGTTGGTAAAGCTTCCTGCTTGCCTCAGTACAAAGCCCAGGTTTTGGTACGCTTTTTTGCACACCTCGGCTATATGTCCTCGAAAGTTGAGATCAGCGGTAGATCGAACGCCTAGATCTCTCACCAATGTGACGCGCTTCAAAGACTGGTCCCCCAAGCGATAAACAAAGTACCGAGGGCTACGCGCGCGACTGAAAGAAAGCAAGGAACACTTTCCCGCGCTGAAGTGTAATCTATTCCTGCGACTCCACTCGACAACGCTATCAATGTCATCTTGCAGTCTACCATGGTCCGCCATGTCACCCACCTCGCGTACCAGCTTCAAGTCGTCAGCATACATGAGGCAAGTAGACTCTTGAACGACCTCCGGTAAATCATTAATCATTAAAATGAACTGGAGTGGTCCTTAATTACTTCCCTGACTGACGTCACATCTTGTCCAGTACTGTTCCGAAAGAAACCCGCCACAGTCAACGCACTGTCGCCTGTCTCGCAAAAAGCTGGCAAAACACAACAACGTATGCGGCGTGCAACCCATTTCCGCCAACTTCTCCAACAGAACGTCGTTATCAACAGCGTCGAATGCCTTCCGGAAATCAAAGTAGGCAACATCCACCGGTCGCCCCGCATCAATCGCCGACACCAGTCGCGTCATTAAATGCAGCAGGTTGCCCGCTGTCCCCGCTGATATCACATTGAAGTCAATGGGACACGATGAGTCATTACACTGGGCTCACTTCGCTCATTATGCAAACGGCACCCGAGATTTCGCGAGCACAGCGAGTCGAAATTGAGGATCTGTTGGCGGCCCTAGTATTTTCTTACCTTTACCTTTCTTATCTTTAAACCTATTGAGTATAAAATTATTATATTAATCTGGATCTAATTATCCTCATCTAATTTTCTGTATTATTTCTGTGGCCTTTTAATATTTTTTTTGTTACTATCTTCAGGTTAACTGTCATTCTAGAGCAATTCTGTATAGACAGAGCCAGGCCATAGAGCCTGTATAGGGCACTCCTTACACTTAAACCCATCCAATATTCGGAGAACCCACTGCACCCCGTGAGCAGCTAATTCGCGTTTCTGGGGATCTTCATCCTGCTGGCAATAATATGCACACCAAAATCTAGTGCTTTTTTCAGAGAGAAAGCAGCTTCTCTGTGTGTCTTCTACCGTAAAGAACCCAGAAATGCTTTTAGTTGCTGGTAGTATGTATAAAGATTTCTATATAACTAAACAATTTCCACATTAAATAAAAATTGTATAGAATTCCTTAACATATATATATTTATTTTAAATCTAAAAATGTCCAAAATCAGGTTTTTACATTTTTTTACTCTTATTAAGGGAGTAGAACGTATTAAGGGGAGTCTTCTCGAAGAGCGGCGAGGCGACGACTGTGTTCCGCTTAGTAAAAAAAACTGA
Source organism: Melinaea menophilus ssp. n. AW-2005 (assembly GCA_918358695.1). Lineage (NCBI taxonomy): Eukaryota > Metazoa > Arthropoda > Insecta > Lepidoptera > Nymphalidae > Melinaea > Melinaea menophilus. Next base: position 9,897,641 of record OU911057.1, on the reverse strand, counting down.
CAATCCATTCACAAAAACTCTTTTAAAGGTCATTCAGACCAAGGACCTAGAAAAGCCAGGCCAAGGCCAACTCATTGTTAAACCAGTGGTAAGTACATTAAAACATCACCATGTGGTATTTTATCACAAAATAATATGAGACTTCAATAATCAACCGATAAACTCAAAATTTTTTAGGGTTCCGGACCTAAAAATGAAAAAACTTTGTTGTCCGTCTGTCTGCCTGTCGTCATGACAAAACGACTTAATTTCGAGTAGGGGGATTGAAATTAAAAGATGAAACTACTAGCTAGTTCAAGTATAATATCAAAGGACCTGTGATATTTCAAAGAGTCAATTATTATTTATAATAAAAACATAAAAAACCCCTCCTCCTCCTCCTTTCCCTCAGGGGAGAATTATCTCAGAAGTCTTAAAAGAGAAAAATCTGCAATAATGACAGTAAATACCTTGAAACTCGATTTCAGGACTGTATTTAAGACATTATTAAAAGAAGCTGAAATAGTTATCAGCGTGTAGCAGTGGTTATATTTTGTTATAGACAAATCGTGTCTGCAACTCCGCAGATATGGAAAATTCGTCGCAATTTATTTGTATTCTTTTTAAATATGTTAAAATAAACATAACATAACATAACTAAATTCTTTTCAATCAGAAACTAGATCATAATGACTATATTATAAATTAATTAATTAATTACACTATTAGGTTTAGTTTAAAAATATATATTTATATACATATTATTTCAGTTGACATGACATATTTGTCTCTATCATATCTTGATAGAAACAAATATGTACGTCATTAAAAAAAACAACTTTTAATCATAATGACACACTTTACTACAAATAAAATGATTCACGTAAATAATAAAGGGACACGTTCTTGCAACACATACTAGGTCCATTATTGTTCTTAGTCCTAAATTTAAAGATATTTAATTTCATCAATTTATTGATACAAATAAAACAGAGAATAAGTACATATATTTTTTGATGACCATAGACAGAGTAACTTTGTTGTTCTCCCACAATATTTATTATCTATGCGGTATGTCTTGTTTTGAAATTTAAATCGAGTTGTCAAATTTTAACGGAATCGGGATAGCACAAGTTTGGATTTCTATAGAGAAAAGAAAACAAATAGTAAGTTCTCTTTATACCAATCATGGATATGAAGAATGAATTAGAAGAAGCTTACGAGCTCGAGAAAAAAATTAAAAGTCATGAAGCATATGGAAAATCGTAAATATTGGTTCCAAAAGAATAAATGGATATCTTCATTTTAGTTCTGAACTTTCATTAGTGACTTGTTTATTATGTTTTAGTTACCGGTGGTCGCCCAGAGATTTTGAACTTGGTTCAGCTCTGGGACAAGGCAAGTTTGGACGCGTCCACGTTGCGAGGGAAAAGCAAACTGGTTATTTAGTTGCTATCAAAGCCCTATTCAAATCTCAAATTATGAAATCCAAATGTGAACGACAAGTAATGAGAGAAATAGAAATTCAATCGCATTTAAAGTGAGTCATTTTTGTATTTTTTTTTTGTATCTATTAACTATAACTATTTAAGCTTTTGTTTTGTAGACATCCAAACATCCTTCGTTTGCTCACATGGTTTCACGACGAACGACGAATCTACCTCGTTGTGGAATTTGCTGCTGGAGGAGAATTATACAAACACTTGACAAATTCGCCGAAAGGACGCTTTCCGGAAATTAAAGCAGCTAGATATATTTATCAGGTCAGTTTACTTTCATGATTTTTATTCGAACATTGATACTTCAAATAATTGCCAACAAAGAAGATACATATTAATAACTGATTTTTAAGTGGTTATTATCTATTTTGTATCAAAAACAAATCCCAATTATTAAATGGTATGATTTATTACCTTAAAATTGTACCACTTATGTTATTTTCTTGAGATACCATGAATAATATTGTAACATTTAATAACTAGGTTGCTGATGCAGTTGAGTACTGTCACCAACGCCATGTAATACACAGGGACATCAAGCCAGAAAACATTTTAGTTGATATCAATGGTGATCTTAAATTAGCTGACTTCGGTTGGTCGGTACATGCACCTTCAGAAAGGTAACATTATTTTTAGTAATAGGGATCATATACACAGTTTGTTAATATATTGTAAAATTTGTCATAGAAAATGTGTGTGTGCTCCTTCTTTTATAATTTATACATAAATATACATTTGCAAGGATGTAATAATATTATTATCCTATATTATGTTTAGATTTCAATATATTAATTTACTTTTTCATTGATTAAAGACGAAAGACAATGTGTGGAACAATTGACTATCTACCTCCGGAGATGATAAGACGGGAAGTGTATGACGTATCGGTTGATCACTGGTGCATTGGGGTACTACTCTACGAATTCTTGGTCGGAAAGCCACCATTTGAAAGTGAAGGGCAGGACAAGACTTATACCAGAATCTTAGCTTTAGACATGACATATCCAGAATATGTACCTGACGGAGCTAAAGATCTCATATCTAAGGTAATTTTTACTCTTAATGTATATACACATCATATTTTTGTACTAATGAGTACTTTTAATAAATAGTATTTGTTTATAATAATGTTTATCATTTTTAATTTTCAGCTTCTGAAACAAACAAGCAAAGAAAGACTGTCACTCCAAGGAGTCAAAAATCATTACTGGGTTACACAGTTCAAGAATAGTAATAATAAGTAATGTTATTGTATATTATGTATAAAGTATTTGTAATATAAAAATATGGCGTTTATTATTTACTTTTATTTTACAAACTGTTATTATTTGTACAATTTTGTATAAACAAGGATTTAGTTTTATCCCTATTCTGATTATAACAATAAATATACTTATTCAATCATGGACTACAAAGAATATCCAAACTCCTGGATCCATTTGAGGCCATCCTTAGTGTTGCCGGCGGGTTTGTACTCCAGTCCAATCCAATCTGAGTAACCATTGTTTTCTAAGTGTTGCAAAATATACTTATAGTTAATCTCGCCCTCAGTATCTGGTTCATTGCGACTTGGCACTTGAGCAATCTAAAAAGACGGTCAGTATTTTTATATTTAATTTACACTTAATGAAATTGAGGTAATACTGAAAATTGAGCAAAACCTAATTTACAGGTTTTTAATCTGTAAAATTAAGTTTGTAAAAGTTTTATCTATATTTAATGACAGCAGTATATTAGGAGCAGTATTTATCACTATTTTTTTATTTATTTTCTTATTTTATTCACTATTTATCTATTAAAATAATTCTCAGTAATAAGTAAAAAATAATAATACCTGTACATGACCTACATAAGGCATAAGGTTTTTGATGTTGTAGGAGAGATCACCACAAATGTGCTGCAAGTGAAAAATATCCAACTGCAGTTTTAAATGAGTACTACCTATCCTCTTGATTATATCAACGGCTGCAAAATCAACATTAATGTATACAATTAAATTGTAATTAGAATATAACCTTTAAATATATAACCTTTCAATAAATATTTTTTATTAATAATTGTTTAGCAATTAAAAGGCTTGCCTTTGCTGAAGTCATTTAAAAAATAATTAGGAACCGAATGGTTATTTATTGGTTCAATCACCCCCAATAATCCTTCTGTCTTTAGGACACTGGCTGCATGTTTTAAATTGCTCTCATAGGTCTCCCAATTTTTTGCTGTAACATTTTCTAATTTGCCAGCCATAATATGCACTTTTCTAGCACCAACAGCTTTCGCATAGTCAATGGTAGTGTTTAAATTGACTTTAAATTCATCTTCTTTTCCTGGCACTGCTGTAACACCTAATTCTCCTTTAGTTACATCTCCTAAAACAAAATATATTTACAATAGACCATCAATTCAATTGCCTCAAACTTAATAATAAAAGAATACCTCTACCAATGTGTAATAAATGGTAATCGTGTATTATTAAGGCGCTACACATTACCTGTTTTCAAATTAATTAGAACTTGTTCTATTCCAGCTTGTTCTTTCGCTTTTTTAACTTGTTCTAAAGTTTTACCGAAAGGGAACCCCGTCTCCACCGCTTTAAAACCGGCTTCTTTAGCTAAAGCATATCGTTCTAATATACATGGGCTCTCCGCAAACATAAAAGAAAGATTTGCACAGAATTTCATTTTTCTTTCAATATACTGCGAAAAATGCTACTATTATAACTATTTATACACGACCACACAACAATATAACAATTTAATTGTAAAGAAGATAATTATATATATGTTTTTCTTCCAATGTTTATGTGTTTATACAATTTCAAGATAAGTACCACTGATAACATTACAAACCGCTTATCAGAATTCTGTTATCGTTAGTTCTAAAATGACAGTTGTCATTTAGGCGTTCCAATTTACACATCTGAACAATTTATTTAATTTAAACCAAATCAGTCTGTATGCAATTAAATGATTAATTAATCGTCTGAAAATTATTTCTTTAATATTTATTTACTAGGTCACGCAAACGGGGTCGTGAGCTGAGCTTACTTTAAACTATTAGTTATTACTTTATTATTATTTATTACTTTAGCTATTCTTTTAACTTGAGCGCGCGCCGGTATGAGACGTTCCATATAATAAGTCTATGGACAATTTTCTGGTGAATTTAAACTTTTTTCTGTAATTTGAAAACTTACCATTCTTTTAGTGTTTTTCGAGCTCAATGTGAACTGCATTCTCACGAATTTATAGTCAGTTCTGCTATGTATGAGAGTAGTTACAAACTTTCTTAGATTTCAATCCACTCGTAACTCGTGCATTGAGCAGGCGCGCGCTGGTGAGTCACTAATCGAACTAAATTAGTTCTGTTAATTGCTCAAGATCTGTCGATCGAAATTATCCGAAATTTTGCACAGTCATAAAGCAATATGGCATCAAACACCATGCTGAGTTTCTAAGTTGTGGTATGCGTAGTTTCTGAGCTATCACGTAAATTGTCCTAAACTGAATCAGTAAATTATACTAAATTTAGAATTACGATTTTAAAAAAAATCAATATATGCTTAGCGCCTTATGCTCGCAATCGTTATGGCGAGTTTTGTTAACATAGCTCGAACAGTTTTTAAGAACAGAGAGTTCGCATTTTTTGCGATCTGACCAGTAAAGAGCTTCGCTTCGCTCAGCTCAATAAAAGAATTGCTTTAACTATCTTTATTTATTTTTTATTTGATAATTATTGATATATCTTGCTTTTAAACGTTGCTGAATAACTTTTAAAAATTTGCTACTTAACATTTACTTATATTTAAGCGAAGCGAGCGGAGCGTTCTACTTGGAGACTTTTTCACATTTTTTATCCCGAATAGGCTCGAAAACTACTTGATGGAAAATTGTAAAAAAAAAATTTTTGAAAAATGTCATGTCGTTGAGGAATAATCGTCAAAAAACTGATATCCCATTGAAGTCAATGGAAAACGATGAGTCATTGCACTGGGCTCGATTCGCTCAATATGCAAACGGCACCCGAGATTTCGCGAGTGCAGCGAATCGAAATGAAGGGTCTGTTGGCGCCCCTAGTTATTTTGTACTTATTAAATAAAAAGCGTAAATCTCAAATTTAAAGCTTCTCAGCAATTTAAATTACAAGTAAAATGTGGTCAAGACCTTTTAAGAACGTGTTTTTTTATCAAATTGACCACGACTTGTAAAGAGTAGGTTTGTAGAACGCTACCTATTAAAGATAAAATCACGACCACTTCTAAAGATAAATAAGCCACCGAATAGATAACATTATATTTACCACTAGTATTCAGCTGTGGCCGTGCTTTGGAAAATAACTTAACTTGAGACTACCAATTTTTATTGTATATTGTTAAAAGAAAGATAAAAATAATAAGTGTAGTTAATAATTCTATAAATTTTTCTTAATCTCGCTTTACTCATATTAAATTTTTTGTCTGTTCTGACCTACTCAATAGTCAGAACTGTAATTACTTTATTCGGTAAATTAATAATTTAAAAAGAGTATTTCATGGAGTTTCTTATCTATTTTACTCCATGGACCTGTTCAGAATATTGATACGAAAGTCTGACGTTTCAAACGAAGTAAAAAAATGACATATTTTTTAGATGCTATAAAAGACGTTCAGAATTAGTTATGTAATAAATAAAACAACAAAAAGTTTTGATTTTCCTTTAATATAAACATTTTCAGCATTTAAATACAATATAGCCGTTAACATAATATGTTCACAGTGACAAAATTAATAGATAAGTATTATTACTTATATACAACAGAATAAAAATGTACCGAAATTTATTTAATTAATCATTTATAAGATTTTAATTTCGAAAATAACACTACAGTAACAGTGACCAAGCAGTCAGTCTCTGTGAACATATTACTGATTTAATATCCTATATTACAATCATCATTTTAATATTTGATCGTTATTTAATACAAATGTAACAAGTAGAATCTTAATTATGTTTGTGTCGTAAATAAATTAATAATAGGAAATGGCTACTTCGATATTGTTTTGTTAAGCCACAGAATAAAAAACAATAGTTGTACAATGTGTCAAGTTGACGTTGTCATGTAAAGCAGCCATTGCGGTATCCGATCTATCAAGTGCTAAGTCATCTAGCACGCTAAAATCGTAACAAAAAGTCCTTTAGCGACCTTTAATACTTCTTTTTTGAAGTAAAATTGTATGCTCAAAATTGGATAATGAAATTGGCCCTTAAAAGTTGTTATGCTTATGTTATAACAACTTTTTAACATGTCAAATTTCCAAATAATGCCATAATCTTTTATTTTACCGACCAATAAAGCTATAAAGCTATTGTTTATTAGTAGCTAAATAGATATTTGGTTTGTTTTTCTATACTGTGGCTAATACGTAAACATAAATAACGGAGCCGAATATATAACGTGTGATTAATTATAAAGGTGGAATGGGATTAGGGTCGTTAATGTAGTTTTAATGTCCTGTATATTAGAAATATTTATTCTTTATAACTTTATTATTATTTAAAACATATATCGTTTTAAGGGTGAGTACACGCCATATCTGATCACGCGATATGAAGTTTGATTCATCTTTAATTTATATGGTTTGTATTACATTAAGGGTAAGTACACACTATATCTGATCGTGCGAATTCGAATGAAGTATGGTTCATCCGTGTTCGATTCAGGTCGGATACAGTGTATAAATATCTTAATAGTGCTGCAATAACGACCCTAAATAAACGTAAGCTAAATCTAAAACTACTTTTCCACTACTGCACGTTTATAATATGCTGACAATGTGGCTTGCAGTAAACAGTCTTCATAAAGAGGTATTTATGGTTGATAATAATTATATAAATATGCTTTTTGATATTAACACAGCCATATTTTACTATGTATAGTTATGATCTAAGCCTAGCGTAATTTATATAGAATACTTAATTATATAATAATATTCCGTTAGCGGTTCATTCGAATCGAGCGAGCGAATCTGTACAAGTACATTGAGCAATGCCAATACCCTGTTAGATATTTTCATTGTAATTCATTTCAGTCATGGCAACCCTATATAGAGAATGTTCGTTGCTTTAATTGATAATTATTATTAATAAAAATGTGTTTTACAAATTAGTTATATCTGGAATAAAAAATATATTTTGTTAACCAATCAACGGTAGGTTTGATAAAGTTCACAATAGTTACATATAAATAGCCCAAGGGAGTTTTCTAAAGCACATTTCTGTAATTCTCTTCAACTTTGATTTCACCTTAATAGATTCATTATTATTATAAAGACAACAGCGCAAATACTCAAAGACTACAATAACTGGAATGGCTTTAAGTTCATTTCGTGCTCTCCATAATACAATAAATCTTATAACATATTAGCAGTTACTACAAAATAATCAGTACAGTGAGCAAAATATATTGTATGGACCCTCACTCTCACCACTCGACTAGCCGGAGCGACACCGGGGACTTTGGTGACAGGAGGAAATCGAACTGGATATCCAATTCCCCATCGAATTCCACTCGCCAATGTTGTAATATCTGAAAATTATTAATAATTATCACATAAATACAGATAATTATAAGGTATGAAAAACATAAATTGCAACCTTTAACTAAAGTCTTCAATTTATTGCGGAGACATTCACTTCTGATATAACAAATATTAATTTTGTAATATTGTATTTGACATATCAGTTATTTAATAAAAAAAGAATTGATGATATTGATTGAACGACATATTGTCCAAAATTCATATTGTGTGCGCCACTGCGCACACAATATGAATTGCCAACTTTAAAAAATGTTATCCCGCAATAGTGCGCAGTAAAATTGACAACATTAAAAAATAATGTAATGCAATAGTGTTCGTTGCAGAATTGCCAATATTAAAAAATAATATCCTTCAATACTGTGCGCGGCGCAATTGTCAACATTAAAAAATAAAGCCCGAAATAGTGTGAGCGGAATTGCACACATAGAAACATTTTGCCACGAGTGTACCAACGTAAAAACAAGTGAAACCTTGGCTAGAATGAGGTGCAGCTGCAGCTCGACGAACCTCTTCCCGGGGCACATGCGGCGCCCCCGTCCGAAAGGCGCGAGCAGGGCGTGCGCGTGGGGCTCCCGCACCCGCGCCGCCGTCCACCGCTCCGGGAGGTATTCACCCGCGCGGTAGAAGTTCTCCTCCCGCCGGCACGCCGCGCCCGTGTGCGCCAACACGAACGTCTGTTCACGAATGACTCTCTTGAAATTCCATTTAAATATACGATATCACTTAATCTAACTACATCCCCCCATCGCTCTTGGAATATTTCGGGTTTTTTTTCGGAACACTCTTTCTCACGTGAGTAATGGACGATCCCCAAGGAATAAATGTATAGCAATGAATACATAATTTAAATAAAAATATAGTAACCTTACCCCGGCCGGGAGTCTATATTCTCCAATCGTCATCGGAGCATCCAGAAGCCTGGCCAGGAACGGCGCCGTGGGGAGCAGTCTAAACGCCTCATTCACCGCCGCTCTCACAGAGGGCGCCGACGACAACTCCTCGATACGCAGCTCGCCACCAGATGGCAACTCCGATCGGATCTTCTGCTGCCAGTCCACACGACCACTCAGCAAATACAGCAAAAACACCAAACTATTCGCGAGCTGAAACAAACTTTTTCATATCATACCACTTAAATGTAATAAAAAAATCTAAACTCCGTTTTTAATAACAGAGTACGTATGTACGAGTAGGTATTTAACGACTCTGACATTTTAACTATATAAAAAAATATGATTTTACAACATTGTAACACATTCAGTTCACCTGCCCGACCCAGTTTTACTGAGCCATCAATTTCTAAATATACGACCACCTGTCACATTATAGTTAAACGTGTATAATTCAAAAACAAAATTCTGATTTAAATGGGTTGAAGTTTCGAAATAATTTCGACCAAAAAATACTACAAATCAAATAGATATAGAGATGATTACCGTGTCGATACCGGCGGTGATGAAGTCGATAACAGCGGCCTTCTTATCTCTCATGTCGAGTTCGGGCTTCGCGAGGATCTTTAGGAAGATATCCTGCAGGGGGTCGTCCAGCGCCGCCCCCCGCGACCGACTGCGGGCCTCCTCCATCAGCTCGGATACTATCCTAACGTACCAGACACCTTATCATCGTGACGATTTATCGTACTGTTGAAAATTGGATTGGAAACTTTTGAGGGACTTTCTCACTTCTTAAAGTGTTTAAGATTTAAGTACTCGCTTACATATATGTATTCGAATTTTGAGAAAATGTAAAAAAATACAAAAAAAAATTATGTGGATGAATTGGGAGTTAACAATGATTTGAAGTATATATCTAAATATACAATAAGAATAAGCCGAATAAAATTCACTTACATATGAATAGTCTCCTCGCTCCTTACAAATGTCTTATACAGCGCAGTTGGCGCAAATTTCCACAAGGGTGCTCCGTAGTAAGAGTCCCTTTGAGCCCTAAAATGGGCCTTCACAGCAGCAGCGAGGGCCGCCGCCCGCCCTGACATCCACCGCTCCAGGAAACCGAGTCTCGATCCCAACATGAGACCACAGACAGCTAAAAAAACGAATAAATTTGAGAAATTAAACAAAAATCTAGCATTCACAGTCTAATAGCAAAACTAAGAGATAAAATTTTCTAAAATTCTAAAATATTAGGCCAGTTTAACGTCTTTTATAACGAAATGCGTACAAAAGTCTATATTTATGTCAATATAAAAGGCTAGCCATAAAAAGTTATTCGACAGACATCAGACCAATTATGTTATCCAAATAAATATCCAATTAATCCATTACAATCGATTATGTATAACCATATTCATCAAGGACAGTGACACTGTAGCTCAGTTCGCATAACAACGATACGGTTTCCCAGAGGTAGCAGCTTCGTAATTTCCATATTATATTTCCTTATCATTAAATTTATTAATGTAATAACTAAACTTTATATATAAGCAAAATGTTATGTATTAAGGTAGGCAGGTTTTAAGAAACTATAATTTCTATTCGTTCTTTAACCTAAATCATATTTCTCGTTTACCCTGACACTAATCATAACGTGTGAATGGAATATCATGTTAAAGAAATTATCATTTCTATTATTTAATACATTATATAGAAATAAATATAAATTTAACATATATAAAAATATTTAATGCTATTCAGAAATTCTTATGATATCAATTTTAACCTTAGAAGAAGGAGAAATGTGAAAAAATTTGCGAAAAGAAATAAAAAAGAGTTGTAAAATAAAAAAATGAAAAGTTTATATTATACAAACTACATTATATTGTTTTGTAGTAACAACTATTGTTAATTCATAAAAAATGTCGTAAATACTTTCTGTCATAAAAAACCTTATACAAATGCTTAAATAAATCGACAAATACCATTACAATAAACGTTTAAGTTTATTAGACGCAGTTTTTTTTGTGGCAAAGCCGAAGAATTTTTTGTAACCAAATAAAACCTTAGATATCACAATACGATTGATTCAATATAACACAGATTATAAAATACTTTTTTTTATTGAAATACAATACCGAGATTTAAAAACAAACAGTCTAAGGTATTATATTTTATTGGATTTTAATCATTTCCTCTTTATAGTAATTACGTAAGTTATAATGGAAGTCCCATGTCCCTGTATTTTAGAACATTGATAATAATTCCAATGGAAGAATATTTATAATAATGTCTTATGTAAACAAAATAACATCGAGCTCATCCGCTTAATATATATATATATACGAGATTCATTTGAATATAATAAGAAGAATATAATAAGAAGAATAAAATACGCAAATCCTGTCAACTAAATAAGACTTAATACAAAAATCGTGACATACATAGTATTAAAAATGTGTATAAATAACAATATAATAAAACGCAAATAACTTGCACAATAACAACATAAAACCCAAGGCCCGCAGAGTGCAATCTGAAACGCGTCAATTCTGTCATCCAACGATAAAGCGCTCCAGTTATGTGATACATCATAATGTATTTCTAATGTGCAATCTCGAGTATGCAGTTTGAAATACTAGTGTTATTATCATGACCCAGATTATTATCACAATTGGACTATATTTCATTCAAAGGCGTAAACTTATCGACTTAATGTCAGTACCGCTTCTAAGGTCTGATGATGCAACCCAACCTACTCGAAAACGTTCGCAAAAAATATAATGCGTATCGTTTAGATTTTTATGATTTTATTGTGGTATTAAATTGTTGTTTATTATGCCTTTTAACGTTTTTTTTACAAATAAGGTTTTAAGCTTTTAAATCCATATACTGATAATTTAATCTATGTACGATAAAATACCTAATGTTTCAGTTGAGTTTAAATTATATTTATCTGTATTTTTAATTTTAATCACCCATGCATTTTTTGTATAAGCTGTACATAATGTAGATTAGAATACGAATAACTTTCATGTAAAATCGTGAACATATCTAAGATATGATGAGCAATATCACGACTTACATAAAAACACCCATTTTAAACGATCATTGAGTCAGCGTGCTTACTTTTTATGTCGGTTTGTGTACTTTTGGCGGGAAACAAAAAAGTATTATTAAAAAATGGCTGACCTTGGCCTTGATAGTTCACTTAATATAGCTATCGTTTAATAACACCTGTTTTTTGTTCGTTTTATTTTGTGAGTTTTTATTAAAGAAACATCAGATTACTATCATTTTTAGTTAGAATTATCGTTGAAATTAGATTGATACTGAGCTGTTTGAAATTAATATTTAAATTGGTGTGTGTAAAGAAGATAATGTTTATGTTGAATATTTTTTGTGTATTTGTTTCCGTGTTGTGTATTTGGAAAGGAGTACTCCAGCTGTGGTATGTAGTCTTTACTTGTTTACATATTCACCGAGGAGACTGTTTTTGATACTTGATTCCTTTTAAAGAGCATATACAACTATTTGTATTAATAAAACCATTACGAATATCATTTCAAAACATGATTTTATAGATGAAGAGAACAGAATTGTATAGATATTTAATTATAATTACTATTATTCGTGTCCTAAATATAAATAACTCACAAGAGGTTAATTTATGAAAGAAATACTTCTATACATCAATTTACGTCTAAATTAAATTGATAATAACTTGGCAACGGAGGTTATAGGTCAAAAAATATGCCAAATATAAGATTAAACGTAATAAATCTAAAGAAATATAACCAAAAGTTGATATTTATCAAGTTATACTATAATTAAGATAGTCTACTGTAAATATACTTATCAAGAATATTATTAGGATTTATATATTTTTTTAGAATGTTTATTTAACCTTATCGAATACGCACATCCGGCCGTAGTATCCATATATAAATCTATGTTGTCTGTATATTTGGTTTAAAAATTTCTCATATATAACCATCTTGTGATGCTTTGGCTCGAATTTCTTTATTTTTGTCTGTTTGTGTGTGTCTATAACTAAAGAGCTTGAGCGATCTTTATATAGACACTACTAAGAATGTGATGTCGCAAATGTTAGGAAATAAAAGGTTGGCAAATCCTATACTAGTGATAGAAAAAGATAAATACGTCGATAAAGTTGGAACTTATCAATGTCAAGCAAAGTGCGAGTGATGCCACGGTAAAAGTATATATATATATATATATTATAATTAATCACAGGCTAGGTTAGGTTTTATATCAAATTTTATTGTTTATTAAATAAAATAAACTAAACTGCAACGCGACTCGATCAATAAGTATGTATAAGTACTTTTTTTGGTTTATCCGTTCTGCGAACACGTGGTACTGAATGTGTTCAGACTGTATAATTCATTTTGGAGGACTAATGTCATAATAATGTCATCATCGTGACTAATATGCGAATGTTCGTTAGTTCGTTTGTTTGCAACACTTAAATTTTGGCTGATTGACAATTTATTATTATATTTTGAGTGTAAGTTGACATTTACGAAAAGTCATACAGGTACATGTTATTCCCAGAAAAGTGTTATTACCGTAAAATTAAAAATTGACTTAACGGGCATTCGACATAATATTTTATAGCACGGACAAACATAATTAATACTTTTTTACAGAGCCTATTATCATAAAGTTATTATTCATTCTATGATCTCTACATCTTCAGTATCTGTAATTTGGTATTTATCTACTTTACTAGGGCCGCCAACAGACCCTCAATTTCGACTTGCTGCGAAATCTCGGGTGCCGTTTGCAAATTGAGCGAAGCGAGCCCAGTGTTACGATTGCAAAATTTCATAAATTTTCGGTCAAGTAGTTTTCGAGCCAATTCGTGACAAAGAATGTGAAAAAGTCTCCAGTAAAACGCTCCGCTCGCTACAGTTGCTTCGCTCAATTATAACATACAGTCAATCAGTACGATAAGAATTACTTATCAGGATATTAATTAAAAAAATATATTTTACATAATAATCATCCCTTCGAAATTAAAATTTATTTAAATTCACATAACTACTATATTATTCATATATTAAAAGATATAATATTAATATATGATTTGTGATATAAAAAACTAAATCATTAATTGGTTGTTATTTTTATAATAAAAGTAATAAATTATGTAAAATGATACAATTTTCACTATTAATTATTAAAATTACAATTTATTGATTTATTATTAACAATAGTTTAGAACAGGAGGCCATGTAAGGTTGATTTCAATCTCGGATTGAAGATCGATTATTAATTTCAACAATATGTGAATTACAATTCTATACGTTTTCTCGGTCAAATTTTTAAACAATAATAGTTAAGAACGGAAGGGAGCCATCCAAGTTTGATTTCAATCTCGGATTGAAGATCGATTATCAATTTCGGCAGTCATGAATTACAATGCTATATGTATTGCAATGAATCATCAGTCAAGATTGATTTCAATCTATTGAAAATCTATTAATAATTTCGGCAGTACGTGAGTCGTTGAGCAATTGTCAAAAACGGAAGGATGCCATTCAAGGTTGACTGCAATCTCGGATTGAAGATTATTTATTAATAAAAGTGAATTAAAATGGTACGTACATTCCAATCCCACTCGATTTGTGAGCTGATCGAAGCCAAGCACAGTGCCATCAGGTCGCCTGCAGTTCCGCAGGAGGGTTATAAAATCATCACAGATATTGTTCAGTTCTGGGGTGAAACCCTGGATGGTGTGTGGACTCGTCAGCTCTGATGTGAGATGGCGACGGAGGTGGTGCCATTTCTCACCTTGTCTGTAATAACAATAAAAGTTGTATCAAAAGTTGTTTAGTTCAGTAATATATGAGTAATTTATATATATTTTTTTTATATTTTTTAACTATTTTGTTATATTCGTAATAAAGACAGCAAAAATAATTTAACTGACAATACCTTTTGCGTACAAACAAAGCGTTAGAACAGGAAGTACTTGTTAGATAAAAACAAGTTTTTGGATACAATTAAGTTACGTGACCAGAGAATTAAAGCTTTACTAAAATATAAGAATGACGTTTTCCTGTTTCGAATTTATCTAGTTTATATACTAGCTTATGTTAGTGGTTTTCCCCGCGCTTTATAAATTATAAATATTAAATAATATATAATATATAATAAAAAATTAAGCACGCGTCGATGAATTTTTCAAGGTATTTTCGTAAAAAAAAATTCTATCCCTCGGGAACAGTTCACTATTCCGGGATAATCCTTTCTGTACCAACACGAGTATTGATTGCTTTAGTAATTAAGAGATGAAACAAACTCACATTCCTATAATATATTGACTAATTTATCGTTTCATTACTAACAATTAATTGATTAAAGATTTTAATTGTTTTCCTGTTTATTGAGGATCCACAATGAATACTTATAAAACTGATTACGTTCATAACTCGTTGGTTAAGTTTATTAACACTAAACCTACCAAGTACCGGTCAAATTGACCGATCTTAAACTTTTGTAAAACTTACACATTCTTAAACGTTATAATATCGTTATCAAACTACATGACAATTCTTAGAATATGTATATAATATTTTCTTCACTCTTTACTTTTAGTTATTTCCATTATTAAATGCGTTATATAATAAAATAACTTTTAATTACCGGTCAATTTGACGGCGTGCGGTAGGAACAGGTATACAAAAATTATCGGTAGGTTTAGTGTTAACTTAACTCAACTAATAAATTATAACATGGAATAACATATATTAATTGAAGATTTTTTATCAAAACTTCTAATTAATATATATAATACCTGTTTGGATATAATTTATTTCTTACACGTCTTTAGAGAATATTACAGGCTTTCTATATTAAATATTGCATTTCTTATCAATGCAAGAACGAGTTTATTGATTCACATGATTTTACACACACAAAGTGTCTACACATGACATGTTAATATTATACTCCTGAATCAGACAGGTTATCTTTATTTATCTTTATTTATCTTTTCCTTTAAAAAATAAACTCCAGCGTTAGAGAAATAATATCAAACATACGAATATACATATACGGATCAAGCAAATAATTATCACACCTGGAATCGAACGCGCGACCTTTAGTTTAACATGGGCCATTAACTTAGGCCAGCAGGTTGTCCTCACATAAATCGCCAGTGATACAATTATTAGATCATTACACTCATGTATATCCTTCATTAAATCACGAATATTTTAATGTTTTCGTGCTGCTAACACGTTATTAATATGAAGTTAATAATCGATCTACAATCAAAGATCAAAAATCGTGATCTTGACTTGTATATTTGAGCTGAGCGTAAGCAAAGTTCTTAACCGTTTCCGAAACTTCTTTTGAAGTAACATCACATAAAAACTACTGAACCGATTTGAATGAAAATTAGCAGAGCTGTAGAGCTTGGGAATGGGCATGTTTAAAAAAAAAAATGAAAATATGTTATTCCGTTTAGAAATGATCGTCAAAAAACTGAGGGGGCTGAGCTCAACTCCCGCAACGCACGCCGAGGGATCCTAGCTATATTTAAACTGAGAAACTATGGTTTATATGAAAATCTTACTCATTAACAAGTCCGGTGGAGGCGTATCGGTCGGGTCTACTCCGTCTGTACACTTGGACGATCTCAGTGGGGGGTCTGTAGGGTCTCTTGGCCGGGGTGCGCAGCACAGCCTCTAGTGCTGATCTATCGGCGATCGACACCACTAGCGCGCCCCCCGGCATCGTCTCAGCAAACACCGGCCCGTATCGCCTGAACATATCTGCGTGCAAATATCTCATTGTGACGGCGAGGGTCTCTTTAACCCCCAATAACAGTTTGTTATATTAATCACCTTTAAATATGTTATTTATTAACATAATCGGTAATTATTATGATTGTTATATATTAGTAATAAAACATTTAATAAATGAAGATGGCGTAAAAATGTGTATTCGAATTTAATTGCATTCCAAAGAATACAATATACTATAATAGAGGAGGATAGAAGAATAAAATGGAATAATAAACATTGACAGGATAATAATTTATGAAAAGAAATTTAATGAATGAAAAATTAAAAAAAATAATTTTATTTCACAGAGATGAAAATCTTAGACAAATAAAGAATTTACTTAGAACTTATTTTGGAGATTAAGATTTCAAAATCTTATTCTTTATTTTTCTAACACAAAAGAAATTGGACAAAACAAATAATGATTAACCTACGAAATCTACGAAAATCTGAACTGAACAGATTATTATTAAGAACCTATAAAATCTACAAAAATATGGACTAAGCAGATCATTATTAAAAACCTACAAAATCTAAAAAAATCTGGACTAAACAGATAATTAAAAACTCCTTACCAAGTTATACATATGACTTAGAATAAAATTAATGAATGTTTTAAAAATACATTAAATCAGCAGACATCTGTTATATTTCATAAAATTTAAGTTTATTCGCAATTATTAATAAAGGAAAATGTAAAAAAATATATAATAATAAATTTAACGCATGCTGGAAAAAAAAACTTGATATTTTTAGATGCAAAAAAAATCGTAATCTCACCTTCATATGCTTCATGCAGCTTGTTCATCTTATATCGGCTCCAGAACAGCCACCTGGTTCCAAGGAATGGTAGCGCGGGGGGACCTGGTAATCTGGCTGGTCTCTTGCCATCCACCGATTTGGTGAGTAGCGCTGTGACCGCCATCACCAGTGCTACCAACGCGAGAATTAATGTTGGTACACCTGACCAGTCAACCAATGGCGGCGGTGCGCTCTGAAACAAAAATATACTTTTATTTTCTATAACAAATCAATATTTATTTATTACTCTTACATCTATGGATAATACTAATATATCGTGCCTAAAAATCTTTGTTACTTGTAATAGTATAGTATAAAAGTTATTAATTGTTCTTAAAGAGTAATAGAATAATATAATTAGTATTGAAAAATATCTGTAACACTATTTTGAGCTCAACAATATCAATGAAACAAACAAACATTTAAACAACCGTATTAATATTATGAAATAGATTAATACAAGCGACAGGTGAAATAAGTTTATGAATGAAGTACTCCTTTTTTTACTCAACGTATTAACGTTTCATTGGTTAATTCGCTATCGCGGTCATTGACCCCGATCTTTGGTGTCGACTTAGCGATCTTGACATTGGTTTGGTTTACGTAACTGTTTACGTAATATATCCGCTGCACTCGTTGTATATAATTATTGCGGTATATTTTTTTACTCAAAATGGCGTTTAGCGGTAAATGATGATGATAACGTGTATACGTATCATTTTCATTTATCATCTTGATACTTTAACGGGATTTGTGTTGTGTGTGAAATTTCATTCATTGACAACCTAAAAAACTGTATAACGAATAACAACAGTAAAACTTTGATAATTTTTATCATTTTTAATAATTGCTCGCTAAAATATATCTTCAACCGGAAGTCAATAATTATACTATATTAAAATGAAAGTTGTTGACATTTTTTTTTATTAATCTTCCTTCAACCGGAAGTCAATAACTATACTGTATTAAAAAAGCTTATTTTTGATATTCACATAATAACAATAACAACACGATAATTTAATAATAGTATGAATTATTTTTTATTTAACTCTCGTGATTGAAAAGGTCACGAGTTGTTTTGTTCAGCTACCATCTTGTAATTCATTAATTAATTAATATTTTATTATTACATAAGTATTTTGACTTATATATTTACAATATACATATTTTAGTTTGTTTGTTTGTGTAAACATTAGCTGTCTTTCCGTGTTCGCTAGCTCATATAAACTTTTTCGTTATGGTTATACTTATAAGATGGCAAATGTAAGAGTACTTCTTCATTCAGTTGTCATATTATATGTTATAAACTATCGTTGTAATTAATCAAATATTACTATTAGTCTATGAGTGGTATGCTGCAGAGATTACACTAGCATTTGCCAACAGCTTCTCCCACGTACAGGTAAAAATAAGTCTTGCTATGTGGGACGACCACTTAGAAGTTATTTATCTAACCATCGTAAATATTACTTATATACATATTTACACCTTAAAACCTATGTGAGCAGTTACAGCTTAAAATGTAACAAACCAACAAACAAATCATATTCATATGTATATACTAGCTGTTGCTCCTGGCTCTACCCCTCGATAAACGATTATTTTAATTCACCCACAACGCCACCTATCGGTTTCTGATTGTGATATTGATTGCTGTTATGTGAAAGTCCATATACTATGAATACTAGTTATTTTGGACAATATATATATATATATATATATATATTTTTTTTTTTTAAATAATTATCTTGATTACAACCAAATACTAAAATAATCTTTTATCCCTATTTCATTTCATTCAACCTTTATTTTCTGGATAAACAGACCTGTCTTTTCAGACCAACAACTATTTTAAATCGAATTAAGGAACAATTGACCGTGAAGTTATACAGACAGACGGACATACTTGCATACATAATATAGATTAATAATATATATAAAAAACATGAAACATAATTATTTATTATAATAGTTAAAAAAATCATAAAATAATTATACATAAAATAGAAAACATTCAAATTATAAATTTAATTAACATATTAAATAATTCAATAACAAAAAATATCGTTATTTAATAATGCTATAAATTTGAATTTAGAATACCATTGATATCAAAATGGCCGCCCGATTGTTGAAGTCCAATTTGCCGTCTAGAAATTCGATGTGGATTCAGGTTTTCAATTGATTTCTCGGATCCTCGTCTATATCACGACAGTTAAATTTTAATAATAATATAAATTTATCTATCGATATTTATATGTAATTAGTGTGTTCATTGATTGATTGATTGATCTTATTTTTAAACTAACATTTGCCACCGACATCGCCTGTCCAATAAACCATATAAATATATTCAGTTCAACTGAATTACAGTGAAATCGAAATATTTTTAAGTAAATATATTTTTAAAGTTGGAATTATCTTATATGTTAACTGTAGTCACATTTATTTTCATTAAAATCGGTCCAGTCCACGTGATGTGTATACAAGACAATGTATTTATTGGAAATCAGAATTATTTAACACAAAAATATTTAAAAAATATATATATTTAAAGAATTTGCTTCATTTCTATTTTATTATTTATAAAGACATTTAGATACAAAAAGTTTCTTTTTTAAAATACAATTTTTTTATAAAATTTTAGAAGATGTTTAACATAATCACAAATTCCAATTATATGTATATGTTTTTCATAGTTTCCGAGATATATCTAATAAGAATCTAAATAAAACAGACAGATAACATAAATTCCAAACGCTATAACGAGAGGCAATATGCAAAATAACTTTTTAGTAATAGTAATATAAGATAAAATAAAAAAAAAAACGTATAATATAATTACATCCTGTATAACAAGTTTTATTTATATAATGAAGGAAATCGATTAAATTTTTATGATTTTAATATTAAGTGAAGGATACAAGTACAAGGCACAAGGCAAGTGATAAGACAAGACAAGACAAACATACATACATACTTGTCCTTATAACGATGTAAATGTTAATAATAACTAGGATCCGCCAACCGTGCGCGGCGCGTGTTGAGCTGAGCCCCTCTCCTTTCTTCTTTTCTTGATAACTTTTGAATGGCTAAACATTTTTTCAATCTGTTTTCTCTATAACATCCGCGTTCGTCTCAAACATACATGAGAAAATTTTTAGCTAATTATCCCGTCGCATTCTGGAGACAACTAAACACAAAAAAAGGTCTCCCAAACGCTAAAGAGCTTCAGTTACGCTCAACTCAATAATAAAACGTGTAAAATAATATATATTTTTAAATTTTTTATATTTTGGTATGTGTAGTTCATATTGCACTGTACTTTTAGTCATAGCTTCCTTTCTGGCATCGATCGTAACACATTCAGACAGTCTGCGTCTAACTAAACTACAATTACTTCATGCAATTCTACTCTATTAAATTATCTCTAATATATAATATATACAATAAATTGCACACGTATTTGCATTATTAATTAAGTGCTATATACAAATATTACAAACACTCGACTTGTTCTACATTTATTAAGTGTATATAATATAATGAAGTACCACTTTTATATATAATAAATAACCTTCTTGGCAGTATTAATATCTATAGTTTTATTCTCATACAAAATAGGGTTACGAATACCGAAGGTCAGATAACAATCGAAACAAGAATTACCCTTGCAAGGTCAATATGAACCCTTCAATATACACAGGAAGCGACACGTATAAATATGACATGTGCCGAAAATGGTACACATGACTGGTCACGTAGGCCAAAAATAGAAAAAAACTTGACATGACATTGGCATTTTGTGTTCTCCCCTTTATTTGATTTAATATAGTTATACAAAACTATACTAAACTCCCTTTGCGTCCTTTTCATTTATTTTGGTATCATTTTAACAATATAATTAAATTTTCATTTGAAAAAAAAAAAAAAATTAAAAATTAAAAAATATATATAAAATTAAGTAATATTAATTATCTGTTTTCTTGGAATTTAAATCCGTATTTTATCAAAGTTCAATGATTTTAGGTAAATAGGTTTCTTCAACTTCAAACCCAATTAAATATAATAAATTATCGTAAACACGTGTAAGACTTGAACCTGCGCCTCATAAAACAACCATTTCATAATAAAAAAAAAATAGATAAACTGTACCTATATTATTGATGAATAAAATCAAAATGGCGTCATGACAGTTGGGTTGACAATTATTTCTAATAACTATAACACACTAGTGTTACAAGTTAGTCTAGTCAAGTGCCTAGTTTACGATCGAGGGTCCATTCGAGATTGAGGGTCGATTGATCGCATGGTGTCGATTATTACGACAATTACACATCATTGAACATAATCAAAACAGAGGCCCTCGAAAGACACGCACACGCACACACACACGCACACACACACGCACACGCACACGCATGCGCAATGATTTCATTAACGTCAAATCTTTTCAAACACTTATGTCAATGAACCCTATCCTAACCTAACCTTTAATTAAAATTATTTATCTTAAAGATATTACTATCACTATTTAGAAAGTCAATGACCGTGACAATATAAATTTCAATATTTATTTAAATACATCGATAAAATATAATCCTTTACAATATTTACATGTGTTATGAGAGTAAACACCGCACCCAATATTTGAAATAACTGTATTAAGAAATGTAAACGAAAGGGTGCGGACGGCTAGAGAAAAACTGCCTACATATTTACAGTCTTACCTAGAAACACTAAACCAAACATGTAATAAGTTCTAGATGTTTCTACAGATGTCTTCCCTCAAAACTTGCGTAAGGTGAGTCGGGTTATCGCCGCCCCGAATAGCTGTTCTTCAAATATCACTAATATTTTTATCTAAATAGCCTGAGCGGCACGTAGATGCCTAGGTCAAAAACCTCGTAAAATTGGGCGCTTCTTGTTTGTATTCTGTGTAGATAACGAATTATAATAAAACTCAGTCCAAAACTGGTTACCTACAACTAAGTCCAGCATTCCAGACCGACAGCCCAAAGTAAGGCATAAAAATAAACATAATGAATGGACCTTTTGGTAACAAGATTTTTCGAGAATACATATTTGGTGAGTTTAGTTAATTAGGCACCGAATATCTACGTACTCGTCTTTATTTTAACAAAACTTTTGGTTCTTGATAAATATATTTCAAACCGCCAAACTATATATCAAGTTTATAAGAGTAACTTGTTACATATTCCAAGAAAATTTTGGTAGATTATTGTTTTTTTTTATTCAGATTTTTGTTTTTTATTGAAAATATTAATCATATTTGTATATAATCTGTTAATAAGTAGGTATATTCAAATATAAAACATGGTGTTAGCAAAAAGGTTTTAAGTAAGTCACAAAGAAATTAGTTAAAAATGTTAAGAATTAAACGATAGCGACAACTCTGTATTATTGGTGCATAATTTATGCGTTTTAAAAGTTTAACCTTCCCAGAGACAATTGCGACTGAAGATAAAAACTAATTACAAAATCAATTATTTCTTACTTACTTTGTTTATAACCTTAAAACTAAATAATGTCAATCACTTGAAGGTATTTTAATGAGTTTAAGATTATCTAAAATACAATAGAATGTTATGATGAATATTTAAAAACATTTTCCATAGATAAAAAAATTAAAAACGTTTAGAAACTTTAAAATTATTGTCTATGATTTATAAACTACCAAGTCTAATAATTGTAATGAGTGGTTTTACAACTCTTCCGTATTTATCGAGGCCAGTTCATGCAGTTCATGTACATGATTGATTGCGGACGAGATGCACTTGTGATGCATTCGCCCGTTCAATTTGATGCATTAATGATTTTAATATACATTCACAGGCCATTTCCTTTTATATGTTCCTCTAATTTACTTAATTCAATATTAAAGATTAATAAATATAAAAGCAGACGTTGCGATACCATAAACAACCGTGACCCCCAATCACGTTCGTGTATAACATATGTTACATGTGTGTGTAAACATCAATCAGTCATAATTAAGCATAAAAAGAGTAAATCACAAAAAGCTCAATTTGGCGGACATTAAAATGACACATCAGCGCCGACATTAATAATAATGGACATCATAAGTGTTCTTTAACGCAGGCATGTCCCAAAATATTTTGACGGACATATCGAGGCTTTTTAATTCGGTGTACCCCTTAATTATTTGTGGTATGACAATGTATCTGCGGCGGCTATATACAGCATCCACGCAGACCGGCGCGGAGTGCAGACTGCAGACTGCAGACTGCGCTGTTCGTTTTGTTTCCCGAAGGCCGCCCAGTTCGATCGTCTCGCCACATCGGATATGTGTCACTATAACACTACACATAAGTCTGCTTCCCTTCGCATAACCTTCAGACGAGACGGGGACGCGGCATTCAAATAAATTTACGCTCTAAATAAACATTATGCCCGCTCGCTCCGTGGTAAAACATTGTTTTGATAATGATTGTTACAATTACGTTGTAAATATTCGGTTGCAATAGTCGGAGCACGCGCCTCGATATCGAATAGCGAAAATAATAAACCTTTGGTGTCCTTGGCGGAGGTTCAAGGCGAGACGTAGGTGCGTAGCCGACACAAAATTTCGTATCGGAAGGTTTACGATCCCCGACCGGTTTGTCAATCCATTATCATACTAATCGGGTAGTTTTCGCCATTTAACCAGTTACGAAGGCATCGATAAACGTCCGATAAAAACAAAATACAGGTGGGATGGTTTAATTTAATATTCCACTTAGGACCGCCCGAAATAACAGGCCGTGAATAACTGTTCATAAACTAACGATCAAATGACGTAAACTGACAATTCTGTAACATTACGCTTAAACCAAAAATATTATATTAAAAAAGTATTACGTAATAAACTCTCTTGTTTTGATCCTTCCAATTGACTTGTAACAAGTAAAGTTATAGTTTGACATATGTAAAGACAACGTGAAATATTTTATATGAAACCTAAATAATAATATGAAGATCGTTACTGTATATTTTATTTTAATTGTAACTCATACATAATATTTAAAAATGCACTTCTTTATCAACATCTAAACACCTTGAACTGCAAAATACGATTAATTCAAAGATATAATGTAAATATTTTTGTTATTCATTCATTCATTTATAATTTATATGAATTAAAATATAATTTCATAATTTAATTGTAATTAATTTATATTTAAATGTATAATAAATATTCTATATACTAACAGTTGGTTTTATTAATTGTTAATTGGATTATTGTTATTATCGATCTTTAATTCTGATCTGGATTTTAGTAAATTATTTTTTATATTTTGTCTGTTTATATAAGTTTTATCTTTTATATAAATATATATTTTATAAGTGATATTTATAATATTGTATAGACATAGTTCTAAGTTTGTTTGTCGGTTCGTTTAAGTTCTGCGGTAATAATATTTCCAAGCAATAAATTTGTCAATGAAAAAAACGTTAACTAACTTGCTATGAATAAATAATTTTGCTTCGTTTTCATTTCGAAGTATGAAAAAACTTTATAATATTAAACTAGAATATATATTAAAGAATATGACAAAATAATTTAACGTTTTTCATTCCCCGCCGTCATTAGTTCTGAAGTAATGTTCCAAACATGTAATGAATATAATTGTATAACACGGAAGGAGTCGCGTCAACAGCTAGTTATGTTTCACACACCTACCTAAATATATATATATATATATATATGTATGTGTGTGTGTATGTTTGTGGGTATACATAAGAAATGTTATATATTCTGTATATGTTTATATTCAAAGTCTATTATATTTTTTTATCAATATAAACTATATATTCATTTCGTTTTCATTGTTTTGTTATTATAATAATATATAAACTACGTTCAAATCTCCTAAGCTAAAGTCTGGAAGAGATGTTTAGGCGATAGACAGCTTTTGTACTTCCAATGTGTTATTTCAACTTTTGTTAATATATATTATATTTTTTTTTGTGGTATACAATGAAATATATAAATACATATAATAGACATTAAAAACCTCATCATGTCTTCTGTTGCGTAATACATAATAAAATTAACAAATATATATATACATATATATAAAATAAACAAATAAATTTATAAGATATATAATAATTTATAGGTATGAAATAATTTATCGACAAACGGTATTAAAATGGCGTCCCCGTTTAGTTCCTGTTCGCGGTACCGTTGTCTGGATTTTGCTGGTTAAAATAACTGTTATGGTAACTGTAATGTATATTACAAATAAACAATATACCAACCCTCCACAAATATAACATATGACATAAATATGACGTAAGTATGACATTTATTAACAAGTTATAATTACTTTGAAGTTATTAATAATTATAACTGAGTAACAATAGCGAGGGTAACATTTTCGCATCTGAAATCTAAGTGAATATATCATCCGCCGCCGGTGGGGTGCGACCCCTCCATCCAACCCTCCTTTATAAGGAATTCAATAATCATTTATATCTTATAGCTATATTCAGTCTGCAAATGAAGGTCAGAAAAAACAAAATGGAAGCTATTTTGAATAGACATCTTGATTTATAGAACGTCTTTGTTATATAAATAATTAAATATATTGAATCATTTTAAACGATCTTAAACTAAATACCAGTTTATTATTTAGTGATATTTTTTTTAGGTTTGGTTATTTTTGATGCATTTTACGTTTGATTAATTTTTTCATAAATTCTCAGAAGGTTAGACCCACCTGGTCCATTTTGATAACATTGTGGGGGGCCACTGTGACATTGCTGTGACATTGCTTAGAAGATTAATAAAACTATACATGCACCAAGGAGGTTATACAACTGTCAAGACAATTAAAAAATGTTTCTTCTTTATCGGATTTATTTTTTATGAGAAAATGTTTTTTTAATAACCTATTTTTATAATGAAAACTTCGGTGGGCATAAAGATTTTTCCTTAGTTGCCTAATGGGTTATAATTTACTTAATTTTTTACGACCCATCACAACATGAAAAGCATTTTAACTGTATAAGAACGATCATTAAGTAACTAAAGATTGTATAACGTTACATTGTTATACATTTTGTAAGAAAAGTTCGTAACAAAAGAGTTTTTATTTAACCTTTCATTTTTTAAACATACCAATTTTTTTTTTATTTTAAAGCCTAGGACTCTTGGTTTTTAGATAAAATATTATAGTGTTGTCAAAGTGACATATGTCATAATAACTTGTAACAGTCGATTAAGCACTATAAAATGCATATATTATAACATTTCTTACTGCTCCCTCGGATATAACACAAAAATAGAAAATCTAGTATCCTTTAATACTTGGAGCTGCAATTTTCTGACTTCCTTCCACGTTTTCAATTACCGTGCATCGAGCAAATAATCGGTTCTGATTCGATCGTGTTCTAAACTTTAAAGTTGCATATTATTTTCATCCTTAATGAAAATAGTTTTACAAATTGCTTACCTACATATATGTAATATAATACCTCTTTAGTAATGTAGCTAAGGAATAGCCGAGTCATGTTTTATTAAAACAATACGATAAAATGTAATCTTAGCATTTGATAGTGAGAATATTTGTGTGAATTAAAAAATGGGTTGACGTTTGTAATATTGTTGCTATAATTAACATTATATTGTTTAAGGAACCTGTGTACGAAATAACTGTATTGGCATCTGTATATAATATATATAAGCTAAGCTGTATTATAAGCTGTAGTAGTATTTAAGCTATAAAAATAAAAGCTAAGCTGTATAAAAATCCAGGTAAGTATGTATGGAGCAATTAAGTATCAAGACTTGGTTCAATATTGAAATACAAATATCTTATAAACAAAACAATACTTACGCATAATTTAAAAATAAATTGCGTCGTTGCTTTAGTCTAAGTGTCAAATTTCAATACAAGTAAACCCATGTTTACATTCACGTGACCGATATCTCAAAATGTATTTGAAATTTATTAACTATATAGGGCATAAAACTAACCTTGAATAAGAGTTAGCGACCGTTTGAATAAATTGTGACGAGTGAATAATTATTGAATATTCATTCGTTTCGGTTAACTGGACCCCTCTGTTTACTACCATGTCGTAAACATATTAAAAAATAATTATTAATTTCGTTAAAATTAGTACAGATTATAAAATATTTAATATCCACTTATAATAAATTAAAATATATATTCCATCAAGTTATAGTGAGTAAAAATAAAAATTAGATAAAAAGTATCTATATATTTTCTTCTAAAATATTTTTAAACGTATATGACAATATTTTTTTTTAATATTGCAATTAAGGTTTTTTTTCTAATACAGCTAAGGTCGTAAACAAAAATCGGATACTCGCAGGAAGTTATGAACTTTAACTCTGTATAACTAATCACTCGTCGAGGCGACGACGTGCCACTTGACGAAATTCGAAATCACCTACTTCGCTCCGTCCCCTGACCTTGACTCTTTCATTACCTTACTAATTTGAATAAACAGTGCAGCCCGTGACACTATTGGGTCCAGGCGCATCATAGAATGTGCTCTGTGACCTTTTCGTCGTCCGCTGGACGAAGGTTTAGTAATAACAACAACTTTATTGTTACGGTGCGTACATTAATAAATTATTATATTTATTGTTTTACATATTGTAGATCTGCTTTTTATCGATAAATGTAGAAAAGTATTTATTAAATTTCTAATTTAATTTATTGGATTGATTTAAATAGAAAGTTTAATGCAAAATTTAGTAGTAAGTAAATTTTTGGTTCGGTTTAGATACACGGTACGGAGAGATGTAGAGATGTTTTCACTTTTTTATATTTATTTTAGATGGATTTCAGGAATTAAGAGGATCAGATTAGTCATTGGCTTGAGTCAGCATCGGAAAGCAAATTGAAGGAGAGATCTGACAGCTGAACATCGGAAACGGATGACATTTTAGAGAAAGATATTAGTTTCATTTAAAGCCTAATCTAACAAAGTTGTATTTTTATTGTCAACTAGTCATTATCAACCTATTATTAATGAAACGACATGAAAACCAGAAATAATACATTTTTATAATAGCACCAAAGGTGCAGTGGAAATTGTCGATCAAATGTGTGCAAATATAAGCTCTAACCGGGAAACCAAGAGATGGCCGGTGTGTATCTTTTATAACATTCTCAATATATGTTCTGTTCATTCTTACGCTATACATGTCTGTAACAACATGAGAAATAAGAAAAAGCCAATGACTTGGCACGATTTTGTAATTAAGTTAGGAGATCAGCTAATGGAACCTTGGCTTCGGCAACGATAACAAACCGTGAGTTTGAGGCGTAATATAAGGGTCATGATTGAGGATATTCTTAGAAAATCTTCAACAATAGAAGCTCCTGTTCCTTCTACGTCAAACGCGCGTAAAATTTGCTACCTATGACCATCAAAGGCCCGGAGAATGACCAAGCACCGTTGCACCAGATGTAGAAAAGCTGTTTGTGGTCCACATAATGTTGATATGTGTGGTCACTGTGTAAATTGATATTATAACATTAATTAGTACTTAATTTGTTCATTATAATCCTTACTTTTGTGCGATGAAACAAGTTCCTATCTTAATTAAATATTTTTTATTATATTTCATTGTTTTATTCCGTAGTCCGTTGGACGAAGGTGTAGTAATAATGTAACAATGAAAACAGTTTAGTTATCTAGGGTTAAAGAAAATCTATCGACCGTAACCCGCTTTACGGATGAATAGTGGAGTTTTCTTAATTCCAATTATTCAGTGCATAAAATTTATGTCGGTAGACCATAATAACATCAAGTTGCTTTTGACTTTCTCTTTGTAACATTGTTGTGAGTGTAAGCACTTAATCATGTACGTTGTAAATTAAAGTTTTAATTTTAATATTAATTCATATATAAAAAGTAAATTTAAAGCCGCCACATAACCACGGTGGTGGTTATATGAATCCCAAAACACGCGATAATGGTGTAACGTCTAATCAACGGATAATACACAAGAAAAATGCGTGCATAATGTATAGCTTCCACTTACGTAAAAAGCTTAATGTTTTATGCTTTATGTACATGCATCTAATAATGTGCTGCAATATTTAATCTTAATTTTTTTTGCACGTTTTGCTTTTTTAAACAGATACATTGTACATGAAAATAAAAAAAGGTTTTATATTTCAAAGAAAATAGAATTACATTTTTCGATATTCACCTTTAATAAATTTAGACATAAAAAAAATATCTGTCACATCCGTTTCGATGATAAACTTGTAAAACTTACCCAAAAGCTTTCCACATAATGGGAAAATAGGAAAACTCCAGGAAGAGACATGATTGTCCATTTAAATTCACAACGATACTGACAGACGGATCACAGCGTACTTATTATTTATACACCTATTGTTTACTAACATCACAGTACATAGAAATAACTTGCTACGATATTATAAGTAAACATACGACGCTCTAAGTTCGAGAGCTAGCAAGTTACGACTGGCGAGCCGGGCGCCCGCTCCGCCCCTATATACTTACCTTACTACTTCTTGCTGAACGCTTGCTGAACGAATTTCACGCTCTAAATCCGTGATCCAATAACTGGATCTTCATCCAGGAGTTATTGAAATCGTACTTTCTTTGCAATACTATTATCCTATAAAAATATGTCAAAATCAAAACAGGGCTGCCAACACGATGATTAATTCGCAAGTAATATAAATATTACATAATATTAATATATTTTATTGTAATTATAATTAATTATATATATAAAAAAACTTGGTAGCTGATACTTAAATGTAATGTCATTAAACTTAGCCAAGTTATCGATACGAGTGTCAAGAAAAAATATTTATATCTCTGCAATAAAAAAATATATATATATTTAACGATTTGATTAAATAGTTTATATTATGACATAATGTTTATTAGTTTCGTGTTACTTCTAATAGTTATTTTTTTCTTTTATCTTTTTAATTTATTTTTTTTTCTTTTATCTTCATAATACATGTCACGTTTTACGATCATTAACATATGATTTGTTACAAAATGGCCGACATAAAATAATATTGATTTTGTAAACATATTTTTCTGTTTTAATAATATCTATAATAATTTGTAGATAAATCTATGTAATACAATAAATATGGTAGTAAATTAATAAACAGTATTTATTAAAAAAATGTTTAATATTATTTAAATATTGTTTAACAAATACATGCACTCTACCCAGGGCCGGATTTTGAAGTCTAGGGGGCCTGGGGCAAGGAAGGAGGAGGAAGGAAGGAAATTTAAATAAATAATAATTAGATTAATAATTCGTCTCCGGCTACCCCGCAAAGGATATGGCGTGAAGTTAAATAAATAAATATTAGAGTATATAAAATCAAAAACTTATTGTCAGCAAATTAATTTATTACATCAAAGAATATATTGTGTTAAAGTCAAATACAATTTAAAAAAAAATGAAAAACGTAAAACGTGAAAGTCCGTAAAAATTTGGATATTTTTTTATCTTGTGGGGGCTTTCCTATGGAGGCCCCGGGCAGTGGCCCCGCCTTCCCTATCCTAAATTCAACCTGACTCTATCTTAGCGTTTTATCAAGGTAATAAGTATTCAAAAGTATTTTCAATTTTATTTAATTTATTCTTATTTTATTTTAACACTATTAATTAATATTTAAAAATATTTTTTATTGTATTTAATACACACTCAGACCAAAAGTTTTTATTAAAATTTTCATACATTCACTTATAAATTATATGCATGGTTCCAAAGGGAAAAGATACTGCGAAGTACCGACAAGAAACTCCATGAAGTATATTTTAATTTATTATTTTACTATTTGTTATACTATCGACAACATATATATTTAATAAAATATAATAATCAAATATATTAAAAATATTCCGTAACACCAGATTTTGTCGTGAACAATTTAGTCTGAGTAAATAATCTACAATATACATATCAGCAGAATCAATAATGATTTTAAAATAAGAATATTAAAAAAGTAGATATTAAATTGACGATTTGGTAATTGATGATCGCGTCGGAGTATTCAATAAATGCGTATCTATAAAATCTTTTAATTGACGTATTAAATTTAAATTTGTTTCCTCGCGTGTGGTCTCAAGAAATGGCGCGAAATGGTAATTATTATGACGCGGCAATGCAGCAAAAAATAGGGTCAATTCACAATGAATTTCGATACATTATGATATATAATGTAGGTAGACAAATGCGCATGTGTGTGTGTGTGTGTGTGTGTGTGTGTGTGTGTGTGTGTGTGTGTGTGTGTGTGTGTGTATGTAGTTAGCGGTATAAAATTTCGGGTTATCTAAAGCGATACAGGAAAATGAATGTCCATAGAGGAATACTAATTTTGATGATATTTATTTAAATCGCGTTTATATATATATAATTTTGACAAATATTCTAAATCTTTTCCTTCATACAGGCCATGTCCTGACAATTACAATTAAAATATTTTCATTTCTTATTTATTTATATAATTATGTGAGGGCTACATGAACTAAAGGTACATATATATATATATATATATATATAAAATATGGAAATTACTTTAAAACCCATGAGAATAAAAAAAGATAGAAAAGGAGAATGAAAAGGTAGGAAAAAAGATAGAAAAGGAGAATGAAAAGTATCTGGCCTCAGCACTCTCATCTTCTAATACTTCATATATCTCTCTCTCACTTTAAGAAAGGCAACTATAGCTTCATCTATCTTCATCCATCTGAGAGGGAGTTACTACCCGATTGAGTCAACCTGAATAAGAGCTACAATAAAATAAAATCGCAGCTGTACCTTAGATTATAAAATCTATATCTATCTCTATCTTTTGTCCTTGTTTTATTTTCTTCTACATCTATAAAGTGAGATAATAAAAAATGTACATCTACAAATAACTCGTATTTTATTCTTAGTGTTACTAATAAGTCCATTTAAATATACTATATATATATATATATATATATATATATATATATATATATATATATATATATATATATATATATATATATATATTTATATATATATATATATATATATATCCTCATAAAAAATTCATTCATTATTTAGTTTGTATCTTTTAAGTTGACGTTTTTATAATTAGCTAGATTTATATTGCTTCATATGTTAATATTAATGTCTCATACAAATAAACCAAAAAATTGAACTAATTTTACATCTATTATAATATATATCTAATAGGTATGACATTTTGATATTAACACTAAACCTACCGACAATTCTTGTATACCTGTTCCTACCGCACACGGTCAAATTGACCGGAAATTAAAAGTTATTTTATTATATAACGCAGGTAATAATGGAAATAACTAAAAGTAAAGAGTGTAGAAAATATTATATGCATATTCTAAGAATTGTCATGTAGTTTGATAACGATATTATAACGTTTAAAAATGTGTAAGTTTTACAAAAGTTAAAGAACGGTCAATTTGACCGGTACTCGCAGGTTTAGTGTTGAATTTACCGCCAAAGAGTCAATTAAATATCAGGTAAAAATTTTATGACCCAAAAGCGACTGTTATGTCTATCTTGTACTAATTAATTTATCTTTTTGAATGTATTTAGATAAAATTTGTTTTGGTTCATACATCAAAGCGGACATGTTGAAATCGAAAATAAATTTTATATTCCTGTTAAGAAACTGAAAAATGGGAAAACCTGATTAAAAAGATGTTATCTTGTGACCTTTTCTTTTTATCTTTTACAGTTTGGGCACTACTTTATTATAAATCTACTATACATCATTGGTTTCATAATGGAGACTGATTAAAATCGTTAGGTTAGGTTAGGTTAGGTTAAAAAGTAGTTTGGGGTTTCAGCTTGGGGTCCTCGCTAATAAAAGGGAAATAGATAAGGTCAAAGACCTTCATTGAAATTTTCGCAAGGACTTAACATAAAAATATTCATTATATATTCCATAATCATAATTATTGCACCCTAAATACAGTACAGGAGTAAGACAAACATATTACAGTGTTTGTGTAATAATTATATTGATTTTTTTGCATATTTAAATTATATTATCATTGAGCGAAGCGAGCGGAGCGTTCTACTGGAGACTGTTTTACATTTATCACGAATAGACTCGAAAACTACTTGACAGAAAATTATGAAATTTTGCAATCAAAAAGACACAAATTAGGTGATGGTTTAAAAAAAATGATAAATGTCATGTCGTTGAGGAATAATCGTCAAAATTAATAATTCGTCAAAACTGATATCCCACTGAAGTCAATGGGAAACGATAAGTCATTACACTGGGCTCGCTTCGCTCCATATGCAAACGGCACCCGAGATTTCACGAGCGCAGCGAGTCGAAATTGAGGGTTTGTTGGCGCCCCTAGTTAAAATTGTGATGTCCCGAATGCCGAAAAAAAGACTAAAGCGAATATGAAAAAAACAAAGTTAATGAAGAAGGTAATGTAAAGTAGGTTTTACTGAATTTACTCTTGGCACTGAACGCGATTAAGAGGAAAAAACAAATATTTAATACACATACCCTTTCTTATCTTTTGCAACAAAATAACAAATAACAAATAATCGAAATAAAATTTGATTATGGAATGTTGTTTATATATTTTTATTATCCCAAATATTTACAAATAAATTAATAACAAAGGTAAACCTATTAACTTAAATCATTTTACAATATATATTATCCGCCACTTATATAGGAAAATTAGTACATTCCATTTTATATTAAAGAAATCATGAAAGAGCAATATTTGTTTATTTATTTTCCCTTTTTTTATTTTTACAGAAGGCGAACTTAATGCATAGTGGCATTCTCTTCCAGTAAACCTATGCGTGTGTGTGCGTGTGTGTGTGTGTGTGTGTGTGTGTGTGAAAAGTTGTGGTAGATATATATAAAAAAACAATTAACACTCATATCTACTGTAAGTGCTATATACATAATATAACTATTATTACACAATATAAAGGATTTTTATTTTTTTGTTAAAATGAGGGAAATTTGAGCTACAACTTAGAAAAACTATATATTTACCCAGAGTATAAACAACCACAAAATGAAACTTCTTAAAACAAAGATTTTAAAGCGTAGCTGTAATATTTTCAGTACCAAACAATAAAAATACCCTCCTATTATATGTTACCACCCTCTTACATAAGCGCATTTGTTGGTTTCAATCTTTTTGATCCAACCTTTGTAATAATTTTCTTTGATAATTTCCTTCATCCCCCTATATAATTTAAACATGTCGGAAAAACAAACCTAATAGTTTTAAGTAATGCACAAACAAAAATTCATTTAACTTTCAAAAACTTTTTTGATATATATGTCTGTAAATAGGCTCGATCACTTTTTTCAATACATTGAAGGACGCCTTAAATAAAATATTAATCAATGCCTCAATTCTGAAAGTATGTTTTCATTTACAATTAAATTTTCAATTATCGCACATCCGTGCTTGTGTACTTGTGGTTTTCAATTTAATAGTTGGTTATTAACTATTAATTATTTTATAAGATGTCAAATCAAATTTTAGACCCTGCGTCAACTGTCAACTGTCACTTGTGTTGCCAAGTTAATACATTTGCAACTAAAATTGGTAGTTGCTACCATTCTTTTAGATGGATATTTGGGAAATGTTTCGTTTAGTGGTTAATAATTATCCAGTGATCCAAAATAAATTTCAATAAGTAAAACCACTAAACACATAGTTGCAAAATTTATTGTTTTTCTTAATACTGAGAATATCTAAAGTATCTGAGGATTATATTCAAATAAACTAAATATTTAATTGGTGATGAAATTTGTTATTATTAGGAAAAGGTAATTTTCTGTTACTTATGACAGAAGTCGAATCGGGTGGGTAAAGTATAAATGTTGGCGACACTGGCCGGCACTTCAACATTTGAATTTTTGATAGTACTACCCTAAATATACTTTGTACTTTGTAGTATCTGACAGACAGTTGTATTATCATATACCTACTGTGAATAGGATTAGTGGTAAAATATAAAAGCTCCCTGCTTTATTGATTGTTGAAAACAGATATACATATAATAAAAATGGTCTTCAAAACGGTATCCCATGTCCTATTCGACTTAGACGGCCTTCTTATAGGTAAGTACCACTAAATGTTACAAATCTTGTTCAATACTTATACAATGTTGGTAAATTATATATTTTAAGATTCGGAGAAAATGTATACAAAAGCATTCGAAACCGTATGTGCAAAGTATGGGAAGATATTTACTTGGGAACTCAATTCATCTATACTGGGGACTCAAGGTCATGAATGTGCTGACAAAATCATTGAAGTGTTAGAATTACCTGTTACCAGGGAACAGTTTATGGATGGATGTCGTGAAGTGCTTACAGAATTATTTCCCAAAGTCCAGTTGATGCCGGGTAAATATATAACAAATAAACGCAATGCAATGTACTTACATTTTAATTTAATATATTTTAACTGAACTTAGCATAAGTTCAGTTAAAATGTTTGTAATGTTATATGAAAACCTTATTATATATTTAAATTTTAATTATGGCTATGGCAAAACTCAATCAAGTCAAATTACTATATTACTAAGAACTATACTATATATAAGAGCTATTTAACTAGATTAACATACAAATATCTTTAGGAGCAGAGAAATTGGTATCACATTTGCATAAAAAGGGAATACCCATAGCGTTAGCTACAAGTTCCAGTCAAGAAAGTGTGAATATTAAGATGCAAAAACATAAACAATTCCTAAGTTATTTTCATCATCTCACTATGGGTTCTTCAGACCCTGAAGTTACAAAGGGTAAACCCGACCCTGCTATATTTTTAGTATGTGCTTCACGCTTCACTGAAAATCCTAATCCAGAGACGGTAAGACCTAATTGAAAATATGTCAATTTCTTCTGTTTGAAAAATAGGTATTCCTTACTAACTTAAAATCAAAACAGTTATGTCCCTATATATTTAATTGAACTAATATTCTATCTCAGAAAGTATTCAAATTAGTACATTCCTTATTATTTTTCTGTTAATTCTTAACCAATGCTTCTAAAATTTTTGTAAAAAATACAATCATATAATATTGTTTTCCCAGTGTTTGGTTTTTGAAGATGCTGTAAATGGTGTTAAAGCAGCCTGTGCAGCAAAAATGCAAGTTGTTGCAATCCCCGACCCAAGAGTTGACAAACAAGAGCTCCATATTGCTACATTAGTACTTAATTCTTTGGAGGAATTTCAACCAGAGCTTTTTGGTTTACCAGCATATGATTAACATATATATACATTGTTCAAAAACTATTGAGTTTACATAAAAAAAGTATGTAAAATCCTTCACTTGATAAAATCTTTGAGTACTTAAGGTTAAAGAAGTTTTTTTTTAAGATTTTCTTTTCATTAAACTTACATGTGTACTTAATAATTGTTTTGTGTTAAATAAAAATGTTTTGTTTCTGAAATGTATATTGTAACAAATAATTCATAACTAAGCAAAGTTTATTATTCAGATTTTTTTATTAAACTCAAATTAGTTATAAAATATATCAAGTATCTTAACATACATACTGGTAAATAAAAATGCATAAAATATTTTGTTACTTTTTAAGTTTGTTTTACATGTGTTGTTTGTTAATAACTGTATTTGTCGGTTTATATAAATATAGAATCAACAATGGAAGATTCCCCATTGCTAGTCAAATGTTTGTATGTCAATAATAGAATATTGTGTATTACTGTGTTTATTTATTTAGCTATTTCCACATTATGTTGACAATGAAGACATTTATTACAAAGTTGACTAAAACTATAAAATTATAATAAAGTTAACTAAAAATATAAATTTAATAAAGTTAACTAAAAATATAAATTTATTACAAAGTTAATAAAAACTGTATTCCTAATACCAAAAATAAATTTAACCTTAAAACTCATAGGAATATTGAAATGAAAAAGGAATGTGTCCTATTCATGTTTGTCTTTTTAGAGCATTTGTATATCACTAATTATTAAAAGCTTTTTTTTTAAATTGGGCGTGAATTTTAATAAATTTGTTATATAATAAATAACTATTTGAAACGCAACGTTCAACGATTACGTAATAATTAATATGAAAAGTTTATGTTACAAGACATACTGGCAACAAACAATGTTATGGTACTTAATCAGAGATACAATGAACATTGTCTATGCCAACTACATTTGAAACTTAAAAGTTAAAACGTCACATTGCAAAAGTAAAACTTCGTAAAACACAAACAAACATTAGAATATCATTTTCATAATGTTACGAGTGAATAAAATATATCAAATGACGCATTTTGTATAATGTTAACCGAATGAATTTTATAGACATAGTATAAACTCAACTTTTAGACATAAATATTATTATTTTCTAAGACGTGCTAACTAGTTTTTATCAAAACATGGAAGGACCAGGCATGAGTCTCTTTCAAGGTGCTGCGAGCATTCATATCAACAATAGTGCACAAGATAGACTTGAAGAACAGGAGGAACTAGAAGATCAAAAACGTCTAAATGAAGAGGTAACAAAATATTGTAATGTTTTGTTTGTTGATTGTTTGTTTACTGATGCTATTTGTTGTTACAGTTAAAACATAATTTAGCGAACGCGTTTGACGATCTTCAAGACGATGATGAGAACAGTTCTGTTAATAGTAGTGGAAATTATACTTTAGATGCAACTCGGGCTAACGGCGGTAAGTTTTGTAAAAAAAAACAACTTAAAACACTATAAATACGATTTTTCATTTAAAATTAAAGGAAAACATTTTCTAAATAATACTGTTGTCACCACAGTTCAACACCCAATAAGGAATGTTCCACCAACATATGTGGAGTCTCTCAATCATTTAAAAGAATCTCAACATAACTTAGAATCACCAAAGCCCTACTGTGATACTCCAAAGTCTCATATACCACATTTACGGAGTCATGAGGAAGGTATCAAACTTCCGTACAGTCCGTATGGCGCTGGGGATGGTCAAAACCATTATTATCATCAAGATTTTAGAGGTATGTTTCATTCAAATTTACTGAGTAGTAGTAGTAGTAGCAGTAGAATAGTAAATATAATATGTATAATATTGGTTTTGTTTCATGCATTAAAAATAGTAGTAATATAAAACAATATTAATTTTAAAAATGAAGATTCAAATATTTTACAATAATACAAATCACAGAATATAATTGTATTTTTTTAATTTGTGAAATAATTTTATTAGGTTTTAAAAATCAATGTTAATTAAAACTTATTTATTTTAAATTTAAAATATTAGTAAAATCATAATATATAAAACTAATAGTGGCGTTAATATGTAATATAATGAAAATGTTTCAGGACATCACAATGGTCTTACAAATTTTGAATCCAGACAGGATTATATGGATCATGAACAACTTAAAATAATGTATGAGGTAAGTTCTAACAGTATAAATTAAATAATATAATAAACTGAAAATACTTGGTCTACATTTCTTTGTTTTATCCCAACGGTTCCTAGTTGACTGGCTCGACATCAAGTTAGTAAGGCTAGACTTTTACTGAAATTTACATTGTTAATATCAATTGCAGTTATATTATTAAAGCTATATAAATAATAAAAATAAATAATTTATAAAATTAAATGATTTTTATTCCAGAGTCGGATTATTGAGAGCCAACATTTTGCTGCTCAGATAGAGAAACTTGAAAGCGAGATTGAGAGTTTACGGGCAAGACTATTAGCAGCCATGCAAGACAAAGACAAGGCGGAGTTATCATTACAAGAGAGCCGTCACTTACTAAGTACATAATTTTTTTTTAATTTTAATTTATTATTTTCTTTATATATCAATATTTTGTGATATACTAACAAAAACGAAAAAATCGAAACATTAAAATCTGAATCTTATGGTTCAAATTTTAACTAATAGTACATCAATGTTTTAATAACACAAAGAAATATTTTTTATCAAAACAACTTCCAAAATACTCAAAAAAATTTAAAATAATCAAATTCTTTACGAAAGTCAGTTTTATACAAGACATTTTTTCATAAAAACTGCCACCAACCTGGAAAATTATTTTGCTGCTGACTTTAGAAGTGTGGACGACATAAACTCAACGGGCCTTGTCTAATTTTTTTTTTAAAGCCAGACTTAGGCATTCTCAAAGACCTGTCCTTCCTTATTAATAAATTCAAAAACGAAAATAATTTATAGCATCAAGCAAACACAAATCAATAGAGCTAGAGCAACAAATGGCGACGTATACAGAGAAAATAGCCGAGAGCGAAAAAGTTAAGGAGCAGTTGAAACTGGAGTTAAGAGCCGCCAACATGGCGCTGCAAGAATCACAGACAAGGTTACATACTATGAAGGTAAGGTCATATATATATATATTATTATATATATATATATATACTGTGTGTAACTTTTCTATGGTACATTGGAAATGTATTGAAAATAAAATATATATAAAGGAGAAAATATTTATTGATTTACATTTATAAATAATATTGTTTCAGGTTGCACATTCACATGATACAGATGAATTATTTAGAGAACAGCAGGACAGGTAAATATATAATATATATATATATAATATATATATATATATATATATATATATATATACACATATATATATATATATATGTGTATAAATAAAATAAAAATGTAGCTATTTAAACACTAAATATATGTTTAATTTCAGACATCGAGAAGAAATGGACAGGCTCCAAAACGATTTAATGAAAGCGAAAAACAGACTTGACGAGAAGGTAAAAGAAAAGAAATAACTATTAATTAAATAAATATAAATTAACATTAAAAAAATGTATTTTTACAGGAGAAGGAAATAAAACTCCTCGAAAAGCGCTGCATGGAGCGGGACAGAGAGAAAGAGGAGATACTAATAGATAGAGGAGCCACTATCAACAGATTGGCGAGCGAGTTGGAGGAGGCTCAGAGGCGGAATTTGAATGGGGAAGCGACTCGCTTGAAGGAGAAGTTGTTACAAGTTACGGCGGAGAGAAAGACTGCTTGGGCACAGGTTAAGGAACTGGGGGTGAGATACTTATTTGTATACTTAATTTATTATGGTAGATATATAATATATATACTAGCAGGTTTCCCGTGCTTCGCGACGGACGGAGAAAGTGATCATTTTGTTTGAATTTCCACACCACCTAGGGAGGTATCAAACAGGCGCGTTATATTTTTTTGCAGTTTTTTAGCTGTAACTTTGGAACGGTTTGGACCTTTGCAAATTCCTTTATTGCACCTATTCAATATGTCAGAGTCTTGTGTCCAAATTTCAGCTTTCTAGGTATTACTGTTTGGGCTGTAGAGCAATGAATGACTCAGTGAGTGTCTTTGTGTTTTATATAAATCAAGATATTATGAAATAATTTTAATATAAACTCTATTTTTTTTTAATTTTTTTTTATGGAATAGGAGGGCAAACGAGCTGGCGGGTCACAGATGATTTGTGATCACCGCCGCCCATGAACTCTTGCAACATCCGAGGATTTGCAGAAGCGTTGCCGGCCTTGAAGGTGGGAGTAAACGCCTTTTTTGAAGGTACCCATGTCGTACCGATCTGGAAATACCGCCGAAGGGAGTTCGTTCCACATTCGAGTGGTACGAGGAAAAAATGTACTTGAGAACCGCACAGTGGTGGATCGCCACGCATCCAGGTGGTAGGGATGGTATTGGAGGCGATGGCGCGCTGTGCGGTGATGGAATTCGGCGGTAGGCATCAGATCGAATAGCTCTTCGGAACACTCCCCGTGGTAAATGCGGTAGAAGACGCACAGAGATGCAACGTCTCTACGCAATGCCAAAGAGTCCAGCCGTTCACAGAGCACCGGGTCCCCGACAATCCGAACGGCTCTCCGTTGTACGCGGTCAAATGGTAGAAGCTGATATTGGGGTGATCCGGACCAGAGATGAGAACAGTACTCCATGTGTGGCCGGACTTGCGCTTTGTAGAGCGCAAGTCTTTGGCCAGGATTGAAGTACTGCCTTGCTCTATTGATCACGCCCAATTTCATCGAGGCCAACTTGGCCTTGCTCTCCAGATGACCACGAAACCGACAGTCACTCGAAATGTCGAGACCCAGTATTCTGATACTTGGCGAGGCAATAAGGGGAGTGCTCTCGAATAGCGGTGATACGACAAATGGGGTTTTTTTAGTGGTAAACGCGCAAACCTGTGTCTTCTGGGGATTGAACTGAACGTGGTTCAGTTCCCCCCCCTCAGAAACTATCCCTAAGGAAGTCTCTATAGAAGACACAAGTTTCTTTCGGCACTCGTCGACGTTTTCCCGAGAGAGACCTGCACGGCCGGAATATACCGCATCCCCAGTACTGTCATCCGCATAACAATGTATGTTGGAGATATCCAACATATCATTGATGTGCAGGAGGAACAGAGTTGGGGATAGCACGCAGCCTTGGGATACACCAGCGTTCACGGGCTTGGGGTCCGAGCAAAAACCGTCGAGAACGACCTGTATGCTCCGCCCAGTGAGGAAGCTGGTGATCCACTTGCATAAACTCTCGGGAAGCCCATAGGAAGGTAGCTTCGAAAGAAGCCCCTTGTGCCATACACGATCGAAGGCTTTCGCCATATCCAGACTAACTGCCAGACCCTCTCCCTTGCTTTCAATAACAGCTGCCAAACGGTGCGTAAGATATAAAAGAAGATCACCAGCCGATCGACCATGGCGAAAGCCATATTGCCGGTCATTGACCAACTGGTGATCCTCGAGGTAGGTTAGGAGCTGCTTATTGATGATACTCTCCATTACTTTGGAGAGTAGGGAGGTAATGGCGATAGGTCTGTAGTTAGCTGGGTCCGAGCTATTACCTTTTTTAGGGATCGGATGGACAAGGGCACGCTTCCATGAGACCGGGACTACGCCTTTAAGGTAGGAGTACCGAAATAGACGCGTTAGCACTGGTGTCAATTCAGGGGCACATGTTCGTAGCACAACTGAAGAGATACCATCTGGCCCACTCGACTTATGAACTTCCAAGGAAAGGAGGGCTTTTCGGATGAGTTTTTGCCGAAAAACTATTTCCGGCATTAAGCTCGGGCACCGCGGGATGATAGGCGGTGTCTTCCCCTGGTCGTCCAAAGTCGAGTTTGAGGCAAAAAGAGTGCCCAAGAGATCGGCTTTCTCTTTTGCCGTGTAGGCCAGAGAGTCGTTCCCAGTGTGCAATGGCGGTAGGGATGGCTGACAAAAGTTTCCCAGCGTGGCTTTAGACAGCGCCCAGAACTTGCGCGTGCCAGGCGGGTACTTTGCCAGCTGATCCCCAATTTTGACGACATGCTTGAACTTTGCTCTAGCAATTTTCCGTTTGAAGAATCTGGAGGCACGATTATATTTCCTCTTCAGAACTCTAGAGTTCGGATCCTTAGTGACTAACGCATTAGCCCAAGCTTGATAAGCCTGCCGTTTGCCAGCTGCTGCAGCCCTGACAGACGCATCAAACCAAGGCCGCGATCTGCCACCAAGTGGTACCACAGAGCTTGGTACAAATAGTTCCATGCCCTGAAGTACCACATCAGCTACAGCCGCAGCGCAGTCACTAGGATCATTGGAAGAGAAACAAATCGGCCCCCATGGGTAGGATGCAAAAAAGGACCGCATTCCATCCCAATCCGCTGACTTGTAGTGCCAAACGCGTCGAGTCGCAGGTCTTGTGCGAGCTGGGCGTTCAATGGGCACTACACTCCGTACCAAGCAATGATCAGAGGACCCTAAGGGAGCCTCGACAGTGACTTGGTACTTTCCGGGATGTGTAGTCAGCAGAAGATCCAACAAAGAGGGCATATGGCTGTCCACGTCCGGTAGATATATATATATATTTTGTAAGAAAGATGAATGCTGTAGAGATGCGATCTCTTCGCAGAATATGCGGAGTTAGTCTAGCTGATCGAATCCGCAATGAAGAGATCCACAGAATGGCAGGTACTAGCGAA
The DNA here is from genome assembly GCA_918358695.1 of Melinaea menophilus ssp. n. AW-2005. Lineage (NCBI taxonomy): Eukaryota > Metazoa > Arthropoda > Insecta > Lepidoptera > Nymphalidae > Melinaea > Melinaea menophilus. Next base: position 9,854,049 of record OU911057.1, on the reverse strand, counting down.
GATGTTACGGTGAGAATGAAGAAGAACGTGCTCAGGTGGTTTTGGCACGTCGAACGAATGAGTGATGAAAGAATGGTAAAAAAGATTTATATAGGAAAAGTGAGCGGTAAGAGAGACAAGGGGAAGCCTCGAGTGACCTTCGAAAACACAGTATCAATGTTACTGGAGGAAGGTCACGTAAAAAGCATGTGGACCCCCCGGAGGGCATGTATGAAGAGGTTGATGTCTCTGGCCGAGGCGAAAGAGGTATGCAGAGACCGTAGCGTTTGGCGCTCCGTCGTCTCTGGCTACCCCGCAAAGGATATGGCGTGAAGCTAAATAAATAATAAAGAAATATAAGATATTATGTATACTAACCCATTACATATATATGTAACGAGAAAAAATAAAGGGTTGGGTTAGAACTTTATTATTCTATATTATTGTAAATCTTATTAACATTATAAATATTACAATTTAAGTAACAGAATATTACTACACATACAGTTACACACAAAATTATACACATATTATTTAATTATACAGTTATACACATAATTTTATAAAAATATTTTTATATTTTCATTAAATATTTTAACCTATACTATATTCTTTAATTAATGCATTATTTCAGTCGAAATTAGAAATAACAGCGCACGAACTAAATCTGTGTCGAAACAAAGTGGTCTCAAGCCAATTGGAATACGAGAACTGGAGGACTACTCTTAATCAAATTTTAAAAGATGCAATACCCGATAACGCTTTTAACATAGGTATGTAATTGTGAATAAATATATTAAAACAATATTTACATATGTAAATAATATATTTTCACAACTTTCAGGCGGTCCCCCTTCACCGGGTAAATTGGCAACACTGAAGGAGGTATTGAGTCGCTACAAACAACAAATGCAAAAACTCAATACAATGCAAGAGGAAATATCTAAAAGGTTAAAAGTTTTACTAATTATTCAATTTATTTGTAATTTGAAAGTTAGTATATTTATAAATAAAATTACAATTAAAAGTTATTTCCACATTTAAACAGGGATAAGAAAATAGAGCAGCACAGAAAACAAGAATCCGAATTACGGACAAAGTTAGAGGAACAGAAGGGTATTGAAATGCAGCTGACGTCTCGTGTGGCGGTGCTGCAGAACAAGGTCGAGCTGTTCGAGACCAACTCTGATACCGAACTGCTGGAGAGCTACAAACACCAGAACGAGCAGTTGAGGAGTGACGCCGAGAACCTAAGGGCTGAAATTAAAAAGGTTTTGTATTAATATCTTTTTTTTACTATGTACATGTTGAATCCTTGAAAACCCTATGAAGGTATCTTGAAAATTGTTCTTTCTTATAGCCATATGAAGCGATAATGCAATAGAAATCCTTTTAGATACGAAATATTATAAAGTTATTAATGCGTCTATGCGTAAAGTGGCCCTTAAACCTACACCTGGATCGCAGGGCCCAGGTATTGTTTGCACCCCACTCCTTACAACGCGATGGGCCCGGCACCCGCACGGTGAATCCATGGAATGCTAAGAAGCTTTGTCTCTATTGCATAAAAAAAATATCCATTATATATTTTCCAGCTGGAACTAAAGAATACAGAATTGGAGATGGATTATGATAAACTGAAAGCGGAGAAGGGGAGCAGAGCCTCTCTCGTGCAGGAAGCCAACGCAGACCTGCTCAGGGAACTCGAGAGATACAACAACCAGCTCAAGGACACCCTGAGAGAGAACGGAGACCTCAAGACATTATACTTACAGGTATTACAAAAAATACTAAAATGAGTAAGCCTAAGTTGCTTACGACACTTTCTGGAATGACGTTAATACTAACTCACTGTGACCACAGAATTAGTGAGTTAAAAAGTGAATACTTTACGCTAACTAGTGAACAATCGACAAGAAATCTCAATCCCCACTCCCTTCAATAGCCATTGTAAAAGGGACCGTATGATTTTAGTTTTAAGGTCGTTTTCGCAACGTGATATCGCACTAGCCAGAATAGATGAACAAGCGTGATAATAGCTAGCTTCCCATCACACTAAATATTTTAGCATAAAAATTCAAGAGTAGTGATTTAGCATAAAAATTCAAGGCTAATCACTGCTTTATATTGATAATTTGTAATAAAAAATAAAATACTTTGCTATGTAAAAAAAAATATTTTCTCCAAGGTATGTAGCGCACGTGACACAGTAACGAGGGAACTGAAAGACGTTCAAACTAAAACGCAAAGGGAAATAGAACATTACAAATCTGAAGAGAGAAACTATATTGAGAGAATTGAGCAAGAGAAGCGGCAAGTGGAGAAGTTAAACTCTGAACTAGGTAGCGCAAAGGAAGAGCTAGAAAGAGCTAACAAGAGAATATCGGAATTGCAGAAGGAGTTTACGGACAAACAGAAGGAGTTTACAGACAAGCTCAATAAGTTTTTGGAAGGTATTTATGCATTACATTTTGTACAGAGTTAAGTTGAAATATATTTGAACTATATTTAACACTAAAAACCTACCGGCAATTCTGGTGCCACACGCGTTCAAATTGACCGGTAATTAAGTTATTTTATTATATAACGCCGTAATAATGGAACTAACTAAAAGTAAAGAGTGAAGGAAATAAAAGTTTAAGAACGGTCAATTTGACCGGTACTTGGTAGGTTTAGTGTTAACTCTAATACCAAAAATTTTTACAAATTAAAAATTAAAGAATAATTCTCTGAATAATGTTGCATACATAGACATAGTCGCAGGAAAGTGTTATATTAATGTATGTTCGTAGACGAGAAGAGCGCGATGCGTAAAGAGATCCAGCCGTGCGTCCAATGCGAGAGACAGCTGAGACACATCCGCAACATTGAAGAGCAACTCGGCAAGTGTAACCTTCAGTTAGGTATGTTATATTTCTTTTTTCAACATTTTAATATTAACCCTTTGCACTCGAGCGGCGCCGATTCGGCGCCCGGCCTATTTGAAATGGCAACTCGAGCTTCGCCGATACGGCGCCCAACCGATTAAAAGTGATAATGCAACTGTTTCTTTTGGAGCATGGAAATTTGCCTCATTAATTCGTACTTTTTGTATAAACGAGAAAAAATCGCGGAAGGGGAAAAGCCTTTATTACTTGTATAGGTTTATTTATTTATAAATAAATGTATTCCCCGAATTTGGCCGAAACCGTCTCGAGTTACGGGTTAGCGCAAGCGAAAAAGATTTAGAGTGCAAAGGGTTAAATTTGACCCCAAAATAATATGTTTAAAAACCTCAGAACTATTGATCCCTTCAGGACCATCGGTTCCAGTAATAGCATTAACCATGATTAACAGATTTTAAGTTTAACTAACAACTGCGAAGTGATATGAAAATAAGAAACAAAATAACACCTATTATTTATTGTACTTTATCATCCATGATTGAAATCACTAACAATTAATCACCAGAAAATAGAACACCATGAACAATTTTTACAAAATTGAAAAATAAATTGACATAAAACAAAACGAATAAATAATCTTTCAACCACTCACAATGTAATAGAAAATAAATAAATGATTACAAAGGCAACCTAACCAGCCAGTCAGTCACTCAAACAAGTGCCCAACGGATAGATTCTTAACTTCCCTATCGAACCTGTTGAGGAGAGTGGGGTCAGGGTTTGATCATCTTACCGCGGTTTCTGGCGATGACTATTACTATAGTCATGTGTTCAGGGTGGGGATTATCTCCCCTGTGGTAGGATGCAGATCGAGCTTCTGTCGACTGGGCGGTCAAGCTAAGCTGGGTGAGACCCGCGGTTACCCGTTGGAGGCCCAGCTTAGACGACCAGCGACCAAGACGACTGCTCAGGAGTCAGGTGGGGGAAATCAGGTCAGTCGGTCCCTGGGTGAAACAGCCGCGTATGCCACGGTGCGATATTTTGCAAGCAAGGGTTTCAGAGACCGCAGGGGCTGTAGATGTGGCAGCATGGGTGGGGGGGCTATGGGCTATTCCCGCTCCCATTTTGGCTTTACATATGCGTTTGCCGCCTCGCTTCTTGTTCCTCCTTGTCCTCATCGTGAGAGGGTTAGCAGGGACTATAAGTATTGCTGCTTGGGCATCTGCCTCTACCTGTGCAGATGTGCTGGGGTTTCGGAAATGGTTGTAGTGTACCAGCTTTGCGGTTGCGGCGTTTTTTTTAACTGCGGGCACGATCGATGATTGCGCCGGGTGAGGGGCCATCGCAGTTGACGCTGGATGTGGGAGCTTCCAACGTTCTTGGGCAGTCGCGTGCGTAGTGGGCTTCGTCGTATCTAACGCACGCTAGCTGCTGGTTTGCATCCGTGACTCGACTTGACTTGGTGGTAGCCCTGGCAGCGGTGACACTGCGCAGGGCCCTTCTTACTTCGCCAGGATTCAAACTTAACCCCCGGCATGTAGAGGTGTTCCGTGATGTTATAGATGCGGGGAAGCAAGTCTGGCATATTTTTATGATCGCGCAGAACAGGCAGCCTGGGCTGCCCATTCTTGCCCGTATTGGGCGGATGTACTCCGCGATGATGTCAAGTACTTCAAGGACTGCAGCGATTTCTTCTGGGCTACTCGTGACAGGTAGCCCCATGACAGCCTGACCTTCACGCTAATGCTAATGTGATGTGTCCGTACGAGATTCAAGAGAACTTTTCTTGGCTCTCCAAATCGATTAGATATCGTTGTACTATACGATATTTATCTTCGGAATTCGGTGTAAACCGAACTCCACGATCAAAGGGGCGGCCATTGGGTGCCCTCCCCAGCTTATCTTTCAATGCCCTAAAGTGTGTGGCCCAATTAAAAACCTCGACCACTAGGGGAGGTATTCGGGGCCTTGGGCCGGGGTGGTGGTAGCGGCAGTTACCATGGCTGCGGTATTACAGGCTGCAGGGATGGGGGGGGGGGGCAGAGCCGAGTTAATCAGTCTTGCCGGCAGTGAAGTAACTGCGAAGGATGTTGAGACGGCGATAGCGGCATAAGTAGTGGGGGGCTGCGGCTTAGACCGTCAATGACGCTGGCGTAGGCTTGGGTGCTGGGGCAGGGGTGACACCAGAGGCTGAACCAGTCGCCTCCCTTCTTCAAGTCGGGGGTCCCGTTGCGACAGGAGACTCCCTGAAGTGAGCACGCAGTGGAGTGAGCAGTGAGTTTCTTAGGTGTAAAAGTGGGGTCCGTTTCCTCATCTGATGTCGTCAGGCGGCGTAGACAGGTGGGGGGCTCTCCGCATTAACTCTGACCTGGCGTCAGCACTGTCGAGTTCCCTACTCTTGTCGTTGAGGAACATCTCTCCGTTGAGGCGCAGGTTATCTTCTCGTCTTGAGTGCGCGAGCGCTCTCGCTGCGCGCCGCCGCGACCGTTTATTCTCGGTTAGGGTCGGGGTTGCCCGCTCCCGGCAATCATACGGCCATTAATGACCGTGGAGATCCCAAGAGGGGCTGCGTCTTGATAAAGTCGTCCCAGAATCTGCATAACACCGAATGGCGCAGTCGAAATATTAATAAGTCTTTATTAAATAACTTGTAATATTTCTTTCTTCTTGTAGTTGATTCGTACCGGCCAGAGAGGTCTTCAAAAGAGGTCTTCACTCTTCGCAAGGCTGGCGATCCGTGCCCAACGATACACTGAGCGGTCCATTTAAACGTGTGCGCCCCTCTTTGCTTAGCAGTGATTGGTTGGAGTTCACTAGTTCTCCAATATGACACTAGAGGCGCTGCACACAGTTAAATTTATCGACTTAACAAACAAATTACTCAAGTAAACCATGATTAAATACAAACGTTATTTCAATAATCGTGATTAAAAAAATAATCTAAACTATTTACCCTTAAAATATAAACTGATAGCTAAACTGTAATATTTCTAATAATAAGTAGTTACATGTAATGATACCAGATGGCGCCACACAATCTTAAGTAAAAACAACTTTCTAACAAAATATTTAAACATTAATTCGGTAATTAAATTTAAATAATTATTAAATTTCAGGAGATAAATTGTAATCTATTGTTCAAAAATTACTATATGTAATCTCAAACCAGGAACTATTCCGATGTATAGTCAGACTGTCACCCATTTAAAAAAAATAAAAAATATAAAACAAAACTTATTTATGATATAACTTGATATTTAAATTAAAACTAATTTATAGTAACAAAATGAATATTATTTAAACTATTGATAAAAATAAAATAACTGGTAATAAAGATGCGGATACACATACATTTTTATAAAATTGTGTACGTTTGTAATTTCATATTAACACTCATTAAATGCATGTGAAATATGGTATAAAAATATATATTTTTTGTCTTTCCATCTGTCTTTGTTCCGGAAATCCTGTAACGGATTGATCGATTTTAATGGGACTTTTACTGGCAGATAAACATTATAAGGAGTGACTTGGCTACTTTCATTAAAAAATATCATAAATATATATATTATAAATTAATCTATTTTCAGCATCTCATGAAAGTAACGAAACTCTAATGAAAGAACTGAAAGGCAAAGCTGAGTTCTTTCAAAATTATATAATGGAAAGGTACAAGAAGTTATCGGATTTGAGATCAGTGTCCACCAACACCGAGGAGACGTGTCACACAGATCACTCCGAGGAACCTGTACAGCACGAGGACGGGTTGGCTGCTAAGGTATGGTATTTTATGAGATTATTGAGCTGAGCGTAAGCGAAGCTCTTAACCGTTTGGGAGACCTTTTTTTGTTTAGTTGTCTCCAGAATGCGACGAGATAATTAGCTAAAAAAATTCTCATGTATGTTTGAGCCGAACGCGGATGTTATAGCGAAAACAGATTGAAAAAATGTTTAGCCATTCAAAAGTTATTAAGAAAAGAAGAAAGGAGAGAGCCTCAGCTCAACACCCGCCGCGCACGGTTGGCGGATCCTAGTTATATTTGTGTAGATTATAGTTTTATTGACAGCTAGTTTTAACCTGTCACCCTTCGTTCTGTTGCATTCAGTGGTACATTCTGGGCGCATGTGAGAAATAGCTAGTACTGAGTCTGTGTCAAAAATATCAAAACAAAATCTATATGTGTTCCAAATGTTCGAATTTCAAATTGTTGTGCATTGCGAATACGTTCCATTTTTAAATATTTTGTTTGGACGCCTCGTGTGAGAGGGAAATGTGCATTGAATCGATTACAATTATGAAAAATATATAAGGTTAAGATAAGATAACATAACAACCATCTCTAGGGTGTATATGGAGTTCAAAAGATTCAGTAATTTTTGGAGGCATACACAAATCAACAGTATATTTTTAAGCATTTAATTATATTTATCAATATCTTTATTACAGACGGCACTGATGATGAAAGAGAAGGTGATAAGAGATCAAATAGCGGAGAAGTTTACGTTGGAAATAAAAACAATAGAAATGAACTGCGCGAGGCGACTCAAGGAAATGGAGACGGAGCATCTCACAACTGTCACCAAGTTGAAAGACCTCCTCGAAAGAAAAGCTAAAGAGGTGGACACCTTGAAAGAATTTATACTATCGGAGAGGTCAAAAGTCACACAGATATTGGAATCAAAGGAGAACGAAATATCAGAACTAATCAGGGATCACAATGATTTACAAAACGAGTTCCAAAAGGCCAGAGATGATGTAACAGAATGGAGGCACAAAGCAGAGAAATATAAGGAGAGATTATCCAGAATAGGATCCGTTGAGGATATCCTGAAAAAAGAAAAGGAAGACTGGAAACTGAAGAACTCCTCGAGTGCTAAGGAATGTCAGTCGTTAAAGAATATGTTGGTTGAACTAAAGTCAAACTTGAATCAGCTCGAACAGAAGTATGCCAAAATACAATCCGATCACCAGATACTGCAGGATAAATATAAAAACGCTAAAAGAACGGTCCTAACTTATAAGGTACGTGACTATTTTATAATTTGGCAATACCTTTAAGGGTTATCACAAAACAAATTACACACAAACATGATTTATTGTTGATTTATATTAAAAATATTACTTAGTATTAAAATTTTAAACTTTTACAGGATTACATGTCGAAAAAGGACACACACATTAACAACGAGATGAACAGGATACAGGACGAGTACAGGAAGATATTTGTTAAATTACAAAATCAAATCAATTACTATGTGAACTGCAGAGTTCAGGAAGAGAGGAAACATAAGGACAAGCGACCCTCATCACAAAATATGCAAATTGATGTAAGAACAACAATTCAATGTTATATTTAAACTAGGGGCGCCAACAAACCCTCAATTTCCGGTGCCGTTTGCATATTGAGCGAAGCGAGCCCAGTTTATTGACTCATCGTTTCCCATTGACTTCATTGGAATATCAGTTTTTTGAAATTATTAAAAAAATAAATATTTTTCATTTTTTTTTTTAAAACTGTCGTCTAATGTGTGACTTTTTGATTGCAAAGTTTCATAATTTTCCGTCAAGTAGTTTTTGGGCCAATTCGTGACAAAGAATGTAAAAAATCTCCAGTAAAACGCTCCACTCACTTCATTTGCTTCGCTCAAAAAATAACTTATAATTAAAGCTTTTTTAATTTTAAATATAATAAAATAATATATTTCAGTATACAGAGAAGATGAATGAGCTATCCGAAGACTTTGCCCGCCTGGCCCGGGCCAACTACAAGGATTCCCCCGACAGTGCTCACTGATGTAGAATATATATTAATAAATAATTGCTCAAGAATTGAGCTTTTAGTTTAGTTAAAATTGCCAAAAGTTGGTGCTCTGTTTTAAGGGAAATTTGACAAAAACTGTTTGATAGTAATAGTATTTTATACTTTCATTGTTCCAAAAATATTCAAAGAGAGTATGTTAACATGTAGTGAGTTGTAACTAAGCCTAATTTATTTAATATGTTATAAAAGACAATAATATCATAATCTATCTCCGTCCCTTACTTTATTCATGTTGTACTTAAAATTAGTTTCTTTAATACATTTTAGTATTGTATTCTATGTATCTTAATAATCGATTTCTAATGTTAAAAATATGTATTATAATATTTTTTGAATAATAATTAATTTCACAGAAAATATTTAGCTCCAGAATAAATTTTGTGGATTATCTAAAAATAAAATTTATTCCACAGTGACAATAACAGATAATTAATAAATCTGATTAACTCCTGTAATAATATTGCATTTTTAATTAATATAATATAAAATGACATGTACAAATTATATGTAAGTTATTTTTAATATATTTTAATAATTATTTTTAATATATTTTAATAATTATTTTTTAATATATTTTTGATAAATATAATTAAAACACTGTTATATAGTGGTAGGTGTAAATAATGCAGTATTAATAGTTCATTGCCATTACATTCCTATAATATTCCAGATATTTTAGTCCATTTTAGTTTATTGTCAGCTGTTCTGAAATATTTTGAATTTATTGAGTATTGCTCAATCGTTAGTAAAATTATATTATGTTGGACATATTATTGTATGAGTTAGTTATTTGCATTTTTATTGAGTTAATTAAATCGTTACTTAATTATTATTTTTTATTGTGTGTAAATAAAACTATTTGAATTATAACTGTGTTTTATGTTTTAATATAATATTTTGAAGGTGTAAAGGGCATTTTAGCAACGCTACAGTTGACATCTTTTCCTCTAATGTTGACGAGTAGTTCTGTGCTGATTTTCTTAAATTCTTCCGACACGTAGCCCATAGCGACGTTCCCGCCAAGGAAGGGGCTCGGGCAGCCGCTCGTCACCTTACCAATAACATTGCCAATACAATTTTTAAGAAGTGCATCTCTACGAGCCGATGCACCGCCTTCCATTCTGATTCCCACTCTCCGTTTACTTACACCTTCCTTAATTTGCCGTAAAATAACCTCAGCTCCAGGAAAATCAGCAGTGGTCCGACGTCTCTTAGCTATCAACCAAGTCAATGCAGCTTCGACTGGAGTTATAGTTTCATCTATATCGTTACCATACAAACACAACCCGGCCTCCAAGCGAAGTGAATCTCTTGCTCCCAGACCAGCAAGTTTAATGTCTTGAGATTGAAGCAATGCCTCAGTTACGTGATCGGCTTTGTCAGCGGGGATCGATATCTCGAAGCCATCTTCACCTGTATAACCACAGCGAGTTACTCTGCTTTCAATTCCAGCTACTAAACCAACTCGCGATGTCATAAACGTGAGGCTTTCTAATTGTAAATCAGTGATAGTTTGTAGATTAGATGCAGCTTTTGGACCTTGCACTGCTATCAAGGCTCTTTGGTTTACATCCCACATGTGAACATCTACATCTTTGCCATTTTTACGAAATATCTCTGATGTTTCTAGCATATGCTGTTTATCGACCTCCAACCGACCAGCGTTTGAAACTATGTACAGCTGATCATCTTTAACTTTGGTTACGATTAGGTCATCTATAATACCGCCATTTTTGTTTAAGAAAACAGTCAATGAACTTGTTCCATGTGCCATTCCCTTTAAATCCACTGGACATAAGGATTCAAACCAAGATATACAATCCTTGCCGTACACATTCGTTTGAAGCATGTGTGAAACATCAAAAATGGAAGCACTTTTTCTAGTAAACAGATGTGACGCTGACACACTCAAATCAGAATATTGCACTGGTAAAAGGAACCCTGAAAAATCGACCACTTTACCGCCATATTTTGTATGCAAGTTGTAAAGAGGTGTCCGTTTAGCTTTACTGTCGCCATCACTAAACAAGCGCGCTTGTAATTTAGGATAACCTAAACGACTCACAAATAAATGCTTTTTAGAAAGAGCAATAGCACTTCTCGAGCTCATCTTTGTAAGAATGACCGATTCATTAAGAGTATTTTAAACTCAAATAAGGTTGATTACAAATAGTAGTTATCATAATGATAGTTCAAGGGTCAGACAATGGTTACAACATTATCAAATATGTAACAAACAGACAATTCATTTTATTTATTGTAGTTGCTTCTCGTTTTACTATACAAGAAATACATTAGAGTTAGTTGTGGTTCATTAAATTCATACCAATACTATACATAAAAACATTATAGTTGCATTTATTAAATTTAAACAATTAACAACAAAAGTTGGAAATATGTTTCACAACTATACATATAATGATTATAATTTACTACTACTTATAAACAGAAAATAAATATATATTTGTAATCTTTGTTCCCCTAAAAGCATTATATTGATAATTAATTGATATCTTATAAATCTGTGGAATAAAACACAACAGACAAAATTAATCTATTTATTTATGTTTTATCACTTACTACTGTCAAGAACTTTTAAATACTCTTCATGATTAAGCAAATCCTTTTTGGTTGAATCCGAAACAGATATACTAGATAGCATGATCGCAATAAACCCATTGGAATCTGGATATTCTTTCAAAAGTTTGGGATTTTTCACCAGCTCCTCATTAATTTCTATGAGAGTGCCCTTCATGCCGCATGGTATTTCAAAACTGGTACCATCACTCCATTCTACTTGGCAAATGGCTGCATTTGGAGTCAACATTTGTCCTCCTTTCTTCCCTTTTCCTTTAACTGTATTAGTTAACCTGTCCACTTTACCGACCGTAAAGTTCAGATTATATTCATCATTTCTTTTAAAAAAGAAATGACTCGGTGCCAGACATAACAATGTAATTCTATTAGAATGAAACATTAACATAATATCATTGTTCTCAATACCATTTACATTTAATATGTATCTCTTACTAAAATATCTTTCTGTGAAGGATTTATAAATAGCTTTATCATTTAGGTCTATTGAATCTAAAATATCGTACTCCATATTCAATGTTTTAATTGTTCTTCTAATTTAGTTTGTGCTAAAATCCTTGCTCGTATTGCAGCATGCTTTTTCACACTTTCATCATAATTTGCTTTGGTGCGTCTTAATCTTTCTGCTTTTAAGCATTTCCTCATATCCCGGTCATAATCGTTACAGTAACCTACAAATTTTCGAAATGGATGCTGAAATGAGGCATTGGTATATTATAGTATTATCTTATGATTAAGTAGAGATAAGATAATTGAAAGTATCTCGGAACTTGTTATTATATAATTCTATGATAGTGCTAATATTTATAATATACACAATTGGATATTACAATATAATAATCAGGGTCTTTATATTAAAAAATAACCGACAAAACCTTACCTCCGAGTGGCAGTCCTGTAACAATTTAATAAAAAAATTGCATTCGTCAGTATGTAAATGTGGTGATAAATCTGTGTGCATCACGTTAACTGTTTAAAATATTTTAATGAAGTGAATATTGAGAGTCAAGAGCAATTACTTAATAAGTATCGCTGTCCCATGTAACCTAATACAAAAATAATACAAATTGGTTGTTGAAATCGTTATCCAAGCCTTGTGTCGAACCCAAATTGAAGAATATGACAGATGTCAATGTCTCAGTTTTCATATACCTTTGTTTTTTTTTATTGCAAGACCAACAGAAATATCTAGTATTTAGATATATAATTCTAAAAACTAATGAGAAGTATTAAATAATGAAATTATTCACATAATGAAATTAAAAAAACTTTTCTTTACCTATTTATTTTAATAAAAAAATTATAATAATATATGCCAGTTACCTACTGATCTGTGGAAATTGTTGCCGAGCTTATTGTTTTTGATAGGCTACGTGTATGCGGGTTTCAATTTTAAAGAGAAAACTTTTTGGAGAAGTCTATAGAGTAAGTAATTTCATTAAGTATATGAGAGCGTTATGATTACGACCCGCTTCTCAAAAATCGAGCACCGCCTCTTCACTACCGGTGTTTTGTTATGATGATGACATCCTTGTTCTGGGTTGATGACACCCTTTTCTGCCCAACTTCGATAGAACGCAGCCTCCGTGCCGTCCCCTGTACGTCAGCATTGTGAGGAGTATGGTCGCATACGATGCCCCCTGTCACTTCCACCGCGGATTCCAAAACCCTCCTGCCAAGAACGCAAAGGGACCTCGCGGTTAGGATGATTCGAGGGTGTCGTACAGTACCGCAAACTGCTGCCACACTCCTGTGCGAAGGATGGGCCCTGGGAGAACCAGGTAAAGGAGCTCGCTTGGGTGTATTGGCATCGGTCAGAAGCCAGGGTCAGGGTATGGAATTGGTATGGAACTCTTACTTAATAAGCTGTTCGCCATGTTGGGCAGGTATTTCTCGCTGTCTCCCCTCATCGTTGTTATGATCGGTGTCCAGTCATCGCCTTCTTGGCCATAATAGATTTTTCCATCGTTACAAAAAATTAAATAAATAAGGCTAGGGTTGAGGTAAGCCATAACTGTAAATCATGTCTGGAAATGTTACGTCAAATCCACGGTCACCTACACGCACTAGATTTATTATTTTCTGTAATTTTGTACGAGTTTGAGAATTACAGCTCAACTAACGTCGATATGCTTTTAAATTCGCTGTCATTTTGTCAAATTACTCTTAACTATTATGTATATATATTTTCTTTTTCTTCTTAAATATTATATATCAAATATAGTATTTAAGAAGAAAAAAACAATTATCTCTTATATTTGTTTTTCCTTATTATATTGAATAAATATAAAGATTTTTTTTTTATTTTTCAAGCGAAAGAAAATTATAAATAAAAGACCAATAAAGATATTTTATTTTATATTTAAAGTATTCACGTGGTGTCTCTTTCTAAAAAGATACAATATTTTAATCAGGGTTGAGACTGAATATTAAATACTTAGTCCCAGTTCTCCGGGAACTTCGATAATTAAATAAATAATAAATAAATAATACAACTTTTATCTAACAAACTTTAACATAATGACTAGATTAATATATTTTTTTGGTATTCGTAAAAAAATGTTAATTAGGAAGTGTTGCCTTTCTAATTCAACTAAAACGCAAAAGTATTGTCTCAATAAAACATATCATCACGATAGGACAGGAACAAGCGAGATTTAAGCAAAATAAAATTATACGAATACGAATGAACAGAAAAATGCGTATTTTAATTATAAGACGGCCCAATTGGATAAAGAAATGCATGTGCCCAAAACAACGTCTAATCGGATGCGCTAAAAGCGGGTGTTAGAAGGGGGGGCCGTTCAAGTCTTGGGCATTCCCTGGGGGGTCGCGGTCTCCACCATCTTCTTGTACTTCCCGACCAGCTCGGGGAGGTCGTAGGCGATGGCCACGTCCAGCCTGTTGATGGGACAGCCGCGGAAGTACGTGCACGTCGCAGACAGCTGCTGGAACTCGTACAGCGGGTTCAGCCGGAAGAAGTCCCGGTACGTCTCGGGATCGGGCAGGTCGTACCTGGATAATTGATTTAGATATGAATCTTCGATTATGTATTGTTAATAATCGATTCGTACCTGGAGATGTTGGTGAGCGTGCTGAGTCCCTCGTAGATGTGGTAGTTCTGCGGGTTATCGATAATGGCGTCGGCTATGATCTTTCTGTTGCCGAATATGGTTTTGTGATTGTAGTACGTTGTCAGGTAGCAATCGACCATCTTGGCGTGGTTTCTCACTCGGACCTAATAACATAATATGTGAAAATTTTACCACACTACAAAAGATACTGTTCAAAATAACCAACATCAATTTGACTAAAACAAATAAAATTTCAATGCATATAAAAAAAAAATGGTCATCGAATTTAGGAGTAATTAAATTACTGGAATGTCAGACAAAAACAAAAAACAAAATGTCGGACCGCAAATCGCCTGGCGCTGGCGATCTTGTTCTCGATGCGTTTGTCGACGGCCTGTCGGAGGTCGCGCAGCAGCTCCCTCTCCTGCGCTCGCAGCAAGCGGCTCGGCGCTCCGGGCTCCAGAGGCATCGACCACAACGACACCGTGTACATGGCGGGGGGCTGCGCCGAGCTCATCAGCGGGGAGATGTTCCAGATCAGCGCGCTCTGCACGCGCATCAGCTCCTCCGCCTTCACCGTGTCCGCTTTGTTCAGCAAGATGCGAGTCTGGGGTGTTTTAACATTTTGGTATCCTTGATATTTCACGTTATATAATTTATGGAACGAATTAGCGTCAAGGGCATATAACTGATTTTACTTGTTATCCTTCTATTTCGTTATATATTATAATAGATGGAGTAAGCGTATAGGACTCCAAGGATTCTTGCTATATAACTGCACCGGAGGTGGCTGGTGCAAAAAGAAAGTACATAGAAAAAATTACATACTATTCACCCGGTTGGACGGGAAGAATACTGTTTTTGGTGTGTACATATATGTACATATGTATCAGAGAGATCGTATAAAACTCGCAACTGACTCACTATACATGTTTAGTTTTAACTTATTAAATTAGGTTTACAATGGTTTATCTTCTAGTCCGTTATTGTGTAATGTTCCGAGTACCTGTGACTCTCTTCCCTTGAGCTGGTCGAGGATGGCCTCTGTCTCCGGTCCAACGTCCAGTTTGGACGGATCGTACACCAGGAATATGATGTCAGCGCGGTCTATGAACCACTGACACGCGTCGTTGAACGGAAACACGCGGGATACCTGCTTCCGTACTTCTAATATACCGGGTATTTCAACAATGTTCACCTGTAATGACAAGATGGTGGTGAATATTACAAGCAATATATTGAATTGATTTTAACTGAGGCTTTACCTTCTCTAGTAATTTACTAGGGTACCTAAGACCTCTGAGACGTTCTTCGAGACCCTGTCCGAACTTCTGCAAACCCGAAAAAGTCCAGTCAGCCGCTAGTTGGGTGCCGTCCAGTACTTCTGGATTTTCGCCGTGCATCAGAATATTGAAGTATGCAGGAGACGGCTCGGCACCTTGAATGTAAAGTCTTGAGTCTAAATTACATGCATTTTTTTAAACAAATAACTTCATATCTTCAAGTTACCTGTCCTTAGAGACCACTCAGTAAATTCTATGCCCGTCAAGTAATTTAAAATAGAGGACTTCCCGCCGCTCCAGGGTCCCATAAACAGCACCAGAGGCTTAGAAAAGATTTCGGGATCCCCGAAGTGCCTGTTGCTCAGATCCCTGTATTTGTACAATCCCTCCAGTGGCTTGATTGAGTTCTCGTAAACCCTTTTCAAATCTCTCAGAATTATTTCTGCGGATTTTTCGATGATCAACTCCGACTCGCTCGCTTCCTCGTCTAGTCTCAAGATTTGAATTAAGTGATCACGTGGACGTAGGTTTTCAGGAATCTCACCAACCTAAAAAATATGGTGTAATAATTTTTATAAACATTAATGTTTTTAAATTTAAAGTAATTTTTTTTATATATTTACAATATTAATTAAATATACTTTTAAATATACCGTTAAAAATAATTTGGTAATACATATTTTTTTATAAAACTAAAAATTGATAGAATTATAGAATGGAAATTTAGTAATAAAATTTTTTTTTTTTCATTTTTCAGCTATTTTAGTTCAAAAAATTTTATTGCTTCAAATTTTGTCGATATCAAAGAAGTTTGTATTACCGCTATTATATAATATTCGGAGTACACTATATATTAGCAATGGCCAAAAGATAAGCTTACACTATTACAAACGATATTAGTTGTAGTGTAACTTATTCAAAATTTACTGACCTAATTAATGATGGAATTCGAATATAAACGATCCATTTCACTATAGGTCTTTAAATTTTAAAGCATTGTTTAAGCATTAATTGTATGTGATCATTATTGAAGCACGTTTTATAATTAATAATTCGACATCTGACAATTATTAAATCTATTAAATGAATTGGTAAATGCTATAAAATAAATTAGGTAAGAAAATTTGGTAAAAGAGAAAATATTTCATTCCGCGGAAAACCCCTCCTTAGTTAGTTGACACTTTGCATGTTCAATATTGGAATCTTTACAAAGTCTACATTTTTTTAAATCTAAACCATTGGAACCTTTTAATACATAAGTATAGAATTGAAAAATTACATACGAAGTTTGAAAAGCCTAGTAGGTTAATTTTTGCAACTATGACATAAGTCTTTCTTTTTATCAAAACACTTGTATGGGATGAAAAGGGATGGCAAAATTAGTGTCAGATAAACGATATTGTTATTTATTATTTATTTAGCTTCACGCCATATCCCTTGCGGGGTAGCCAGAGACGACGGAGCGCCAAACGCTACGGTCCCTGCATATCTCTTTCGCCGGCCACAGACATCAACCTCTTCATACATGCCCTTGGAGGGGTCCTCGTGCTTTTTACGTGACTTTCCTCCAGTATTATCGATACTGTGTTTTCGAAGGTCACTCGAGGCCTCCCCCTTTCTCTCTTACCACTCACCTTTCCTGTATAAATCTTTTTTTCCATTCTTTCATCACTCATTCGTTCGACGTGCCCAAACCGATATTGGTTTAAGTCAAATTAATAAAATAAATTATTTAAACTAACTAACTAACTAACTATATTTAATTAAGTTTAAGATTTATATCTTTTTTTCCTAAATGTAAACTGAGAGCTTTCTTGGTTACTTTTATATTAGAAAAATGGTTATACATAGACATTTTCTAGAATTTTTATATCTATATAAAAATATCGCTAACATAAATAGTTATAAGTATGAATTAAATAAAATTACTTACTAAAAGCAAATCCTCTTCGGGGGCACCTTCTTCGCTTTCTCCTTCTTTTGAATCAGCTTCTGCTGTCTCTTCTGATTCTTCACCACTCTCTTTTTGTTCAACAGGTTCGCCTGCTAGATCTTCTACAGACGTTTTATCTTCTTCAGCAGTATCTTCAACAGATTCAGCCTTTTCTTCAGATTCTACCTTTTCTGCAGATTCTCCATCTTCTGCAGGTTCTACTTTTTCTTCGGATTCGTTTTCTGCAGATTCTTCCTTTTCCGTGGATTCTTCTTTTTCTTCTTCAGATTTATCATCAGTTTCGGTATCTTCTTTAGATTTCTCACTGTCTTTTTCTTCTTGGGAGACATCTTCACTTGCTCCCTCTAAATTTTCTTCTGACTCAGCCTTTTCTTGAGATCCATCGTCGTCTTCAACTGTTTTTTTATCTTCGTCACTTTCGCCTTCAGTAGCCTGTTCTTCCGATGCATCAGAAGATTCCTCAACTTTCTCCTCTGACTCAGTAACTTCTGCACTTTGGTCATCTGCCTGTTCACCTGATTCTTTTTTATCTTCCGTGCTATCAGCATCATCCTCAGTTGATTCTTCTTTATTTTCTTTTTCCTCGCTTTCATTGGTCTCTTCCTTGCTGTCTTGAGTATCTTCTTTGCTATCTTCAGAATCTTCCTTACTTTCTACCTCATCGATTATTTCGCCAGTTTCTAATAAAAAAAGTAAAATAATTTTTTTTAAGTAAAGTTTTTTTTTTCCTACAGGGACAAATTATTCAATATGACATAGGTACTTATTTAGTTAACCTAACAAATATTTGCGAATGTTAATATGTTTAAATGAATGTCAAATCTGTTTTTATTTTTACCTTTTTCGGTTTCTTGTTCTTCAGCAGATGCTTCTTCTTTGCTGTCTCCACCGTCCTCTTTACTGTCATCTGCTTGTTCTTCGGTGTTGTCAGCATTATCTTCTACAGTGTCCTCCTGAGAGTCTTCACCGGCAGGACTTGCAGAATCATCATCATAGGAGACTTGAGAGACGTATGGTTCATCCGCTACCTCTATAGATGGTAGATTCTGTGTTTCTCCGCTCTCAGCGTCTTCTTTACTATCATCTATTTCTGCCGCTGTGCCACCATCTTCTGCTGAAGTTTCTTCTTTCGTGTCGTCGTCTACACTAACTTCACTTGAATCAGGTTTTTCTGTAGAATCTGAAATTAAAAATTGTTTTTAAGAAAAATCAAAAGATAGTAAATAATTATTAACAATGTTTTTTAATTTATTTCGTATAACAACTTTCCTTTTAATAAAAAAGGTTTTTGTTATATAGATATAAGAATATATAATTCATAAACTAAGTTAAAGGTTATTAAATACCTGCATATAAAAACTAAAATACTCGTTATTCTGTAGTACAAAGTTAAAATAATTCTTATTAAAAGTACTTTTAATAGCGAATATTTTAACAATTACTATGTCATAAGTAACAAATAATACTAACAGTTCGCTATGATTTCAATAAAGAAATTAAAATTAATATTTAATAAAGTATAGTTATTTTTAAACCATCAATTGTTTGTTTTTCCGACCTTCGTTTATTAACGTTCTAGTGTCTGACCATGGAATAATGTAAAATTTGTGTTATTTTAGAATCTTGGGCCATCAACGCCAAAACGGCACACAATATTGACAGTGTTTAAACCAAGTGATGGATAGTTTGAACTTTTCTTTTCTAAACAAAATTGAAAGATGAAGAATTTGCACGAGTGTACAAAATTGTTAGATTATTAGATTAATAGATTGGTCTTAAGTTAATGAATAAGAAAATATATTATAAAATTTGAAAAACATGTCGTAATCTTGTTGATAATCGAAAAAATTCGTGGCTATGGCTACATTATTCCCAGGCGAGGGAGTTAGTGTTTCAAATACTGAATATGTTGACAAAGGAGTTACTCTTACGATGGATTATCCCTTAGGGTCTTCGGACCTGCCAGAGTAGTTACAGAAGTTTGGTCTCTAACAATTTTTCAATTGCTCTAGTTTAGTCCTTGTTTAAGATATGTATTCACACAGCTTTGCAGGTATAATGACAAAAAGTTGCCAATAGTAAATCTAATGGATAATAAACAACAATTAAAAATATTTTTTTAAATTTATCGATATTTAACAGCTACCTACTTAACATTTATTTAGATATTGACTAAATATATTCAATTGTTTTCAACCTTAATCCATGGGGAGTCTATATTTAGGGGTCATTCATGAATTACGTAAAGCGTTAAGGGAAATTTTTTACTACAGGGTAGAGACGCTTATGTAAAATTTTGAATTTTAAAAATATTACTATTTATTTTCAAAATTGATGAATTTATGCGATTAATATTATCTCAGTAAGTTAATAAGATTTATACATTCTTTATTAACGCGGTATATTTTTTGAAGAAACATTTTATTTCATTCCTTATAAAAATGTTATTAAGGGAGGGAGTCATTGTTATCTTGCAATGGAGGATCAAACTAGCCAGAATGTCTTAAATTTGTTAAAGTATTTTTATGAAAATTTTGGATAGAACCTTTTCAGTTGTCTGCTTCATACTTGTGAAGGCTTCAATACAAAGTTAAAATATGATTTACAAATGTAAAATAAGTATATAATAAGATACAAGTATTTTATTAAAAATAATCATACATTTACGTACTGGCAAAACTGCCCAATGTCAGAAGCTTAGTCAGATTTCAAGGCAACTAGCAGAAGACGTAAGATTTTTTAATTAGATATCTTTTAACTGTGACGTCACCAGTTTCCGCTGTCATCCAAACAACCGCCATGTTATAAAAACTCTTTTATAGCTTCGTGTTTTTTTTAATTTTTGTGTGAGTATAGAGATCAATGAATTTTTCAGCTGTTACAGATTATATTTAAACACGCCTGGGTGTCATTATGAGAATAATGAAAAGTGAACTTCTGAACGGTATTTTAAATATACGCTAGAAAAGAAATATGTACAGAATAATTGATACTGAAAAACATTTTTGTGAATCATTACCGGACCAAACATTTAACTACATCATGAAACATTACTTATATTATAAAAATATTAGGTCAGCAATTCTATCAATAAGCTTGATAAGTGTTAGAGGTAGCCATCTGTCAAGATATTTGCATGTTATGAGCAGAGATGAAAGGCATGTAGTTAAAAGAGTACTAGGTATGGAAGTGGAGGGATGGACAGGTAGAGGACGGCCGGAGAAAAGATGAATGGATTGCGTGAAAGACGATATGCAGAAGAATGAAGTGTACAGAGATGATGAGTAAGAGGAGAATATGGAAGGAAAGAACATACTGCGTCGATCCCAAATTTGGGATAAGGGCAAGAAGACGAAACGTGATAAGTGTGTGCACTTGTCCGCATGTACTGTATGTGAGCATGTGTGTATATCTGCGTGCTTCTTGTGTGTGTGTGTGTGTGTGTGTGTGTGTGTGTTTGCGTGTGTGTGCATTATCTTACCTGGTTCCGTATCCCCCGATTCGAGTTCTTTAAGTGCTTTTTCGATGTATGGACGGCACTGTGATTCTGAAGGAATGTCGTCGTCGGCTGAAATTTAATAAAATATTTATTATCAAAAAAATATTCATAAAAATTTTTAAAGGTTATAAAAGCAGTTGTCTATATTATTTTAATGGCAGGAGAGAGTTTACTAAATAAAATGCATACACCAATTATATAAATACTTATTTAAATTAAGAAGACAAATATTTTATTTGGACCCTTAAACTTTTGGTTCTTAGTATCTCGTGTCAGCGATTTATGTATTTATTTATGTAAATATAAAGAATACATTACATAGATAGATAAATAGGAAGATAGGTGAGTTACTCATCAAAGTAGCCACATTTTATTTGCAAAGATAAGTTTAGGATGCTTTCGCAATAATGGGTGGGTTTTTCATTGAAATTCATCCCATTCATTAAATATTAAGAAAATTCTATCAAATGTACATAACAATTAAAGTAATTAAATCAAAAAAGTAACTAAACGTAATTTTACATCAAAATATTTAATCATTCACAATAAATACAAATTATTTCAATTTATAAAAAATCAATAAATTTGTAAAAAACAAAACAACATTGTAATTATTATATAATTCGAATGCATTTTAAAATCGTTTTTTATCTATGTTTTATACAAACTTTAAAAAAAAAAAATCTGACATGAAATTTAATCTGACATTTGACATTAACGAATCTAGATCAAGCTAAGAGTAGTATTTTATACAGTTGGAGTAAGTGATTTAAACCATACAAAACTATTTCACAAACAGATTTCAATCAACTAACAATAATAAATAGATATATCGATACTCGATTCTTGCGTCGAGGTAAATTGGTCTTGGATTCCCGCCATCGATACAGAATTAAAAATATAAGATTACGTTCAGTAATCAACCTTACTTTTTTAAAGTTTTGAATTAATAAACATAATATAAGTGTTTTACAATAATTCATTTTGGATTTAATTTTAGGGTTTGAATGTATATTTTATTCTTTATATTTTTAAAACATAGATAAGTGTCGAAAATAACTAAAGAATGATGACAGATAATCTGTAAAACTACATGAAAACTCATTTTATATAAGATTTCATATAGTTCACAAATAACTGGCAACATATATTTTTTTAATTTATTAAACACAATTTTTAAACGATCATTAATTTCTATATTGACTATGTTTTTCCTAAAGCACTTGCGGTTTTTTTTGACATACAGATAACGTATATAAACTAAATCGAGTTGACTCTTTTGAGATATATTTTATACCTGTTATGTATGTTAATTTTCGAGACATGGAATAGATTAAAATATCCTACTAATGTCAGTGGCTCTAACACCACTATTACAAGCCTAGAATCTAGATTACTTTTTTGTTTTAGATTTCTACAAATTACTCACATGCTAAGTATTAATTTAAGTAAAACAATTTTAATCATAATATTTTTTGATTTTATATTTTTGTTATATATAATCCTCCATTAAAGTTATGCTGGAGTGCAATCTGTTTCATTTTAGTTACATTATTAGTCAAGATGTTATTATAATGCATATAAACCAATCTAACGTATAATTTATTTATATTGTTATACCATTATGCTCGGTACATTACATTCGGTAGATCTGACATTGTAGAATCTGCAGATTTATTGACGAAACAAACAACTGCTAGGTCATGAAAGCTATTTTAGATTTACGATATACTTAATGCTTTCTCCGATTCGTGTGACCTAAATGATTGACCTTCTTACATTCCGTTACATCTTTACTGATTGTCATTGACTTAGAAATCTAAATTTAATATATTAATGTCTATTCATATTTTGTAGTGGGAAAAAAATGGGGGAAAAATACGATTTATTTGTCCTTCGATCCGGTTTCTTTTTTTTTTCGCCTCGTTATTGTCACGTATAACCGTTTAATGTATATATAATATTATTTTTACTAAAACTCATACAGGTCGGCGGTTATGTAAAAGTTATGAAGTGACCTATTTTCGTGCCTCACTTTTATAATGTCGTCATGATCCTATCGTTTTTCACAAGATGGCGACGCATAACGACAAATCCCTGTATTTCTATTTGCGTAGCTATGTCGTATGGAACGTGGCGACACTCCGCTCCCGCCGAGATCTGAATAATGTGTACAACTTCACCCACTACGATGAGTGATAATTAAATTATAACAACCTTGATGATCTAATATTCTCATAGGGTTATACCCAAAAATAGCTCACAAACGCGCTTTTTACATAATTTCAGCGCAAGTTACAACGAAAATAGATACTATAGTGACGCAGAAATCTTCTCCCACTCGCCCGGCCCGACTCACCTCTCGCAGCGAGCGCGAGCGCCGACATTGCACACAATATGCACAACATATACCTCCATAACTTTAATCTCTTGGTCCACATTTTGTTCGTTACCAGCCTCTACACTGGCTCTATATCATTTGCACTCACACTCGCGCACCCGATCGGTAGATCTATGGACGCGAATCACAAACACTGAAGGCATTAACTAAATTATTCACTGTCGAGGCCGAATACGAAGTGCACACCTATTGGAATGCACTTCACATCCGATACCAATAAATTGCAATTAAAGTAACAATAAATAATAATTAAAAAAAAAATCTGAATAATTGTTACAATTAACCGCAATTTAAATGGTCGCCTCGTATCCAGATCGGAAGGTAGGACACACTATAGGACTATTTCCGGAGACAGCACAGCATCGCTGGTCGGAGGGGTACTGGCGTGGACCGAACCGCGGGGAGCTTTCGTTTCAGCGCGACTGCCAACCGCAGCCATGATGCGGACGCGTACGCAATAAGCGTCCTCGTATTAAACTCATTGTAAGCTCAAATATTGTAAAAATAATGATTATTTGAATTAAATCATTTCAAACAATATCCTATTTAAAATTAGCTTCGTTCAAGTCAGCGTATTATATGTTTGAGAATGTTTTATTTTAGTTAAGAAAACGTATGACTTCATTAATAAAATAGTCAATGTTAATTCAGATACGCAATGAGTAATTACGGAGGGTATCGGTTAACATATAAAGAAATAGAGTAGCTTATAGAATAATATAAATATTATAAGAATAAACATACCTATATAATGATATATAGGACTATTAGGTAACTATTTTTAAAACGTTTTTTTAAAACCTAAGCATTATGAATTGATAGAAATACAACTATTACTTAAGATGAAAATATAAACCCAAATTCTAAAACCATAAAGGTAAGATTATCAAAGATTTATATTTGCCATCAGAGTACAATATCAATTGGCATGAGATAACCAACCACTTGCTTGAACATATCAAACTGACATTCACAATATTACGTATTTTACTCTCGCAACCAAATGTGCTTTATAGTCCTATGTCAATACAAGTTGCTAGTCTTAGCAACAACTATTTACGGGTTTTATATCGATTGCCAAAGCGGTAATCGCTAATATATAATCATATGAATAGTGATGTTTGGAATGGAATTCGACAATTAAATAATCTTGTCTATTAACAATACTAACCCTGGTTCTGATATTCTTATATATATATACCAACCTAGGCATGACATTTCCACGGAGAGTAGCTCAGACTAACGACATTATTAGTATTTACTTTTACTTGATAGTCTCAACTCAAGTCAAGTCAACTCAAATCTAGTCTCAACTCTTTCTTATTTCCAACACTAATCCGGAATTGGGTCTATATAGGCTAGATCGTAGAAGTACATCGTTCTATAACAGTAAAGCAAGACTGGTGAGTTTTCTTTCACGTGGTTATTGCTATGATCCATCGTAATATGTAACTTACAAATTTTAAAAAGCAACAACTGCTCAGGGCAATATACTTTAACTAAACCAGCTACCAGTCATAGAAATCTAACCGTTTTTCGGGGGAGTTCTCCAGGACTTAGTCCTTGGATCTATCTTATATAACAATGGTTATTTAAATTGGTTTACTGTTATCAGATGTTTAACACAGCTACGCTCATGCCCGTCCTTTCTTTATTAAGTAACTGGATAACAAATATTGTATAAAACATAAATTTTTATTTCAATGATGACTGAATTGAAATATAACAAGCTCTACAAAAGAATAACTCTTTCGAAGCTAACTTTAAACAACAAAACTAACATCCACGATGTCTTAAAAATAAGTTTTGCCTTGTTGTAAAAGTATTTTCCTTCTTCAAATAGGAGTACAACATTACGGGTAGAAGATTATATAATAATATAGATTATTGATAACAGAAATATATATCTATAGAAGAAATAAAAGAGGACAAAGACTAGTAGACTTTGCACTACAACATAAACTAATCAAAATAAACACATGCTTTAAAAAGAAAGTAAATCGAAGATGAACCTCGATTTCCCCTAACGGACATTACAAAAATGAAACCGGTTTTATTTTATCTATTGTCTCCAATAATATTAATAACCGTCCTCTGGAAGATTACAAACAAGATAGACTGGAGCAAACGAGAACTATACATAAATGACAACTAAGATTTGCTGATGACTTGGTTCTGCTATGAGAGTCATCCTCCCAGATACAGATTCTAAAGGCAAAAACCTTACACCTAGCTAGTGCAAAAGTGGAGCTAGAAATAAATATTACGAAGACTAGGACAATGACAAATAGCTTAGAAACACCAATAATAGCAAAGCCTTGAAATACATTGAAAATTATGTCTATTTGGGAAAAACTATTACTTTCGACATGGAAAAACATAGAAAAAGAGAGTTAACATGGAACATTTACTGGACTCTCAAAGAGATTTTTAAAAGTTAATATGTCACAAGATATTGAAATAAAAGTCATGAACACGAGTCTCTTGCCGTGTTTGACATATGGTCGCCAAACGTGGAAGTTCACTGCCGAAACAAAAAAAGATCAGTCTTTATCAGAGAGAATTTGAGCCAAGAATGTTAAATATGAGGAAGATGGATAAATAACGATACACTAAAATAAGAAAAATAACATAACATAAAAAAAAGAAGTGGAAGTAGGCACAACATATTGCGGGATAACTTCTGACTGCTAACTGATTCTCAAAAATTCTGCAACATTCGACATATTCATGATTTTAACGATGCACCAAGCACTCGACTCATTGCAAAATGGGTAAAGAAGTTTGAAGACGCCGGCTCAACACTGGAAAAACCAAAACCAAAATGAAATTGATCTCTAGGAGAGGTGACATAAGTTGGCCTCTACGTAGTAGATTTGACACGACTATGGACTTTTTCCTGGGGGGGTTATATCAAATCCAAAATTTACGCCAACAAACCGACTTCTCTGGCACAATTAAAAGAAAATATCCGTCACGAAATGGCAGCCATCACGGAGAATACCTGCCGAGCCATCATCGGAATTTTTAGTGCTCGATTAAATCAATGCCGTGAATGCAACGGCTTACATTTGGACGATGTCATTTAAAAAAATAAAGTCCCAAACACTGTATTTTAATAGTATAATAAAAAAAATTCAATAACTTTCTAACTTTTATTTAAATATTCTTTTTAAAAATATGAAATTTCTTTTGAGACACCTTGTATTATGATTATACATAGCTACGGTTAATTAGATTTTTTTTATAAAGATACGTACAAATAGTTTAGTTAGTTATAGATAAATCTGTATTAAGTAAGAAATAAATAAATGTCATTGAATAAAACAAATTAACTCATGCACGTATAGATTATAGGAAATGTAAGTTAACAGGATATAAAAGACTTTTATCTTTTTTTTTCTTTTAGCCCTAGGAATTACACAGGAAGTAAAAACTCCTTTTTTAAATATAATATTTTAATATTGGTATAATCAAGTTGTTGAGACCGACTTCTCCTAATCACTTTCTCTATTAAACGAATTGGTTAGTTATTACAAATGTATTCTAAACGCTACACTGCAATTTAGAAAAGTTAAAGAGACATTACAGTAAAGAAGAAGATAAAATGAGACATTACAGTTTGTATGGAAATAAGTAAATGTTAAAGATTAATAAATTTTTACGATAAAAAACTAAGGAAGGCGTATAGAATTTTTTTACATTCAACCTTTGGGAATGTGATATGAAGGAATAGTTAGAACTTTTTTACTCATTTTAAATAAAATTTGTTTAAACCTGAATTCATCGTCGACGTTTGACACATAAAATGATTTTACTTACGGTATTTTAAATAAATCGACTGTTCAAAAACCCGTGTCAAAATAGTAACCTATAGTTGAAACACAGGCGAAATCTCCACAGCGAATAAATGCGAGCACTAATATAAAAAAGTCCTGACCTACTAAACCAAACAAAATCAAGGTATCTGTAATTTTGTACATTATATAAAAAACCAAAAAGCTGATATTTTTAAAATTTCAATACCTATAAATATTTAATAGAATAGTATTGCTTCAATAACGAACGTTATTGGTACCAAAGGAAATATATCTGAAACGAAAAATAATACAAAGAAACTTACAAACATTACATAAGATTCTTTCTTGAAAACAAAAATGTATAACTAGATTTAACACTAATATTGTAAGAATCCTAAGGTAACATTTTTTTTGTGTTCAATATGCATCCCGACTTCTATCAATGAATACCTTAATAATTCTCCAACGAATACTTACTAATTCACTAACAGAACGAAATATTTTCCCGCGAACACATTTAAAATAATCTGTCAAAGGTTTTATATGACTTAATAGAAATTAGGTTAATTTTGGAAATTGGTAATAAGGGATGAATTTTTTATAAAACGTATTTTTTAAGCAAACACTATTAAAAATAAAAATCGTTAATTTTCTTAATAGTTTTATTGATTGGACATAAAGAAATGTGTTATTATTCCTAAACTAATCTTTAAGAAATGAATATTTTGTAAGTAATGTAAGGATTTATCAAACATTAAGTTTTTTTGTATTAAAAATATTGAAACATTTTAGTAATTTATTTCTTGATCTTTATTTCTGAACCTTATTATTTATTTATGTTACAACAGATCATACAATGGAATGATGTGATGAAAAAGTACATAAAACTTTTGTTAAATATCAGTCATTTCATTCACTCTTTAGTTCTGTTGTATTCAGTAAAAACTAATTTTGGGACTTCTTATATGTTGGGGTCTTAATTTAAATTTAAAAAAACTAAAATATTGTTTTAATTTTTTCTATTACAACTTACTGATTACTGTAAAGTAATCCCCCCTATAACGTGGTAGATTGGTTCCGCGTTATAGTAATATTGTTGTATAACATGTTCATAAGACCATATAATGCGCTCATATGACTGTATAACGTGTTATGTACAAATAACTCACATTTATTTTTTCTCGTTAAAGGCGGCTTAAATGAAATATTAAGAAAGAACTTAATTAAATTTTATTTTATTTAAATTTATAACAACACAATGTGCATAGGTAAGCAAACTTAATTATGAACTGTAAAAGATAATTATTAATTTTATAGTATAGAAATATAACTTGTGAAATACCCACTTTATGTGGGGGAAAACATGTGTTATACGAGGAACTGAAATCTTGTTATAAGAGTACCGTGTTATAGGAGGGATTACTGTGCTTATTTATTAAAAAATTAGAAGTATCTTAAATATAAGAGTTCTTATTATATTATAAAATTACTTAAGTCACACTAATGTCTAATGATCAATTATAATAAGTTCATCTATGCTCCAGTCTTCATATGAGTGGTCCGGGAGGTATCTTCGTATGATAATGGGAATTTTCCGTTGCTTCAATTCCTTCATGGCAATTTGTAAGGGATCTGTCTCACCCTCTAATTCTACCATCACTGGAGCGCACATCGCTATTTGTAAGGCCCTTGTACCTGCAATTATATTATAACACTGTAAAATTTTGACCTAACCCACGTTATTGCAGGGAACAAAAAACATTTAACTTAATATATAAGACTAATAATTGTGAAAGACAATTGAGTATTTCTGTAATAATAGTGAGGTTATTCAAACTAATTCAACTAACCTAAGACCCTAGCTCTTTCGTATTTTGTCATGTATCTGGTAGTAATTCGTTTTGATTTCTCGACGCCGCCTCCACTTTGAGCTTGTGTTAGGCACTGCACATTGTACCCATCTTCCTCTTGTTCCTCAACTTCTTCAATATTATTATCCTCTTCAACGATATCGTCATAATCTGCTCCACCATCTTCTCCATCAAATTCTTCGTCAGCCATTTATGATTATGTGCTTTTAATGTTTTTGGCCAAACTGTACTCTAATGTTTATAAATTAGACACCAAAACACATGCCAACAGCCGAAATTTGCGGCAATATTATATTTAATGTGGGTTTGAAGAATCTGAAAGACGTCAAAGTCAAATGTTAATGTTAAATGTACAGATTAATAATAAAAGACCATGAATAAAGACAGTTTTAATGTTAATATATACTCTTTGACTGTCATTTTACCTGTTGAAGATAATGCGCGTAGACAAAAGGAATGAAAAATTAAAAAAAAGGATTTATAAAAATAAAAGGCAATATAAAACTTAGTATTCTGTATTGCTTTCTTGTATTATTTATATAAAAAATTTAATTAACTAAAAATAAAACTGAACTTATACGAGAAGCTTATAAAAATTATGTAGTTCCGAGTCTAGATGTACGACAGTGCTGGAATTCTATAGTATTGAAGGTAATTTTTGAAAGATTTTTTTTTATCGTAAGTACTGTGCATTAAAGAATTTTAGTTCGATTAAAAAGGTGAAATATAAAAATAAGAGTTAGTTTATTTCAATAAAATAAATAAAGAAAAAGATGTAATTTTAAAACTATAATTGATAATTATGTTCTTATATATATTTTTACTGTAAATTTTATTTCTTTTCTGTAATGTCTAGTTCATATAAATAAAATAGGAATATTCTTACATTCATAGAAAGCTTATAGATTCGATATTAATACTTTTAAATGCAGATACTAATATTTAGCTGTAGCTGTTATCATGGTTGAAATTTAACATGTATTATAGTGAGCATTGTGTGTTCTTAAAATTTAATTTTAATATATTTAAACGAGTGTAGTCGGCTTTAAAATTACTATTAATATTATTTTATTATCGAGTTAAAATTTTTCATTACGTATTGTACAGGTAACTAATTACTTATTAACTAGTATTTTATAATAATTAATATAATTAAATACTAAGTACTGTTAAGTGGTCTTTATCAATTCAGTAATTTAGAACGCAGCTTAATTTGTTATTTATGGACTTTCTATATTGTCTTTGGTACATATATCGTCTTTCCTTTTCCGGTTCTGCATCGAAGCTGTAACCATGCCGGTGTGTATTTAATTAAATATTAACGTATCGAAGGATTTCTGTGACAAAAATATGTGATATTTGTGATTTTAAAGCATAATATGTTTTAGTATCAGTTGTGTTAATTATCAACGAAATGGCCAATTGCCTACAAAACAAGATAAACACATGGCACTCTTTGACGTCTAATAACTGACACAAAAATGTATTATTTTTTACGAATCAATCATTTAAGAAGAACAAGTGCATGATTTAAGAAGATCCAATTAAAGTATTGTCGATGTAAAAAAATATATATTGACAAAAGAACCTTGTGAACTGGTTTTATTGTGCAAGATGGAAACTAACCTAAACGTGGTGTCTTTCAGCTCGCAATTGATTTGCTGCACCCTTCGCCCGCGTCAGAGAGGAGGAAGCACAAGCTCAAAAGGCTAGTGCCACATCCCAATTCCTATTTCATGGACGTGAAATGCCCTGGTTGTTACAAAATCACAACGGTATTCAGTCACGCGCAGAGAGTGGTCGTATGTGCTGGATGTTCAACAATTCTCTGCCAGCCCACTGGTGGCCGCGCTAGATTAACTGAAGGTATTAACATTTCTATTGGAATCTTAAACTAAATTGCATTTAATTAATACAAAAACTTAAAAATTTATTGAACTGCATGTCCCTTTGTATAAACATCACAATATTTCATATTGTTGTTATTTCGCATGACATTAGATTTCACCATTATATTTTAATGGTGTAATCCCATTCTAGTGTCATTAATTTGAGGTGACTTTCAATGTATTTCTAAGAGCCAAATTTAATAGAAATTATAAGCAATTTATATCGAAATTGCACAATAAATAAACACACTCTCATTTATCTTATCATTCTTGTTTATTGTATTGAATTTCACAATATGGTGAAATGATCAAAACAAAACAGTATTTTTTCTCAAGGTATTCAATTCAATTTATATATAAATTAATATTTAGCATCTTTTGAATATGAAAATACCACCAATTTGCATAAGTGGATGTTATTGTTATAGTTGTTCTGTATAAACAAACATTTTAACAATTTTAATAATAACAATATATAAATTATAATAGACTGCAATGTCAATATATCAACATGGAGGGGAATTAGATTATTGTTATATTAAATAATTATATTTAGGTTTCTTATATTAACGTTATATATATAACTATATTTATACAAATATTAAGAAAAAAGTGCATACTATATCGGTAGTTCCTGTTTTGTTTTTATTGACAAATATATTGTAATTTAGTGATCATTAATTTGAATTATGATTACATTAATTCATATTTCATTTAAACTAATAGACTAGACTTTAATGGTTAAAAACTAAAAATATATATGAATTTTAAAGATTAAATCATAATTGCATATTATTGTGTAATATTGGAACACTATTGTCTTATTGTTTTTACATGCAATTACTTGAAATGAATTAACAAGTTTTTGACCTACTTAATTATGACCATTTCTGTTAAAAATGTAAGCTTGTATTATTTTAAATTTTATACAATTGTGGTTAGTTGGTGTTTGATATTAGGACTCATAACTCGGAGAGTTATACCCTATTTAACGGGTAATATGGTATTTAACTATTAAATAGTTAATTATTATTATTTCTAAGAGATGCTGAATTCAAAAATGCTTATCATAACTTTTTATATGTTGTATTTAAATTAATTATACAAATATTATACATTATTGTGTGCAATTTTAATATTAGTTGTTCTAACAATGACATGATCTTATTAGTGTTGTTAAGATCATAGAACATTAGTAAATGATCATAAATTAATTATATGAAGCTCAAAGAGAATAGAAGAGGTTAAACAAAAATCCAAGGTAGTGAATTATGTCAATTTATTGAGTGTAGCGAGCTTAGTGCTCCATTGAAAAGTTTTTCGCACTCTCTGTCATGATTAGGCTCGAAAACTACTTGGCGGAAAATTATGAAGAAACACATTAATTAGGTGATGATTTAAAATTTTTGAAATGTTATGTAGTTGAGGAATAATCGTCAAAAAACTGATATCCCATTGAAGTCAATAGGAAAATGAGTCATTACACTGGGCTCGCTTCGCTCAATATGCAGATTGGTCTGTTGGTGCTCCTAGTAATTGCACAATATAAATTATTTTTATGCCAATCAGAAACTATCTGCAACCTTAAGGAATCGGAATAACATTATGTATAAAGATATTTTGTATTATAAATATATACTTGGATAAAAATAGGGGTATTTTAAAACCTTAGGTGTACCTAAAAGTTGCTAAAAGCAAGTTATTAATGAATGACAACTAATTATGTTGAAAATGAAAGATTAAATTTATTGGTTTAAAATATAATTGCTAGTAATACATTTTTATTATTGTTTTTCATAAATCTCTGTATATAAAAGAGTATAAAAATCAACTTAATTACTTATAAGATAAACAATTTAAGTTTAATTTATATTACATGTCTTAAAATATTATTTAGTTTTGATGATAAAATCTTTTTATCTCCGCAATACATTTGGAAAACTAATAATGTACAGAAACAATGTATTCTGTGATAATATTTTTATTTGCATCTTAAAAATGTTTATTGTGTTTTTGTTTCAGGATGTTCGTTTAGGAGAAAACAACATTAATTTTACCTGGAGATGAGCCCTACTTTTAAGATTTGCATTTTATTTTCCAATTCTACGAATGAGTGATATTTTTCTTATTCATTGGATTTGTTAAAGCATTACAAATAAAGGCTTTTTCAAAAGGTACTCGTGTGTTTTATTGTTTATACTATCCTATACATATATAGAATATACATAGAATAAATATATTTTAATTATATTAACTTTAGATTAACAATGAAACTATTTTAAGATGTGGGAAGCAAGTTTTTATATCAGGTTCAGTTAGAATTGTTTTATTTGATTCAAGATCTTTGAAGTTAAAATTTTTTAAACAGGAAACATTTCTGATTCATCATTTAGATCCTAAATTTAAAAAAGAACTGCATATTTGTTAAAAAGCTAGACTTGACTTGTTTTATCTATACTTATAATAAATCTGTAGAGAGGTCAATTCTGTACATGAAATATATTTACAAAATAAGTAGCAGGGGGTGATTAGTGTTCGATACTGATGCCAAAAATGCAGTTAAAAAAATTTTTGTCCGTCTGTCTGTCTGTTTGTATGTTATTTATAGAAAAAAAAACTACTCGACGGCTTTTAACGAAACTTAGTACAATTATTCTTTATACTCCTGGGCAGGTAATAGTATACTTCTCATCACACTACAATGAATAGGAGCAGAGCAGTGAAAGGAAATGTTGAGAAAATGGGAGAAGTTGCTTGATTTTTTAAGCTTCCGTCGCGTGTGCAGCCTTAATGGTTAGAGCTACATAGAAACTATGTATAACGGAAATATTCTACATAAAAATACACGAAAAATATTCCAAGACAGCATATATCTACCTTTTATAGTTAACTCACAATAACACGCATAACTCTCGATAGCTTAGCAGTTCGGAGATTTCTTATTATATTTGTTTACTTTTACGTTTATAAAACCAATAATGCTCACCATCATTCCTAATTAAAAAAAAAATAAACATTAGCACCAATTCAATAAAAAAAGAATCATTGAAATCGGTATAGAAACACCAAACTTATACTTATTTACATGAAATACGCCAACAAGACATCGCGCGTGAATAGTGAATCAAGCTATAAGGATTATTTTTGCGTAACGGTTGCCGCGCTCGACGGGGCTCGCGGCGGCAGAGTATAAAAGGGGCGGGAGGCGAGCGCAAGCGTCATTCAATATTTGGCTGTTGATGCGTTCAGAGTGTTGAACTTTATTGACAGACAATAATTGTTATTTTATAAACCGTGCTTATCAGCGCGACTTTTTGTCTTTAAATAGTTTATTTTAATTTCTTTTGTTGTTATTTTCTAAATTAGTTTTAGTTTTGTTTAAATTCTTAACTATTAATAGTTCCTATTTTATTTCTTTTTAAGTAGATTTAGATTCGATTTTTAGATTAGATAATAGATAGATAGATTAGATTATTGTTAGATTTTTAGTTACTGATAGGTTAGTTTTGGGCATTTTATGTTTAGTTTTTTTTTGTATTGAGTAGATAAAAGCATAGGTAGGTACTTTTATTAATTATAGTATTCATAGGTATTTTTTATTTATTTTTAAGTGAAGTAGGTATAGGTAGATATTGCCTACTATCTACCTATACTGCACACGTGTTTTAGCTTTATTTTCATTTCTTTTTTTTTTGTACCTAAGTTGTAGGTAGGTAGGTACAGTCACGTGCAATGAAAAGTATACACGGGCAGATTTTCAAATAAATGTTCACTCTGAAAATTTCAAAAACAAGTAGCCACTTAACAATTCATACTATGTAACCACCAGAGTTTCTCATAATAATGTATACAATTTTGACAAGAATATGGACACGGATTGTCACACACGATAATTATAAGATCACATTCAAAAATATGTATCCATTGTGAATTACAATAATATGTAATCGTGAACTGCGATACGCTGAAGTGAAGTACTAATTATATTATACTTTTCATTAAATAATAACACAGGCACACAAAAAAAAAAAAGTCATGAACCAGAGGGGAGACCCCATTATTCTTAGGTTTTTGGGATCGCTGCTCTCAGCATCTTGAAAAACATAGAAATTCATATCCATCTTGATTTTATATAAAAATTTAAATGTTCACCCCCCGTAAGGGTTGGTAAGGGATGTTAATGGGTGATAGAGGTCTTAAATTTATTTTTAATAATCACTTTCGGTTCCAGCATCCCAAAAAACGTAGAAATACACATCTATCTTGATTTTATATAAAAATTGAAATTTTCACCGCCCGTAAGGGTTGGTGAGGGGTGTTATTGGGTAATAGAGGTCTTAAATTTATTTTTAGTAATCATTTTCGGTTCCAGCATCTTAAAAGACGTAGAAATACATATCTATCTTGATTTTATAGAAAAAATGAAATTTTCACCCCCTTGAAGGGGTGGTAAGGGGGTGATAGTGGTCATGAATTTATTTTTAGTTATCATTTTCGGTTTCAGCATCCCAAAAAACATAGAAATACACATCTATCTTGATTTTATACAAAAATTTCAATTTTCATCCCTTAAGAGGTAGTAAGGGGGTGCTAGCGGGAAAACGGACATTTAAAATTAGTTTTTATTGTCATATTCGGTTTCAGCGATCCCATAAACCTAAGAATAATGGGGTCTCCTCTCTGGTTCATGACTTTTTTTTTTTGTTTGTCTGTATAATTAGCCGTTTATGACGGATTAATGGATATGAAATAAGAAATATTGTAGAATCAAAAAGTGTATTAATAAAAACTAACAAATATAATTATAAATAGCGGGGAAATTAAAATCTTGTGTAACCCCCCTGAGCATCAATAACATCCTGCAGCCTCTGATGCATTGATGTAGTCATATTAATGCATACATTGCTGCCTCTGAAACTGTCCCATATTTCGTGGACATGATTAATTAGGGCTATGCGTGTCCTAGCTCGGTCGCTGTCCCACTGCTGGACTATTAAACCCCAAAGATTCTCCATGGGTTTTAAGTCTGGACTTTAAGGCGGCCATTGCAGCTTCATTACTTTACTTTGTTGGCGATTGAACCAGGCTTGGCTTATACGCGAATTGTGAACTGCGGAATTATCTTGGACAAAAGGAAGTAGTCCAGAATTAGGAAAATATACCTCCACACTAGGTAGTAAAACCTCTTCCAATATATCAGTATATTGCAGGCTGTTCATTTTTCCACTTATTTGGGCCAACTCACCGGGACCACTGGCTGCCATCCATCCCCAAACGCCAAAACTTATTCGACCACTTCTCTTCGATGGTAGTATATTTTTTTCTGAATACCTGGTATTATTGGCTCGCCATAAAGATAAACGTCCATCGGCAGAAGACACGAATACCTTTTCGTCAGAAAAAATGGTGCTGCTGAAATCGAAGTTTATATATTCCCGGGCGAACTGTAATCTTTGATGTTTATGTTGCGCAAATAAGACAGGTTTTCGCGCGGGAGTTCTGTGATGTAACCCAGCTGAGTGTAAGCGTCGTCGAATGGTTGAAGCCCACACTTGCAATGAAATGGATAAATCCTGTATTTTAACGAATCCTTCACCATGGACTCTGCTCATGAGCTCCCTATCCTGCGCTTCGGTAGTTTTACGAGCACGGCCTTTGCTCTTATGACAAACTGCGTCACCTTCCTCTTCCCACCTTTTGGGCCAAAGATATACGTTCTTCCTCTTAAAACATATTATTAAATACCTACTCAATTAACATGTAAATAAGTAATTAATTAAACGGATAATACTTACTGAGATTCCTATATTATTTGCAATATCAGTAACTGAGTACCCCTGCTCTTTTAAAACTATAATTTTATGTTTTTCATGTGTCGAAATCCGATACGGCACAATGTTATTACTCGTTTTGTCCTCCACAACAAAAAATCTGAACAAATCTGTTTTTAAATCCATCGAGTACAAATCGACAGACAGATACACATTTCATTTATATAATAGTTTTTTTATATCTTTTCAACATCATCAAATATAGCTGTTCATTACATAATACAAATTATTACATTTTTTTTTTTTTTTTTTTTCTTTTTTTGGAATAGGAGGGCAAACGAGCTGGCGGGTCACAGATGATTTGTGATCACCGCCGCCCATGAACTTCTGCAACATCCGAGGATTTACAGGAGCGTTGCCGGCCTTGAAGGTGGGAGTAAACGCCTTTTTTGAAGGTACCCATGTCGTACCGATCTGGAAATACCGCCGAAGGGAGTTCGTTCCACATTCGAGTGGTACGAGGAAAAAATGTACTTGAGAACCGCACAGTGGTGGATCGCCACGCATCCAGGTGGTATGGATGGTATTGAAGGCGATGGCGCGCTGTGCGGTGATGGAATTCGGCGGTAGGCATCAGATCGAATAGCTCTTCGGAACATTCCCCGTGGTAAATGCGGTAGAAGACGCACAGAGATGCAACGTCTCTACGCAATGCCAAAGAGTCCAGCCGTTCACAGAGCACCGGGTCCCCGATAATCCGAACGGCTCTCCGTTGTACGCGGTCAAATGGTAGAAGCTGATATTGGGGTGATCCGGACCAGAGATGAGAGCAGTACTCCATGTGTGGCCGAACTTGCGCTTTGTAGAGCGCAAGTCTTTGGCCAGGATTGAAGTACTGCCTCGCTCTATTGATCACGCCCAATTTCATCGAGGCCAACTTGGCCTTGCTCTCCAGATGACCACGAAACCGACAGTCACTCGAAATGTCGAGACCCAGTATTCTGATACTTGGCGAGGCAATAAGGGGAGTGCTCTCGAAGAGCGGTGATACGACAAATGGGGTTTTCTTAGTGGTAAACGCGCAAACCTGTGTCTTCTGGGGATTGAACTGAACGTGGTTCAGTTCACCCCACTCAGAAACTATCCCTAAGGAAGTCTCTATAGAAGACACAAGTTTCTTTCGGCACTCGTCGACGTTTTCCCGAGAGAGACCTGCACGGCCGGAATATACCGCATCCCCAGTACTGTCATCCGCATAACAATGTATGTTGGAGATATCCAACATATCATTGATGTGCAGGAGGAACAGAGTTGGGGATAGCACGCAGCCTTGGGGTACACCAGCGTTCACGGGCTTGGGGTCCGAGCAAAAACCTTCGAGAACGACCTGTATGCTCCGCCCAGTGAGGAAGCTGGTGATCTTGCATAAACTCTCGGGAAGCCCATAGGAAGGTAGCTTCGAAAGAAGCCCCTTGTGCCATACACGATCGAAGGCTTTCGCCATATCCAGACTAACTGCCAGACCCTCTCCCTTGCTTTCAATAACAGCTGCCCAACGGTGCGTAAGATATAACAGAAGATCACCAGCCGATCGACCATGGCGAAAGCCATATTGCCGGTCATTGACCAACTGGTGATCCTCGAGGAAGGTTAGGAGCTGCTTATTGATGATACTCTCCATTACTTTGGAGAGAAGAGAGGTAATGGCGATAGGTCTGTAGTTAGCTGGGTCCGAGCTATCACCTTTTTTAGTGATCGGATGGACAAGGGCACGCTTCCACGAGACCGGGACTACGCCTTTAAGATAGGAGTACCGAAATAGACGCGTTAGCACTGGTGTCAATTCAGGGGCCACTGGTGTCAATTAATTATAATGCAACTCTAATTTTACGATAACTATTAAACTTCTATCATAAATGAATCATAAAATGGCTCACTGAAAAACAGCATAACCGAATAAAACAGTCCACGCCACTAATCACCGCACCGCATCCGGGCTATCTTCATAACAACATTTAAAAGATAAAAAATGAATATTTACATTGAATGAAATTATAAAGTGTATACATATTTAAGAATAAAATCACAGGCGTCATTGTATAATTTATAATTAAATAGTATTGTTTACATTTTTGTAAAATATTATATATATATACAGTGAAACCCGGTTAAGACGATTTTCTAGAGACCAAAGCAAAACAGCGTTGTAAGCGGGAAAACGTTATAAACGTATGAGCGTTAAATTCAATATGGCATTATAGGTCTGCAAGCAAAAATTGATACAAACTCATAAACAAAGAATTTGTTTAATTAAAATTGAAAACAATTCGAAACAAATTCGAAAATAATCATTAAATTTTTATTTATATACAGAATTGTTTATACAAATGAGTGAGACTACAATTTATTCTCGCAGAAAAAATGAATCCAATGTCGATTGCATTAATGTCGAAACCTTATTGTTTAGAACATCATTTTCAAGTGAATTGATTCTACAAACTGCATTGTCTTTCAAACTAAGATTACTCGTCAAAACATAACGACGAAATACGTCAAGCGCACTCAATGCTTCAGTCAAATTCGGAAGAAGAAGAAGAAAGAAGATTAAAGATTTGAGAAAAAGGATCATAAAAGAAAAGATTAAAAACATAATTAGGTGTGAACAATAAGTATAGACATTACTCAGTAACAGATAAAAATAAATCGTTATAAACATGAAGATTTTCCCAGGTAGTAAGGGATGGGACTCATGGAAAACAATCGTTATAAGCGGAAAACCGTAATAAAGAGGAGCGTTATAAAGAGAAAGTTTTGTATAGGGCATTATAGGAATGTCGTAGGGACCATCGAATTCGACCGTAATAAGCGGGAAATCGTTGTACGCGGGAGTCGTCTTAACCGGATTTCACTGTAATATATGCCTGTGATCTTATAAATATCGTGTGTGACAATCCGTGTCCATATTCTTGTCAAAAATGTATACATTATTATGAGAAACTCTGGTGGTTACATAGTATGAATTGTTAAGTGGCTACTTGTTTTTGAAATTTTCAGAGTGAACATTTATTTGAAAATCTGCCCGTGTATACTTTTCATTGCACGTGACTGTACATATTTCTTAGTTTAATTCTATTAGAATATTAGGTATTTAAGTTTAAATAGGCACTTAGATTTATATTTTTTTATTATATAGCAGCTGTACTTAGAACATCTAAGGTTTTTTTTGTATTAGCATAGGTACTTTGATTAATTACAGTAGTTGTAGGTATTTCTTATTATTCATTTTTAAGTGAAGTAGGTAAGTGTAGATAGTATTGCACACGCATTAAGTATAGCTTTATTTTCATTTTTTATTCTTTTGTAATTTGTAGGTACCTACGTACATATTTATAATTCGATTAGAATATTATTTTAGTTTTAATAGGCACTTAGATTTATATTCTATTTATTATATACTTAGCTATAGTTAGGACCTCTGACGTAAGTTTTTGTTGGGTAACTAAATAGAATTTAAGTTACCGTCGATTAAAAATAAAATAAACGATGCCACCTAAAAAACGACCATCTTTATCTCGAACTTCGAGTCAAGCTAGGAGAATGAGAATGACGCGTTCTCAAGAATCGGAAGAGGAAAGAGCACATCGGTTAAACTCTATGAGAGTTAGTGCCTCAACATCTCGAGCTAATGAAAGCTCTCCAGAGAGAGAGATGCGATTAGCAGATGAAAGAGCGAGACGAGCTACAACACGGGCTTCTCAAAGCTCTTCTCAACGAGAGCTAAGGCGTTCCATTGACCGGGAACAACATGCGTTATCCCGAGAAGCTGAAACTGCTTTACAACGAGAATTGCGACTCACAGCTGACCGCGAACGGCATACATTATCTCGCGAGTCTGAAACCTTCACTGAGAGGGAATTACGGCTTACAGCTGACCGCGAACGTCATATTTTATCTCGCGAGTCCGAAACCTTCACTGAGAGGGAATTACGGCTTACAGCTGACCACGAACGTCATATTTTATCTCGCGAGTCCGAAACCTTCACTGAGAGGGAATTACGGCTTACAGCTGATCGCGAACGTCATATTTTGTCTCGAGAATCTGAAACTTTTACTCAATATCAAGACCGTTTGACAAATGATAGGGCGCACCATAACATGATTCGATCTCTTGAAGATGAACATGAGCATGAACAACGACTAGAGTCGGGACGCGATTATTACAATTCTTTGAGACAAGAACAATTGATTACTTTATCTAATGAAAGATTAAGAATTGAAAATATTCGGTCGCTTGAAACAGAAGAACAGCGAGAGGCCCGTCTTACTGCAGATAGATTTCGACATGGTCTTAATGACTTAGATATACACGTGGTAGATCAATCTACAAATTCGGTGGCGTGGTCCGATAAATATAAAAGTGGGTTTGCTTATAACCTCACAATTGATTACAGATCATCTTCTGAAATAGGCGATATGAACGTAGTATGTTCCTTTTGTAATGCTTCGAAGTGGAGGAAGGAGTCTGCTGGTTTCTGTTGTTCTGGAGGTAAAATAAATTTGCCTTCGTTCGAAGACCCACCGGAACCTTTAAAATCACTACTTTTAGGGGAACATTTTCAATCCAAACAGTTTTTAGATAATATTCGCACTTATAATAGTGCATTCCAAATGACATCCTTTGGTGCTAAACAAATCTCAGAAGGCCCTTTCATGCCTACTTTTAAGGTACAAGGTCAGGTTTACCATTTGATAGGGTCCCTTTTGCCTGAAGAACAACCTAAATTTCTTCAAATATATTTTGTATCCGATGACAACGAACAGTCGAATATAAGAAATCAATATTTTCCGAATTTAAATACTGAACTCATTTCACAACTTCAGAACATGTTACATCAGGTTAATTCGTACGTATGCAGTTTTAAATCGGCATTAGAAGCCCTTTCTCAAGATGGTAATAACAATTATAAAATTGTTATAAATGCCGATAAGCGTCCAACTCAGGAACACCCTGGGCGTCATAACGTTCCATCCACGAATGAAGTTGCTGTAGTACTGGTCGACCAGGAATGTGATAGGCGTGATATCGTTATACGTTCCAGAGACAATCGTTTGCAACGTATTTTCGAAACCCACAGGGCTTACGACAGTTTGTAATATCCTATGATATACTGTCGAGGGGAAGATGGTTATAATTTCGCTGTATACCAAACCGATCCGCGCACAGGCGCACCTAATTATAATAAAAAGGTGTCATGCCTTCAATTTTATTGTTACCACCTGCAAGTGAGACGGAATAGATTGGTATACTTTCAACGTTTTCGTGGCTTATTTAATCAGTTTATTGTTGACATGTACGCAAAAATTGAAACCGAAAGATTAGTTTATATACGATCTAATCAAAGGCAGCTGCGCGCTGAAGAATACGTGCACCTTCGCGATGCCATGCAGCAAGATAACGATACTGTGAATATGGGTCGTTTAGTTATTTTACCCTCTTCTTTTACTGGTGGTCCACGCTACATGCATGAACGTACTCAAGAAGCTTTTTGTTACGTAAGAAAATATGGACGTCCCGACTTATTTGTTACTGTAACTACCAATCCCAAGTGGGATGAAATCACTCGGGAGCTTCTTGAGGGTCAGGCACCGCATGACCGCCATGATATTATTGCAAGAGTGTTTCATTTAAAATTAAAATCAATGATAGATCTTCTTACCAAAGATAACATTTTTGGAGAAATATTGTGTTATATGTATAGTGTTGAGTGGCAAAAACGCGGCTTACCTCACGCACATATCTTGCTTTGGTTAAAAGATAAGGTTCGACCTAATGATGTAGACAGATTAATCAGTGCTGAAATTCCAGATCCGACTGCAGATCCCCTGTTATACGACATTGTTAAAACTCATATGATACATGGTCCATGTGGTGCATTTAACGCAAATGCTCCTTGCATGCAAGACGGTCGTTGCACTAAAAGGTATCCAAAAGCATTAGTGGATGAAACTGTAACAGGACATGATGGATACCCATTATATCGTCGCCGTTCAAGAGACAATGGTGGTTTTACTGTTGAAAAGCGAATGTCTGGACAACAGGTTACTTTAGATAATAGGTGGGTCGTTCCGTATTCGCCTGTATTGTCCAGAGCATTTCAAGCTCACATAAATGTAGAAATGTGTAATAGTGTAGAGTCAATTAAATATATTTGTAAGTACATTAACAAGGGCAGTGACCAAGCTACGTTTGCGTTAAGAAATGAACATGATGAAGTTACTAGATTTCAGTCAGGCAGATATATCAGCTCTTCAGAAGCTGTGTGGCGGATCTTAAGTTTTAATATTCACGAAAGATATCCACCTGTGACCCATCTGGATGTTCATCTGGAAGGCGGTCAACGTATATATTTTAACGCCGAAAATGTTACAGAACGATTAGAGAACCCTAGACAAACAACTTTATTGGCATTCTTTCGACTTTGCCAAACTGATAATTTCGCAAAGTCTCTTTTGTATGAAGAAGTTCCATCGTATTATACCTACGATAAACAACGAGGTGTCTTTAACCGTAGACGCCGAGGCAGGCCTGTAGATGGCGAGACAGGTATTTTCAAAGAACATGTTCTTGGTACAGTGTATACTGTTCATCCTAACAACGCAGAGTGTTTTTATTTGAGATTATTATTACATACAGTGCGAGGACCAACATCATTTATAGATTTGAGAAAAGTAGACGATGTTGTTTATCCAACTTATCATGCAGCTTGCCAAGCGCGTCATTTGCTTGAAAATGATCAACATTGGGATGACGCTTTAGCAGAATCCTGTGTTAGTGATAATCCACGACGGTTACGCCATTTATTTGTAACATTACTCACTTTTTGTAATTTATCTGATCCTGTCCAATTATGGGAAAAATATAAAGAAAAATTTGCAGAAGACTTTCTTCGGAATTTATCTCACAATAATGAAGGCGCAACTAATGATAATTTTCGAGATCTGGCTATAAATCAGTGCTTATTAGCTCTTCAGGAAGACTTAACAGCAGTAGGCGGTAAATCACTTTGTGAATATGGTTTGCCAACGCCAACCTCAGTCGGAGAGGTTACTAATAGGGAATATTCCGCAGAGATTGGTTACAACCCAATGGAACTGCTGGTAACATTAGAAAACGGTGTCCCAATGATGACTGCAGAACAACGCTTAGTCTATGATCGCGTGTGCGAGAGTGTGCAGAATAATTTAGGAACAATATGGTTTTTAGATGCACCTGGAGGAACTGGGAAAACTTTTTTGACTAAATTAATATTAGCTTATGTTCGAAATCAGCGTAAAATCGCTCTTGCCGTGGCTTCATCAGGTATAGCTGCAACATTGCTACCAGGAGGTAAGACTGCTCACACTATGTTTAAAATACCAATTAATTTAGATCGCACGGAAAGTCCAACCTGTAGTATTTCAAGAAATAGCGACAAAGCTAAGGTATTGCGTGAGTGTAATTTAATCGTATGGGATGAATGTACGATGGCCCATCGAAAAGGAGTAGAAGCAGTAGACAGAACTCTAAGGGACATAAGACAAAATGATCGACCAATGGGCGGTATTACGGTTTTATTTTGTGGT
This sequence comes from Melinaea menophilus ssp. n. AW-2005, assembly GCA_918358695.1. NCBI lineage: Eukaryota > Metazoa > Arthropoda > Insecta > Lepidoptera > Nymphalidae > Melinaea > Melinaea menophilus. The sequence continues at coordinate 9,809,603 of OU911057.1, read as the reverse complement.
GATTTCCGACAAACCTTACCGGTAATACCACGGGGAACCCGAGCTGATGAGATTAGGGCTTGCCTGAAAAGCTCTTATTTGTGGCGTGATATACAATCGGTGCATTTGACTATAAATATGCGAGTGAGAACTGGAGACAACGCAGATAATCGTGAATTTTCTGATACATTATTGAAGATTGGTGAAGGTACCTATCCACAACTACACCAAGGAAAACTTATTCTGACACCTGAGTTATGTTGTATAGTGCAATCCCAACAACATCTTATATCTTCGGTTTACGGTGACATAACAATTATATTAAATAGGGACAATTCTTGGCTTTGGAGAAAGCAAAGTTTATAGTTCAATAAATAGAATGGTTGATGAACAAGAAGCCACTAATTACCCGATAGAATTTTTAAATTCTTTAAGTATGCCTGGACTACCTTCTCATATAATTTGTTTAAAAATTGGCATACCGATAATTCTGCTCCGAAATTTAAGACCACCTCAACTTTGCAATGGAACTCGGCTAAAAGTAACCCAGTTGCAACAAAATGTAATCGAGGCTCAAATTTTAACAGGTTGCGGTGCAGGAGAAACTGTCTTTATTCCCAGAATTCCCATAATACCAAATAATTTTCCATTCCAATTTAAAAGAACGCAATTCCCAGTATCGGTGTGCTATGCCATGACTATCAATAAAGCTCAAGGGCAGACTTTTCGTGTTGCTGTAGTAGATCTCGGTGTTAGCTGTTTCTCGCATGGTCAATTATACGTCGCTCTTTCCCGGGTTAGCAATTCTAGGAATCTTTACGTTCACGTGCCGGACGGGTCGACTCTTAACATAGTCTACCCAGAAGCTTTGCGCTGAAACATTTTAATTTGATCTAAAAATATTAGCAATATATTATCTTAATAAAAAACAAGGAGTTACACGCTGACCGAGTCGTGGGTATAGCGTGGGTATATTATAATATTCTGCGGTTACTTATATTTTTCAACAGTTTTGTGGATTGGCATATTATATTACTATTGCCCTTCTAAAATACGAAAGTGAATCTGCCTGTTACGTCAAAACTATGAGGGAGGACATCTGCTAATTTTTTTTCGAAAAACGACGGAAACGCGGACGAAGTCGCGGGCAAAAGCTAGTTTTTAAATAAAAAAACTATTAAGGTAATGTAAAAGAACTAGTTGAGACAGACATGATATTATTTAGAAACTAAATAAAAGTAATTTATTGACATCTTAATAACTGATACCAAATTTAAGAAATTATAAATTTCCCTAAAAAATATATTTAAAAATAGTTACTATCAAATACTAATAAAGGCTGTGATAGGAAAGTTATTTCTATTACCATTATAATAACTTCATAAATAGTGCTTCTTGATTTAAAGAGTTAGAATGGCAGTGATTTGGTAGTTGTCTCACTTTGAGCATAATCTTCATAGACTATAAATATTTTTGATAAGTCTGATATATATTTTTAAAAAAATCTTAATTGTTTAAAATAAGTTTGTTTGTATACTCTTTATTGTACATAAATAATTCTAAATATATATACTCGTATTTTCCAACAAGTATTTATTGTTCGTTTTCGTAAAACCTGCGGACGTTTTTCTTAAAGGAGTCTAAAGAAGATGACTCACGAAGAACCTCGGAAGGCTATTCCATAATTTCACTGCTTGGGCAGTGAAAGACCTTGAGTAGCAATGTGAGTTGCTCATAGGAACTGCAAGTGTTAAATTGGCACCGGATCTCAAGCGATCTTTACTCAGGATGGACAAATATTTAAAACGCTCTTTTTAATATATTGGTGAAGCGATTTTAAAAAGTCTATTGTACAGGAGTGAGAGTAAATGCGTATTTCTTTTTAATTTAATCGGAAGCTAATTAAGTTTCTTGCGAAATTCAGTTATATAGTCAAACTTCCGCAAACCGAAAACAAATCTTTTTGCGACATTTTGAAGACGTTCGAGCTTTAATAAAAACTCTGAAGAAGGATCCGGAAAGAATAAAGAATTAGCCAACATAATATATATATATATATACATCAGTTATAGTCGCAATTTGATCCGACTGATGACTGACATGATTGAAAACTAATTAATATACGTTCCTTATTGTTCAGACTTACATCATCTATTTTCTTATTTCGTTGTATCTATTACCTTTATATTGTATCTTTGAATCATTGATTCGAAAAACTAATAGAAAATAGAATAGAAATAGAAACTAAAAATTTAACTTATATATTTGTAGATTTTTAAAACTTCAAACAGTGATCCTTATCATGTCATTGGAAAGTTCCGTTTAAAAAAATTAGCAAAATATTTAGATTATGTTATTTGAAATTCATGTTTATCAGGAAGTGTATCGCGTTCTTGCCAGGACGATCTTCAGATTCGAGACACACATAAGATGCCCCGTGCTGCTCAGCTTGAATGTTTAGGATAGTTTGATTCACACTGACTACCTCAATAACTATCTGCAGATACCATAAATTCAAATTCAAAATATCTTTATAAAAATAGGCACGCACTTTTAAATTGTCAATTATTCTAATAAAAAAAGGTCAGTGTAGTCAGTCTATGAGTAAACTACCACCGGCTCGGAATGCTGCTCTAAGAAGAGCTGCCCAGAAACGCAATTGTTGCTGTTTTTAAAAGAAATTTAACATTGTTACATGTATACATTATATAATTAACCCCGCAAATTAGTTAAGTTTTACACATTTCGATCCAGTAAAAATTTTAAATGTTATAATACGATTTATTTAATAATACACTTTTAATTATAGATTTAAAACTAAGAAAAGGAAGGTCTAAAATATCTTGTAAAACTTTATTACATATCCGTATACTCAAGTCCATGAATTCGTTTTTTTATTTTTTAAAGACGATATTTAGGCGTTACAAGTTTATTTTTATTTTTTGTATTTATCGTTTGTCTGTTACTTTTTTTTATATAAGAATTTAAATTCCGGAATCTGCATTTTAAGTAAATGTAGGTATGAAAATGATAAATAATAAGAAAAGGTAATGTGAAAAAAGCTTCAGATATTTACGCCGATTTCTCAGATGTTCCTGCTTCTATGGATTGTAAAGTAGAAATGGGAACTTCAGGAAAATAGTATAGTAGTAATAGTATACCTACTATATACATATATAATTTGTGTTAAAAATCTAAACCCTTACATAAAATTATGGGCAATCCAAAAATGAAGCGTTTTTAATTTCTCCCGTTTACCAATAAGAATTGACAACTGTTACTTTTATGCATGGGTATGTAGTTCTAAGGAGTTTCGGCATTTTAAAATGATTCACTTGATGCTCATATATTTCGTTGGCAGTTAACTTATGCGCATACTGTATTTTTTCATATATGTCAAAGTACTCATCAACTCGATGTTATTAATATTTCCGACCATCGATATTGCCTCTGACACCTACACAAGTTAGGTTGACATTGATAATACCATTTTTTACCCGCCATTTTCTTTTTTTTATTGAAGCGATGACATAAGTTACATTTTTCCGTACGTTGACTGTCTACAAATCTATAACACATTAGTGTGGTACTAAAGCAGCCTTCCACTATACTTTGATGATTTACGCCTTCGCGATAAAAACAAACTTTAAACAACTAACTTTGTAGACATTAAAAAAAAATTATTAAAATAATTGCTATGTAGTAAGTAGCACTGCAGTTACCAGAACTATATATTTTTTTAATTTTTGTTTATTTTCGTAACTAGCAAAAATAACTGAACAGATTGATTATTGGGACGGTCAAAATAAGACGTTATACTTTGAAAAACTCTGTATCTTTTATGAGAAATAAAAACCGATTAGGGCCATTCCATATTATCTTGCTAAAGTCGTCCTGAAAAAATCTACAATACGAAACTATTGAACTGATTTTATTATATTTTAAATACCTTACTTACCCACGAGATAGACCGTCAGCGACAGTTTATATAAAGCACCGATTATTCTGTGAATTTTATCATCTGAACCAACAATTGATAGGAATTCAATAAATAAAAACAGTTGTACATATATTTATTAACAATATAACATATATATATAAAAATATCACAAAATGGAATACCCTGTATAAGAGTTTATAACATTTATATAACAATATTCTGATTCGTGTGATGCAATAAATATAACATTAACATAAAAACTAATGAAATGTCAAAAACAAATAAAATATATCTTACATTTATAACAAAGATAAAGATAAATTAAATAAAGAATAATATTAATTAAAGAATGCATGGTCTTTGAACGCCATATTCTCATCGAGTTGTAGATTTCTTTTAGCGTCTTCAATGTCCTGCTTGATAGCTGCTATTAGATCGTCCAAGGACCCAAAGTTCTTTTCTGGTCTCAAGTGTCCGAGGACGCAGATTTTTAAGTCCGACCCATAGAAGTCCTTGTCAAAATCGTGCAAAACATGAGTTTCCTGAAATTTATTATAAATTATATTGAAAAAGAAATCATATTGTATAAGTTTTTTTATTTTATATAAATAAATATAATTATATATATGAGGAATCTTCAAATATAAGTTTAATTGAAACTTTAACGTTCATAACGTATCAGAAAATAATGAAATTAGCGTTTAGATGAACTTCGATCTGAAATATGCCGAATCATTTTATTTTTCTTTCACATCATTTTGTTGCCAAAATAGAATATTTTCAATATCGCGTTATTTACGAACATATAATACATGTAATAAGAGGTATGGGGAAGCTACTATTAATTAAATCGATTCTAGAAATTTTAATCTAGTTTATAATAAGAATTAAAGTGACGGTGAAGGTGAATCCATCGCAAACCTCGTCAACGCTAGTGGAAAACTCAGGCTTTAGTGATAAAACCATTAATTTACCGGTACCGCGTGAATTGAGTAAAGCTTAAATTAAAAATTGAAAAAAGTAAAGCATATACTACAAACAATTTAATATTCTAAAGCAAAGTAAAATTTTAATTTTATTACAAAGAAATAGGTGAGGGATGTCTTAAAGATTAATAAAATATATGTCTGTTGTCGCGTGCTTTGATAAAAATTAAATGATTAGATTAAAAGCTGCAACTAATCTAATAATCTATCGTCTATACGTATCTAAATAAAAAAAATATTGACCTTATCTGTGTTTTCGAATTAAAAAAACTGCAAACGATTTTAAATGTTCTATCCCAATAGCTTATTACGGATACACCCCGTAACACGCAATCGACTTTTGAAACTTTTAAAGCCCTCCCTAACATTGATGGCTTCAGATCATCCTTTCCCTGACCCCAAAAATTACGTGTCTTTTTTGGAATGTAATCTTTACAAATATTTATATTTTTTTTTTCATTCATTGGTTTGGTCTCGACTGATATGAAAATAAAAATTGAAGTCGTGCGTTCAACAAATAAAATACACATGATATTTTACTACACTCCCCCTCTTCCTTTTGAGTTTTCTTCATTTTTTATCGTATCGTATAAAAACCACAACAACTTACAACAGATAATTCCTCATTGTTATAAAAAGGGCACCATCCAATATTGGCGACCATCTTGTAAATCGGCCCAGAGTTAACTTTCGCCCATCCATAGTACACACCAGTTTTTAAATCTTGAGGTAAAGACTGAGCTACTTCCCTTGAAAAATTGGCTGTAAACAATAGTAAATAATTAAAAAATAATTTGACAGCACTAACAAGAGTTGTGATTGGTCTGATCCATTACGCCATCTACCAATCAGAAAAACTTAAACGAATTGAAAGCAAATTGTTTAATTTTTAGATTAAACAGCCTTTGAAAACTGATATTAAAGTTAAGTGCCCATTTCATTATATAATTTTGTCAGTAAGCTAGTGGATCCACCACTCGATAAACAAGAAAAAGAGACCTCTTACAAAAATATCAATATTCAGATATTCCACCAATAAATAAGAAATTATTAACATTAAAACACATTTTATTTAGTTTCTTTCACATGGTTTAAATTTTTGAAATGATAATATATGTTAAGCAAATCCTTTATATAACATATTATATAATGAATAATAATATCGCAAACAGTCAAATAACAAACTATATTATTGCCTACGCAATGCCTTCATTTCTGAGTAACATTCAATAAACTAATTGTACTGCCAGCATTGCTAATTCGTCATATTATTTATTTACTTCTATGTTATGTTATATATTCTGATGTTATGTTATATTATTTGTTATATAAAGACTTTTTAAGAATTCATTATCCTAAAACATTCGATTCTTACTGAATAAATATGTATTAATAAATTTCGAATTTCAAATTCTCAAAACAACTGAGTGGGTTATCCACTTTGTTTCTACAGCTGTAGCACTACTCTCGTAATTCATTTTCATTGAAAAATATTTTCGAAAACATTACATTCACCAAAATTGTATGTCCCATTTAACATATAAATATTTTCTATATAACTCTGTAGGAATTGTGAGACTTCGTGAATCAGATTGCTGATTTTGATTGAATGATTTTGCAAAGAAGTATCTTCCATCAGGTACAGAGAGAAAAAGTAAAAGATAGCTCCCGTATGACCTAGTCAGTAGCGAAGAACGATAAAAAAACTTAGAATAATTACCAGTAATCATTATTTTCTGTTTTCACTAAATTTAGTGGCATGTATATCAAGTGTATGCTTTCCTTTTGGTTTACTCTGCATCTTAATTCTAAGCGTACTACAAGTAGCAGTAACAGTGTTTGTAACAATAAATTATAAAAATTTAAGGTTACAGCTCGGCGAAACGGTTTGCTAAAGCAATTCTATCAGATAGTCGCTAATAACAGATAGTATAAAATATGACAAAAGAAAACCATAACCATAAACCTTCGTCCAGTTTTATTAATCAACAAATAAAATAAAAAAAAAAAAATCTATATATTTTTTTGTCTAAATAATTACAAATTCAAAGTACAATACATTTAATGATTATTCAACAATTTTAATTTGCTTCCTTAAAATGTATATATAAATATATAGTTCTGGCATTAGGCATGTTTGAATATACATCTATATAAGAAAACCTTGGTCTGATAAAAAGTCTATTCGAGTCTTGTTTAAACCGTCATCAAAATGAAGATAATATCAGATGTTGTAAATTTTAATAATAGGCCTATTTATCATTATTTATTACTTAATCAGTAAAGATATCTTGTAATGATAAAATATTCTACAAACAAATGTTTAACATATAATGTATAAATATATTTTAATCTTGTTTCATGTGACTATCCTTTGACTGAGCATATCTATACATATAAATAAAATTTAAATATCTGTCTGTAATTCTAAATTACCAGCTTTTCAGTAAACACATATCAAAGTATATGTAGTACTTAAAAATATTTTTTCATTTTGTTCTGACTATTTTTTCCGACTTATCTTCGAAATGGCTGAACTGTTTTTGAGACACCTTTCACTTGGAGGTAGCTGATATTGTAAGGAGTAACTTAGGCTACTTTTGTTATATGTATATATATATATATATATATATATATATATATATATATATATCAGTGCGAACGAATTCTTGGGCAGTTAATTTTATTATATTTTTGTATAATGTCATGTACTTGTAAGTTATGTAGTATAATAGTCCAGAGTGCTAAAATTGTTCTAAATAAAAATTAGAGTATTATTAGTATTTGTGTACCAAATAGATAATGATATATGAATAGTACCAATACTCCAAATTAGTTGAAGTGCAGAGATAACAAAAATGCACAAAATATCTTAAAATTAAATATATAACATTCAGATACTATAGTTAACTGTTACAAACCATGAAGGATCAAATCTGGATTTGTTACAACAAAGACTAAGACAAATTTAAATTATATAAAATCCAACAGGATAGTTATACAATATAAATATTATACATACAAAAACCTTAATACAACAGAAATATATAAAATATTATATATACGAAAATAACCTTTTAACAAAGAATTTATACTTGTATAAAAGAATTAATTCAAAGATTAATGTATTAATTTAATACCTGATAACATTATATAGATAAAAAACTATGGGTCATCTATAAACTAATCTATAATATCTTGCAAAGATTATGTGATCTTGAAATATTTTTTTATTGTATGATTTGTATGAAATAGAATCAATTACTTCTGTGTATTTATCTAGCTTCTACATCTATATACATTTAGTAAAATGGTGTAAACATTTTGTATAATAGCTTCAATTTTTTGTTTACTCATCATGCAAAAAGAACTCAATTTCAATGAATTCATTTTGTTTACAATTGATAAGATATATTTTAATTCAGTCATTGTCATATCATAATGACTTAATTAAAAAAAGTTATTTAACTAATGACACAAAGAATACTTTCTCAGCCCCCATCATGTCCTGTATTTAGTCTGAATTTTCAGTGAACATATAAATATAATAAAAAATAATTTATATAATTGATTCTTATATAAACAATTGATAATGTAGCTGTGATATTTGCACAGGTTTGTACTGTAAAAAGAAAACACCAAGTAACCTATTTCATCAAAAATATTACTTTACTCAGTAATTTAATACATAAAAATGTTGAATTTTTAATTCCTGTTTAATCAATAAGAAATATGTATTTTTTTAAATAAAATCAATAATTTTCAACACAGATGGTAGTTATAAAGTATGATTAAAAATTTTAACTTGTTAGAAATTCATTTATCTTTATTGCAGGCTTTTAAAGAGGCCATTCGTAGATTAGTGCTTCAAAGAAGAAAAAATATTACATTAACTAATTGTCTTACATTTTTGGAATAAAAAAATATGTGAAATATAAAAAAAATGCTGTGGTTATTAACTTTGATCTTTAATTAAGAACTTTATTTTTTTATCTAAAAAAATATTAATGAATAAATACCTGTTGGGCAGCCTAAGTCCTTGGAACCTCTTCCAAAGCCTTTAACAACTTGACCTTTTAAAAATAGAGGCAAGTGTGACGACGACATCGTGGCTTTATAAATTAAAACATAGGCTTCATATATTAAGTGATGTTATCTTTAGCGTGCCTTATATTTATTTTCTTAATAGCCTTCGCACTGAAAGTCGATTCAAAGAGCGAGAGCACGATGTAGACTGTAGGTATTCATAGCTGATTACTATTTAAATATATTAACAAATTCTCAATATAATTTACTACTGTATTGTTATCGTGTTTTATTAGAATTACGGCACTCAGGTGAATCTTTATGATCAATGATGTACTCTGTGAGCTATAATCTCCACGGTTCATCACACTGCTATCGCCTGACAGTTGACACTTGACACTGATATTTGACATAATAATATAATATTTGTTATATTACGATCTTAGAGTATACACTGATGCACATACAGGACACAGACCCAATAACAAAAATACGTTGAACCCTTCGATGATATGGTGACTAACCGGTGCATTCCATGCTACTTTTGAAACCAACATTGATTTTGTATTTTGCCTGAATGTGACGTCATAGTTCAAACAAGAATGTAATATTGCGTATACACATGTGAATAATATGGTAAATGGTTTTCTTGTTAGTCAAGGTATTTAAAATTGCTCTATTAATACAGATAATTTATGGTATCCCAGTTGAATTAGCAATCTTTTTTAATAAAATTTATATAATTCAGGATAATAATTATTAATAAAGAAGAACATAATAATTATTAAATAATCAATAATATAATTGAATATTATTATAATATATCGTGCTTAAATTACCATAAAACTTATCAGTTCATATTTCGGATCGGACTAAATTCAGATTGTGATTTGACTGTAACTAATAGACCGTAAATTGGAACTAAATGAGGAAATAGCATTTAGTTTTTACATTCAGTTTTTTCTTGTATAAAGTTAACGTTTACAGTATTTTTTTTTTAACTTAAAGTCTGATTTTATTGTTCTCGCTTCACAAATAGTATTTTTTATTTATCAAGTGCATCCTTGTAAAAATAAATACCACTTACAGCTCGATTGATTGATTGATTATTTGTAGTCTTCGTTCCTATAATAAATAGTACTAAAATAACAAAACCCCACGGTTAATGTCGTATAGTTGAAGTCACACTTTTTTAAATGTCTTCAACAATGTAAGCAAGTTATTTAGATTAATCTATAAATTCTATGAGGCGAAAGTTAAGTAGTAATGGCTTCAGTATGAAACAGATGTTAGTGAAAGATTAAGAAACCTAGAATTAATCAACCCTCTTGATTTTACGTATTTGCTTATTTCTAAAATACTAAGATTAGGAGTAGACGGTACAAGCTCTCCGCTTATTTCCCATCGTTAATATAGGGTTAAATTATCGTTATTTTTTTGTTTTAGGACAATTTTTCGTATGTAAAATAATTATAATGCATATTACAGTAACATAGTATTACCGTTCTGTCTATTTTGTGGCTAAAAAAATATAAGTTTTTTCGTTTTGCAACCTTAGAATCTGAATCTGTGTTCTTTTTGTTGTATTCGAAAAAACAGTAATTGTATAATCTGTGAATATGGGGAAAAATCTAAAATTTTTGTTTGTAATGTCGCACTTTTATTTTAGATAGAAGTATGTGTACGATTTTTTCATGAAACTTATTGAAACACTAAATAAATAATAAAAAATACATTCTCAATTGAATATGACTTAATATGTTTCTATCTATAAGCTGAAAACCTTTGTGTATATACTGTCCAGTGTTGTTGACAAGTGTATAACTTCTATAAAATATTTAAGGATAATTTCAACAATATGATAACAAAATAGGAATATGGAAATGACAGAAAAAGGATATGACGGTGAGCAGTCATCATCTGCATGGGACATTCCAGGTCCATCTTCAATAGCCGCAATTTTAGATACAGTTTATACATCTACGGCCTCTGACAATCCGTCAAGAAGTGGTAAACTCACAATCGTTCTATTTACGATAAACATTCATTATCATTATGATTTATTTATTGTAATTAATCTTGTTTTTCCAGAGGAAATGGAATGTGACCCTTTATTCGCTGAGAGTGATGACGAAGTCGAAGTCCTGCCTCCAGCGGAAAATGCACCAGAAAGGAGTGCTCCTACCCCAAAAAATGCAATATCTTCAAATTATGTTAATTCAACGTCCCCAAACCAGCCATATGAAGTAAATGTTGCTTCATTGTCCCACCCAATATCATCGCACACACCAGTCCCTGAAGAATACCAGCCACTTCCAGACAGCTCCAGTTCTATAGAGTATGGTATTGGCATAAACAATCCCGACAGCACCAACATAAATGGGTCAAGATACCAGGATCTCAATATACGATATCAACCTAAACCGCTCAATCCACAAAGTGGCTACTATTACCCTAACTACTCTAATTACACAAATACAAGGCCCGCTAGGGAGTATTTAGTTGCTCATTATCCTACTAACAATATGGTTGTCATTGGTGAAGATAGAGGTTATGTGACACAACCAATAAATTATACACTCTCAGCCAATCAACCCGTTATTCAGGACAGTAATATGCCACATGTGGGATATGAGAGAATGCAGCCGACAGTTAGTGATGCTTTTAATCACTTTCCAGGAAATAGAGGTAGTAATGAAACAAGGGGGAATGGCCTAGAAAGACCTAGTCGTAAATTAAACATATCACCAAGAAGAAAACTGTCAAAAGAAAATGAAGTCAATGTAAATTTGATTGAAGTGAGTTCTGAAGAAGAAGATAGTCCAGCTTCACCAAGTATAAGGCCATGTGATGGTGTTGGGAGGCAGTTATCCAATATAAACACAGCAGGAAGTTCAAGAGCTTCAGGCAGTAGTAACAACATAGCCAGGGTAGATGTTAAAAGGGAACCTCAGGACCAACCAGAGCTGCCAACTCATCCCGAGGAGCAAACAGGAGCTAATCAAAGCCAATCAGACCATATGTGCACAACTAATAGGCAAAATCATCAAAACCAGACACCGGGAGCCAGATATAAATGTGCAAAGCATCGTTTTCAATCTGTTCCGGTAAAACAGGAAAATCCTCATACACAAACCCACCATGGATGTAATTGCAGAAGTAACCATATGCATTCATGTTCACATCACAATCAAGACACAAATGCACACAGGTCTAGTCCAAACTACTTTAATTACCACAATGGTTCTCATCACCACCACCATCACCATCATCACCATCAGACATTCCCTTGCGCCCACAACAATAATCCATCCGGCCCATCAAACCCTGTGATATCTAACATTAAAGAGGAGCCGAGTACACAGCCAGTAGTTAAACTTGAATCACAGATTGCCGACACTGAGCAACCTCATTTAGGACCAATAAAAGTAGAAACTGTTGCACCAGTTGTAGTGAAATCCGAGCCAAGTGTATCCAGTCCCCACAGGAGTAATCAGGGTAACAGCAGTGGTAGCATAGTGACTGTTAAACAAGAGACAAGGTGTTGTGATGTAGATGCAGGCGGGGACAGAAGAATTAAGGAATCTTCACCCCAACCAGGGACTAGTTCGGGAAGAAATGCACAAGAAAATAGTTCATCGGCAAATCAAAACACTAGTTCTTATCAGGTCCGCTATAAAAGAATCATATATTAAACAATATCCATCCAAATTCTAAAACTCAATTGCTTATTTAATAATGTACCTAAGATTTGTATTGTTATAATTTACAGGAAGCTCAAACAAGTAGTGCCGAGGTAAACACAAGTGGCAACAGGAGTGTCTTATCTGCTCCAGATTTGCAGCTGGACTGGGTCTCAGATTCTAGTTCTGATGATGATGTGCAGGTGCTAAGAGAAGATCAGAACACAGTAATTTATCAAATTACTAACTCAATATATTTAATAATGGCTGTAGTCACATCAATTTATATGAATTCATCTGAAATATTTGTTCATATACTGTAAGTGTTAATTAGACAATTAAAATACATGTGAGGATAGCCAATAAAAAAATATTTCATAATAACAATTCATATTTATAAGATCTTTCAACTTTAAAAATTTTTAATATGATAATTCCAGCGCGAGGTCATCGACCTGACGAGTTCGCCTCGAGGTCACTCCCCGGAGGGCGAGGCGCGCGCCCGGCCGCTGTTCGAGTCCGTCCCTCACCGGGACCCGCCTCTCTACCACACCCCGCCCGTGCCCACGCACGCACACCTCTTACATCGCACTAGGTTACTATTTTTTAACAAGCCCTCTTATATACTAGACAAAGTACATCATTGTTATATAGCTAATCATAATATAAATTGGCTGTTATAGGAAATTGGCAACACTTTTCAGGTGTGGATAGTTTGAACTACAATTTTTAAAATTTGTAATATCTTTGAGAATCTACGCCTATTTCAAATATTAAAAGTATACTAAATCTGATGATGATAAAAAAGATCAAAATCAACTGCTTCTTGATTTAAGAAAAACAAGAAATCCTTCTCACAAATGTGTAAGGGAGTGGAAGGTGTCTGTCAAATGCTCTCGTGATACAAATACTCTCTAGACAGCCAGACCTAACTATGAGGCATATCTTACAACACAGAGTGCGCTGCGGCGTGATGATGGCGTGTCGCGGGTGTTGCTGCGCGTCTCACGGTCACGGGCCGCACGGCGCCCACAGCCACGGGCCTCACGCTGCACACGGCGCCCATGTGCCGCTCGCGCCACACGCGCACGCGCCGCACACCACGCACAACCCGCCCCCCCTTGCGCACCGTATGTATACACAGCTTTATCTATTTGTAGTTTTAGCCCTTTAAAGTAAAACTTTTGAAACGTAGCCTACGATATAAAGATGAGTATAGAGTATAAATGCAAGGTTTAAATTTTTTTATCAAGCTTCACAACTATTTAATAGTTTAATGTAAAATATTTGTATTTTTATATAAATCTGCTTATATTATGCTAAGAAACTTGCGCAACTACCAATTTTACAAAAGTATCAACGCCATCTATCGTAAGTTTAAAAAAATAACTTCAATGTATGCCTCTAATAACACTAGTTTATTGATCGACCAATAGAGGGCACCATAACAGCAGTGGGTAATATATCTTCTATCTCATTCTCTCCTATACATTTATGTGTTTGTTCCTTTACCGTGACGCATTTTTGTTACATGGATTTGAAACTCGATTCTAAAGGAGTTTTGCTTTAATAAATTATACTATATTAATAATTTATTTCAATGTGTATATTATAAAAAAAAAAAAACAAAAGTGCGGTATAAAAAATTCTATACAAAGTAGTAAATTATACATTATATAAAGATTAATAATAAATAAATAAAAAAAAAAAAAAAAATTATCATAAAAGTTTTCAAACGTATAACATACCACAAAAGACAAAAAGAAATACGTTTTAACAAAATGTCCAACGTGTCTGTACAACCCTGTGTTGAAGTTATATGATAAAAAGAGACAGGAACACAGAGAGAGAGAGAGACAGATATACACGGACACACAACATCATGCATTTCATTACGTGAAGATTTCTATTAAATCACACTAACCGTAAGCTGTGAGATACTTAGTACCAAAAACGAAATTGAATATGTTTTTTAAATTAAAGACAAATATTGTCCAATAATAATGAAATGGTGCCTTTATGTGAATGTCTTACAGTTGGAGAAGGTTGGCGACGCGACACTATGCCTATAGCTCCGCCCTACCTGGTCCACGAAAGGTTATGGCAGCGTCAGCAACACATGCTGGTATATATTAAATGAGAACGGATATATTATTAACATAATTAAATATATATTACATAATGTTATAATGTGTTACAGGAAGTACAACGTCGCAGTATGATGGGGGACATGAGCGGGCTGGCGTCCGGCATCTCGCAGTACCCGCCCTCATACGTATCGCCACGGTCCAATGCAATGCTAACGGTAATATTATTAAACATTGTTAATAAGTAATCAAACGTCTGAGCCCTGTATATATATATATATATATATATATATATATAGAATTTACCACTTTAAGCGATTTACCACTCATTGGCTCATCGCGAAGTCTCCGACACTATCTGTCTGATTAACTTCAAATTTTACATAGTTACGTCTTTTGTGACCTAGAACGACTAAGAATGGATTTAATGGAATTCCTATCCCAACGGATTTCATCGGATTGCACTTCGCCAAGTTTTAAACCTGTTGGAGCTATACACTTAACGCGGGGGGTAAGAGTTACTATAACAACGGTTACGATGACAACGGATAATATGACATAGGTTACCATAGCAACCTAAGTTCATATCCAAATAAATAGGGCGCCCAGCGAAGTGGAAGGGAATCAAGTAGTATATATATGTATATACTATAATTTCTGTGTTAAATAAATTTATTTTTTTTCTTTTGTTTATTTGTTATTGCATAAGGTTAAAAGTACCAAAGAATTTGTTAACATAATGCTATAAAACATATGTAGGAAATAAAAAACACTGTTTAATTTATTTCCAGTTTCCGGATGAAATAGATCAACCCTCAATCATGCTGTAAGTTTAATACTGATTTTATTTATTTATTTATATTTTTTTCACTTTTTATCAATACAAGTTATCATTTGTGTATCAAATGAGTGTCAGGAGTATTGTAACCACTTACTTACCTTACTTACCGAAATAAACTAGAGGGTTTCAAACCCACCGTGAGAACCCCACATATATATTTAATAATAAATGTATTTTCCAGTGATAATCAACATGTCCACCATCACATGCACCACTACCTACAAATGCATCCCCCCCACCTTCACATCTCAATACAACCTTCGGTTATGGTAAGAGCTATTTATATATATCTAATAATAAACAAAGGAATGTGAATGAGATATATTATAAATGCGTTAATTAAACGCTTATCTGTTTGTTGTTTTATCATAATTAATTGCATTATTTAAGTATATTAGTTCATATTTATTTGGTCTTAGAAAATAATGTTGGTCTCAATTTCAAATGGAACGATTATAATTAATCAAATTATTTGTTTATATTTATGTAGAAGATAATGTTGGTCTCAACTTTAAACACGGTGACCGAATTATTTACTACACGCTCTCACAGTGTGACTGTATTTTTAAGTGACTTAAAGATCTTTGAAAATCTCCTTGTCACAAGCATGACTTGGTCCATACCACTTATAACAGAAAGTGTGGATGTATTATTGACCGTTATTTAAAGATATAATACGGTGTTAGGGCGGCGGGGGTCTGGGCGCGTCGCAGATGGCGGCGCTGGTGCGCGTGGCGGAGGCGGCGGAAGCGCGGCGGGCGGCGCGGGGCGCCTCGCGGGCCGTCATCGAGCGGAACACGTATAGACACGCCTATGCCCCTCCCGCGCACCACCGGGACGACAAGTGCACTATTTGTCTGTGCATCTTCGAAGTGGACTCCGACTGCAGGTTTGTATATATATACATACATAAGCCTCGCGGGACGTTATTGAGCGGAGGAACATGTACAGGCTCGTCTACACCAGTTTCCGTCTTTAATGTCATTGTGGCTCAGTTTTTGAACTTGTCTTGTAGTTAGTACCAGGTCCAGGGTTGAGTTTGTGCTATTGTGATACTTTGTTATATATAATTTCAAACAATGATATTCCAGGCGGCTGCCATGTATGCATCTCTTCCACATGGAGTGTGTGGATCAGTGGCTCAGCACCAACAAGCACTGTCCAATCTGCCGAGTCGACATCGAGACGCATCTCAACAAGGACGCAACCTTTTAACTTGTTACAATGTACTCTTAAGACGATTGAAATAATAAAACTTACTTGTAAAATGAATTTATTATCTAAAAGTGGCTATTGTTTTACATATCATTACTTTAGTTTCTTATCGTTGGAACCGTCTTTCAGTTTGTCCTCGAGGTGTGGAGCGTTTATGATGGCCAGCTGTTGTAACTCCAGACTCTCTTGCTGTAGCTCTTGTGTTAATTGTTTTTGAGTGTTACAAGCTCTGGAATGATACGTCAACTTTTTTAAAACTTTAATAATATATTAGTTTAAATGTAATTAAAAAAAAATTGTTATATATTTATCGTCTGCGTTATTATAATTTGGAGTGAGAAAATTTATGTATTAAAGTTTACAATAAATTGTGTATTATGTCGACAATTTTTCTTTGTTGATCACTAAACTGACCCTTAAGTGTTATTGTGATATTTGGTTAAATTTTTATACATGTCTTTTTAATAAAAACTTGATGGAAATTACATTGAGGTTATGTAACAATTTCATTTCATTTCATTTGTTGAAATTTCATTTCAGAACTGATTTCAGATGATGTTCAATATAAAATGACTTTTAAAATTTATTTTAGTCACTAATATGTTTAAACTAGATGTAATATATATTATGAGCTTATAAAAATTATTTCTTTAATGAAATGTCCAAATAACTGTTGTATATTATATATCTATATGTATTATAATAATCACTGGATCATAATTTTTTTCATAAACAAATCTACAAAATTATTCCTCGCATTAATTGAATTAATTGGTTAATAATTATTTTAAATGTATATAAATCAATGTTTAATTAAGTGTAATACTGGGAAATTAACTTCATATATTTATTTATCTACATAGTGTATTAAAGGCAGTAGCTTATAAAATGTCATTAATAACATACACTGCCGCAAACATGTTTCATCTTTAATAAAGTTATGGTTCTATTTTAGTTTAATGATTACAGCAGCATAATATTATAGCGACACTGTGCATATATATGTTGCATTTTTATAAAATAAACAGTTCTTATATAAAATAATAGTTTTAAAGTTAAAATCAAATATTTATTATTTTTAAAAGTGCGTAACCTCATTTATTAAAATCTTTTATATATATACTGTTTTATTTTTACCTGCATGCGTGGTCAATCCTCTCGCAGATGGCGTCTGAGGCAGTGATGTTTCCAGATAAATAAGATATTTCGGCAGTAGTTGTTGCTAATTTTTCTGCATAATCCATATAGCCTTAAAAATTGTATTATATATGTCAATATTAATTTAATGTGATCATTTCATATTTTTTCTTTACGAATCTGACTTATGAGTAACAATACATTTAAAATTGGTAAAGGCTAGGTTGAAAATAAAAAATAGTTTGCATGATATAGAAACTTACTAAAGAGAGTTCTCAAGTTATGTTTAAGGTCACATAAGGCTCCACGGACAGCAACCAGCTGATCCCAATGGTGTGGAGGAGTGCCATCATCTCCCCACTCAAGGGCTTGCTTCACTAAGCATATCTCTTTAGTCAATGCATCTCTTAACCTACACATACAGTTTATATGTTACTATGCAATTTTATCAACCAGTTTTTTTTAAAGAACTTCATTTTTCAAGTTGTGTCCTTCTAATTAATTAAAACTGGTTACCTCTCGCTGGTATCTTGAATTGCGACTAAAGTAACCGTCAATAGTTGTGTAGCTGCATTTACACTTACAGTTGTAGCTTGACGTATAAGAAAATCATGGTCTAGAGTGTCAACATCAAAAGAAGGATGCGCTTCATGTTTTTCTTCGCAGAAAACTGTAGTTAACAATCCTAACGAAACCGCTCCAATGTTTCGGTGTTTTGAAATATTTTTTGCTGTATTTATTCTGCAAGCAGTTCTTACAGTTTGGAATATTCTATTTCTTAACATGACTTGTGAGAGTTTGAAGGTTCTTAGGTTTGATAGTTGTATTTGAGGTAGTTGTGGTATTATTTATGAATCCATTCAATTTAATTGTTTTAACAAAGCTATGGCATAATAATTGAATTTGTCTTTTCTTTAATGCATAACATTTAAAAAAGCAACATTTTAAGATAACTTTGACAATTCATAGATGTCATAGGTCATAGACTAAAAATTAAAAAAATTAAAACTCGGAACTAAACTAACAACTGGACGTAGCTAATAAATAAACTAAACTACATTTTATTACGGTGTGGCACAAAGTACATTATTTTACTTATATTATATATTGGCTTTTGCGTTTAGTTATTTTTTATATTTTAGAACTATTTAGTTATTTAATATAATAAACTGGGTAAACTATAGGCAGTTTATTTATACGGACCTTACAAGCTCTTTTTAATGCTGCCCGTTATTCAACAATCTTTTTCATTCAGACCTTTTTGAAGAAATTTAAATAATAAAACAAATAAAAACCAATTAAAATTAGTTAATATTTAAAAAGGGTCAATGATTTTTTTTCAAAATGTTCAGCTAATGTCGAAAATATATAAGTACCGATCAATTGCACTATAATAAATAAACAAAATATTATCCTTATGTATACCAATTCATTACCAAATTTTAAACGCAATTGACCCTAAAAATTAGGAATTTAAAAGTTCCAACCAATTACATTTAACCAACTAGATTCAAAATCTTATAAGAAACCTCAATGCCCACTCTTCTCAGTAAAAGATACTATAGTACTGCCATGACATCCCTTGTCGCGGTGCGAACTGTTGCATTGACCACAGTAGTAGGTGATTAAAAATTTTAATGTAAACCTTTGTAATCTTATTAGATGGAAAAGCCGGATGACTAATAGTCTTTTGACAAAGTGATCTTAGAAGGCTTGTTAACCTAGCGCTTGTTGGATAATGATAACGACTTCATTATTTAATTAAAGATCTTCATCTCTTTCATTAGCCATGTGACGAGAGGTTTTGACTTCGGCACTGGATCATCGATTAACTTCATCATTGGATGTAGATGAAGGAAATTAACGTCTTGTTGGTAATGTAGAAAACTTTACGTCGTAAAAACGTAAAACGTCAGAAATAAAAAAAGTTTAAAGATAATTTGTAAATTTTAATTTGTTATTAATATCTACGTCACCCATAAACCACCTCAAAAGCATGAGAATAATCCCGAATCTGAGTTAAAGATGCATTAACGTTAAAATTCAATGCGGCTACTCCACGATCGGCGGCCGCTAATAATCTCGTCGAATCAAAATCTAAACTATAAATACAAGATGTTTTTTTCTGTGTGAAATACATCTGAAACATGACAAAAATATTTAATTATAGTATAAATAGCTTGAATAATATTAAGTATAGGTTATTAAATCGTGTTTACTTGAATATGGTGTGTAGAACGTAAGTCGAAGAGAACACAACGTGAGTATTCCGACGACCCCACTACTACAGCTCGGTTAGAATCAGTTTTAACACAAAATAGTGATGACAAGAAGGGATCTGTAGTTTCATAAGCCTGTATGAAGAAGAGAGCATTAAAAGAACATATTTTTTACTAGTTAAAGCATATTTTTTTAATTTTATTTTAAATTAACAACTCTTTTATACAAAATAAATATTTAAATCCCAGCTTTAAATCTCAGCTTTTTTATATTATATAAAAAAATCTTACCACATTATAACTTCTAACATCTATTAATTGCAGTTTCCCAGAATGCGAAACACACACAATACTATTTTCATCATGCCATTGTATGTCTCTGATTAAGTGTCTGGAACCTCTTGTTCCTTCGGATTTCATCGCCAGACTACCCCTGTAATGTTTAAATAAATAATTATATTTTAATCAATGGTTTATTCAATTCCATATATTCTACTTCACCTACGTATTAATATCCAATAAAATAGGTTTACTGTTCCCATTTAGACCAATAGCTAACATGTCTTCCGATTTATTTACAGACATGCAGCGGCACCCAATTTCATTTGGTATTTTAATGTTTCTGCTATCTGTGAATTACAGCCCTTCAACTTCTAATTAAAATGTTAAGATATACCAAATTGACACAAACAGCAGTACTAATTATTATTATAAGAAACAAAACTTACTGCTTGATAAATTAGAACTTGAATATCTGTTATAGGATTCATTTCCATAGTAATTGTAGTTCCAAAAACATATTTGTGGGCTGTTTTGTGAAATTGTTATAATTGAGTTATTAATTCTTTCAACAGCTGATACTTCAATCGATCCATTGTTGTGGCAATTCTTTATGTGCATAATTAAGTTTGTCCTATGTTTGTTCACAATGTCATAAACTGCCACAGATCCATCTCTAAAAATGGTATAAAAAATAATCAGGTACTATTGAAGCAATTATAGTTATTTATTTCTCTTACCTATTACCACACACAATAATATTGTCTTTAACCACAAATCTTGAAATATCATTAGTGCGTATATCATGTCTTTTAACGGTTGGAACTTCTAAAGACCACAAATAATTACATGAATTGAGACCTTTCTTATTAAGTGTGTAGCATCTCAGTTCTGAACCAATTGAGAGGTATAGTGTGTCTGAATTTATAAATTGCAACCATGGCATGTAGTTTGTATTAAGTTGGATTATTATCTGAAATAAAACTATTCATATCAAATGGTTTTGTCAATACATATATATATATATATATATGTATTTTTTTACCTTATTTTTATAAATTCCTTTACACCAATTGTGCGATATTCTACATCTGTTGTACCAGGAGTATGTATTTTGTTCACTAAAATCAAAATGTTAATTAATTTAGACCTTAAAATGTTTATTAAAATAATTTGATGTTAGCTTATGTTTTTTTCTGAAATGTTTTGAAGGGTATACTATTTAAAATATTTAAGCTAAACTAATTTTCAGGCATCACATTAAAAAAAAACAGAATATAATAATTTACCTGCGTTTACCTTGTACAATAAGTCTATTTCGAAATATCGACCTCATAAAGATACTTTCGTTGATTATCAAGTTGTTTAAAGTCTTACATGTTAGCATGAGGTTACGTATGTCATTTAGTTTTAATCGCTTTATTATATTTACTAAAACGTCTAATGGCAAATGAATAAACAATTTTGTAGTCATGTTTATCAAATATATATTGTATAAATCAAATTATACGTAACTATAGCATTTGCTAAATATTTTTGTTACGAACTATTTTTTTCTTGAATTTTCACTTGATACATGATGTATCCCCTTTGAATAGATGTTATAAATAGATATATACCACCAATAAACTTATTATAGACTACAGAAAGGTATAAATAAAAGTTTAAAGTATAATATATATAACAATTGCACCTATTGCCTACTTCAAAATAAAAAAAATATTTGAACGAGACAGCTGACTTAGACACTTGACAGCTGTTAAGTGTCAAAATAAGTATGAGAATAGGGAATACGAAGTCTCGGCATTTTATGTGCAATATAATAACATACCGATTTTTTATATAAAATTAAATTCGTTTTTAAGAATAATTACATATTTTTAATTTTCGTTAATTATTGTTTTGTTTGGAATAATATAAATATGTAACACATTTGTATTTTACTACTGATTTTGATACTAAAATATTGACAAAGATTACCGTTAACGATATTTTAGAAATGACTAGTCAATTGACACGACTGTAGACAACCTGTCGCATTCTTTGAATTTTCTTTAAAAGTGCAAATGAAATTATGCAGTTAAAACTTTGCGTCATGCCCATGGTTGATGGTTGTTCTTATTCTGTGTGCCTGTGGCTAATCGTTGCTCGTGTTTTGCGCAACTAATTTGTCATAATAATACCTAATTATTTTTGTTTCATAGTTGAAGATAGTAATATTTAAACAATGAAAACTTCCACATGAAAACCCATATTTTTGCGTTCAAAGAATTGTCGTTATTAGATAGCCGTTTGTTGTGACATCCACTATAGCCCGATATAATGGATTTATTTAAACAAGGTATGTAGTTTATTTTTAGTTTTAAGTGCATTTATTTACTCCAACAATTTGATAGTACATGTAAATACGCAATTAATATCAATAAAATATGCGTTGTTATGACGATCTATATCAAGGCCGTACTCTCCGTACCTGGCACTCGCACGATACTGCTGCAAGCGCAGTACATACGATCAGGGTGGGTGGACCTCTTATCAATTTTTATCGTGTTGAAAACCACATCCGCTATTGGAAATTGGCCTATCAGCTGTAAGCTCTAAGCGAGTTCGGTTGTTGACACTTCTAATTAGAATAGATTTATTATTACGATTTTATATTTGAAGTGAATTATTTTTATATTTTTTGTCTAAATACAGGTTAGTATTGTATTAATAGGTAATTTATTATTATAATGTAAATTATTAATTTTTGATTTTGTTTTTTGTATAGGTATGAAGGGACCAACACGGCCTGCACCAGCGGTGCCAGGCATGGTTGTCAGCAGATATTCCCCAGTCACCAACTGGAATGATGATCCCTTTGGAGCTGATGTATTTGAGCCAACACCAACATACGCACAAAAGAAGAAACCACCACCAAGGCCTCCACCACCAAAAGTGTCTAAACATCCAGATATCCCATCCAAACCTTCCCACTTTATACGTAAACCTACAGTACTTTCTTCACTTTTGACTCGTAAAAATAAGAATACAGTGAATCATCCAAGTGCAAATCCATCTATGTCAAATGTAAACAGTGAAGTGGACACACAAAAAATGTTTCCTAAATGTGAACGTGTAAATATCCAGATGGGTACGTTGATAGACCTATCATCCCCTCCCAGTTCACCAACCTTTACTACAAGATCCAGCAGCGATGGTGTGAGTGTGGATAGTTTTGGCTCAGATGCAACAACTTCAACCAATCACCATAATGCGTTTGGAGGAAATGCTTCCCAAGCAGAAAGCGGATTTGAAGATGACTTTGATCTCTTCCTTCACTCTAGAAAACCAATAAGTAAAGATGATACAATGGATGATTTTTCTAATGTTGATCCATTTTCTCCACTACCAAGTAAACCACCAGTAATGAAGAAGCCAATATTTAGTTCTGATTCTTTCGATACATCTAGCATATCAAGTAGTCAATATTCTGTGCCATCACTGAAGGGGCCCACAATAATTCGTGCTAAACCGGCAAGACCAAAACCTCCCGATAATTCAGCTTTATTAAAAAGCACATTCGGGAGCAACTTCCAGCTGACCTCTATGAATGTCAATACAACAACTCCAATACACAAAATTAGCAATGGCTTTGCAGATAATTTGGTAAGGAAATGTTACTTAATGTTATATTTTTACACATTTCTGACATCATCACACAAATTGATATAATTAGTGTTCATAAAAACTAATTTTTGCTACTAAATAAGGTGATTAATCTACTTATACTATAATATTTTTAATTATAAAAAAAATTTCAATAAGAAGTGGGGAAAATTTTTGTGAATACTTGTCGAGTCTTTATTATCAACTTGTTTAAAGATAATAGTTCTTTAATCACCTCTTTGTCCATTTTATATATATACATGTAATATTGGTTTGCTAAAGACCATTTGAACACAATACTCAACACTTGCCCCGGTTTGTTAGTTTGATTGCTGATTTATTCAATTCTAATTACCATTACCGACAAGATAATTATTGCATCCTTGCATAATGGAAGCAAACAATTCAGATCATTGATATATATTTTTATATAACTTGTTTAATATTTAAGTAATGTATATCTATTAGGGTTTTTTTAAATTTATTTACAAAATATGGACCTTCAAGAGGGACGGAAAGACTTAATTTAATAAAGATATTGTCAATGTTACTGTTGCCAATGTCTTTTGTATTAAAAATATTATGTTATAATAAATATTTATTTTAGAAGTGCATCTTTAACCCTTTAATCAGAAATAGGGTTATGATATACTTATGTTGAATGCCTATTTTTTATGACGTTTGTGAAACTGATCATAATAGAGAGATACTCGGCTGAGTTTGTTGTTTGTTTTCTCAGAACAAAACGCTCAAAACCATTGTGGCCTTAATGTTAAGTTGGAGTTGGGTTTATTTTAATAAGTATGGTATCAAAAGGCCTTAAAGGTATATTTTTATTTGAGGTACACAAGTGACACTGGTATCAATTCAGAGTGGGAAAGATATAAATAAATAGATACGTAAACATACAAATAGTTAAAATAATTCTTATATATTTACTGAGCAATCAGTGGTAACAAAGTTTGTTGTTTTCCGCCTTTTATCATCGAATATGGCATTGTACGGTCAAGAGTTACATAAATGTGAATGCTTCTGTGTATAGCACGTAATTCGATTTTTCTTTCAATATTAATGGCGTTCTTACAACTCATTAGTTCTTACCATACGCGTTTGGATTTCGCATTAGTATTCGTTTTTAATATTCCATGAATATTTATTATGATTTGAGTAGATCTAATATAAAGATAATCTCTTAAATTATAGGAAAGACTATTAAAATTTACTTATAAATATATGATTTAGTATTAATTTGGAAAAATTATTTTTAATTAGTAACCAAATTTTTTTGAAATCATTTGAAATAATTTATTTCTTGTAGTGTGAATTAAGTCCTGTATTGTTTAATGAGTCTTATATTATTATTTGCATGTATATCAAACTAATCATTCGCAGGATTCGAAGTTAGACTTCACTTGGGATTCCGATTCACCGGAGAGGGAGTCCACCCCTCCCATGCCGACCATCCCCCCGCCGCCTCCCCCCCTCATCATAGATGACGACTTACCAGTCGTTTGGCCGGAAGACATACAAGATATCCCTGATTTTGATGATCGCGGACCGTACGCGATTGCTCTGTTCGACTACCACCCCGATCATCACGAGGATTTGTCCTTCACTGTAAGTAACTTATTACAATATGTCAAATTGGATACGATACGTCAAACTCAAATTGGCGCCCTTTTCGAGTTGATTCATATCTCAATGACTTTTCATACACTTTATTTTTTTTTCGGTTGCTATCGCAATACGTCAAACTCAAATTCGCGCCCTTTTTGATTCATATGTCATCTCAAAGACTTTTCATACCCTTTTTTTTTTCGGTTGTTGGCATTTCGTTTAACCATACATACTTGAGACTTAACTTATTTATAGTCGTTAATATTTTAACGACTATAATAATGATAAATAGAATACATTATACCTACATTTAACTTGTTCTAACTTGTATCATTATGGTTTAGAATATTACCGCGGTGTTGATATTAAATTACTATTATATGTAACATAATATATATTCTTCACAATATATATAATATATGAATTGTTATTATTATTTTAATGTGAAACAAACGTAAAACTACGCAAAGGTATAAAGATTTTATATTCGAATGGTATAAAAAGTATTTTTTTTTCTGACTTTCCCAAAAAGGAATTTATAAAACTTTCTAAATTATATATAGCAATATTAATCTAATCTAATCTAATAACTAATTTTTATTTTATAATTTTATATTTTTGACAATCCAATATATTTGGGTTGTAATTTGTGACTAATTCGTGAATGATATGAACATATTACTCACTCGTCATTCTGAATTAACACAAATACATATAACAATCAAATGCTTCATATCGGCGTGATTTAATTGAGTCTCCTCGATCATACGTAATAAGGATCTGACCCCTAACCCTTCGTCTGACTTCAATTAATTGTAGTGATGTAGTGATACGAGGTTACGATAAATTAAACGATGCACCGGCTACCGTTGAATTTATCGGTAATTATGTACGAAACATGGATGCATCTCTATATGGGGCGTCCGAATTGTTTTTCATAAACGTGGCTTGAAGCCAGATTTTTTATTTTTAGATCGTAAACGTTGTCTTCATATATACACTTAGCAAGTTCATTGGCAATTTGCACTCTGTTAGGTATCCTTTGGTTTGTTTGTTCTATTGCTATGTAGTTTTTTATCTGTATTATATAAATGGCCGACTCGTGTTCACATTAGCTTCGAACAATATATATATGATCACATATATATATATTTCGTGTAGATTCTTAGTACTGAGTGTTCATAATTAATTATATATATATATATATATATATTTGATGCCTTTTTTCCTTATTATCCTATGTAAATTATCCTATGTTACAAGTTGTTAATATATCTTTAGTTAAGTGAAAGAATTTTTAAAATCGGTTCAGTAGTTATAGAGCATATTCGTTACAAACAAACATACAAAAGTTTTTTTTTATATATTTGTTAGATAATGACACGTCAGATTCGGCAGCCAGTGATTTTCCAAAAAGATTAGTCATTGTTTTCGCACAGAGTAATAATAAAGTCATATATAAGTCATATATTTCGTTTCGATTCTTAGTAGTGTTCATAATTATATATATATATATATATATATGGATGCCTTTTTTCTTCGATTGTATCCGGTTTTTTTCGATCCCGTGGGAATGTTGGGATAAAAATTAATCGTATTTTACAAGTTGTTAATATAGCTTTAGTTAGGTGAAAGAATTTTTAAAATCGGTTCAGTAGTTATAGAGCATATCCGTTACAAACAAACATACAAAAGTTTATCTTTAGAGTAATTATTAGATAATGACACGTAAGATTCGGCAGCCAGTGATTTTCTAAGAAGATTAGTCATTGTTTTCGTAAAGATTAGTCATAAAGTCAAAGGAATATAATTTTGAGATGTTTTTTCTCATACATATTATGCAATTCTTATAATAGATGTACATATGTATGTATCTTTATATTGTTTAAATTGCTGTTTATTTCCATCTGTTATGTCATACGTTTGTCTCGTATTTTTCTACTTGAATAAGAAAACTGAATTGCTAAAATATCTGTAAGCATTATATGTTTTTATAGCTTATTGATGCAAATTTTGGCAAACTAACATGTCTTACAGTAAGTGGGGCTAATATTTGTAAAAAAACATTTAGAAATGGGGAGAGGAAAGAAAGGAGTAAAGCATTAGACTCTTTCACTATACAAAATGTGGCTTACGAGCGAACTTACGCGGTCTTCAAATTTTTTTGCCAATTTTTTTTTTGCCACATTTTTGGCAACGTGTTATAAAATGGTGTCGGAAAAACACATCTATCAAACATTGTGAAGAGTTTCTAAAATAAATAAACGTTCTTTTGTCTTGAATTTTTCAATGTCAGCGCCATTAAAGTAACGCAAAATTTGAAAATACGTAGAATATTAAAAATAATGTAACGTAATACGTAGAATATTTAAAAAAAAGTAATGGCGTTCCATAAATGATAATATTTGTATTACCGATTACAGTGTGAAGGTATTAAAACCTCTATAGTGCGTTACCTCATCGGTTTCATGGACGTAATGATTGGCTTTATTCATTTTATTCTATTCTATTTATTTTTAAAAAACGTCATTTATATATTTTTTTTTTTTACAGAAAAAAGGTTTTACTATCGACGCATGAATGTTTGAAACAAATAACTCGTATAAATCACAACGTAATCGTTATTATTGTAATTTTAAACCGAATAAAAACATATCAATTAACACAATATCGCGGAAGAGTACGCCGTCACGCAAAGTGGGGGCATGTGTTGTATGACGTAGGTTTATTTATTATTAACTCGTTAATTCCAACAGATTTGAAATAATATGGAAATTCTTTGCCTACTTTATACTAAATAGCCAAATAAAAAAAAAAGTTTGACGTCTATTTATTTTACCGCCAATTTTACTGTTACGAATTATTAATAAATTCTTATTTTACAACCGTGTTATGTATCAAATACAGTTTGGAATTTCTACACATATAATAAATTTGTATATAATAGCTTTTTCTACGTTGAAGATATACAGGAGAAATTAATTTGGTAGTCTTTAATAACGAATATAACCTAAAACAATGAATTTTAGAATTTTTGCATTACACGCGCTATTCTCTGGACCGGTTTTTCCGATTTGAATGTAGTTTTTACGGAATTGTCGAACTGTCACTTAGAATTTAGTATTTAAATAAATAAAGGGATGTGTCAACTAAAAACAACTAAAAACTTTTTTTATGATATTGCGTCGTATTATATTTTTTTTGTGCCTACCAAAGTTCCGTGCGTACAGAGTCGGGTGTTTAGTTTATAAATATAATAATAATATAATATTGTAGATATCTGTTTCTGTTGTTTGTATATCTCGTACGTAGGCGATCCGCAGCTGGCATTCCGTTTATTGATAAAATAAATACGTATCACAGGAACTCCTACTTCCATTACATTTTATTATATTGTTGTTTTTGTGGATTTTTATTAAATTTTTCCTCAATCTATAGTAGTAGTAGTATATTAGTTGTTTTGCTATCTATAGTTGATATAGATGTTTTGTTTTATTTAAAAAATCTAATTGCTTTAATATTTTCTATTAATAATGTAGTGAAATTTCTTTTTTGAAAATTATGTTTCAAACTACACTAGTCTAAATAAGAGTTTGAAGACACTTATTACAAGTATAAGGAAAATTATATATTTCACAATAAGTAAATATTAAAAATGTAAAATGTAAAAAAACGTGTAAATATTCAATAGTTAATCAGTTTGACACAATTTATTATTTGAATTTTAAAAAAATGTACTTTTTTAAAACTCAATATCGTTTGTAATAAATAATAGATTAAAAAATCAAACTTAAAAGTATGAGTATGTATAAGATAAGAATAATGATTGAGGAAAATTATGGTGCTAAAAATTTTCGTTTTTAAATTCATTTCATTCCGAAATACAGAATTAGTTATTGAGCGAAGCGCACGAAGTGAGCGGAGCGTTTTACTGGAGACTTTTTACATTCTTTGTCACGAATTGGCTCGAAAACTACTTGTCAGAAAATTATGAAACTTTGCAATCAAAAAGACACACATTAGGTGATGGTTTTAAAAATTATTTTTGAAAATGTCATGTTGAGAAATAATCGTCAAAAAACTGATATCCCATTGAAGTTAATGGGAAACGATAAGTCATTACACTGAGCTCGCTTCGCTCAATATGCAAACGGCACCCGAGATTTCAAGAGCGCAGCGAGTCGAAATTGAGGGTCTGTTGGCGCCCCTAGTATAAAATATATTGTATGACTTTCTACATCTTACTTTGTCTTGATATAGATAGTTTTCTACATATCTATTTGCATTTATAACTATGAGTCATCTTTTAATCGCGATGTTGAAATATTTATACGATAAAATAATTGTAAGATATTGTTTTTATATACTACTTAACCTTTATCATAATTGCGACTTATGTTTTGTGTTTTTTTTTCGTTATCTTTATTGTTTTGTACGCAATGGTTTAAAATAAAACCGATAAAATAAAAAAAAAACGTATATATTAGGTCTACAACTTTGCTCCCGCCGTTTGTTTTTTAATTTTAAAAAATTTATTAAAAAAATGTTATCTTATTTATGTTTCAAAGTATTGTCCGTCACTTTCCACTACTTTGGCCCATCTTTCAGGCAACAAACGAATCCCGCGTCGAAAAATTCTTCATCCTTTGATAAGATCCAAGAATTGATCCATTCTTTCACTTTTTCAAAAGAATCGAAGCACTGACCCGCCAGGCCGTGTGCCATCGACCTAAATAAATGGTAATCAGATGGAGCAACATCTGGAGAGTATGGCGGGTGAGGTAGAATTTCCCATTTCAGTGTTTACGAGGTACGTCTTGACTACTTTCGCCACGAGAGGTCGAGCATTGTCGTGTTGCAAAATTACTTTTTCGTGTCTATCAGCGTATTGCGGCCGTTTTGCTTTTAATGCCCGACTCAAACGCATTAATTGCGTTCGATAAAGTGCACCATTAATTTTTTCAGAAGGTTTTAGCAGCTCATAATAAATTACGCCAAGTTGATCCCACCAAATACACAACATGACCTTGGATCCGTGAATATTCTGTCGAGGTGTCGCCGTAGGAGTGTGGCCGGGCAATCCCCATGATGTGCGTCGCTTAGGGTTGTCGTAGTGCACCCATTTTTCGTCCCCAGTAACAATACGATGAAGAAATCCTTTTCGTTTTTGTCTTTCAAGCAGCTGTTCACAAGCAAATAAACGTCGCTCAACATCTCTTGGTTTCAACTGATACGGTACCCAGTATCCTTGTTTTTGGAACATCCCCAGCTGTTCCAGGCGTTTTGATACTGCTTGCTAAGTTACTTCCAAAGATTTTGCTAGCTGTTCTTGAGTTTGGCACGAGTCTTCATTAAGTAAAGCCTCCAGTTCATCATCTTCAAAAGTTTTTTCTCTGCCACCGCTATGCCGATCTTCAACAACAAAATCACCGCTTTTAAAGCGCTGGAACCACTCGCGACACGTTCTTTCACTAATAGTATCATCGCCATAAGTACTTGAAATAACCCGATGAGCCTCAGCCGCCGATTTTTTCATGTTGAAATGAAAAAGCAAAATCTCCCGCAAATGACGTGAATTCGGTTTATAAGTTGACATATTTAATTAAGTGTAACTATATGACGCAAACAAAAATTAACTAATATCGATGTAAGGTTATATTTATAGATGTCAAAACTGATGGAAAACAACTGTGATTTATTTATTTGAACTATTACTGGCTACTAGCACTATCTTTTGGAAAACGGCGGGAGCAAAGTTGTAGACCTAATATTTTCTTATTAAATATGCATCACTATGGTTAAGAAGCAAATACTTATATTATTATTTTATTGTTAACTATCACACTTTATAAATTTTGAAGAAATTGTGCGATCGCAATATTTCATTACTGAGGTCAATAAATTAATTAATTGCAATATTATTATTAATATAATTATATCGAGTTACAATAAATACAATAGTTTAGCCTAGATTAGGTTCAATGGCTTCTGTAATCTTTTTTTATTATTGCACAATAAGTCTGTATAGGTTGTAAATAAAAGCAGCTAGACTTCGATCTTTTCCTTTTAAACTAAAATAAAAATTAAAAAAAGTTTAGCTGTCATTTATTTCAGTTGTTATTGCAACACTATTTTTTTCTACGTTGCAAAATTCATCATTGAATTGGAAATGCAGTGAACGGATCTATTAATTTTAATAGACATGT
This sequence comes from Melinaea menophilus ssp. n. AW-2005, assembly GCA_918358695.1. Taxonomy (NCBI): domain Eukaryota; kingdom Metazoa; phylum Arthropoda; class Insecta; order Lepidoptera; family Nymphalidae; genus Melinaea; species Melinaea menophilus. The sequence continues at coordinate 9,777,740 of OU911057.1, read as the reverse complement.
AATTTTGCTTATACAAGAACCAACACTATATTGTATAGATTATTTTCTTTTTTTTTACATTTTATTATTATTTATTTATTTAGCTTCACGCCATATCCCTTACGGGGTAGCCAGAGACGACGGAGCGCCAAACGCTACGGTCCCTGCATACCTCTTTCGCCTCGGCCACAGACATCAAACTCTTCATACATGTCCTCCGAGGGGTCCTCGTGCTTTTTACGTGACCTTCCTCCAGTATCATAGATACTGTGTTTTCGAAGGTCACTCGAGGCCTCCCCGTCTCTCTTACCGCTCACTTTTCCTATATATATTTTTTTACATTTTTATATTTAAAAAATGGATCGGAAATGTTATATCTATACTCGTATTCTATTCAAACTGCTTAAGCAATAATCTTTACGACTTCAAATTACTGTACCAGACGGTATTATTATTCTTCGTTGCCGCCATTTTAGTAGTTATCGTACCGAGCCTTATTTATGTAAACTATTCTCTCATTTTCTTTACACAAAAAAAAAAAGAATCCGCCATTTTGAAGACAAACACTACTAACTACTGTTATGTCAAACGGTTCTCGTTTTGAAATCTGAATATATTAATATTAATTTATAACTTTTGGGTATACTATAATTTGTATAGAAATTTAAAAATTATTATTTTGTAAGTTAAATATGTAGTCAAACGTATATTACTTAAGAATGTTATGTTATTGAGTTATTATTTTTATTACATTGGACACTGGAGTGTAGATAAAGCACATGTATTATACTGCAAAAAGTTTATATACATTTATAATTTTTTATATGTATTATCGTTCGGATGTAATTGTGTACAGCCTCATGTATGTACTTATATATTTATATGAAAGCTTATATATATATATATATATATATATATATATATATATATATATGTATATAAAAAAACAGTTTTAAGAAACATTTTATCCCCCCATAAAGGGTGGTAATAAAAATCTTGCCTACGTAGTAAGGGCGAATGATTGATTGAAGATTGATTGTTTGATGACTGATTGATGATTGATTGGTTGTTATAATCAGTCATCACTATTTATTTTTTAAGTGTAGTTTGTTAAAAGCCATTAATAATACATTATTTTTTAATTACAGGCAAACACTAGAATAAGTCTTATAAGGCGGGAAAACGACGCATGGATGTACGGGAGGTTACAAAACGGCAGCGAAGGCCTATTTCCATCCAATTACGTTGAAGTCAAGGTCCCTCTACCAAACGATAGGCAAAATTATATTGGTCAAGCGATCGCCCTATACGACTTCCAACCAATGCAAACGGGTGACCTGAGATTTAGTATAGGAGATAAAATAAAGATACTGTCGAAGATCAACGAGGAATGGCACTTTGGGGAGTGCAACGGTCTCAAGGGACAGTTCCCAACGAATTACGTCCAAATGAGTTAGAATTTATGAAGGTTTTATATAATATTATCAATTAATAAATGTAAATCAATTGCTATTATCAATTATGTATGTCAAATATGTCAATAATATAGTAAAGTGTGATATTATGTATGAAATATGTATGAAGACTGATGCTTTCTTTTATAAAACTTTTCTAACTTGTGGTACTCAGTAATTTGGTGTATGAATTTTTGTATGAAAAAAAAAATGCAACGCGTCCCATTATGCCATAATAACTTAAGCAATATTAATTATATATGAATATAAAATTGTAAATGTATGTCCGTATGATTGTAAATATCAACTACATTATTATTTATGTAATGGTTGTGTTAAAAATTATAGATCTGATTGTAAAATGTATGTTAATAATATACTTATGGTAGTTTCACATTAACTGGTAATATCTGTATAATATGTAAGTCCAGGTAATGTGAAACTACCATAAGGAAAATGGCGACCACATCAAGGGTCAACATGATGAGAAAATATACTTACGGTACGGTACGGTTTCACATTAACTGGTAATATCTGTTTAATACTTTAGTCCAGGTAATGTGAAACTACCATAAGGAAAATGGCGACATGATAATGATAAAAGAAAAATACATTTTGAGTAATATAGAGATATAATTAAATATTTACTTTAATATCCATATACTTTGTAACACCAAAGTGTGGCTTATTCGGTATTTAATATATTGTGTAACTGTAAATAATTCTTATCAGCACAATTATTATGAAGGAAATATTTAATAATAATTATGCTATATTGTATATGGGATTAATGTTTTTTTTATATAAAATTGTTTAACGGATAATTTATTGTATTTTTTTTATTTTATTAAAACTTAACGCTTCATAGAGTTAATGCCAAAGGCTCTGTACGTTCTGCATTCGATTTAGTGATATATATATATATATATATATATATATTTTTTAAAATTACTATTTTGTTTCGTTTGTGTCATTTAATTATAATTAGTTTTATTTTGGTGGGACCATAACCTTAAGTGCCTAAGTATTTTGATTATTATTTGTGTATAGTGAACTTATTTATAATAAAAAATAATAACATGATTTATATTTAATTTAAACTCTGAAATAAGATAGAAAAAAGTCTTCAAATTATGTTTCTATCGTTGCGAATGTTAACAGTAAACAGAATTAGATTTTCTAGATCACAATAAAATGTTACAAATATCTATGATTTATTACAATAATTTCAACATTAAATTATATATTATTCATATTATTATATAAATTTCACGCAGTTTCGATATTCAAAGTTTTGGAGAGTAAATCGCTATTTAGTGATAAATCCGCCTTTTTGACTCACAACAAAATATTATATACATGTATCGAAATAATACTATGTTCCCTGGTATGAAGTATAATACAATACAAAATATAATAATCATGATTTGGCTAAACAAAATTAAAATTACACATACCTAAAAGATTTACCGAATTTATAAGTAGTTATTTAACACTAAACCCAACAAGTACCGGTCAAATTGACCGTTCTTACTTAAACTTTTGTAAAACTTACACATTCTTAAACATTATAATATCGTTATCAAACTACATGGCAATTATTAGAATATGCATATATCAAGAGTGAAGAAAATCACTCTTGATTTTTAATTATTTATATTATTACCTGCGTTATATAATAACTTTTAATTATCGGTCAATCTGACGGCGTGCGGTAGGAGCAGGTATACAAGAATTGTCAGTAGGTTTAGTGTTAATAGGGATGAGACGTCAATAAAAGATTTGTATCATCACATAGTGAGATTTATTATTATTTGAACAAAAATAATCTATATTATAGTAGTTACATAAAATATTTACATTTGCTTAAATTACAACTTAATGTCAACATACCCTGGTCGCTTTTCAACCGTTGTTTAAAATAAACATGGCGGCGGCAAGACATCTCAAACTGTACCATTAAAAAATATTTTTTTGACATTCGAATACAAAAATGGCGGTAATATCATCTGACAACTCCTTTGCAACACGTTGAAAAGGGAAAAGAGGGCGAATAAATCTAACGAATACACTACTATAAACAATTACTTGTCTAATAACACAGTCCCGAAATATTTTCTAACTTTATTTTATGAAACAACTGCCCCTAGACGGCCAACATCGATCTTCCCTATTATAGACATTCTGTCCACTAATTTTCATTCAGGTACATGAATACAGAACTATTCGTTTTGTGTTTATTGACAAAATATTGTTTGTAACAAAATATTTATTAAACACCTCTGACATCAAAATATAAGTTCTTATTAATATTATTTTTTATTACATTATTTACAATATTCGTACTTTTTTTTTTTAATTCATCGTTATAAAGCATATATTGTATTAACATAAACATCCAGATAATAAAATATCTGGAGAAATGTTTAATACATATATATTGTGCGAAAAATATTAATTAATAATAATGCGGACAACAAAAAAAAATACATTTAGCCTCATCTCGTACACAGCAAGAGTCTGAAAATCTCAACAATTTGTAGATGTTTCCGTGAAACCTTAACCTATTTACACATTAAGATAACATTGCCTTAAAAAAGCAACATAAGCTGCCAGTAACATCTAACTATACATAAAAAGCTTATAACATGATATTAAAATTTTACCTTGTGTAGCACGGTTGTGGTGTACAATTAATTATTAAATACCACAAAAAAATTTATTATACACAATGGAGTTTTAATTTTGTTCACACATTCAAGGAGGTTTTATATTTACACTTATAATGAGATTTTTTAATCCGGCCTGTATATTGGTATTTTGGGTATATATTCTATAAGAAGTACATATTCCATCATGGAGGAAGAGTCGCAGTGCTGCTTAGTGAGACGCCAGCGCAGGCCCAGCTTATTATACAATCTGCTGTTCTCCCATTCCAGCAGTTTGTTCAGAGAGTGTTGCGTCTGTGGGTACATAACAGAGTATATAATAATATAAAATACTAATTTCATAATTCTTAGAACAAACTTATATAACTAAAACACCTTTTTTGTAGCAAAATTTCCTGTTTGTATTTTATCTTTGGTTAAGACACTCCAATATAAAATGATGCGAAATAAAGTATAGCAGTTTGAAACTGGAGTACAATGTCATAATATTTCTATTGTGATTTACAAATAATTTTTAGGTTCTTTAAAATAAATATTGTGGACCGTTAGGAACTCTTTATACATGGAACTCCCGATAATAGCCCAGTTCTACTAGAAACTGATATGGCGGCAGTTAATTCAAGTTTACTGGTGGTTTAACTTCAGAAAACCTTTGAACCTCGATAGATTGATACATGTTGATTGTAACATGCACGCACACCCACACATACACGTACGGACACACCCGCAACACACGTACGGACACACCCGCATACACCCGTACGGACACACCCACACACACTCGTACTCGTGGGGGTGTGTCCCCACACGCACAAATATAAATGACAATTCACACATATAACAGAAATTGACACAGCACACTTTTAACCATACAACATTTGATACCGGGAAAAAGGACAGCATTTTAGCAAATCTTATATTATTATTATTGTATATTGTATACACATATACAAATAATAAGTACTTAATAAAATTGTTTGGGAAAAAATAATAAATAAATAACTTACTCTTTTACTTAAGCATATAACTGGCCAAAGAGAGCATCCGAGTGTACAGCAGCAACACACACAACCACAAAAGAGCCACTTTACATTAACAGGTAGGGTCTTCTTTAGCACACTGTTGATACGTGCTACCGTGGCCTGATACTCCTCGGGAGCCACTCGGGACTGCAGGCCGGGGGGAAACTCACCGTTAAAGCGGTTGCTTAGACCAAAACTGAAATTATAAACAATTTATTAATATACAAATAATGATTTATAAGTACAATATGAAGAAAAAAATTGTTACAATAACATAAGGAAGACAAATAAGCATTGCCTTTATTGTTTTAGATATAAATAAATCTAGTTTAAACCAGTTATAACTAGTTATTATCAAAAATCATTGGTAATATGCTTGACCCCTTGTTATATTACCTGAATGAATCAAAACAATAATATTGTTTAAATAAAAAATGTTACTGATAAGGCATGTCAATACTTTATATAATTACATATCATATCTCCTTAAACAGATTTAATTTATGTTTACCTTTCCATATGTTATGTTTACAAATTGTTTAAATTATTTTTATTAGTAGCATTTTTTAAATACTTATAGATAAGATCTTACATAATAAAAATGTATATTAAATGAATTAAATAATGTATGACATTGGAAACACCATTTCCATTTTCAGTATCGACAGTTATATAAATTGAAATATTATAGTTTTCAGAGTTCGGTTTTGAATTATGAGTATTATTACTCATAATTTGAATAAAGACAAAAGATTGTTAATTATTATATGTATATTATATGTATATATTTTTTATAACTTCCCTTTGTTCAAAAATGTATATAAATTAAGATATATATATTAATTGTTTCTTGACCAATGTAATTATATTTAAAACCAGTTCTTATAAAGAAAATAATATTTCTGACTCATGGATGATAACTTCATGGAAAATTTTATGTATTGAATTAATAACACCAGCTATTTAAATAATACAATTAATTGTGGTATAATACTAGTCTATGATTTTATTAAAAATCTAATATTTCTCTCATTTGTAATAGAAAATAAGAGACACTTTTATAATAAATTTGGAATCAGGATTTAAATTAAAATATAATAATTAAGGATTTTGAAATCAGAGTTTTAAATATTACAAAACACAAAATTTGAAAAAAAAAAAAAAATTATTAGTTTTTGGTATATTATGGTACCAATATGTGATTTAATTATGAAATTGACCTCAAGTATAATATAATGCAGTAGAAAGTCAAAGGTCAAATGTCATTAAGATAATGTGATTAATTTATAATCTATAATTAATGTACATGCAGTTTATGACATATTTACTTTCACATTATGTGACTTCTACACTCTTGAGAACAATAGATGTCATAAAAATTTTAATATTTGTCTACCTTTGTTTACGATAAAAATGTATTTCCTACTTAATTAAAGAATAAAAAGTTTTGAGTGTCCTAATTGAATTAATGCAATAAAATTTGGCGTTTGGTCAATGTCCGAGAAAATGTTTATAGCTATAAAGAAAACAAAGAACCAAAAATAGCTCAGTACCTGGGCGTGATATACCCGAGCGTTTAACAAAGGCAACATGTTCAAATTCAAGTGGAAAGTAAACAGCTGATAAATTGAAACCTACACTGTCATGTTTCCAGCTCCTCGGACGATGATCGGGTCAGGCACTAATGTCACATGCGTCTCCTCTATATTCTCCTCAGGCTCCGGTTCGTCGGGATATATAGCATCAAAATCTGCCATCTTTATTAAACACAAACTTAACAACCCTTAAACCTCTGTTTTAAACACATAACAATGTACACTGTTTGTTAATTTTTTACACTCATAATCATTACAAAAAAATACTAAGTGACGTTTTCATACTCATAAATACAAAATACCAGTGTTGCCCCTCCTCAGTTATAACTTCCCTTAAAATACCAGCTATAGGGCTGGGAATTTATATATCTATTTATAAATAATAATACTTCATTGCTAATCATATTATTTTTCATATTATTTTTCAGTTAATTTGTATTAATAACATTATAAGAACTATAACACTTTGTTGAGATGTAAAACTTAAAGCGGATATTTTTAGGTAGTAGTTATTTATGTATAACGTAGTTTTGCTTTATTTCGATAGAGGGTGCTTAAATCAAACAATTTATATGGTTCAATGTTAAACACACTTAAAATTATTTTTATAGAATAGCCGCTTTCTGCAAACTTCTTATAAGATTTTGTGCCGTAAAACATTTCCAAATATAAACTTTGTTGTATTTACTTTACTTTGATAAACCTGCTTTTGGCTTTTTCTTAGACTTGTTTACTGGTACTGGAGATATTACACTAAATTTTACACTATAGCGTTTAGAAATCAATTACATATTAAATAAACAAATGAAATGAATCCTGTTAGGTGCCTAAGAAATAAAAGGGCATATAGTACAAAACGGAAATAATTTAGAAAATGAAAATAAATTATACTTTTTCTATTATTTATTAACTAATTAGTAGAAATGTATTTAGTTTTATTTAAATTTAACATACATTTATTATTCATAACTGTTTGAGATGTTTAAAGGATAGCTGTGGCTTCATGGTATCTTTCCCCTGACGTTTGCTTACCGATCAATACATTAATTATAGCTTATGCAGAGAAATCAATGTTCATGATAAAAATATTTTCTTGTTTCATACTTTTTAGAGTATCCTTTTCCGTATTAGGATTAGTTTAAACTTTTTTTTTCAATTAGATATGTAACGACAAAGATATTTTTTCAGTAATACTAATAATTGTCCATTTAAACTTTATTTTATTGTTTATCTACATAGTATTAGCAAGTATATAGCAAGTATAGCTTTAAGAATCTCTATTTTATAAGTTTTATTGTTTTAAGTATTATTTGTTTTAGATATCTTAGACCTTCCATTTCTTAGTTTTAAATCTAAAATCAAAAGTTTATTATTTAATAAAGCTTATTATAACGTTTAAGAGTTTTTAGTGGATCGAAATATGTGGAACTTAAGTTGTGGAATCGTTTGCAGGATTTATATTATAATGTACATCACTTATTGTTATATTTCTTTTGAAAAGAGCATTTGTTGAGTTTCTGGCCGGCTCTTTTCAACACAGCAGCATTCTGAGCCGGTGGTAGCTTACTTACGGACTGACTACACTGACCTTTTTTGTATTGTAGTAATTGACGATTCAAAAGTGCGTGTAAATGGCTACTTGAATAAAGATATTTTGAATTTGAATTTGAATTTGAATTTATAAATAGAAATAATATACGTACATATATATGTATTATGTGAATATGTCTATTTATATCTTGTTAATGGCACCCATTATATCCCATTATATTGGTTAGAATACGTAAACCATTTATACGTGTGTTAGTTAATCTGTGTATGGGAAGGGCTGTATAATTTATCTCATGTGCAATGTGACACTTGATAAATAAGTCACAGCTGTGACCTAAAACTTTGCTGTTTCATGCCTCATTTAAGTAACAATAGAACTATTCAAGTTAATTTATAAGTATTTAATTTTAATATAAATAAATCCTATTTTTTGTTCCCTTTTTGATATTTATATTTCCTTAGTATTTATAAATAGGTTGGCCCATTTTATTAACCAATTGTAAGTGCTCGATTTGACCCCATAAATAGGGAGTTTCCATCGACTACTGGCTACCTATCATATCAGTAAAACCTTTTCATAATGCGATATAGGTATGCTAATTGATCTAGACTCTAGTGTGTGATTGTTTTGATAATCAAATAGATGCTGTAATCGATTATTTTATTAAATGTATGTTTATAGTCTTTAAGATTACTGAATTTAATTTATATATATACGGCACACTTAATACTTAAGACAATATATATCTGTTTTTAATATTTAAAATAGTTATTGAATTTAATTTGTGTATATACGGCACACGTGTTTAAGACAAAGTTTTAATAAAACAGAGAAAAGTACGAATAAAAAGAAATATATTTCACTTTGGAATAGATTATTAGCATTGACACTTGCTTGCATTACAGATATACATATAAAATGATATTGTTTTAAAAGTAATTTAAACATTTATAATCTGTAACAAAAACTCGACTCTAAATGATAATATAGCTAAGTTAGACTTACCTAACTAATTTCACCTCCTCATTCAATCAGATCCATTTTATAATATCTAAAACAAATAAAAAAAATAACTATTTGTTACATATAAATTCGAGTGATTCCGTGTTGTCTCTTTAAGTTAATGGGGGATTTGTACCTAAGTTAACCATAAAAATACTTAAGTGCTTCGAAGTTCTACCGTTCCGTCCATCCCCACCCTCCCCTAAGTCGGTCGGTATTAAACAATTTAAAACCAGCTGATGCAATAATACACCTACTTACTGTATGTACTAAAAAGTAACTAAACGAGTGCTAAATGTATGTACAAACTCTTTGTCCTGTCTTTACACTATTGGTTTCCGATTGTATAAATGGTAGGTTAATAATTACATCATAAGTATATCATTGTTATGATATTGTAACTATATCATTTAACACTAGGATCTGTTGACGTTTTTTAACCAGCATTTCTGAACGGAATGAGATATTTTAATTCTGTTTTTTTTTAAAGATGCCGATTCCCAAGCTCTATGCTCTACCAATTTTCATTCAAATCGGTTGAGTAGTTTTTATGTGATGATACTTCAAAAAGAAGTTAAGAGTTTCGTTTATGCTCAGCTCAATAACATATCAGCATAATGACATTTCGTCGTAAATATTCTTAATCTTAATTTTCTATTAAGGATTAGATAATTGTCAACCAATCTTAAACCTTACTTAAAATGTATAAGCTTGAACGTAAAGATAAATAATGTTCGTAATGTGTCAGTTAGATATTATAACATGTACTTTGCATGTGCTCCGCCCGTACATGACCCAGATATTTAAATTTTAATGTATATTATGTTATATATTGTTAGGTATAAATAATTCAACGAAGTACCGCAGTAGGGTCATGGTAGAGCTTTTTCTGGGCGCCATTAGTAAGTATATAAGCTCGCTCCAACCCTGTACAGTCAAACCAATCGACTCTACGACCAGCACAGCACGTTAAAATGAAGGTATAATTGTTTTGTCATATTACATATATATCATATTATATTAACTTTGCGGGTCTACAAATATTTTTACTATAATATATATATACAAGGGAACTTCCCGGCCCTTCGGGCCAGGAAGGGTCAAAGGTCACGTATGAGGTTGGCACCTACCCTATTTTGTAGCCTGATTCGATAGCTTTTTTTTGATGTATTACACATTATTGTGTGATTTGTGGTTGATAAGTGATGCGCGTGCATACAGAGTCAATTAGGTCATTATTATATAGTAAGGATTGTATATTGTAGTTGATAGTATATGTAGTTGATAGAGTTCAGGAATTTATTTATATCTTTTCCACTTTGAATCCATATCAATGAATACTTGTGTACGTCAAATGGAAGTAACAGGAGGACCTATTTTGATATCGTACGTAACGAAATAAGATCTTCCGTAAAGACTCTCCAACTTAAAATAAGGCTACGAGGGTTCCAAACCCGCCCTGGTCTGAGAAGAACCACACAACAAACTCAGCCTGGTTTGTTTTTAATTGTAATCACTGTTTCACAAATGTCAATATATTAAGTGAGCAATGTATGAACAACTAGAATCATCGCAATCAATTCGATAAGCCGTATTAAGCCGATTATGTATAAGCCGATTTTACCCGTGGGTAACGATCCCGATGAAATATCGGGATAAATAGTAGCCTATATTTCTCGCGGATAATGTTGCTTTCGACGGGAGAAATAATTTTTAAAAACCATTGATTACAAACATACAAACCTCGTACATATTATATATATTAGATTGTTGTAATAAAAATAAATTATATTTATTTATATTTGTTTCAGGTCTTAATTTTATGTGCAGTTTTATGCAGTGTCTCAGCTGGTTTGTTAGGTCCGGCTCAATACGCGTATGCGCCACCTGTTGTGGCTAGACCATACGCGCCATACGCGGTGGCGAAGGCTCCACTTGACGACTACGACCCCAACCCTCAGTACTCTTACGCTTATGACATACAGGATGCTCTAACTGGTGAGGATAATTAAAATATTTTACGTCAATTAAATTGGAATATGCAATATTTAAATTAAGTAGATATTTTTTTTAATCGCTTGGTAGTGTGTAGTTTTTATAAATTTTATAATTTATTGTGTTTTTACACATGCATATGTTCTTCATATAAATTTTTTATTTAAAAAGAATATTTAATTTTCGTCCATGAATTGCTTCATGTTTAAAAATATTAAAAATAATTATCTGTTGATATACAATTCAAAATTTTATATTTGTAATTACGTTAATATTATAAGTAGTATTATGTATACTTAAAAAGTTGTTAAATTATAGGCGACTCCAAGAGCCAGCACGAAACTCGGTCAGGAGACGTGGTCCAAGGCTCATACTCTCTGGTAGACCCTGACGGCACACGGCGAGTTGTGGAGTACACCGCCGACCCTCATAATGGGTTCAACGCGGTTGTCCGCAAGGAACCCCTTGGCGCGAAGGCAGCCATTGCAATTCACTAACACCTTAAACTTTAAGGGTTCGAGCTAATGGCGCACTCTTGAATATTCAATAGCTGCTGCACTAAACTCGTTCCCTTTAGATTATATGTTAAATGACCTCTGCTTTTGTTTGTAAGTTATTGTTAATTGTTGTTAATTGTTGTTAAAAATAGGGTAAATTAAAAGAGGAATCCGTTATATATTTGATTTTGTTATTTCTCTACAACATACCTATTTCAGTTTTATAACAATCAAAGGATAAAGCGAACTATATATTAGAGATTATTAAATAATATAACTTCGATGGGACTCCAACACAGCAGCATATATATATATTGTTGTTGCCTGTAACTTCGTTTGCTTCTCCTTTCTTGTAATTATCGCCCAGACATTTTTCATTTCAACATGAAAGTGAGATTATACCTAAAAATCAAGAACATTCAACTCAGATTTGAAAAAGGGAGACTTTATCGAATTGAAGTATACTTAGGAATGCTATTCCAAAAAGTATCAAAATCCTTTTAATAACAATAATAACTTTTAATAATAAACATAAATAAATTAGTATGAGTTCTGTGTTATTTACTAGACATTTAATAATATATTCTATAAAAGTATATATTATTATTATTTTATTACATGGGTAGATTTAGACAACTATAAAAAATTTCAAAGTTTTAACCCTTCTATTTAAATTTTTCATTGATAAATTATACTAGGAACCGCCAACCGTGCGCGGTGGGTGTTGAGCTGAGCCCCTCACCTTTTATCTGAATAGCTACAGAAAATATCGATTTATTAGGACTAATTGTCACCTTCTAGCGCAGCACATTGCTCGCACGAGGGCAGCTCTAATGTATTGTCTATGGCAGGAGTGATCTTTTCTTGATAACTTTTGAATGGCTAAACATTTTTTCAATCTATTTTTGCTATAACATCCGCGTTCGGCTCAAACATACATGAGACAATTTTTAGCTAATTATCTCGTCGCATTCTGGGGACAACTAAACACAAAAAAAGGCCTCCCAAACGGTTATGAGCTTTGCTTACGCTCAGCTCAATAATTATATAGATTGCACTAAATCCTCCTTTATATATAATATATATATTAAAATAAAATAGTAGTAATAATTATTAAATCAAATTAAATATAACAATAAGTTATTAAAAATAATAATATACGATACATCTATAACAATTGCAAATGTAGTTTAAAACATTTCAAAATCTGAAAACTAAAGTTGGTTGCTGAGGAAACAAAAATAATCTGCAAGGGTCCATCTATTGATCGCGTGATGTTTTAGCAACTTTTAATTCCTCCCTCCCCATGTATTTGATATTATAATAACCCTTCCCTCTCTCCAAAATCATTTGTAACTAAAATCTTTTTTCCACAAAATAATAGGATTTTTAATGATTTTTTCGAAGCCATCCCAACTCTGTCAATCACGGGATATTGGTATTAATCATACTTCTAGAAAGGTGTTGAGGAAACCCTAAAAAAAAGTTAAGACTTTTTGGTGTATGGTTATTTTTAAACGATTTATCCATCACGAAAGAAAATATGGGCATGCAATGCAATCGGCCAATTGACTTATTAGAAAACAAATCTCTGGCTAACCCTTGACGAACAAAACGAGAATAGGAGTTAGAAGTTTACTGACAATCTGTGTATCTGTCTGTGGCATCGTAACTCTTAAACGGTGGAATCGAATTGTGTTTAAATTAAAACAATGCTAAGAATCATCTCTAAAGATTCCTTAAGCAAAGCTAAGAACCATCTCTAAAGATAAGTAGTGACAGGATTTCAAACTATATATACATGTATATATCATATATTTTGAAGAATTTTATTTTTCACATTTAAAATATACGTCATTTATTTTGAATGTGAAAAGTAAAATTCTTAAATTATAAATACTTTTTAAAATTTAAATTTCAAATCCATGGTTTGTTTAAAAAAAATAGAACTCAAAATGGCTAAAAAATAATGGATAAAATTAAAAAGAACGGTATTATAGTATTTAAAATATTTAAAATGGCTACAAAGTCAAATCAAATCAAATCAAATCAAAAATCTTTATTGAAAATTAGTTTCATACAAAACATTTTTTCATTGTCAAAGCTACCACCAGCTCGGAAAATTATTTCCACAGACCTGAGAAGAGCTGGCGACAGAAACTCAGCGGGATTGTCATGATTTGTTTTTTTTTTAAATTTTTAATTAGTTCTTAAATTCTAAATTACATAAATACATTACACAATACTAAGTAAATAATCTTGAAGTAACCTGGCAGCGATCGCTTCATATTATATGAGTAATATAGTTACATGAAAATAGTTCATTAGTTAAATAACTAATATCATATATATATCTATGTATATACATAGATATATAACATAGATATATAAAATAGATTATTTTATATATTTAATTGATCAATCTAAATACGTAAAGTTAATTATAGTTATCTTTATACAATTGTACTTAATCCAATTAATTGTATTTTAATAAATAAATAAAATTAATTCATTAAAATAATAAAACCTGTCGCCGTATATTTTAAACGTATTTTTAAAAAATATACGTATTTTTTTCAAGGTTCAAAACCCGTAATAATAAACCTTTGAGGTCACTTTTTATTTTGATATATTGTCTTAATTATTAAGAACTGTAATAAAATAAATAAGTTTAAGCTAATATATCAAGTAAAGAAAAACAAAATTCTTATTTACTGTCAAATATCAATATTTTAGTAATATTTGTTTAATTTCTTGGTGTTTCACAAATAATATTTACATTATTCTTCAACAATTTTAAGTTATATTATTCAAAACTAATAATTTCATACATATTTATAATATATACATCAAATATAAGATTTTATGTTAAACAAGCTGTGCCGACGACTTCGCGCGGAATATGTTTTTTAAAATAAAAGTTAAACTAGGATCCGCCAGCCGTGCGTGGCGGTTGTAGAGCTGAGTCCCTCTCCTTTCTTCTTTTCTTGATAACTTTTGAATGGCTAAACATTTTTTTAATCTGTTTTCGCTGTAACATCCGCGTTCGGCTCAAACATACATGAGAAAATTTTTAGCTAATTATCTCGACGCATTCTGGAGACAACTAATCACAAAAAAAGGTCTCCCAAACGGTTGAGAGCTCCGCTTACTCTCAGCTTAATGAGTTATTTCTTAGATACCCGCAAGTGAAAGTTCTGTCAAAATCAATCCTTTTCAGAGATCATCCGGAACAAATACACAGACAGATAATTTTTTTTATTTTTTTTTATGTAAGTACCGTACTTGCTATGCATTTATAAGCTGTTACGAGAATTACAAACAGGCACTTCAATTATATTTATATATATATATATAATCATGAAGCTATTGCTATATTACTATGTATTACTTAGCAACTAATGGTTATAAAATAGGATTCAATTGGTCAATTTACAGATATGGCCCTGACCAAAGTAACTAATAGTTGCATAACAAGAGACTCGTGAGGCTTTTAACAAAGGATTACAATTATACGCACTTATCATATAAAGATAAAGATATATATAAAGATAATTAACACTAAACCTACCGACAATTCTTGTATACCTGTTCCTACCGCACGCGGTCAAATTGACCGGTAATTAAAAGTTATTTTATTATATAACGCATTTAATAATGGAAATAATTAAAAGTAAAGAGTGAAGAAAATATTATATGCATATTCTAATAATCGTCATGTAGTTTGAGAACGATAGTATAACGTTTGAAAATGTATAAGTTTTACAAAAGTTTAAGAACGGTCAATTTGACTGGTACTTGGTAGGTTTAGTGTTAAAGAAAATCTATATATATATATATTGAACAAATTTGAGAACATTGAAAGTGAAAACCACTTCCTAGCTTCTAATTTCCAATGTATATATGTAACATATTTCTGAAATGGTTTAAAAATGTATACAATATTCTTATTTTTTACTTCATAATTATAATAAGGTACCCCAATATTTAATTAATATATTTATATTAAAATTTAAGTTAATAGATACAGGAACAGGTCAGATAGATTTTAACGTTAGTTCAATGAAAAAACACTTACCTAAAGTTCAATGCTATTGTTGTGCGAATATTTCGTTAGTGTAAGAAATTAATAATTATTATCATTAAAATATTCATTGATAGATGAATGAATCATCACATATATGCAAATTTTACGGTTGTTTCATAATACGCTATTGTAATGAATGTTTAAACTCTGCTTACACGGTTTTAAAAAAGGGCAAGTGAATTTGAAATTAAAAATGAAAATGAAACAATAATAAATAAAAATGAAAATGAAATGAAAAATGAACTAATCAAGAAAAAAAAATAAAACAAATGTAAATAAATATGAAATTTAAATTAAAAATGAAAATTAAACAATCCAGAAAATAAATAAAGGAATACTAAATAAATATGAAATTTAAATTAAAAATGAAAATGAAACAATTAAAAAATAACAAAACAATACTAAATAAAAATGAAATTGAAATGAAAATGAAACAATCAACAAAACAACAAAATTACTAAATGAAAGTGAAAAACAATCAGGAAGCTTGTTATTTCAATGACCGTAATTATTAATTGAAAAGATTGAACACAAAACAAAACATCTATACACAGTTAACAGCGTGGTTTGTGTAAATCGAGTCATTTCGAAACTTGCATCTTTCACTCGGACCAATGATACGTATTACTTTACATACACAGATTATAATAATTACATATTAAACAATTAATATATATATATATTCAAGAAACGCAGACACTAATAACCAAAATTATTTCTTCCATCACAGTTTATTAAACTTATGGTTAATTTTGATGAGATTGTAACGAAACTTTGGTATGAATATTACAGATTAATTAAATTAATACACGATATGTTTATTATAATTAATAAAGCACTAATTAAAATGCATTTATTTAATCTGTGACAATTCTCAAGTTCTCCGCAATACGGAACAGTCAACTACTTATAAATACGAGTGTCTCGTTTGTTAGCGGTATTACTCTTAATTCCTTTATCGAGAACATTTGCGCCATGTTTCGGGTAAATATTAATTAAATTTATACATTTTGAGTGTGGTACATATATTTTTTAAATATTATTTTGTATTGCAGATAGTGATATACGCGTGTGTTGTTCAAGCTGCTGTATGTATAATCGTAACAGATGAACCACAAACGAGCACAGAGTATAATTATTGGTATAACATAGTGGACCCGTCGACTGGTGATACTAAAAGTGCTCAAGAGATCAGACATGGTGATATCGTCAAGGGTTCCTACTCCGTGGTCGATCCTGATGGCATCAAGCGTACTGTGGATTACACTGCGGGTGGATCGCATGGCTTCAAAGCTGTCGTCCGCAATGAACCACTGACCAACCACCTCAGCCGACCTAAATATATGTTATCAACAAACACGTTCGTGGATAACACGGATTACTTCACTCCTGGAAGCAACACCACGTCTGACAGAGGTAATTTCAAACGCGGAGAGTATTTCATACCAAATTATATGCATAAGTAATAAAATTCTAACAAAAGTTCCTCTTTATAAAAGTGATTGTGATAAATTGTCAATAATGGCGATATATTTGTAATTGTTATTGTGATGTTATTTTAGAATTATGTGCCAATAAAAAGTTTTAATATATACATTTTTTTATATATTTAATAACTGTAATGGATATTTTACTTTCAATTGACCCTGACATAATTGAAACAGGAACAAAAAATTAAAAGATATCCTTTAGATAAAATGTTCCATATTGTTTTTAATCTGTGGAATTAAAAAGTATAAGGACATGCTCTTTCTCTAAGTAGCGGTCTTTCTCAAGGCCTCTCGATGTGGGTCGTAAACGGAGTCGTGAGAAGTGAGTCGTATAACTAAGACAATTTACGCCTAATATCATATCAAAATGTATTATTTAGGTTGTCAATTCTTTTGTATATTTATGTGAAGTTAAATTTTATAAATCATTTATGCTTAGAAAAATTACAAACAATAATTTAAAATGTGATATATTAATATCATTATTAGAATCACAAATCATCGAACTATATGTATAGAAATCACAAACACAAGAATAGACCTTCAAACAATATTAACAGTAAAATCTTTTCAATAGACAGTCTATAGACTAAGTTATATTTCAAATGAGATATAGATTAAAGTGGTGCGATGGGACACAATTCGAACCAGTAGCCACAACCACAACGCTTGGGTTCCCCGAGGTGTAGCCACATGTATTCAACGTGGTTTGTCTCCGGGTAACAAATGCAACCCACCAGACGTTTGCAGAACACACTCGGTATAAGGTTCGGACGTTCATAAGTTCCGGGACCTAGAAATAATAATTGAATTAAGTGAATTACTTAAATTATATAATTGAATAAATAAATTCATTTCAATAATTTAATTTATCGAACTGATTGCGATAATTGTACGTAAATTGCCCGATAAAAATTGACGTGTGTGAAACAGTGAGCACAATAAAGAAATATCCGGCTGAGTTTGTTGTGTGGTTCTTCTGAAACGAGGGCGGGATTGGAACCCTCGTAACCTCAATTAATATCTTTACAGAATGGCTTATTTTGATAAATATATTATAGTATCAAAATAGGCCCTCCCGATACTCCCATTTAACGTAGAACAAGAGATCGCTGGTATTAATTCAAAATGGAAAAAATATAAATAAATATATAATTTAAATGTGTTTGTTGATATTTTTAAGTTGGAATCAAATTCAAATTCAAAATATCTTTATTCAAGTAGGCATTTCACGCACTTTTGAATCGTCAATTACTACAATACAAAAAAAGATTAGTGTAGTCAGTCCGTAAGTAAGCTACCACCGGCTCGGAATGCTGCTCTGTTGAGAAGAGCCGGCCAGAAACTCAACAGTTGCTCTTTTCAAAAGAAATATAACAATAGGTGATGTACATTATAACATAAATCCTGCAAATCCTGTCTTAATATTATCATAATTTCAAGCTGAAGTCTTAATATTAAGTCGAACTTATATTTTTTTTAGAAAAAATATTTATGTTTTAACTTAGGACTAAATTAGCGTATTTGGACTCAAGCTATCCCTAATTTATAATATATATAATATAACATGTCGAAATGAAATACGCGAATATTCATAAACATTTTTTTCAAGTTTATTATTATTGTTTAATAAATAAAATAATTATTAAGTAAAATGAATAAATGTCTTTGTAAATTATATTATATTGTCATTTATTAATGATAATTAAACTGAAGATTCTCCTCAAAAATAAATATAAATAAATTAATTACATATTTCATATTTATTCTTAATAACTACATGTCAAAATTTTATTGCACAAAATGGGCGAAATCTATTTCTATGAATTTTCTAAAACTATTATTTAATAACGCCAGGTTTGGTTTTCCTCTCTTAATGCTCGTGAAGGTATAGTTTGGCTTATAGATATAATATGAAGGTACCATTTGGTATAGACATTAGACAGAAAGAGTATTAATTTAACTTTTTGAATAGACATTAGACAGAAAGGGTATAAAGGTACCTTTTGGAATAGACATTAGACGGAAAGGGTCACACTCCCCCGCTAGATGTGCGAGAAGTTCTCGTTTCTCGATTCCCGTGAGCTGGTCCAGAGTGTCGTGGAAGGCTCCATATACTCTACTCCCCACCCGGTGGAAAGGACGGAGAGATTTGATGAACCACATTCCCTTCTGAGTCTTATAACTATAAACGGAAAATTCAGAGAAGGAGTAAATTATTGTGATGTAAATATAATTATTTCTCGTCTGTTGCACCAAAAAAGGTTTAGCAGGAGTATTATGTTAAATTATTTTATCGCTATTACGTTGTTGTTGGTATCCAAGTGATAAATAAATAGGTCCTGATTTCTTTTATACAAACTTAATGAATCTAATACTCTCGCATGCTTAATATCATAGTTATTAGAAGGTATAATATAAACAAAATTAAAAATCTATAGCTTAGATATCTTTTGATAAAAGGAATCATTAATTATGAAGTTTATAATACATAGTTTACCAATTAACATAAAATAAACCTTGCTCATTAATAGATAAATGTACTAAATATATTTAATAAATGTAAAATTAATTGTGTGAATACAAGGCGTGTTTAAAATCGTAAACTAATATTACCTTTCAAATACTTTAATTAAATCCTAAAGGAACCTTTCTGGAATAAATTCACTGTATTTATTTTATATGACACTGATTAAAATTATAGTTTTTTACGTCACATTTATTAAATATTTGAAAAGGTTGTATTAAAAAAGGGTAGTAAATGACCCTTCCCTTTAAAAGAACAAACAAGATAAACTGTATGAGGTATTAAGAAATCAATAAAATTTTACCTTTATTCATGTCCTCTCTTTTAAATGCTGTTTATATATATAATGTGCCGTCTGATGATAATGGCGTAATAATTATCCTAATAAAATTATATTAGCGAGGACATGCCCAAAAGAAAGCTGGTTACCAATGACATGCAAGTGATCTTTATACAATATCAATCAGGCGTAATCTGATTCTACAATAATCCTGCTAAATAATATAGCCAAGACTCTATTGAATAATAATCTTGGGGTCATACCTTTCGAAATTTGTACCTTTATATCTCGAATGTCGTCGGATTCATATAATGCAATGCCCGCGGCGAGCAGCTTTGGTATAAAAAGTCCGTCTGTACTCGATACGGCACATTCGAATTGAGGTATCCTCATTGTGAAGTCAATTTCAATTACTATTAAAATGGCATTCAAGGTACCTATTTGAGAACAAAATATGTAAATATATCAATATAATTGATAAAGTTAATATTGTATTACTGTATATTTTTTTCTTTCAGCTGGTTGTTTTGGTGTGCGCCATTGCTGCTGCTCATGCAGGAGTGATCTCCCCCGTAGCATACACCGCTCATGCTGCTCCGGTCGCATATGCTGCAGCACCTGTCGTGCATGCTGCTCCGATCGTACACTCCGCTCCACTGGCGTACGCTGCTCCCATCGCCAAAGTGGCAGCTGTTGCACCGCTCGCTAAAGTCGAGGAATACGATGCGCACCCTCAATACAGCTTCGCCTATGACGTTCAAGACGGTCTCACCGGCGACTCCAAGTCCCAGCACGAGTCTCGTGATGGTGATGTTGTCCATGGATCGTACTCGGTCGTTGACCCCGATGGCACCAAGCGCACAGTTGAATACACCGCCGACGACCACAATGGCTTCAACGCGGTCGTCCACAAAGAGCCCCTAGGTGTAAAGGCTGTTGCTGCCGTTGCTAAGATCGCTCCAGTCACCTACGCTGCCGCTCCCGTTGTCCATCAAGCCCCAGTTGCCTACTCTGCTCCCGTACTCCATCATGCCCCACTTGCGTACGCAGCCGCTCCAGTGGTTCACCACGCACCAACTTTGATCCACTCTGCACCTGTCTACCACCACTAAATCGCAATCATATATATCCTAGTCACAATATGTAATGATTGAGTAATAACTTATTTAAGGCTCTACAGTCGAATAAACTATTGTACATTTACAATATCTTTTATTGAACCTATATAACTACAGTACTTTTTACTATTTATTATTTAACTAACATATAAGTCATCTTAAATCATTCATTATTAAATGTGTGTTAAAGAACATTTGGTAATATTGTGTGAAAGAGATGCAGCTATACGAACTAGAACTGATCTCTCATTTCGTCTTTTTGCAAGAAATCATTCGTTCTTTTAAATCACTAAGTGTGAATATTATTTGTAGAGGTCATGGTACTAAACAAAGTAATTATTGTAATATTGTATTGAAACCATGATCATTTTAAGAGGTGATAAGGCCCCTGCTATAAATTTTGCACTTAATTATGTTAGATTAAGTCCAATTATATTTAAAAGTCTCAATTAGTAAAACAAACTAAGCTTTAGGACAGTCTCAGTAATAGAAAATCAACCATAAAGTTATATAACTATCTCTGCTACGGATAGCCAATTAATGATGATCTTTAATATATTTTACATTACAATACAAATATTTTATTATATAAATATCAATTCTATTTAAGTATGATATAAAAAATGTAATCAAGTGATTGTATTTACTTATTTTTAAAATATAATATTTTATTTTCTTAAAGTAAGTTAATTCACAAACGTTGTTATCATTAAAATATTAATGGCATTTAATAACGATAAAAATGACAAGTTTGAATTGTATTGAAAAAAAAAATCGCTTAAATTATTTCTTATAATATCACCTATCCGTCAGTGAAAAGCTTAAATTATTTCTTATATTATCAGCTATCCGCCAATGAAAGTTCTGTTACAATCGGTCCAGCCGTTTTGAAGATTTTTTTTTTTTTTTTTTTTTTTTTTTTTTTTTTTTTTTTTTTTTTTTTTTTTTTTTTTTTTTTTATGGAAGAGGAGGGCAAACGAGCTGGCGGGTCACAGATGACTTGTGATCACCGCCGCCCATGAACTCTTGCAACATCCGAGGATTTACAAGAGTGTTGCCGGCCTTGTAGGTAGAAGTAGACGCCTTTTTTGAAGGTACCCATGTCGTACCGATCTGGAAATACCGCCGAAGGGAGTTCGTTCCACAAGCGAGTGGAACGTGGAAAAAAAATCCTTGAGAACCGCACAGTGGAAGATCGCCACGCATCCAGGTGGTAGGGATGGTAAAGAAGTCGATGGCGCGCTGTGCGGTGATGAAATTCGGCGGCAGGCATCAGATCGAATAGTTCTTCGGAGCACTCCCCGTTGTAAATGCGGTAGAAGACGCACAAAGAAGCCACGTCTCTACGCAATGCCAAAGAGTCCAGCCGTTCGCAGAGCACCGGGTCCCCGACAATCCGAGCGGCTCTCCGTTGTACATATTCATATTAGACACACCAAACAGACAGATAGTTTTTTTTATGTAAGAACCGTATATACTTTCACATGCTGTATGGATTTAATGAAAAAATATGAATTTGGAAATACAAACAGACATCAATTTTATTTATATAATAATAAATGTATATTTCCGAATTTAATTGAGTTGAATTTTTTTAGACATTTTCCCATAAACCATTTTTAAATTTAAAAAAGACAAACCGGCCCGGCCATACTCAAATCCTTACTAACACATTATTTTATTTTATTTATATATATAAACATATAAAAAGAAATTATCACTTGAAACGAATGTATGACGAATCACGTGCAGTTAATTTACAGTTATTTTTTTTACAGTTTTCTATAGTTATATATTTTTATTTTTCATATATACATATATATATCTACTACAGTTTTATATTAAATAAAGATTCCTCTAAGATATGCTTTAAGGCAGTACTTAAGTTGGTGAACTAAGTTAATTTTCCTAATATTAATTTTACTCAATTCAATTTCTAAGTCGGAATACAACAAATTAATTTATTCAGTTTATTTATGAACTAGTTGTTGCGAGTGACTTCGTCTTCTCATCTCGAAAATTTATTACCATCACTTGTAATGTATACATATTCTAAGTTATTCATAATGATAGCACAAACTTATTTTGATTTTTCCTCTCAGATTCAAAAATTTAAATGAAAAGTAGTCTATATGTTGACAGATAATAAGCTAAATTAAATTTCATCAAAAGAAGTCATTATGAATATAAATAATCAACAATTAATTACTATTGATTATCTTGATGTTGACTTCAATATTCAAATACAAGTAAATTCTAATAAACTAAAATCCGCCAGCCGTGCGCGGCGGGTGTTGAGCTGAGCCCCTCTCCTTTCTTCTTTTCTTGATAACTTTTCAATGGCTAAACATTTTTTCAATCTATTTTCGCTATAACATCCGCGTTCAAACATATATGAGAAAATTTTTAGCTAATTATCTCGTCGCATTCTGGAGACAACTAAACACAAAAACAGGTCTCAAACGGCCAAGAGCTTCGCTTACGCTCAGCTCAATAACAAATTATTATAAGTAAAAGTTCAGGTTCATATAAAACGCCTATTGAAAAGTACTAGAAAATATAACAAACATACAAACAAAAATTAATTTCAATTTATATATTTTTTAATATCTATTTAATTATATTTCAATATAACAATATTTTTAAAGTCATATAGTTCTAATATTTATACAGTTTTCGTAAACAAAACTGGTTAAGTAAATAAAACATATATTATGGTAACTTCGAAATATCATCCCAAATATTAATTCTCCATTAAGCTTTTAATGGTAAAAAGCAATGACCTTTCCAGGTAGTAGTCCTTGTAACATAACTGGTGATACAATTGTAATATTGATTAAATCATATGTCATCGTTAACACACGCCTGCATCGGACACACGGGCTCACGGGCTGTATATAAAGCTCATGTGGTGCAGTCCAACATCACAATCAATTTGACTCTCAATCAAATCACTTGCTAAAATGGCATCTAAGGTTTGTACAAATTTTAATATTTACATACATATAAATAAAATGGAAATGTCTGTTTGTTATATCAAATTAACAGTTATTTCTTTTCTGTCCGTCTGTTTGTTCCGACTTATCTTCGACATTGCTTTTTTAATAATAATTTAATTTGAATATATTTAAATTTATATTCCTGCTTCTCTTTTACAGTTCATCGTCCTTGCATGTTTGGTTGCGGCGGTCAGCGCTGGTGTAGTTCCAGTTGCTCCTCTGACGTATGCTGCCCCAGCATACCATACTGCCCCGGTTGCTTACTCCAGCCCTGTCGCATACCATGCTGCTCCAGTGGCATACGCTGCGGCTCCTGTTGCTAAATTGGCATACAGCAGTCCGATCGCAAAGGTTGCCGTTGCTCCCGTCGCCAAGCTAGCAGTAGAAGAATACGACGCCCACCCTCAATACAACTTTGCTTATGAAGTTCAGGATAGTCTAACCGGGGACTCCAAGAGCCAACACGAGACCCGCGATGGCGATGTCGTCCAAGGCTCCTACTCCCTTGTTGACCCCGATGGTACCAAGCGCACTGTGGACTACACTGCTGACCCCCATAATGGATTCAACGCGGTAGTACGCAAAGAGGCTCTTGGAGTGAAGATCGCTGCTCCTGTTGTAGCGAAAGTAGCACCAGTGGTGCACGCTGCTCCCGTCACCTACGCTGCTTCACCGGTATACCATTCAGCTCCAGTAGTCCACGCTGCACCTGTCGCGTACTCTGCTCCTATATACCATCACTAATTAATACGATCTACCAATTTAAAATGTTAATAAATGCACGTATTTATTGTAGTAATTTCTTTTATTTTTTGTTACTTTCTTTTTATTAATAGACATGCAGTCATTTATATAACTTCAACCACTTTTTATCCTCACATTTATAAGATAGAGTCTGAGACAGATTTTGAAGTAAAAGTCATGTAGGTTGGATAAAACTATTTGAGCTCAAAAATGGTTTAGGAAGCTACTGAAATTCAGCCTTAAAATATATGACTAAGATATGAATCACACATGTTAAAGAAAGTATTAGTTGCTCGGAGAAAGTGCTGCTATTATTTTTAGTCAATATAGTCTTTCGTATAGAATGGGAAATGTTACTACGAGAATGTTAAAAGTAGGACTTTGTAACATGTAACATTCAGATGTAATTTATTACATTACACTAGCGTCCCGCCCCGGCTCTGCATGGGTATGGCATATGGCTATATGTTTATTCTTTTGTCTGTAGCTTGTTGCGGTATGTAACATGTATGGCTTGAAGTATTCTAATAGGGATACGCCTGCGATATCGTTCGGCTTTTATACTTAAAGCAACAGCGAAGGGGGGGGGCATAGCATTGAATAAATGGAAGCCTTCTTTAAAATGTATTTTCACCCTCGTTAAAAATGACGATACTTGTAAGATATTCGATTAACTTTTATATAATAGAGGTTATAAATTATAATGTACATGAAATTCTTCAGGTAATTAACATAACTAAAATCAAAATATTATATAATAATAATATTAATAAAATAAAATTAGGCTAAAATATATGAACAAAACTGGTAACCACGTTGACCCACGTAAATAGACAGATTGAAAATTAAAAAAAACAATGAATATATATTTATATATTATTAATATTAAAGGTTTTTTTCAGTGGATCATAATAATACATTTAATAAAGTCGTTTATTTAATGGAATGTAAGCGTTAAAAATCTTAGTTTTTTCATGCGAATGAAGTCGCGGATAAAACTATTATATCTTATATACCAATAATGGCATTTCATGGCAATAATGGCCTAGAACTTTAAATGAGAACTTCAACCGTTGACTCAAGGGGTGTGTTTAGGGGTTGAGGGGTTTAGGGTTTACGTACTCTTTCATATTGATACTTTAACTGTAAAGAGTTTTCATATTGTTGTAATAACATAATTCATTTTGAAAATTACTTTATGGATTTTTTTTTAGCAATTGATAAGATGTTAAGCTTTTTTCAAACACTTTTACGTAATAATAATATAAAGATGTAATTAAATTGTTATTTATTAGATATTATATTCAACTATTGCACATATATATATATATATATATATATTGTATGAAGGCTTGATTCACTAGCCAGCTTATTTATAATATATGTCACAACATATAAAGGTTGTTGGAACATACATGTACATGTTTACTTTAAATCTTCAAATTTCTTATAGGAATTCATTTATTACATCTGTCTTGTTAATCACATAACATTATTTAAGTTATTTGTTATAATGTGTCTGTATATACGATATATTTTGACACTAAGAAACTTCTTAAATGTCTTACAAATACCCGTTAGAATATAGCTCCAATTTTTTAATCAAAAATCTAGCCCTCTGAAGCATTTATCGACGGGTCCAAAATAGGTCATATGTAGAGTATTATCCACAAAATGGTTGTTACGTAAAAAATTAAAAGGAATAATTAATTGGTGTTACTTTTATATTTTTTTATATCTAAATCCATTTCATAATATGTAAGGTAAATCATGTATCACCTGTACAATACTTTAAATAAAAAAAGTGTGCTCATACCTTAATGTTCTCAACAAAATTATTTACATTTTAGATAATTCATATTTGGCTTCAGCTATATCTATAATACAAAGAAATAAATCGAGTAGACGAGGTCGCTGACAACAACTAGTTTAATAATATAATACTAGGTTTAGGTTAATATCTTATTCCATAAGGAATATGAATGGGCTTTAGTTTCAAGTGACATTGGCAAAGCAAGGCGACGCACACTTGTCCATACTAATTATATATATGTACTTTATGTTTGATTGTTTGTTTGTAACTTTTTTTAATTGGAACATTGCTATATATCTTTTCATCGAGTGGATCTGGTTTACACTTTAACAATAGGGAGACATTGAGGACGACAGTTTGTGATGATGATGATGATGATGAGATGATGATGAGATGATGATGATTATGAGATGATGATGATAAGATAATGATGATGATGAGATGATGATGATGATGATGATGATGATATGATGAGTTTATCTTTATTATTAATAGTTACGGATTATATTAAAATTGTATTAAATAGTTTACGAAATTTTGCAAAACTTTTATTTTGTGTTTTATTAGAAACTAATAATTTTTTTTTTGGGCATATCTATTTTATTTTTGCTTTTAGGGTGTTTTTTATATTATATCGTTAAAAATAATGTACACAACCTTAATAACTTCATAATATATCTCTTTCATAATATATTTCTTTGTCTGCCTGTTTGATACGGAAATCTAAAACAAACATAGGATAATAGAACTGGGAAGGCTGTGTTTCCGTCTAAAAATTTATCTCTGAAATATCATATTTTTTTAAATTATAATAATCTGCTATTAATAATAATTATTGGTCTTAAATACTTGAACATTATTTCTGTTAACTTAATATAAAATTTAATAAAAAATGTGACATTATTTTTGTCCAATATTTGTAATATTTGAAGGAGACAATAGGATAATTGTATTGACTGTAACTTTTTTGGAACTGTCTTAGACTGAGTTCATCTTATCATTAGATTAAGGTATTATAATGTTATAAGTTTAAGATTATTAAATAGGATATACTATTGGCAAAAATACTTATCTATAGTATATATACAAACTTTAAAGAGTATTTAAGAACATGACTGTTCCTCTATTGTAATTTTAGGTTGAATACAAAAGTATTTAAAAATAAACGCTAACCATAAAACTAAAAGTGATCTTTCAGCAACGTTATTAACATAACATATAATGTAGGTTAAGTCCGGTTAAGAGTGCATTTCTGTTAAATTTCATAACATTTGGCCTAAAGTCAAGAGCGATGAATTTTCCGCCATTGACAAATGTTGCTCATTTTCAATTGCGCGCACATCTATAGTGATGCGCCGACATAATACTAAACGAATACTTGGCCTGGTGTCATAACCCTTGGCTATATATACCTCGGCGGACTCTTCAGGAGCATAGTCACACTTGGCTTCATCACCAACCCATACAAACAGCAATGGCCTTTAAGGTAATTTTATCTTATTTTTAAGAATACTCAAGTTTTTTTTTAAATTAACTGAAAAAAAAATCAAAAAATATATAAATTAAATTTTTAAAGTTTTTTATATTGTTATAAAATCCAAGATTTTTTTATTAACGAAAAAAATATTAAATATTATAGAAATTAAATTTTTCAAATATATATTTTTTGAATTTTGAGATTCATAAATTTTGGATCAGTGTATTACTATTATAGTTTTTATAAGTTTAAAAATAATTATTTTATCTTTTAAATTCTAAATGTAAAATAGAATGTTTCATGTTTGAGACTGGTCACTTTGACATTTTTGTTCGAAACAAGTGGAGAGCAGTCGTTCAGGTTGAAGTGACTAATTCTAAGCTAATTAAGATTCAGAAGGTACCGCGTCCACGTCCTTGACTAACCAAATCCCCAACTTGTTTGTAATTTCTCCGTGCATGTTTTACGCAATTACTCTAGTCTTGCCCTCGTAAAATCCGTGTCACTATTTCAAGTACGATACATATGAAGTACAAGAATGCGAACGTCAAGACACTCATGGGAAATAAGACGTCATTTTTATAATATTCATCTTTATTTTCTTATTTTCAGATCTTAATCGTATCTTGCTTCGTGGCTTTGGCCCGAGCTGGCTTAGCACCAGTAGCAGCACCACTAGTAGCGGCACCAGTTGCACCAGTGGTGGCGGCGAAACTTGAAGAGTTCGATGCTTTACCTCAATACCGATTTGGATACAACGTAGCCGATTCATTAACTGGAGATTACAAGAGTCAACAGGAACAACGCGATGGTGACTTGGTACAAGGACAATACTCTCTCGTGGAACCCGACGGCACCCGCCGCATTGTTGATTATTCTGCTGACTCCGTCAATGGATTCAATGCGGTCGTGCGCAAGGAACCACTGGTACCAGCAGTTGTTGCCGAACCCGCAATAGTGCCTGCTCGTTACTCTGCCGCTCCTGTAGCAGCTGCTCCCATTGTTGCTGCACCAGTAGCTAAATATACAGCGGCATACACTGCTCCTTTCGCATATGCTGCCTATGGCGCTCCCGTTGCTAAGGTAGCAGCATATACTGCCCCAGCTGCCTATGCCCCTGTCGCAAAAGTGTCTGCGTACTCCACATCTGTTGTCAGCCCCTTCGCAAGATTAACAGCTTACCCATATGGTGCATACGCTCCAGCACAGGTAGTAGCTGTTTAAATTTCTGATTTACTGATAAAACTGACTGATACTTATACTTTTGGCCAATAAACTTTTTATGACAAACATATTTTTGTTTTTCTTAATACTTCTTCAAATTATCTCTGCTATTAATATTCCACTTTTTCTCAAAATTAAACCGTTTTAAAAATTATGTGCGGTTTGGCAGTCGCTAATAATAAAGAACTATACAAATATTAATTAGAAAGATATATTGTAATTTCACAAACTGTGTATCATATAGCTTTTCCACCTTCATGGTCGTTGTTAAATCTTTCTCGCGCAACAATTACTTTATAAAAAAATTAGATCTATAGTTTCTAGATGAAGGATAATAATTTCAACGTTTTAAATGTACTAAAAGATCTATACTATAAATAAAACTAAAGAGTTTGAAAAGTAATAGAATCTGTAAAATTAATTTCGCATATGAGAGCCTAATTATTAAGGAAAATTTGAGACTATTAGCTATTATTCATTTACTTAAACATTAAACTAAAAATGTTTTTATTTTAATGAAACACAAACTTATATTCTATACAGCATAATATATACCTAATGTCATGTTTATGTTTTATGCTAATTTTCATCAAAATCAGTCGAACCTTTGGTCAGTTATAGAAGGACATATAAACGGACAAAAAATTTAAAGAAAGTAAAATTGGTGAGAGAAATTCATGACACAAGCTGTATGAACAGAAGCTATAGATTTATATAGTAGTGTAGACCTTTTATCATACCACAAACTTCACAAATAACATTGGAAGATACACTTATAGAGATATATTGATAGCAAAGTATTCTTACATTTATAAGTTACCTTTTTCCCTTTGTATGTTTACTATTAAATATACAAATAGAGATTTAAGAACCTCGAAGAACAGCAAAGTATAAGGTTTATTGTTTATTAAAGAGGTTTAATATTCATAATCTTCTTCATAATAACTTAATTATCGTTGCCAATCTGTCAAAGTTATATATCATTTTTGAGCCAATTTATCGAATATAATTAAAAGGACGTAGTAAATTTGAAAGATACACATTATAAATTATGGAAGAGAAACAACTTTACGGCGCTTTGACCGTTTACAGAGAGAGAGGTGCATATTTAAGACGCCTAGAACAGTTCGAAAAAGCAAAAGCGTCTTATGATGAAGCCTATAAGAATGCTCCAGATGATGTTCGAATGCTTACTGGCAGAAGTCAGGTGTGTGCAGATGCGGTGCAACCAGTTCAAGCCTATTCAGATGCAGAACTGGCACTTAAACTTGCCCCCGGTAACATGATTGCCCGGAACATGCAAGCTAGAGCAATGTACACTATGTCAGACTTTGAAAGATCGGTGGTCATGAACTATCGTGGTGCTAGACATCGACGACAACCACCTTATTTTATGGAAGGTATTAATCAAGGTGTTGAGACCATCCAAGACTGCATAGGTGTCAATGCCGGTAATGTGATGGTTGAATTTTTACCACTAATCAAACAAGCAGAAGCGGCAAAGATTAATGATGATGAGCCCCAAAAACCGTTACATGTCTCTCGAATACCACAGCCAGAAAAGAAACGGAAACTTACTCAAATGGAAGCTCGAAAACATTTGACTCTAGCTCGTGTTTTAGCTATGAAATATTTAGGGCCAATGGCATATGATAAGTTTTTTCTTCAACATTTGACGGAGGACCAAAGGTTAAAATCGGCGAACTCAGGCGGGAGTATAGAGCTAAAATCAATTGTCAAGGAAGCTTTAAGATCTCTCACTGAGAGACAGGATATGTTGCGGTCTCAACGTCCTTATTATACTGTAAAATTGGCTGAAAAGGCTGAATCGAAACACCAAAATAAATACAAAGATGCAGTATTAATAAAAGAACGGGAAATTGGGGCACGAACAGCTGAAAGACTCCTTAAACAACTAGAAAAAAGTATGCGTGAGGAACGTGTTATGGACTTAATTGCTCAAGCAGAACGTATGCAACTGTTTCTGGATAGTAAAACTCCACGTACCTTACCAGATAAAGAGATATATATAGATCGATTATACCGAGCGGTTGGAGAAGGATATTTGTCCCAACATCGGCTATCGTATACATTAAGCGAACGCGGCAATCGTCGAAGAATAGCGTTCCTTATGGGATTACCAGTTGGACGTCCTACATCATTTGATTCTGTTATGGCTAACTATCCTTATAAATTTATAGATATTAAACAGGCTACTGCAAAGGTTATTGCTACTTTGGAGATGTGTGAAAATTCAACAATGAAATGTTGGTTGATGTATGAATTATCTCGCTTATTATGTACTCAAAAGAATTATGCTCTAGCAAAGTTCTATGCGAAACGTTGTCAGCGAGAAGCTCAAGAAATAAGCAATGTCACTTGGTGGCTGAACGGATGTTTTGTATTAATGAGTGGTGATATGCAGCAGGGAAATTCAAATGAGGTTCGAATACAAGTCGAAGAAGCTTATGAATTTTCAAAGAAGTTACCTGATCCTGAACGTGTCCAAGCATTCTTGGCCAAGTGTGCTGAAATGGCATCAGAAACGGTGACGGCAGACGAACGAAAAGCTATAATACAACGCGAGAAACAAATCATTGGTGTAATGGACGAAGTCCAAAGAGTTGAAACGCAAGTATTATTTAAAAGAATGTCCACCGTACCACCTGGTAGAAGATTTTCGGTTCTACCTCGTAAACCAGAACCTGGTGAGGAACGAGCTGAGAGAAAACGTTATCGTCAAAGAGGTCTGTCCGTCATTCCAGGGGAAGAGCGTGGCCTACCCACACCACCTAGATCTAAAACCCTTGGTTTCCAAATTTTTGATATTTAGTTTAAAATTTCTTACTCTCTTCATTTAATAAAGATGTCTTTTTTATTTGCTACGATAAGATTTACTTTGTATCATTATTGGTTTTGTGAAGTTAAAATAAATTTCAATCTTCATTGGATTGTTCAAACTTTATTACAAACAGTTATTTATATCTTTTGATTCACATGTATTTTGTTGTGAATTACTTATACATACGAACCGGGGGCCGTGACAACAATGGTGTTTTTATTAGTATAATTTTCTTATAAATGTTGTCGTAAATATTACTACAATAATACAGTATTAATAAGTAAGTCAAAAACTATGAAAGTATCCATAGACTTCAAAGTTAAAATAAGAACTACTCGTATATATACATTAACATATTACAATTTAGAAAAATAAGTTTGGAAAATGGATGGTACGAATTTACTGAAAGAATCATGAAAATCGCATCCAAGCTTGATTTCCTATTAATTAGGCATTATATTGAGATAATTGACACAGAGTATCGCTTGTCTTGTCTTTTAATTTTAAAGTTCGTCGGTTTAGTTGGAAACCAACAGAAAACAGCTAAAAGAGGTCACAAATAATGTAAAAGAAGCTGCTAGCTGCTTATGAATCTATGTACGAATATATCCTTATAACTGTCATCTTGTATAGCGTTATGCCAGATAAAATTATCAAAAAATAAATATCGTCTTAAAAGAGTTCAAACGAAATTACAAGGTTTCTATCACAGATGGAAAAGTGCACAGCAATAATAATAATTACTGAATTAATTAAACATAAACCTCATTCGATTAATAAAATATGTAAAAAAAAATCAAGGATCGAATAAAAGATTAAATTCACATTTAAATTGATAATATAATATTAAATTAAAAACAATTATAA
Organism: Melinaea menophilus ssp. n. AW-2005; assembly: GCA_918358695.1. Lineage (NCBI taxonomy): Eukaryota > Metazoa > Arthropoda > Insecta > Lepidoptera > Nymphalidae > Melinaea > Melinaea menophilus. The sequence continues at coordinate 9,744,507 of OU911057.1, read as the reverse complement.
AATATAATTTTCGTTTGTTAGTATACTGTCTTGTGACGTCACATAGTTGGTCTGGTAATTGAACTCTGCGTATGGAGCTTTGGACTTTCGCTTTTAATTGAACCGTCTGGAGACAAGGTCGCGATGGTAATCGGCATGCGGTCAACGTACGTGTTTGGGCTTCTTACTTTTATTTTACTGTCGTTACAAGTTAAAACACACACATGCATATACATATGTACATTATAAGCATTTTTCAAGATTATTTTGTAAATTGTGCTTAAGTTTGAATATAATTTAATAATAATTTAATCTATTCATAATAGATATTCAGTAATTTCTAAGTCCATAATTATATTTTGATACAGATATATAAAAAAATTTGGTATATAGAATTATTTCATTCATTTGTTGAAATACATATAATCGTATTTAAAAAATCCTAACAACTTCGTGCAATCCGATTATTTATTCAACACGTTATGATGTATCAGTTTCAAAAGAAAAAAAAATCTCTGGGTTTTAGTGTTCTAAAATGTTATAAATGAAACACAATATAATTTCAAATTTCAATTCATTTAATATATAAATAACAAATAATAAAAAAATCTTATTATTTAATAGGTATATACAGCAACGCAACAAAATTGTAATAAATCGTCTAGACGTAGTAAGGTAGTCTGGGAGCCAGCAGGGGAGCGGGGGCGGGGGCGAAGACTGGTGCTCTTGCGATCACAGGTGCCGGGATCACAGGTGCTGGCGCGATAACTTTAGCTGCAGCAACAACTAACGGCTCGCGACGTACCACAGCATTGAAACCGTTGATTGAATCCGCAGAGTAGTCCACGATCCTCCTGGTACCATCGGGATCCACAACCGAGTATGAGCCTGTGACGAGATCTCCGTTCCTTTGTTCCTGGTGTCCCTTGTAGTCGCCGGTTAGGGAGTCTTGAACGTCATAGCCGTAGGAGTATTGGGGTAATGGGTCCAGGCGGGCCACTGGCACCGGAGCGACGATGCTAGCAGCGGCCGCGCCCAACACGCAGATGAATACTACAATCTACAAAAAAAAGAATAAAATTAACATAATAATTCAAATTAAATTGTAAAATATTGACTCTTATTATAATTATTTTTAAACCTCTATGTTTAGATTATAAGATTCTAACATCCCTTTCGATGTATTTAATTCAATTATAATATTTATTAATAATAATAATTGGATTAATAACATCGCATTTGCTAGACTATTGATTACACAATCGTTTGTTGTACATTAAAATGCGCGTGCTGTGTCGTGCACTGTACTGCTTGCGCCACGTCCTGATCGAAAGAAAGGGTCACTTTTCGCAATTTTATTCGTTAGGAATACTAATTGATACATTTTAAAGAAATGACCCATTTATTTACAAATATATATTATATATTTTTTTAATTTGTCTTGTAAATATCTATAATATAGGTAATAAATATCTATAAGATATTTGCAAGACATTTTACTAATTGACATATTTACAAGACAAGACAAGACAAAAATATATATCATATGCGAAGGTGGGTTTACCATTACACGTTAAAGGTAGATTGGAATACACCCTCCCCCCTATTTAACCCTCTCAGGTCTAACGATTATGTCATAAGAATACTTCAGTATACATTTTAATTATCAACCAGCGGTTAAGGCTACGTTTATGGGTCTTTACAGATAATTAGGTCAGGTAAAACATAAAATACATATAGATATATGGACTAAACGAAAGTAATACTAATAAAATATCCGAATATGCTCTTGATGTTGGTCAATTTGGAGTCACGTCGTGTCTCACATTAGATGGTATCGTATCTATTGCGTTGTTCTGTGGAGTCAAGTAGCATAGATACATGATAACAACGTCTGTCTGTCTTAGGTCTAGGTCAGATAATCTACTAATTCTATACATTTAATATAAGTGATCACACAACAGCCTTCTTTTTTTTAGCGTCTGGAACTCATCATGAGTACACACCGCATTCAAGGGTAGGAAGGCGATGGTTATGTGAGATCACAGAACAGCCTACAACAACATGGTTAAAAATAGTCGTGTGTGTAATAAAAAAAAATGGAAATAACAAACATATTAGTTGTTATGATGATAAAATTTGATATAATAAAATGATTCTCACCTTGCTGTTCATGGTTGTTTGGTTAGGGGTAGTGCAGTGTTTGATGATGACTGTGCCTTCCCTGGGGCATGCTTCGTTATATATACACTGCTGGCTGGCTGCGTAACTTGGTACGTGAGATCCATACTTGTGGCTCATTGAAGAAAGTTACTAGCAATACTGCGTTACGATTTATAATATGCTTTCTTCATATCGAGCATCAGTGACTTGAATAAAATGTATATAATATGGGTCATACAAAATTTGTGAATTGATGGAATAACAACACTAAATATAAAAAGTTTTTGGCTATTAATTACGGTTTAAAATACTAGTTATTCCCCGCGACTATTGGTGGATGTTACACGATTGTACTTGTTCAGAATTACACATTGAATCGGGGAAGAAAAAAGCCTTTTCCGTATAGGTCACATTGGTAGAACTCGTTCTCAACTATATATATGTAAAATTATCTATATTTTAACTATATAGCTTCTAATCGTCCTTAATAAATGGAATATTAAATGTGCAAACAAAATTCGAATCCGAATACTAGGTGCAAAGTTAAGATATCCTTTGTTTAAATGTAAGATAAAAGATAAAAAAAGCATCTTCTATACTAGCTGAACCATCGGACTTGGGGTGGCTTGTTTTGGAAAATTGTTGACTGTTGCGTTGATAGACAATCTATTTCATGAATTAAGTATACATAATAAAAAAAATTAAATTAATACCCAAGGAAGGATAATTTCCCATTTTTTTTTCAATGGTTTGTCTCTTAATATATCATCAGAATAGAGGAGAAAGAGAGATTGATATTAATTGAGAAAAAGTTTTACATACAAATAAATTCTTTACGGATGCGCAAATTATTCGATTTCTTTGTAAAATGTTTATTTTATTCCTTAGATTTGATATTTGTTTATTAAAAAATTATAAAATATTTCACAGAACGAGTAGTCGTGAGTTTTTAACACAATTTTTTCTAAAACATATTTTTTATTCACTTGCAAATTCTTTTGCAAAAAATATATATAATAATAATTTCTGGATTCGTTTCGTCTCTACCTGTCTTTCTATATCCATAGGATTATAACCTTTTAAGGGTTCCGCAGCCTAGTTCAGAAATACTGACTGCTACGCTGACAAAAATGCAGAATAAAATTATGATTTTTTTTTCCTTAGGTAGCTCACCTACATAGTGGGTTTGTATTTCTGTTTCTTTATTAAAGCTTTCGTTGAATATTAAATATTAAGAGCATTTTTCTATTAACTTTAGTGTCCCTCCCAGCTGGCTAAATGGTTGATTTTGAAAGTATTAAAATACTTATAACGAATTTAGAAAGAATCTACCACAACTAAGTAAACCTTACAAGATTGAGAGTAGGTAATGGGTGGTTAATTAAAAGTGTATTATTAAATAAATCTTATTATAACGTTCAAAAGTTTTTGAAGATCGAAATGTGTGGAATTTAAGTTGTTAATTCGTTTGATATTATAATGTACACATCTAAGATTGTTAAATTTCTTTTAAAGAGCAACTATTAAGTTTCTGGGCGGCTCTTCTCAGCAGAGCAGCATTCCTAGCTGGTAGCTTATTCACAGTCTGACTACGGACTGACCTTTTTTATTGTAATAATTGAAGATTCAAAAGTGCGTGTAAATGTCTACTTAAATTAAAATATTTTGAATTTGAATTTTGTATTTAAACTTAAGGCATATATTTTAGTGCGCTTACTCGTATATTGCAAAAGTTGGGTATATCTTAGAGGATAGATTACATAACTTACGATAGAATATAGAATCATATATTTATTTATTATTTATTTACTTCACGCCTATCCCGTACGGGGTAGCCAGAGACGACGGAGCGCCAAACGCTACGGTCCCTGCATACCTCTTTCGCTTTGGCCACAGACATCAACCTCTTCATACATGCCCTCCGGGGGGTCCTCATGCTTTTTAACATCATATATTTAATTTAATATGTAATTTTTTTTCAACTTTCTATTAATTATGATCAATTAACCTAAGATGACCGGTTTTTATTTTTAAAGTCATTGAGTATGATGTCAACATTAAATTAAAGTGATTAAGATGCAGACTACAGAATGGAATTAAATCTTTTGTATTGCAGGATCATTATTAGATAGACGGAGAAGAGAAGTATAGAAGAACAAAATGAAGTGTCAATAGATTCATTTAAATTGATATAAAAAAGCATATTCTTAGACTAAATGAATCGATCGATGTAGTTAAATAAATTATTTCAGAGATCTTATTAGAGAGAATTAAAATATCTTTACTTGACAGAAAATTATAAAAAAAAAATTTTTTTTTTTTTAAATGTCAAATCAAAAAACTGATATGCAATTGAAGTCAATGGGAAAAGATTAGTCTTTACACTGAGTTCGCTGCGCTCAATATGCAAACGGCACCCGAGATTTCGCGAGCGCAACGAGTCGAAATTCAGGGTATGTTGGCGCCCCTAGTTAAAAGTAAGTTTATAAGAAACATGTTTCCATTGTCAACGCTACCAGGTCGGAAAGTTATTTAGTTATTATCTTAGAAGATCTGGCGACAAAAAACTCAGCGGACATAAGATAAGTCCGCTGAGTTTTTTGATTTGATTTTTGATTATGATTTTTTAAAGCTATGATTAAAGTCTAACTTATATTTATATTAATATTATATAATAGTAATTAACTTAGTTATCATAGTCTATAGGCCTAAGTCACTTTTCGAATAAAAAATGTTTTAACTGAATTCGTTCTTTTAAAAAAGGTTACAATAATTTCCATGAAACCTTTTTTTTTATATCTTTTAATTTTTTATATAAGATAACATGAATATTTTAAAACTAAATACTTAAATAGTAATATTATTAAACTTTAGGCCATAAATATTTTTTCCTATGTTCAAGTTATTTATTAAACTGTATTAAAATTTTTGCTAAACTTCTGAGAATAATTAATAATAATTAATAGGTGGTACGAAATAGATTACTTAAGAAGAGAAGTAATACTTTTGTCTGTTTGTAATCTTATAATTTAATAACTATCAACATTTCGTTTTTGTATATCCTTAATATTGGGAGATGGTGATAATTGTATGGACTACAAAGGTATATTATAAATGTTAAACTCCTTATGAGGTTAATATTATTAATTTATGCACTATAAATTATAAATTATACGACAGATCTTTTTAATTGTTAGAAATAGTTTGATTAAATTAATTTTGAACCGTTGCTCCTACAAAAGTAGGGGGAAATAGATATTTAATTCTTTCTTTAATTCTATAATGTTAAAAACTATAAATGTTGAAACTACTGAATTCTGAGATAATAAGAACACGAACTTAACAATTTGTTAAAATAAAAAAAACACATTCTACAAAATTTAATTGCGCTTAAATTCTTCAGTAAGAAAATCAGTTTAAGTCTAATGATATATAAAAACTCGAAGACGGAAAGGTCAGAATAATTTCAACGGAATAAACATAAGAGCAAAGAAATAAAAGTAAAATTAGACAAATATTATTTTTATTGGGCTATGTACAAAACAAGTCTTTGTTAAATTGAGCAGTGTGGTTTGTAATCTTTTCAAGGATAACGGTAGCCGGCGACTGCGCCTTCCACTATTTTGGCCGGGGCAGCAACGGGAGCTGCGGCAAGACGAGCAGGTGCAGCCGCTACGGCAGCTACGGGTGCGGCATATGTCGCTGGTAGAGCGTATCTAGCTGGAGCAGCAGCGTAAGTAGCGGCTACTGGGGTAGCGTATGCCGCAGCTACTGGAGCAGCGTACTGTGCGGAAACTAGGGGTGCGGCAGCATAACGAGCGTTTACTATGCCTGGGGCGGCAACGTATTGAGCTGCTGGGGCGTTGACATATCGGGCTGCTGGCGTGGCAACGATTTGGGCAGCTGGGGCGGAGACGTATTGAGCAGCAGGTGCAGCAACGTATTGGGCAGCGGGAGCAGCAACGTATTGGGCAGCGGGAGCAGCAACATATTGAGCAGCGGGAGCAGCAACATATCGGGCAGTAGGGGCTTGGACGTATTGAGTTGCAACGGGAGCTGCAGCGTAGTTGGCATAGACTGGGGCAGCAGGTGCTACTGCATATCTGGCAACGTTCGGTGCTACGGCATATTTAGCGGCGGGGGCTACTGCGTAGCGCGCAGTAAAAACAGCTGGAGCTGGCTGGGCAATAATTGGGGCGGCTTTAGCGGCAATTACTGGTTCAGCAACAGCTACGGCTGGGGCGGCGGCGATACGAGCAGGTACAACGGCAGGTTCGGCGACCACTGCTGGAGCGGCAGCTACGAGAGGTTCCTTTCGCACCACTGCGTTGAATCCGTTGACGGGGTCGGCGGCGTAATCTACAATACGACGAGTACCATCGGGCTCGACCAGAGAATACGATCCTTGTACGATGTCTCCATTACGCTGCTCGTTTTGAGTTTTGTAGTCACCAGTTAGGCTATCGGCTACTTCATATCCAAATTTGTACTGAGGTAGAGGATCGAATTCTTCGATCCTTGCTGCAGGTGCGGTGTAGGCGACAGGTGCCGCTGCAATGGCTGCCGGTACCACGCTACCGTAGGCCACAGCTACTAAGCAAGAGAAGACTGCCAACTGAAAGATAAGATAAAATATTCACTATTACTTTTGTAAAAATTACATGTTACTCTTTATTTGGATATTTATTTATAACTATTTAGAATGACTCTAAAGAAAAGCTACTTTCTTATAGATTATGGTAATTATTATTAATTATAAACACATCCATAAAAAATTTGCACATTTAACTTCACTGTCACAATATCACTTCACATAAAATCCATTGAGATATACCTTGAAGACCATTTTGTTTTGGTATGATGTTTTGGTGTACACAGGGGTGCTTGAGGCTGAGAACTGTATATCCCTTAGTGGCCACTATCCGCATTTATACTAGCCGTCCATACGCTTGCCTCATCCTGGTGGCATCTCCAAATTTAAATATCTTCAAGTACGCACGTACGAGTCTTGCCGATGCTGGACAATGCCACGTGAACAAAGCTACTTGTGCAACCAAACGGGGCTGTGAAATATTTCTGTCACGCCAATTTTTCATCCAATTCTAATAACTTGTTTTCAGTTGTTATTTTAACTTCACGGTTGTATTGTGTATTGTGGATGAATTAATGCTAATTAGCGTTTATTTTTTTGTTATTGTATCCATTTTGTTCCCAAAATAAAATATATGTTAGCGTATTTGATTTGAATGTTAGTGATACTTTCTTTTATATTATTAGAATGCAGACAACTATTAAAATTTTAGCATTTATATAATGCAATTTTGATAGTATTTTATAAAATTTAGGTATCGGTTTGTATTTACGGCACTTGCATAGAAAAATATCTGTCTATCTGTCTGTGTTTGTGCCGGCTATTGTCTGTAATAACTGGACTAATTTTAACAGAACTTTCACGTGCAGATAGCTTATATTATAAGGAATAACTTTTATTTTAAAGAACATATAAGCGAACGAAGAAGGGCACAACTAGTATATATAATGGTCACATTGAGGAACTAATATTACAATACATATATATTTTACTAAACAGTGATCTAGATTTAAAGTTACATTTCGTTTTCGCTATTTGAAACTCGTCCACATCGTGCCTTGAATCACTTAGTTACGAAATTTTCGTTTCTTTACACGTTTCCAGCAACGCTATTTTAATATATAATTATTAAATAATTCACAAATTATATGAATAATTGTTTGTGGTAATGCTATATAAAAATAATATACCAAATCGTTTGTCTAAATTGTACATGTCTTTGCATGTATAAAATTATATAATAAAATTGTAAAAATGTATGTATGTGTATGTGTATGTGTGTGTGTGTGTGTGTGAAAGTGCATTCTATTCATAGAGTTACCACTTATTTTTCTTTATTAAATTTAATTACATACATTTAGTGTTGCCAAAACTCAAACAGTGTATGACAAACTCCACTAACGGTTTCACAAGAGACTGAATTTTTTTTTTGTGTTGTTTTATATTGTCTTTCGAAAAATTATAACAGTAATAATGATTCTGAATAATTCAAGTTAAAGTATTTGCACTGTCATAACAAATTGCATTTTATTGTAATTTAAACAAAATATCAATTAATTATATGTTATTTTATTTAAATATATATCACAATGTTTTCATATTTATATTATACTAGCAATGCCCCGCGGTTTCACACGCGTCGATACCGATCTTGTGGTAGTGGTCTTTTGAATGGAATGTCCAATTTTGTTAATTTAAAAAGTATTTTATAGATGTTAAAGCGGTCTTTAATAAAATATAATTTAATGGGATAAGAATTTGTGCAGAGGTATGAATAGTATGGTTTGATTATGGTCGGCACTTTTATCAACTTTAACATGTAAAAAAGTTGTTATAGTGGCATAATTACAGTAGTTGGATATATGTGGTGTCGCGGACTTTCTTGTAGAGATTAATACGTTCTATAATACTGTAGAACATTTTTTTGTTCTATCATCAATACTTTCCGCAGCGCACGCGGTGACAGATTTTTTATAACCAATTTTTGCACACCTTGCGTCATATTATACATTTTTATAAGAATTCGCTATTTTTTTAAATGTTATATAACCTATGCCACTCAGTGAAGATGCAGTATTCTAATGGTTAAAGAATTTTTGAAATCGGTCTGTTAGTTTTTGTGTGAACATTAGAAATATACATGCAAAACTGCAGATATTAGTATATTAGTATGATAAAATAGTAAATTTTATTAAATTAAAAATCTACTATATTTCAACTTCATCAAAGTACTGATAAATTTTATTCATTGTTATATAACCCACTTGAAATTTTTATTAAGTGCACCTTACACACTACAATGTGTAATAAGTTTTTAATGTATAACAATATTAATAATTAATGAAGTCTCAATCCGGTTTTACTGTCTTTCAACCCTGGCCCTGTCCAATACGAAGAGCGCATGAAAATTTGCTATCATAATTTCCAGTTGCGCGTGCGCAGACGTCCTCCGCAAGGCTGCTTGCGCAAGTTTGCGATACTAGCAGCTCAATGTGCAGATACATATCGTATTGCTACTGGTATTTTATCATTTATCCTTATAAAGCAACACTGTAAATATAACATTACGAAAATTATGCGGCTGGAGGAGTATGAAATTTGGGACAGTTATAATTTATATGGTGAAGTGCAGAAAGTTAATATATGCACTCACACTACCATTTCGCACACACACACATACAAATAAATTAAAAAAAATATTAATACTGTCAATGTCAAATATAACTTGAAATATATATTATTATGATGTAAGAGTCGTTCAAAAATTAGGTTTTCAAAATTAAAGAAAAAGTAACTTTAACAAATCTTAAAAGTAAAAATAAATAAGCCAATATACATTATACGAAAGTATATTAAAACAAACTCAAACTATGTCAAACTATATTAAAATTGTAAATGTATACACAACTTTACTATTATGATCTTTATATAAGAATACACTAATACATAGGTGTTTTTACAAACAATTATTTCATATTAAATATACATTAAAGTCTAGGTGTTATTTTTTCAACATCCGCCGTTACTTTCACAAATCGGCCTTTAAATGTATCACCGACATTATCCTTGTTTGATTTTGACTGACTTGACTTACCTTCACATTACGGAACATGTAACATATTATCAATATACATCTATCTCTTTCTATTTTGTAATATATCGACGAATGAAAATATTCATCTATCTCTTATTATACATCTATCTCTTTCTATTTGCTATATAATCTAAAAAAATATGAACATTTTCCCGCTCTCGACACGTCAAACTTTTTTAGGTTATGTATAAACTACATACATACAGTTTCTTGAGCATTAACTAAAAAGTTTTTAATCTTTGAACACAACAAAATGGCGCAGATTGTAGTATAATAAAAGACAACTTATTGAATATAATATTACATTTATAAGGTTGTTTTGTTCTGAAAATCAAAGAGGGACCAAAAACTATCAAGCACAACCGACTTTTATATTTATTTTTTATTAAGAAAATTAAATAAACCTATGTATATAAGTGATAATATATTCATTAAACTCCATTTTGTTTTATTGATTTGTTGTAATGCTGTCTACATTTATTTTAACTAAAAAATATTTTTTCCTAACATTTTACAATAACTTATAGTATCTATTATGAAATCAAATTTAATAAATACATAATTTTTAAACGTACTTCCTACTTATCATTTTTTTTATTGAATAGTTGTCGCCAGACTTATGTAATTATTTTTTTTTGCGTTTGAAAAATCCGTTACGGAGACCTGCCGACCTGGACGGTGATGGCCGGAGGGTTATGTGGGACTACCCGGCATAGAGGACGCCGCCATTTTTAAGGCTACCCACTAAAAAACCAACGGTTGCCCTCAACGCCTTAATGGAACGACACGGGATTGCGTTAGCACTCACCGTGCCGCCCCGGCAGACTTATGTAACCTAACCTAACCTTCAATGCAATCTAAGATTTATATATAAATTACTAAAATATTTATTATTATTATATTATAATGATTAGGATAAATGGGATATTGGATTCTCCCCCACATCCCTTAATCATCAAGTACATATGGAATTCTTAATCACATATAACTATCTCATATGCCAAATAATATTTATAGAACTATCATTTCTTTTTTCTTTACTTTTATAAATTAAGTCATTGTGTAATTGTTTAATATATAACAATAATTACAGATATTTGCTAATTATTTAGCAGCTTAGATAAAAAAACATAAAATAATATATTTTGATTAGACATAGACACAGATGTCATAAACTTTCTAAACATAGCTTAAAAATATATTTATACTCTATGGTAAGTAATTGCCCATTAATATTTTTGATTATATTTTATTAAATCTTCGGGTGACCTTTACATAATAGGGAAAATATATTAAATATTGGTGATGCAATAGTTTAGTATAAATACGATCTATTCAATATTACCTTATTGCGACCTTTTGTTATTCATTCTACTTGCGTGCTATAGTTACACATTAAATGTTGCCAGCATGTTATAAATTTCCCCAAAAATTAACACACAATTATTAATGCTAATCAGCTTTGGTTGGTTTATTTATGATATTTATCGTAATGTTTATTTTATAACTATTATCAATTAAAAATATTGTTTATTTAATAAAGCTTTCAGAAATTTGTTAATATAAAAATGCTACGTAAGTACTTTAATAATAAAACAAAAATAATTTTAAATAAAAAAAATCTTTAATTTTTTATTTAGTTTTTTTTATTTGAAATGCAATAAAATTTATTTGAACTACAATATAAAAAGATTAAAGTTATGTCAAATATATGAATAATATTCATAATATCTATACAATCTCATTGAGTCCCAAAAATATAAATATATATTAATTCATTCATTCATAATTCACTTTCATTCATTCGTATTCGTAAGATTATTTTCGACTCTTATTCTTATCGTTCTACTAGTCCTGCAATTTTATGTAATATGTTTTGTATAAAATAAATAAACCTCACTAATATAATGATAACATAATTAAAGAAGATATTTTTCAAACTAGCTAATTCTAATGAGAAAATACATTCAAATAACTGATAAATATCCTTTCTTGGATTATCTGAGAAGCGACTTCAAACACTTCGCGGGATATTGAAAGCGAAGTGAATTAGAGCTACGCTTGTAGGTGTGTGTGTGTGTGTATTAAAGCTACGTGTGTGAATGTGTGCGTGCGATTGTAAGGATATGTGTCAGTGTGTGTATGAAAGAAATAGTTATCATTCGCAAACAGGCACTATTCTACTAAGTCTACCTCCGCAACACATCAAAAGCTTCTCTTCTCAATATTTGAGCTTCAATAAGCTTCAATTCCTTAAAAAGGAAGACCATGACATTATTATTCACAAACAACACGACTGATTAACAAATTAGAATAGGGTGTATCAAAGTAACATAATGAATAACTGATTCTTTAACACTAAACCTACCGACAATTCTTGTATACCTGTTCCTACCGCACGCGGTCAAATTGACCGGTAATTAAAAGTTATTTTATTATATAACGCAGGTAATAATTGAAATAACTGAAAGTAAAGAGTGAAGAAAATATTATATGCATATTCTAAGAATTGTCATGCAGTTTGATAACGATATTATAACGTTTAAAAATGTGTAAGTTTTACAAAAGTTTAAGAACGGTCAATTTGACCGGTAATGGTTGGTTTAGTGTTAAATACTTTCCCTTTTAAAAAAACAATAAATTTTTTACAATATTACAAGGTTAGTATTTTTATAAAAAAATATATTAGTATTTTTATAAAAATATATAAGGTTATATCTATTATGTTGTACGACCATGGTTAGAGGTCAAAATATTGAAACAAAAACTAAAAAACCTTACAATTTGTTAATAATTAAATAATTATCTATGTATAAATAAAATTGAAGTGTATGTTTGTAATTTCATAGAACTTTTCATTAAATACTAAAAGTATATTACTATACATTAGTACTAAATAAAAACATATTTTTAATTGTTTCATCCGGCTAATATATATATATTTTAATTGTTCTCTGTCTGTTTGATCCGGCTAATCTCTAAAACGGCTAGACCGATTTTAACAAGACTTTCACGTGCGGATAGTGATGTTATAAGGCTTAGGCTACTTTTATTAAAAAATATATATTTCGCGCGAACGATTTGTTATATATTTATCACGCCTCTATGTTCGTTTATGCTAATCTTGAAACCACTGAACCGATTTTAATAAAATTGTAGATATACTGTTTGCTTCCACTTAAAAGTTGTGTTTTCATCTCAATTTACTATCTCTTCTTTTATTAAAATTTTATATTTTTTCATAAAACACTACTATTTAAGTTTTAAATACACTCCAATAGATGGCGATGTTAATAATAAAATTTCAATTTATGAAGTTGCAGACGTCGAAGGCAAAAGCTTTATTAATATTTATAATTAGAGGCTTTTTACTGAAATTATTCTCATTACATAAAGTTCTGTGGATTCTCTAATGTGAATATCTTTTAAATACTAACTAGGATCCGCCAGCCGTGCGCGGCGGGTGTTGAGCTGAGCCCCTCTCCTTTCTTCTTTTCTTGATAACTTTTGAATGGCTAAACATTTTTTCAATCTGTTTTCGCTGTAACACCCGCGTTCGGCTCAAACAAACATGAGAAAATTTTTAGCTTATTACCTCGTCGCATTCTGGAGACAACTAAACACAAACGGTCTCCCGAACGGTTAAGAGCTTCGCTTATACTCAGCTCAAATATATATAGAATAATAATATAGTAAAATGATGAAAGAATTATTTAAATAACATTACATTTGTTTTGCAAGTCGAGATTAAATCACCTAAATTAATGAGTCACGCGTTATGCGGTGTGGTGGTGTGGGCGAGTGTGGTTCAACATATACAGAATAACCTCCAACAGAGGCAGCAAGACAGACATTATCTAATCTATTCAACACTACAACAGCACTATTTCAACTAGCGTACTAACATCGAATGGTGAAAAGACCCTTAAGACTTTGATTATTTTTAGGGTCGAATAGTGTGCTTAAAATTGGATAATGTAATGCGGCCATTATAGTACAATAATGTCCTTTTTAAGGATAATATGTCAACCATATTTATTTTAACTACATAAATGTAAAATAAAATTAATTTTATAACCCTTTTTATGTGTTTAAAAGCACGCCAATTCAACGCCGTTTCAAAAAGTGTTTAAAGGTTGTGTACTTTCATAGTTATAATTTATTAATATATTAATATGTAATATTGTTCTATTTGTGCGCAGCCCACACATGCCAAGTGCCAAGGTCGTGTTTATTGTTCCAAAGTACGGGGGCTCGTTTCAAATCGTTCAATCATTCCATTCAGTTAACGATGAGACAGATTTAATAATCTTAACTTACAATAACTTATAATGAATGAATGTTTCCCAACTTTAAGTACCATTGAAGTACCAAAATAGTAAGAAAGTACTCGAGCGCGTACCAAAAAGTAACTAAGTATATACCAAAATAGTAACTAAATACTCGACAACGTACCTAAATAGTAAGTTAATAACTTAACATGTGCATACTTATCACATATATGTTGTTGATAATACGAAAAAGAACTATTAATTAATTATATTTAACACATATACAATTTGAAATAGTTCTTCAATATTTTTAGTATTATATATATTTTATAGTGATACAAATGTGATGGTGTGAGTGTGACACAAAGAAAAGGTTACCATATAAATAAGTAACGTCCACATTACATGTCACCTTGTGAAATCCTGAACTTTGAACAAGGATAACATATAAGCGACATAAAGTTACAATAAATAGCACAGATTATCTTAAAAGAGTTACATTCATAAGTAGATTATACTTAAAAGACCTTAACATATCTTATGTAGGTCAGCTTGTAAACTTGTAACTACTATATTTTCATATCTATCACACTTTATAGACCCAGTGTTTCCGACCTCAGAAAATTATAACATTATATTACAATTATAAATAAAAGTATTGAGACCTACGAGACATGTCACATATAAAACCTTTTTTCATGTCACATATAAAACCTATTTTCATATATCACATATAAAACCTTTTTTCATGTCACATATAAAACCTCTTTGCATAAATCACATAAAACCTATTTTCTAAAATACAACAATGACAAAAATTAGTCAATTTACACTCAATGAATATAAATCTGATACTTCAATTAAATGCAGAATTGTCGTAATAATGTCCATTTAAGATCACGATTCGGATTATCATATGTTTTAAAGGTTTGGTACACACGTTCGTAGCTTCGTGTCCTAAATGGCAAGTAATAAGTTCACTTGGATTATGGTGTGTGTTAACAGAACATATTGTACACGTTTTATTCTATCTATATATCTTATGATATATATTTCACAATATGTACAAGGCTTTATATTTTGAAAATATATCTTAAGTTTATTAAAGCTTTTAGAATTAACAGAAATATTCGCATTCGTGGCTGTAAACGCGTGATTTAATATAAATCGGACCAAGTAATTGTCATTGTCTGCATATACTTGGATACATTAAGAAAGTGTTCTAATCGTGCGTCCGGTTATGTAAGCATTTATTATTCAAGTTATCCGGGACCGGTTCTTAAAGTATATCATGTTAGGTCACCTCTAAAATATAGATCAATGTCTGTAACTAACTATTGTGATAAAAACGGCAATATATGTATGATTGACGTGAATGGTTTTAATAACTAACATATAACAATTTATGCAGACTATTATTAAGTTAAATAATAATATTTATTATACAAAAAGCGGAGAGAATAGTAACTATAATCCAATTATTGTTTTGAAATGTTGTTAAATATGTATTATAGAATAGAATTTAAGAAAATAAGGTCCTTATTACCATAGAAAGTAATAAGGTTTGATGGATTGCGTTCAATGTTGATACCTAATTAGGATTCAACGCCCGTCCTCAAATTGTCTTGCCTTATTTGTCGTAAAAGTGCAATAATTTAAAATCGTAAACAGACATCTTAGAAATTAATGTGTTTTAAAATTAAAATACTACAAAAGATTTGTTTCCTTAGCGAAGAATTCAAATATTTAAAGTGTTTTAGAAATAAAATTAAAATTTTGAAGTGTTAAAAACATTCAAAACAAAAAACATAGCTATTGTTGTTATAGTTTTAAAAGTTAATTTAGGTCCTATAATAGCTCTTTTTTTTTCTAAAATTAGCCAGTCAATAGCCCCCAGGGCGAAGGCTCACGGTCGCCTGACGTCGACGCGACTGTGCGGCTGCGACGAGTGAAAGGGTGAGCCCCTAGTATTAGTATAAAAGCTCTAAGCTCTCCCCATTAACCATCATTCTACATCCTCACATCAAGCATCACAATGGCTTTTAAGGTATTCATTTAAACGAAATAAATGACTATCCAAAAAAAAGTTACAGATGCATTGTAGATTATATTTCCTAAAATAATTATTTCGCTTTCAGTTCGTCGTACTCGCTTACTTTGTGGCAGCTGCTAGCGCTGGTTTCGTTCCAGCTGCGCCGGTTGCCTACGCCGCTGCCCCTGCGTACCATGCTGCTGCTCCAGCATACCAAGCTGCTGTTCCAGCATACCAGGCCGCTGTCCCAGCTTTCCACGCTGCTGCTCCAGTGTACCACGCAGCTCCCGTCGCCTATACTGCTCCAGTGGCTAAGTACGCCGCAGTGGCTCCCGTCGCCAAGGTCGCTGTCAATGAATACGACCCTCATCCTCAATACAGCTTCGCCTATGACGTTCAGGATGGTCTGACCGGTGACTCCAAGTCCCAGCACGAATCACGCGACGGTGACGTTGTCAAAGGATCGTACTCCGTGGTTGACCCCGATGGCACCAAGCGCACCGTTGATTACGTCGCTGATCCCCATAATGGTTTTAACGCCGTAGTTCACAAGGAACCTCTGGCAGTAAAAGCTGTAGCTCCCGTCGCCTATGCTCAACCCGCTGCCCCACTAGTCCACGCTGCCCCAGTTGCGTATGCTGCCTCCCCCGTTCACGCGTACTCTGCCCCTCTCTACCGTCACTAAATATACCAAAAAAATTTGAAGTTATGACACTTCATGATTGTGTTCAAGTGGCGATGAAGATTAACTACTCAATAGAATAAGTTAATTAAATAAATTATTTTTTTAATGTAACAAGATTTTTAATTTTTATCAGAATATAGAAATAGTCCTACGTTTTCAGTAATATAACTATAAGAAATGCAATACAGTAAGTTATGACAATAGATTGTTATAAAGATTCAGATATGTACAACCTTTGACATTACGACCTTTATAATTGTTTAGTTCCCACGACGACGGTGCTCAGATTGGGACAAGCAAGTATTGTGCAATGTACCTAAATCATGATGAAAACTTTGACGTCTTCACTAAACTTATAAATATAGACATTTCTGCCATAAAAGTTTGATATTTGCAGTTTCTTCAAATAATATATTATTTTCAAATATCTTTTCTTAAAACGCAGATGTGACCAATGGCTCACGTTTAACCATTAATAATTACGTTACGCTATCTTGTTAACAACCGATAAATCATTTCATAATCGAAGTTTTTATATACTATATGTATGGAATTAAGACAAAATTAATGACTTTATCCATAAGGGAGAAAAGGAAAATGACAATTTTAAGGATAAACAGAAATATAATTAAAGAGGCTCCGTGGTTGTCCGTGAAATTTTCAAGTATCTGTAGTAGACCCTAAATATTGGCAGCTCCTGTATAAAAATTAAAAGCAATTTTTTCATTAATAAGTTTGGAGCAATGAAGTTTATAAAAAAGAAGTCTATAACAATGAAATCTAAAAAAATATACCAGTTTAACGTACATATTTTCTAAATCATCTTATTAACGGTTTATAATAACATATCCAATATTTATTAATGTTAACTACATCTTTCTCACTTGGCTGTCACATTGACATTATATTTTTGAACGTAATGATGTTGCTGTGTTATCTGTTTCCTCAACCGATTTGTTTACGCGAGGTTTGTATACATTCGACGAGATTTTAATGCGACATTAATTTATAAATTACACATCGCATTAGGCCATAACACTTATGAGAAGGAAGTTGGGGATATTCTAAAAGCTCTAGTGTTCTTATTTTAATATCAACCATTTATTAAATGGGGTGTGTCTTGTTATGAATTGATAAGTTCTTTTTGCGGTAACTCTACATATTCAAAGTCATGTTGCCGGTTATGTGATACTTGTTGTGAAAACTGTGATCATCAACTTAATTAGATATATAAAACTCAGTAATGGTATCAACGAGAAGTGTACGATATAAATTTAGCGAAGGAGAACGCGTCTTGTGTTATGAACCAGATCCCACAAAAGCTAAAGTGCTATATGACTCGAAGGTTGGTGTTTATTATAGTCTTAATTGGATAACCTAACGTAATTATGTATAATAGAATGTGTAAATGATCTGTATGAATACTTTAATTGATTATATAATGTTATAATTAATAAAATCATTTCTTTTCAGGTATTGGAGGTAATAGAAAGTAAAGACAAACGCGGTCGGCGTACTGTAGAATATTTAATACACTTCCAAGGTTGGAATTCATCTTGGGATAGATGTGTAAGTGAAGACTTCGTGCTGAAAGACACTGAAGAAAATCGACAATTGCAGAGAGACCTCGCTGAGAAATCCCAATTACAACTGTAAACCATATTGTATTTTTACATGAATTAATATAAAAACAATACAAAAATATATTAAAAATATATAATACTAAATTTGTTTAACAATATTTTACTTGTAGTGGTGCATACTTGTATAGAAGAGAGCGCAAAAAGGGTAATAGTACCAGTTCAGCGGGCCCGGCAAAGAGACCTCGTCATGGTTTTAGTGATGACGGGTCTTCCAGTAGCACACAGCCTGATGGTAATGGTTATTCAGGTTATTATTTCCATGTTCTACGTAATATAAGTATATGTATGTAAATTCAAAATAAAAAATAATTGAATAAACTATTTTATGAATATATAATTTGAGATCATAAATTGATGGCATAATGTGATGTATTTTAATTTTTATTTCAAATCTTAAATTGACAATACATATGACATGAAAAAATAAATTAACTACTAAAGTAATATTTATATATATATATATATATATATATATGTTTTATTTACAGAAGGCGACACAGGTGACACTGATTCCTCGTCTGGGTCAGGATCCAGCACACACCCAAGCTCTCCGCCCAACTCTCACACCGGCAGGGCTAGTATAGCCTTGCCTTCAGCACTGAGGTAACTTTGGAAATATATATATTTATTAATTTTGATTTTATTTTGTATACAAATTATAAATATTTAATTAACAGTAGTTGGTGTTGGTAGTAAATAAATATTAAATAAATAAATAAATATTATTTGACCAAACTTAAAAAATTGTATTTATAAATTTATAACAAAAAAAACTTTGGTAAAGTGTGCCTTCACCATTTTATGTGTTCCATCCTTGTCAAGGGGAGTGCTAACCGTCTCTCCTTTCAATAGACACAAATGAACTCATTTTCCAAACTTCTTATATACCCATTGGGGTAGAAAACTTTGATAGCGTGATTTAGAATCGTATGTAAAATATCATGTTTCTTTCATATTAAGTTAATCAAAACACATTTTTATATATTAAACTAAATATTTACACATTATTATTGTTACGTAAATCATAAATTACGTTATTCTTTCAATAATATTAATGAAATGTAATGTTTTAATAATTTACTTTCTTATATCGCATCAACGCCATCTAGTGATGGAAAAGTGAAACATTTACAAATGGCGCTTTAAACGTAGGATAGACTGACATCGTTCTTGGTAATACAACTATATTGAAGCAATATATTAACATATTTTTATTCATAATTTTGTTTACTACTTATAAAATATATAAAAAGAATACTTTTTATTTCTGTCTTAATAAATTGCCTCAACGTTCCAGAGACCGGCTGACGTTCGACTACCACCTGGTGGTGAAGCGCGGGCGGCTGTCGCGGCTGCCGGCGACGCCGTGCGCGGCCCAGATCCTGGAGTCCTACGTAAAGTGGTTCGCGCGCGCCGGCGCCTGGAACCCGCCCAGAGCGAGGCACGACCCACCACACAAACCCGACATGTTGGATGTTTCTTGCAGGTGCATTTTAATTTAATTTATATTTGAAATATGCCAGTTGTGATGTGGTCGCGGCTTCGAATCCTAGACCGTGAATATGGATTTATGGATTACGATAGAACAGAAACACCAAGCTTAGGGATAAGTTTACTATATTAACATAACTATATACATGCATACATTATATTTATTTCTTAGAGCACATATGTGAAAGTCCGGTAGATGGCGTTGTAACTAATAAATTATATAAGTCACACTCACAATGTACATAAAAAATACGATAGGTGGCGCTGTTTGAATTATTAACACTATAAAAAATTTTAACTTTTATTTCAATATTCTCGACCATCATTCGCCATTTTACATTTTATTAAAAGAAATTTAGTTTTATAACGAATTTAAGAGATCTATTAAGTATGATAATTTATTATTTTAAATTAAAATTCAACAATCATTTACAATAAAAAATTGTGTATTGCATCAATTGGTCAGTATTTAACCGTGATATGTGACGTGGTCGTTGTGAATGCCGTCCTCGCCTCACTCGCAATCCCAATGCCATTACATTTAAAACTTGTGCTGAATATATAACTATATATTATATATATTGTAAATAAACGTATTACAATAATACTAATTTAATATATCCTATACATAAAAATAAAATTTAAGTGTCCGTATGTAATTACAAATTAAAAGCTTTTCTTTAAATGCATATATGTCTATATCATGCATATAAATATATATCTATAGGGTACTTAAAAATATTTTGTTTTACTGTCTGTCCATCTGTCTGTTTGTTACGGCGAATCTCCAAAACAGAGTGTCACCTGTAGATAGTAATTTAGGCTACTTTTTACTGAATACTAAATGAATTTATATATATTTTATTGACTGATTGTGACTAATAACAGTAATAATAGTAAAAGATATGTTTATTTACTTAATGATATATCTTCTTTATATATATTTCAGGTTAAATCTACTCCGTGAAGTAGCAGATGGCCTCCGGGTGTACTTTGACTTCATCCTGCGGGGACACCTGCTGTACAAGCAGGAGATGGAACAGTACTACGAGATATGCGGACAGTACATTGACGAGTGAGCTAAATATATAATAATATTTTATGTGAACCACAGACCTCTGGGAGTTGTTCATTGTTGATAAATATATATTTTTCTTATAGTTATTATGTTAATAATCAAATATAAAGTAATATTTTTTTATATGAATCTGAGACTTCCTAGGTCCCATCCCCGTCCGACAACTGAGTTATTGTGTCATAAATGAATTACCATTAGTATATAATGACATTATTATAAATTACAGCCCCGACATCAAGTCTGTGGCCAGCGAGGAGGAGGACGACCTGACGCTGAAGGACTACGCGCACCTCCCGCCAGACCCACGGGGGGAGAACGGGGACGGTCAGCACTCACACTTATATACATATACATATATAAATATATAGTTATAAGGACATACTATTTGGACTTGGATATACATATTTAAATGATTTCCTGCTGGCTAGCTAACAGGTTTAACTCTGATTAGTGTAGCTTTTTTCTGTAATTACATTTATATTTACCACACTAAAAATGTCCAATTAAATATATATTTTTTATTTGTTCCTAAAGAGTCAGATATACAACGTGAAAATTTATTTTATAGAATTAATATATAGTTTAATAAATTAAATTATTTTCAGCGAACGCATCACACGACAATAACGAGGACGAGGACGAAGACGTGGACGTCGATGACGAGAAGGATGAATTCGAAAACAAGAGAGCGAAAAGCGAGCCTCGGACGGACGACGGGTCCATTGAACCGGAGCACGACCAACACGACCACGAGGGCGACCAACACGGCCAACACGGGGGCGACCAACACAGCCAACACGGCCAACACGAAAGTGATAGACATAACCAGCGCGGCGACCAACACGGCCAACGCGAGCGCGACCAACACGACCAGCGCGATCAGGACCAGTACGCGGCCCCGAGGGGGGGGAATGTTGCTAGACGGTGGGAGTTGAATTGTTGATGTGTATTAAATATGTAGATATATCATAGTTTAATATTAAAATTTGTTTTAACTGTAAGGAAAAAATATAATCTCTAAAAGAATAATAAATAATGACTTAAAGAAAAATTGTACTGATTGAAAGAAAACTTTACTGGCTAAAAGAAGTCTTAAAAACATTTTTAAAAACATTTTAAAAAAAAATATATTTTTTTTATGACATAGGCTCCGTTCCCACAAATCGGTGGTGTCTCAGTCCGAGAACGAGGAGCCGGCGCCCTCCACCTCCACCGGGGAGCAGCGGACCTTCGAGACAATGTCCTCCAGGTGCGTATGGTCTTGATATGTAATATTATTTATATTATATTTAACCAAAAAATTGGTCTAAACTGTTGATTGCACACGGGGAAAAAGAATTTTCAATGTTTTCTATGTTTTTGAAATATTACCTACACTAATATATGTATGTGCGTGTGTGTGTATTGTTCCAGTGTGGGTAGCAGCGGTTCGTCGCTGTGTGAGGGATGGCGCGCCCGACCCGCGCCGCCCCCCGCCCCGCATGGACGGACACCGCTCTCACTACTACTGGATAAGGTACACACGCGCGCAGTCACCCACGCACAAATAGACGCAATCACACGCACACATACGCACAATCTCACATACACACACACACAGTCACATACGCGCAGTCATACACATACACGCTCACAAACACATAAAAGAAAACACAAATATATTGAATAATGAAAATAAAACTATAATAACTTGTTTATCCCTACCCAGGTGTCGAAGTGGCAAGTGATACCTCGTGAGGACACGGAACACCTACCGTGTAGGGTGTATGGAGCGATACATCTAGCGAGACTGTTTGGTACACTACCATATATATATATACATACATATATATATATATATATATATATTATATAACATGTATATTATTATTATTATTTAATTTTCAGTAAAACTACCGGATTTTCTAAACGCAACGCAGATGCCCGATTTAAAATTAAAACTTATATTGAAGCACATAGATATGTTTATACAGTGAGTATTATTAGTGTTATAACCACACCACTTTCTTAAATGCTGATTTATTAAAATAAGTTTATTTTAAAATCCCGTGACAACGTCCCTCAATGCTCAAATTATACTTTAATAATAATTCCACAAATGAAATCAAATGATTTTACATATTTTTTTTAATTTACACCATAGTAACGATACTGATTTGCCTATGAATTACTATTCAGAGTTAAATTAATCGAATGAATTATTAATGATTTGTAATTACTATTATTAAAGAGACAGTGGATCTGTCTGTTTTAATAATAAATCAGTCAATTGATAACATAAATATATTATTTATTAGTTATGTTTTGTTTTTTATTGAACTTTGTAATATGTTATTATTTTTATAGAAAGGTACTAAAAGTGTAATTAATTTATGCTTCATACATATTATGTTTAATAAAACAGCATTAACACCGTCAAATATTGAGTTGACTACTGAGCGAAGCGAGCGGAGCGCTCTACTGGAGACTTTTTCACGTTCTTTGTCACGAATAGGCTCGAAAACTACTTGACGGAAAATTATGAAATTTTGCAATCAAAAAGACACACATTAGGTGATGATTTAAAAAAAATGATAAATGTCATGTCGTTGAGGAATAATCGTCAAAAAACTGATATCCCATTGAAGTCAATGGGAAACGATGAGTCATTACACAGGGCTCGCTTCGCTCAATATACAAACGGCACCCGAGATTTCGCGGGCGCAGCGAGTCGAAATTAAGGGTCTGTTGGCGCCCCTAGTTATTTATTAACGATCTGTATTGTAATAAATGTTAGTAAATATTCTCAGGTACCTAGACGAACACAGTGAATGGTTTGGAGAGATGTTCTACATAGGAGACGGCGCGTCGAGGTCACACTGAGAATAAACAGAATAAGCAACGAAGTTATTGAAAGATTGTTGAACCCTCAGAGAATATGGAGCGTATTAAACTTACTTCCTAACAATTCAGAATATTGGTACAAAATGTATTATAACAATTATGTTGTCTATTACAAAATCAACCACAGAGTAGAATACGGATAAGTATGAAGTAAAGCCGAGTGGTCATGATTGTTTGACAATAGCATCACTTGTACGAGCAAGCCTTATTGAGAGAATATATTAAACGTTATCTAGCAAAATTATAATGTAAATATAAGCCAAATTTAGGATTTTTAACCTAAAGCAATAAGGTCGGCACCTCTTATTCAGTGCAAGAGTACTTCGTGAGTACTTCGCCTTAAGACTTAAGATTTTTCTACCGACTGTGAGATTGTGTTAGTTTTTTCATTGTTTACGGATTACGGATCTCATCTGAAGCTCGCTTATTTTTGTAATGAAAGCAAAAATTAAAAATGTGATGACAATTGAGTGTTTTATTTTGGACGTTGCAGGCGTTTTTATCTGCTATAGACTATATATTGTAGGTTTAGTCTCACTACAAGAATTACTAAATCCTAATAAACAATATATATATATATATATATATATATATATATATGTATATATATATATATATATATTGTTTATTAGTATTTATATAATATATATATATATATATACATATATATATATGTAAATTACGTGTGACACCTGCGGAGTTTATTACATAAAACCGCCATATATAAACAGCGATTTAATTATCCTGTATTGTTTTTTACGCATTCAATAATGTAGATGTCGCTACTAAAATGTTCTTTAAAAATTAAATGAAAATTATCTCCGACTCCAAATATACGCAGACATATTTTACTGCTTCTCTTAAATTAAAAAGTACTTTATACACTTTTTTCTTGTCGTACTATTTCTAAAATATAAATTAGTCATTACACTTTCCAAATGATTAGCTGATCGAATCTGCAATGAAGACTGAAGAGATCCACTGAATGGCAGGTACTAGCGAAGATGTCACGGTGAGAACAAAAAAAAACGTGCTCAGGTGGTTTGGGCATGTCGAACGAATGAGTGATGAAAGAATGGTAAAAAAGATTTATGTAGGAAAAGTAAGCGGTAAGAGAGACAGGGGGAGGCCTCGAGTGACCTTCGAAAACACAGTATCTATGATGCTGGAGGAAGGTTACGTAAAAAGCATGAGGACCCCCCGGAGGGCACGTGTGAAGAGGTTGATGTCTGTGGCAGAGGCGAAAGAGGTATGCAGGGACCGTAGCGTTTGGCGCTCCGTCGTCTGGCTACCCCGCAAGGGATATGGCGTGAAGCTAAATAAATAAATACTTTCCAAATAATTATAATAACTATCGCATCAGAAT
This sequence comes from Melinaea menophilus ssp. n. AW-2005, assembly GCA_918358695.1. NCBI lineage: Eukaryota > Metazoa > Arthropoda > Insecta > Lepidoptera > Nymphalidae > Melinaea > Melinaea menophilus. Next base: position 9,719,231 of record OU911057.1, on the reverse strand, counting down.
AGTTTTCAATTTATTTTTCAATTTCCTAAAAAAATATAATTAAAAAAGCAATAATAGAAAATATTTTTTATTTAAAACACTAAATTTGGCAATCACAGAAACCAATTTCGTTTTAAAACAGAACAAAAGGTAAATTACAAATTAAAATTATGTTAGTATTGTAACAAAAATCTATAAAACACGGAAAAAAATCAGACAAATATGGATTCAACCCAAAAATACAATTCATTACAGATATTTCATTAATAATTATTATTAAAATAGTACAAGTTTATAAGAAATATTTACAATTTTATATGAAATGAACAAAATATTTATTCTTTTACAATATTGTTTAATGAATACATAAATTAATTTTAAATCACACATATGACAATGTTAGCTTACATTTAATTATAACAGAAATTCGGTTATTTTAATATAAACTATTAGTTTTTCCTGTGTGAGATCCAAATAACATTAAATAGGCCGTACATTGGGTTGGTATCACAGTATTTTAGTTATATTATTTTTCTTTCACATCAATTCAATATTGTACACATTTTAAAAATAAATACCATGGATGAAGACGAAACGAACATTTAAATTCTTAAATATTAAAAATATTGAAATTTAATAGTACCATTGGATCTCGGTGAATAATTAAGTCATATTTAAAAAAATGTGTGTGAGTTCAGTCGTCCAGTTTAAGTGGATCTGCGTGTGTGTGTGTGTGTGTGTGTGTGTGTGTGTGTGTGTGTGTGTGTGTGTGTGTGGGTGTGGGTGTGTGTGTGAGTGAGTGTGTGCCTGTGTCGTGCTAGTGCGCGTGCAGTTCCAGGCGGTGCAGCACCGCGCGGTAGTCGTCCTCGAGCGCGCGGTAGTGTGCCGCGAGTCGCGCGTGCGTCTCGGACGCCTTGTGCGCGCAGAGCGTCGCGCTGTACTCCTCCGGGTTCAACACCTTCTGCAGCTTCTTCAGTTCTAGCTTCTTCTTCTACAATTATAACGTACAGATTATACAGTAATGTACAAATTACTATCTAAAGTCTATTACTGAATATACAGAAGATAGGAAAAAGGCTAAAACTAGAGCTGCTAATGGACCTATAAAGTTAAAAATTGATAATAATATTGAAATACTTAAAGATACAAATGTGGCGGCTATTTTAAGACCCTTTTTATAACATTAAAGAGTTTATAGAAAATCGAGATGTGTGGAACTTAAGTAGTTGACTCCTTTGCAGTGTTGATACATCTAATATTGTTAAATTTCTTTTAAAAAGAGCAACTGTTGAGTTTCTGAGCGGCTCTTCTCAGCAGAGCAGCATTTCGAGCTGGTAGCTTAGTCACGGACTGACTACACTGACCTTTTTTATTGTAATAATTGACAATTATAGAGTGCATTTTTATACTGTATATTATTGCCCCCGGCATTGCTCGCACTAAGTCTATATTGGTTTATGTCTTGGCTTAATTATTCACTTTCTATCGTAACTAACCATATTTATCAATAGTATTCAATATTTTACAAAATTAGTATTGGAAATAAGGTAGAGAATTTTATTATTTTTATGGTTTACTGTTTTAGCAATATTTATTTACACACTAAAAATATATAATCAGTTCCTGACTTTTTGTAGAATTATTTAAGATTTTTTCCAAACATTATACTCCCGTAACTTACATTTTCGTAGATGGCCAAGTTTTCTCATCTTATTAAAGACTTACTTACATATGTAGGTCATAGTAAGGTAATAGTAGGTCACCTGGAAGGGTGCGTTGAGCCTGTTCTTGACGTCCAGCCTGTACTGCAAGTAGGCGGCCTTGTCGGAGGTGTTGGTGTTCTTCAGACGTAGTATCTCGTAGACTCGACGCGCCTGTTTTTTGTTAATCTTAAATTTGTTACGCGCCTGGTTCGCCATTTCCGGAGAGAAACTGAAACATCATTATTACATCATTTATTACTTTATTCGAAATATGTACAAATTATTTATAATTTTCAGAGATTAATTTATCACAAATAATTTTCCTTGTGAAAAATCTTTCTATACTATACTACTACCAACACTATCTTTTAACACTAAACCTACCGACAATTCTTGTATACCTGTTCCTACCGCACGCTGTCAAATTGACCGGTAATTAAGTTATTTTATTTTATAACGCAGGTAGTAATGGAAATAACTAAAAGTAAAGAATGAAGAAAATATTATATGCATATTCTAAACATTGTCATGTAGTTTGATAACAATATTACAACGTTTAAGAATGTGTAAGTTTTACAAAAGTTCAAGAACGGTCAATTTGCCCGGTACTGGTAGGTTTAGTGTTAAAATTTTATGTTTGATAATTTAATCATTTTTATTTAACAATATTTTAATCTTTACGGCATGAAATTTGATAGGAACTGTATTTAGAAAATACATACTAGGATACATAGATAAAGATAGATTTAAACATCTACCTGCATTGCTCATCATATGAAACATATAATACTTCAAGTATGGACGATACCATATACAAGTTTGATATAAAATTAATTGCAATCTATTCACCCTTGTAATAGCTTCAAAGGCTGGAATGCCGGCAGAGTTTGACAATTCTTAACATCAACAAAGTCTCTTATTCTCTGAAAGTTTTGTGACGGATCCTCCACCGTGATATCCACAACCTCCGGCTGCACCATGAAGTGTGAATTTATGGCCTGGAAATCAAACATAAATAATGGCATTCATTTTTAAATATTGAGATAAAGAAGATAAAAACAGCATTTTTTGTTGTTTTACGGTTATTTTTAATATGGTAACTACAATTTAAGTGTAAAATTAACCCGACTCCCACCTGCATCAAGTTGGCACAGATACCGAGCTTCCTGTAGGGTGGTAATGTGAGTACTTGTGAGACGCGCGGCCGCGTGTGTGTGGGGTACGCGTAGTACCGGAACACTGTGGCGTACCCGACCACGGCGTAGCGGCAGTCTCCGTCACTGCTGCGATATTTCTCAAACCTGTAAGTTGAGATAACAGATTGAGTTAGATAACACACAAACCCGCATAAGGAAATTAAAGTGGATTTAGACTGACATAGAGAGAAAAAAGTATTGGAGCAAGATCACGGAGTGGTTCCCCTGAGAAGGGAAAAGGAGGGAAAGTACATAAAAGATGGGAAAATTAAGTGACCCATTTTTCAGGAGTGGCCGAGAGCAGAGTAGCAAAGAACAGGGGCCATTGAAAGAGGTTGGAGTCCTTTGAGGAAATGTAAACAAGTGAAGACAAATTGGCCTTTCAAATTTTTAACTTAAATTAAAGGTTATATTATTATCATTACTCTTCATCTTAGATATCTCGATATGTATACAAAAGATATTTATAAAACTAATATTGAATTGCTTTCAAGTACTTACACAGTGAAAAAGGTCCATTGGTCGTCGTCCACATCAATGAAGGACGCGGCATCAACATACCACAGTAGGAAAGTCTGTAAGCGTTCATGAAAGGACAGGAAGCCGGGAGTTGATATCTCACAATGATACACTTCAAATGTTCTTGTTTCTCCGCCATCAACTGGAAAAACAATATTATTTTTAATATACTGCATCGTAACTTTAGTAATTCCTGATATTTATACCTAAGTCTTAAAAATACATAGTGTCATAAACGTTTTTTGAAATTATTTAATGATTTAAATAAATTAATATCATTAAAATATTATGTTCTATATTCAATAATAAAGTATTGTAATGGTAATAATATTATATGAAATACTCACAAGGAGTTGTTGTAAATGTATGAATAAGTTCACCATGCGGTTTAAATGTTTTATCCTTTTCTAAAATTGGCACAAACACATCTAAATTAGTGGAATATCCCGGAGCTAGTACTTTTTTCAATTCTCCCTCAATGTCATCGGGTTTTAAACCTCCAGACTTTTTAGGATCTATCTGTAATAAATATAATATTGATAACAGGTATTAGAGAGAACATTCTTATTTTTTAAGTAAATATTTACCCACCTTATCAGAATATAAAATACCGAGATATGTCTGTAAACTAGCGGCAGTATAGTAGAGTTTAATCCGTAAATCTGTGTAACCGAAAATATTTTCATTTTCACCAAACACTTGATGACACATATCAGGGCCAAATGTTGTTTCATCGTCTTCTAAGTCTTCTAAGGATCTTACTGCAATGTATTAACAAAACAATAGTACAACACATGTATAACTACTTAAAAACCGAATATTAAAACAAAGGCAATATTAATACGTACCTAGTTTTATTTCGAGCACTTCATTGCCATCTACGACTAAATGTTCTAATGCCTCGGCCATTTTACAATTAGTTTAAAAGTTAATTTAATTTCAGATTCGTATAACAACTAAAATATTTTTCATTCCAATACGATTTCCCGCGCGAAATACCGTCAATGAATGGTGAGTCGTCTTCAAGTTGTTTTGTATTATATATTATATTACGCTTTAAGAAAACTTAAGTAATTCATTAAAAGTATTCAGAAATTAAACGATAACTAAAGAAAATACAGTCGCAGTTAAAAATCGTCACTAACTTTTCAAATAGATCAAAAGCGGCTGTTAAAATGTGAAATGTGAATAATTAATAATTTATTACCGCTTTGACTGTTGCTTGACATTTTTAAATGTTAATTGACAAATGACATTATATGACATTGTTTGACATTCTTATAGCGGGTAAAGGGATAAGAGTACCAGTTATAAGAAAATAAGTGTCCGTAAAAAACTGAAAATCCAAATCAGCTTGTTTTACGTTTCAATAATAGATCTTCCTTGTCTAAATTGAAATGACGTGCCCGACTATCGTATCAGGCTCACAAGCAAATTTAGGGAATGTCTGCAACACACATAATAACAAACAATTGTTAATGGTCAATCAGTTGCCAGTTAGACTCAAACTTAGATGTATTCTTCATTCCAACGAGAAAGTAACGTCAGCAAAAAGCGTTTTCGAAGTCGGGAAGAAAAACATCATTAATTATTTATATAACTTTTATGAAAAACCGATGAACAATAAAATATTTTGCTGACTTTTCTTGTTAAGAAGCGGCTGTTCTCGGATTTTTTGTTCAACAAGCTTACTTTTCTTCAAGCGCGCAAGACGTCTTGTTTCATACAACAAGTCAGCGATTCTCATAGAGAGCATTGACGGATTTGTCTTACGACGAGTTGACCGCAACATCGCAAACAGATCTTAGTTCACGAAAATGTTAATGCTCGTACACGGACTAAATGTCGTTGTAAATATTAGCACGCACATATTTATATCAACTAATTAAGTAGTGGAGTGCATCTTTTCAAATTAGAAAAGCGTTACTTCTGATCCTAGACTGTAATAAAATTTTTATTTTATATTGTAATACATATTATTACTTGCACTTAGAACAGATAACAGCGATCAAACATAAATATCGTAAAACGCATCTAATAGAACTCGCATTGCATTGCTAAACATTTGAAATATATTGACGTAATATATTATGAATAAATTAAAAAATATATCTAGTGATAGGTCATTTGATTTTAAGTTGTTTCTTTAAAAATAAATATGCCAATGGCCACAGGCAAGTTCGATCTTACTAAGCAATTCCCATTTTACACGAGCAAAGCCGCTTTCGAAAGCTAGTTTATTATAATTTCAGAACCTAATTACCTAATAACTATTGCCAATTATTTCCCAACATTCAGATATATTCATGGTCGTGATATATGTAAAAATAGTATATATAAATATATGGTGGTCGTAAAATATAATGTAGATAGAAAATATTGTGGTTTTTATAATCGCAGATAAACCTTGAATCAAAAGTGTTTTATACAAAAATTAAATAATTATTATCGAATTGTACCTACAGACAGTAAAACCCTACTATTTAGATTTTTTCCTAAAAATCCTTAAGTAATATAACCTGTTTTTTTTAAGTTTTGTTAGTTTTTAGCTTATGAATATTTTGCTATTTCTTATGTTAAGTTGAGAGAAAACATATTTTTAAGCTGTATGCAAAATCATGATTTGTAATTATTTTCTAAACAGACAACACACGGCCATTATGTGACGTCATTATGGCCTGGTTGGGTTAGGTTTGCTTGGAAATTTTTGTTAAAAATCTTGTATTTTAGTGTATTATATGTTGTGCTACTTATTTTAGAATAGTAATATAAATACCTCAAACAGTAGCAGTAATTCTGGTGCCAAGAAGTGAATATCTCGGCGACATTTTGTGGCGAAAATGAATCGCCATGAAGGTGGGTAATGATAATCAAAATTTGTGCGATGCATTTGTCATTGTAGATTTATTTGCGAAATACATAAACATTAATTCTTACATTATTTTGTTTAAAATTTGAGATTAATATACATTTTATTTCGTGTTATAGAAAGCAGAAAACGCTAATAATTACGTATTGACAATTTCAGGAGTCAGCTGTGATTCTTGTTTGAAAAATAACTTTAGAGGACGACGATATAAATGTTTGATTTGTATCGACTACGACTTGTGTGCCGCTTGTTATGAGTCTGGAGCGACCACAAATCAACATACAACAGAGCATCCTATGCAATGTATTCTTTCAAGAAGTGATTTTGGTGAGATTATATTAATTCTATCTTAACAGACAAATGGCCTACATTTTTTTTTGTGTGAAATATCACTAACATTGTTACATAAAATACACAAGTTACAAAAAAAACTATCTATGCAATATTAAACATTTCTTACAGCAATTTTTACAATAAAATAATTCAAATATATTTTTTCAACTATTATGTTACACACTTCTGTTCGCAAATTGTTTGAAATATTTCCTCAATTTATTTTTTCTACCCAATCGTGTAATAATAAATAAATTATTTAATTTGGAAATAGTAGTATTCAATAAATCAAATGTAAAAATGTTATTTAATTCACAATAACTTTTGTATTGCAGCAGATCTGGAGATTGTGTGTACATCTGGCATAATAATAACATAATATATAATATTTTTTACTCTAATGAGTTATGTAATCTTAAATTTGTCAATTATAGACTTATATTATGGCGGAGAGATTTTGCAGCTCGAACAGAATCAGGCATATACATGTCCATTTTGCAATCGAATGGGTTTTACCGACACGGCTCTCATGGAACATGTCACTGCAGAACATGCAGATACTACGGTAGCTGTGAGTATATTTTATTAGACAAATCAATTATCAACTCGTGAAGTATAGTGAAATAGAAATATTAAACTTGCAATATTATTCCGATACAACTAAAATATGTTTAATTTGATACCAATTTATTATTTTTACATTTATTGAAATAATTATGTCTCAAATACTGATTTTTAAGTAATGGGAATCTTACTATGTCTTAATTGTCTTTAGTTCAACTTTGGTATTCAAATTACTTTTGTCTGATATCATTGCTATTAAATTTGATTCTATTTAGTATTATTAGTTTTATTAAGGGATTAAGAATGTTTTATACAATTAACTCTGCATATTGACATACATTTTAACCATTTATTTTATTTATATATTTTGATAATGTGGTAATTGGGTTATTCTAAATTGTTTTTGTCTTATTACTTTACTTCGTGTTTGTTATTAAAATTTAGCTTGTATAATGAAATATTATTTACATTTAAATATGAAATTAATTCAGTTATTATTATATTTTCTTATATATATTCTTAAACTAACTAATATATATTTTCCTCAATAAATAGTTTAAAATAAATGATGTGTTATATATTTACAGGTAGTTTGTCCTGTCTGTGCGTCAATGCCGGGTGGAGAACCGAATTTTGTGACAGATGACTTTGCCGGTCATCTCACTCTCGAACACAGAAGCGGACCCCGGGATCTCATATCTTTTCTGATATCCTTTTCAATAATAATGCAAAATTGATATATTATTGCAAAATTGATAAGTTATAATGGATTGATTACCTCAGTACCTTAGGGTAATAAAAATAAACTGAACTTTCAAAATTTCCCTTTCACCTGCAAACGATTTTTCTAATAAAATAGATAAATTTGATTACACTTTAAAGAGTTGGATTATATTTTATACATGTCAATATATGTGAAAATGTATGAATAATGCTAGTTTACACTGTCACTATGTGATATGGTAATAAATAGTATATGATAACCTTGATTCCGTCCCACGATGAGCCGAGCGGCATCCGACACGGTGGGGTGCGCCGCATACCGCCCTCGGGCCGCGGGGTGAGCCGCGCCAGGCGCACCAACATGCAGTTCAGGTACTAATACATATCTTGACATATATATATATATATATATATATGTATGTCAACTATCTTTAGAAAATGTAAATTAAAAATCTATGTATGTTGATAGTGTGTTAATCTTTTTATTATGATTATATTTAAAATGAATTATTAACAGTTTTTTTTTCATAAATATCAATGTAAATATATCAGTATGACAATACCGACCGGACGATTCCAAATTCAAATGTGAAATGTATGATACAGTTACAAAGTTTTAGTAAAATACGTAATATAAAAGCGTCGTAACTCAAAGCCCGTCCGCCAACATGTCGTTCAGCACGAGCGGCGGCATCTCGTCGCTGTCGCCGTCGTCGCGCGACGCGGTGGTGGACCCCATCGCGGAGCTGCTCTCCCAACTGTCGGGCGTGCGGCGCGGTGCCCAGCCCGGCACGCCCTCGCAGCTTCAGCAATTGCAGATGCAGCTGCAGCTGGAGCGCCAGCAGGCCACGGTCGGTACACATTTTATATTACAGAGACGGTTGATATATCTTAATAAGTATGCTCGTACTAATTTACGTCGTGCCCAGGCCGCCCGGCAACAGCTGGAGCGCCTGCCCAGACGGCCCGCGGCGTCGTCCGCCAGCGCGCCGCCTCCGGCTCCCCAGCCGGCCCCGCAGCCTCCGCCGCAACCCGAGACGGACTCCCAGTACCTCCTCGCCGGCTTCCTAGGTATATTACACAGCTTCCATTCTGTTGCATTACATATGTGTCGATGCCATGCTAACTGTATGTCACGCTGTTCCATAATTAACCAAATTCGTCTCCTACACAGGCGCATCGAACGGCACCGACGTGGCGGAGGCCGAGTCCCGGGCGGCGCTCCTCCGCGGTCTGATGCTAGCGTCGCTGGGGCGCGCGCCGCCGCCTCCACCCGAGCCGCGCGCTCCGCCCCCCGCGCCCGCACCGGCGCCGCCGCCCCCCGCCGCGCAGGCGCCGCGCGCCAAGCCGCAGCCCCGCACCAAGGCGCCGGCGCCGCCCGACCCGCCCGCCGTGCCCGCGCGTCCGCGCCCCGTGTGACCGGGGGCAGGCGGCCGGCCGCGCCCCGGTACAAACTGTTCGATGTTCGTTCGTTAGGCGTTACGGTAGTCTATGTATTATTATTTATCTCGGGTCGCGGCCGTCGCCAGTGAGTGCCCGTCGCGGGGGCGGAGTCGCCGCGCTCGGACCGGCGGCCCCCGTCGACCGGTTTTACTGAGTTGTTTTTCGCTAACACTTTATAGTGGATGCTTATGTTTGTTCTGTTGGCTTTCAAATTATCAGTGTGATTTCCTTTATTATAGAGAATACTTAATAGTTAATAGTTATGGAATGTTTTTATCGATTTAAACTATATAGGGTTAACGACGCGGACCGACCGTCGATGATTGAGTTGTTGGAGAGGAGTCTCCGTTACGTATTAGAATAAAAAATGAACACCAAAAGCAGTATTGTGAGTAAATTTCTCGATGAGATTATACGTTTGTCGAATATTTGTAGATAGAAGTAATTGATACAAGTATTTTTGTAAATGTAACACCTAACGCTATACTATTAGTTACTCGCGGCTCCTCTCTCAATCTAATGTAAAGTCAAAGTCGAGGGCTCCTCACACTCAAGTTGTCACTAGCTATTCAAAGTGCTTATAGTTTGATCATTATACTCCAACATTACAAAATGTTTGTATGTAACCTAATTAAATTCTATAATATTAACCGTTGTATTTTATTTCGGTTTATACTACCCTTACCTATAAGAAAGAACTGACAATTTGTAACACGAAATATTTATAAATATTAATATATAACCTACCAGTGATATTGAACAGCTCGTGTCTTTGTTGTTTACACGGCAATGTATTTTTTTATTTGTATAAAATAATCTGATCGGCTAAGGGTAGACATGATATATTCATATTTTTAAAACTGTAGTTGTCAATTTATCTCTGGATGTATCGGATACATAATTCCAATATTAACTGAACAACGAGTGGTCATAATGATTGTGTGAATATGAATACCATAGCTTTGCTGTACATGTGTTAGAAGCTTGTCACAATTACACGCAGCTAGCTGTAAAATTTATGTGTAGTACCTTTTAGCTTATAAAATAAGAATAAAATCATAGTATTATAAAATGCAATACACGTTTTTCAATTATTTCACTAATTACTACGTCTTTGTTATTAATTAAATTAGGCATTTGTCAATTGTTTGAATTTTGTCTTTTTTTTCCCTAACCATTTCCCTATAAGCCATTTAATATTATAAGTTACGTCTTATTTTAAATTGCATAATTCTACTAAAAAGCTTATTGTTATATTGAAAATTGCATATTTCAGTAAATGTGTTCTATAATAATACTATATAATTTCGTAGTAAACAATACATGGATATTGTTTTGAGGGGAGAGTGAAAAACTGACGGGTTTTCGATTAAAGTAATTAATCTAATGATTAAATAGTAAGAGGTCTGGCGCCTATGGAAAAGTACGAATATAGAAATGTGTAAAGCCCACCCACAAAGGGATTTGTACTACCGCCTCTCTCCTTCCGTCTAAAACGGTCGAGCCATACTGTTTATTACCATACAGAAAATTACTGCAGGTTGATTACCTAAAACAAAAAAGATTGTCTAACATTTATTTTTAATTTCTTTTCAAAACAAATAATTCGTTTAAATGATTTATGTTAATGCTATTTTTTTATAGCGTGTATTGAATCTAGGATGTTGTCAAAAATAAAAATCTTTAGATCTAAACAAAATATAAGTGAAAATTTACGAAGTAATTTTGTGAAGTAAAATTTGTGTTGTCCTTTTAGTTATCTGTCGGTTAAGAGTACTATTGTGAGTACGATCGTCTTATGTAAGGGTGATCGTTTTTATAATATCGTTATTGAAATACATTAACAACAACTTTCGAGTAGAGACGTCTTAACAAAAATACGTTGAAACCAACATACATGACGTTTGTGACGTCACGTTCCGGCAAAATGAAATGATACTGTTTTTCGTATTTATATAGATGTAAAATCAACGAACACAATTTCGTGATGATTTTACGATTCGAATTCAATTTCCTTGACCACAAGGTAAGTCATTTAATTTAAACATTACATGTTTATATAAATAGTATCCCGCTTGCTCTTTTTATTTAAACTGTGAAGTGCCGTTCAAGCAAAACACTGAATCAATATTAAATACATTAAATGCCTACGATGCCTTCTTTTGTATACGATAACAACGTTGCCGAAAACCACTCACAACGGTGAATAATGAGGCAACAAGATTATGACAGTCATATCTATCACAACTGCAAAAATGTAATAATGTAATTTTTTTTTAATATTTATTTAATCTGGTTGAGGAGGGCAAAGGAGGGTCACCGATGACAAGTGATCACCACCGCTTACGAACTCTTGCAAAACATTCGGGGAATCTCAAGAACGTTGCCGGTCCTGCAGGTGGGAGTATACGCCTTTTTTGAAGATACCCAACTCGTATAGTTCCGGCAATACTGCCGAAAGAAGTTCTTTCCATATCATGGTGGTATGTGGAAGAGAGGTCCTTGAAAACCGCATAGTAGAACATCGCCATGCATCCAGGTGGTAAGTATGGTATTGCAGGATGATGTGCCATAAATTCGGCGGCAGGCATCATATCAAATAACTCTACGAAACTTGCCGTTGTAAATACGATAGAAGACAGACAAAGAGGCCACGTCTCTACGCCATGCCCGAGAATCAAGCCGTTCACAAAGCACTGGGCACAGAGAGCACAGAGAAAATTTGTGTCTTTTGGGAATTAAACTGAACGAGGTTCAGTTCACCTTATTCTGAGACCATCCCCGGGGAGTTCCCGGAATATACCGCATTCCCAGTGCTGTCATCCACATAACAATGTATGTTGGAAATATCCAAGACATCATTAATATACAGAAGGAACAGAGTTGGGGATAGCACCCAACCTTGGGGTACACGGTCTTGCGTTCACGGTTTTGGGGTCAGTGGAAAAACCGTCGAGAATGACTTGTGTTTTCCCCCCGGTGAGAAAGCTAATGATCCACTTGCATAAATTCTCGGAAAGCCCATTGGAAGGAAGCTTCGAAAGAAACCTTTTGTGACTTATACAATCAAAAGCTTTTGCCATTGGTCGTTGATCAACTGCTGATCCTCGAGGTACCTTAGAAGCTGCTGATATTTGATGCTCTCCATTACTTTGGAGAGAAGAGAGGTAATAGCGATAGGTCTATAATTAGCTGGGTCCGAATTATCCACTTCTTTAGGGATCGGATGGACAAGGGCACACTTCCATGATACCGGGAGTTCTTAGTTGTCCAGAGTCGAGTTTGAGACAAAAAGAGTACTTAAGAGATCCGCTGTTTGGGCAGAGAGTCATTTCCCCTTGTGCAATGGCGGTAGGGATGCATAAGTTTTCCAGAGTAGCTTTGGAAAACACTAAGAATTTGCACGTCCCAGGCGAATACCTTGGCAGCTGATTCCTAACTTTGACGACATACTTGAACATTACTCTAGCGAGTTGTCGTTTGAAGAATCTGGAAACACTGTTATATTTTCAGACCTCTAGAGTTCGAACCCTTTGTGACTAACACATTATCTCAAGCCTGATATGAATGCCGTTTGCTAGCCGCTGCCACCCTGATAGATGCATCAAACAAATGCCACTGATACTCAAAGGCGCTTACTTTACTTTACATTGAAACAAGTACATTATTAAATCTCTTTTTATATAAAACAATAATCATCGGTAACGATTGACGGTTATAGTAAAACCGATGATCACCGTTTTTGATTAAAAACCAAAACGCTCATCTCTAATTTTATGTCAATTGTCAATACACAAAATACAAATGTCAACAGTCAAACAATTTATTAGATGGTAATGAAAAAGCGACCAATACCTAATCTTTAAAGTGTATTTTATACAATTACAACTAGCATTTATTTGTTGACAAACAATTGAATACTGCCCAAGTCGTATTGTTAAGTTAAAAAATAAATAGTAACTATGGCTGACTCTACCATGAACGATGTTAGTAAAATGAAAGTAGTTGATTTACGAAAAGAACTAAAATCACGTGGACTTTCCTATGCCGGCGATAAAGCCGAACTTATAGCAAGATTGCAAGGGGCTATAGCTCAAGACGACCACGCAGACATTAACTTGGACTCCGATGAAATAGACTCGGATGGCGTTTTAGACGATGAAGATGATAAAAGTCAGAACGATATCCTTGATGATTCAGCGGTTGATACACTTAATGAGGAACTAGCGTTAGAAGAAAAGTCTCCCGTTAAAGAAGTAGTCGAAACTAAGGCGCCGAGAACTCTTAAACGAAGGATTACATCTGATACAACAAAAACTTCTGAAAACAAAGATGCAGTGGCAAAAAAAATTGTTCTCAACAGAAATGTATCCATTTCAAACACTACCAAACCTGTTGAGGAGGAGAAAAAAGAGTCAGAAAAACTCTATGAACCAGAAATTGATACTTTAATTAAAACTGAAACAAATAAGATTAAAATTACTGCTGACATAGACCCAAAAACTAGATTAGAAATGCGTGCTAAGCGGTTTGGACTACCACTCAAAATTACAGATGAACAAAGGAAGGAGGCAAGGAAGCAGAGATTCAACCAAAACTCTGCTAGCGATAACACTGAAAGCAAAATCATATCAACAACCACTAACACTGGTTCCTTGTCAGACAATTTGGAGAAGTTAAAACAAAGAGCTCAGAGGTTTGGACAATCAGTATCGGCTATCATGACGGATATTGAGAAGAAAGAGAAATTGGAGAAACGTAAGGCTAAATTTGGCAATGCTCCATAACTAGTGTATAAGTATAATGCTGATTTTTGTGCATATTGCACTTGTTTTGTAATTAACAATGACCTTGTCAGATTACTTTTATTAAATAAGTAATATTTTAAATAAGTATATGACTTATAAGGACTAATAAAGTAAATGGATAAAAAAATTGGTTACTTTGTTTAAAATGTTATCCTTATTTTTATTCACATGTTAATCAAATTGTATGGATTGTCAGTGAAAAATGATATTGAATTTGCACCATGACAGATGAGAAGTTTAAAATAGGGAATTTCAAGTAAATTAAGACATTAATAATAAACTAATAAAGAAAAAAAAACTAGTAAAAGCTATTAAAGATTTTTACAGGCAGCCATTAGTTTACTATGAAATCAAATTTAATATTACTTAATTGTACCATCAGATTTTCTTTAAAATAAAATAAATTAGTATTTGTAATTTAAATACATTTTTTGTCCTCAAAACTGCAGTATTAAATAAAACACTACCTATAGGTTGTATAAAAATTTGTTATAATGTTAATTGTAACTTCAAATGAAAGATTGCTGTTTTTTTTTCATTTTATACTTAAATATTTTTAAAAAAATAGGTCATTTATATTTATATACATGTACATTTATAACAAAACTGGAATTAAATATTGTTGAAAGGTAGTTCTTCAAAATCATCAACATCAACTTGAATGTGGTCAACAACTTTACATTGATCGGTTAAAAAATCTTGTGGTATTTCAATTTTAACATCCATATAATGTTCTTTATGTAAAGTTGCCCACCTCACTGCAACCTCTTTGTTTAAGGATTTGCGATATGCCATACAATGCATGTGTTTGTATTTTTCATATTTTATTCTGGAGAAGCCAAGTGTAGCCAGTGCATACCTCCAACACTTCATTAACCTGCTATTAGCACCTACATGTTTGGAATCCGGCGTGTTTATTATCAACAATCCACCAGGTTTTAGTAACTTGTATGAGTTTTCACAAGCTTTTATCCTTAATTCAGATGACGGAATATATTCAAGGAGAAAACAAAAAGTAATAACATCAAAACTATTCTCTTGTAATTGTTTTACTTCATTATTTATTATTATTGTATCATTACCATGAGAAATATTTAGAAAATCACATTGTTTAACAGAATTGTTTGCTGGATATAGATCTATGGCTAAAACATCTAGAAAATCATACTTTACAAATGGATTATAACAACTTCCAACATCCAGAAGTTTATATGGTTTACAAAAAGTTTCCTCTGCATTTACAATTACATTAATCTTCTTACTTATTTGTACTTCTTTTTCAGAGAATATAGATAATGTGTTCATGAAATAATCATAGCAGAAATCGGCTGACCATTTGATACGAGAAAATGCTTGGCTATCTTGATTTTCAGAGTTTTGTTCCCAATGTTTGGTTGCCAATTTTGCCATACATAGTGCATATTTGTTTAAAACTTCTGTGTTATTGCAATGGTGTATCCAAGCTTTTTCAGCTCCCACGTCTGAAGACATTTTTCTTAATGATGAATGGACATTCTTAATGTATTGTGCTAGTTGCTGGTGTTCTTCACTTGCCATCTTTATAATTGTGGCCAAAATTAGATTAGAAAGCCACTATTAACTTTCGAGAAAGGTAAAATAATAATCGTAGACAAAATAATAAATTCTATTAAAATATTCAATAAATGAACTGAAGACTCATTAATCTTGAAGGGAAAATAGAATTCCATGAGGAATGCTTCATCATGCTTTCATTAGAGTTTTACATAAAATATAAATAAATATGAAATATTTATTAATCATTTAAATGTTAATAAATTCTAAAAAAATATCTTAAATATGAAATAGTACTGAGAAGTAAAAATTTTAAACTTAAGAGTAAACAATAAAGTACAAACTATGAAGTACCAAGTACAATCCTCGAGGATCAGAGACAAAACAGTGCAGAGTAAAAGTGACTCCCAAGAAACAAAAAGTAAATAATAATTGATGAGTGAAAATATTAAAGAGAAAATGGAAAAAATTAAAATTCACAAAGGAAAATATGCAAAAAATATGTTTATTTACAAGAGTGATTTACAAATATTGTGTAATTCGCCATTAAATTTGCCAAAAATATAAGAATCATTTTTACTATTCCTTTAACAGAATCGGGCATAGCTATTTAGATTTAGGCATATCTAATGTAACTGAACGATTTTATATTATATATATATTTATTTAATTTTTTTTATATTTAGATAATCTTTAGGCCAAAAGTTTTTGACATCAAAATTAGCCACTAATATGCTTCCTACGGTCTCAAATGTGCCAGAAAACGACCGACTTAAAAATATTTTTTTTATACAAATAAAGAGACATCTTTAAATATTTCGCCTTTTAGACATGTCTCTTTATTTGTATTATTGATAAAAATCGAGCAATAATAACGTTCTTTGTGAACTTTAATTGTCTTACAATTAATTAATTTTACAAAATTGTTAATATTTCATAGCAAGTCAACACGTTTTACAACTTTTACTTGAATATCGGGTTCGATAATTCGATACTTTGAACAGTATTCTTTAGCTTTCCTCAAACCAACATTTAAATAAAATAAATAGCCAAAGCCTTATTTCACAATGTATTAAACAAAACCAATGTTTGACACTTGACGTTTGACAGTCGGCATTTTAAGTTTTTGACGTTTAACCATTTTGTTTTGTTTATTTATTTTAAACTATTATAATTCCTCTTAAGTAATAAATAATACAATTCACTTAACTATGGAGGAATGGGAATCAGATAGCATTGTGGAACAATGGATTCTGGAACATGATCGCACAGTAATGCCTTTACCCTCAATTGAGTCTAATCCTCATCTACTTATATCAAAAGTAAATAAATCATTACAGCATTTTACCTCGTATTTTATATATATTCACAATAATATGTTTTTTAACAGGTCCGCAAACATTATATGGAATATTTAATCAAATTATTATCAGTTAACTATGAGAGCAATCAAAAACTACTTAATAAAAATATTTACCTCCCGAGCGCAATTTGGCGGTGTGCTAAAATAATAGAAATGTCTGCTGCACAAACTGCTATGGTAGTTAGTTTGTACAGAAATAACATCAATAATGTGGTAAAATATTTAAACTATATTATAGTATTTTATACTTAAAAGCCTAATAATTTTTAAATATATTTTTAGGTTCAGGAATTAAAAAAGACTACCAAAAAAGGTTTGCTTTTTAAGCAACTATATGAATGTCTTCATTACCAACCTGATAATGAAAAAAAAACGCAAACAACTCTTCTTAAGTCTAATAATAGCTGTAATTGTCAATGCATATGTAATCTTAAACAAAATCTAAAAAAACCCTCACCACACACTTCAGAGGATATTCGTAGTGGCAATAACAATATTCCTGTTAACACTGGGTTATTCAAAGATGAAGAACCTAAACTAGTACCAGTTCAATCAGGCAACGACACCACACCTAAAGAACATATTGACATGACAACAGATTCTAAAGAATCTGACGACTTAATGCTAAAAATGGAAAAATTATTTCAAGGTGATAGTAATGAAGATGATATTCTTTACAGTGCTCTCTATGACACTGATAATTGTAAATCCTCTGAAGAAATAAAAGTGCCTTTACCCGATACACAAGCAAATACCTCGATACCAGAAATTGCCTCAAAGGAATGTCAAGCCTTGGAATCAAAATGTTTTGAGGACAGATTAGCTATTTTAAGCGGAATGATTGTCAACAACCATCATGCTCAGGTCCAAGATTCTGGTGGTACCAAAAGCAAAAAATCTCATGTTAGCAAGTGGATTTGTGAAGAATATTTTATGAAGGTAAAGCTCTTTGAACTGCTGGATCAGATCGGAGATTGCGATAGAAACAAACTGGCTAGGGTAAGTATATCTCAAATAGGTATAATCTGTTAAATATATTGTTATAAGATACCTTTTTGTTTCAGATTAAAAACAGATTTAGAGAACTCTTTGGTGACGACAGTGATGATGAGAATGTGGTATCACCCTTAGATGAATCACCAGAATTTGTAACCAGCTGTAAAGAAAGAATAGCTCCATGGGTTGTTAAAATCTTAACTCCATATTATGTGAATGGCCGAATCAGAGGAAAAAGTCTGTTTAAAGCCTTAGCTAAACATTTAATAAAGCTGATTTACCAATGTAGTAAATATCCACGTAAGTTTATAACAAATAAGATTCATAGAATAGCAATTAAGTACAAAATTGTATAGAAACTTTGTGATATATGATTACAATTATTTATGTTTATTGGGCAGTTTTCTGAAAATTTCCTATGCATTGGTTGCACTGTAGTAAAATCTTATCAATGATCTACCAAATGGATTCTCAATAGTCATACAAATCCTAAAACATGCACATACTCCCTATAAACATATATTAATTAATAATCAATAATGTTTTAATTTTTTTTGCAGAAGAATATGAGGTCAAAAGCTTTATTAAAGATTTTCTGGACAACCATAGAATGATAAGATGCGAGGCTGATTTCAGGCAATTTAAAATAGAAAATGTTTAAAGATAAATATTAGATTTATCTTATTGAAAAGCCATTGATATAGATATTAAGTACTTTATAGTACAACTATACAGCGTAAGAAACTATAATAATCCACGGTACGATTGTTAGCAATAATATACTGTGGTAGAAAAACAAATATTGTTATTACAATAAAATAATCAGATCTTTCAGTCAGTTTTAACTAGTATTAGTATAGTTTTAATTATTTTTCATAACTGCTTCACATACCACATAAAACTTCTATACAATAGGGAAGTAAAACTAAAGGCTTTATAATTTGTGATAATTATGCAATATTATATAAATGTAGATAGATGCTAGAAGTTAATCTAGGAAATATTTGGAATTAAAATGTGTTTTTTATAAACTGTATATCAGTTAAGCCATATTAGTCTGACATTTTCCTATTATATAAGTTTTGAATGTAGTATTAGTTTATAGATAGACCAAAAATGATGATCATTATACCATAGTTATAAGGTGAAAAACTATTATCGTGATATAATAATGATCAATCAAGTAGGTTATATTGTAATTGTATTAAATTTAGAGAGAAACAAACACTAAGTAAGTCTTTTGATTGCAAGCACAACTCACATAATGCAACTTTATATGATAATAACAAATAACAGTTACTTAATGAAGAATAACTTGAGAAACCAAAAAATTTATTATAAGGCTGATTTTAAGTTTAAAACAAACATTGTTTGATGCATCGATGTTCATAGACTTGTAACATATTAATAATTCTTTTATAGTGAAAATAATAAGAGAATCTTCATCCTGAAATAAAAACTTATTGTTTGATTTTTTTAGTACTATTTCCCATTAGATCCTGATCAGATTTTCTCTTCTCTGGCTTATTAAAAAAGGCAGTCAATGTTTTTTGTGTCCCTTTACTTGTGGACACTCTTTTGTTACAATCTTCGGATTTATTTTTGGAACTATTAACAAGTGTTGATACTTGATGCCAGGACAGCATTTTAATTGGTTTTAAATATGTCAATGCCATATCTACACCAACATTATTGATATCAAGCCAAGCCTAAAAATGCACACATTGAGAAATTGTTAATAAATTTATTAAAGTAACGTTGATATAAGACATAACTAAATTATATACATTTATCTGTTCTTCATCATCTAAAATAGCCGGCATTCTATGATGTAGCCAGTTCATTGTATCATTTGATTCCATAGTGATGATGCTATATGAATATATAATTTTATTTTCGCATTGCCACACATTATATAAACCAGCCATAAGTAAGAGCTTGTTTCCTTTCCACCCGACTAACTCGTTATATTTATCTTCACAAATATCTTGCACCTGGAATATTAAAAATTCATATAAACTTTTAATAAAAAAAATAATTAAATGATACGTTATTGAATATATACCTCTCCTTTTTCATTTTGTGGCATATATATATAATATGGTTGCTTTATTTTAGTCTTTACAGTAGTTTGCCATTCATAAAATCCCTCAGCAATAATAATACATCTGCCCCCATTACTTAATATTGGACTATATAACTTAGAGGTCTTGATATTTTCTATACGGCAATTGTTTGTGCTGAGATTGTGACCCTTATAATCACCCTAATTTAAATAATACAGAAATAAGAATGATATAAAATAATTTATTAAAGAAACATTATTTAAACAACCTTATGCCACGGCGGTATCATACCCCACATCATGGGTTTAAGAGCTCTAATAGGATAACCAGTTTGAGATCCATATTCTGATATCAGCACAGGAGTAACATCCGTGGGTGCCGTGTTGTAAGAGGGAATGTAATCTTTTCCATCATTGTATTCAGGTTTCCACTCAGGTTTAATGTAAACATTTCCATCCTTTGGTTTATAGGCACAGGCACAACGCACTTGGTCCTTATTAAGTGATCTGTAATATTTTATTTTGTAATAATCTGATTTATATAGTTAAATATAATTATTGTTAAGAACACTACGTACAAACTAGTTCGTCCACACATTAGGTTTTAAGATTCAGTATATCTTATATCTATAGGTTTAGCATTAAAATAATTTTAGGAATATATTTTTTGAGTTATTCAAGTTAAGTAACGAAGTTCAGTTATATTGAAAGTTCATTAATTATTATTAAATATTTTATGAAGGCTCTTTAAGTTCGAAGGTCTTTATTGGTTGATTTGTTGATTGTTCAAATTTCAAACTTAATTGTAAGTTGTAACTTTCCTAGTTCTGGCATAAGAAGAAGGAAGTGCCAACTAGAAAATACCAATTGAGTCAATGAAATGGTCGTCAAAAATTACTTAATTTATGGCGTTTTTGATTCATAATATTTTAGGTATATTATATATTATTTGTTTAAAGATTTATGTTTAATTTCGTATGTCTTAAAGACTTATCCTCATCGTAATTTAAATAACAGCATTAAAAAATAATAATATATTATGATTTGTTTTAAATAACGTTTTTTTTTACGTTTGAAAATACTATCAAAAAAAATTTAGTTAAATGTGGCCCTGTAAATGTTTTCTATAATTAAATGTATCGTTACATATATATATTTATTATTTATCAGGCAGCGTAAAAAATATTTAAAAGTATAATAACTTACTAGTATGAGGGTTTTTAAAAGAAAGAATGAAAAATGTTTTATTTTTTCTTAAATTGATAGTGTCGATATTTTAAATTTTATTTATACATACATAGCATTATATGTAATCTTAGTTATAGCTAATTTTAATAATTAACTATTGCAAGGTAGCAATAATATTACCGAGTATGTTGTTTATACATATATATATAGAGGGTGCCCCAGAAAGAAAGGATAATCATGGAGCATTTAATAGGACAACTATCAGGTGCTCAAAATAAGTTAAAAAAAAAATAAGTGGTGCCCAAATTATGAAGTTTAAAAAAAACTTTTTCATTGAACTAACCGTTCTTTCATGTACGTAGCTGCAAATGATGAAATTTGTTGCTTTTATGATGTTATCTTATTCTCCCCAGATATTCTTATGTAGAAAATAGATAGTATGAATACTTAATGTACTTTAAAAAAAAAAAAACATTGTCTTCTATTTTTAACATGATATTTGATTTAAAAAAAATAATAAAAAAGAGAGCCTTGCGAGAAATAAAAAATGAAAACCTAAGTGGCCGACTATTTCAAAAATATGCGCCATTAATACGGTTTATAAAATGGTATAATATATAATTTTATCTCTGACTAAACCGTCTTTTTATTGGAGTAAAGATCGTGTATTTAGT
Organism: Melinaea menophilus ssp. n. AW-2005; assembly: GCA_918358695.1. NCBI lineage: Eukaryota > Metazoa > Arthropoda > Insecta > Lepidoptera > Nymphalidae > Melinaea > Melinaea menophilus. The sequence continues at coordinate 9,697,275 of OU911057.1, read as the reverse complement.
AATTGTCTACCTGAGTGTGGCCCAAGCCACCCAAGTCACTTTTACACGAGACACTCTGTACAGTATCGAAACTGTCGATATCAGCGTTTTGAACTGAAATCAGTAAGTTTTTTTTTTTTACAGAACTGGTCAAAGACACTGGGAGACTTATTTGTTACTTGAGAAAAGTCGGTTAGTATATTATCAATATTCTTACGGTAATTACAGATTCCAAGCAGCCTCACTAATTTTGTAACACCTCTAGCTCTCAGTCTCTTGTGACATTCGTATTTTGACGTCTATGTGGAGGCTAAAGAGTGAAGGGTGAAGTTTTGGCTAATTAATTAAAATCGAAACATTTTTATACCAAAGAAATTAAAATAATAAATATTTAGTTGAAAGGTTTAGTAGCAATCTTGTATTGCTATTAAATATGGAAATTCATAAAGCTTTTGCTAATTAGATCACCATTAGGACACTGTTAAACATGTGGAAATATGTATCTCGTCGAATCAGAGACACTTGCGATCGTGCTAATATACGAAGTTCAGTGGTAATTTCTTCAAGCAATAATGTAACAGTTGATCGGAAAAACACCACATATAATAACTCTCCGTGCCGCTGGTTTGTCTCAAGAAAATGCTGCAATTACCAAAGTGGTAATGATACTAAAAGCAAGAGATGGAACTTCGAAGAAATAAACCGTACTTGGATTGGTGCCATTACATGGGTAAGAAAAGTTATTTTTAAACCCATATATTGCTTTAAAAATAAGTAATTTGATTATTACTATATGGTACAGTAACTTTAGTGTAACAGATTACTTTGTTTCCTTTTTATGCTTCTATATATATATATTTATTCAAACTCCTCTTATCTCGATTACATTACTCATAATGGATGTTTGTGCACAGTCTACAGTTTTATACTATGAAAACTGATTGCCATACTAAGCATTTCACTATTTATAAATAATTACATGTTTGTTTTAGGTATAATGTCAATTTGAAGAACTAATTTGAAAACTCTTGTTTATTTTAAATATATGCAATACTTTTTGACTTGCAAATTACATAAATTTGTTTATATAATAAAGATCTATAATATCCATCTTTAACTTCTGGATTGCCTTGAAACTGAATAAGATAAAATATAAAAAAAATATTCATCCTATTAGGAAACATAAGAATGTATTGTGGATATAACGTATGGATAACATTTTACGATATATAAGAATTTTTTTTATATCATTATCTTATCTGTAACAGATTTTTATATGTTCATACTATAAATAATAACATTTATAAATTGTGTATGTATAAATATATATATACATACAATCACTTATTTTTCTTGCTCTAAAAAAGAAGTTATAACATTAATTTTGTTAACATAAATGCTATGAATTTTGATTATTTAATTATATGGTAATAAAATTGTTTGAGGTTGAGCTCCTACACTTATAGGCTTCAGAATGAGATAAGTGTTTTTTTATCAGATGTCTCTTGTGACTAGTGTTGCTAAAGAGCACTCTTATTTATGCCATAATATACATGTCACAATATAGACAGTATGCTAACATATATATATATATATACATGTTGCATGTTTCATGTTGCTATTTAACATTTAAAGAACATTATTTCTACTTTTAATTTAATTTATGCTCAGTAGATTTATATATACATTTTATTTTCTTATTTTAGAGCAGTGCTCTGGTATTTGGTTGGTACACAAGTCAACTGATACACCTGAAGCTTAAAAATCAAAATGATAATAAAATCCAGCTGAAACCCAGTAAGAACTGTTTGTTGGAATATTTTGGATGTCTGGTCAATAACAACAAAAAGGGACTGAAACCTCTGGAAATTACTGCTCAGCTCGAAAAATCTATTGACAAGACGTTGCCCACTGTTCATTTGGTAACAAATGATCACATTGGGAATAAAAGAAGATTGAATAGCTGTAGCACTGACAGCGGTACTTCTGATGATAATGATTTGGGCGAAGTCCTCAATTCTATAGAGAATAGACTAGGCTTAGCTGCCATCGAAAATGGACAACACAGAGATGGTCTCAATTTACTTAGGTACTTTATTCTACTTGACATATTTTTGTTGATGTAGTAAATAAATACATATTTATAAAGTATATAATATAGATCTTATCTATCTAATCTAATCTAACTTTGTAGGTCTGCAGCAAATCGTAACCATGCACCTGCATTGTACAATCTGGGTCTTTGCTATGAAATTGGTTTAGGTGTAGATGTTAATGAGAAAACTGTAAGTGAAATTTAAATCAACTATTATAAATATTTTAGTTTATATACTTAAGAATATCTTTTTTGACAGGCCATGGAAATGTATAGATCTGCAGCAGCTCTGCATCATCCGGATGCTTTGTATAACCTCGGTATATATTATGGACAAGGGAGAGGAGGGTTAGCTTCCGACCAAATCACTGCAACTCGGCTCCTGCGTTTAGCCGCAGTTCAGGGGCATGAGAACGCTATACAAGCACTCAAAACTCTTAATATCGATATCACTGAGCCACCTCCCAGCAAAGATGGTTGGGCTAAACAGTTTTCACCATTTATGAAAGATTCATCCATCTTACCGGCTCATTCTTCCTTATTTGTGGAAAATGTTGGCATTTCGCAGACTTACAACTATGAGCCGATTGTGTTTTAATTTTTTTTTCGTTTTAAATGGTGTGGGTTGTTTTTTTATAATATTCTAATTTCTGAAATCAATGTTGAGGTGCTAATTAATAGATTAAGCTTGTGATTTTTTCTATAACAACAAAACCTTTCATATTTTATGATAGAACAAAACAAGTGATAATTGAAATTGCGGAATGAAAAATTTTTGAAGCACACTACCTAAGTGTAGTTCCGCTCAACCAACAACACTCGGTTATCTTCTGATGTTACTTGATTTTTTCATATGCCATATTGTTGCAGTTACAATTTAGTAATAACATAAGAGAAACTACTAATTTTGTTATTTTATACCATGTGTAATATTTTTTTTAAATAAAATCACAGTTATTTAGTATATTAAAATTTGATTAGACCCATTTGAAAGTCAAGAATAAAACAAAGATTGAACAATATATGTACATTATTTCAGGACAAGCACAAATGTTCTGTGCTACTAATAATGGATATTAAAATCACATCGAAATCCTAGACTTGTATGTATTTCAAAGTAAACTAAACTACTAATGAATAAAAAATTTATGCAACTTGTACAATTTACTCGACGAGTATAATGGTATAGTAATTACCCTATTAACAAGATTCTTCAAAGCTTTCTTGAACATTTAAATTTAATAGAAAAGTTATGTTTAAAAATATTTTTTTAAAAGTACTTTGAAGTTTTACAGGATCTAATATGTAACTTCTATCTTTAAATATGTTTTTAATAAATAATAAAAATGTATAACCAAAAGTACCACAACATTAATAAAAAAAATCAAGTGATTTAGTGAGATGATAATTATCAAGTCAAATTGTTTTGTTGTTTTGGCGGCGTCGCTTTACAAAGTACACATTATTTCTTCTATTTCATGATCAAAATAATACTAAAATAAAGGACATTGTAAGTAATTTTAATTTCTTTTAATTTCTTGTTAACAGAATATCTTGTTTTTACTAATAATGTATGTGATAATTGGATAATCAAAATAAAAATATTGATAATTAGTAATGTATAATGTTATTAATTAAATGAAAAACCTAATTATGACAAATAAAATGACTTTATTTTATAATTTGTCTATTTTTATGGTTAGAAATAAAATTACAAAGTTAGCACAGATACCTTTGTAGTCAACTAATAATATCTACAAACGCTGCACGCCATAAAGAATATATATATATCAACACTTAAATTTTATGTAACTTACATACATACGCAAACATATACATTTCTATATTTTAGAATTACAATATCTAAATCGTAATAAAACACCCATAGGAATGAAACATTGTTTATAAACTAATTTATAATATATAATAAGTAATTCTACTACTAATGAATAAAAATAAAACACTTAAATGGCCTAATTTTACAGGAGAATGTGAAGTCCTTTATGGCAACCCTGAGAAAAAAAAGTAAAGTAAATAAAAAATATGTTATTATGTTTTTTACAAGATAACTTTTTAACGTTAAACATTTATTTTGTAGATTATGTTTATATAACCTTAACCTTTTAAAGGATATATTATTATATAATATAAAAGTAAGAAGTAAAAGTAACAATTTTATTAAAAACAACAAATATTAGTATTATTTTCATACTTATAAGTAAGGGACGAACATTGGTCAATAATGTTTAATGTACATTATGGTTGTAAAGAAGAGACACAATGCTTTGTTGTAAGTAAACTCATAGATATGGTAGTAGTAGTAGTAGTAGTCGTAGTAGTATCCTTACTGTGTGCGTGTGTGTGTCAGTACTTCCTGGCGTAGTCCCTGGCCTCGGGCACGTATCGGTCGGGGTAGGGCGCTCCGGGCGGCTGAGGCTGGTAGGCGGGCGGGTAGCGGGCCTCGTAGGCACCGCCGTATCGCGCTTCTCCCCCCGACCACGCCTCCCCGGTGCCGGCACTACCGCTACCTATTAAATCAATGTAAACATTTTATTGAAGATGAGTTTGATCCAGATGTTGGTATACAATTCTTTTAAATATAACACATCTATAATTACTTTCATGTCACAATGTCTTTTATGGTCTTTAAAAATTCTTGGAATACTATTGGAACTAGTTAGGATTTTGCATTATAGTACAGCTGTTCTGGTGTTTATTTGTATTACAAATATATTAAATATTTAATAAAAAAAAGACTAACCCTTATTAGGTGCTGTTGCAACGGGGTAGCGGCTAGAGGCGTTCCAACTGCGCGGTTCAGGTTTCCCCGGCGGCGAAGGGCGGTACGAACGGCCCTCTCCTCGGGAGTCGTATGAGCGACTATAACATAGATGTAAATCAATTTAAATGAAGATGCCCATTTTATAATTTCTTCAAGAGTGATTTCACTATTATGAGTTTTGGAAAAAATTAAATTTTTATGAGAAGGTACGTTACTTAACCTACCTTGGTTCTTTGGGTCTAGTGCCAGGGGGCAATTGTTGTCTGGTGTCTTCACTTGTACTGCCATTTGCCGGATACTTCATGTTACTAGCTAAAATATAATTAAAGCTGTTAGTAAGTACATAGTATACTATATACCTTTAATTACCTCCCTGATTAATAAATAATAAAATAGTATCCACACACGTAGCGATTTACTTGCGTAAATCGACGATCTATGCAGATGAATACATACATGCTACCACACGTTATAATAAACTTGCGGAGCCACATTTTTTTCTCCATTTTGAAAAAGGAAAATATAACTTTTTTAATACTTCTATAAGTTATAATTGATAAATTCGTCTGGACTAGCACAAGTAAATCGCTACACATGTGGCTACCGTAAGTGTTTATTCCTTACACGACACGTGTCTGGGGTAGTCTCTCTTGTAGTCGCGGTCTCTGTCCCTCTTATCCGTCCTGTCGTACCCTCCCGCCATCTCGAACCGCGGCGGCGGCGGTGCCTCGAATTGACTGCGACTTGATGCCTGCTGTAACAATGTATTGTTTAGATAATTGTTATAATAATATAACGTTTTGTAGTTAATATAAGATCATCATTATATAATACAGTGCAACTTTGATATAATGATTTGTTATATCAAATAACTTGTTATATAGAGTTGGTTGGTAGTTGGTTAAGTTTGTCGACTATTCGTTTTGACGTGGTAAAAAAATATTATTAATTTTATTAATCTCATCTTACATAGTGACTAATCTGCTTAATCTGTATCACATTTTGTTTTATAAAAATCTGTTAATATAATTGTTTGTCACAAAATAATTCTGATGCTGTCGATAATAATTGATAATATATGTCACGTTATATAAAGCTTATAAGTTGACAAAAATGGTCAATGGTAGTAAGTAAATAATACCTTCTACTAATATTTGTTAAAAATGGTCTTTGACAAATGTATTCCTACTATAGAAGTATATTTTGTATTAAACCTAGTGAGCAGTTCTTGGAGGTTACGAAAAATGTGTTAAATCGAGAAAATTATAATGAAGTTCGTTATATTAAGGTTACATTTTTGTAACAATTTACATAGAGGGTGACTGACCAACTAATTAAAACATCCATCAATTGATTGAATATTAACCAAATATTATTTGAATATTAACCAAAGATCATTCTTATGAAGTCCATGTACTAAATTGTAATCAGTATAACTCAAGTTACCATGGTGGGCGGCGGCGGTCTCTTGTGCCGTGCGTCCCGCTCGTACGTCGGCTCGGGCGGGCTGGCCGCCTTGCGGTAAGCGTTGCTCTCGTAACCGCGTTTGCGACGCTCCTCCTCCAGCCTGTTTATTATTTTTATCTATTTATTTATATATTTTTCACTTTGAATCCATACAGGAAGTGACAAGAGGGCCTATTTTGATATCGTACGTATCAAAATAAGCCACTCTCCAACTTAAAATAAGGCTACGAGGGTTCCAAACGCGTCCTGGCCTGTAGATAATATATATGTCTATACTCCTTAGATATTAAACAAATTCACAGTAATGGGTAAATTTTTTTAAACATACCTAAGTTGAGCTCTTTTCAGTTCTAATCTTTCCAATTCCAGTTTTTCTCTTTCTAGTCTGTGCCTTTCTCGCTCCAACCTCAGCAATTCATTCTTTTCTCGCTCAATTTTCTCCCTGAAAATTTACATAAAATTATCATAAATATAAAAGTGCTTATACATTGAATTATATTGTGTAAATGCAGTATCGTAAAATTAACATATTGAATTGAAATAGCTAACATAAATATTGAATTGACATAGCTAAAATGAAAATTTGAATATTCATATTCTGTATGTATTTAAACTAGGGGCGCCAACAAACCCTAAATTTCGACTCGCTGCGCTCGCGAAATCTCGGCTGCCGTCTGCATATTGAGCGAAGCGAGCCCAGTGTATTCACTCATCGTTTCCCATTGACTTCAATGAGATATCAGTTTTTTTACATATTTTAATTTTTTTTTTTTTTTACATTTTTCAAAAATTTTTTTTTTAAAAACCATCACCTAATGTGTCGTTTTGTTTGCAAAGTTTCATAATTTTACGTCAAGTAGTTTTTGAGCCAATTCGTGACAAAGAATGCAAAAAGTCTCCAGTAAAACGCTCCTCTCACTTCGTTCGCTTCGCTCAATTATAATAGTGCTTGTCTAATGGAATGCTATAAGCCCTTTACTATTTACTGCCTTCTTACATTACAATCCACTATAACTACCTCTCAGCGCGCAGCTTCTCCCGCTCGATGACAAGGCGGTGTTTCTCCTGTCGCTGACGTCTTTCCCGCTCCCGCAGCTCGTCCTCCGCCGCGCGCCGTCTCCTTTCCTCTTCGCGGGCCGCTCGGGAGCGGTCGCGTGCCCGGGCTACGTCGCGCTCCTTCTATAATAAGATACCATGCTGCTATTATATATCTACTCTTTTCATGTGTTCATTATTAATTTAGTTTTTGAGATGTATACGGGAATTAATATTATTTAGGTTTAGGGTTAATAAACATTTTTCCAATATCTTATGGAAATAAAAAAATTAATTAAGTTATTATCCATATGACCTCTGATATTTTATTTTCGTCTCTGATTGTATTAAAATGCCAATGATTTTTTAAAAACTAACCCATATTTTGGAAAAGGATAGCACTTCCTTTGGGGATCGTCTGTGTTCGCGACTTCTCGTGCTACGCCTTGCTCTGTCCTAAATTAGGAGAAACGTAATATTAATAAAGGTATTCATTATTTTGTAACCAACCCGCCATTTATTACTGATACCTTATCTGAACGTTGGGATTTTTCACGAGTACGAGAAGTAGACCTTGTACTCTCCTCCCCAGAATGTTCACCTTCCTTCTTTGTTTTTATTTCATTTTTGTCCATACCATCCTTTATCTCCTACAAATCATGTTATTTAAGTTTATTTTAGAAAATTAAGTAAAAAATAATAACAAATTATTACAGAATACTTATTGTACCATATTTTCCTTAGTTTCTTCCTTCCGCTCCTTACTATTCCGCCTTTCCGGCCGCGCAGAGGTTTGACGACGAGACGCTGACTCCGACTCAGACTTCGCCTTCTCCACTGATATCATACGACCATGTAACTCTGAAAATATTGCTATTAATATTAATCTATCATGGAAAAATATTGAGATTCAATAAAATATGGCAAAAAAGTGATAAATACTGCAATAAATAGCTGTAATATCATACCAGTTCTATGCAGATTTTTAATACAATTCTCTGCATCTTGAGCACTAGCCATTGTCACATAACCGTAACATCGAGATCCTGGAGTACGGGCATTGGTGACAATTTTGGCTCCAATAACCTAGAAAAAACAAAAAACAATATATTATTAATTTCAATATGGTATTTACACTAAAATATCTGTTCACTCGTACCTTGCCGTGCTTGCTGCATAGCTGTTTTAAATCCTTAGCCCTTGTGTCTCCAGACAACCCACTAACCCATAGATTACGAGCACCACCCTCTTTGTTCTCATCTTTCTTTTCCTTTTTGTCAATGTCTGTTTCTTTTTCTTTCTCATCTATGAAGAAGGTATATTAAATTAATTTAACATTCATACATTTCAACTAAGAAAATACATAAATATAGTATGTTGTATATTAACCTTTGTCCTCTTTATCAGTTTTCTCATTATCATGGCTGAAAAAAAGAATAATATGTTATTATTTTTTATAATTAGACATTTTTTCATAAACAGAAGTTATTGTCTTTATATTTAAAATTGTATTTGTGAATAGCAGCACACATATCAGCTACAAAGTTTTGCACCACTACTCCACTGCATTTTTATTGTCGTTGACTTCTTTCCAGCAGATGTCAACCTAGCATTAGCTGTAGCTTGATTCGTCTTCAGATTTCATTCTTCAATTCATCATTTGAATGTCACTGTCGATCCAAACTGGTGTGCTTCTTGATACGGGTTATCTCTAGCAGATGTCCAACTGGTTGCTATTGCAGATCTAAAGATGTCACCCATTACCGCCACGGTGTAATCCAACTTGTATTAGGTGCAAAACTTTGTAGTGAAAACATTACAATTATGAGAACGTGAATATCGAAGTATGTAGCTGCAAGAAGACGGCGGCGCGACGAGCATTCGATGTTCACCAACCTAGTGGCAGCCGCTTCGGTGGTTACTTGTTGATTTTCTGTGGACGTGGAGTCCGCCGCCTCGGAGTCCTGGGCCGCCTCGTTGCTCGCAGCTGCAGCGGGTTCCTCGCGCGCGGCGTCATCTACGTCAGTATAAACGGTCAGCACGGCCAGCACAGGTCGCTCGGTGAGAGCGGCCCGTTCTGTCACTTTTCTTCTTGTAGAATAATACAAGGATGGATGTTGGGTCTTCTGAACTTTCTTTAAGGAAGGAAATTTAATCTTGTTCGACCTGAAAACTTGATTTGACATTAACACCAGTGCCTCTGTGACACATGGAGCAATATAATGGCCAAAGGCATTATCTCCGTGCCATTAATGTGTGTTACATTACCGATGATTACTGCAAAGTGCCTAAGTCTCTTAAAATGATTAATATTGAAGAGCCACTATATAATGTTTTGGAATATAGGTGAAATCAAATAGTGATATTTAGTTGATGGTAAATGCTCTTCAACTTTGCAAAACATTGTTTCTTCTTCAATAGGTTTCTTCATATTTTCCAAGAACTGTGATTATCAGTTGCTCTACTTGTCACCATCGGCTTTCTTCTTTAAAAGCAATTCTCCATTCCAGTTTCAGTGACACTTCACAACTCATTTGTTGTAAACACAAATGTTATTACAGCTTTGTTGCATGTTGATGTATTTCATAACATATGGAACACATTTACATATTAAAGTCTTGAAATTATTGATTACAGGTTATCAGTTACTCGTTTGATGCATATGTGATTGAACAATTATTACACTTTTGAATAATGATATATCATTTTAACTTACCTTTCTTGTTTTTAGCAGTGATGTCAGTCTGAAATGAAATATTATATTTTAATGTCTTTAAAAATTTTAAAGCATGATTTAAATTAATGAAAGAAACAGTGATTGTTAAATGTTTGACAATTAAAAGAAATAGATGTGTAAATAATAAATAAATATTATTTATTACTATTACAGAATTCATAATATATGATAATATTCGTTTAATCTATTTCCATCATAAATCCATTAGATAGGTTCACTTTGGCTGAAGGCAATGTGAAGTTTACTTTGAAGACATAGAAACATACCTCTTCATTTAATAGTTCATCCTCACCAAGATCTAAATTGATGCTGTCTTCAGCATCGGTGTTATTTTCTGTTTTATGATCCTCCTCATTTTTCACATCTTTGTCAAGACAAGGTTTTTTAGCTTGAGTAGCTTCTTCCTCTTCTTTACTTTCGCGTTTACGACTAACTTTATTACTTTCGTCAACTTCCATTCCTTCTTCAGTTTTCTTTTGAATTTCTTTGGATGCCTTGTTCTTCTGGCTTTTTTCAGAATGTTCAGTGTCTTCTTCTTCTCCTGCCGTGTCTTGAACTATCATATCTTCCATGGCTGGAGTGTCCTCTTCCGTTGTTTCAATCGAACTTTCCGTACGTCTAGTTCTTTTGGAGGGTGTCTTTGCCTCAGCTGTAGTCAATTCGAAAGTAAAGGTAGCCGGATCATCTCCGTTTTCCTCTAAATACTAAAAAAAATTAACAGTTTAATATTAAATCACGTTTTATTACATATTTAGTAATTTTAACCATTAAATACCTTAGATAAGCGTTGTACGAGCACACCGCGTACTCCGCTTTTATCTAGGTTGCGCTTTTCTAACTCAGCGCGTAGGTCTATTACACGAAGATCAGATATTAAGCGTTTTCGGTCCGACATCGCCCGGTGTTATTTTGAGCAAATTCTAATAATATCCTTGCAATAGTAGTTTTAATTTCAGTACATACGACACTTTTATAAAATTATAAGCCACAGATGCTATTGCTAATGCTTAGCAAAATGGCGGCTGTGGTTGCTAAATATCACAGCTGAATATTATTGTAAATCATAAAAAATAAATACGATTGTCTATGCTCATAGACAATGATTTATGCATTATTTTAATTACTAAATAGCATTCTCATTTCTTTGAGAATAAATATTTAATAATTAAGCCGGCCAGTATCATGCCGTGAATTAAATCATTGTGAAGAGTTGAATCTGAGTATAAGTAGCTCTTCACGGCCACTTTTTTTAGTTCTCCGTTCCAAATCATAAGAATATTTCATTGCTGGTCTATATATTCAACATCAACCAGCTTCTTTTTCCCAAATATCTTTAATAGATAGATAATAATTTTGATAAAAGCTATCATATCATTTTAGATAACTGACAGACAAAAACCATAAGAGTTATGTAAGGACTAACTTGCAATAGTTCTCGAGAATAAGCGAAACGATTAAAAATAATGCTATAACTTTATTAATATAGTTTTAGAATTGAAAGTCCTTTCTGGACCAACATCATTATGATACCATATTTTTTTAAAGATTAATAATGATTACTTTCTAAGAAAGCAAGCTTGATGAATTGCCACAACATCCGTTTTGAAACAATATAATATAACAATGAAATGAAATAAAATTTATTTCAATAACATCTACATTCAAATACTTTTTAAAATAAAAAGTGGATTAAATTGATTCCAGTTATTGATGTTAAATCTGAAATGTCTGGCAACATTGTTTAATGTCATGTGATTCCTCTGCCAATTATTTCATTGTTGACTTGTAATTCCTAAATAAAATATTTTATCCGTTAAAGCTTTGTTAATAGATTATTAGTGATAAAAAATATTGTATTGTATGATAAATTTCCAATTTGATCAATATTAATACTTGATTGTAGGCCAAAAAAATAAAATAAATATATATTTAGAATTTTACAAGTTTCCTTTTTATAAAAAAAATGTCTTCAGAAGATAATGGTAAAATACTGAGCATTGTAACGTTGTTTAATTTTGTATTCTTAAATTTTTTTTTATTTATATCTGAACGATTTTACAAAATAAAGTGTAATTAATATTTTTTTCAGATTACAAGTTGGAGGATGTGTGTGATTTGTTGGATAAACTGATTTTAAACCAATTACATTTAATGGAGGATAAGATGAAGTGTGAATTAGGAATTGAGGCAAATATTAATAATGGAAGCATTCATTTAGCAAAGTCTAGATATATTATGGGACAGAGTTCTGTGAGCAAAGAGAGACTGCCTACCGAAAGTAGTTCTGAATTTTCAGCTTCAGTCACATGTGAGACAGTTGAAGAAGATAATGTTAAGCAATTAAAGATATGTGAAACTTCCTCAGCAAGTGTGAACCCGATTCACTGGTTTGGAGTCCTCGTACCTCAAAATTTACACAAAGCCAAAGGTATATTTCAAAACACAATTAATTTTGTCGTCGAATGTGTTAACATTAATTTGCAAATAATTGAAAATTTAAATAACTATGATATTGTCCAAAAGTATAAAAACAATTTGTTAAATAGGGAAAAGGAGTGTTGAAATAAAATATAATATTTTTAATAATTTATTTTGAACAGACACAACTGCTATATAAGAAATACATCATCGGTAATACTGTACAAGCATGATTGCTATCTTGTTGTGATCTATGCCTATTGTAAGAGAACATAAAAAAATACATGTAATTTATACTGTAACTATTCCGCTTAAATAAATTATATATTATAATTAATATATTTTTATTTTCAATGGTGTTTGTTACCCTAAGGCCATATCAAATAAATACATTTTATTTAGTATTTATTTTTTTTGGTCAAATAAGAATTTTAACATTGAAATTAATAAATAAGTACTCAATCAGCAGTTGTCGGTAAAGATCTAGAACAACATTCACAACATGTCAGTCTATATATTATACAAATTTAATATTTTTTTTACAGTAAAATTATTAATAAATACAAAATAATTAAAGTTTATAGAAGCCATATTAAAATGCAAATAAGATAAAATTTTATAATAAATTACTAAGTGTGTAATCACAAATTATATACATTTTAAATATAACCCATGTACTAATAAAAATAACCAAAACACTATTATTACTATAAAACATTATAAACTAATTAAAAATTAATAATCTTCTTCGAGAAGTCTAAAAATAATTAAAAAATGCAAATGGTAAAAACTTAAAATACATTACATTACAATAACACTTTGTGCTATAATTATAAATAATAACATTAATATATAATGTGATTATAAAATTATAATTGTGCTTATATATTGACGCCATGACTAGACACATGAGCTAATTGGCAATATACTGAATAAACAATTAACACTAAGTTAATACATATAAAAGATTTAATTAATAATAAAAAATCATTTAAACTATAACTAGTAATAAAAGGTTGTATTGTTTATTTTAAAATAAATATTTGATGTCTTAATTTTTTTTTATGGTTTTAAATAATTTTCTGCGGTTGCAGCAAAAATAAATAAAACCACCTATAATTTAAGTAAAATCATGATTTTAATATATTGTGATGGTTGTCAAAAATATAGTCGTGCTATTTATTTCATATTACCAAAATTCAGAACTGTATTGTTTGTGCGACCATTGAACACGTAAAATTAATTACAGAGTAAAAAAATAACAGTTAAATATTTAAAACAATTTTAAAAAGTAAAAAATTTAGTGGTTTTATTAACCACGGCAAAGAGTGAACCAGAAAGTATTTTAAAATTTAAAATTTATTTTATGACTGGGATTATGAACTCTGCCAAAAGTGTTGCCTGAAGCATTTTCTAGAGGACTATTAATTAACGTGAATCTGCATGTCCAGCATACATCCCTCGTCTCAGCTCAAAATAAAAATATACTTAAATAAATACGACTTAATAAAAAAAAGCCTCATTAGGAAATTATAAAATTCACTAATCAACAACATTCTAACGTCTGTTATATAAAAACTTTTTAATCAGGTCTCGTTCACGACAACTATTTTGTGCTATAGACAAGCCATTGACTAATAATTAACTAATTAATTAATATTTATTATTACGTTCTGTCTTTATGAGGCGTTTCATTTGAGATATTATATATTACGTTTTAAAACTATTTTTTATGGTAACACTTTAATATAACTACAATGCGTTTTTATTGTAATACCATTCGTAAGTTGCATACGATGCACTATGGACGCGAATTTGAATATCTTTATTTGAAACCCTTAAAGTGGAATGTATTAAGTAATTTTTGATATAAATTATATAACGGTGAAAAGAATATAATGTAAAATAATTTATTACTACATTTTATATAAAAATAAAGTATTGATAAATTTATACTAAAAATATCGCTGTCTTTATTTTAGTTTCATAATGAAAAACAAATGTTAAGATTCAAACCTGAGGACAACAGTTGTATGATTTTTTGTATGTATGCATGTATCATTTAATAACAGACTATTTATGCGTTTAATGTTATTTATAATAATTTATGTAATTATGTTTTGGAACTATAACTTCAAAAGTTATTTTATAAAATAAAATAAATAAGACTGTCACGTAAATGTAGTTTTCAATTTTCATTTGACCACAAAATCTGCATAGCAATAATCAGGGGCAGAGAGTTCCCGAAAATCTTTTGAAGTACATTGTTTCTTAATATAACCTGTCATGTAATAGTTTATGTAATCTGTTGTCTATGGCGGGTCGCGCGGACGCCAGTCAGTCCGCGTGCAGGAGTTGTCGCGCCACCACGCTTGTACGTCGGTGTAGTGCGCGCTGCGCTGTCGGCGCGCGTTCGCGTGCACCATGGCACACACGCGGCAGAAGAAGTACGTGTTTATAAATTCCCCTGTACCCTGTAAAATATTGGTTATTATTTATACTTTCAGCTTAATATTTTTGCTTTTAATGCTGTTTTAAAAAATATAATAATTGCGTATTGCTATGAAAGTAGGGAATTTCTAAAATAGAATAAAACTATGCTTATATATTGCTAAATGCTTTGGCAACAGTTTTGATAAACTATCAGCTACTTAAACTTTGATAATACCAGCTCATTCTACCGACCTATTCAAATTATTTCAATGTTTGTGTTAGAAAAAAAATGATACCAACTGACTTTGAAGACATAGTTAACACTAGGTTTACGGGACCCGTCAAATTTACGATTTCAAACTTCAAAAACAAATACCGAAAAAACCATAGCATAATTTTCACCAATTTGTACTGTAGATTAATTATTTCATTAAGATGATACGACGCGGATGATTTCATTGCCTTGAACCCAATATCCCGCTGGCCAAAAAATTGCTTGAATTTAAGACAACCTTGATTTGGACCATCCGTTCGAATAAGAAAGATAAAAAAAAACAAAACCAGCGGAAGAAACAAAGGACAAGATGCCGTTATTTTCATAAAATTTATATAAATCCGAAGACTGTACGCTTACTGTGTACAAAAGGAAAACCGAAAATAAAAGTTTTTTTTCTAAGCACCAAGCATAGAGATATACAGATAGAGGAGGAACATCAGGAGTGCCTAAAAGTTGCCAAGTGGGCTACTGTAATAAAAATAGAAGCAGTAATTCCTGTATGTATTGTAAAAAGATCGTATGCGGAAAATGCACAAAAATGCATACATACGTATGTAAAAAATGTCTTCGATAAATACGATTATGTAGCGTCATCATTATCATTTCCGTAATAACTAAAATAAATTTGACTTATTATTATTTTATTTTTACGTTAAGCCTGATATTGTCAAACTCAGATTTAGTTTAAATAAATTGTTTTTTTTTTTTAAAGTAAATACGTATTTTCATCCACCCATCAGTTTGACGGATGCACGTAGAGATACGAGTAGGTATGTGAGAAACGCCCGTAAACCTACTGTTAAGTATATAGGTGAACATCTAAAAGACCAGAACGAGTCTGTTAATATTGGCTTTTCGGAAATTACCGGACATTGAACAAAAAATACGACTAGAACCATACTCATTATATTATAGATTTAATGTAGGCGTATAATCAGGTAAGAATAGTTGAAAAAAAATACAAACACTAAACACGAGATGGCGTTAAGGTAACGTTCACTTAGTATTTTCGTTTATGACGTTCAGATTTTGTAATGCACTTAAAATTATGGAACTGTTCATGGTTTGCTGTGTGAATTATAATTATGTCATAGTTATCTAGATGACATTATGATCTGCAGCAAGAGTGGTGGATTACAGCATTAAACAATTGTATGTCAAGTACGGTTTACCGAAGGCAGACTTTTTAATTTAAATAAAGTTGTGACATTACAAAAAAAGTATAATTACTATATCTGGACCTAAGAGGCAGTTGGGACGATTTAAAAACAAATATGGTTTTACATCTCAATAACCTACCCTAGAATACCAAGTACCCTTAACTCGAAGTAAGATTATCCTACCAACTACCCGTTTCCCTACTTATCCTACCCTAGAATTCCAACTACCCTTCCCTCAAACTAAGACTGTTCTACCAACTGCCCTTCCCTTGAAGTAAGATTATCCTACCAACTAACCTTCTCTACCTTCCCTAACCTAGAATACCAAGTACCCTTAACTCGAAGTAAGATTATTCTATAGAAGACCCTTCTCTACCTACACTACTCTAGAATACCCACTACCCTTAACTCCAAATAAGATTATCCTTGAAAGTCCAAGTACCTTCCACTTGAAGTACGAGTTATACATGTTGTCGTCTTCGTCGAGGCGTCGCAGGTACCCCGCCAGCTCCTCCGGGCCCGCGAACTCCTCCACATGCAGGTACGAGTTGTGAGGCGCCACCGCCGCGTACTCCGACGGACGAGCCCCCATCACTATTGGTAGAGCGTCGTGTCTGTGCGCATAATGTAAACGGATATAGAGATTAGATTAGATTAAATAACAAAATATAACCCAAAAAATATAACAACAAGTATGTGGTTTTTTATTATTGACGTAATATCCGATAAAGTATATATGAAATATAGAAACTCGTTATATTTGTGAAACATTAGTTATTGAGCGGAGTGCTCTACTGGAGACTTACACGAATAGGCTCGAAAACTACTTGACGGACAATTATGAAATTTTGCAATCTAAAAGACACTAACTTATGGCTTTAAATTTTTTTTTGAAAAATGTCAATTCGTTGAGGAATAATCGTCAAAAAATTTATATCCCATTGAAGGCAATGGAAAAAAAAATCTGTCAGCCTAATCTGTAATCTCCTACATTACCGACATTGTCCACAACGATGAGTCATTACACTGGGCTCGCTTCGCTCAATATGCAAACGGCACCCGAGTTTTCGGGAGCGCAGCGAGTCGAAATTGAGGGTCTCTTGGCGCCCCAAGTAACTGATCGAAGGAATGATTCGTTAACACGAAAGCTTGGGCTATGATGCAGTTCTGTTGTTCTTTCTTTATGCCTATATAAGAACTGAACATTGATAACAATCATCAAAAATATCTAGTACATTAAACCATAGTATACATTATGGCGTAATATGAATTGTATAAAAAAAAAACTCGTAAACCCTTGGATTATATTATTCGGCAAACGTTTGCCTCACAAAATATTGTTTTGCTGACATTGAAAAGAAAGTAAAAAGCCTATACAAATCTTTCCAAAGACACGATGAAACATCAAATATGTTTATAAGAAAATAATAAAAATATCACTAAATATCTAAGTACAAAAAACACAAATGAACATTATAGATACGTTAACTTTTAAAATGCAAATACAGTTATTTATTGACATATTGCAAATATATTTTATTTTTCAATAAATGATATTCATAAATTTTAAAATAATAACATTGAAATGCTATGTTATTATTTTAAAATTTATGAGCTTATACAAAAGTATCAATTAAATGAAAGCATTTAAAAAGGAATTGTTTGAATCGCCTTTTACGATCAATTACGATGGGATATTTTATTATTCGACTAGCTGTGTTCGTCACAAAAACTATTAAATAAATAAATATATATATATATATATATATATATATATATATATATATATATATGATATTATATTTTATTTAGAAGGGAGGGGGCTCAGCTCAACTCCCGCAGCGCACGGCGGCGGATCCTAGTTAACACTTTCGCTGCCACCACATTTTCAGAAATTGAGCCCTGTGTGCTGTTTCAATTTTTAATTTTTCATCAAACGTTTGCATAAAGGCATTTAAATAAACGGAAAAATAGTAAAAAAAATGTTGAGCCAATTAAATACTATAAAAAAATTGACTTTTAATTGCTTCGTACATGCTACGGCCCTGGGGTAAAACACGGGGTGAAACTTGCGTCTCCGTACACGCTACGGAGCTGGCAGTGAAAATGTTAAATAAAAGTAACCTAAGTTACTCCTTATAACATTAGCTGGACCAACTGGACAGACAGACAGAGGAAATAAAAAAAATTTATATAAAAGCTGTTAATTTGGAATTACAAACACACACTTCAATTTTATTTATATGTATGTATAGATGTATAGTGTGTAGTATAGTGATATCTAATGATAATATGATAAAGCTATCGTTAAATTCAGTAATAACAAGGTATTGACAGGTGCTGTTTTCACATTAAAATTCTTAATTATCAAAGCGATAAGATGAGTTTACTGGACTATTAGGGGTGTATTATGACAGGCGTACATGGGGTGTGTCTAATTTATTGCCTCCCCCTTGATTTAAGGGGAGGGCAATTGTTCTAAATCAGGGAGCACTTGATTATGATCAATGAATATTTATTTTCGTTTTTTGTAACAAAAATTTTATAAAAATTATATCGTCTTTGAAACAGCTACAGTTTTATTTTGGTGGCGATTTTCCTGAAAATTATATATAAACAAATAATAAATGCCTGAATCAAATTTTCGTCCGTTAATTTAAATCCTGTATTATAGGCATAATTATTGCATTGGGCAGATTTTCTGTCTAAAGAGCGAGAGTTTCGTATTAAATGAAAAACCACTTTCTTTTTCGATAAATATTTAGGATTGTGTAAAATTTTATATCGTTACGTTTTATCGCTACAGCCTTGAATTAACGGTTTAAGTCACGTCCATTAAAATTATAACGGTAGATTGGACACAGTGAAAATAGAAATAATTGATTGCAACAAATATACAAAGTGAAATTCAAAATATCCTTATTCATGATCATTTACACGCACTTTTGAATCGTAAATTATTACAATTAAAAAGATCAGTGTAATCAGTCCGTCAGTAAGCTACCCGCTTGAAATGCTGCTCTACTGAGAAGAGCCGCCCAGAAACGCAACAGTTGCTCTTTTTAAAAGAAATTTAACAATGTTAGATGTATCAACCCTGCAAATGAGTCAACTACTTAAGTTTCACACATTTCGATCCACTAAAAACTCTTTAATGTTATAATGAGATTTATTTAATAACACATTTTTATTTTAGATATAAAACTAAGAAAAGGAAGGTTTAAGATATCTTGTGGATTTTTATTATATTTGGGTACACAAATTATTCATCACCATTTTTTCAATTATTCTATTATGAATAATAATATTCTAAAGAGAAAAAGTTTGTTTGTATGTTAATACACGTCAATACCTAATGGTAATCTCAATAACTGATGGACCGATAAAAAAAAGACTTGTCAAAAGCTACATTATTAGGGCGTAACTTAACCCACTTTTTATCCCGACATAGATCTAGATATATAGGAATGGGTAAGTAGGACAGCGCACCTAAAAGAACTACACAAACACAATAATAAAAACCCAAACTCAGTGCTTTAAACCACAAAAGATAATATCATCAATAATAAAACATCAATTAACCATCTTTCATCATCAAACAGATATATAATAAAAAGAACTCACTGAAGTCCATTCACGAAGAACTTCTCGGTAACATAGTCCCTGCAATTCGAGTTCTCGAACGCTAGATAGAACTTGTACTCCTTGTCCAGCATCTCCAGACAGTTGGGGTCGGTCCGGGGACAGTGGTGGGACCCGCAGGCGCCGTATATATCCACGGGTATGTGCTTGGCGAGCTGCCGCGCGTACTGCAGCCGGCGGTTACGAGCGTGGCAGTTGGATACGAACCATGCCACCTGGAATATTTACTATGAGGGTAGTTTGGAGAATTGTTCATTGTTTAGTGTGCTTTTTTTCGATTTTATAGGTCAGAATGCAGAAATTCGTCACAAAATAAAGGCTTGGTAATCTCTTAGTGCAGCTATGAAATATTTAATGTGAGGGTAGTTTTGGAGGATTGTTGTAGAAGAAAGTGTGTTTTTTTTTAATCCAGAATATGCCCCAAAATAAAGGCTTTACTAAAAGATTACTTTCGTGCAGCTATCATTAGGCGATTAAGAAAAGCAGATCGATTCTAATAAAATCATGTTTCACAGACATATTGCATTTGTGTGTAAAAATTGCATTGACCGAATTTGAAATTAGATGGTTCTAAAAAAAAAAAATTAATCAAGAAGAACCTACAAGTTCACATTAATAAAGCAACAAACAAACCTTCTTGGTCTTATTAGCGGCGTAATTCCTATCAAGTTCCCGTTCAGTGATAAGCGGGTCGTAGTAGACCCATCTCTCGTAGGGCGCCACGATGTCCGAGTCCCGTCTGTAAGTGGCGGTCCAGTTGAACACGTCCAGTGACGACGCGCGCAATGAGGCTGTATGGTATGGACATTCCAAGTAATATAAGATCCATATCTGAAAGGAGATTTAGGTAAAAATTATCCAATTTATCTGAAAAAAGTTTTTTTTGAGCTTGTAAACTAACAGACTGCCCACTGCAAAATAAAACGAGTGATATTATCTCGATTTTACAATTTACATATATATTGGATTGGAGCAACTTCATTATTCAATCTACGAAGCTGGGCATTAGTTGCCCATACTAACATCGCATTGTGAAAAGTCTGTAAGTAAACTACTAGGGGCGCCAACAAACCCTCAATTTCGCCTCGCTGCGCTCGCGAAATCTCGGGTGCCGTTTGCATATTGAAAGAAGCGAGCCCAGTGTATTGATTCGTCGTTTCCCATTGATTTCAATGGGATATCAGTTTTTGACATATTAATAAAAAAAATAACTTTTTTTTTTAGGAAATTTTCAAATTTTTTTTTTGAAACCGTCATGTGTCTTTTTGATTGCAAAGTTTCATAATTTTCCGTCAAGTAGTTTTCGAGCCAATTCGTGACAAAGAATGTAAAAAGTCTCCAGTAAAAAACTCCGCTCACTTCGTTCCCTTCGCTCAATTATTTAGTCTGTGATCGGTGAATACCTTATTATTTTTGGGTTCAAGTAGTGTTTTTCAAATTGGATAATAAATTGGGCAAAGAACAATTAAGATTAGCTTATATACTTTGTAAGATATAGAATATTTTATTACCTGAGTGGGTGGTCGTTTCACATTAAATGGAGTGTGATGATCCTTAAATAGAATAGCATCTGCAGTTCCAGCCTCCCTTGTGTCAGCTGTGAGCGTGCACTGATCCACCGGACACTTGTTACGTTTGAACTCGCTGCGTCCCCCCGACACACCCCACGTGCCTAGACCATTGGCGAGTAATATTTTCTTGAGAGGAATATCTTCTTCGTTTGGCAAAGTATACATCAACTGCTCCACGATTCTGTTAGAATGGAATCATGTTTTGTATTTCTGGGCTATAATAATGCGTTGGATAAAGTGTTAGTGAATACGTCTCATAGTGAATTTCGTACCTATCATCATCAGGAGCGTCTTCTGGGAAGAGTTTTGCGTGAGGGTCGTGCTTCCACGGCCGGTGGTCGCCGCCGTTCATAAACCACTGTTTCTGAGAACCATCATCGTTCTCTTGATTGAAACTTATCTCATTTTCTGTTATTGAGTTCTAAAACATTTTTTCTAAATATTTATTATTGTAGGAACGGACATAATTTATTGATGTGGATTATATCTTATTTAAAATAAACCAATAATTAACTTTCGTTTCGTAATAGTCAAGATAAGACGGTAAGTAATAGTGATAACACGTTTAATAATAGGTCTCACTTGAAGCTGCGGCTCTTCTCTCGGAGGGGGTGGTTGGGAGGGCAGTCTGGCGGGCGCGCTGAAGGGCGGCGGGCGCGGCAGCAGCAGCAGCGCCAGCGCGGTCAGCGCCAGCGGCACGAGCAGCGCCACGCGCCGGAGCACCCGCGCCGCCCGCGCCCACATGCCCGCCGCTCACCCACCACGCTCCACGCACTCGTCCATGCCAAACTGTATTGTGTTGTAATGTTAATGTACCTGGAATTTAATAACAACCTAATGTATTGTTGTCTATACTCTAATATTATAAAAAAACCTATGCAGAAGTTTGTTTTCAAACAATTTATAAAAAATATATATATAATCGAACTAGAGGATTAGTATGATGTGTATACTTGTTATCCCGTAATAAAAAAATCTATAGAAGCTCAATTTCGAAGAAGTAATTTATTAAAATATCAACCGAATGCTTTTTTTTCCGAGTTCTGTAACATCACAAAATGCTTGGTTACATAATTTACAATACATTACTTAAATACGCTCTTGTGTTGTGAAATAAAACAGAATATTACAATTGTTGAACAAAAACACTAAAACATATTGTAACGGTTTTTTACTGCACTAGAGAGATTCACGACCTCGCGACAATTACATTTCCCGCTGCATAAACATTACAACATTGTATTGTTATATATATAAATATATAAATATTATTGAAGATATGTCGATGCGATCCCTGTACGGAGCGTGACTTATGATCTATTGTGACTATTATTTAAACGTCCTCGTTAATATAAAGCGATAATGACAGTCAGGTTATTGAATATGTATGTTCATATTGTTTATTTAAAGTGACCTCGCGAAAATCTCAGTATACTAGCATTACTTGGAAACTTCTCTAGTAATGTTGAATAATTATATCTTTATAATAAATTATTTGTTACGATGTTCGTTTACGCTAATCACCAAAACTAATAATATTTTTGTTATTCTAGTTTTTACCTCTATTAATAATAAACGGATTAACTTACATCAAGTTCTATAAGTTTGCAAAAGAAGGGAATTTTAATTAATGTTAAATAGTTTTAGTGGCAGACAATGTCGCAGGCAATAGCCAGTCATATAAAAACGAACGAGATAAATATTCACTACTAAAGAATATTTTTGTACCTTAACACTAAACCTACCAAGTACCGGTTAAATTGACCGTTCTTAAACTTTTGTAAAACTTACACATTCTTAAACGTTATAATATCGTTATCAAACTGCATGACAATTCTTAGAATATGCATATAATATTTTCTTCACTCTTTACTTTTAGTTATTTCCATTATTACTTGCGTTATATAATAAAATAACTTTTAACTACCGATCAATTTGACGGCGTGCGGTAGGAACAGGTATACAAGAATTGTCGGTAGGTTTAGTGTTAATTTTAGATCAAATGTTAAATATATAATAAATATGTTCGATTGGATAAGAATTAATAATATGTTAATTAACAATATTAATTAATATAATGAACTGATAATAATTTAATGTATTTTATTTTTATTTATTTTATTATACAATTTATCGTTTATTTTAAACGCATATTTTTCGTACCACACCACTATTTATAATTTACGATATTACTTACAGTAATTTATCGAAATACAAATTGCATAGCAACGAAACTTATTAGGTAATACATTTTGATTTACTATTTGTCTCATCTAACTTATTTATTTATGAAGAATTTACGTTTGATACATTTTTACTTACTATTTACCTCACCTAAGTTATTGTTTTATGAAGAATTTACGTCTGATACATTTTTACTTACTGTTTACCTCACTCAAGTTATTTATTTATAAAGAATTTACGTTTGATAAATTTTTACTTACTGTTTACCTTACACAAGTTACTTATTTATGAAGAATTTACGTTTGATACATTTTTACTTACTGTTTACCTTACACAAGTTATATATTTATGAAAAATTTACGTTTGATACATTTTTACTTACTGTTTACCTTACACAAGTTACTTATTTATGAAGAATTTAGGTTTGATACTTTTTGTACTTACTGTTTACCTTACACAAGTTATATATTTATGAAGAATTTACGTTTGATACATTTTTACTTACTGTTTACCTTACACAAGTAATATATTTATGAAGAATTTACGTTTGATACATTTTTACTTACTGTTTACCTTACACAAGTTACTTATTTATGAAGAATTTACGTTTGATACATTTTTACTTACTGTTTACCTCATCCAAGTTATTTATTTATGGGTATCTATTATGTTACTGAATATAAAATAATCAGAATCGGAAAATTTTAGGTAGACATAGTTTTTGTTAAAGATAATATCAATAAGATAACTCTAATCTATTGATTATAGAAACGTGTAGGTTACAATAAAAGTTAATTTACTTATCATTATTATTTTAGATAAACAGTTTATAATCAACTCCTGGTCTTAAAAGGATTTTAACATATCCATTTTAATGATTATTTTTTAAGTCGAATAAGTAACAAAATTGTATATGTATTTCGAGCTTACCAATACTTTTTGAGCTGAGCGGAAGCGAAGCTCTTAACCGTTTGAAAGACCTTTTTTGTGTTTAGTTGTCTCCAGATTTTCTCGTGTATGTTTGAGCCGAACGCGGTTGTTATAGCGAAAACAGATCGAAAAAATGTTTAGCCATTCAAAAGTTATCATGAAAAGAAGAAAGGAGAGGGGCTCAGCTCAACACGCGCCGCGCACGGTTGGCGGATCCTAGTTATTGTGGTGTTCTTCACATCACTTAAATTTTTCATTTCCCACTGCTCAATTTTCTTTACATCCAATATAAATGAACTTTTCTTTTAAAATATCATTATGATTTCAAGAATGCCAGTCGCATTTCCTTTTTAGCAATAATTTGATAAACATATATAAAAAATTAAAAGAAAAGTATAAATATCATGACACATTTAAAGATATGACAAATACATTTTTTTTATATTATGTAACATGAATTAAATTATAATGCCATTTAAAGTGGAGATGCAAAGAGGTTATATTAGTTTTATAAGTTTAATTTTAAATCATAATGCCAAAGATATGCAAGGAGGTTAATTAAGTTTGAAGGTATTTATTATAGTAAACTCCCATAGTGCCGTTACCGTTGTATATATTTCATAAGGTGCATGAACTTGACAATGCTTGTTAGCAGCTGTTAGCGACACTGATGTTAATTTGGTACCGTTTTGTTGTCTCATTTATTATAACCAATTTGACTACGAGTACTATGAACTATGTTCCATTGTAGGTACTAGGGTAGTAATATTTTTAATATGATAGGGGTAAAGGAGCAGTTGCGTCGTCTTATTTGGAATGAGAGAAATAGAAGAATAGAGAAGAATGGCATATAGTAAGGAAGTGAAGCGACTCATCTAGGTGCGGTCGTACAAGGCTTTTGGAGTGGATTTTGTTAAAATATATATAGCAAAATACTTATAAAAAGATTTATAAAGGAAAAGTGAGCGGTAAGAGAGACAGGGAGGGCCTCGAGTGACCTTCGAAAACACAGTATCTATATACTGGACGAAGGTCACGTCAAAAGCATGAGGACCCCCCGGAGGGCATGTATGAAGAGGTCTGTGACCGAGGCGACAGAGGTATGCATGGACCGTAGCGTTTGGCGCTCCGTCCTCTCTGACTACCCCGCAAGGGATATGACGTGAAGATAAATAAATAAATAAAAATAAATAAAATACTTATAACATGTATGTAACCTTCAATTATTATGGACAAATCTTGTGATAATACTAATGACGTCTGGGTCTATTTCTGGGTGAATATTTTAATAAAAATAAAACTGATTTTCTATATATATTAATATATATTTTTAGAAGATTAATGCAGGAAATTAATAATATATTCGTAAATACTAAATATTTTTCTTATTTTGGGGAATTAATGATTATGACCCCACCTCCCCGTTTTCCTCTCGATTCGAATTTACACCAACTTTTCGAGTGTATTTAGTATAATACCAGCCATTCCAGTATTTGAGATTACTCTTTATATGAAAAAAAATATATAATAATTTATCTATGACTAATTGCAGCCATGTGTTACGTTAGAAATATTACAAAAACAAACGTATGTACATACTTTATCAGCGTGTTTGTAAAATGTTATCGATTATTAAATATAAACATAATACCAATGTATAATTTCAACGGTAATATTAAATTATTTCAAGACCGCAGTTTTAAATTGGTAAAACAATGTATTAACATCTCTAGGTTATGAATACAAATACATTGTCTATAGCATTACGCGACATTGAAAATTTAAATTATCATTATATATTACAGATTACAATGACGGCCAACTTATGTAATGTATTTATCTTAGTATTAACGATATAAGTATATTAAATACTCCTTGTACATTATAATTAAAAAAAAAAAACAGCCATTTTTGACGCGCGTCTTTGACATGTATTGGACGGATTAAAAAAAAAAGTATCTGACAATCATTTTTGCGCCTCTTTGACATGACGGGTTTTTATGATAATTTATTTATATTATTGTCTGAGTTAGTATATATACTTTTTACTGAATCAAATTCTTTAATTTTTGGTAGAACACAATAATTATGAAATGTCTAGATGTAAATAGCTTATTATATAGGGGGAAATTGATTATGTATTAATTAAATGGATGTAAGCGTATTAATTTTTATTATATTTAAATGTTATAATATTGTCACTTCTTTCTAAACATTATCTTTTACTAAACAGACATAAACAATGAAGTGGGGGTTTCCTATTCGTTATTTTTTTAAATATGATAAATATGTAACTATTATATTATCACGGGTCAATTACCAATGTTGCAAAATGTGTTTTTTGTTTGTGATTTTTTATATATTATATTAGAGATGTTTCCATTTTATATTTGTTTAACCGTTTAAAAAATGTGTTTTTGTATTGCTTAGTGCTATTATATTGTCTGTGACAAATAAGCTTTTATCTCTTATATAATCTATTACTTAAAATATAGTTTTAATCATCTAAAAAATATATATATTTTTTATAACTTACTACTAACAATGGATACAAATTCCACAGACGAAAAACATAGTGTTGAGAAAACAGAAAAACTTATAAATAAATCAAACAATAAACCAGTGAAGATGCAAATAGCCAAGGTATTTTCCGAACGAACTTTGACGAAATTATAATGTTAATAAAAAAACGTGAAAATAAATGTTTAAAAGTAATCATTAAACGTAACATGTGTAGTCTACACACAAAAATAAATTGTAAAATATTTTACATTAATGTTTATATTCACTAATTAAGAAAACAAAACTTTACAAAAAAAAAAAAAATGTTTTTTATTAAACTCAGCAAGACCCAATAGATGTTTTTCGATTATATAAAAAAAAATATTTTCAGGACTTTTCAGGACGAACAAAGTTCGTTCGCGAAAATACAACGAAAAAAAAATACATTTTTCCTAAGCTACTTATAATGAAATAGAATAAATTATCTCGCTTAATGAGTCTTGTTCACCTAAATATTATTATATAGCCGGCTTTCATTTTGCGATTTCAAAGGCAATATAGATAGTGTGATAATGACCTACCTATATGTACCTGAGTTGAATATAATATATTTTAAACTAGCTCTATCCACGTCTTCGTTTGCGCGAAATAGGTTTTTTTTTACAAAAGTAACTCATTATAACATCAGCTATCCGCCAGTGAAATTCCAGCCGTTACAGACAGACAGATAATTAATTTAAAAACTGTTTTTTTATGTATATATTTATTTTACAAACAGACACTTATTTTTTTTATATGTATATATTGAGTTATCAAGTAAGATAGTTCTGTGACAGTTCTTTATCTATCGCATTATATGGTTCCAGTCACTTTAAAGACTTTAATCTTAAATTATACCTAATCTGTAAATAAATTATGTTTTGATAAACGGTTTATTCTTCATAATCCATTCACAAATGATAAGAAAATATAATAATAAAAAAAATACAAATATTTAGGCATATATATGAATAATATGGAATATTGTATACACTTTTTACATAATATATTCTAAATCAATTAATAATGTACACTGTTTATACAAATAATCTTTACGTATTATTAGTTTTACATACATACATACATACATGCATACATACATACATACATACATACATATATACACACATACACACATACATACATACATACATACATACATTGATAGTAACATAGTATAAGAAACTGTCGTGACTGTCATTATAAGTATGAAAAGAATGTAACCAAAAGAATTTTAAGTATGAAATTTTAAAATAAACGGGCGCCGAAGACTGTGGAGTAGACCAAAAATGATATGGTAAAGAAGTCTTCACTGACCTTGACTGAGAGTGGAAGAAAGTTACCAAAATAATAAGAAATGGCTGACATAAATAAATTAACTTTAAGTCTAATACTATTTATAAACTAATTATATATCTTTCTCCAACAATATATTATAATTAATATTGAAAATGTGAAAAATATCACCGTATTCGGTGGTATGTGGAACATTTTTATCAATTTACGATAATACACAGATAGCTTATCCACGTACCCATTTAGTATACTTTTAAACATGTTGAATTGAGTTTTCAAAGCTAATTCCAGGTCACGGTTAATCACAATAATTACGGTTAATAAAACTTTACGTATGTTAATCCGTGTTGTGACTATTAATAATTTTACAATTGTAATAAAAACATTTGTGATAACAACATTTCATAATTGTAATATTCCTTTTCATGTTTTTTAATTTAAAAAAAAACCGCTATATTGAATGAGGTTGAAATTTTATGTCACCGCTTGTCACGTGGTTTTGGCAGCCATGATGTTTTTATGTAAAGTTCACTCAAATTACGAAAATAGACTTTCAATAAATTTTCATTTAAACTTTAATAGACTAAGCCTTATTGGTAGGTATGGGGCGTTCCATAAATAATATATATATATATATATATATATATATATATATATATATATATATATATAGTTTAATATGTCTGTTATAGTCGTGTGTTACATGTTTACAC
This sequence comes from Melinaea menophilus ssp. n. AW-2005, assembly GCA_918358695.1. NCBI lineage: Eukaryota > Metazoa > Arthropoda > Insecta > Lepidoptera > Nymphalidae > Melinaea > Melinaea menophilus. Next base: position 9,668,015 of record OU911057.1, on the reverse strand, counting down.
TTTATAATAATGCAACTCCAATTGTGTAGAATCAAATTGATCGGTTACGTTTTGATTTATATCAACCGGATGTTTGTTTGAAATAATATTAAATATATATTATGATATATGTATAAAGGTAAATCAACCTTTTTTGTTGTTTACGTGGTTTATATAATATAGTTTCAATGAGTTTACATTCATTTACAGTATTTTATATGAATTTTACGATTATAGTAGTACTGAAAATACAAGTTTCAACCACTTGTTTCTCTATAACGTAATTGAAATGAAGATTTTATTTATTTTAATTCAAAATACCTTAGTGACCTCAATTCATGATTGTTTATACGGGTGCTGCGCGTGCGCATACAATATTAATTTTCAATACAATTTTGATTATGGTGCTGTGATTCCATTATAGTAAGTTACACTACCAAATGTATTGTCTATTATTAATGTGCCAAATTAAAATTGTTTAGCTTTGTAAAAACGATACTTAAAGGTTAAAAAGAAGCTACAGGACTTAATATTAAAGCAAAAGAAGGTAAAAAAAGGTAAAAATTATTATCTATAAACCGTTTCATACTTCAAGCATCCATGTATTAGAGACGGTATAATGAAAATACGTTGAAACCTACATACCTTACATTTGTGACGTCACATTCAGACAAAAAATCTATACTTCTGTGTTCATTAATTAATGAATATACTGAACATTAATACAATAAACTATAGCTGCTAATATATGAATGAAGCTATATTATTTAATATGTATATGCGGTAGTCCTCTCTTTTAGCTTGAACTGTGACGTCACTTTCAGGCAAAACAATATAAATGTTGAATACAAACTACGTTGAATGCACGCGGTCCCGTCTCTTGTGTGTGTTGTAGGTTTAATTTGAATTGAATTGAATTGACATTTTATCATCAGTATATTTTATAAATTATTATTAATTTCTATTAATATAATCTCTGACGGTTATGTGATTATTTTATTGAATAAATAGAACTTTATGATTTACTGTTCTGAGTGGTGATACAAAGATGATAGGTTTATATTAAATAGTTCTAGAGAAATAATTTCCTCTATTTGTTTATCTTTTATTGAGCGAAGCGAGCGGAGTGCTCTATGTAAGACTTTTTGCATCCCATGTCCGGGGTTGGTATGAGAACGACTTTATCGATCTTATGAAATTTTTCACATTAATAGCGATGGTTATTGCGATGGTTTATTAAAAATAAAGTAAAAAAAAAAACTCATGTCGTTGAGGAATAATCACCAAAAAATTACAGTCCCATAGACTGCAATGTAAAAAAAATTCGCTATGTGATATTTGATTATTCTATATTTTTTGCCTGTCGATTTCAGCTCTGAACGCTGATTTCAAGATGGGTTACTCGCTTCGCTCAATTCGCTGAACTCTACCGAGATTTTGCGAGCGCAGCGAGTCAAAATCGAGGTACTGTTCGCGCCCCTAGGCTTTCTACATTTATTGTAGAGACCTTTAATACACTATACAATATCTTACTGGATTTTGTTTATTAATATGGTTTAAATCATAAAATATATGTTTTTTTTTCCGTAACAAAATGACAATAATTTTATATTACGCTCCGTTGTTTGTAACAGGTTTTGTTATAGGTTTTAATATTTTTTTACATTACTTATATTACTTACTTATATACTTACTTACTATTTTACCAAATATTTAGCTTACTTTCATATATTTTGATACTAAATATTGTATACATATAGTACCTACTTATATAATGTATACAAAAAAAAATGTTTGGTCTTTGACTAATTAAAACCAAAATGGCTGCCTACATAACACTTCAGACGGAGGAACACGTCAAAATTAACAAGTTTAGAAAAAGTATTTCCAAAATCGATAATAATAACAGATGTTAATAAAATATTGACTTAATAACAAGTGTTTTTAAACTCGAAGCCAGAAAACTAAATCAATATATGGTGAAGGTCTAATTCTTTGGTATTCGATTTGATGCGCTATACGGAATTATGTAGGCAAAACCCATTTTATATAGACATTTAATAGTTTTCTTTAATAGTTGCATTACGAAATTGGTTTATTAATATGGATAATAATTAAATTTTTAAAAATGCAAGAAGTATGAATTAATTTTATTATTTATTCTTATGATATTTTAAGTTTTATAACGCAAATATACGATTAAAATGATGGTCAGCTCTTTAGACTATTATGATTTTTTACATAACTTGTTTAAGGAACACAGGTTAGGTCCAGGGAGGTCAGAATTTTGATCCAAGAAAGGTCACATTTTATGTGTACCATAAAAATTTCAAGAAAATTGTTATCCTAATTTTATTAAACGTAATAAGTTACGCCATGTTGGAATTAACACTATATTTTGCTTTCCAACACCAAATTAGTCTTCTATGACTGAAAAAATCGATAGTTAAAAACTTTCACTCAATGTATCGATTTAAAATCGATAAAACATTGTTCGATTAGAGTTTTTTTAACCAAAATAATGCTATAAAGTTTACGGTTAAGAAAATGAATTTTAAATAAATTTTCGATTATTTTGCAAATAAACCTGTTTTATATATTATTGTAGTGATGTTTTTATTAATACCTGTAATAAATGTGGTGGAATATAACTTTTAGTTAACTAATTTGCTTATAAGAATATGATAACTATGTTTTATGTTTTTGATAAAGTCAGTCAGGTTAATGACTTCGGATATATAATAAAAATATATCGATTTTTTATTATTATGTAATTTCTGACACAAAAAGTATATAAATATTATTTGCATTATCTTGTTCAGTCATTGTGCTGGGCTTGAATGTTTATTCTTATGTTAAGTACGATTATAATTTATTATGAAGTATTTTATCTATAATAAGGTGACATTTAAGTTTCAAGTGTATTTGTATCTAGAAAGTATAGTGTTCTATCTATATTAGTAATAAAGTAATTTAATAATAAAATTGTAAAGTAAATAAAGTAATAATATATATAAACGAGGCTCGCTATCAAATTGTCAGAATGTACGTTCACCGAATGTTTAGATTAAAATGCGAATTCAGGCGTTGAATGACGGTGTTATTTCACAACGAGTCGTTTAATCGCCTCTGTACCTATACTACACTGTAGCCTGTAGCCATGTGAATGTTGACTGCTAATGTACCCATGTATACCAACATAAAACATTAAACTGTTATGCACAAATTAATTATCTGATGTTATAAAACCTGCATGGTTTTTGAATGGTTTATGTGGTTAATTTAAAAAAAGAATGAATCCTTTATCCATTGATGACCTCTATTACTTTTTATTATATATTTTTTCTAAGCTGAATAAAAATTAATATATATTTTTTATTTTGTGTGTAAAGTGAGTGTTATTTTGTATTTTTTTTGCGTTACCAATTTATATTATAAAAAAATATTTAATCGGCAAATAATTTAAAAACACTAAATAAAATATGTATTCGTATAAACTGTAACTAAAATATAGACTTACTAAATTAAAAATCCAGTGAATGTTGGAGGAGCACAAAATATTGTTATACTTTAATATGATTGTATTTTCACTAATATAAGCACAGATTTTACACAATTTCAGTCGGGGTGTGCACGTTTCACTGTGCGTCGATATAGGCGCGCGCTAGCTGTGTTTTGTGACGGGCTATTGGCGGCGCACAGTCGGCTGCGCGCGCATTTCGCGCTGCCTGCGGCATATCTCTGCAGTGTGCATTGACGTGACGTACTGTCCGCGGATTCGAATACCCGGCATCGCCACATGCCATTCTTGATGTCAATCTGATGCCTATATTGTCAATACTAAACGTCTTCTGTGGATTCACTCGTCAGTTACAATAACATTAGATAATAATTTATTGAATAATAATTATAGTGATTATGACTTGATACTTAATTGGTATTTCGATTATCGTTTTATAATTTTATTTATGGTTTTTTAAAAAGAGTTATTAATTCTTATTTTGAGGGTTCAGTAATAATATAAAGTAATATAAAATATTTTTAAATGACCCGAACACTTATCCGTACTATATCGATGGACGAAACGGGTGGCAAGGGTTAATTTACTTAAAATTTACTAAGATGGGACAGGGGTAATGTTCGCGTTTATGACGATGAGCATATGTATGGTACCATACATTGAGGTTTGAAACCTGACCGTCATGTTTCAGTATACAATATTATCTATGTTCTCAATTCATAATGCATATTGCTGTTGAACGTTAGTGTCTGTTTTGATATGATTATAATATGTCGTCCAGTATTCGTTATTTTAGATATTATCTAGTAACATAGTTCGACAATGTTTAACGAAGACGGAAACCTTCAACTGAATTTTTAAGCTACGTAATAGCAAAAGAAACAAAAATCCCCAAAACTATTTGAAATTTAAAGACAAGTCTCATGTGATTGGATCCGCAAATATTCTATTTTAGCAGAAAATACGTTCCGCTGCGTCAAAATATATGCAGGAAAACCGTCGCAGCCAACTTTCCAGTCCCAATATACTGTTACTGAGTCACTTTATCCAATATTTAAAATCATTTTCCTTTCCACTATGGAAAGACTGTTTTGGCCAGGCAGGTCCCGATTTTCATGTGATCAAATATTTGAATACGTTAAAATGTCAATGTAAAAACGATATTTATTTAAAGAGTATATTTTTAATCATTAGTAAATTGATGGTGTTTGCGGTAGAAGGCTCAACTTATTACAAAATTCAGGATACGGAGAGTAGAGAACATAACACCTTCCTGGAACGCCTATAAATGCGGAGCTTCAGTTACGATACTCCATATTTGGATTGGTATTCTTTGTCTTATTAGACCCTTTAAAACATTTACTTCTTATAAAATTCCAAAAAAGAGATCAGCCTGAAATAATGAACATAGCAGTGCCATATCTTTCCTTAAATCTGAAGGGAAAATTCATGATTCTTTTAAAGATTTTTTATTTAAAAAAACCACATTGCTTAAAATATCGCATTTAGAGTGAATATTTTACTTTCTATTGTATCTTCAGAGCTACATCGTGTATTAATATTATATCCTAAAAAATATATCAAAGTTGTAATTTTTTCAGCTAAAGCAACCTAAAAAAGTATTTAATAAAATTTATTTAAGTAAATTATGAAATAATAACTAGCAGAAGCAGTATCCCCAACTCAGTCTTCTGGGGATTTCATGTTATCATGAGAACTTTATATTTTCTGATATAAAAGCACTTTTTCAGAATACAGTTTACATTTTTCCATATAGACTAATTTGTACATATAATATATAATATTAGTAGGACAAAATAATGCATAAGAATTAATAATTCATGAATGACATTCATATTTGTGTTGTATATTTTTAGGACTCAGTTTCTGCATACCACAGCTAGTTAGTATTTTATATATGATTATAATATGAAAAACCCTTAATGACTCTTTACCATTGATGACTCTATTTTAATTCATGAATCTAGTTTCTATTGACACTTAAAACAGAATAAGAAATTGGTTTTCAACACAAAAAAAAACAATTTCAAAATAAATGAACATAACAATTAAATATTTATTTATTACTCGCCCACATAATGTATTAAAGATAAAGGAAAAATTAAACATTACCATCCCGTTAAGTTTACATCTAAAGACTGGTTTCTTAAATTTATATAGATTATTACATATAACACATTTGGATTTTTTAATCTGTATGATTATGTGTTGCTGAACACTTCATATATGTTTGCACCAAGAAGTTTCAATTTCTCATTCAAAGTAAGCTGTTGGGTTATCATATCTGGAATGTTGGTATTACCCTTGCAAGTGTTCTCCATAATAAGATTATTCATTAGCGGCAGAAGTTTTACAAAGTGCATGTCAATTTTATTCACATCAACAAATGGTTCTGTAGACCCTATTTTTAAAGCTCCGTTTGTCACAACGTGATTTTCATTTGTTTCCAAATGACTTTTCTTTGTCGGTACCCATTTCGAGGAAAATACATTCGCAACTTCGTCAACAACGGTCGAGAAGCTTCTACTCACAGTTGACATGGCAACCGATGTCACTTCGTCACTCTCTAAGATATCCATTGTTTCTTTAACAATAGTATCAAATTTTGCTTCATTTATAACTGTGTGGTCAACTAGGTAGTGTACCATTTTCTTAACCGGGTCACCGTTAGAATCAGTACATAAAATAGTTTGGATAGACCAAAAAATTTGCTCTACTTCTTGTAGAGTGATTTTCTTGTTTAATGCAATGGGATCAACCACCCTTTTGACAGCCTTTTCTATTTGTCGAACCAAATCTTCTACACCTGATCCTACAAAGTGGTGACAGAGAGATAGATATTTAGCCTGTAATTCACTATCTATAAGGGGCTCGTCTTCATGTACAGAATCCCTATAAAGGTAGCCACCAATGACATTTAACTGTACTCTCAATGTTACATTTAATATTGATAGTGCATAGACCAGGACACAAATCCTTGTAAAAATCATAATCTTCATTTGATCCCATAATGCAAGTTTACTATCAGGATTGTTTTGTAACTTTTGCACTATTTCCTCTGTATTAATAATACCAAGAATGCTCTCAGAAACAATTTTGGAGAGGGATAGTATAGTTTGATTACAAGTTCTCTCTGTGCTTTCAAAATGTTGTTTTTTACGGGTCATTTCAAAGAACTTTTTTGCTTCTTTCTCTTGCCATTCTCGAAGCCTTTTCTGAGCATAGCTCATAAGTAAATAGAGAGAGCCGAACACTGCACCTGTTACTACAAACTTTCTTCTATGACGATAAAGGAAATGTTTAATGGTAGAGAACATATTGAGTTTTTCAAGTAATCCTTTTATTCAAACTCTAGTGGAGACTCTGAACGGTATTTCGTGGTGTTCATAAGACGCTTTGTAATGAAAGTAGTAGCATCAATAAATCTCTCAACACAGTTCATAATGCATACTTCAGTCTTTGAATCAAAGCGATTTGATGGTTTACCCATACAGGTATCCCAGCATGTATCAGTGAGTCCGTGTACAAGGACCTAGAACAGGTAATTTTAATATGCTAAAGTATACATATCATTAAATTTAATAACGATAAATTCTTAACATGGGCCAAAGGTCATGTAAAACATTCTCGAACTTTAATACTTACACATGAGATTCATTTTTATCGTACAAGGAAAACTATTGTTAATTGAGGGACTTAGTAACAAAAGGTAATATAATAATAAATAAATTTTACCTGAAACCGTTGTTTCTGTGTTTCGGCAAGTATAAAGTTTTCTAATTGCGGATCAACCTTCTCTGTCTCATTCATAATCAACTAAAGAAAGTCGATAAACCTGCCTACTGTGGTATAAATTATAGTTCATATGTTGCTACTTAAGCGAAAGAATAATAATTTTGAACTAAAAGATAACAACGCCACCACATTTGAGTTTCGACCAAAAGAAATTCTACTTTTAATGTCAAATGTCAATGTCATATCAAAGTCTCAGAATCGCGTGAAAACAAATTCAAAGACAATTTTTTATTATAAAATAAATATTAAATAAATTATTTACGGAGTTATATATGGCTGTATTTCTTAATCGCGGAAAATAATAGGCTTTTTGTTATAAAAATATATATATTGAACTATATAACAGTTTTCACCATCAATTGTTTTCCAAAATCTACTTTATAAGATATATTTTTACGTAGCAATAAATAGTTTGAATATCGAAAAAAGTGAACTGAACTTAGTGTAGTGTAACTGTAGTGATAAGTAGTGAAAAATAAATGTTATAGATTATTATTATTATTATGAAATATGAATTTATTGCACTCTGAAATATAAGTGCATCTGCCAGGACTACTAACATTTTTATATATTTGACATTGAATGATTGACAATAAAAACATTTGTAATTTTAGTAGTCAGTTGACATTTAATTATTAGACCATAGATAATATATAATTTGACATTTGACATTTCTTACAGTCAGCATAATTTGAATATTCTTGTGATTTTTTACTAGTAATTGTAAATTTTATATTAAAATGGAAATAAATAATATATGGAAGTTTTTTGATGACGATCCCATTAACGAATATACATTGATAATACCAAGCGTAGCTGTTGGAAATGTTGGACAACTTGCATGTGATTTGTTAATATCGTCTTTAAATATGAAAAAAATAGCTTCAGTGTTTAGTCCAGCACAGATTCCAGTTATTGGATATGATCCTTACAACCTGGCATCCAACAAGTTGTCATCTGCCTGTGAAGTTTACAAATCAGACAACAAAAAATTATTAGTTCTACAAGTAAGATCTCCCCTTATACATCAATATGCAAAGTCATTCCTTGTAGATATAGTCGATACGTTCAAGAAGAAGAAAATAAGTGATATCATAATATTAACCAGCAGCTTTGCTCATGAAAAGAAACTTATTTTAAGTTCAGCATTTAGATATGTTGCAAGTGATGATTCTCCATATAAGAATAAGATCACAGAATCAAAACTAATACCGCATGAGGTAGTGAATGATGAATTAAAGGTATTTGGAGGTGGATTTGCATGCTTACTGTACCAAATCTGTCAAGAGAAAGCTATCCCAAGTGTGATACTTTATAAATATTGTTCCGAAGGCGACAATATACCTGATGCATATGAAATGATTCAGTATTTGACAAATGTGAACTCTTTATTCTCAGAAGAAAAGGATATTTTTGTACAATTGAAACAGCCCGTATCATGGACATTGTTATTTGGGAGACCACCACCCGCAGATATTTATTGAATGTTAGTTTGAAGAAATAAAATAGACTGAGTGTAACTTGTGTATAATAAACCTTTTAAAAATATCTTTAAAATTTTTATTTTACTATATTATGATTGTTACCAAAAATGTCATAAAAATTATGAAAATTTGAATAAATAAAGAATAAATTGAGTTATCTTTAGTCTTATTGAAAAGCACCATTCTGAAGTTGCATTAAGATATGAATTAAAACAAATTAAAAGTAAAAAAAATATATATTCACATATTTTAAAGTTTTTTAATGTTTGATTGATAATTGTTTCAAAAATATGTATGTACACATATGTATTAATTTATCAAAATAATATAGTTATAAAAGAATAAAGCCTAATTCTCTGAGTCCCAACACCTATGTATCTAGATAGGTAAAATATTATATACATGTTCCATTTGTAATGAATAACATCTGTTTTTTGAGAGTTAAATGCCTTAGGGTGGCCCGGTTCACCTAACATAGGTCTACAGTTGTAGTGATGCCTCAAGTTTCCTAGACCATCCTTATGGGGTAGGCGATTTTGCCGGGACTTCAAGGGCTTGTCTAATTTGAAATGACGGGTCGCACTACTTATATAGTTTATATAAATCTGTGAGAGCTAATATCTACAATTTTCTCTAACAACTTTTTCCTAATTTACGATCTGTTTGCGAAGCCGCGTCCGACTAGTCGCTTGACAAATCCGGCAACGCTCTGTGTGAGAAGCGCTGGCCTATTGTATGAAACAGGACATTCGTTGTCTCGTGCGTACGGAGCAAACTAAATAGTTGAACAAAACATCTGAGAACAATCGTTCCTTAGCAAGTAAGTCACCAAAATATTATTTTGTTCCTTTTGTTTTTTCGGGTATTAGATGCTATTCTTTTCAACTCCATTCTCTGTTTCATATTAAATTCGGTTTTAAACTTTCGCAACAATTTAAATTTCCTAAAAAAAAATTACATCAGTGGTAAATTTTATCAAATATTATACATACACATAAATAAGGAAGTAAAGAAATATTTTGAAATAAAAAAATACATAAAGAATTAGTGATATTTTATTGTCCCTACACCGAAGATGTTTTTTGGTGGACATGTTGATGTGTTTTTGCGATAATTGGCGAGTGATTCACCAATAACAATTATTTTTATATTGTAGAGAAAACAGAATAAGACAACTTTTTTTTTTTTTTTTTTTTTTTTTTTTTTTTTTTATGGAAGAGGAGGGCAAACGAGCTGGCGGGTCACAGATGACTTGTGATCACCGCCGCCCATGAACTCTTGCAACATCCGAGGATTTACAAGAGTGTTGCCGGCCTTGTAGGTAGAAGTAGACGCCTTTTTTGAAGGTACCCATGTCGTACCGATCTGGAAATACCGCCGAAGGGAGTTCGTTCCACAAGCGAGTGGAACGTGGAAAAAAAAGTCCTTGAGAACCGCACAGTGGAAGATCGCCACGCATCCAGGTGGTAGGGATGGTAAAGAAGTCGATGGCGCGCTGTGCGGTGATGAAATTCGGCGGCAGGCATCAGATCGAATAGTTCTTCGGAACACTCCCCGTTGTAAATGCGGTAGAAGACGCACAAAGAAGCCACGTCTCTACGCAATGCCAAAGAGTCCAGCCGTTCGCAGAGCACCGGGTCCCCGACAATCCGAGCGGCTCTCCGTTGTACGCGGTCAAATGGTAGAAGCTGATATTGGGGTGATCCGGACCAGAGATGAGAACAGTACTCCATGTGTGGCCGGACCTGCGCCTTATAGAGCGCAAGTCTTTGGCCAGGTTTGAAATACTGCCTCGCTCTATTAATCACTCCCAATTTCTTCGAGGCCAACTTGGCCTTGCTCTCCAGATGACCACGAAACTGACAATCGCTCGAAATGTCGAGACCCAGTATTCTGATACTTGGCGAGGCAATCAGGGGGGTGCTCTCGAAGAGCGGTGATACGACAAATGGGGTTTTCTTAGTGGTAAACGCGCAAACTTGTGTCTTTAGGGGATTGAACTGAACGTGGTTCAGTTCACCCCACTCAGAGACCATCCCCAAGGAAGTCTCTATAGAAGACACAAGTTTCTTTCGGCACTCGTCGACGTTTTCCCGAGAGAGACCTGCACGGCCGGAATACACCGCATCCCCAGTGCTGTCATCCGCATAACAATGTATGTTGGAGATATCCAACATATCATTGATGTGCAGGAGGAACAGAGTTGGGGATAGCACGCAGCCTTGGGGTACACCAGCGTTCACGGGCTTGGGGTCCGAGCAAAAACCGTCGAGAACGACCTGTATACTCCGCCCAGTGAGGAAGCTGGTGATCCACTTGCATAAACTCTCGGGAAGCCCATAGGAAGGTAGCTTCGAAAGAAGCCCCTTGTGCCATACACGATCGAAGGCTTTCGCCATATCCAAACTAACTGCCAGACCCTCTCCCTTGCTTTCAATAACAGCTGCCCAACGGTGTGTGAGATACAACAGAAGATCACCAGCCGATCGACCATGGCGAAAGCCATATTGCCGGTCATTGACCAACTGGTGATCCTCGAGGTAGGTTAGGAGCTGTTTATTGATAATGCTCTCCATTACTTTGGAGAGCAGAGAGGTAATGGCGATAGGTCTGTAGTTAGCTGGTTCCGAGCTATCACCTTTTTTAGGGATCGGATGGACAAGGGCACGCTTCCATGTGACCGAGACTACGCCTTTAAGGTAGGAGTACCGAAATAGACGCGTTAGCGCCGGAGTCAACTCAGGGGCACACGTTCGTAGCACCAATGGAGAAATGCCATCCGGCCTACTCGACTTATGAACGTCCAAGGAAAATAGAGACTGCCTAATAGTTTTCTGCCGAAAAACTATTTCCGGCATTGAGCTCTGACACCGCGGGATGATAGGCGGTGTCTTCCCCTGGTCGTCCAAAGTCGAGTTGGAGGCGAAAAGAGTGCCCAAGAGATCGGCTTTCTTTTGCCGTGTGGGCCAGAGAATCATTCCCCATGTGCAACGGCGGTAGGGACGGCTGGTTAAAGTTTCCCAGAGTGGCCTTTGAAAGCGCCCAAAATTTGCGCGTGCCAGGCGGGTACTTTGCCAGCTGATCCCCAATTTTGACGACATGCTTGAACTTTGCTCTAGCGATTTGCCGTTTGAAGAATCTGGAGGCACGATTATATTTCCTCTTCAGAACTCTAGAGTTCGGATCCTTAGTGACTAACGCATTGACCCAAGCTTGATAAGCCTGGCGTTTGCCAGCTGCTGCAGCCCTGACAGACGCATCAAACCAAGGCCGCGATCTGCCACCAAGTGGTACCACAGAGCTTGGTACAAATAGTTCCATGCCCTGTAGTATCACATCAGCTACAGCCGCAGCGCAGTCACTAGGATCATCGGAAGGGAAACAAATCGGCCCCCATGGGTAGGATGCAAAAAAGGACCGCATTCCATCCCAATCCGCTGACTTGTAGTGCCAAACGCGTCGAGTCGCAGGTGTTGTGCGAGCCGACCGTTGAATGGGCACTACACTCCGTACCAGACAGTGATCAGAGGAACCTAAGGGAGCCTCGACAGTGATCTGGTACTTTTCTAGATGTGTAGTCAGCAGAAGATCCAACAAAGAGGGCGTGTGGCTGTCCACGTCCGGTAGACGAGTGTGCGTCTTTACCAGCTGGGACAGACCATTTGCCAGAGCAAAGTCAAACACAGATCTCCCCGCGTAGTCGGTGGCACGTGACCCTAGCCAATCGGCATGGTGCGCATTAAAGTCCCCTAGGACTACGACTTCGGCGGAGGGAGTCTGTGAAAGCAGATCGTCAATCTTCGCCTGAACATGGCCCAAGAGTTGATCCGTTTCTGCATTACCACTATGGGACCTGTAGAGGCACGCGTAGACTCTGACATGGTCGTCCATGTCCACGCGTAGCCAGAGTATAGACAGGTCCCGACCTTCAAAAACCTGAAGGCGACGGTAGCAGATATCCTCCCTTACGAACACAGATACCCCGGCGTGTGGTATAAAATGGTGTTCTAGTTTATACCCGGGGTATGACAGGTACGCTGTGTCGCTAGGTCGAGATATCTGCGTTTCCGTCAGAAACAACAAGGCCGGCTGCGCCGTCTCTAGATGATAATGGACGGCGTTCAAGTTGGAATGAAGTCCCCGGATGTTGCAAAAGTCCACATTTAGAGTGGGTCGGGGTGCCGCTGCGTTGACTCGTCGTTTGCCCTCATAAAACACAAAAGGCGATACTTTGCCCGCCCCAGATACGACGGGCAGCCCGAGCAAAATCCGAGAATCATTTCCCCGATTTTGCTCGGGGAGGGGGTCCCCGGCTTCATCAAAGCCGGTACCCTCCTGGGGTATTTTTCTTGTAGGCATCGCTTTCATGTTTGGCGTGGGGAGGGGGGGGGGGTTGGGCTTCCGGATTCTCTCACTCACCGACGAAACATAACCAAATTAATTTGGTTACTACACGTCGGTCTTCTGTGAGAGGGTGGTCCTTCCCCGGTCGAGCCAGCCCAATACGAGCTGCAGTCAGATAACTACAGCTAGGCTCTATATGCTCTTTTTCCTGTTGCAGGCTTCTATTCAGTCGAGGTCAGTATAATGTTTTCGTGTGGCAACTTTATATTTCCCCGCCGGAAGTTCTTGGAAAACTGCCGGAATTGACTCATTATGGCTATGGGTTCGAGAATAATCGGGACTTTTAGAATTTTACCGAGATTAAACAGTTTTTAATCCTATTGTATTAAAATGTAATTAAAGTAAAATGCATACTATTACCTCGAAATATTTAGAGTATTGATTGGAATTTTCGATAAAGGTAAGGTATTTCATAATTTTTGTGACTTTTATCTTTATCAGAATAAAGATGAAAGTCGCCTTCATATCATTAGTGTCAAGGTAAATTGTGCGATTTAAAACCGCTTTACATCATACTCATATTGGCATAAATCCACCCAGCGTAAGGTGAAAAATCCGTTTCACTTATCTGATACTGGAGTTTACTAAGAAGAAATACTATGTTAGTCATTACCTGTGTGGTAGGTAATAAGGTTTTAAAAGTTCTTCTTATGGACGTTATCATTCATAGAGGGTGATCCTTTCTTTCCCGTATGAACTATAAAAACCAGTTCCTTATTTGCCAGTTCTAAAAAGATCTGAAGAAGAATTAGTGAAAAAATCCTCGGTAACTTAATTATGGATATTATTTAATAATTAGTACTGCATTTAAATACGTAATGTGACTATGCAAATAATTTCTTGTATCATGGTCGTATCCATAAGGGCACTGATGCTTTTCGCAGCAGAAGACCAGACAACGCATTTCTTCTTAAGAAGCATTCTTAAATTTTAATACTCTCGTAGAATCCGACGTCGTCATCGAGTACCAAATGGTGATCGAGTGTTATTGGATCTGGAAAACTAAAATATTTGAATAATCTTCCCTACGCCCGTTTGAATTATTCAACTGGAACTATCTTGGATTTTGATATTGATGTACGTTTGCCACACTGCTATATTTATTCCGTAGGTTCCTTCTGCTGGTGCTTTTTTGTGATATTTATATATTTATATTGTAACAAAATATTAAATATTATTAACTTATAAACTTATGTCGAATACTATATTTTTTGTTATTATTGATGTCTAAAAAAAAGAGAGTCGGACATTTAGTTTTTAATAAAATTTAAACAAGATTCGAATTTATTATTTTAATTTGGAAGCTTATTACGTTAAAAAATAACTGATTATATTGTTATTGACAATATAATATCATTAAAGTTGAATATCTATTATTTTTTATCCCGAGCTATTGATTAGCCTAGCTCTATGTACAAATGACTCCCGTCATTTATTAGTTATTAGTAAATTAAAGTAATAATACGTAAGACTGACATTTGTATCATATCGATGCTGTATGTAAAAAGCCTTATTAATAATTATTTTCAATAACAAAAGTTGATTTCGTCCACATTTATATGTATAAGCCAGCTCTAAATTCTCTAAATCCTGGTATAAATGGCCAATTATTCACGTCAGCTGTCAAAAAACGGCAAATTTCCAGGGAATTTCAGAATCTATGAGACCATTAAGAATGGTGACAGCGCGGACCGATGCCAGACGTGCTTTATACAGTTTTTCGGTTAATAACAAAAATGTAGAACAAAGAAAATAAATAAAACTTAAATAAAAAAAAAGTATTTATAAACAAAACTATTTTTCGGATTATATATCGGCTTATATTGGTTACATAGCATAACTGTCATTCGTCATGTCATACGTCAAGTCCTCCCGGGAAATGACTTCTGCAAAGAATTTGACACGTCCAGTTAAAAATAAAAACTAAACAATATAAGCAGATTAAATTTGCAAAATAGTTTCATTTAAAATGCTACTTCTACATGAAAATCTTAGAAAACATTAAGTATATAGAGGAGTGGATTTATTTTTATCATAAAAATATAAAGTATAATAAGAAAAAGGTTTTAGTAATTACTGGATATATACATAATGTTCACAGCTTCAGTTGCACAATCTGTGGCAGAGTTAAGCAAGATAAGTAACATCATTATTTATGTGGAAGTGTAAAATATGTTAGTGCTGTACTCGTAGTGAAGCTCTGGGCCGTCGCAAGTGTTATAAATTGCCTGTTATCGTCCAAGCAATAACTCTTTTATGGCATCATAAAAAGAACCATTTTCTATCGGATAAAGAGATTTCTATAAGCGGCCACGAAACTTCGCAGCTTAGCAATTTTCGTTACTTCTTTGTTGAACGTTTAAACAATCTCCTCTGTGTGTAAATATATAATAAGAAAAAAATATTTGTAAACATGATACGGGTTTCTGAAACTTTTCTTTTCTTCTTATATTTCTTATTCTTTCCTTATTTTACAAACGTAATTTTCTGACACAAAATAAAACATTTCAGTAATTCAATATAGATTTTGTTTATAGCAGTACCTCCAGGCAATGATATTTTTATATTAATTTTACATTACAATGTTGACCAAAAACCAATATCAAAATTGATTACAAAATTGTCATTTTGCTAATAAATTTCTCTGATCGGACTTTGATATATAAGTCCTATAAGAATATAAATATACTAGCTTATTCCCTCCCGCTTTGCTGAGCACACTATTAATTTGGATGCGAAAGTAGGTTGCTATGGTAACCTTTGTCATATTATCCGTTGTCTTCGTAACCGTTGCTACGGTAACTCTTACCTCCGCGTTAAGCGTATAGCTCCTACAGGATTCAAACTTGGCGAAATGCTAAAAGTTGAAATCCGTTGGGACAGGAATTCCGTAAAATCTGTTCTTAGTGGACGTCTACGTCACAAAAGAAGTAACTATGTAAAATTGGTAAGTCGCTTATATGTATGTATATAAGGCAACTTTATATATATATAGATTAAAAACAATTTTATCATTAAAACTGCCATCTATCGGAAACTTAACGAACTTAAAAATGTGTTAAACCCTTTATGTAATAAAACCTTAAAACTCGCAACAAAGCAATGAATGGAGATAAAAAATATTATCTTTTTAGAGGCTCAGTGGTTTCTAAGATAAATAAAGATACTTAGGTAATACTGAAAAGAAAAAGGATAATATACTATAAATATTTCTTTATAAACCTCTTACACTGATACCATTGATATATCGTGTATAAATGTTTTATTTTAAATCGGTTTCTACCGACAACCGTAATCCGTACATAGACGACTAGATACCTTCGTATATTCAAGTGATGTAATCCGATTTGTGCCCTAAGCCTTCAATGGTTGCAATTAATATTTTGTAACCAGTTAAGTTTAACACACACACGCACACAAACATGTATATGTAATGTAATAATATTAGTAATATTATTCTATTTTATTCATTCGTTAACTGGCTGAGTTTATTTAGTATATAATTTAGTAAATAAAAATATATAATCAAGAAAGCCTATAGAACCTAGCCTGTGGAAAGAAATCATAATCAATGCACCATTTATACCATCTAACACTGGTACAGTACATATTACATATATATAATTTTTTTTTTTTAAAGTAGTCTAAGTTTCTTTTTACAAAATCAGCTACCTGCACGCGAAAGTCCTATTAAAATCAGTTTATCCATTTCATTTAGGCAGACAGAAAAAAAAATTGATTTGTTATGTAACGTATATACTTTCATGTGTATTTAGTGAAATGCTATTAATTTGGAATGACAAACAGACATTTCCATTTTATATGTATCTACCTATCTAATGAATATTAAATCTATTTATTTACCAATATAATAAGTATTGTGAATTGGTTTATATTTGTATATGTTATTTAATCTAATATCTGATTATTTTGCAAGTCATTCAATAGAAAATGAGACGTGGGTGTCTGTCTGGCGAAATATCGAATTAAATATATGTATATTTGAAGCCATATCTAATAAATTTCAAATATCTTATATCTTAGAAAACAACCCAACAAATAACAAAAAAAACAAGTAAAAAAAAATCAATCGTACAAACAACAAAATACCAATTAAAATAGAAAACAATCCAACAAACCACAAAATATCAATTCAAACAGAGAACAATCCAAGAAACAACAAAATATCAATTCAAATAGAGAACAATCCAACAAACAACAAAATAATAATTCAAATAAAGAACAATCCAACAAACAACAAAATACCAATTAAAAAAAACAACCGAACAAACAACATTAAATCATCAATACAGTATAAATATAATATTCTCCACATTTTTCATATATACAAGTCAATGTAGGTTAAATTTAACAAAAGGGGCTGTATTTCTCTCATTAAAATTCATTACCTTCGAAAGAAAGAAAGAATTATTTAGAATGGGACTAGAAGGTTTAGTTATTTATATAAAATGGGATCGATGGACGGAACATTAGACCTTTTTTGTATTTGTAAATTTATTTATATAGTAATATAATATATGTTGTTTAATATAATATATGTTGTTTAATATAATATATGTAAACATATTGTTTATACAGAATATAATAAGGAGGTAAACATAGAAAAAAAAATATATACAATTCTTTAAATATGTATATAACCTCTTTTGTCAACAACTATTTT
Source organism: Melinaea menophilus ssp. n. AW-2005 (assembly GCA_918358695.1). Classification (NCBI taxonomy): domain Eukaryota; kingdom Metazoa; phylum Arthropoda; class Insecta; order Lepidoptera; family Nymphalidae; genus Melinaea; species Melinaea menophilus. The sequence goes on along the minus strand of OU911057.1, from coordinate 9,650,128 downwards.
CTTACAATATTAATTTAATTAGTTATACAAAATCGGGTAATGTGATATAGAAGTAATATATCTGGTAATTGCATTACCCCTGACGCTGTCTGACGCCTGATTAAATTGCTTTCTCTCTGATTACGACTTTATAACGTTTTAAAGTCACCGCTTCATCTACGTTCTATTACTTTGTAAAGTGTAATTCGAGTTGAAAAGTCCCTTTCCGATGTATTTCCGACTCGGATATTGATTATACGGTACACGTATGGCTTTTTCAAATGTTTATGTTATTAGGCAATTATACTTTGAGAAGTTAATTTGTTTGGCTTTACACTTTTATAAACACAATAAAAGTTGTATAACTGTGAGGGAATTTTTTTGTTAATTAACTTTAAACAAATTTGGGTATCCTTTTGAAATATGGATTATTTTTATATGAAATTGTATTCGTATTTTTTTATCTATATAACTGTATTTCAAAACGTCTGTGTGTAATAAAACAGACAACAAACAACATTTTCTAACTCCAATCAAGACATGAAACTATAGCAATTTAACACCAGATACGTTTTCCTCAAATGTATTTTATCTGAGCATTAAACGAGATCGTTTCTAACTACCATTACAAAAACTACATCCGAAATCCTTGGAGGCGTTTCGCAAATTATGTCCAGAGATACAGAAGCAAATAATTAATGACTAGGGAGCAAATGGAATCATTATCAAGTATCTGATGAATAATGTGAAGGGATTGGCATTTCGATACGGAAATTGTCGATTAATGTGTCCCCGCCCACTCGAACCCCACCTTCCTTTACTCTTCTGTAAGATTTATATATTCCCAGAATATATTATACTTATTTGTTAATAATTATATCGTTTATCTGAACCCGCATTGCGGATTCTCTTTTCTTGTTGGTCTTACGTTTATTGGTCTGAATTTTTTGTTATAATAATGGTAAGATTACGTGTGTAAATGATATATGTATTTTAATAATATATTTAATATGAGTGTGGATATTTTTACATTTAAATAAATGGAATTCTTTCAATAATAAATTACATTATGTCATTATTTACTAATAAATATCTAGAGATAATTATATAGTGAAGTATAAGAGATATAAAATATGATACAATAATCCACTCAATTGCTTGCAAATCTTCTCACTGGCAGCTTGCTGTTATTATCGTAATATTGACAGATCAGATTATAAACACATTTCTACTGTTACAAAATTTATTTCTACATTACCGGTTTTATAATACAATGAACATAAAGTTTAGAATAATAAGAGCAATGGTGATGAAGCAATGAATTTTCGTTTCGGAGCGTCTAAATTGAATCGCTTCTGCCGCGGGGTGTCTACAGCATCCCGCTGGCTACGGCAGTCGTCTACGGAACGTAGCACATGCCACACGTTCCCTCACGTCCGAGTATTTTAAAATTAATACGTTGCTGTGTTAAACTAAGTAAATGAAACAAAAAAATAACCAGTGATTTATATTAATGTAACTTTTTTTGTGAAACCGATTTGCATTTATCATAAAAAGTATTGTTGTAATAAGGTTTTATTCATTTCAAACCGTGACATTGTTAGAATTTATAACGAGTATCGACTTAAATCACGGTTGAGAGAATTAATTGTTTCTGTTTTAATAAACGAGGGACATCATAAAAGAACACGGGGACAACGAAATGAGCTGGCTTTTTATGGTTCTAAGGATTATTTTATTGTTTTATTGAAATATCTTTCGTTATACTAATTTCAAAATTGTTATTTACTTATTTGAGTAAAACGTCAATTTAATTGTAAAAAAAAAATAAACGTTCGAAATTTAAATATTATAAAAAGTTTATAATTATTTACAGTATCATCCAATTATCTAAACAAAGAAGCTATTAAGTACTTTTACTTAGGGGTGAATTTAACGGGTGTTAATGTGAAAATTATTCAAGATTGCTTTAACAGGTATAATAAAACCTTAAGTACAGTCTTCAAAACACTTTCAAATAGGAGTTCGAAAGTGTAAATAAAACAAAATGTGTTCGTTCAAGTGGATTGTATGTATAGTAGCGTTATTTGTTGCGATACGAGCGGAGGTATTGAAACAGAAAGGTGAGTTTACACTACACGTGTTTGTTTCGTGTTCAAATAGAACGTGTGTAAATACTTCTTTATTTTATTTATTGTATTTTATCTCGCTAGTACAGGGAACGTGATCATTTTAAAGTTTGTGAGATTAAAACTCGCTGGGAAAAAAATTAAATTTGTATTTTTTTTTTTCTGTTGCCAAATTAATAAAGATTGAACTCTGAAAAATATTAACATATATAATATATGATATGCTATAATGATAGTTTTTTTAAATAGGAATTCCTTTAAAATATAAAATGATTTTAGTAGTTAAAATATCGAATATAATTTAATATTTTCTTTTCCTTATATCCATTAGATACTTTTAGAGAATAGGAATAATGTTTTTAAAGTTATATTTAATGGTGGTGGGAGACTTTGGACACGAATGGACGGTCCCTCCCCCGAAAAGTATGGCCAACGTCCATAAATATTTGTAACCCGCAAGAAACGGAGAGGAACGCTGCCTTTTGCTATATACAATATAATAGCTATTTAATTGATCTGTAAAACATAAAATAAATGATATATCTATTTTACATATTTGTTTATCATCGTTTTGTAAAATCTGGACATAAAATAATGTATTCTTACGATTAAAAGTAAAGAAAATAAACTTATGTAAATGTAATTGTTTTAAAGTTAACTAGATGGCGCTAGTATGCAAAAGTTGCTGTAACTGTCACTCCACTTTACTTAGAATTCTAGAAACTTTTAAGTTTACTCCTGCTCTTAAAAGTATTTCGTTCGATGTAAGTTATAGTTGTTCGACCGTTCTTTTTGGTATTTGTCGAACTTTTGGAGTAGATTTTCAGTCTCAAATACTTTCGAAATTTATATACAAAATGGAATGATTTTGATACTCTGTAAACGCGTAAAAGCTAGTATATTTATAATTATTAGAAATATTATGGTTTGTAATTCAATTACTATAGTTTTTCACATCCTTCTAAATGTAGAAATGAGAACTCAACTTAGTGGCGATTATAGATTGCATGTGACCTACTAATGAGCTGCCGAATTTATTATTTATACCACACTGCAAACGACCTATATGATTAATTAATGACCTGCTAAATGTGGCTTTGTTACCTATTATATTACAATCATACCACTTCATATCGTATCGTACCATCATTGCGGAGATTAATTCTTGAAAAATTATTATATATATATATATATATAACCTGACCATATAGTAGTATAGTATGAACCTCAACATATAGTCAGATAATAATATGTGTCATATATATAATATAGTCATTATGGAAAATATATGTAAGAATAGGTATATATTACTATATTACTTATAAAAACAAAAGAAATTTCCGAAATAAAAATAAAAAAAATCTTTTGCATAAGTGAGTGAAATTAGGCGTGGAAGTTTGTGTTTGGAAAGTTATTAACAAAGGTTTGAAAGAAAAAGGTAAGTGAATATTTTGAAAAGGTAAAAAAGGATATTATATTTTTACATCAAAGGTTTATCCTTTTGATGTAATATTGCTAAGTCAATAGAAGTATACAAAAGTAACCTTACTGCCCCTTTTGGATATTAAGGTCATAAATAATTGAAAGGAAGTACATTTTAAAACATTTACAAAAGAAATATAGTCGTAAATATTTCAAAAGGTTTAACAGAGGTTTCGTTTTGGAACTTTTTTTTTATTTATTTGAAATAAAATTTCTATATGTATATAAAAAGGTCTTAATTTTATGTTATGTATTGGAAATATAATCATAATAAAAAAATTATGTATTCGAAAAATATATAATTAATTAATGTTATTGGAATTAATAGTGAGTACATTTGATATATTATAAGATTAAAGAAAAAGTCATATTCAAGATGAAAAACCCCGATCAAATAACTTTTGTAAATTGATACCAACGTATACTTAAGTCGTGAGGGACGCAATTGACCTTATTCGAATGAGGACAGAACATCTTACATTATTGAATAAGAACTCTTCAATACTAAAGATGAAAAGCCTTTACATCATACCTGATTCTTTTAATTAAAAAAAACTTTGACAGCGCGCGTTGAAGGTGACACCTCTCCTCATCCGTCATAATTAAATACCTATTTGTATTCTTATCATTGTAATTATATATCGACGTATTTTCATTTCAAAATTAAATTGAATTATTTGTTCATTTTGTCATTATTTTATTTGTAAATCGATTATTTTGGTTAAATATATAGATAATTGTCAAATTTTTAGAGATTATAAACATTTTTAATAACCTGCATCGCACTTTTTATAGTTAGTTTTGCTATGACCTTTTATAAATACTATTAAAGTATTGAAGTGTATCACCCCTTAGGGGGATGTGAAATCGATTTATTATTGTTATTTATAAGTTCAGTCTTGTGTAGCTTAAGACATAACTTAATATTTATGAAATAATAAATAACAATTTAACACGTTTTATGAAACAATAGATTGTGGTTATTTATTAGATCTAGATATTCCATAACACATAATGTGGTTTTAAAAAAATGCTGATACAACATTAATTTTGTATATCTTGTTATATATGTTCTTCATCCAATTTAGAGTTTTCTTTCTGTTGGCATAATTTAGGTTGAAGGGTCGTGTGTAACGTATGTTGATTTACGTATAAAAGTTTGGGGTTTGGGCCCGGAGAGACGTCAAACAAACATGGACGCGAATTTAGATTAAGACAATTTTTTATATCCAAAAGTATCCTTTTTATAACCTTTTGATGTCAAAGTATGTATTGTATATATTATATAGATAGAGATTTAAAATAAAGAAAATATTTCAATATTTTTTTGGAATTGATTATGTAAGTTAAATTATAGCGTAACTACATCGGATGAGAAGGAAATGTAACTTGAAAATACTAACTAATCTCTTAATAATAGCAATATATAATAATATATTTGCAACGACTAAATCCATGGAATGGAGGGTTACAACCAAATACCAAATAAGTACTAGTAATAATACTAAGTATAAAGATACCGGATGCATAAAAAATATCAACTGTTTTATTTAAGTAAGAAGAAAATACAAAAGTATATTTATTCACTGCATTACGTGATGAAAAGATTTTTCAAAAGCTTTGCAGTTTCCCTATCGACTCTATATTAAGCTTAGCATAGAAAATTCATAAATTAAATGAGGGACTTGTTTAAAGGCGAGGGAGTTGAGAGCAATTTGTTCAAACAAAATTGTTTGTTATGTTGAGAGGCTCTAGTAAAGCCGTGCCGCTGAGTTATGACTTTGCGGTTCGAAGATATCTGCACAGTCAGCAAACTTTATCGTTAGGCGAAACATTTTAGTCCCCTTTACCCTTGGTATTGTTTATATAATAACTCTGACTTAAAACTTTATTATAGCAAGTATATTGCAGAGAGCACTTTAAAATAAACTTTCGATTGTTATAAAGCTTATCTGTCTTATTTATTATTAAGAATTGTTTTTAATATATGATATATAGTTAGATTATTTCTAAATCGTTGCACAGGTCTACAATTTTTTTTCTGAATGTCGTTAAGTTTTTCACAGTTTCGTAATTTCGGGTCGAACTAACTTTAAAGGTATTTTCCTTTAATAAAGATGCCATAGCATGCATCCAATGTAGTTCTAACCTTTACAACCAGATTTACCTTTGAACCCAACATTGATTTGGCCTGAACGTGACTTCAAATGTCTACGTGTCTGTTTATCCCTGTATTGAGGTTATATGACAAAAAGAGACAAGCACAGAGAGAGAGAGAAATGCGTACTCGGTTGCTTACGCTCCTGCAGGCATGCTTGTTTGTTTGTAGTAAGCTCAATACACGCACGTACAGATATTTCGTTACGAGACGATTTAAGGACATTCATTCCAAAAATAATTATGAACATATTAAAACTTACTTATCTTCACGCCATATTCCTTGCGGGGTATCCAGAGACGACGGAGCGCCAAACGCTACGGTCTCTGCATACCTCTTTCGCCCCGACCACAGACATTAACCTCTTCATAAATGCCTTCCGGGGGGTCCTCATGCTTTTTACGTAACCTTCCTCCAGTATAGTAGCTACTGTGTTTTCGAAGGTCACTCGAGACCTCCCCCTGTCTCTCTTATCGCTTACTTTTCCTTTATAAATCTTTATTACCATTCTTTCATCACTCATTCGTTCGACGTGCCCAAACTACCTGAGCACGTTCTTCTTCATTCTCACCGTGACATCTTCGCTAGTACCTGCCATTCTGTGGATCTCTTCATTGCGGATTCGGTCAGCTAAACTGACTCCGCATATTCGGCGAAGAGATCGCATCTTCACAGCATTTATCTTTCTTACATTCTTACATTCTTCTTCTGTGTTAAAATTATTATTCAAAACATCCTTGATATATTTCTTAAACTTAATATGGCATCTTGCGGTAAAACTACCGTCTTTTGTATGTTTGTTTCATGTTAAAATTTGTATATTTGCTTTATCTTTAGTCTGAATGTGACATCACAAAAATGTTGGTTTCAACGTATTTTCGTTATGCCGTCTCTAGTCTGTGGATGCTCGAAGATGAGCTTAGAATAAAATATGACAGACAATATTAAAATGAGGTGTTCATTTTCTTATCTATTTATAGGGTTGTCACCCCGAAGGTGCCTTCACTGCGTCCACAACGCGACTAATAACTGTGATCAGAGGACACGTCTGCCAGTATTGTGTCCTGTGGGACAACCAGTTTGTGCAACTGTGGCGTCGGCTCCCAGTAAGTACCATATGGACTAAGAAACAATATGTAGAAGAAAATATCCTAAGCCTACACATATAGATAAGACTGACACTTAAGGAAGTGTTATAATATAGCATTTTTAAACTTGTCACAAAACTTAGCTTAAAACCAACCACACAGAAGAATGACATATTTTAAAGAGGTGGCAATAATTTATATGCTTTAATTAAGATAACTTCATTCCGAATTTAAAAATTCATTTATTAATATTTATATTATATTCATGATTTTGGTTTATAATCAAATGTTGCTTTTAAAAGTCTGAAAAAAATAAATTTAATTATATAATAAAAGTTAATTTAAATTATAGACACGTTTACTAAATTTAATATCTTTCAAATATTACAACAAAAGTGTTGAATTATGGTGAGCACGTTCTCGTTTCTGAGATTAATGGTAAAGTAGCCGCAGACTGGTCTAATGAAAGCGGAAATAGGAGCCAATATATTTCAATTTATTGTTCTGAAGGCTGGAAAAATGCCGGATTTCGTAACACCCTAAAACAATTCTTATAACAGAGACACTCATAGTACTAAAATCCAGTATCAGGTCGACGGAGGTCTTAAGATCACATCAAGGTCCTGTGGGTTTTATTTTAGGGATAAAGTAATTTATTCATAAGTATTAAAATACATATATAAAATTTATATTTATAGGTACTTGATAATAAAACTGTTATACGTTTCTTTCACAACAATTACATTTAAATATGTCAAATGTCCATTACATTCAAAAATATCTACATGACGTAATACAATTTCTATTTCAGATTTTACATCGACACTAACATGCTCAGTGGCGAGCGAGTCTCCGTGCTTATTAAGGTTTAACACGAAATCTAGTCTAGAGTTGACCTGTACATGCATCAATTCCCTTTGCAATTTGCCATATACCTCTCAACTCAGGAATGAGTTATTAAAATTTTTAACGAATATTCCATCTAATACTAGTGCTGAGCTCACCGAAATGTTTCTAAAGTCTTCGGTGTTTGTGAACGTGACTCGAGCAAAGCTGTATGAAATGATAACTAATCCGGACGAGGCGACAGAAATGTCCCTTCCGTCTGTTCAATCAACGACTATTGGGTTAGTATCAATCGATATTGAGGAGATTAAACCCCGAGCGGAGGCTTTGAAACAAGCGACGGTGCCGCCTGATGATGAAGACGATGGTGAAGGAAGTGGGAGTTTTGAAGATAGTAAAACTCATGCTGCAGCACCCGCCGCTCCCAGCTCCTTCTTACCAGCTGAAGAAAATAAAACATCAACTATTATATTTAATATATATTTATTATCCATAATGTTATTTTCACTACAATTTTAAGAAAATGATAAAAAGATTTGATGTTCACTATAGTGTTGACATTTAATTATTATGCCTGTATATAAATAAAGGGAACAAATTTCCAGTTTAACTCTTGTCATTGCCAAAATATTATATTATAAGTGACACTTCTATACAAGATAGTCTTATTAACGTCTCTAAGATAGTTAATAGATATCCAATATGTGTAACGGATTAGATGTTCGTCAATTGACTTTCATTTAATCAGTTGTTGTATTGATTCATATTATTTTAAGATATGTTACAGTTTCATTTTTTGTTTCTAAATTTAGAATACATTTTGAATATTATAATAATTTTTACAAGAATAATTATTGTTTTAATTTAGATTTTTTTTTAAATTCATATTATAAAATTCCTTATCTAAAATTCGTGATAACGTATGAATAAAAACTAAAATGAAATTAATAAATGTGTTCTTTAAATATATTCTATAGATTAACATAACGTAATTATTCAAATATATAATGTATATACAAGAAATGAAGAAATTAAACTAGAGTAACGAAAGCATTGAAGCCAAATAGTTAGTCTGTCATTATGTCGATCAATCCCTCAGTTAGGTGTATAATTTTATTTATTCTATGTTAATATTACTTAATACATTAAATTGCACTTATTTTTTGTTAAGCACATTCTATATTATCCTAGTTTCTGTGTAGACCGTCAATTATAATGTACCTTTAACATTCGCACGTCATTTGATGTGTTGTTGTGATTTATTAATAAAATATATCAAAATTATGTTCTATTATTTAATATCCATTAAAAATATACATACACTACAACTTTTATACTTAGCGTTTAATTAACTATCGTATAATAGGTTTTTTTTTCTAATAATTCTTCAATATCAATAATAATGATTACTATTAAATTAAGAAAGGAAGTAAACAAAGTTCGAGATAACAGTTAGCATTACGTGTTACCGCGACTTGCATTAATAATGTGTTCTATCACTGTAACATATGTGATGAGAATATCGAATTTAAGTTCAGACCCTTGTGGTTAAAAATTTATCTTTCTTAATTAATCATAAAATTGGAAGGCCCTAAAAATTTACTTACAGACCAATAACCAAAAAAAAATCCTTTCTTTTAAAAATTATGTTCCGCAAAATAATTCTTAAAAAAAGATGTTACTAATGATAATTCAAATAATTTATATAACAAAATTTTCAAATTTTTTTTTACATCAAATTAAAAGTACTTTTAAGTCAAAATACTTAAGGTTTAAATTTAATGATTGGACTACCCAATAAATAGAATATATAGAAGTAGAGCGTGTGATTTATAAGATGAGAAAAAATGGAATTATGATCCGGTGTTCTTGAATAAAGTTAGGAATTTAATATTTATTTTACAAAAAAGAGCCGTGCGAGCTACTAACTTAAAGGCTAGAGGTTACTTGAGAGAAGTTTTTAAAGAAATTGGTATTCTTACAGTCACTTCTCAATACGTACAAGTATGTAATAACATATTATTTATATAAAAAACAGTAACATACACACAATACAAGAAATAAAAATAAACTCGTAACACCTAATCCTCATTCAATCATGGGTTTGAGTGTACGCATATATAATAAAGTTCAACAAGATATATAAGACTTGTCTTTTTTTAGTTTTATATCTAAAATCAAAAGTGCATTATAAAATAAATCTTATTGTAACATTCTAGAGATTTTAGTGGATGGAAATGTGTGGAATTTAAGTTGTTGACACATTTGCAAGCAAGGTTGATATAACAATATATAAATCTATCTATGTTAAACTTCTTTAAAAAAGAGCAACTGTTGTGTTTCTAGCCGGCTCTTCTGAGCAGAGCAGCATTCCGAGCCGGTAGTAGCTTACTCACGGACTGACTACACTGACCTTTTTATTGCAATAATTGACGATTCAAAGGTGCGCTTAAATGCGTCAACTTGAATAAAGATATTATGTTTTTTTTTAAAATTTTGTGTAGTGAAAACAAACACATTAAAGGAAACACAAAACACAACCCTGCAGATTTCGAACGTTTTCCAAAGTAAAATGGTAGAAGCAAAAGTTTGGTTTGATCAGTAACAGATATGTAAAGTGAAATCTGACGGATAAATTCTGATAATAAGAAAATTATGATTTTTAAGAAGTTCTGTAAAAACACTTTAATTAGAATAATTTCAAGCACACCTCATCAATACCTTAATTCGCCATAGTTTGAAGTTTAATTTGAATTCGGTACTGTGGTTTCAAACCAGACGTCACCTCTCGACAACTTGTAACAATTACAAACACTAATTAGCTTTGCAAGTGTTCTCTTGCGACTTTCAATTTATGTCATGTTATAAATTTACATGAGCTATTCGGGTGCAATACAAGCCTTTTTCAATGTGAGTTCTAGAAGAGTATCGTAAAAATAATGCCTTTTAGCAGATTTTAAACTCTTTTTAATTTATATATAATATAATATTTATTGAACATAATAAACTTATTAGTTATTTACTTGTTGACAATAAAAACCACTAATGTTATGTTTAAAATGAAGAAAATAAATATTAAATCACATATAATGTTCTAAGATATTTCTTTGGCCTTTATTTTGTATATAGCAATAAATGTAACACGTTCTTTTTCATCTATTAGAATAATGTTTCAATCTACAAAGCTTTTTTCACGCCTACTTGAGTCTAGAGTGATATATGTTTTGTAATATGTTAGCTCGATGGCTTTCGAAATTTATGTTTTCTTTCCTGGTTATGTAAACAATGTGTTTAGTTTTTGGAATACAAAATTCCTGTTAGTGGAGGACTCTACATTTTTTACATTTTATTCATGTTCTTTGTCATTAGTTAGAGGGTACGTATGTATATTGTTATTCCATTCTTAAAATAGCCTATTCAAAATCAACAGAAACCAATTAAAGTATATGACGGAAATCCAACAGAATATCTTATATCGAATACGAAAACCTCATTGTTCATTTTCACTAAATAATACGAGTAAATAGTTTGCTACTAGATTTTACAGATACAACAGTAATTTTGTATTTTACCTGAACGTGACGTTACAGTTGAAGCGAAATCCCTCAATATACATATTACATCATATGGTAAATGGTCTAATTTGTAGGCAATAAAATTTGAATTGCTCTATCTATATAAGTAGGTTATTCTATTCAAGTTCAAAAATAAATAAATAAATATGTGTCGAATTATTATTTTTTCGCCTGAAAATTTGTTGAAACAAACGTACATTACTGATGTTTGTTTCAACGTATTATTCGTTTTAACAACTTAATAAACGATTTGTTAAGTTACCGCCGAGCAAAGTTGCTGCTAATTGCCGGTTAAAGTTCGGCGATACGTTACCTTGACTCCAGAATGTTTGTTGCTACTTAATCAACTAAGATTTATCACACAACTTTACTTACTTACTTAAATCAGAGTAATTGATATAAAGTAGTTGAAATACCTAAACTAAATTTATACACGTTTAATATAAAAATTTAATTAATGATTTCTTATTAATTTATTTAAAAAATACGAATGAAAGATTATGGTTAAGAAAATTAAAAAATAAATTCATTATAAATTGGTTATGATCTATTATGTTATATTAAAATATATATTTTATATTTTTCGTCCATATGTTTTATTTCTTTAATCGATGTATTAATTAATACTCTTAATTCGTAGTGAAATTAAAATCAAGAGGTAGATATTAATCTATGTTGATTTTAAATAGAGTACTCATTAAATTTATTTCACATGTGGTGTTTGAAAAAAAATCGTATAAAAAAGTATATATATGTTTCTATGTATGTATGAAAGGTTCGATAGTTTTCCCTTTTTTTAACTAAATTTAAAAAATAGTAGATGCTAGTCTTATTCATTTGAATAACGATTCTTCTATGTGAGAATTACCTTGTCCTTCCTAAAAACTATTTTTTTTAGGTAAGAGAAAAAAAATGTAAAGATAAGAAAATAGAGAACAAAAGACTTAGACATTTTGCAAGTTAAATTTAACAATTATAAATATTATAAGATGTCTTTATCTATATTATCTGTTATGTTTGTCAACTTTATTTGGTAGCCGGAAAACCATTTTGAATAATTAACCATTAAGGTCGAATAAATTTCTGTCGTCCTACGAGTTTCGGTGACTCGTTAAAAGATACTGAAAATTAATTTCACCTGACATAAGGGATGTACGAAGTACAAAATTATTTTGGGAAATAAAGTTCTTCTACTGTGAAATTAGTAATATGTAAGGTGATATGTGTAAGGTGTAAAGTGTATATATTTTGTGCTTTATATACATATACTGTATGTTTAAATAAAATATGGTAATTTGGCCTTTTGCTCCCATTACTTCTGAATGTAAACGTCTATTATGTAACGTGAGGTTGGGGTGGAGGTTTAGCGCCTTATTTGCATGTATAATAAAAAATATTATTCTATAAGAGAAAGAATTAATACAGTGTTGGAATAATAGATATTAGGTCTTATAAAATATTCATTTACTTTAGCTGTTTTCCTTTTATTATAATGTTTAGTAATTGAGTTAAATAAAATAAATGTCCTTATTGTAATATCGCATATATTTTTGTTTTAATCATTTTAATTTTATTATATGAAAATAAATAAAATAGTTTTTATTTATATTACATTTTAGTTAAAAAAATATTTTTGAAGAACACATTTGTGAAAAATAGTTTAGGTGAATAATATTTCACACATACGTGTCTAAGTTTTGTGTTAAAGAGACAAAAGTTTATTAGGATACAAGAATAGGAATCTATTCTTTGTTTTGATTTATGTCGTGTAAATTTATATTATATAACAAATATTTGAAATTCAAATCCTTGATCTTCAAGATGTGAAAAAGAGTAAATTTATGGAATATTGAATATATATGTATATAGGAAATTATATTTACTGCATAAAAGTTACAGTATTCAATATTTCAAAGTTATATTCGTTTAAGCGTCTTATTAAAAGTTATCGGTACATGTTAAGTATTCTGACTCCGCGACTCTACGAGACATTGTTAAGATGTTGTTTAAGAATGAGCAACCTCAAAATAAACACCTTCAGATTGCTTAAACTTGTGCGCTGTATGACATCGTTATATCAAACTAAAGTCATGGTAAAGTTTGTAACTTAACTGCTAATTTATTTCGGCTGTTTCAAATAATTCTGTCTATGTATGTTGTAACTGTATGATTCTCGTCATACATGTCTGTATTCTCTGTAGATGGAATTCTATATTAGAGAATAATTTATGCTGAAATGTGAGATAATGATACGATCTTATATTTCATTTCTGAGAGATGTTAATTTATGAGCTACTTCTGATTGTTGGTATAATATTTAAAATTAATTATGTTTAAATTTATTGTTAATATATCGAAACAAACATTTTTACTTTCGTTCTCTATTTAAAGTGAAACAAAAAAAATCTTTGGGTTTTTTAAAATCCTAAAATGAATCTACAATAACATTATCAAGTTTGTAGCTCCAATTGTGTTGGATATTTGATAATAGAACATAATGTATTTACGTATATAAGGAAGTGTTTTACATAAATGAATAACTCGACTGATCGCAAACCGCAGTGGAAATACCAAAGAGAGTTTCATAAAGGGTGTTGTTAAGCTGTCGTTTCCGACAATGCAATGGATAGTTGAAGTACACAATAGTGGTTTATGTTTATCTTAAATATATATTCTGTTTGGAATTTACATTAGATTATGTTACAATATTTGTTATCATTTTACACATTTTTATTTTATTTTATTGATCAAACATAGTTGGTCATTCTTTACATTGAGACACTTTTAAATTGTTCTTAAATGTTAAGGGTGTGTTAATATGTTAATTGTAATTCGTGCATACAATGTTTGATGATATGAAATAATAAACAAATGAAATCAAAATTTAAGTTAAAGTTCAGTCTTAAATTTAGTTACAATAGTTTTTAAAGTTTTTGTGTGAAACAATTTATCTTCTCGTAATGTAACAGATTTTTTATTTTGGAACAAACTCAAGACTAAGTTGCTTGATTAATATGTTTTCTTTGTGTCAAGTATGTCTTTATTATTTTCAGTGCTCAAGTTTAATAATTAAAAGAAAATGTCTGTAATAATTTATATCTCTGACTACTTTATTGATTTAAACAATGAAATAAGAAGATAAAACAAACAAATAAGAAGAACGACAAGACCGAAGACAATACAGAAAATATTTATTTACCACTTTGTCGCATGGCTTGGAATCTTTAACATTTTCTGTGTCATATTTTCCGTAGGTAATAAGGTAAGGCTTCCCCTAATTGCTGAACATTTATTGTTAAAAATATGTTTAATGTTAGAAAAGAAAATCTTATATTATGAAACATTCTGGAAAGTTTTTATGTATACCTTTAAATATCTGTTTTGAATAAATAAACGTTTGATATACGCTTATTTGATTCTCGATTGAAATATGTTTTGGTGTTTCGAAATGGATCCTAAATATTCCGCTTGCAATATTCTCTGGCGACCAGACAAATTATTAAACAATTTGTAAATTTAATCTAACAAGCTTAATACTAATTCCTGCTAAAACTTTAACCATAACTTATATATGTTAGTTTATATTAGGTTTACCTTAAAATGGTTTGTTGTTATTTATCATCTACAATATATGTGTAAAATAATCTGTTCAAATAACAAGTAGTTTATAACACTATATCGTTTTGTAATATGTGTTTATTTTTTTAAGTAGGTTTTATTGGACATAAGTACTAATGACAAGACTATTCTAAAATTAAGAGTAGGTACACTCTAACTGTAGTAGGTATAAGAATAATATTTGGTTATATCCTGTCTAATCTGTTTTAGATTTAAGAAAACATTTAGTGTATTATCATTGTATAGTTTTCTTTGGTGTTAAAGTAATTTGAATGATTTTCAATAAAGTCATTCTTATTTGGGGATATATTTCGTCATAATTTGTTTGTATCGTCAATCTATGCTATTGAATAGGGAAAACGAGCGGCAGATGATGCTGCGATGATACGATGTTTTCAGTGACCGGTTACTGGGAAAAAAATTACCATTGTTAACTAATAATTGAAATGATGATGATAATAAAAATAGTCGACTTCTTTAAAACTTTGACCAACTTCGCGCGCTATTTTTTCGTTTATTATTGCTTCTCTGACCTTAAGACTTATATATTCTTACTCTACTCATCAAGACCTTTCGTATGGTGTATAGCATTGCCTCATAGTAAATTTTAAGAATAAAATGTTTGGGCGTTGGTAAACTGGATTCCTTTCCTTTTCCTAGATAGGGACTATGAAACATCTCAACACGAGCATTCTTATACCAGTATAAGAATAAATAATTTTAAATAAAAATTTTGTAAGCATTCGTATTTCATATTTCCGCTGTTGCTACTTTCTTTCGGGTACTATCAATTAATCAATTAGTCCTGAACTTACGTTAACTTAGCACCCAACGTAAGTTCGTAACACCCGTGTAAGAATCTTTTATAGTACGCTAATGGAACGCGCTTTTAAAACTATAGTTTTTTTTATCGGTCTCCCATTTGTAATATAATAAATTTATACAAAGAAGATGAGAGTAATTATATAGTTAATAGACAAATGATAGAAATATATTTGTAGCTCTATATGTATAGACGACAAGTAAAATACCAAGTCTTAAACAAAAACAAAAAAATATAAATATACTGTTTTAAAATTCTTAAAGTTTTACTGTTTCTCCCACCATTCAAACTGAGCTTTGCTAAGGAAATTCAACAATTAAATGAGGGACATGTTTAAAGTTGGAGACAAGAAGTTGAGAGCTGTTTGTTCAAACACAAACTTGTTTGTTGTGTTGAGTGCCTCTAGTAAAGCCGTGCCGATGAGTTATGACTTTGCGGTTCGAAGATATCTGCACAGTCAGCAAACCTTATCGTTAGACGAAACATTTTAGTCTCTTTTACCCTTGGTATTGTTTATATAATAACTCTGACTTAGAACTTTATTATATCAAGTATATTACAGAGAGCGCTTTAAAATAAATTTAAACTTTCGATTGTTATGAAGTTTATATATCTTATTTATTATTTAGAATTGTTTTTAATATATGATATATAGTAAGATTATTTCTAAATCGTTGCACAGGTCAGCAAAAACTTTTCTTCTGAATGTCACTGTAATTCACACAATGTAATTCACAGTTCCGTAATTTCGGGTCGAACTAACTTTAAATATATTTTTCTTTAATAAAGATGCCATAGCGTGCATCCAATGTAGTTCTAACCTTTACAACCAGATTTACCTTTTAAACCAACATTGATTTGGCCTGAACGTGACTTCAGATGTCCACGTGTCTTTTTATCCCTGTATTCAGGTTATATGACAAAAAGAGACAAGCACAGAGAGATAGAGAAATGCGTACTCGGTTGCTTATGCTCCTGCAGGCATGCTTGTTTGTTTGTAGTAAGCTCAATACACGCACGTACAGATATTTCGTTACGAGACGATTTAAGGACATTCATTCCAAAAATAATTATGAACATATTAAAACTTACTTATCTTCACGCCATATTCCTTGCGGGGTATCCAGAGACGACGGAGCGCCAAACGCTACGGTCCCTGCATACCTCTTTCGCCCCGACCACAGACATTAACCTCTTCATACATGCCCTATGGGGGGTCCTCATGCTTTTTACGTAACCTTCCTCCAGTATCGTAGCTACTGTGTTTTCGAAGGTCACTCGAGACCTCCCCCTGTCTCTCTTATCGCGTACTTTTCCTTTATAAATCTTTATTACCATTCATTCATCACTCATTCGTTCGACGTGCCCAAACTACCTGAGCACGTTCTTCTTCATTCTCACCGTGACATCTTCGCTAGTACCTGCCATTCTGTGGATCTCTTCATTGCGGATTCGGTCAGCTAAACTGACTCCGCATATTCGGCGAAGACATCGCATCTTCACAGCATTTATCTTTCTTACATTCTTCTTCTGTGTTAAAATTATTATTCAAAACATCCTTGATATATTTCTTAAACTTAATATCGCATCTTGCGGTAAAACTACCGTCTTTTATATGTTTGTGTCATGTTAAAATTTGTATATTTGCTTTATCTTTAGTCTGAATGTGACATCACAAAAATGTTGATTTCAACGTATTTTCGTTATGCCGTCTCTAGTCTGTGGATGCTCGAAGATGAGCTTAGAATAAAATATGACAGACAATATTAAAATGAGGTGTTCATTTTCTTATCTATTTATAGGGTTGTCACCCCAAAGGTGCCTTCACTGCGTCCATAACGCGACTAATAACTGTGATCAGAGGACACGTCTGCCAGTGTTGTGTCCTGTGGGACAACCAGTTTGTGCAACTGTGGCGTCGGCACCCAGTAAGTACCATATGGACTAAGAAACAATATGTAGAAGAAAATATCCTAAGCCTACACATATAGATAAGACTGACACTTAAGGAAGTGTTATAATATAGCATTTTTAAACTTGTCACAAAACTTAGCTTAAAACCAACCACACAGAAGAATGACATATTTTAAAGAGGTGGCAATAATTTATATGCTTTAATTAAGATAACTTCATTCCGAATTTAAAAATTCATTTATTAATATTTATATTATATTCATGATTTTGGTTTATAATCAAATGTTGCTTTAGAAACTCTGAAAAAAAGAAATTTTATTATATAATAAAAGTTAATTTAAATTATAGACACGTTTAGTAAATTTAATATCTTTCAAATATTACAACAAAAGTGTTGAATTATGGTGAGCACGTTCTCGTTTCTGAGATTAATGGTAAAGTAGCCGCAGACTGGTCTAATGAAAGCGGAAATAGGAGCCAATATATTTCAATTTATTGTTCTGAAGGCTGGAAAAATGCCGGATTTAGTAATGCCCTGTGAGATCTCAAACAATTCTAATAACAGAGAAGCTCATAGTACTGAAATCAGGTATCAGGTCGATGGGGGTCTTAAGATCACATCAAGGTTCTGTGGGTTTAATTTTAGGGATAGAGTAATTTATTCATAAGTAACTTCATTTTATATTTTTCGGTAGTTAAAAAAAACTGTTATACGTTTCTTTCATGACATTTATGTTTAAATATGTTAAATGTCAATTACATTCAAAAATATCTACATGACGTAATACAATTTCTATTTCAGATTTTACATCGACACTAAGATGCTCTGTGGCGAGCGAGTCTCCGTGCTTATTAAGGTTTAACACGAAATCTAGTCTAGAGTTGACCTGTACATGCATCAATTCCCTTTGCAATTTGCCATATACCTCTCAACTCAGGAATGAGTTATTAAAATTTTTAACGAATATTCCATCTAATACTAGCGCTGAGCTCACCGAAATGTTTCTAAAGTCCTCGGTGTTTGTGAACGTGACTCGAGCAAAGCTGTATGAAATGATAACTAATCTGGACGAGGTGACAGAAATGTCCCTTCCGTCTGTTCAATCAACGACTATTGGGTTAGTATCAATCAATATTGAGGAGATTAAACCCCGAGCGGAGGCTTTGAAACAAGCGACAGTTCCGCCTGATGATGAAGACGATGGTGAAGGAAGTGGGAGTTTTGAAGATAGTAAAACTCATGCTGCAGCACCCGCCGCTCCCAGCTCCTTCTTACCAGCTGAAGAAAATAAAACTTCAACAAGTATATTAAATATATATTTATTATCCATAATGTTATTTTCATTACAATTTTAAGAAAATGATAAAAAGATTTGATGTTCACTATAGTGTTGACATTTAATTATTATGCCTGTATATAAATAAAGGGAACAAATTTCCAGTTTAACTCTTGTCATTGCCAAAATATTATATTATAAGTGACACTTCTATACAAGATAGTCTTATTAACGTCTATAAGATACGAGTAGTTAATAAATATCCAATATGTGTAACGGATTAGATGTTCGTCAATTGACTTTCATTTAATCAGTTGTTGTATTGATTCATATTGTTTTATGATATGTTAAAGTTTTTTTTTTATTTCTAAATTTAGAATTCATTTCGAATATTATAATAATTTTTAAGAAGTATAATTATTATTTTAATTTACATTATTTTTTCTTAATTCATGTTATCAAATTCCTTATCTAAAATTCGTGATAACGTACGCATAAAAACTAAAATGAAATTAATAAATGTGTTCTTTAAATATATTGTATAGATTAACATAACGTAATTATTCAAATATATAATGTATATACAAGAAATGAAGAAATTAAACTAGAGTAACGAAAGCATTGAAGCCAAATAGTTAGTCTGTCATTATGTCGATAAATCCCTCAGTTACGTGTATAATTTTATTTTTTCTATGTTAATATTACTTAATACATTAAAAGCACTTATTTTTTGTTAAGCACAATCTATATTATCCTAGTTTCTGTGTAGACCGTCAATTATAATGTACCTTTAACATTCGCACGTCATTTGATGTGTTGTTGTGATTTATTAATAAAATATATTAAAATTATGTTCTATTATTTAATATCCATTAAAAATATGCATACAGTATATAACTTTTAGAGTATAACTTTTTATACTTAGCGTTTAATAAACTATCGTATAATAGGTTTTTTTTCTAATAATTCTTCAATATCAATAATAATGATTACTATTAAATTAAGAAGGGAAGTAAACAGAATTCGAGATAATAGTTAGCATTACGTGTTTCCGCGACTTGCATTAATAATGTGTTCTATCACTGTTACATATGTGATGAGATGACAATATCGAATTTGAGTTCAGACCACTGTGGTCAAAAATTTATCTTTCTTAATTAATCATAAAATTGGAAGGCCCTAAAAATTTACTTACAGACCAATAACAAAAAAATACCTTTAAAAATAATGTTGCGCAAAATAATTCTTAAAAAAAGATGTAACTGATGATAATTCAAATAATTTACATAATAAAGTTTTAAATTTTTTGTTGCGTAAAATTAAAAGTATTTTTAAGTCAAAAATGATAACAAAATGCTTAAAATTATAATTTAGTAATTAGGCCAACCTATATATAGAATATATAGAAGTAGAGCAAAAGTGTATGATTTATAAGGTGAGAAGCAATGCAATCTTGATCCGGTGTTCTTGAATAAAGTTAGGAGTATAGTATTTATTTTACGAAAAAGAGCTGTGCGAGCTATTATATTAGATGCTAGACATTCTCTGAGAGAGGTGTTTAAAATAATTGGTATTCTTACAGTCGCTTCTCAATACGTACAAGTATTTAATAACATATTATTTATATAAAAAAGACATACACACGATAAAAACAAGAAATAAAAATAAACGCGTAACACCTAAATTTCGTCTTCAAAAAGTTAACAAATCCTAATTCAATCATGGGTTTGAGTGAACGCGTATATAATAACGTTCAACAAGATTTTTTAAACTTTCCTTTTCTTCTTTTTGAAATCTAAAATCAAAAGTGTATTATAAAATAAATCTTATTATGACTTTCTAGAAATTTTAGTGGATGGAAATGTGTTTAATTTAGTTGTTGACTCATTTGCAGGTTTGATATTATAATGTATACATACATCATTGTTAAACTTCTTTTCAAAAGACCAACTGTTCTGTTTCTGGCCGGCTCTTATGAGCAGAGTAGCATTCCGAGCCGGTGGTAGCTTACCTTTTGACGATTCAAAAGTGCGTTTAAATGCTTGAATAAAGATATTAAGAGTTTTTTCTTATAATTTTGAATAGTGAAGACAAATATATTAAGGGGAATAAAACAATCCTAAAGATTTCGAACGTTTTCCGTAGCAAAATGGTAGAAGCAAAAATTGGGTGTGATCAGTAACAGAAATGTAATGTGAAATCTGAGAGATAAATGCTGATAATAAGAAAATTATGGTTTATAAGAAGTTTTGTAGAAAAAAAAACTTTAATTAGAATTATTTCAAGCATACCTCATTAATGCCTTAATTCGCCATAGTTTTAAGTGTAATTTTAATTCTGTCCTGCAATCTCAAACAAGACGTCACCTCTTTAAAATTTGTAACAATTCCAAGCAAGTAATTAGCTTTGTAAGTGTTCTTGTGGGGCTTTATGTCATGTTATAAAACTATTAATTTATATATTTATAGAACATAATAAACTTATTAGTTATTTACTTGTTGACAATAAAAATCAATAATATTTTGTTTAATATGAAGGAAATAAATATGAAATCACATATAATGTTCTAAGATATTTCTTTGGTCTTTATATATAGTAATAAATGTAACACGTTATTTTTCATCCATTAGAGTAATGTTTTAATCTACAAAGTTTTTTTCACGCCTACTTGAGTCTAGAGTGATATATGTTTGTAATATGTTTGCTCGATGGCTTTCGAAATTTATGTTTCCTTTCCTGGTTATGTAAACAACGTGTTTAGTTTTTAGAAAACACAATTCCTATTAATGGAGGACTCCACATTTTTTACTTTTTATTCGTGTTCTTTGTAATTAGTTAGAGGGTACGTATGTATATTGTTATTCCATTCTTAAAATAGCCTATTAAAAATCAACAGAAACCAATTAAAGTATATGACGGAAATCCAACAGAATATCTTATATCGAATACGACAACCTCATTGTTCATTTTCACTAAATAATACGAGTAAATAGTTTGCTAATAGATTACATAATTTACAATATTTTTAAATCGTTAGGATCACGAATTCTTCTAAGCAAATTAAAAACATGAACTTCTCTTATAACTATATTTAATTGATCACCCCTTCAAGAATTAATATACTAGAGCCAGCATCACGTGTATTAATTGTACTTACTTTTGAAACCAACATTAATTTTGTGTTTTTACTTGAACGTGACGTTACAGTTCAAGCGAAATCCCTCAATATACATATTACATCATATGGTAATTGGTCTAATTTGTAGGCAATGAGATTTGAATTGCTCTATCAATATAAGTAGGTTATTCTATTCAAGTTCGAAAAATAAATAAATAAATATGTGTCGAATTGTTATTTGTTGAAATAAACATACATTTCTGATGTTTGTTTCAACGTAGCATTCCTTTTACCAACTTAATAAACGATTTGTAAAGTTACCGCCGAGCAAAGTTGTTACTAATTGCCGGTTAAAGTTCGGCGATACGTTACCTTGACTCCAGAATGTTTGTTGCTACTTAATCAACTAAGATATATCACACAACTTTTTACTTAAATCAGAATAATTGATATAAAGTAGTTGAAATACGTAAACTGAATTTATATAGGTTTAATATAAAAAAATGCTAAATGAAAAATTATGGTTAAGAAAATTTAAAAATAAATTCATCATAAATTGATTATGATTTATTATGTTATATTAAAATATATATTTTATATTTTTAGTCCATATGTTTTATTTCTTTAACCGATGGATTAATTAATACTCTTAATTCGTAGTGAAATTAAAATCAAGAGGTAGACATATTAATCTATGTTGATTTTAAATAGAGTACTCATTAAATTTATTTCACATGTGGTGTTTGAAAAAAAATCGTATAAAAAAGTATATATAAGAGCGATAATTTCGGAGATGGGATATATGTTTCTATGTATGTATGAATGGTTCGATGGTATTCACTTTTTTTTTATCTAATTAAAAAAAATGTTAGACGATAGTCGTATTCATTTGAATAACAAATCTTCCATGTGAGAATTACCTTGTCCTTCCTAAAAACTATTTTTATAGGTAAGAGAATAAAATTCTAAAGTAAAAAAAATAGCGAAAGAAGATTTAGACATTTTGCAAGTTAAATTTAACAATTATAAATATTATAAGATGTCTTTATCTATATTATCTGTTATGTTTGTCAACTTTATTTGGTAGCCGGAAAACCTTTTTGAATAATTAACCACTCAGGTCGCATAAATTTCTGTCGTCCTAAGAGTTTCGGTGACTCGTTAAAAGGTGCTGAAAATTAATTTCACCTGACATAAGGGATGCTTGAAGTATATAATTATTTTCGGAAATAAAGTTCTTCTACTGTTAAATTAGTAATATGTAAAGTGATATGTGTAAGGTGTAAAGTGTATATATTTTGTGCTTTGTATACATATACTGTATTTTTAAATAAAATATGTTAATTTGTCCTTTTCCTCCCATTACTTCTGAATGTAAACGTCCATTATGTAATGTGAGGTTGGGGTTGAGGTTTAGCGCCTTATTTGCATGTATAATAAAAAATATTATTCATTAAGAGAAAGAATTCCCACAGCATTCGAATAATAGCTTTCAGAATGTATAAAATATTCATTTACAATACGAATCTGTAGCTTTTTTCGTTCTTTTATGATGTTTAATAATTGAGTTAAATAAAAGAGTTTGAAATGTTCTAATTTTAATAACGGATACATTTTTTTTATTAGTTTTTATTTTATGATCAGATAATGAAAAAATAAATGTTTTTTTATTACTGACATGTTACGGTTTAGTTATGAAAAAACATTTTAAAGAAAACAAATAATTTGTGAAAAATAGTTTGGGATGAAAATATTTCGGGCATAAGTGTCTAAGTTTTGTGTTAAAGAGACGAAAGTTTATTAGAATACAAATATAGGAATCTATTCTTTTATTCGTTTTATGTCGTCCAAATTTATATTGTGTAACAAATATTTAATATTCAAATCTTAAAAAAATATCAAAATTAATCTTCAAGATGTGAATGTGAATGATGATGTGAATTAATAGGTAAAAATTAATAATATTTTTCTGACTGGTCATTCGAATTAAGGATCGTTTTAATCTGCAATGTGGTCCAAATATTAAGCAAACGAGTTTAGCAATTATCTGCTGATTATTACATATATAATTAACATACTGAAAGTATATTTTTTATGTAATTATATAGTATAGTTATAAATAAGAATGGAATACGATACATCGTATACGTTGTTATAAAGTATTTAAATTTACCAATTTATGAATATTACCAGGACATTTTATTTTATGATTAAAGTTACAGTATTCAAGATTTCAAAGTTTCTTTATTTAAGCGTCTTATTAAAAGTTATCGTTACATGTTAAGTATTCTGACTACGCGACTCTACGAGACATTGTTAAGATGTTGTTTAAGAATGAGCAACCTCAAAATAAACACCTTCAGATTGCTTGTGCGCTGTATGACATCGTTATGTCAAACTAAAGTAAAGTTTGTAACTTAACTGCTAATTTATTTCGGCGGTTTCACATAATTTCGTCTGTGTATGTTGTAACTGTATGCCTCTCGTCATACATATCTGTATTCTCTGTAGATAGAATTGTATATTAGAGAATAATTTATGATGACATGTGTCATAATGATACGATCTTATATTTTATTTCTGAGAGTTGTTAATTTATGAGCTACTTCTGATTGTTGGTATAACATTTAATATTAATTAAGTCTAAATTTATTGTTAAAATATCGAAACAAAACATTTTTACTTTTGTTCTCTAATTAAAGTGAAACAAAAAAATCTCTAGGTTTTTTAAAATCCTAAAATGAATGTACAATAAAATTATCAAGTGTGTACCTCCTAATTGTATCTAGTTTGTAGTGTTGGATATTTGGTAATAGAACAGAATGTATTTACGTATATAAGGAAGTGTTTTACATAAATGAATAACTCGACTGATAATCCTAAACAGACCGCAGTGGAAATTCCAAAGAGAGTTTCATAAAGGGTGTTGTTAAGCTGTCGTTTCCGACAATGCAATGGACTGTTGAAGTACACAATAGTGGTTTATGTTTATGTTAAATATATATTCAGTGTGGAATTCATATTAGATTATGTTACAATATTTGTTATCATTTCACATATTTTTATTTTATTTTATTGATCAAATATAGTTGATCGTTCTTTACATTGAGACACTTTTAAATTGTTTATGAATGTTAATTGTGTGTTAATATATTAATTGTTATCATGTGCATACAATGTTTGATGAAATGAAATGATAAACAAAATACAATTAAAAGGATAATCAAAATTTACGTTAAATTTCACTCTTACATCATGTAATTACAATAGTTTTGAAAATTTGTGTGAAAAAATTTATCTTCTCGTAATGTAAAAGAAGATTTTCCATTTTGGAACAAATTCAAGACTAAGTTATTATTTTCAGTACTCTAGTTTAGTAATTAAAAGAAAATGTCTGTAATAATTTATATCTCTGACTACTAATAAAGTAGTCAGAGTATAATAAAGTAATCAATAGATTTAAACAATGAAATAAGAAGATAAAACAAACAAATAAGAAGAACGACAAGACCGAAGACAATACAGAAAATATTTATTTACCACTTTGTCGCATGGCTTGGAATCTTTAACATTTTCTGTGTCATATTTTCCGTAGGTAATAAGGTAAGGCTTCCCCTAATTGCTGAACATTTATTGTTAAAAATATGTTTAATGTTAGAAAAGAAAATCTTATATTATGAAACATTCTGGAAAGTTTTTATGTATACCTTTAAATATCTGTTTTGAATAAATAAACGTTTGATATACGCTTATTTGATTCTCGATTGAAATATGTTTTGGTGTTTCGAAATGGATCCTAAATATTCCGCTTGCAATATTCTCTGGCGACCAGACAAATTATTAAACAATTTGTAAATTTAATCTAACAAGCTTAATACTAATTCCTGCTAAAACTTTAACCATAACTTAAATATGTTAGTTTATATTAGGTTTACCTTAAAATGGTTTGTTGTTATTTATCATCTACAATATATGTGTAAAATAATCTGTTCAAATAACAAGTAGTTTATAACACTATATCGTTTTGTAATATGTGTTTATTTTTTTAAGTAGGTTTTATTGGACATAAGTACTAATGACAAGACTATTCTAAAATTAAGAGTAGGTACACTCTAACTGTAGTAGGTATAAGAATAATATTTGGTTATATCCTGTCTAATCTGTTTTAGATTTAAGAAAACATTTAGTGTATTATCATTGTATAGTTTTCTTTGGTGTTAAAGTAATTTGAATGATTTTCAATAAAGTCATTCTTATTTGGGGATATATTTCGTCATAATTTGTTTGTATCGTCAATCTATGCTATTGAATAGGGAAAACGAGCGGCAGATGATGCTGCGATGATACGATGTTTTCAGTGACCGGTTACTGGGAAAAAAATTACCATTGTTAACTAATAATTGAAATGATGATGATAATAAAAATAGTCGACTTCTTTAAAACTTTGACCAACTTCGCGCGCTATTTTTTCGTTTATTATTGCTTCTCTGACCTTAAGACTTATATATTCTTACTCTACTCATCAAGACCTTTCGTATGGTGTATAGCATTGCCTCATAGTAAATTTTAAGAATAAAATGTTTGGGCGTTGGTAAACTGGATTCCTTTCCTTTTCCTAGATAGGAACTATGAAACATCTCAACACGAGCATTCTTACATCTCAACACCAGTATAAGAATAAATAATTTTAAATAAAAATTTTGTAAGCATTCGTATTTCATATTTCCGCTGTTGCTACTTTCTTTCGGGTACTATCAATTAATCAATTAGTCCTGAACTTACTTTTACATAGCACCCAACGTAAGTTCGTAACACCCGTGTAAGAATCTTTTATAGTACGCTAATGGAACGCGCTTTTAAAACTATAGTTTTTTTTATCGGTCTCCCATTTGTAATATAATAAATTTATACAAAGAAGATGAGAGTAATTATATAGTTAATAGACAAATGATAGAAATATATTTCTAGCTCTATATGTATAGACGACAAGTAAAATACCAAGTCTTAAACAAAAACAAAAAAATATAAATATACTGCTTTAAAATTCTTAAAGTTTTACTGTTTCTCCCACCATTCAAACTAAGCTTTGCTAAGGAAATTCAACAATTAAATGAGGGACATGTTTAAAGTTGGAGACAAGAAGTTGAGAGCTGTTTGTTCAAACACAAACTTGTTTGTTGTGTTGAGTGCCTCTAGTAAAGCCGTGCCGATGAGTTATGACTTTGCGGTTCGAAGATATCTGCACAGTCAGCAAACCTTATCGTTAGACGAAAGATTTTAGTCTCTTTTACCCTTGGTATTGTTTATATAATAACTCTGACTTAGAACTTTATTATATAAATATAATATACTTGATATTACAGAGAGCGCTTTAAAATAAATTTAAACTTTCGATTGTTATGAAGTTTATATATCTTATTTATTATTTAGAATTGTTTTTAATATATGATATATAGTAAGATTATTTCTAAATCGTTGCACAGGTCAGCAAAAACTTTTCTTCTGAATGTCACTGTAATTCACACAATGTAATTCACAGTTCCGTAATTTCGGGTCGAACTAACTTTAAATATATTTTTCTTTAATAAAGATGCCATAGCGTGCATCCAATGTAGTTCTAACCTTTACAACCAGATTTAAATTTTAAACCAACATTGATTTGGCCTGAACGTGACTTCAGATGTCCACGTGTCTGTATAGCCCTATATTGAGGTTATAGGACAAAAAGAGACAAGCACACAGAGAGAGAGAGAGAGAGAGAGAGAGAGAAATGCGTATTGGTTGCTAACGCTCCTACTCGCATGCTTATTTGTTTGTAGTAGGCTCGATACACGCACGTACAGATATTTCGTTACGAGACGATTTAAGGAACTTTATTCCAAAAATAATTATGAACATTATAAAATTGTTATTCAAAACATCCTTGATATAATCGTATTTCTTAAATTATGATAGTATCTTGCAGTAAAACTACCGTCTTTTGTAGGTTTGTTTCATATTAAAATTTTTATATTTGCTTTATCTTTGGTCTGAATGTGACATCACAAAAATGTTGGTTTCATTGTATTTTCATTATGCCGTTTCAAGTATGTGGATGCTCGAAGATGAGATAAGAATAAAATATGCCAGACAATATTAAAATGAGGTGTTCATTTTCTTATCTATTTATAGGGTTGTCACCCCGAAGATGCCTTCACTGCGTCCATAACGCGACTAATAACTGTGATCAGAGGACACGTCTGCCAGTGTTGTGTCCTGTGGGACAACCAGTATGTGCAACTGTGGCGTCAGCTCCCAGTAAGTACCATATGGACTAAGAAACAATATTTAGAAGAAAAATATCCTAAGCCTACAAATACAGATAAGACTGACACTTAAAGAAGTGATATAATATAGCATTTTTAAATTTGTCACAAAACTTAGCTTAAAACCAACCACACAGAAGAATGACATATTTTAAAGAGGTGGCAATAATTTATATGCTTAAATTAAGATAACTTCATTATGAATTTAAAAATTCATTTATATTATATTCATGATTTTGGTTTATAATCAAATGTTGCTTTAGAAACTCTGAAAAAAAGAAATTTTATTATATAATAAAAGTTAATTTAAATTATAGACACGTTTACTAAATTTAATATCTTTCAAATATTACAACAAAAGTGTTGAATTATGGTGAGCACGTTCTCGTTTCTGAGATTAATGGTAAAGTAGCCGCAGACTGGTCTAATGAAAGCGGAAATAGGAGCCAATATATTTCAATTTATTGTTCTGAAGGCTGGAAAAATGCCGGATTTAGTAATGCCCTGTGAGATCTCAAACAATTCTAATAACAGAGAAGCTCATAGTACTGAAATCAGGTATCAGGTCGATGGGGGTCTTAAGATCACATCAAGGTTCTGTGGGTTTAATTTTAGGGATAGAGTAATTTATTCATAAGTAACTTCATTTTATATTTTTCGGTAGTTAAAAAAAACTGTTATACGTTTCTTTCATGACATTTATGTTTAAATATGTTAAATGTCAATTACATTCAAAAATATCTACATGACGTAATACAATTTCTGTTTCAGATTTTACATCGACACTAACATGCTCTGTGGCGAGCGAGTCTCCGTGCTTATTAAGGTTTAACACGAAATCTAGTCTAGAGTTGACCTGTACATGCATCAATTCCCTTTGCAATTTGCCATATACCTCTCAGCTCAGGAATGAGTTATTAAAATTTTTAACGAATATTCCATGTAATACTAGCGCTGAGCTCACCGAAATGTTTCTAAAGTCCTCGGTGTTTGTGAACGTGACTCGAGCTGTATGAAATGATAACTAATCCGGACGAGGTGACAGAAATGTCCCTTCCGTGTGTTCAATCAACGACTATTGGGTTAGTATCAATCAATATTGAGGAGATTAACCCCCGAGCGGAGGCTTTGAAACAAGCGACAGTTCCGCCTGATGATGAAGACGATGGTGAAGGAAGTGGGAGTTTTGAAGATAGTAAAACTCATGCTGCAGCACCCGCCGCTCCCAGCTCCTTTTTACCAGCTGAAGAAAATAAAACTTCAACAATTATATTAAATATATATTTATTATCCATAATGTTATTTTCATTACAATTTTAAGAAAATGATAAAAAGATTTGATGTTCACTATAGTGTTGACATTTAATTATTATGCCTGTATATAAATAAAGGGAACAAATTTCCAGTTTAACTCTTGTCATTGGCAGAATATTAGATTATAAGTGACACTTCTATACAAGATAGTCTTATTAACGTCTCTAAGATAGTTAATAGATATCCAATATGTGTAACGGATTAGATGTTCGTCAATTGACTTTCATTTAATCAGTTGTTGTATTGATTCATATTGTTTTATGATATGATAAAGTTTTTTTTTTAATTCTAAATTTAGAATTCATTTCGAATATTATAATAATTTTTAAGAAGTATAATTATTATTTTAATTTACATTATTTTTTCTTAATTCATGTTATCAAATTCCTTATCTAAAATTCGTGATAACGTACGTATAAAAACTAAAATGAAATTAATAAATGTGTTCTTTAAATATATTCTATAGATTAACATAACGTAATTATTCAAATATATAATGTATATACAAGAAATGAAGAAATTAAACTAGAGTAACGAAAGCATTGAAGCCAAATAGTTAGTCTGTCATTATGTCGATAAATCCCTCAGTTACATGTATAATTTAATTTTTTCTGTGTTAATATTACTTAATACATAAAATTGCACTTATTTTTTGTTAAGCACATTCTATATTATCCTAGTTTTTGTATAGACCGTCAATTATAATGTACCTTTAACATTCGTACGTCATTTGATGTGTTGTTGTGATTTATTAATAAAATATATTAAAATTATGTTCTATTATTTAATATCCATTAAAAATATGCATACAGTATAACTTTTAGAGTATAACTTTTTATACTTAGCGTTTAATAAACTATCGTATAATTGGTTCTTTTTCTAATAATTCTTCAATATCAATAATAATGATTACTATTGAATTGAGAAAGGAAGTAAACAGAATCAATAACCAAAAAAAATCATTACTTTTAAAAATTATGTTCCGCAAAATAATTCTTAAAAAAAGATGTTACTGATGATAATTCAAATAATTTATATAATAAAATTTTAAATTTTTTTTTACATAAAATTATTAAGTCAAAATACTTAAAGTATTTTTAAGTCAAAATACTTAAAGTTTAAATTTAATGATTTTACTACCCAATAAATAGAATATATAGAGCGTGTGATTTATAAGATGAGAAAAAATGGAATTATGATCCGGTGTTCTTGAATAAAGTTAGGAATTTAGTATTTATTTTACAAAAAAGAGCCGTGCGAGCTACTAACTTAAAGGCTAGAGGTTACTTGAGAGAAGTTTTTAAAGAAATTGGTATTCTTACAGTCACTTCTCAATACGTACAAGTATGTAATAACATATTTATATAAAAAACAGTAACATACACACAATACAAGAAATAAAAATAAACTCGTAACACCTAATCTATCTATCTAATATATCTAAAATCAAAAGTGCATTATAAAATAAATCTTATTGTAACATTCTAGAGATTTTAGTGGATGGAAATGTGTGGAATTTAAGTTGTTGACACATTTGCAAGCAAGGTTGATATAACAATATATAAATCTATCTATGTTAAACTTCTTTAAAAAAGAGCAACTATTGTGTTTCTAGTCGGCTCTTCTGAGCAGAGCAGCATTCCGA
Source organism: Melinaea menophilus ssp. n. AW-2005 (assembly GCA_918358695.1). Taxonomy (NCBI): domain Eukaryota; kingdom Metazoa; phylum Arthropoda; class Insecta; order Lepidoptera; family Nymphalidae; genus Melinaea; species Melinaea menophilus. Next base: position 9,618,857 of record OU911057.1, on the reverse strand, counting down.
GCCGGTAGTAGCTTACTCACGGACTGACTACACTGACCTTTTTATTGCAATAATTGGCGATTCAAAGGCGCGCTTAAATGCGTCAACTTGAATAAAGATATTATGTTTTTTTTGTGTAGTGTAGTAGTAGTTAATTTTGTGTAGTGAAAACAAACACATTAAAGGAAACACAAAACACAACCCTGCAGATTTCGAACGTTTTCCAAAGTAAAATGGTAGAAGCAAAAGTTTGGTTTGATCAGTAACAGATATGTAAAGTGAAATCTGACGGATAAATTCTGATAATAAGAAAATTATGATTTTTAAGAAGTTCTGTAAAAACACTTTAATTAGAATAATTTCAAGCACACCTCATCAATACCTTAATTCGCCATAGTTTGAAATTTAATTTGAATTCGGTACTGTGGTTTCAAACCAGACGTCACCTCTCGACAACTTGTAACAATTGCAAACACTAATTAGCTTTGCAAGTGTTCTCTTGCGACTTTCAATTTATGTCATATTATAAATTTACATGAGCTATTCGGGTGCAATACAAGCCTTTTTCAATGTGAGTTCTAGAAGAGTATCGTAAAAATAATGCCTTTTAGCAGATTTTAAACTCTTTTTAATTTATATATTTATAGAACATAATAAACCTATTAGTTATTTGCTTGTTGACAATAAAAATCAATAATATTTTGCTTAATATGAAGGAAATAAATATGAAATCATATATAATGTTCTAAGATATTTCTTTGGCCTTTGTTTTGTATATAGTAATAAATGTAACACGTTCTTTTTCATCCATTAGAATAATGTTTCAATCTACAAAGTTTTTTTCACGCCTACTTGAGTCCAGACTGATATATGTTTGTAACATGTTTGCTCGATGACTTTCGAAATTTATGTTTCCTTTCCAGGGGATGTAAACAACGTGTTTAGTTTTTATATATACATATTACATAATATAGTAAATGGTTTAATTTGTAAGCAAGAAAATTTAAATTGCTCTATTAATATAAGTAGGTTATACCATTCAAGTTCGCTAAATAAATAAATTAATTAATCAACACGGAAATATCGAATTATTATTTTTTGCCTGAAAATGAAGAAATGTATGTTTGTTTCAACGTAGTATTCCTTTTACCAACTTAATAAACGATTTGTTAAGTTACCGCCGAGCCAAGTTGCTACTAATGGCCGGTTAAAGTTCGGCGATATGTTACCTTGACTCTAGAATGTTTGTTGCTACTTAATCAACTAAGACTTATCACACAACTTTTTACTTAAATCAGAGTAATTGATATAAAGTAGTTGAAATACCTAAACTAAATTTATACACGTTTAGTATAAAAATTCAATTAATGATTTCTTATTAATTTATAAAAAAAAATACGAATGAAAAATTATGGTTAAGAAAATTAAAAAATAAATTCTTCATAAATTGGTTATGATTTATTAAGTTGTATTAAAATATATATTTCATATTTTTCGTCCATATGTTATTCAAAATGTGTGAATGATTTATTTCTTTAACCGATGGATTAATTAATACTCTTAATTCATTGTGAAATTAGAATCAAGAGGTAGACATATTAATCTATGTTGATTTTAAATCGAGTACTCATTTTATTTATTTCACATGTAGTGTTTGAAACAAAATCGTATAAAAAAAGTAAAAATAAGAGTGATAATTTCGAAGATGAGATATATGTTAACATGTATGAATGGTTCGATAGTTTTCATTTTTTGAACTAATTTTAAAAAACGGTAGACGCTAGTCGTCTTCATTCGAATAACAAATCTTCTATGTGAGAATTACCTTGTCCTTCCTCAATACTATTTTTTACAGGTAAAAGAAAAAAATTGTAAAGATAAAATAATAGCGAACAAAAGATTTAGACATTTTGTAAGTAAAATTTAACAATTATAAATATTATAAGATTTCTTTATCTATATCATATGTTTGTCAACTTTATTTGGTAGCCGGAAAACCTTTTTGAATAATTAACCACTCAGGTCGCATAAATTTCTGTCGTCCTAAGAGTTTCGGTGACTCGTTAAAAGGTACTGAAAATTAATTTCACCTGACATAAGGGATGCTTGAAGTACATAATTATTTTGGGAAATAAAGTGCTTCTACTGTGAAATTTGCAATATGTAAGGTGATATGTGTAGGGTAAAGAAAGAAATTTGTAATATCTTTACTACAGTATATATTATGTGCTTTATATATACTGTATGTTTTAATAAAATATGGTACTTTGTCCTTTTCCTCCTATGACTTCTGAATGTAAACGTCCGATATGTACGTGAGGTTGGGGTGGAGGTTTAGCGCCTTATTTGCATAAATAATAAAAAATATTATTCTATAAGAGAAAGAATTAATACAGTGTTGGAATAATAGATATTAGGTCCTTATTGTATATATGTCCTTATTGTAATATCGCATATATTTTTGTTTTAATAATTTTAATTTTATTATATGAAAATAAATAAAATAGTTTTTATTTATATTACATTTTAGTTAAAAAAATATTTTTGAAGAAAACATTTGTGAAAAATAGTTTAGGTGAATAATATTTCACACATACATATACGTGTCTAAGTTTTGTGTTGAAGAGACAGAAGTTTATTAGGATACAAGAATGGGAATCTATTCTTTATTTTGATTTATGTCGTGTAAATTTATATTATATAACAAATATTTGAAATTCAAATACTTGATCTTCAAGATGTGAAAAAGAGTAAATTTATGGAATATTGAATATATATGTATATAGGAAATGATATTTACTGCGTAAAAGTTACAGTATTCAATATTTCAAAGTTATATTCGTTTAAGCGTCTTATTAAAAGTTATCGGTACATGTTAAGTATTCTGACTACGCGACTCTACGAGACATTGTTAAGATGTTGTTTAAGAATGAGCAACCTCAGAATCAACACCTTCAGATTGCTTAAACTTGTGCGCTGTATGACATCGTTATACCAAACTAAAGTCATGGTAAAGTTTGTAACTTAACTGCTAATTTATTTCAGCTGTTTCACATAATTCTGTCTATGTATGTTGTAACTGTATGCCTCTCGTCATACAGGTCTGTATTCTCTGTAGATAGAATTCTATATTAGAGAATAATTTATGCTGAAATGTGACATAATGATACGATCTTATATTTTATTTCTGAGAGATGTTAATTTATGACCTACTTCTGATTGTTGGTATAATATTTAATATTAATTATGTCTAAATTTATTGTTAAAATATCGAAACAAATATTTTTACTTTCGTTCTCTATTTAAAGTGAAACAAAAAAAATCTCTGGATTTTTTTAAATCCTAAAATGAATCTACAATAACTTTATCAAGTTTGTAGCTCCAATTGTGTTGGATATTTGGTAATAGAACAGAATGTATTTACGTATATAAGGAAGTGTTTTACATAAATGAATAACTGATTATTCTAAAATAACTGATTATTCTAAACAGACCGCAGTGAAAATACCAAAGAGAGTTTCATAAAGGGTGTTGTTAAGCTGTCGTTTCCGACAATGCAATGGACAGTTGAAGTACACAATAGTGGTTTATGTTTATCTTTAATATATATTCAGCGTGGAATTCATATTAGATTATGTTACAATATTTGTTATCATTTCACATTTTTTTTTATTTTATTGATCAAATATAGTTAGTTGGTCATTCTTTACATTGAGACACTGTTTAAATTGTTCATGAATGTTAATTGTTTGTTAATATATTAATTATTGCTACATGTTTGACATCCAATGTTTGAAGAAATGATATTAACAATATACAATTAAAAAAATCATAATTTTTTTTATTAAAGTTCACTCTTAAATGTAGTTACAATATTTTTAAAGTTTTTGTGTGTAACAATTTATCTTCTCATAATGTAAAAGATTTTTTATTTTGGAGCGAACTCAAGACTAAGTTGCTTGATTAATATGTTTACTTTGTGTCAAGTATGTTTTTATTATTTTCAGTACTCAAGTTTAATAATTAAAAGAAAATGTCTGTAATAATTTATATCTCTGACTACTTTTTTGATTTAAACAATGCAAGGTAAAATAAACAAATAAGAAAAGCGACAAGACGGAAGACAATACAGAAAATATTTATTTACCATTTTGTCGCATGGCTTGGAATCTTTAACGTTTTCTATGTCATATATTCCGTAGGTAATAAGGTAAGGCTTCCCCTAACGGTTGAACATTAATTGTTAAAAGTGAAAAAATATGTTTAATATTAGAAAAGAAAATCTTATATTATGAAACATTCTTAGAATGTTTTTATGTATACCTTAAAATATATGTTTTGAATAAATGAACGTTTGGTTTACGCTTATTTGATTCTCGATTTAAATATGTTTGGGTGTTTCGAAATGGATCCTAAATATTCCGCTTGCAATATGAAACTCTAGCGACCAGACTAATTATTAAACAATTTGTAAATTACGATCTAATAAACTTAATACTAATTACTGCTAAAACTTTAACTATCTATATGTTAGTTTACCTTAAAGTTTTTTGTTGTTATTTGTCATCTATAATATATGTTTAAAAATAATATGTTCAGTTAATAAGTAGTTTATAACACAACACCGTTTTGTAATATGTGACTATTTTGTTAAGTAGGTTTTATTGGATATATGGATTATGAAAAAAACTATTAAAACTAAGAGTGGGTTTACTATAGTAGGTATAAATATCATATTACTTAGTCTCAAAACATTTTTGCCTTATCATTGTATCCTTTGCTCTTAAACTAATTTAAATGATACAATTTTCAATAAAGTCATTCTTATTTGAAAATATATTACATTATGATTTGTTTGTATCGCTGTTCTATGGTATTAAACAGATGCTGCGCTGTGTTTGGTCACCGGTTACTGGGAAAATAATTACCATTGTTAACTAATAATTGAAATGAATCTCACTGTTATACAATTTCACAAAATACACACATCATACATCCATATATTTAATATATTAACTGCTGTCAATTAACTGCAGCAATACTAATAGTAGAAAAATATTTAAACTTTACAATTCAATCAATACAATCATGATAATTTTAAAGGTGTTCTTCAATATTCTACGCATATCTTAATTATATCAGATAAAATTGATATACGGATAATTTACTTAACTTGCAACAAACATAACAAAATTGCTGAAAAGTATATACAAAAAACATGCAGATTTATGAATGTTTTATATGTATTCGCTTAATATGCTCTAACACATGCATGTGAAGAGTTGTTTATCTATCTATTGAGATAATTATACTATAGTAATACCTATCAACTGACTGACTAATTGATTTATACATTTCCGTTCGATTTATTGCTTCACCGTTTTGAATAACTGAATAAAGGTTTATTACTGAAATACCAAAAGTTGGAACAAACTAGCGAAAGAGCAGCGTCAAGCACTGTTGTATCAATAATGGAGAGAAATCACAGATCATTCATTACTGACAAGATAATTCAGAATCTTGTTAGCGAATGAAATCAATAAACCACAAACAATAATTTTAACGAAATAAAGAGTAGTTTATCTTTGCTAGTCTTTTGTGAAAGGCTCATTTTAATTAGTTTCACGAACGGCCATCAAAAGTCAGTATTTGGGTTTATTTATTTTTTAGTACTACAACTTTTGCTTTTCGATTACTAAATCAGTACTTGGTTTATATTTGCTAACGGCTTATATTTTTTATACTAAAAAAAAATCGTCAAACAATTTCGAATTAACACAATTTTTTTTACTGTCTGTTTTAACCAAAGTTTATTGCAAAAAGTGTAACATATCAATAAAAAAGGTTTCTTTCATTGGTAAAATCAAGTTCTTTGTATACTTTAATTAGTAAAATAAGAGACATATTTTACTACGAACAAACATATAATATTGAGCCATTGTGATTTTTTGTATCGTTAATCTTCACTATTGGATGGCAATAAATTTAGAATCGAGTGAGAATGGGGACGTGACGCTGTGATCCGTCGACAACTGACAACTGGATTACACTGACATTTGTCTACAATCTGACCCCGATAATGGCATACGATTCTGCAAATCTACAATCATATTTATATGAAACCTCTGGTGCTATTTTAATATGCACTATACATTTAGTTAAGCTTTAATCTAATATAATATTTATATTTTATTGGAATATACGAGTTTAAATAATACTATAGAAATGTTAACAGTCCTTAATTTCTTTATGAATGATGCAATTAAGAAAAGTATGAAAATGTCAGAATAATTATATCTACATTATTTAAGTCAATTTTCAATTTATTTAAAATTATAAGTAGAAGTATTTAGTTAGTTTCTCGACAAATATATCGTAAAATATTAACGATATTATATTAAGTCTTTCTTCACATACGTTATTGCAAGCTACGGCTTATATCATACATATATCATATCTCAGCTCTGGCACTACTCCAGAGATTTCTAATTAGGTCAGTGTACGACGTTAAGGTATTGTGGATCTGTATGAGGTTACGGAATATAATCCACTGACCTATCACAATCAGGAAGTATTACGTAAAAGCAAACATTGTTATTAATAATTGATTTTATAATTCACATTCTAAAATACTGCCTATACAAATGTTATAATTCTGAGAAGTATTTTTATTTGTTTGTTTAGACTCATTATTATCTGAAATCACAGGTCGATTTTGATGAAATTTTGCATTTGATAACTTAGTAGATAGTTATGAAGTATAAAACATCCCAACACGACCATTCTTATATCAGTATTTGAATAAATAATTTTAAATAAAAGATATGTAAGCATTGGTACTTCATATTACCGCTGTTGCTACTTTCTTCCGCGTACAATCAGTCATGGACGGACCGGGTACAATTAGTTATGGACGTACGTTAGGTTAACACCCAACGTAAGTTCGTAACACCCGTGTAAGGATCTTTTATAGTACGCTAATGGAGGAATGCGTTTTTAAAACTTAAAAATATTTTATTTAATAGATAAATTATAGAAATATACTTGTAGCTCTATATGTATAGGCGACAAGTAAAATACCAAGACCTAAACATAAACAAAAAAAGACATTCATACAAAAAATATGCTTCCTAATCTTTAAATTACAAGAAAATATAAATATACTGCATTACGTGATGAATAGATTCTTTAAAAGTTTTGCTGTTTCTCCCACCATTCAAACTAAGCTTTTGCTTAGGAAATTCAACAATTAAATGAGGGACATGTTTAAAGCCGGGGACAGGAAGTTGAGAGCTCTTTGTTCAAACACAAACTTGTTTGTTGTGTTGAGTGCCTCTAGTAAAGCTGTGCCGATGAGTTATGACTTAGCGGTTCGAAGATATCTTCACAGTCTGCAAACTTTATCGTTAGATGAAATATTTTAGTCCCCTTCACCCTTGGTATTGTTTATATAATAACTCTGACTTAGAGCTTTATTATATCAAGTACATTACAGAGAGCACTTTAAAATAAATTTTAAGCTTTGATTATTGTGGAGCTTATCTGTCTTATTTATTATTTACAACTATTTTAAATATTTATATATAGTATAAATAATTCTATAGTTAGAAATACCGTGCCACAGGTCTACGTTAAAACGTTTCCATGATTCTGGTTATGTTTTTCACAGTTCCTTATTTTGGGTCAAACACACGTTACATATATTTTCCGTTAATAGAAAAGAAGGTTATGTAATTAGTACGACTATTGTAACTTTGTCTGATGTCTGTAAAATGGACCACTTTGAGCATCTACATACTAGAGACGGCGAGTAGTAATTCTACTATAGTAAAATATTTTTTTAAATAATAATTTCAATAGCTTATTCTATTCAAGTTGGGTAAATAAATAAAATAATGTAATGTAAATAATGCAATTAGTGATAATTACACTGAGATTATGCATTATTAATTTATCGTACAAAAACTCCCTTATACTATAAATTATTATAGTCTATCGCTGTAAAACTATCTTAAAACTTTTTAGTGTTTTTATCGTTCTTATTTACCTGAATGTGATATATTATATTAAAATGATGTTTTAATTTTGTTAACTATTCATAGGGTTTTAACCCGGAAATGCCTTTACTGCGTCCATAATGCGAATAAATGTAATTAGAGGTCACGTCTGCCACTATGGTGTCCTGTGGGACAACCAGTCTGTACCACTATGGCATCGGCTCCCCGTAAGTACCACGGGGACTTCGAAACAATATATATATCTAGTAGAAGAGAGGTATATTAAAACGACAAATAAAGATAATACAGACACGTAAAAAAGCGATTTAATATATCGTTGACATATAATTATAAGTAAAGTTTTAATCTCGCCAGTAGTTTGTTTATAACCAAACAAAGAAGATTGCCATGTAATTAAGAGATGACCACAATTTATATTCCATAATTAAGATAACTTCATTTAGAATATATAATTTAGTTAGTTGTTGTTTATATTACATTTATGTTAATTTTTGCTTTATACTCAAATGTTTCTTTTGAATGACTGAAATAAAAAATAATTAAAGACTCCTCACTTATTAGAAAACGTAAAATTTTATTTAAGACACGTCTTCTAAGTGTAATATTTTGAAAGATATTATAACAAAAGTGTGAAATTATTTTGAGCACACTCTCGTCTGCAGACTTTTTCAATAAAAACCGAAATGGGAACCAATAAATTTCAATCGATTGTTCTGAAGGTTAGAAATGACGGACCTTATACCCTGTGAGATCTCCAAAACTTCATAAAACAGAGTAGCTCGTAGTACTAAAATATATGTAGTATCAGTTTGATGGGGGTTTTAAGATGTCACAATCACAGCTGTGTGAGGTTTCATTTTAGGGATGAAGCAATTTCGGCCACCAACCAACTTCATTTTATCTTTTTCGATTCTGTATAATAAAAGTGTTATACGTTTTTTAAGACATATTTGAATACCTAAAATTTTTATTATATTCCAAAATGTGTACTTCTAATATAATTCTTTTTTTTTTCAAACGTCAGTGCTAATTTGTTCAGTGGCGAGCGAGTCTCCGTGCTTATTAAGATTTAACACGAAATCTAGTCTAGAGTTGACCTGTACATGCATCAATTCCCTTTGCAATTTGCCATATACCTCTCAACTCAGGAATGAGTTATTTAAATTTTTAGCGAATATTCCATCTAATACTAGCGCTCAGCTCACTGAAATGTTTCTAAAGTCCTCGGTGTTTGTGAACGTGTCTCGAGCAAAGCTGTATGAAATGATAACTAATCCGGACGAGGCGACAGAAATGTTCCTTCCGTCTGTTCAATCAACGACTATTGGGTTAGTATCAATCGATATTGAGGAGATTAAACCCCGAGCGGAGGCTTTGAAACAAGCGACGGTTCCGCCTGATGATGAAGACGATGGTGAAGGAAGTGGGAATTTTTAAGAGAGTAAAACTCATGCTGCAGCACCCGCCGCTCCCAGCTCCTTCTTACCAGCTGAAGAAAATAAAACATCAACTATTATTTTTAATATATATTTATAATCCATAATGTTATTTTCATAACAATTTTAAGAAAATGATAAAAAGATTTGATGTTCACTATAATGTTGACATTTAATTATTATGCCTGTATATAAATAAAGGGAACAAATTTCCAGTTTAACTCTTGTCATATCCAAAATATTAGATTATAAGTGACACTTCTATACAAGATAGTCTTATTAACGTCTCTAAGATAGTTAATAGATATCCAATATGTGTAACGGATTAGATGTTCGTTAATTGACTTTCATTTAATCAGTTGTTGTATTGACTCATATTATTTTAAAATATGTTACACTTTCGTTTTTTGTTTCTATATTTAGAATTCATTTTGAATATTATAATAATTTTTACAAGTATAATTATTGTTTTAATTTAGATTTTTTTTCTCAATACATGTTATCAAATTCCTTATCTAAAATTCGTGATAACATATGAATAAAAACTAAAATGTAATTAATAAATGTGTTCTTTAAATATATTCTATAGATTAACATAACGTAACATAATTCAAACATATAATGTATATACAAGAAATTAAGAAATTAAACTAGAGTATCGAAAGCATTGAAGCCAAATAGTTAGTCTGTCATTATGTCGATAAATCCCTCAGTTACATGTGTAATTTGATTTTTTCTATGTTAATATTACTTAGTACATTAAATTGCACTTATTTTTTTGCTAAGCACAATCTGTTTTTTCTTAGTTTTTGTGTAGACCGTCAATTATAATGTACCTTTAACATTCGCACGTCATTTGATGTGTTGTTGTGATTTATTAATAAAATATATTAAAATTGTATTCTATTATTTAATATCCATTATAAATATATATACAGTATAACTGCGTTTAATAAACTATCATATAATTGTCTCTCTTTCTTATAATTGTTCAATATCAATAATAATGATTACTACTAAATTGAGAAGAAAATAAACAGAATTCGAGATAACTATTTGTCCTTTGAACGTCATTTTTTTATTTAATCTTTAATATTTATAAACAGAATATTATTTGTATCAGCTTTTAGTGCACCGAAATGTGTGGAATTTAAGCAGTTGACACATTTGTAAGGTTGCATTGATAGATGTATATAACAATATATACATCTATCAATGTTAATCTTCTTTTAAAAAGAGCAACTGTTGCATTTCTGGTCGGCCCTTCTGAGCAGAGCAGCATTTGGAGCCGGTGGTAGGTTACTCACGGACTGACTACGCTGACCTTTTTTATTGTAATAATTGTCTGCCGTCTACTTGTATAAAGATATTATGTTTTTTTTTGGAATTTTGTATAGTGAAAACAAACACATTAAAGGAAACACAAAACACAATCCTACAGATTTCGAACGTTTTCCTTAGTAAAATGGTAGAAGCAAAAGTTTGGTTTGATCAGTAACAGATATGTAAAGTGAAATCTGACGGATAAATTCTGATAATAAGAAAATTAATATTTTTAAGAAGTTCTCTAAAAACACTTTAATTAGAATAATTTCAAGCATACTTCATCAATACCTTAATTCGCCATAGTTTGAAGTTTAATTTGAATTCGGTACTGTGGTTTCAAACCAGACGTCACCTCTCGACAACTTGTAACAATTGCAAACACTAATTAGCTTTGCAAGTGTTCTCTTGCGACTTTCAATTTATGTCATATTATAAATTTACATGAGCTATTCGGGTGCAATACAAGCCTTTTTCAATGTGAGTTCTAGAAGAGTATCGTAAAAATAATGCTTTTTAGCAGATTTTAAACTCTTTCTAATTTATATATTTATTGAACATAATAAACTTATTAGTTATTTACTTGTTGACAATAAAAACCACTAATGTTATGTTTAAAATGAAGGAAATAAATATTAAATAACACATAATGTTCTAAAATATTTCTTTGGCCTTTGTTTTGTATATAATAATAAATGTAACACGTTCTTTTTCATCCATCCATTAGAATTATGTTTCAATCTACAAAGTTTTTTTCACGCCTACTTGAGTCTAGAGTGATATATGTTTGTAATATGTTTGCTTGATGGCTTTCGAAATTTATGTTTCCTTTCCAGTGGATGTAAACAACGTGTTTAGTTTTTAGAAAACAAAATTCCTATCAGTGGAGGACTCTACATTTTTTACATTTTATTCGTGTTCTTTGTCATTAATTAGAGGGTACGTATGTATATTGTTACTCCATTTTCAAAATAGTCTATTAAAAATCAACAGAAACCAAATAAAGTGTATAAGACAAAAATCCAACAGGATATTTTATGTCAGATACGAAAACCTCATTATTCATCTTCACGAAATAATACGAGTAAATAATTTGTTAGTAGAATGCAATATTATGCAATCGTTAGGATCACGAATTCTTCTAAGCAAATTAAACACATGAACTTCTGTTATAACTACATTTAATTGATCACCCCTTCGAGAATTGATATACTAGAGATGACATCACGTGTATTAATAGTACTTACTTTTGAAACCAACATTAATTTTGTGTTTTATCCGAACGTGACGTTACAGTTCAAGCGAAATCCCTCAATATACATATTACATCATATAGTAATTGGTCTAATTTGTAGGCAATAATATTTTAATTGCTCTATCAATATAAGGTTATTCTATTCAAGTTCAAAAAATAAGTAAATAAATATGTGTCGAATTATTATTTTTTCGCCTGAAAGTTTGTTGAAACAAACATACATTTCTGATGTTTGTTTCAACGTATTATTCGTTTTAACAACTTAATAAACGATTTGTTAAGTTACCGCCGCGCCAAGTTGCTACTAATTGCCGGTTAAAGTTCGGCGATATGTTACCTTGACTCCAGAATGTTTGTTGCTACTTAATCAACTAAGATTTATCACACAACTTTTTACTTAAATCAGAGCAATTGATATAAAGTAGTTGAAATACCTAAACTAAATTTATACACGTTTAATATAAAAATTCAATTAATGATTTCTTATTAATTTATTAAAAAAAATACGAATGAAAAATTATGGTTAAGAAAATTAAAAAATAAATTCAGCATAAATTGGTTATGATCTTTTAAGTTGTATTAAAATATATACTTCATATTTTTCGTCTATATATTATTCAAAATGTGTGAATGATTTATTTCTTTAACCGATAGATTAATTAATACTCTTAATTCGTTGTGAAATTAGAATCAAGAGGATATTAATCTATGTTGATTTTAAATAGAGTACTCATTTTATTTATTTCACATGTGGTGTTTGAAACAAAATCTTTTAAAAAAGTATATATAAGAGCGATAATTTCGAAGATGAGATATATGTTTCTATGTATGTATTAATGTTTCGATGGTTTTAATTTTTTTAACAAATTAAAAAAAATGGTAGACGCTAGTCGTATTCATTTGAATAACAAATCTTCTATGTAAGAATTACCATGTCCTTCCTAAAAACTATTTTTTACAGGTAAGAGAAAAAAGTTGTAAAGATAAAAAAATAGCGAACAAAAGATTTAGACATTTTGCAAGTTAAATTTAACAATTATTAATATTATAAGATGTCTTTATCTATATTATCTGTCATGTTTGTCAACTTTATTTGGTAGCCGGAAAACCTTTTTGAATAATTAACCACTCAGGTCGCATACATTTCTGTCGTCCTAAGAGAGTATTCTTTCAGTGACTCGTTAATAGGTACTGAAAATTAATTTCACCTGACATAAGGGATGCTTGAAGTATATAATTATTTTGAGAAATAAAGTGCTTCTACTGTGAAATTAGTAACACGTAAGGTGATATGTGTAAGGTGTATGATCTTTATTATAGTGTATATATTTTGTGTTTTATTTAAATATACTGTATGTTTTAATAAAATATGTTAATTTGTTATTTTCCTCCCATTACTTCTGAATGTAAAAGTCTATTATGTAACGTGAGGTTGGGGTTGAGGTTTAGCGCCTTATTTGCATATATAATAAAAAGTATTATTCTTTAAGATAAAGAATTACCACAGCATTCGAATAATAGGTTTTAGAATGTATAAAATATTCATTTACAATACGAATCGGTAGCTTTTTTCGTTCTTTTATGATGTTTAATAATTGAGTTAAATAAAAGAGTTTATAATGTTCTAATTTTAATAACGGATACATTTTTTTTATTAATTTTTATTTTATGATCTGATAATGAAAAAATAAATGTTTTTTTATTACTTACATGTTACGGTTTAGTTATGAAAAAACATTTTAAAGAAAACAAATAATTAGTGAAAAATAGTTTGGGATGAAAATATTTCAGGCATAAGTGTCTAAGTTTTGTGCTAAAGAGACGAAAGTTTATTAGAATACAAATATAGGAATCTATTATTTTGTTTGTTTTATGTCGTCCAAATTTATATTATGTAACAAATATTTAATATTCAAATCTTAAAAAAATATCAAAATTAATCTTCAAGATGTGAAATGGAATAAATTTATGGAAATGAGTTAATTGCAGAAAAGTAATAGGTAAAAATTAATAATATTTTTCTGACTGTTCATTCGAATTAAGGATCGTTTTAATCTGCAATGTGGTCCAAATATTAAGAAAACGAGTTTAGCAATTATCTGATGATTATTACATATATAATTAACATACTGAAAGTATATTTTTTGTGTAGTTATATAGTATAGTTATAAATAAGAACGGAATACGATTCATCGTGTACGTTGTTATAAAGTATTTAAATTGACCGGTTTATGAATATTACTAGGACGTTTTATTTTATGCATAAAAGTTACAGTATTCAAGATTGCAAAGTTTCTTTATTTAAGCGTCTTATTAAAAGTTATCGTTACATGTTAAGTATTCTGACTACGCGACTCTGCGAGACATTGTTAAGATGTTGTTTAAGAATGAGCAACCTCAAAATAAACACTTTCAGATTGCTTAAACTTGTACGCTGTATGACATCGTTATACCAAACTGAAGTTACCGGTAAAGTTTCTAACTTAACTGCTAATTTATTTCGGCAGTATCACATAATTTTGTCTGTGTATGGTGTAACTGTATGTGTCTCGTCATGCATGTCTGTATTCACCGTAGATAGAATGCTATAGACAGTCAGTATCTTCTATAACATATACAATAATGAGAATAATATATGCCAAAATGTGATGTAATGATAGGATAGTATATATCTGACAGATGGTTTTTTTATGAGCTACTTGTGATATTTAATTTCAATTAAGTCTAAAATATCGAAACGAATATTTATACTTCCGTTCTCTATTTAAACTGAAATAAAAAAATCTCTGGATTTGTTAAATCCTAAAACGAATAAATAAAATAATCTACAATAAAATTATCAAGTTAGTAGCTCCAATTGTGTTGGATACTTGGTAATAGAACAGAATGTATTTACGTATATATATAAGGAAGTGTTTTACACAACTTTACTGATCATTTTAAGCAGTCCCCAGTGGATATTTTTTTATTTTTTTTTTTTTTTTTTTATTTGTCTCTGCTGTTAGCCCTACTGGCCATGACAGCGTCACTGGTGGAATGGACGGGTGCAGAGACCCGCCCTTGAAAAAGGGGGCCTGAAGGGCCCCAGGGGAACGCGCGTCCTGAGGGCGCCTCCTGTGAGGCTCGGACCACGGCTCAGGACGCCGTTAGGTGGGAAGCGAGGGTTGGATGTGGGTTAGGATTTAACACTAACGTCCTCCGACGGCAGAACGGCGGAGCAACGTGCTTGGATGGGGGCCTCGTCTTCGCCGGCGAAGACGCTGTGTGTGTGTGTATGTGTAGTATTTATGTACGCTTTGCTGCTTTTACGTAGCGTTCCCTAACGTAATCGCGTCGTCCGGATCGAAAAATACCGACTTGGGACTTCTCTTTCTGACTTTAGGAGTCTTACGGGCCGTGTATCCTGTGGCCTTAACCACCAGCGGGTTTGGGTGTCCCACAGCATTGTCGAAGTAGCTTTTGGAGAGCCCCTTGAAATACTGTGCGATCGTCGGTAGCCCAGTGGAGATACCAAAGAGAGTTTCATAAAGGGTGTTGTTAAGCTGTCGTTTCCCACAGAGCAACGGACTGCTAAAGTACACAATAGTGGTTTATGTTTATCTTAAATATATATATTCAGTGCGGAATTCATATTAGATTATGTTACAATATTTGTTATCATTTCACATTATTTTTTTTTATTTTATTGATCAACATAGTTGGTCATTCTTTACATTGAGACACTTTTAAATTGTTTATAAATGTTAATTGTGTGTTAATATATTAATTATTATCACGTGCATACAATGTTTGATGAAATGAAATGAAATGAATGAAATAAACAAAAAACAATTAAAAGGATCATCAAAATTTACATTAAAATTCACTCTTAAATCATGTAGTTACAATCGTTTTTAAAGTTTTTGTGTGAAACAATTTATCTTCTCGTAGTGTAAAAGATTTTCTATTTTGGAACAAACTCAAGACTAAGTTGCTTGATTAATATGTTTACTTTGTGTCAAGTATGTCTTTATTATTTTTAGTGCTGAAGTTTAATAATTAAAAGAAAATGTCTATAAAAATTTATATCTCTGACTAATTTTTTGATTAAAACAATGCAAGGTAAAACAAACTAATAAGAAGAACGAAAAGACCGAAGATAATACAGAAAATGTTTATTTACCGCTTTGTCGCATGGCTTGGCATCTTGGCAGAAGGCGAAGTTGCGCTGTGTTCGGTTACCGGTTACTGGGAAAATAATTACCATTGCTAACTAATAATTGAAATGAATCTTACTGTTATACAATTTCACAAAATACACATATCGGACATGCATATAATTAATATGTTGTCAATATATTTCAGCAATACTAATAGTAGAAAAATATTTAAACTTTATAATTCAATCAATACAATCATGATAATTTTCAACGTTTTCTTTAATATTCTAAGCATATTTTAATTTATACCTGATTAATTTGATATACGGATAATGTACTTAATTTACAACAAACCTAACAAAATTGCTACAAAGTATATACATACAACATGAATTATGAATGTGTTATATATATTTGCTAAATGTTCTCTACTCACCCATATATGTGACGAGTTGTTTAAAAATCCATTGTGATAATTATACAATAATAATAACTATTAACTGACTAATGATATATTTATTTAATTACTTAGTAACTGGATTCCTTTTTCAATTTCTTACCTTATCCATTCCAGTCACACCACGCAACAATGTTATTCATATTTCAGCCATTTGCCTTTTATCTCTAACTCTCGTAGCCCAATCAATACAAAAGGATAAGTTGTATTATTGATTTATACATTTTCCTCTACATTCTAAGGTGCCTTCTAATTATTCACGAGGATGTGTTGTCATTTTGTCTACGCTGTATTGATTGTGAGTTTGACAGTTTGGATCTATTGCTTCACCGTTTTGAATAACTGAATAAAGGTTTATTACTGAAATACCAAAAGTTGGAAAGAGCACCGTCAAGCACTATTGTATCAATAATGGAGAGAACTCCGTAACCACAGACCATTACAGACAAGATAATTCAGAATGTGTATGTAATGAATGTAAGTCTTTTGTGAAAACCTCATTTTATTCAGTTCCATGAATGGCCGTAAAAAGTCATTTTTTAAGGTTATTCTTTTTTGGCCTTTTTTCGATTACTAAGTCAGAAATTGGTATTATATTTACTAACGGCCTATATTTTTTATACTAAAACAAAATATCGTCAAACAATTTCGAATGAACACAAATTTCTTTACATTCTGTTATAATCAAAAGTTTATTGCAAAAAGTGTAAACAATAATTTTAATGATATAAAGACTAGTGTAGTCTACTGCAAGTCTTTTGTAAAAACCTCATTTCATTGACTTTCATGAACGGCCGTAAAAAGAAAATTTTTGAGTTTATTCTTTTTTGGATACTTTAACTTTGCTTTTCGATTACTAAATCAGAACTTGGTTTATATTTACTAATTAACGGCTTATATTTTTTTATTATTAAAAATCCTCAAACATTTTCGAATGAACACAATTTTTTTACACTCTGTTATAAACAAAGGTTTATTGCCAAAAATGTAACATTTTCAATAAAAAAAGGTTTCTTTCATTAGTAAAATCAAGTTCTTTGTATCCTTTCATTACTAAATTAAGAGACATATTTTATTACGAGTAAACATTGAATATTGATCCATTCTGATTTGGTGTATCGTTAATCTCCACTATTGGAAGGCAATAAATTAAGAATCGAGTGTGAATGGGGACGTGGCGCTGTGATCCGTCGACGACTGACAACTGGATTACACTGATATTTGTCTACAATCTGACACCGATAATGGCATACGATTCTGCAAATCTACAATCATATTTCTGTCAAACCTCTGGTGCTATTTTTGTATGCACTATACATTTAATTAAGCTTTAATCTAATATAATGTTTATATTATATTGGAATATACGAGTGAAAATAATACTATAGAAATGTTAACAGTCATTAATTTCTTTATGAAAGATACAATTAAGAAAATTATGAAAATGTCAGAAGAATTATATCTACATTTTTTTAGTCAATAATCAATTATTTTATTTATCAGTAAAAATACTGAATAAGTTTCTCGACAAATATATCGTAAAAAAATTACAATATTATATTAAGTCTCTTTTCACAAACGTTATTGCAAGCTAAGGCGAGATACATATATCATATCTCAGCTTTGGCACTACTCCAGAGATTTCTAATTAGGTCAGTGTACGACGTTACGGTATTTTGGATCTGTGTGAGGTTACGGAATATAATTCAGTTACCTGTCATTATCAGGCAGTATTACGTAAAAGCAAACATTGTTATTAATAATTGATTTTATAATTCACATTCTAAAATACTGTCTATACTAATGTGATAATTCTGAGAAGTTTTCTTATTTGTTTGTTTAAACTCGTTATTATCTGAAACCACAATTTTGCATTTGATAACTTAGTAGATAGTTATGAAGTATAAAACATCCCAACACGACAATTCTTAGACCGGTATTTGAATAAGTAATTTTAATAAAAGATATGTAAGCATGAGTCTTTCACGTTTAAAATTACGTTAGGCTAACGCCCAACATAAGTTCGTAACTCCCGTGTAAGGATCTTTTATAGTACGCTAATGGAGGAACGCGTTTTAAAACTATAGTTTATTTTTTTTATCGGTGTCCCATTTGCAATAAAATATATTTATATACAGAAGATATGGATAATTTTATTTAATAGATAAATGATAGAAATATATTTGTAGCTCTATATGTATAGATGAAAAGCAAAATGCCAAATCCTAAACATAAACAAAAAACAGATCAAATATTCATATTAAAAATTAGCTTCGATTTATTTAAATTATAAGAAAATATAATATAAACTGCATTACGTGATGAATAAATACTTCAAAAGTTTTACTGTTTCTCCTACCGATTCAAACTATGCTGAGCTTAGGAAATTCATAAATTCAATGAGGGACATGTTTGAAACCGGAGACAGGAAGTTGAGAGCTGTTTGTTCAAACACAAACTTGTTTGTTGTGTTGAGTGCCTCTAGTAAAGCCGTGCCGATGAGTTATGACTTTGCGGTTCGAAGGTATCTGCACAGTCAGTTAACTTTATCGTTAGGTTAAATATTTTAGTCCCCTTCACCCTTGGTATTGTTTATATAATAACTCTGACTTAGAACTTTATTATATCAAGTATATTACAGAGAGCACTTTAAAATAAATTATTACTTTAGATTGTTATGAAGCTTATCTGTCTTTTTTATTATATAGAACTATTTTAAATATATACAATAAATAATTCTATAGTTAGAAATACCATGCCACAGGTAGTTTTATCGTGGTAGAGCCTAGCTGTAGTTATCTGACTGCAGCTCGTATTGGGCTGGCTCGACCGGGGAAGGACCACCCTCTCACAGAAGACCGACGTGTAGTAACCAAATTAATTTGGTTATGTTTCGTCGGTGAGTGAGAGAATCCGGAAGCCCAACCCCCCCCCCCCCCACGCCTAACATGAAAGCGATGCCGACAAGAAAAATACCCCAGGAGGGTACCGGCTTTGATGAAGCCGGGGACCCCCTCCCCGAGCAAAATCGGGGAAATGATTCTCGGATTTTGCTCGGGCTGCCCGTCG
This sequence comes from Melinaea menophilus ssp. n. AW-2005, assembly GCA_918358695.1. Taxonomy (NCBI): domain Eukaryota; kingdom Metazoa; phylum Arthropoda; class Insecta; order Lepidoptera; family Nymphalidae; genus Melinaea; species Melinaea menophilus. Next base: position 9,599,181 of record OU911057.1, on the reverse strand, counting down.
TATCTGGGGCGGGCAACGTATCGCCTTTTGTGTTTTATGAGGGCAAACGACGAGTCAACGCAGCGGCACCCCGACCCACTCTAAATGTGGACTTTTGCAACATCCGGGGACTTCATTCCAACTTGAACGCCGTCCATTATCATCTAGAGACGGCGCAGCCGGCCTTGTTGTTTCTGACGGAAACGCAGATATCTCGACCTAGCGACACAGCGTACCTGTCATACCCCGGGTATAAACTAGAACACCATTTTATACCACACGCCGGGGTATCTGTGTTCGTAAGGGAGGATATCTGCTACCGTCGCCTTCAGGTTTTTGAAGGTCGGGACCTGTCTATACTCTGGCTACGCGTGGACATGGACGACCATGTCAGAGTCTACGCGTGCCTCTACAGGTCCCATAGTGGTAATGCAGAAACGGATCAACTCTTGGGCCATGTTCAGGCGAAGATTGACGATCTGCTTTCACAGACTCCCTCCGCCGAAGTCGTAGTCCTAGGGGACTTTAATGCGCACCATGCCGATTGGCTAGGGTCACGTGCCACCGACTGCGCGGGGAGATCTGTGTTTGACTTTGCTCTGGCAAATGGTCTGTCCCAGCTGGTAAAGACGCACACTCGTCTACCGGACGTGGACAGCCACACGCCCTCTTTGTTGGATCTTCTGCTGACTACACATCCAGAAAAGTACCAGATCACTGTCGAGGCTCCCTTAGGTTCCTCTGATCACTGTCTGGTACGGAGTGTAGTGCCCATTCAACGGTTGGCTCGCACAACACCTGCGACTCGACGCGTTTGGCACTACAAGTCAGCGGATTGGGATGGAATGCGGTCCTTTTTTGCATCCTACCCATGGGGGCCGATTTGTTTCCCTTCCGATGATCCTAGTGACTGCGCTGCGGCTGTAGCTGATGTGATACTTCAGGGCATGGAACTTTTTGTACCAAGCTCTGTGGTACCACTTGGTGGCAGATCGCGGCCTTGGTTTGATGCGTCTGTCAGGGCTGCAGCAGCTGGCAAACGGCAGGCTTATCAAGCTTGGGTCAATGCGTTAGTCACTAAGGATCCGAACTCTAGAGTTCTGAAGAGGAAATATAATCGTGCCTCCAGATTCTTCAAACGGCAAATCGCTAGAGCAAAGTTCAAGCATGTCGTCAAAATTGGGGATCAGCTGGCAAAGTACCCGCCTGGCACGCGCAAATTTTGGGCGCTTTCAAAGGCCACTCTGGGAAACTTTAGCCAGCCGTCCCTACCGCCGTTGCACATGGGGAATTACTCTCTGGCCCACACGGCAAAAGAGAAAGCCGATCTCTTGGGCACTCTTTTCGCCTCCAACTCGACTTTGGACGACCAGGGGAAGACACCGCCTATCATCCCGCGGTGTCAGAGCTCAATGCCGGAAATAGTTTTTCGGCAGAAAACTATTAGGCAGTCTCTATTTTCCTTGGACGTTCATAAGTCGAGTGGGCCGGATGGCATTTCTCCATTGGTGCTACGAACGTGTGCCCCTGAGTTGACTCCAGTGCTAACGCGTCTATTTCGGTACTCCTACCTTAAAAGCGTAGTCCCGGCCACATGGAAGCGTGCCCTTGTCCATCCGATCCCTAAAAAAGGTGATAGCTCGGAACCAGCTAACTACAGACCTATCGCCATTACCTCTCTGCTCTCCAAAGTAATGGAGAGCATTATCAATAAACAGCTCCTAACCTACCTCGAGGATCACCAGTTGGTCAATGACCGGCAATATGGCTTTCGCCATGGTCGATCGGCTGGTGATCTTCTATTGTATCTTACACACCGTTGGGCAGCTGTTATTGAAAGCAAGGGAGAGGGTCTGGCAGTTAGTCTGGATATGGCGAAAGCCTTCGATCGTGTATGGCACAAGGGGCTTCTTTCGAAGCTACCTTCCTATGGGCTTCCCGAGAGTTTATGCAAGTGGATCACCAGCTTCCTCACTGGGCGGAGCATACAGGTCGTTCTCGACGGTTTTTGCTCGGACCCCAAGCCCGTGAACGCTGGTGTACCCCAAGGCTGCGTGCTATCCCCAACTCTGTTCCTCCTGCACATTAATGATATGTTGGATATCTCCAACATACATTGTTATGCGGATGACAGCACTGGGGATGCGGTGTATTCCGGCCGAGCAGGTCTCTCTCGGGAAAACGTCGACGAGTGCCGAAAGAAACTTGTGTCTTCTATAGAGACTTCCTTGGGGATGGTCTCTGAGTGGGGTGAACTGAACCACGTTCAGTTCAATCCCCTAAAGACACAAGTTTGCGCGTTTACCACTAAGAAAACCCCATTTGTCGTATCACCGCTCTTCGAGAGCACCCCCCTCATTGCCTCGCCAAGTATCAGAATACTGGGTCTCGACATTTCGAGCGATTGTCAGTTTCGTGGTCATCTGGAGAGCAAGGCCAAGTTGGCCTCGAAGAAATTGGGAGTGATTAATAGAGCGAGGCAGTATTTCAAACCTGGCCAAAGACTTGCGCTCTATAAGGCGCAGGTCCGGCCACACATGGAGTACTGTTCTCATCTCTGGTCCGGATCACCCCAATATCAGCTTCTACCATTTGACCGCGTACAACGGAGAGCCGCTCGGATTGTCGGGGACCCGGTGCTCTGCGAACGGCTGGACTCTTTGGCATTGCGTAGAGACGTGGCTTCTTTGTGCGTCTTCTACCGCATTTACAACGGGGAGTGTTCCGAAGAACTATTCGATCTGATGCCTGCCGCCGAATTTCATCACCGCACAGCGCGCCATCGACTTCTTTACCATCCCTACCACCTGGATGCGTGGCGATCTTCCACTGTGCGGTTCTCAAGGACCTTTTTTCCACGTTCCACTCGCTTGTGGAACGAACTCCCTTCGGCGGTATTTCCAGATCGGTACGACATGGGTACCTTCAAAAAAGGCGTCTACTTCTACCTACAAGGCCGGCAACACTCTTGTAAATCCTCGGATGTTGCAAGAGTTCATGGGCGGCGGTGATCACAAGTCATCTGTGACCCGCCAGCTCGTTTGCCCTCCTCTTCCATAAAAAAAAAAAAAAAAAAAAAAAACAGGTATACTTTAAAACTTTCATGATTCTGGTTAGGTCTTTCATAGTTCGTTATTTCGGGTCAAACACACGTATAATTTCCGTTAATAGAAATGAAGATTATGTAATTATTATGACTAGTGTAATTTTATCTGATTTCTGTAAAATGGGCCATTTCGAGCACACTTACTAGAGACAGCACGTATAAAATAAAAATAGTAAAATAAAAATTTCAATAATAATATAAAAAGTTTAATCTTATTTTAATATTATTCAAGATTGGTAAATAAATAAATTATCACTGAAATATTGAATTAAATAGTAAGAAAAAAAAGTAGAAAAAAAATTAAGACATTATTAAATTATTTTACAAAAACACTTTATATAAGTGATTATAGTACATCGTGGTAAAAGTACCGTAAAACTTTTTAGTGTTTTTATCGTTGCCTGAATATATGTTCGTTATGCCGTGTCTAGTAAGTCGATCCTCGAAGATGAGTGTAGACTAAATTATAATTAGACTATATTAAAATGATATTTTAATTATGTTAACTATTTATAGAGTTGTTATCCCGGCAGCACCACGTCTGCCACGTCTGCAACTATGGTGTCCTGTGGGACAACCAGTCTGTGCCACTGTGGCGTCGGCTCCCCGTAAATTCCACAGAGACTTCGAAACAATATTTATATCTTGTAGAAGAAAGATATCTTAAAACGATAAATAAAGATAATGCAGATACGTAAAAAAGCGATTTAAGATTGCGTTGACATATAGTTAAAATTAAAGTTTTAAGCTTACAAAGAAGATTGCTATGTAATTAAGAAATGAGCTTAATCTATATTATATAATTAAGATTCATTCAAGACTTCATTCATAATATATAATTTAATTCGTTGCTGTTTATATTACTTTCATGATAATTTTGGCTTTATAATCAAATGTTCCTTTTGAATGACTGAAAAGAAAAGTATGAAAGACTTCTCACTTATTATAAAACGTATTATGTATTATTATTAATGGTATTATAACAAAAGTGTAAAATATTATGAGCACGTTCTCGTCTGCGGACTTTTCCAATGAAAGCTGAAAGGGGAACCAATAAATTTCAGTCGATTGTTCTGAAGGCTAGAGAAATGACGGACTTTATACCCTATGAGATCTCCAACACTCCATAAAACAGAGTAGCCCGTAGTACTGAAGTATATGTAGGATCAGTTTGATGGGGGTTTTAAGATATCACAATCACAGCTGTGTGAGGTTTCATTTTAGGGTTGCAGCAATTTCACCAACCAAACAACTTCATTTTATCTTTTCGGTTCTTTATAATAAAACAGTTATATGTTTTTTATGACATATTTTAATATCTCAAATGTTAATTATATTCCAATATGTATACTTTTCGTAATATAAATCTATTTTTTTAAATATTTTCATCAACACTAACGTGCTCAGTGGCGAACGAGTCTCCGTGCTTATTAAGGTTTAACACGAAATCTAGCCTAGAGTTGACCTGTACATGCACCAATTCAATTTGAAATTTGCCATATACCTCAACTTAGGAATGAGTTATTAAAATTTTTAACGAATATTCCATGTAATACTAGCGCTGAGCTCACTGAAACGTCTCTAAAGTCCTCGTTGTTTGTGAACGTGACTCGAGCAAAGCTGTATGAAATGTTAACTAATCCGGACGAGGAGACAGTAAAGTCATTTCCGTCTGTTCAATCAACGACTGTTGGGTTGGGTATCTATCGACATTGAGGAGATTAAACCCCGAGCATATATAAATAAATGTAATGTCATGTCATTGCGAAAATATTGGATTATGTGACAGCTCTATACAAGATAGTCTTACTTACTTCTCTATTTTTATCTCTATTAACTTATAGATATCCAATATGTAAAACATTTCTTTTTTTATTTTCCCTTCATATGTTATTTACAATGTCTGATTGATTTATTTGTATAACACATGAATTAAAGCAGTTAATTAGTAGTTAAATTAGAATCAAGGGACAGATTATTCTATGTTGATTTTAAATGGAGTACTCATTAAATTTGTTGACCATGTGGTGTGTTAAAAAAAATCTTCGAAGAAATAAAATATTAATATTAATATTAATATAAGTGCGAAAAATTTCTAAGATCAGGTATATATTCTGTAAAAATGGTTCAATGGTTGTCATTATTTCTAATAAATTTTTAAAGATGGTAATGACGGACTCGGATAGCTTAAAAAATATTTTTTAAATTGTCGAAAAAATTACGATGATCCTTCCCTGTTAGTCACATGAAAAGCCTTTAATGTGAGAATTACCTCGTACTGTTTAATTACTGCTCTTTACAGGAAAGTAAACCTACCAGTAAAATAAAAAATGATTTTGGTCGTGAGTCGATCATTAGTTGTGTTTGTTATTTTTCTTTAATTGCATTCGTCTAGTTTCCTTCCATTTAGTAAGACTTTTTATATTATGTAGTATAGGAATAAATAATAAAAATAACAAAAAAAAACAACAAAAACAATAAATAAAATTCCACTAAATAACAAAAGTGTGCAAAATGAGGCGATTTCGGTACACGGTAGTGGGAGCTTGGGGGTACAGAGAAAAGGGGTTATCTAAATTGTTCGAGTTATCATAAGTTTTAAAATAATTTCTTATTTTGTTTTTTTTTACAGGTAAAAAACAAAAAAATATAAGATATATTCAAACGTTGTGTTACGAATATTTTTTTCTTTATTTTATATTAGGTTTTCAAAGCAAATAATCTTCCCGAAATATTTAGAAACAAAATTGTTGTAAAATTGATTTTTGATATTTTATTTGCACTCTGACGTATGCGCCTTCCATATTATTTTGAACTCTGAACATGTGATTTCACTATTGTCTCCCTACAATTTAAATAGTAAACATTGAATTCAGATTCACAAGAAACGACACAGTAAACAGTAAAACTGCATTACACACATTTGCTGCAGTTTCCATTTTCCAAAACTTAATTACAATAATAAAACAATCTTCACGGTCTAAAACATAAACATAAATAACGTTTTCACAAAATTTCATCCTTTCTGTACAACCCTGTGTTGTTATTTTATGATAAAAAGAGATAGAGACAAAAAGGGAGAGAGAGAGAGAGCAAGAGAGAGTTGCGCCACCCGGCATGCACATACACAGCTAACGGCATTTTGTTACTAGACGATTTCTACTAATTTGCACTATTCGTAAGCCGCGTTACGGAACTTCTTTCCAAAAGTAAATATAAAATTGAAGCAAAACTGTAAATAACATATATCGCCCGTAAATAAACTGGCAGTAGTGTAATTTTTCTTTCTAATTTTAAATAAAGCAAATAAACTGAGTACAGGTATGTTTGTGGATACAAAAAAGGAAGAAAACTAACATACCCGTCATTTGGTGGTAAATAATCACGGCTATACCCTTAGAAGATGTACAAGAATGTATTTAGCTTTTAAATAAGATATTGTCGTAACTCTCTTAATATGTTCCTCAAGAGTACTTTTTCAATAGGTAAGGAAAAATAACTTTAGATAATTATTATTATAATTTTGCTTTTTATTTAAAATAATGTAAGAAAAAACATGCAATGACTGAAATATAACTAACTACTATCGTATTTTCAGTGCTTCAATATAGACAGCTTTAATATCGTTACGAGTGCAGTTAGCAAACTAAATATTTTAATAATTCATATTTTGTAGTAAAAATAAACCGATATTCAAAAATATTATTGCGCGCTGCCGACTGGTTTATTATCATGGTATTTCGGCGTTTGAAATTCTTTTTTGAAGAATCTATTTATAAATATTGTAAACAGCTATTTTAATCTACACTAAAAGCGCAAAGTACATTTGTTTGATACAAGGTACAAGTTACATTATAATAATTATATTTGAATACAAAACATAACATCCTTAAAAATTATTATAAAATTAAAGCACATTAAGTTGCTTCGCTCTGATAACAGAGAGCTATTTTATTCATCAGTTTAATACTTGTCAACTATAACTATTTGCCGTATTATTAAATAAAAGATTATTAAATATCATACATAAAAGTTTTTGTGTATAAAAATGTCAAATTTATAGTGTCCGAATTAAATATCATGTAATTATATTTTTTTAAAGAACTTCATTGACTTTATTTTTTTTGTAATTTTTTTTTTGATATTGATTTTGTAATGGAATTACCTTAACGGCTCTTAGTTTTAGTTTAGTTAGTTCCAGTGAGTAGTTAGTAAGATTTAGAAAAATCTTTAATTTTATACTGTCCAATTTATTCTGAACTTAAGATACAAATGTGAAGTCATTTTTAAATCAATATTGATTGGATTCGATTCCCGACGATGACAAATATAAGCTCATAATAAATGTATTAGTTAAAGGGTTTATTTCTTAAAAAAAAAACACTGACGACTTTAATATTTGTGATTTTTCGTTCCAGAGATGAATCCCGACATCTCGCGGTTACGATTTATAGCTAGTCGTTTGCATTAATAGGTGTCAAACATTATAAATTGCTACTGTATCATATTATAAAATTATGTAGATAAGTGGTTAATACCATTAAATTAATAATATCAGTACTATAATGTGTCCTTTTCTTTCCTGCTCGTTATCTTTATCAACTTTATTTTGTTGTGGGATTTTTTTAAAAATATTTAACCAGTGTCGTCTCATAATTTTTTGTCGTGCCATGAGACATTCTTTCAGTGACTCGTTAAAAAATCCTGAAAATAAATTCATCTGCCGTAAGGGATGCATGAAGGAATTCAGCTTTGTGCTTAAATATTGTAGGCAAAAAAATGCTTCTACTGTGAAATTGCTAACGTGAAATATGATTTGTGTAAAAGCTATGTTATGTATGTATATATAGTATCAGTATTTTGTGCTCCATATCCAAATAGCGTATAATTCATTAATATATTTAAGTTCCATTTTTAGTCGACAACACTAGGAATCCTTAAAGTTTTGTCGTGTCCGTCCGTCCGTTTATCTGCAGCCTAGGTCAAAGATGAAAATATTTTGGTTACGGTGGTTCCTTCATACTTATAGTTGGGTTGTTTTTTCTCAAGTACCCTATGATGTGGGATATAGGTCTTTAAAAATATTGTAGGTGTGTAAAAACATTTTTCATCTAAGTGATTCGTTTGTAAAATATTATGCTCCCCCCAAAAAAAATATTGATTTTGGAGGACTGAAAAAAATGTACGATAGTAGTACATATAACGAATTTAACACGAAAATTAGCAAAGGTACGAGTAAGGAGGCTTTGCAAGTTTACGAGAAATAGTCGGTCAAATTAAAAAAAGATTGACATAAAGTCCGTAAGTGTACTCGTATTTATCTATCCATCATGGGCAAGTATGGAGCCCTGCATTGCGCGCGGACGGCGGCCGGCTTTATTTCTTACCTAACGTTAGGGTTGGGCGTCTTATTTGCATATATATTACTAAATATTATTTTATAAGAGAAAGAAACACCAAACTACGAGTATTTGAATAAGAAAATAATTTGGTTTGATTATTAAGTTAAATAATAATAGCTTAACATAGTACATTTTAATATTATATTTCCATTTTTTTTCACTTTCATGTAAATTAAATTATAATTGTCTATCAATATATATTATATTGATCCTAAACACGAATTATATAAATAGGCTTATTTTTTTGCTAGACTTCTCTCGAACGACTACCACCAATACCATAAAAATCTTATGTTATTGTTAAAGTTCGTGCTATTTTTAAAGTAAATGTATATATTCAAATGTATTTATCGATATCAGGAGATTTTATTTATTTTACCAAAGTTATAGTATTCAAGATTTCAAAGTTATCTTTCTTCTGGCATCTTGTTATAAGTTCTTGTTAAGTATTCTCGCTTCGTGACACTACGAGATATTGTTTAAGAATGTGCAATCGCATAGTACACACCTCCAAATTGTTTAAACTTGTGCGCCATACGACATCGTTATAACTATGTGAAGGCGCAGGTAAAGTTTCTAACTAGCTAACTTATTTTGGCAGTTTCACACGATCTTGTTCACGTTCGTTGTAATGCTGTGTCTCACGGTATGCATGACTATATTCATCATTGATAGAATGCTACAAGCCGGTATCTTCTATTCCATATACATAATAATCAACAAGAATAATATATGCAGAAATGGGACAGTGATATGATTTTATGTTTCATTTCTGTGAGATATTATTTACATGATGATGATGTTATTACAGTGCATTGCAATTATTATACAATTTGTTTTTAAATTTTAATAATATACCAATAATCATAAGTTACTCGGAAAGTAATCAATCAAGTTCTTTAAAATTATACACAACTTATATGTATGATATTTAATAATCTTTTAGAATACGGCGCCAAATAGTGGACAAGTATTAAACTGATAAATAAAATAGCTCGCTGTTATAAGAGCGAAGCAACTTTATATGATTTAATGTTAAAAAATATTTATCGATGTTGTGTTTTGTATTTTAACAAATGCGCTTTTAGTGTAGTTTAAAATTGCTGTTCACAATATTTATAAATAGTTTCTTCAAAAAAGAATTTCAAACGCCGAAATACCATGATGATAAAACCAGTCGGCAGCGTACAATAATATTTTTGGATATCGGTTTACTTTTACGACAAAATATGAAATATTAAAATATTTTATTTTGCTAACTGCACTCCTAACGATATTAAAGCTGTCTATATTGAAGCACTGAAAATACGATAGTAGTTAGTTATATTTCAGTCATTGCATGTTTTTTCTTACATTATTTTAAATAAAAAGCAAAATTATAATAATAATTATCTAAAGTTATTTTACCTTACCTATTTTAAAAAGCACCCTTGAGGAACATATTAAGAGAATTACGACTATATCTTATTTAAAAGCAAAATACATTCTTGTACATCTTCTAATGTAAGGGTTTAGCGGCGATCACTTACCACCAAATGACAGGTATGTTAATTATTCTTCCCTTTTTATATCCACAAGTATGTACCTGTACTCAGTTTTTTGTTTTATTTAAAATTAGGAAGAAAACTGGGTAGAAAATAACACTACTTTCAGTTTATTTACGGGCGATATATGTTATTTACAGTTTTGCTTCGATTTTATATTTATTTTTGGCAAGAAGTTCCGTAACGCGGCTTATGAATAGTGCAAATTAGTAGAAATCGTCTAGTAACAAAATGTCGTTAGCTGTGTATGTGTGCGTGCATGCCGGGTGGCGCAACTCTCTCTCGTTCTCTCTCTGTCTCTCTCTCTCTCTCTCTGTGTCTCTATCTCTTTTTATCATAAAACCACAACACAGGGTTGTACAGAAATGATGAAATTTTGTGAAAACGTTATTTATGTTTATGTGTTAGAGCGTGAAGATTGTTTTATTATTGTAATTAAGTTTTGGAAAATGGGAACTGCAACAAATATGTGTAATACAGATTTACTGTTTACGTTCGTTTCTTGTGCATCTGATTTAAGTGTTTACTATTTTAATTATAGGGAGACAATAGTGAAATCATGTGTTCAGAGTTCAAAATAATATGACAGGCATACGTCAGAGTGCAAATAAAATATCGAAATTCAATACTAACAACAATTTTGTTTCTAAATATTTCCGGAAGATTATTTGCCTTGTAAACCTAATATAAAATATAGAAAAGAATATCCGTTACACAACGTTTGAATATATCTTATAACTTTTGTTTTTTATCTTTAAAAAAAAACGAAATAAGAAATTATTTTAAAACGAATGATAAGTATTAGAACTTGAACAATTTAGATAATCCCTTTTCTCTGTACCCCCAAGCTCCCACTACCGTGTACCGAAATCGCCTCATTTTGCACACTATTGTTATTTATTGGAATTTTATTTATTGTTTTTGTAGTTTTTTTGTTATTTTTATTTTTTATTCCTATACTACATAATTTAAAAAAGTCTTACTAAATGGAAGGAAACTAGACGAATGCAATCAAAGAAAAATAACAAACACAACTAATGATCGACTCACGACCAAAATCATCATCATCATCAAATCATTTTTTATTTTTTTAAGCTATTTGAGTCCGTCACTACCATCTTTAAAAATTTGTTAGAAATAATGACAACCATTGAACCATTTTTACAGAACATATACCTGATCTCAGAAATTTTTCGCCCTTATAATAATATTAATATTTTATTTCTTCAAAGATTTATTTTTTCAACACCACATGGTCAACAAATTTAATGAGTATTCTATTTAAAATCAACATAGATTAATCTGTCCCTTGATTCTAATTTAACTACTAATTAACTGCTTTAATTCATGTGTTATACAAATAAATCAATCAGACATTGTAAATAACATATGAAGGAAAAAAAATGTCTTACATATATTGGATATCTATAAGTTAATAGAGTTAAAAATAGAGACGTTAATAAGACTATCTTGTGTAGAAGTGTTACTTATGATCCAATATTTTTGCAATGACATGACATGACATTTATTTATGTATGTTCGGGGTTTAATCTCCTCAATGTCGATAGATACTAACCCAACAGTCGTTGATTGAACAGACGGAAATGGCTTTACTGTCTCCTCGTCCGGATTAGTTATCATTTCATACAGCTTTGCTCGAGTCACGTTCACAAACAACGAGGACTTTAGAAACATTTCGGTGAGCTCAGCGCTAGTATTAGATAGAATATTCGTTAAAAATTTTAATAACTCATTCCTGAGTTGAGAGGTATATGGCAAATTGCAAAGGGAATTGATGCATGTACAGGTCAACTCTAGACTAGATTTCGTATTAAACCTTAATAAGCACGGAGACTCGTTCGCAACTGAGCACGTTAGTGTTGATGAAAATATTCAAAAAAATTGATTTATATTACGAAAAGTATACATATTGGAATATAATTAACATTTTAGATATTCAAATATATCATAAAAAACGTATAACTCTTTTATTTTCGAAAACCGCGTGCGTGCTCAAAATAATTTTACACTTTTGCTATAATATCTTTCAAAATATTACACTTAGAAGACGTGTCTGAAATTAAAATATACGTTTTATAATAAGCAAGGAGTGTTTAATTCTTTTTATTTCCAGTCATTCAAAAGAAACATATCATTATAAAGCTTAAACTATCATGAATGTAATATACACAACAACTAATTAAATTATATACAACCATAAAAACCTCATTTTAATATATTCTTTGATAATTTATTCTACTTACATACATGTATAAGGGAGTTTTTGTACAATAATTTAATAATGTTCCGTTTTTTTTTATATCTTACTGATAATTTGTTTATTTACCGACCTTGAATAGAATAAACTTTTTATATTATTATTGAAATTTTAATTTTACTGTAGTAGAATTAGTACGTTGAATGCACGTTGTGCCGTCTCTAGTTTGTGGATGATCGAGGAGGCCCATTTTACAGACTGTGGACATCAGATAAAATTACAGTAGTTACACTAATTACATGATGTTCTTTTCTATTAACAGAAAATATATGTAACGTGTATTTGACCCAAAATAACGAAATGTGAGAAACCTAACCAGGATCATGAAAAAGTATTAACATAGACCTGTGGCACGATATTTATAATTTTAAAATTATATATATATATATATATATATATATATAATTCGAATAGTTTTCAACAAAATAATAAATAAAACAGATAAGCTTCATAACAATCGAAAGTAATAATCTATTTTAAAGTACTCTCTGTAATTTACTTGATGTAATAAAGTTCTAAGTCAGAGTTATTCTATAAACAATACCAAGGGTGAAGGAGACTAAAATGTTTCGCCTAACGATAAAGTTTGCTGACTGTACAGATATCTTCGAACCGCAAAGTCATAACTCATCGGCACGGCTTTACTAGAGGCACTCAACACAACAAACAAGTTTGTGCTTGAACAAACAGCTCTCAACTTCTTGTCTCCAGCTTAAAACATGTGTCCCTCATTTAATTTTTGAATTTCCTAAGCAAAGCTTAGTTTGAATGGTGTTAGAAACAGTAACACTTTTGAAGAATCTATTCATCACGTAATGCAGTATATTTATATTTTCTTGTATTTAAATATTAGGAAGCAAATTTTTTATATGAATCTCTTTTTTTGTTCATGTTTAGTATTTAGTATTTTGCTTGTCACCTATACATATAGAGCTACAAGTATACTTGTATTTCTGTAATTTATCTATTAAATAAAATATTTACCCTCAATTTTGTGCATAAATTTATTTTATTGCAAATGGGACACCGATAAAAAAAAATAGTATATAGTTTTAAAAACGCGTTTCTCCATTAGCGTACTATAAAAGATCCTTATAGGTTTGTTACGAACTTACATTGGGTGTTAACATAACGTAAGTTCATAACTAATTGATTGATTGATTGATTGAAGAAAGTAGCAACAGTGGAAATATGGAAGACTAATGCTTACATATCTTTTATTTAAAATTACTTATTCAAATACTGGTCAAAGAATGGTTGTGTTGGAATGTTTTATAGTCCCTAACTATCTAATAAGTTATCAAATGCAAAATATCATCAAACTTGACTGTGGTTTCATATAATAACGGGTTGAAACAAACGAATAAAAAAACTTTTCAGAATATCACATTAGTATAGGCAGTATTTTAAGATGTGAATTATAATATCAGTTTTTAAAAACGATTTTTGCTTTTACGTAATACTGCCCGATTGTGATAGGTCAGTGAATTATATTCCGCAACCTCACACAGATCCAAAATACCGTAACGTCGTACACTGACCTAATTAGAAATCTCTGGAGTAGTGCCAGGGATGAGATATGATATATTTATCTCGCCTTAGCTTGCAATAACCTATGTGAAGAAAGACTTAATATACGAGTAATGGTAATTTAATAATAATTGATTATTAACTAAAATAATGTAGATATAATTCTTCTCACATATTATTGTTTTTCTTAATTGTATTCTTTATAATGAAATTAATGATTGTTATTATTTCTATACTATTATTTACACTCGTATCTTCCAATATAATATAAATATTATATTTGATTATCTTTCATCTACTAAACAACTAAACGTATTGTGCATATTAAAATAGCACCAGAGGTTTGATATAAATATGATTGTAGATTTGCAGAATCGTATGCCATTATCGGTGTCAGATTGTAGACAAATATCAGTGTAATCCAGTTGTCAGTCGTCGACGGATCACAGCGTCCCGTCCCCATTCTCACTCGATTCTAAATTTGTTGCCATCCAATAGTGAAGATTAACAATACAACAAATCACAATGGGTCAATATTCAATGTTTGCTCATAATAAAATATGTGTCTTATTTTACCAATTACAGTATACAAAAAACTTGATTTTACTAATAAAAGGAACTTTTTTTATTGAAAACGTTCCTCTCTTTGCAATGAGCTTATGTTTATGGCAGAGTATAAAGAAATTTGTGTTCATTCGAAATTATTTGACGATATTTTGTTTCAGTATAAAAAATATAGGCCGTTAGTAAATATAAACCAAATACTGATTTAGTCGTCGAAAAGCAAAGTTAAAGTATTTAAAAAAGAATAAACTCAAAAAATTACTTTTGACAGTCGTTCAAGAAACTGAATAAAATAAGGTTTTCACAAAAGACTAACAATAGAATACACTAGACCTTATTTCGTTACAATTATTGTTTGTGATATTATATTGATTTATTTGCTTACAAGATTCTGAATTATCTTTTCTGCAATGGTCTGCGATTAGATTGATACCATAGTGCCTGACGGCTCCCCTTCACTAGTTTGTTCCAAATGTCGTTATTTCAGTAATAAATCTTTATTGGGTCGTTCAAAAAGGTGAAGCAATAGATCGAACTGTCACACTCAGAATCGATACAATGTGGACAAAGTGCCAACCCATCCTCGTGAATAGTTGCCTCTTAGAATGTAGAGAAAAATGTTTAAATCAATTGTACAACTTATCCTTTTGTATGATTTGGGCTACGAGAGTAAAACATAAAAGGCAAATGGCTGAAATATGAATAAAATTCTTGCGTGGAAGCATGGAAATCATTCATTCATTCATTCAAATTGTATCCTAATACACTTTGATCTCTTTAACACAAAACTTAGATACTTGTGAATATGCAATATTTTGTAAATAAACTATTTTCCATAAATGTTTTATCCGAAAATATTTCCATAACTAAAATATAACATATAAGTGATAAATCAAATTTAATTTATTCATTTTCATATCATGAAAATAAAATTAAACAAAACAAAATGCGATTTTAAAATAAGGACATTTCAAGCTCTTTTATTTAACGTTATTACTAAACATTATAATAAAAGGAAAACAGCTTAACTAAATGAATATTTTATAAAATCTAATACCTATTATTTGAATACTGTAGTAATTCTTTCTCTTATAGAATAATATTTTTTATTGTATATGCAAATAAGGCGCTAAACCTCAACCCCAACCTCACGTTACATAATGCACGTTTTCATTCAGAAGTAATGGGAGGAAAAGGGCAAAGTACCATATTTTATTTAAACATACAGTATATGTAAATAAAGCACAAAATATATACACTGTAAAAAAGATCTTACACCTTACACATATCACCTTACATGTTACTAATTTCACAGTAGAAGCACTTTATTTCCCAAAATAATTATGCACTTCAAGCATCCCTTGCGTCAGGTGAAATTAATTTTCAGTACCTTTTAACAAGTCACTAAAATAGTTCTCTCTTAGGATGACAGAAATTTATGCAACCTTAGCGGTTAATTATTCAAAAAGGTTTTCCGGCTACCAAATAAAGTTGACAAACATAACAGATAATATAGATAAAGACATCTTATAATATTTATAATTGTGGTATTTAACTTACAAAATGACTACGGCTATCGTATACCATTTTTAAAAATTACAAAGAGTGACAATCATCGAACCATTCATACATACATAGAAACATATCCCATCTTTGAAATTATCGCTCTTATATATAATTTATTATACGATTTTTTTTCAAACACCACATGTGAAATAAATTTAATGAGTACTGTATTTAAAATCAACATAGATTAATATCTACCTCTTGATTCTAATTTCACTACGAATTAAGAGTATTAATTAATCCATCGGTTAAAGAAATAAATCATTCACACATTTTGAATAACATATGGACGAAAAATATGAAATATATATTTTAATACAACAAACAACAAATTACAAATTAATAGATCATAATCAATTTATGATGAATTTAGTTTTTAATTTTCTGAACCATAATTTTCCGCTCGGCATTTTTTAAAATTAAACCTATATAATAAATTTTATAAAATTAAACCATTTTTTAAAATTAAACCTATATAATATCAATTACTCTGATTTAAGTAAAAAATTGTGTAATGAATATTAGTTGGAGTGATCATCTGCATTTTCAAACCGTAAGAGTTTTAAATATCTAATAACAAAACTTATTTAAAACTATTTTGAGTTGTAAAAAACCCTGGGTTGGTAATAGAACAGAGTGTATTTTTATATATACATATATATGGACATGTGTATTATATACACTTGTAGATATATGATAATATTTATTGCCATAATAAAAGAACTACTACTGTTACTACTACTGTTTCTTAAAGGACGCTGTTAAATTGTCGCTAGCAAGAACATTTGGGTTCTTACAAAACAACGCTGGTACACGGAACTACACGGATACAATAGTAATTTTGTAATACGAGCGTCAAAATGAAAGTTCTGAGTAAATCAAAAACTGAACAAATTAGCAAATTATAAATGTCATTATATTTTTAAAATAGTGTCTGTGGAATCTCTGAGAAAAGCACTTTGCCCACTCGTCATTTGGGGTCTCTTCGACGGCGTTTTGAAGCGCAGTCACTGCTTCCTCGGAAGAATCTTTTCAACACGTAACAGTTAATATATGTACTATTAGATTTAGTTGTACCTTATATAAAAAATAAGCTGGTTTTTTATAAGCTAATTTGGATATGTCATATACATATACAAATTCATATACGGATCCGAATTCAACTTGTCTAGTTCTCTAATTATTCTGCTAATGAAAGCAGATAGAAACCTGCTAACATTAAATAAAATTATGTCAGTGACAATACTGTTATTTTATAATAAATTATACAGTATTGTATAAAAAATATATAAATTATAAATTTACGAATTGACTATTTTTTCTGACATATTTAAATACGAAAACTTTTTTACGATAGCTTCATAAAATTATTTTCTTATTATCTTGTCATATATATTGTCCGTTTTATTCAAGCAAGGTAATATTGTCCGTCTGTAACGCAATATTATCTAGCGGAGATTTTATTAAACCTGTAATTTTAAGAATTAAATGTAAATTATTTAAATATTTCGTGAAAGAATTAAAATAACTCCGACAATTAAGTAATAATATATATTTTTTTATTTTGTAGAACATTGAACATACTAACATACAAACGTAAAATTTAAAATACTAAAATAGCATGTAGCAAGAAAAAAAATAAAATAAAAGCCTTTATTTTTTCTTGCAAAAAATATTAAATATTAAAATTCTAAACTAACTTAAATCTAGTCAAGGACCAAGGACGCTCAAATTTTCCTATTTTAAGCTGCTTGGCACCAATTTGGACCAGCATTTATTAAAATTTTATCTCAACATCGTGTAATCCGTTTTCCCCTTCTTCTTTTAGTGGTAATCCTCACAAGGTAGTTTTGTGGGTCCATCTCTGGTGTATGAGCTTCGGCATGTGTCCGGCGCATTCCATTTGAGCTTTTGTTCCAATACCTAATCACAAAGTGTTTTTGGCTATCATTATTATTCCTGTCCTGGTGTCTTTTTAGGCAGGTGGTGATTTTAAGCTTGGCATTTGTAGTGAATTTCCAAGTCTAGTCCTTATGTCATGCAAAGTAAGTGTTCATTACCTTTGTTTTTAAACTTGTTGGCATTTTGCTTTTAAATATTTTCTTTAGACTCCAAAATTTGTTCCAAGTGGTGTCCAAGTTATACTTTGTACTAAAATATCTTTAAATATTTTGGATCGGTTTGATAGTATATAATTTATACATATACTTACTTTGATTGACTTCTTTTTGAAATATCTGTTTATTATAGCAAGGTTATGCCTCTTCTGTTTCTTTTATCGTAGCCGAATTGTTTGATTGTCAAGTGTTCTTTTGTCTTTGAAATTCCGATATTCGTGTTTAAATCTCCACTAACCAAATATTATTATTAGATGTGCAGTCTGTAACACTTTCACATTGTTGTGTAGAACTCTTCGACTTCGCCCTCACTTGCGGCATCCGTTGGGTAGTATACTTGTATGATGATCACAAAGTAGTCGTAAATATTCATGTTTAAGATTACAATTTGCTCGGATAAGTCAGTGAAACTTTCTATATTATTTTTAAGTGTTTTTAATAATAAAGCCTACTCCGTATCAGCCGGGTGGGTAAGTGATTTTAATTCTTACTGTAAAATTTCCTTTATCTAGTATTATAAAATTTTACAAGCTATTTGAGAATAGCAAGCCTCTAGATGAAACCATATATTCCGGAACAAGTTTAATAGATTTTTAACGTTTTTCTTAAGTATAATATATTTATTTTAACATTTCAAAATATATTTTATTGTCACATTTTAAGCCAAAATTTAAATAAATTTTGACATACCTGTAATAAGAAATATTATAGAGTTAGCCTAAAAAAATAGGTTTTCCTTTAAATAACATATTTTAGGCCTAAAACTTCCGTATCTTTTTGACGTACATGTAATAAGATACTTTGTGGTTCGAAGGTATCTGCACAGTCAGGAAACTTTATCGTTAGACGAAATATTTTAGTCCCCTTTACCTTTGTATTGTTTATATAACAAATTAGACTTTGAACTTTATTATACTAAGTTTATTAAAGAGAGTGCCTTAATATAAGATAAGCTTTCGAAAGCTAAAACGGATGACAATAACCGATGTAACAGTCGATTTTCACAACGCTTATCCATCTTATTTGTTGTATAAAATTGTGTACAATGTGTGGACATATACAGTGTAAATATTTATTATTACCCATATTTATAATAGCAAAAGCTTATGCAAAATTTTTGCATAATTAAGGAAAGGTTTTTATGCCTGAATGTGTCGTCTCCAACGTGTGTTAGTTTTAACGTATTTTTGTTATGTCAACTCTAGTATGATGATGTATATATGATGTTTAAAGATAAGTATAAAGTAAAATATAAAAGTCAAATTAAATTAGGTTTTCATTTTGATATCAAGTAATAGGGTTGTCACCCCCGAGAAGCCTTCTTTGCGTTCATAACTCTCACTCATAACTGTGATTGAAGAACTTGTCTGCTAGCGTTGTGTCCTGGGGGCCAACCAGTCTGTTCCACTGTGGCATCGGCTCCCAGTATCTGTAATAGGAACATCGTAACTTGATGACGACGATTAATAATGACACACACATAAAAAAATCGATTTAATATAGCGATGGCAAAAAGTTGAAATTTTAAGTTTAATCTCGTCAGGAAGTTAGTTTAAAACCACACAGAAGAGAGTGTCATATAATTAAGAGATGCCAATGTTTCATATAATTAAGATAATTTGAGCCTGAATTCATAATTTAATTAGTTTATATTTATTTTACGTTCGTGATAATTAAAAAAAAATAGTAAAAATTCCTCGCTAAATATAAAACGTATATTTTAATTTTAGACACGACCTCTAAATTTAATATTTGAAAGAAATTAAATCAAAAGTATAAAAATATGTTGAACACGTTCTCATCTATGAAGATTAATGGTAAAGCAACCGCAGACTTTCCCAATGAAACCTGAAATGGGAGGCAATAAATTTCAATCGATTTTTCTGAAGACTACAAAAATGCCGAATTTAATAATCTCCTTTAAGATCTTGAACACTTTATAAACTAGAGTATAGTATAGAGGCATAGTACTAAAATATATGAGGTCAGTTTGATGAGGGTTTTAAGATGGCGCAATCACAGTTCTGTGGGCTTTATTTCGAGGATGGAGCAATTTTAGAAAGATCATCTCCATTTTATCTTTTTTGGGTTCTTTATAATAAAACTTTTATATGTTTTTTTTGTCATTTTTATTTGAATACCTAAAATGTCTATTAAATTCTAAAATATGTTCTTGATGTAATATTTCTCTTTAAAATTTTACGTGCTTATTGAATCTTAATACGAAATGTAGTCTAGAGTTGACCTGTACATGCATCAATTCCTTTTGCAATTTGGCACTGTGCTCACTAAAACGTTTTTAAAATCCTCGTTGTTTGTGAATGTGACTCGAGCAAAACTGTATGAAATGATAACTAATCCGGACGAGGCGACAGTAAAGTCATTTCCGTCTGTTCAATCAACGACTATCGGGTTAGTATCTATCGATATTGAGGAGATTAAACCCCGAGCGGAGGCTTTGAAACAAGCGACAGTTTCACTTGATGATTAAGATGATGGCGAGGGAAGTGGGACTTTTGAAGAGAGTAAAACTCATGCTGCAGCACCCGCCGCTCCCAGCTCCTTCTTACCAGCTGAAGAAAATAAAACATCAACAATTATATTAAATATATATTTATTGATTGACATTGATTGACAAATTCGTGATAACATATGAATAAAAACTTAAATGAAATTAATAAATGTGTTCTTTAAATATATTTTATAGATTGATATAAAGTAACTGTTCAAAAGTATAACGTATATACAAAAAAGAAGAAATTAAATGTTTATAAGCAGTAATAAAAGCATGTAAGCCAAATAGTTAGTCTGTTATTTGTCGATTAGTCGCTCTGTTACATGTAAATACTAATTATTTGTAAATTAATACAATTAATTGCACTATTTTCTTGTTAAGCTCAATCTATATTCAATTATGTTTTTGTGTAGACCGTCAATTATAATGTACTTTTAATATGACGTCATTTGATGTGTTGTTTTAATTATATATGTTAAAATATATTAAAATTATATTATATATTTAATATCCATTAAAATACACATACAATATAACTCTGTAGAATAAAGAATCAGATGATTGGCTTTCTATCTTTATTAATAATTTCTTCAGTCTCGCAAACTAGACTACTACTAAATTGAAAAAATATCTACTCGAGATAATTATGCTTTAAGTTGAAGTTATTATCTCATTTAATGTTTATTATTAACACTAATCTACAAAATGTATAAAATAACTCGTAATAAATATTCACATAGACATTATGAATTATATTTTTATAGAAAGTTAACTTTTTGTTATGAACGGTTGATTATAATATCAAAATACAAAATATAGTGACAAATCTATAGTGTCTTAATATATTATCAATATGAAAACAGCGAAATATAGGTAAAATAAAATGATCGAACATCACTTATTAGAACCCTTGTAGCCAGAGACCTTAGAAATACTTCAACTTAAGTAATATTTAATATATAAAGTTGGTTTAGTACATAGATTTCTACAGATATAGTAATAGCTAAACAAGTCTACGCATACATTGACAGCTCTGTCCCCGAATACGACGTCGGAGTCTTGATAGACTTTATTGAATTATATTTATTTTGTATTAATGTTCAATTGATTTTCTGCTCTTATTTAGAAACTCAAATGAGAGAGAATTATTTTAATTCCTTAAAAAATCTTGTGGACACGTTTCGCAGAGATCTGCAGCCTGCATAAACTATTCTTTTACATTTCAATCTTACTATCTTATTTTTACTATCTTTACTTTCTTATTCTTACTAACTATTAATTACTATCTTATTCTTACTATCTTACTATCTTTTAACCTTTTTATTTTTACCTAACATATATTAATTTGTGTGATAGTTTGAAATTAATTATAATAAAACTATATTTAGCCGTCTGTACTCACGTTAATTAAATTGGAATTTATCCGACTAATTTCAAACTCATTAGGAAACTTCATATATCGAAGATTGACGGATCTGTAGTTATATATATATATATATATATATATATATAGTAATCATAGATTATGTCATGTTATAAAACTTTATAAGCTATTCGGGAGCAGAACAAGTCTTTCATACCGCTGTATGTTTCTCTCTAGAACTCGCTAGTTCTGAGTGTTGTAAAAATCAAACACCTTTAAGTAGATATTAATTATTTTTAATTTATATCTTTATTGAGCATATTAAACTTATTTATTTAATATTAAAGTTATTCATTATCTGTTATATTTAATATTACGAAAATTAATCGAAATCTCATAGAATGTTGTATTATATATTATATATATTCCTTCGGCTTTTATTATGTAGATAACCAAAAATGTAACACATTCGTTTTCATCCAGTGAAATAATGTTTCAATCTACAATTTTTTCTTCGCCCCTACTTGAGTCTACGGTGAAATATGTTTTCTCGATGGCTCTCTAAATTTGTTTCTTTTTCTGGTATATTTTTTTTTAACACAGTTATTTTATTTTTATAGTTGTTTTTATAATAAGTTAGAGGGTATGTATAAATACTTTTTTAAGAAATTTTCTAATTGTCAGTCCATTCTTAAAATAGTCTTTAAAATTAAGTTTAATTAAATATATAAGACGGAAATTCAATAGGATTGCTTATTTCATCTTCAGAAATAATAATTTGTTCATATATTGACTTACTTACAATATTTTTAAATCATTAGAATCACGAATTTGTCAATGCAAATTCATTGAGAATGACTTAACACCCAACAGCCTTAACCTCTTTTATAACCACATTTACCCTATCCTCCCTTCCAGCATCCAACACAGACGGTATATCGTGTATTACTTTTGAACCTACATTGATTGTACTTACTTTTGAAACCAACATTGATTTTTTGTTGTGCTTAAACATGACCTTACAGATCAAACGAAAAGGATACAATATATATGGTATATGATCTACACTGTAGGCAAAAAACAAAAGTAGTTTATTCTATTCAAGTTCGTTAAATAAATAAATAAATAAATAAATTATTGACCACGGAAATATTAAATTATATATTGTTTTGCCTGTAAACGTAATGTATGTTGGTTTTAATGTATTTTTCATCATTTCGTCTGTAAAATGTGGACGCTCGGATTAATGTGATCTTGACACCTGACGTGTCCCAACTTGACAGTTAACATTTTATATAGACTTAAGTATGCCATATATTATTGAATAACGTAATCTAAGTTACCTTCGTATCTCAAAATTAGCTTCTAATTGAGCTGAGCGAAGCGAAGCTCTTTACTGGTCAGATCGCAAAAACTGTGAACTCTCTGTTCTTAAAAACTATTGGAGCTACGTTAACGAAACTCACCACAACGATTGCGAGTATAAGGCGCTAAGCATATATTTATTTTAAAAAAAATCGTAATTCTAAATTCAGTATTATTTACTAATTCAGTTCAGGACAATTTACGTTCTAGCTATCATTTAACTACGCATACCACAGTTTCGAAACTCGGCGTGGTGTTTGATGCCACATTGCTTTATAACTGTGCAAAATTTCGGATAATTTCGATCGACAAATCTTGAACAATTAACAGAACTAATTTAGTTCGATTAGTGACTCAACAGCGCGCGCCTGCTCGATGCACGAGTTACGAGTGGATTGAAATCTAAGAAAGTTTGTAACTACTCTCATACATAGTAGAACTGACTATAAATTCGTCAGAATGCATTTCACATTGAGCTCGAAGCACACTTAAAGAATGGTAAGTTTTCGAATTACAGAAAAAAGTTTCAATTCACCAGAAAATTGTCCATAGACTTATGATATGGAACGTCTCATACCGGCGCGCGCCCCAAGTTAAAAGAATAGCAAAATAGAAGGAACAACTGAACGGACGCTTCAGTTGCGTGTGAGGCTTCGAACAAGGTTCCGTCCGAATATTTTTTTTCACTTTTATTTTTCATTTTGCTATTCCAATTTAATATTTTATATCCACTCGCTATACATTTCATCGAGTTTCATGAAGCTTCCATTTAATTATTGCTCATTATTTAATTATTTAATTATTTCATTAAATTATTGCTCATTATCATAAAATGGAATGTGGACGAGGCAGAGGAAGAGGCAGACGGCTTGCAAGTGGCATATCGCGATACACAGCAACTTCTGTCCGTTCACAACAGTATCGAGATAGTGCAGCCCCACATATCAAGCTTCCTAATATCGCAGCAAATAAGCGTCGATTCAATAAAGAAATAGAAAAATTGGCATACGTTTCTTATTCCAAATGTTCAAGAACCGATTTAAAAGAAGCAGGAGTTCCCTGTACTTGCTCTGCATGCTGTTCCATTCGAACAACAGGAATGTTCACCGCAGAAAATTTTATGGATCCTGGGGCAGTGCCATCACAATTACAAGGGGTGACACAGATCGAAACTATGCTAAACTAAACAGAATACCTAAGCCGTGCCTGGGTAATATGCGTCTAGCTAGATTATCGTAACGTTAATTTGATTCTTAAATGAAAAAATCACTAAATAAGATCTAGAGCCGTCTGCTAGGAACTCTATGTCAATCTGCCATATGGAATTGACAAAGTTATTGTTGTTTGAGAATGTACCACGATATCATCATAATAATTCGTTTTATCCCCAAGGATGTAGAATGCTTTCTACTATATCAATAGTATCGCAGTGGACCTGATTGTTTCAGCGTGATGCCATAACGTAAAGAAGGGTGTTATGAGCAATTTTTTAGAAAATTTTCCATTTAATGACATGTTTGGCAAATGATTTATTGATAATATTGTATATTTCCATTTAACTCTGGTAACGTTTGTAAGGACTAACCTAAAGAACATCGTAGTAAATACCCTGCCGTGTACAGAGCAAAAGTTAGCTCAGCTCACGACCCCGCTTGCGTGACCTAGTATTTTAAATAATAAAAATATAACCTATATAAACTAATTTATTACAAGATTATTGACATTGGTATTCTTAAAATTATCCGTATAATTATTCTAGAAATCTCCTAACTACCTTTAGGTAAAAAGATGTGAATAGTTCGTTTTTAATTAATATGTACAAGTATCCATATTTTACTACGAAGATATAATGAAAATAATGTAAAAAAATGCCGGTTTTATTTGTAACTTTATTTGCGTATCACGCAAAAACCATTTGATGGATTTTGATGTTATTTTGTGTGGTTTTGGCGTATTATCTGAATGAATAGATGCCATTTTTTTTGTAGAAAATAAAGAGTTAGTTTTGATCTTATCTACAATGGATATACGTACCCTTTTAATGAAGCAATAATTTATAATTTAGTTGAAGTAATAAGCAAGAAGAAAAGCATTATAATAAAATTAACTATAGAAATTACAAATCGTATAACTTATAATTTGTCTGGCATTAGCATCTGTAAATTCAAGATTAATTTAAAATAAATCCTGTGAGAATCTGGCCACCAGCCAACTTGATAAACGATTTGTAAAGTTACCGACGAGCAAAGTTGTTGCTAATTGCCGGTTAAAGTTCGGCGATATGTTACCTTGACTCCAGAATATTTGTTGCTACTTAATCAGCTAAGATTTATTATACAACTTTTTACTTAGATCAGAGTAATTTATTTAAAGTCAGCGAAATACGTAAATTAAATTTATACACGTTTAATATAAAATTCAATTCATGATTTGCTGTTGTTTTTATACTAAATCATCAGAAATGACAATTTTTTTTCATCACAAATTGGTTAAGAACTATTAAGTTACTTTAAAAAAATATTTTTTATATTTCCTTCATACGTTATTCAAAATGTCGGAATGATTTATTTAAATCGATTAAATAATACTTAATTCACAATGAAGTTAGAACCAAGAGATTATTCAATTGACATTTTGTGTGTTGAAAAAAAATCTTACCAGAAAAAAAAGTAGGTTCATATGAATATAAGGGCGAATCATTAAGAGATCGGATATAATATGTTCCTATGTATTGATTATCGAAGTCACTTGGATGGTTGTCATTCTTTCACAAAAAATATATTATATGGTTGTTCCTGGCTATGGTCACTTAACTCCAATAACTTATAAAGATATTATTAAAATTGACGATAACATAACGATGATCCTTTCCTGTCACTTGAATAATAAATCTTCTATGTGAGAGTTACCTCGTCCTGCCTAATTACTGCTCTTTACAGGTAAGCGAACCTGTAAAAAAAAAAAATTTGCCCGTGGCTCGACCATTAGTAGTTTTTGTTATTTCCTTTTAATCGAATTCGTCTAGTTTTTTTTTCATTTAGTAACACTTTTAAAATTATTTAGGTATCGAAAGAATAATAACATAATAAAAATGCCAGCAAACATAAAATTTAAGTTAATAATATTATCAATAAATAAAATTCCACCAAATGATAAAAGTATGCAGAATAAGCCAATTTCGGTAAACGTGGGTGGTCTTGGGATTAAAAAAAAAGATTATCTAAATTGTTCAAGTCCTAATACTTATAGAAATGTACATCACTGTGCGTTCGTCTTAATAATGTTTATTTATTATTTTGTAAAGATAATAAAAGAGCAAACAAAAGATTTACATATGTTTGCAAGTTAAATATAAGAATAATACATTTTATATGATATATTTTCAAATGTTGTGTTACGAAAAATTTATTAGAGAAAAGAGTTATCTGCAATGAAATTCACAACAGAGGCAATTTTATTTATAAGTATAATAACCGTTTCTTGTCAACGATTTAACGCCATTATGAATAAATACACATGTTTAATATATTTCAAATATATCAAAACTGCAAAAGCACTTTACAGCACAATATTTAAGTTTATGTAACTTATTAACTTTTAAGCTATTACTTCATATGACGTTGGGGTATATATGTGTACGGTCTTATTTGCATATATAAAAAAATGGAGAAAGAATTACCAAAGATACATTACTAATAAGTATTCGAATATTAAATGTTGGATAAAATATTCATTTTAAAGTTGCAAATGGTGTGACTTTATGGCATCCGTAGCTTTTGTTTGTGACGATGGATGTTTAATAAGCTTTGTACAGGAGTTAAATAAAACAGCTTGAAATATTATATTTTTAATAATAAATATATTTTTTTATTTTATCATTTTCATGTTATTTTAATTATATCCATCACTTACAATATATATTTTAGTTCTGTAATATTTTTGAAGAAAACATATGTTTAAAATATTGTAAATGGAAAAATATTTCACAGTAAAAATGTATGTTATGTAAATCTATACTATATAACAAATGTTTGAAATTCAAATAAATTACGTGAAATATAGCCAATTTATGGAAAGGAGTAAGGTGCAGTAAATTTATAAAATTTTATTCGTGGAATTAAAGTTACAGTATTTAACATTTCAAAGTTATCTCCCTTCTGGCATCTTATTAAAAGTTCTCGTTACATTTTAATTATTCTTGCCACGTGACTCCACGATCCATTGTTAAGATGTTGTTTACGAACCAGCAACCACAAAACAAACACCTGCAAATTGTTTAAACTTGTGCGCTTTTTGACATCGTAATAACAAACTAAAGTCGTGAGTAACGTCTATAACTTAACAGCTAACTTATTTTGGAGGTTTAACACAATTTTGTCTATGTAAGGTATAAATGTATGCCTTTCGTCTTGCATCACTATATTCACCCTCAATAGCATAGACAGTTGGTATCTTCTATTGCATTTAAACAACAAGGAGAAATAATACAAATAGAATGATGCTATTTTTGTTTCGTTCTTTGAAACATTTTTTTATTATTGTAAATTTATTTTTCATTTTTTACTGTTTAATAATGTTTTAATCTTTTTAATAAATATTATTACAACGAAAATTAAGTATAACTGTGGTATTTTACATCGATTTTTATACTATGTTTAACATTCTTAAGGTTATATTAAAAAATCCATAATCAGTGCCTACACACCAATAAAATAAACCTACATTGAAAATTGAAAATTTGTAACCATAGAATATGTGGTGAGAGATCAAAATATATTTTTTAGCTGAGCGTAAGCGAAGCTTTTAACCGTTTGGGAATCAATTTTATGTCGCCACATCACATAAAAACTACTTAGTCGATCTTCATCAAAATTGGCATTGCTGTAGCTCTTGTTGACGGGCTTCTACAGAAAAAAATTATAATAAAATCTTGATTTGATCAAAAGTTATGGTCGAAAAACTGAATCACCATAGACTTAAGCTTAACTGTTCTCGCGTGCGCTTGCCGATCGTCTTCCTCAAAATGAGCTGAGTTGCTTCATCACATGAAATCTACTCTAGCGATTTAAGTCAAATTTGGCACGAATGTAGAACTAATAAATAAGCATCTACAGAAAAAAAACAGAATGAAAATAGCTTGATTAATTCAAAAGTTATAAAGAAAAAACCAAGAGATTCGTGATTGTGTCGCTCGTAGTCTAACTTTCATGGCGACAAACTTTTTCAATTAGTTGCTTATTTGTTTATTTGTTTAATTGTTTATTAACTGTTTATTGTTATTAAATATTTATTTCCTTTTATTCTTTTCTTATAGATTTTCCTACGCTCAGCTCAATTCCCACCACGCACGATGGGCGGATCCTAGTTATATTTAGAAAAGTCTTTTTAGGTGTATACAATACTTTACAAATATAATGTTATTGATATTGAAAGATATTTAAAACATATATGTGTAGTATGTGTCACGTTCAAGCATTAAACTTGGTTTATAATGACATAATAATTCTAAGCAGACCCGAGTGAAAAAACCAACGACAGTTTCATAAAGGACGTTGTTAAACTGTCCTTAGCAGACACGTTTGTGTCCTCAAAGAACAATGAACTGAAATACACCATAGCGATTTATGTTATATAACTTAAGAATTCATTTAATTTCAAATGGGTTACAAGTAAATTAAATATAGAATTTATATTTATATAAATTATAGTGCAATATATGTTGATATCAATTAACATACATTTTTGATCGCTCAAAACCTGTTCCTGTCTGTTGATGTTTTTGACTATACTTTATAATTTTTTTTCTTCACCCTGCTTCATGTCTTCAATAGTGAAACGTTGGCGGTTAGCTTCTTACTTCTCACTATTATTCAAATTCGGATTTGAGACGAAGGAATTTAGCAATTAAGAAAAATAAATAAACTAAAGATCATATAATTTGAGTTTACTCAATCATGACATTTTATCAAAGTTTTCTTAATTCATTCTAAATTAAATTAATTTACAGATATGTAAATAATTATAAATTACTTAGTTTTCATTAAACATTACAAATTAATTACAAATGAAACTATATATACAAACAACATAGAGGTTTATTAATGTGTGTTATATATTTGCTCAATGTGATCTAACACATGTATTGTAACGAGTTGCATGTAACGAGTTGTTTAACAATGCATTGTAATAATTATATGGACGTAATAACTATCGACTCACTAATGACACATTTGTTTAATTACTTAATTAACTGGATTCCTCTTTCATGTTACAATGAAATCTGTAATATCTGTAGTATAAAATAAATTAATTGATTTCTGTGGTAGAAAATAAGAAAAAGAAATATGAATTCAGGGTTAATAGATAAAATCAATGGCTTTTAGAACATAAAAGTCTGTGTTTTCAATGAGTTGAGAATCAAACATTACGGAAAAAGTAAATTTATAATATTGAAACAATTCATTCAGATTTCGCAGAGTTAAACTAGTAAACTAGAAACTAGTAAAATCAGTTCTGGGGAAATTCATAAACCATAATCTCATTACTGGCCGACCAAATCTTTGCATCTATCGTATTTGTTAATGGTTGTCACTATGATGAAAATACTTTAATATTAAAGAATAAATAAGAAATATGTGTGAATCAAGGTATTTTATTGCTGAACTTTATCCTGCAATTAGTATGAAGTTTGTTCCGCGGTAACTTAACTACATATAATTTTTTAAGTATTTGTCTCTAAACTTTATAAAATAATGCATCTTGTGTGCAGTTCACTGACAGTAAATTCCGTTTTAAAGTGATCTGTCACATAAATAATATTTGTTTCTTTTTTGGACTCTACTTATTAATGTTTTAAATGAACATGCTACTCAGCTTCTTTGTCTGTTACGATTCCAACTCTAAATTGCTAAATAGAATTCGAAAGATTATGATTTAAAATTTTATCCAATTCTGTTGCTCGATTTAGATCGCGTTTCAGAGAAGGATGTTGTTGATCTTATATATCAAACGGAACCAAATAATATTAAATATCGGATGTAAGATTAAATGATACGTTGCAACATTATATGTCCCGAGTTTGAGACAGGAAGAGTTATAGTGTTTTAAAATTATTTTAAAATAACTCCTAAACTTCATTTGTTCTTCAGCATTATGTACTTTTCCAAGATATTTATTTTGGCATAACAATAATTGTATTTGTGTGACAAACAATCATTTTTGTATCAACGAATGTCATTCATATTATATTTTACAGTCCAGTGCCATTAAACCGAATTAAGATAGAGAGATTTAAACGTAATTGAGATGAAATTAGCCTGAATTCGGTTTATAAAGCCGGTTAGAGTATTCATTCGAAAATAGCGACTACATGTAACTTTAACAGACATCCACAATATGTCCTTTGAATGCCACATCTAAATTACTGTAGAAGTATAACTTACAAAACTTGGATTATACACATCAATATATTGCTTATATAGGAGTTGGGACAAAATAAAATATTTGTAAATTTTTAGTACAAGTATTCATTGAATTACTCGGCAAATAAGTCCATCATTCGGACAATTTCAACTTCAAAACATTAACTATATCATATTTAAGATCAGGTGCTATACCGGTGGGTATTAATCAGATTAATATTTTGCAATTTGTGGCATTTTTAAGCAGAATAAAAATTAAAATATATATTATTGCTTTAAGTAATGTTTTATTTCTAAAACTTAATTAATGAAAATATTAAATGAATGATATATAATGATATAACGATAGTAACTGTATCATATTAATTGTCCTACTGTCGTCTGTCTATAGTTTTATTTTGTTGCAGGTGACCTATTTAAATATCTAATGCGCCGCATAATTTGACGCTCGAGAGTGAAGCCTCACTTGAATTTTGTTAAAAGGTACTGCAAAATTAATTTCACCTTTATGTCATCAGGACACACAAAATAAACATATTTGCTGAGTCTTTCGTAATGAATTTAATATTTAAATTGTTATGTATGTACTCATATGAAGTTCACTGAGCTTATGGCCTCACAATTTTGTTTATTCTATATATACAGTAAGTTTTTGTATCAGGGAATTTTTGACATTGAGTATTGATTAGCACGTAAATTTCATTTTAATAATTGGAATATTTACATCTATACAATCTAATTTGATGATCGTGAAATCTTAAGACATTAGTCTTGACTTACTTACTTACTTACTTACTTACTTGGCTTCAAGCTATATCCCTTGCGGGGTAGCCAGAGACGACGGAGCGCCAAACGCTACGGTCCCTGCATACCTTTTTCGCCTCGGCCACAGACATCAACCTCTCCGTACATATATTCATATATTCATATATTCTTCTTAATTTCATGACCTAATTACAGAGACAATTAGTTTAGGACCTTTTATATTCTTTTGGAAATTGAATGACATTCCTCGAAATATTAAGGAATATATACACTAATTTATTATTTATATTTGGATATAACATTTACTATATCCTGCTTTAAATTTAATCTTAATGTCTTTTTGAAATAAACAGTTATTTCAAAGAAAAAGAGAATATATATTATATATTTTATTTATAAAAAAATTACAGTTTTTTTCTACTGTAGTTATTTTAAGTATAAATATTATTTATACTGTATATAAGTAAAGAT
The DNA here is from genome assembly GCA_918358695.1 of Melinaea menophilus ssp. n. AW-2005. Taxonomy (NCBI): domain Eukaryota; kingdom Metazoa; phylum Arthropoda; class Insecta; order Lepidoptera; family Nymphalidae; genus Melinaea; species Melinaea menophilus. The sequence goes on along the minus strand of OU911057.1, from coordinate 9,567,195 downwards.
CTTCATTTTTCACAGAAATGAACGCAATTCACAACCACATTACTCTGTACTTCAGAGTGGAGAGCCTGTTTAAGTTGCATATTAAGTTTTTTCACTCTATATATTGTGCATTTTATACAACTACTACATAAGTGCAGTTGACAACAAAAATATACATATCATTTATGGACAGTGCTTCTGGAGGACGCATTTTTCTTAAGATTATGATTTTGTTATAGTTACCTTTAAAAGTCTATAATAACTGTGTATTTATAATAAAGTTGTGTTTTATTGAACTTCGGGTGTATGTTTTTGTGTTGTGTTTGTGTTTTTTTTGGGTTCGATCTGTAATTCGTGTATTTAGAAAGAACGTCATTTTGTATTGCTTGTTAAAATGTTATTTTAAAAAATCTTATTTTAAAAACTTTTGATTTGAAATATAATTTTATAAATTCTTATATTTCTTTATGACCTCTTACGCTTAGTTTACGCTATAAAATGATTTAATTTAAATATAATGATTTGAGATACTTTTCTTACATTATGTTTATATAATTTTTGATAGTTTTTTTATAATATTTAGCATTTAGCAGTAATGGTTCAATAATAAATGAAATATTAACATACCTATATTTAGTTTATTACACATTGCTAATAAAATTAAAAAGTCCATTGTTTCTTTTTGTTAAATTGCTTTTATTTGTAAAACTACATAAGGGATTTATTTAACATTTTCTTACGACTATTTCTTGCTACAACAGTCCTAACTAGTAAACACATGAAATATACACACATAAAAAATTACACATGTTTCCGTTTTCTCTAACTCTAACCAGTAAACCTGCCAATGTCAAGTTCTTTAGAACTAACAGCATTAGAGAGAGCAAAAATATACTTAAACTTAACTTAACTTAAAACATCTAGACATAACATTTCGCATTATTTCAATATTTCACAACTGAAAAATGTTAAACGTTATTTTGCAGAACTCATCCATCCATTATAACCTTGAGAGGTGTTCGAAAATTGGTGTCGTAAGCTGAAGAGAAGAGAGACAGATAGCGCTACATCTGAAATCTATATCTTTGTTTGGTGAAGCTCAACGATAGGCAGATTCATATTTGGACAAGCTTGTTAACATGAATCTAAATGGGAGTTGTCAATTTGCTAAGTGACTATTTCTTTAGAAACAAACATTAGCAAGTATATATAGGTCAGCCAATTTAGTCAAATGTTACTAAATTCTGAATTGAGTTGGCTACATGCCGAGGTCTTTCAGGTAACTCCGATATTTTGCAAATATTGTAAACTTTAATATTTATATATTTTTTTTATAATTTTTTATTTTATACAATTTTTAAATTTATATATTTGATATATACAAATATAAATAACATTATTTTATAATAAGTATAATTTAGTTTAGAATAACCAAAGGGTAATAAATAAGTAGAAAGATTATTTATTAAAATTAATGAATGTCTTAGTTGTGAAAGAATTACTACCAGTGCTATTATAGATACTCTAGTGTTTCTTCTATTTCTTGATTGCGGAGTTACTTTAAGAGACTAATTGTACACTGATTTAATTGTTATAATATTACCTTTTTTAACTTATGAATCTCATAACTAAGTTTCTTCTCCAATATTTTACTTCAAATAAATTTCAGCAGCGAATCGTCTGTTATTTATATGATAGAATGTATTGTCAAAGAATCTCTTTTATAAAGTAAAAAGATTTTTGAACACATACATTTTATTTTCAATATTGCGTAGTCAATAACATTATAAAGGGAAAAATATAATCGATCTTATACATTTGTTATTAGTATACCGATGTATTGTGAAGTCGTTGATCTAAATGGAATATTCGTCACAGATAAAATAATAATTTTATTTCTGTGATTACTTGTGCTTTAATAGTAATATTTTTTACGTGTCGTGACTTTGTTACTTTAATAAACCATAATATGTATATAAACAACACTGCTCGTAATTTTTTAAAATAGCAATTTCTTAAAAGTGTTTTATATCAGACAAAAAATATACATCACATTAAATTATCGAGTTTTCATATAAATGAAAATCTATGGACACCCGTATGAAAGACCATCTCTTGAGATTGTTTAGACCGATCTTCTGTTCTGTACTCAGCAGCAGCCTTGATAGCGGTAACAGTCTCAACAGCAACAACAGCCGCATCGATAGCACCAGAAGCTTCGACAGCAACAGTAGCCTATAGCAGCAGACTCGACATCCGCAGCCGCAGCAGGAAACCATAATACGAAAAGTAAAAAACGATACCTCTCCTTTAATCTGATTTTTAATGCTATACTCGAGTCAGTCCATCTACGAGCTGCAACCAATTGGCTATATTTAGGCTTTATAAAAATATATTTTTTAAAGCATTAAATAAGACTGATTGTACCTAAGGGGCGTAGTGTGATATATACCTTCAGAAAATCTTCATAATAGTATTATTTTTTTCTAAAAAAAAATCAATTGCTAAAAACCAAAAATCATATTAATTGTCATTTAGAGGAAAACTAATCTTACCATGGCATATCTAACTATCTAAAAATAACGGTTTTCTATCAGTGTAAAATGAGTTTAAATCAATAAACAGATTTTGAACTTTCACCAAAAGCAGATCGCAGAAGCAGTTGATTGCAGAATAAATTTCAAAGGCTTCTTTATTGACTGTACTTAGCTTCTGGTTTATGATTACTTTCGAAACAATACTCAACACTGCCTCAGGACACTAGTAACTCTAAGCAAAATTAACATTTATTTCGTTGCGACAAGTGATTAAAACTAGGCATGATTTTGGTTGAATGAATTATTACAATTTTAAATCCAAGTAATACACTATTATTTTTAATTAAACACAGTATTTTTATCGATAATTGAAAATCACTAATTTGTTTTTGAGGTTAGATATGGAAAAACAATATATTTAAGAAAAAACTTTGAAATTGATTTAAAATGAAACAGGAACAATAAGGTATAACTGTGCTTACACCACTAGTTACAACTAGTATATTGCTGTAATAATTTGTTTATTATTCATTTTCTTATTCATGTTAATATGTTGTGTCTAATATTTCTAAGTACAAAATTGCAAATAATTTTAAGCTCGTTTAAATTGCTTTTACATTACCTTTAAGCACTTGGCATGGTATTTCTCATACATCTATTATAATATAAATAAATGGAAAGGAGGTATAAAACTGATATAATTGAAAAAACTAATTTCCTGTAGTGTCTTTCTGTGTCAACTGTCAGAAGGTCGTATAAGGGCTGACTCGACCGGGACTGTACTATCTCACATAAGATTAAATGATAAGATAACTACTATCTGACCAGAACTCCAACCAAATTCGTAAAATAATTCCTATTTCGTGAAATAACATAGATATAAATCAGAAGTGTTATGTGGAACCGCAGTCTTATTACCAGACATCATTATTATGAAAATATATTGAAGCCAATACACATTGTTTGTTTCTTAAACATAAATATTAATTTAATACTGAAATGGACTTACTTTTTTACTACTATTTTGTAAAATTATAATAAAATAGTATATGATTTTTTTTAAAGTACCCTCAAACATTGACATATTAGAGACGGCATAACCAAATTACGTTGAAATGTACATCGATTACGATTGTGACGTCAAGTTCAGGCCAAATGTTCAGCTTCATGGGCTTTTTATTGTATACAAATACGCGATGCACTAATAAGATTACTATAAACATTTTAATTTTATAAATTTTATTAATTTTAACTTTTTTTACAATAAATTATATATAACAACTTCAGTTATATTGCCGCCAATTATCACAAGAACATTGGCATTAAATTAATAGATAATAGAAATTTTAAAAATTCGTATAAAAAATACGCAGGGTAGTAAAAGGATGTCGGTAACAGAAGAAATACTTAATAAGATCGTAGAAATAGTAGTAAAGTAGGTACCATATTTTATTCTCATAAATAATGATGTTTGCTTTTTTAATGCTGTTTAAAGTTACTGTCAACATCTATAAATTGCGGGTACTTTCAATTACATGCCATTATACAGAAGAAGCCGCTTAGTTTTTCCAAATTATAAATCTCACAATAAGAACTCTCAGTAATTGCTACCAAAAGAATACCACAAGTTCCGTGTTATCACTACCATGCTTTATCAGCCTTACACAACCTGGACGGCAGGGGACCTGCTATTCTAGTTTGACCCTAGCTGCTTATTAACTCTTATAAAATATTTATTTTTGTCAAAACTATTACCAGTTACTCTACTTATTATAGTTTGTTAATTAAGTGAAGTCTTATCGTTATCGCAAAAGATCAAGGAATTTTCAATTTCATCGAGCCTGATTGGATTAGTTACAGTTCCACGCATTCTAAAGGATAACTTTATTAAGTATCCTGAAACAGATTGTCGCAATAATTTTTGAATTAGTACTTAGTAATTAATGTTTGTGAGACTATAATGACATAATAAGCCCAACTATAATAAATGACGTTACTGAAGCGATCATAGTATATAAAAATTCCGGATTCCCAACATACATATATATATAATATTTTTATAGATATGATTAAAATAAAGGCTTTTAATTACATTTAAAAGGAATATTCCAACAATATTAAAGGCGCACGGTATATATCTATCTTATAGTTAATATATAAATCATGCAAAAGATGTTCTAATGCTAATGATAAAATTATATTATAATTTTAGGTTATTTGGTTTCATTTATTTAATTTTATTTTAATTTAGTGAAAGTTTAGAACTAAAAATTATAATTCATCGATACTCAGTTACTAGAATAATTAACATCTTCCTTCAACGAAGCACTTCCGATATTTCTTTTCTAGTTTCGCTCCGGTGAGTGATTGTAATTAGTGTTCTTAATAACGTTTATAAGGCGTTGATATTTTAATTTTTCATGTATTTTATTGCAGGGTTGATTAAATATTCAAACATTGTACATATAGATATGATTTTTTTTAATTAGGACTAAAATACTGGCCATGACTATAATTGGAAAAAGGAAGCAGTCTTATACTTATTTTCATTCATGTTAATTTGTTTAGGAGTGTAATATATAAATACATTAAAAAGTTGTCTTTATATAAATATAACTTTGATATTTAAACTTTTATACTTCAACATGTGTAAATATATTATATATTAAATGCTATATAACAAGTCATATTGTGCAACCTGTACATTAAGTAAGATTAATGTTAAATATTAATAAACTTTTCGCATTCACATTAAATATGCGCACTCTGCGACTACACAGAGCTCTGATATAAGGTGTTCACAAGCCACTTGTAACTTAATGATATATTCATGATATAATTTTTAGTTGAATTATCCTGCAATTGAGTCAATAAGAATAATACGATTGCTAAATTAATTATAACTGCTTAAATGTGAAAATATTTATAATACTTACAAATGTTTATTATTATTTTCTACTCATTATAAAAAGCTACCTTTAAAAAAATAGAAAACTTCTTTAGATAAAAGGCAATTAAGGATACATGTGTGTCTGAATTTATGTTCCGAATCTAACAACTTTGTGGCCCAAACAGACGGACTTGCGGACAACAGCTAGTCATTCAAATCGACCCAGACGTTATTGATAACGTAAGCGACGTTATCAATAACGTCTGGGTCGATTTGAATGACATGAAGTCGTTATTATTGATCTGCAACAGATTAAACATCGTTAACATCTTAGGAGTAAGTACAATTATGAACTTATACTTATATTATAAAGTAAGTGCTACTTGTTACATGATACAGAGCTCTATCTTCTGTCATTTTTCACCGTTCAAAAATGTAAGTCTATTAAAACCTGGTTGTGCGGTAAAAGAGGTTTCGAAATATGATTCTTTAAACTCGAAAGTCAATGTTTGGACATCCGGCTTTCTTAGTCACTAATTAAAAAGTACCTTAATGACTATCCTCTTTCCAAGGGTAGTCTAACTAAGTAGTTTGTTGAGACTATAATTAGGTTTTAAATTTTAATTAACATTATAATCCATACTACTTGAGCTCTGGATACAAATATTTTTAGTGTTAAATATAAAAAGTGCCACTTACATCTACTATGGGACGTATTGCAGGCTTTTCTCTGAACTATAACATAAGCTATGACACAATGTATGTATTGGCTCCCACCCAACTAACAAACCGACCTCATTATATATTATAGTATATTTTATTTTCACTATTTACTATTATAGTTACTTATAGCATAACACTTTTAATAATAAAATGTTTTAAAGCAATTCTTTTCAGTCAGCTTGTTGTTTTGTTATAACTTACTAATTACTTATTATATTTAACTTTATTATTATTTGTTTTTGTGTCATTTGTTGAATCTCTAATGTAAAGTTGTTTATATGAAATGATAATAAAACACATTGTTAAGTATATTTCTTTGTAAAGTATCTAAGGATAGATTAAGTTATAAGAGAATCCTGAAAATAATTTAATGAAAAGTTCAGGGTTTTTGAAATTTCTTGAATGACTCTTTGTGTTAACAGTCGACTCTTTATATGGAATGTATATTTTTAATGTTATATTTCAGCTTTATCTTGTACTTCTAAAAATGAAACTTTAACTGTTATCGAATTTAATAATAATTGTTTACCGGTTATGGAATAAATGTTCAAAGAAATACATTATATTTGTTAAAAAATACAATATATAATATTTAAGCAATATATATATTGACATTGATATTATTCTAAGCTAGATATACGTAGGCCTTGAGATTCTCATAAGACTCAATCTGGTCAATGTTGCGGAATATATCCATATATCGACGTATTACATCTCAGTTTTATATAGTTATATAAATATGTTATCCAAAATAACTATCTTTATACAAGTAATAAAAGTTATACGATAATATAAATTTAATATTAAAAGCAACCAAACAACATTATCAATTATTAACAGTCTCGGATCAAATCTCAGTCAATATTTCAATCTGAATATAATATAAGCAATATGGTATCTGTTTTTAAACATCCTCCATTATTCCACACATTACATATTCAATAAAGTTACAAAGTGATAAAATAAGACGAGTAGATCTCTACCGTTATAATGTAAATGATATTTCATATTTCTTGTCATGTCTCATACGTGACACGACAAACACAATAAAGGTGAAAGAAACACGTATTATAAATCTTACATTATAAATTTTTTTGATGTCAAATTTATATAAAAAGAGACATTAAATCATCTATTTTTATATAAAAGAGACATATAATAATAATATAAAAATAATATTTATATCATTAATTAGAAATTAGTTTAGACTTATGCTACGGCTATTGATCTATTATTGAAAGTACTACTGACGCTTTTTCTTCTAGATGAAAGTTGTGTCAATCACTATAATAAAACAGTCAGTATCTGTCTGTGTGTCGTTATATTTCCTTAATTTGTTTATAGATTATTGCTAGTACAATGCAATGCCAAAATATTCCTTGAACAGAAACGTGAAAACAAACTTCATTAAGGAATTATATTCAAAAGTAAACTAAAGTAGCATTTACTGGCTTGTGTAAGAAGTATTTAACAATGTCCAGTGACTGTGTCCATTGAATTTATTAAAATCTTATAATGTTAATAATTGTGCCCAACATAATGAAAATGAAATATAATAAGATTATAAAATTGTATTGTAACCAAATAACATCTGTTAAATTATACGCTACAGTACCAATATACGGAACTAAGATACGATGACAATAGAGATAAGATGAGAATTAAATTAGTTTATTAAAGTCCGTCTATTAAATACAAACAGATACTTTATGATTTATGCATTTTTACGCCATCTTTTAAAGGATAATTAAAATCAATATTAAATTAAAAATTCATTTTAATTAATTATAAGAATTTAAATTTATTCTAACACCATGATTTGAAAGCAACCAACCAACAGTGACCAACATGAAAGCAACACCTAAGTTTAAAAGCTTAATACTAATAAAAATATGACTTACTTTATTGACTCCGGAACCGCAATTACGTGACGTTACGCTGAGGTCTACAATTACCGCCGTCTGCATACAAGTAGTAAACACGTGTAACTCTGCTTCGAAAGCAATCATTTCGCGACTGAGACGTTCAGATGCAAATAAAGACACATATAATTAAAACAGTCTGGATAGTGTCATACTCCTACAGGAATTTTAGCACAATATAAACAATAGTGATAATAACAATTGATATCAAAACTGGGAAAATTTTAAATCTTAATTGTAGGGGAACGCGGGGTTGGTTTTAACGGAGGTAAGAATTAACAAGCTTATTCCCGCCAAACGTGAAGTGTTAAAAATATGAGACTCTGTTTAGAAACCCTATATACACAGCCGAACATGTCCTGATTTGTCAGATATCGGCCGGTCATCGCTAGTGATAGTTATGCGCAGTGACCTCAGATTGACAGGTAAACGAACTTTTCGTACTTCGTAATAAATTGATTTGAGATTTATTTATTCGTTAAACTGAATTATAGTTAATCCTACAAACAACTCTATTTTATTCACATTAAAGCTGTGTTATTTGTTTGTAATTATTTTGATTAGATTATTTTCTGCATTTGATGAAATATTAAAAGAGACCTTGAGGCTAAAATTAACAAAATGAGTGGGGTAAGTATTAACATGTTTATACTTACCTTATACATATGCATGTGACATTAAGAGAGTGTTTTTTTTGCAATAAGTTTTTTTTACAGAATGAGAAATTACAAAAGGAAGAGCACAAAGGGGTCCGCGTCTCAAGAAGTATTATATAGCTGGCCGCTGAGGAAGTTCTGATAAAAAACAGAAAATATAGAGATGTTGCTACCGAATACAACATTTGTCTTGTAACACTGTTCAAATACGTAAAGATAAAAGGGAGGGAACTTCTATTGAAGTGGGTTATAAAAAAACGGTCTTGTTTTCAATTCTGAGCAAGAAGCAATGATAGCAGATTATTTAATAAAATGTGCCAATATCTATTTCGGATTGCTACCTGATGATGTCAAAAAATTAGCTTACGAGCTTGCCATTCGATACAAGATAGAAAATATTCCAGAATCTTGAAAAAGAGACGGAAAATATGGCAAAGATTGGTTTTCAGGATTTATGAAGTGCAATGCGTCATTCTCTATTCGGACTTCAGAGGCTGCCACCTTAAGCAGGACAACATCATTTAACCGTACTAATGTTCATTCATTTTTCGAAAAATATCGAGAAGTGCTTCAAAGATACAAGTTTCCTCCGAGTAGAATATGGAATGTAGACGAGACTGGAGTCACAACGGTGCAAAAACCTAAGACAATGGTAGCTCAACGAGGTTCCAAGCAGGTAGGAGCAGTCACATCTGCTGAACGGGGTACTCTCATCACAATTGCGGCAGCGGTAAATGCTATTGGAAATTTTATACCATGTATGTTCATTTTTGAAATGGCCCGCCTGAGTCCATAGGTGCAGGTAATAATTCTGGGTGGATGATTGATACTGAATTTTCAAAATTGAATGTAGATTTAAAAGATTTTACTATATTCTATCAGTTCCTATGATAAAAAGTACTGATTTATTAAACAATAAAACCATTTTCATTAATGTAAGCGACATTTTATTTAAGTATTTGATAGAATTTTAGTCTCTGTTAATAATTGCCCCTAACGTTAATACTTACCCCAGCTCTGTTTATATTTGCCCCAAATACGGGGTATATATTAACAAGTGACTTTTTTTGTTTTTATGGCTCTCTTTCTGAAATTACTTAGCTAACTGTTGGTTTTAGTTAGTAATATCATAACTGAATAACCAAAGCATGTTTTCGATAAAAAATAAAACAAAAAAGTTAATTATTATTGAAAGTATAGACCATAATAAAAAAATTGTTAGTACCAGCCCCGCTCTCCCCTATATTTGATAACTAGGTTTGTTTCTGGGAGTTATTGCTGATTTCTATAGAATGAAAACAAGAAAACGGTGGGCATAAACGTATATATAAGTCCAAATATCTTTAGTGTGAAATAATAATTTTAGAATACCTCAGAAATTTATTACTCTCGCTTTAAAAAGTATATTAAGTATCGGTCTTGAAGCGGCGGCCTTTTGTATGAAAACCGACTTGTAAAATTAAGCGGATTTGGTGTTATGATACAATGAAAATTTCCTTAATCCACCGCACCCCATAGCACCAAACCACATTTATCCCTATCCCTATTCGTACTTTTTATGTGCTATGGAAAACAATATTGACAGACATTATTGAAATATTTAAAAATGTAAATACCATTATTTTTAATAATATTAAATTTATTACTATTACTAATATTTACATATTAAAATCAACGTACCGATTTTCTAAAATTAGATAAGTCAATATTAGGTAATATTCATATTTTTTTATTTTAATTTTTGTGAAGATAAACAAATAAATAAGAGATTTTCTAAATTTATTCCAAACACTCCCAGGACTACAATATTTATTACAAGATAAGATATGTATAAGTCGATAAGACATACATTTTGTCAAGAAGCATTAAAATTGGGAAATAATAGATCGCTACGCAATAAGAGCTTGCGTTGCGTTGCTCTGAAAACGTGCAGAATTATAATATTAATTTATAATTTTAAAATATCTATATCTTAATTATACAGGATATGTATTTTTTTGTCGTAATATTATCATATAGAAAAATAATTGTAATCATAAGTTTATTTAAAACTGAATAAGAATTCTAATATCTCCATCTATCTAAAGTTTCCATATTCAGTATATAAGACATTTAATTCTCGAAACCTTTAAATGAGAATCACTAGAAACTTCGAGGTAGCAAAACATTATGCCAACATTAGATATTCAAAAAGTTCTTCCTACTACAAAATAAAGCTACAAACTGATGTTGAGGACAATATGAATAATCGCCCGCGCGACATTTACAAAGGAATGAAATATGATATTTTAAAAAGCGAGATGTATCCTACGTTGAAGATTACGTATAAATATGTATTTAGATAAATATTGGTACAGTTATATACTCAAAAGAAAAAAAATATTCAAAATAAAATGTTATCAAAATTTAATTTGACCATGTACCTAGAAATATATAACAATCCCAGTTTTTCGCAGATCTAATATCGATTTAATGAAGTTAACATTCAAAAAGCAATGTAAAAAGTTTTCTTATACCCTCATAATGCTTGTATGAATTAATTATCTACATAAAAAAATGTAAGGCGGTTAAACAACCAAAATTAAAGAATTATTAATTCATAATATTAATAAGATATGAATGATTGTACATTTAATTGTAGTTATGCAGTTTTATTTCAGTACGAGGGGAGGTCCAAAAATTCGTGGAATGGAGAGGATGGAGCGGGGGTAGGGGCGCTCGCTTGAAGTCATACGAATCGGAGACTCATCATTAGTATAAATACCGAGTTTCAACCTGATTGCGTCATTCGTTTACGAACAGTCGCCTGCTGGACAAGTCAATCCGGAAGAAAACTTAAACGTTTGACTGCCGTATAACAGCGTCGGTAGCAAAACTGCATTGTATACAGCCAAACGTGCAGCTATGCTGACGTTTTGACATCTCAACAATACAGTTAAAGCACCGTTGACACTGTTACCGGCAGCAATACGTCTTTCCACATCCATTTCGTATCTTAAATAAAAATAAAGAAAAATAAACTTTCAAAATAAGCGACTCATAAATATAATACATTATAAAGTATATTCAATTCTATTTGTTTCTTTAATTATCATTTATGTTCGTGCCGATCACTGAACGAAATTATCATAACTTCATTCAGTACTTTTGTTATATATTATTCTACTAGCTGATTTCCGCCCGCTTCGCTGGGCACACTATTAATTTGTATTTGAACTTTGACTGCTGTATTGACAAAATTTTCAATGTCTATTTTATATATAGTGTAATTTTAAATAAAGAAATATAATGCCAGTCAGTGAATACACAGATTTTAATATCACCTATGAGGTATTGTGTATTGGGAAGCGATTCCGTTATGTACATAATGTGGCGGGATCCCCAGTAGGCCTACACCACGAAAAAATTACCAGCATGTAAGTAAAGACGAATTTGGTTTTTTTTTTTAATAATATATATATATTTTTTTAAATATATGAAATTCAATTTCGTAATCAATCAAATCAAATCAAAATCAAATTTATACTTTTTGCACCCCCCTCCAAGCTATTCTAAACTGTGGTTGCCATGGTAACTTAACATTTCCAGTTATCATACCAATGTTTACCATAGTAAACATTGGTATGATAACTGGAAATGTTAAGTGTATAGCTCCTACAGGTTTAAAACTAGGCGAGAAGCACAAGTTGAAATCCGTTGGGATAGGATTTCCGTAAATTTTGTTCTTAGTAGACGTCTACCTACCTCACAAATTTTAAGTTAATGGGACAGATAGTTTTTAAGATTTCGTGATGAGTCAGTGAGTGGTAAATCGCTTATATATTGTATCATTTATTATATGAAGCATTCTTCAGTTACCTTAGAATTTAGATTTAGAATTAGATTTAGAGTAGAATTTGTTTATATTGATTATTTAACGTGAGAAACAAATTAATGTTCACAAGAAAACAATAATATTTCTGCATTCTCCGTCTCCTTTTACTCATATAATATAAGATAAATAAGTAATATAAATATTTTTCCTATTTGCAAATTACTAAAGTCTGATTGTATAATCGATCATCATAATATATTTTTGTGTAATTATTTACTATTTTACTAGATGTTATGTTATTAATAATTGTGTATAAAAATTAATGATAAATAAAAATGTAAAGTACACTCCTCAATTATTCAGTCTGATATCAAATAAAACTGAAATACAAGGATTGGGAAGTCGATTTTTTGAAGCAGCGATTGGGGGTGATGAGATTACACAATACTTTAAAGTACAATTATTCTTACAATTATTATGTAATAATATAAATTTATTTCTTAATATTTTGTTATTTCTGTGTCAAAATATAAAAATAATATACATTTCTAAACAGAAAAATGATTTTGTATTCGTTTTTCCTTAACATTCTTGAGACATTGTTAATGGTGGAAGAATTTTGAAGTCCTTAAATTATAACATTACATTTTATAAGATGCTTTAGAACTGAGTTCACTCATGTGTCCTTCCTTTATATTTCGTAGAAGATGCGAATGCAAATTTCTTTTGATAATATTACATTTGTGCAGACTTTTACATTGTCATATAGAATATGCAGAGCAGAATATTGTAAAAATAATAAAATTATAAAATAAAACGGAATTATTTTATTCTCGTTAAAGTCCGTGTGCGTTTTATCAGATGTTATATATTCAAAGCATGGTCAAAACTATGTAGTAAAGTACAAGAAAGAGATAGCGGAAACAAATTACTATAAAATTTTATCATCCCTTCATCGACTAATATTATAAATCCGAATGTTTGTGGCGACATATATTTAAAAAGTTAATAATATTTTTATCGAACATAATATCAAAGTTTGTATTATACGATTTTTTTAAATTGAACTACTTTATTTAAGGCAGATTTAAAGAAAATAAACACAAAATTTTATGTGAAGGTTACTTTAATACGCTTGTGAAAAACGCATTAGAATCAAATAAGGGCACATAAGTGCACACTTACAGGGATAAGCGCACTGTTCTCTGGAACTGCGCAAATAATCAAGAGTGTATATAACGGTCACGTGGTTAATGTCAGTGTAGTTACCTACTTTCGAAAGAACTGCTTAATATAAAGTCTTTAATTTATTATAATTTGCTCTGATATTGAGTGTCATCAAGTGCTATACTTAAACTGTTATTCCAATTTTCTCGCCAAACTAGTAGAACTGTAAAGGTAATTGATCTATATAATATAGTCATCACAGTGCTTAGTTTCAATTTTTTTTGCCGATAGTAATTGTATTACATTCTTAATTTTTCTAATAATTAAAATGTATCTCTGCAAAGCTGAAACTCCTTCTAATAATTCACTTCATGACCAAATTAGTATCTTTATTCTACGATACATTTTCTGGGAAGCCGTATGTAGCCGCTCTTTTATGTAATATAATTTTGTCATTGGTAATATCATCGTTCCTTGCTTATTTATGATTTTGTCATCTCAAATGAAGCGATGGTTATTTCGGTGCTTTTGAATACATAATTTATATGCATGTGGCTTGATAAAAGACAATGTGAAGTAATATACCTTTACAAAGCAAAAATATGCAATACGTTATCCTATAAGTTGTTTTGAGATAATGTCATCGTCGTAGATGGGAAAGTAAATCATTGCGCAAAACAATCAATCGCAAATTATTTCAAATTACTAAAATTATTTAAAGCATATTCCTTAACACTTAATTCGTTTTAAGTGTAATCTGAATATAAAGTGATCCTGCAATCTTAAACACGACTTCACCTCTCTCTAACTTAAAATAATTCCCAACACTAATTAGTTTTGCAAATGTTCGCATGGGACCTTAAATTTATGTCTTGTTATAAAACTTTATGAGCTATTCGGGAGCAGTACAAGTCTTTTATACGGCTGTATGTCTAGAACTACTCGTAGCTAGTTCTGAGTCTCGTAAAAATCAGACGCGTTTAAGCAGATATTAATTCTTTTCAATTTATATCTTTATTGAGCAAAATAAACTTATTTATTTAATATTAAAGTTTTTCATTATCTGTTAATATATTTTATATTTAGTAGTATTGTTTAGTATATAACATCAAATGTAACATGTTCGTTTTCATCCATTAAAATAATGTTTCAATCTACAAAGTTTAGAGTGAAATATGTTTCTAATATGTTTACTCGATGGCTCTCTAAATTTGTTTCTTTTTATGGTAATTTAATATTTTTTTTAACACTTATGGAGGACTTTATTTTATTTATTTTTTTTTGTTGTTTTTGTAATAAGTTGGAGGGTACGTATAAATACTTTTTTAAGAAATTTTATGATTTTTTAAGCCATTTTTAAAATAGTCATTAAAATTAAGTAGAAACATAATAAAATATATAAGACAGAAATCCATCAGGATTGCTTATTTCATCTTCACAAAATAATAATTTGTATAACATAGATCAACTCATTTACAATATTTTTAAATCATTAGAATCACGACTTAGTAAATGCAAATTTAAAGAGAATGACTTGATATGAACCTCTTTTATAACCACATTTAACCTATCCCTCATTCTAGCATTCACACAGAGATGGTATATCGTGTATTACTTTGAACCAACATTGATTGTACTTACTTTTGTAACCAACATTGATTTTTTGTTATGCTTGAACGTTACGTCACAGTTCAAACGGAAGAAGTGAAATACCATGTATATACACATTATATAATATGGTAAATGATCTACACTGTGGGCAAAAAACATGAAATTTCTATATTAATAAAAGTAGTTTATTTTATTCAAGTTCGTTATATAAATAAATTATTTAACACGGAAATATCAAATTATTATTTTTTGTCTACAAACGTAATGTAACATACATTTCAATTTTGGTTTCAATGTATTTTTTGTCGTCTGTAATGCGTGGACGGAGGATAATCCATGTGATTAATGTGATCATGACAGCTGACAACGTGTCAGAACTTGACAGTTGACATTTTATACAGACTTAAGTACGTCATCTATTATAACATAAACTATGTAACCTTCATATTTCAATTTACACAACATATTTAATATTTTAAATAATAAAAATATAACCTATATAAACTAATTTATTGCAAGATTATTAACATTGGTATTTTTGAAGTTATCCATATAATTATTTTAAAAATCTACTAACTTACTTGAGTAAAAAGATGTGAACAGTTCGTTTTTAATTAATTTATACAAGTAGCCATATTTTACTATAATGATATAAGGGAATTAATGTTAAAATTAAATTGCCGGTTTGGTCTGTTAGTTTAGTCACGCATCACGTAAAAACCATTTGATGGATTTTGATATTATTTTGTGGGTTTTGGCGTATTATCTGAGTGAATAGATGAGATTTTTTTGTAGAAAATAAAGAGTTGGTTTGAATCTTATTTACAATGGATTTACGTACCCCTTTAATGAAGCAATAATTTATGATTTATTTGAAGTAATAAGCAAGAAGAAAATCATTATAATAAAATTAACTATAGAAATTACAAATCTTATATCTTATAATTTGTCTGGCATTAGCATCTGTAAATTCAAGATTAATTTAAAATAAATCCTGTGAGTATCTGGTCACCAGCCAACTTAATAAACGAGTTACCGCCGAGCAAAGTTGCTGCTAATTGCCGGTTAAAGTTCGGCGATATGTTACCTTGACTCCAGAATGTTTGTTGCTACTTAATCAACTACGATTTATTACACAACTTTTTACTTAAATCAGAGTAATTTGTGTAATGTCAGCGAAATACGTAAATTAATTTTATACAGGTTTAATATAAAATTTAATTCACGATTTGCTGTTGCTTTTATACTAAATCATCACGAATTAAAAATTTAATTCATCATAAATTGGTTAAGAACTGTTAAGTTGTATTAAAATATATTTTTTATATTTTTCCTTAATACGTTATTCAAAATGATTTATTTAAACAGATTAAATAAAACTTAATTGGTAATGAAATTAGCACCAAGAGATAGATAAATTAATATATGTTGATTTTTAGTAGAGTACTCATTCACATGTGGAGTGTTGAAAAAAAACCTTAGAAAAAAATAGGTTCATATTAATATAAGGGCGAATCATTCGGAGATCAAATACACGTTCGTATGTATCGATTATCGATGTTGGTTCGATGGTTGTCATTCTTTAAAAAAAAAATGCGTAGAGCTAGCTGTGGTCACTTAACTCAAATAATTTATAAAGATATTAAAATTGACGAAAACTTAACGATGATCCTTTCCTGTCTTGAATGATAAATCTTCTATGTGAGAGTTATCTCATCCTGCCTAATTACTGCTTTTTAAGGTAAGCGACCTCACCAGTAAGAAAAAAATTTTGGGCGTGACTCTTCCATTAGGGGTTTTTGTTATTGCCTTTTCATCGAATTCGTCTAGTTTTATTCCATTAAATAACACTTTTTAAAGTATTTAGGTATGTATTTATTATGAACGTAAAATACAATTGTGAACTAATGACTGAACAGCGTTCACGTATCAACGGTTATTTTTAAATCTATATTGGTTGGGTTCGGAGAAGGAGAATCTGAGATCAAATGTTCCTATTTATCAGAACATTTTATTAATTACATGAAAGTTACGGTATTCAATATTTCAAAGTTATTTCCCTTCTGGCATTTTATTAAAAGTTCTCGTTACATTTTAATTATTCTCGCCACGCGACTCCATCATCCATTGTTAAGATGTTGTTCACAAACCAGCAACTACAAAACAAACACCTGCAAATTGCTTAAACTTGTGCGCTTTTTGACATCGTATTAACAAACTAAAGTCGTGAGTAATGTCTATAACTTAATAGCTAACTTATTTTGGCGGTTTTACACAACTTTTTTCTATGTACTGTATAAATGTATGTCTCGCATGTTGCATCGCAGTATTAACCGTAGATAGAATGCTATAGACAGTTGGTGTCTTCAATTGCATTTATACAACAAGGAGAAAAATATAAATAGAATGATGCTATTCTTGTTTCGTTTCTTGAAACAGTTTTTATTATTGTAATTTAATTTTCACAATGGTGTAATCTTTTTAATAAATATTATTGCAACGAAAATTATACTTATTGTGGTATTTTATATCGATTTTTATACTATGTTTAACTTTCTTAAGGTTGTATTAAAAATACCATAATCAGTGCCTACACACCAATAAGATAAACCTACATTGAAAATTGAAAATTTGTAACCATAGAGTGTATAGCAGGGCTTCGTAAATTGTGGGTCGCGATCCCCAGGGGGGTCGCGAGACTACTGAAAGGGGCGTCGCAAAGACCTGATACTATGATCATTATATGGAGGAGGGGGTCGTTTAAAATTTCCTAAGCTTGAAGGGGGTCGCTATATAAAAAAATTTAAGAAGCCCTGGTGTATAGGATATGGGGTAAGATATCAAAATATATTTTTATATCTAGAAAAGTCTTATTAGGTGTATACAATACATTACAAATATAATGTTATTGATATTGAAAGATATTTAAAACATATATGTGTAGTATGTGTCACGTTCAAGCATTAAACTTGCTTTAGACCGACATAATAATTCTAAGCAAACCCAAATGCAAACACCAACGACAGTTTCATAAAGGACGTTGTTAAACTATCCTTAGCAGACACGTTTGTGTCCTCAAAGAACAATGGACTGAATACCATAGCGACTTATGTTATATAACTCAAGAATTCATATTTTAATTGGGTTAAAAGTAAATTAAATATAGAATTTATATTAAATTATAGTGCAATATATGTTGATATCAATTAACATACATTTTTAACTGCTCAAAGCTTGTTTCTGTCTGTTGATATATTCGTTTAATTACTTTGTTAACTAGATTCCTTTTTTATGCCACAGTTAAATCTTTTATACATTTTATAATATTTTCCTTAATTTCATTTTAAAAAAGTGTAACATAAAATAAATAAATTGATTTCTGTAGTAGAAAATAAGAAAAAGAAATAGGAATTCAGGGCTAATACATAAAATTAATGGCTTTTAGAACACAAAACTCTCTGTTTTCAATTAGTTGAGAACCGAAAATAACGGAAAAAGTCAATTTATAATAAAAAAACAATTCGTACAGATTTCGCAGAGTTACCAACATTTTAAATAAAAAAGTAAGTTTCTTTCATTAGTAAATTCAGTTCTGTGGAAAGTCATAAACCATAATCTCATTACTGGCCGACCAAATCTTTACATCCATCGTGTTTGTTAAAGGTGGGCGCTATGGGGAATTAATTTATACCATATTTACTCGAATAACAATATACATAATATAAGATACATATTTTAGTAAGAGCTAAATTTAAATATTGACACATTGTAATTTCATCGTATCATCAATCTCTGCTATTGGAGGGCAATAAATTTACAATCGAGGGAGACTGGGGACGTGACGCTGTGATCGGTCGATGCTTGATGCCTGGATTACAATATCTATCTACGAAGTTATACTGACAGTTAGATACGGTTCTGCAAACCTGCCATAAGCCTCTGGTGCTTTTTTAATATGTATAATGTATTTAGTTTATTATAAATCTAATGTAATCTCCATATGATATTGGAATAAAGGTCTAAATATTGTTATAAAAACATTACATGTGTTAAGTGAATTAAAATTGATTGGGTTCTATTATTAATATTAATTAATTATGTACTTTCTAAAATATAAAATATAGTTAAAAATGAAAATTTCAGAAGAATTATATATAAATTATTTTAGTCTACCATGATTGAGTTTTTTTATTAAGAAGTATTTTTATAAAAGAAGTAATAAAGTTTTTGTTATATTTTTGTATAAATAAATAGCGACAAACATTTGTGAATCAAGGTATTTTATGGAACCTGTAATTAGTATGAAGTTTGTTACGCGGTAACTTAACTACATATAGTTTATTAAGTATTTACGTCACCAAACTTTGTAAAATTATGCATCTTGTGTGAAATTCCCTGACATGTAAATTTCGCTCTAACGTGGTCTGTCACACAATTAATATTCGTTTCTTTTTTGGACTTTTTAAAGTTGTACATGTACATGTTCCTCAACTTGATTGCCTGTTATTATTTCAACTCTAAATTGCTGAACGGAATTCGATAAAATTATGAATTAAAACGGAACCAGATAGTATGAAATAACGGATGTAAGATTGTATGAAGTGTTGCAACATTTCATTGCCGGAGTTAGAGGCAGGCAGAGAAAATTATTCCTAAAATTCATTTATTCATCAGCATTATGTACTTCTTAAACGATATTTATTTCAACATAGCAATAATTGTATGTATATGGCCAACAATCATTTTTGTATGAACAGATGTCATTTGTATTATATTATATTTTACAGTCCAGTGCCATTAAACCGAATTGAGACAGAGGAATTCAAGTGTAAATGAGTTGTAATTAGAATACGGTTTTTTAAAGCCTGTAACCGGCTTCACTCAAAAATAGTGACTACATGTAATTTTAGCAAAACTTAGGTTATACATATCAATATATTGTTTATATTGGTTTTGGGACAAAATCAAATATTTGCAAATTATTAATACGAGTAATTGATTAATTACTCGACAAATAAGTCCATCGTTCGGACAATGGACTTAATTTCAAAAGCCTTCCTTCAAAATCGCTATTGCATTCAAAAGAAATATGTATATTATATTTAAGATCTGGTGCTATATCAGTGGTTGCTAATCAGAATAATATTCTGCAATTTGTGGCATTTTTGAGCCGAATGAAAATGAAAATATTAAATGAATGATAATATACGATACGATACGATAGTAACTGTATCATATTGACTGTCCTGCTTACGTCTATCTACAGTTTTATTTTGTTGCACCTATTTGAATATCTAATGCGCCGCATAATTTAACGCTCGAGAGTGAAGCCTCACTTGAATCTTGTTAAAGGGTTCTGCAAAATTAATTTCACCTTTATGTCATCAGGACACACAAAATATATATATTTACAGTGTATTTCGTAATGAATTTAATATTTAAAATTGTTATGTTCAATATGTACTCGTATGAAGTACACTGTAAAAAAAATCGACCATATATCGCAACACCGCGCTCATCGGGGATGGCTACCTATAACGAACGACGAAACATGCATCTTCTATTCGTTTTATATACCATTCTCCTCATCCTTTCATTCATTCTTCGTCCTTTAACTCCTTCCCATCTTAAAGAGCGTTTTACATACTTTGGCTCTCAGTCCCGTTCTCTTAATGAATTGAAATCAAAACTACTGATATATAACACACACACTTATTCTAAATTTTTTTTCTGTAAAATCTGTAAGACTCTGGAATGCCCTTGTCCATTCGATCCCTAAAAAAGGTGATAGCTCGGACCCAGCTAACTACAGACCTATCGCCATTACCTCCCTTCTCTACAAAATCAAAAATAGAGATTATTATCAACCGACAGCTCCTAACGTACCTCGAGGATCACCAGTTGATCAATGACTGGCAGTATGGCTTTCGCCATGGTCGATTAGCTGGTGAACTTCTGTTATACCTTACGCACCGTTGGACAGCGGTTATTGAAAGCAAGGGAGAGGGTCTGGCAGTTAGTCTAGATATGGCAAAAGCTTTTGATCGTGTATGGCACAAGGGGCTTCTTTCGAAGCTACCTTCCTATGGGTTTCCCGAGAGTTTATGCAAGTGGATCACCAGTTTTCTCATTGGGCGGAGTATACAGGTCGTTCTCGATGGTTTTTGCTCGGACCCCAAGCCCGTGAACGCTGGTGTACCCCAAGGCTGCGTGCTATCCCCAACTCTGTTCCTCCTGCACATCAATGATGTGTTGGATAATTCCAACATACATTGTTATGCGGATGACAGCACTGGGGATGCGGTATATTCCGGTCGTGCAGGTCTCTCTCGGGAAAACGTCGACGAGTGCCGAAAGAAACTTGTGTCTTCAATAGAGACCTCCTCGGGGATGGTCTCTCTGTGGGGTGAACTGAACCACGTTCAGTTCAATCCCCTAAAGACACAGGTTTTCGCGTTGACTACTAAGAAAACCCCATTTGTCGTATCACCGCTATTCGAGAGCACTCCTCTTATTGCCTCGCCAAGTATCAGAATACTGGGTCACGACATTTCGAGCGATTGTCAGTTTCGTGGTCATCTGGAGAGCAAGGCCAAGTTGGCCTCGATGAAATTGGGAGTGATCAATAGAGCGAGGTAGTATTTCAAACCTGGCCAAAGACTTGCGCTCTATAAGGCGGAGGTCGGGCCACACATGGAGTACTGTTCTCATCTCTAGTCCGGATCACCCCAATATCAGCTTCTACCATTTGACCGCGTACAACGGAGAGCCGTTCGGATTGTCGGGGACCCAGTGCCCTGCGAACGGCTGGACTCTTTGGTATTGCGTAGAGACGTGGCTTCTTTGTGCGTCTTCTACCGCATTTACAACGGGGAGTGTTCATGGGTGACATGTGATGAGTGACATGGGTACCTTCAAAAAAGGCATATATTCTTTTTTCCAAGGCTGGCAACGCTCTTGTGAATCCTCGGATGTTGCAAGAGTTCATGGGCGGCGGTGATCACATACCAACGGTGACCCGCAAGCTTGTTTGCCCTCCTATAACATAAAAAAAAATGCTCTTCCCTTAGTTATTAGAAAATCTCCTACTTTATCAGTTTTTAAAAATCGTTTAAAGCAACATTATCTATATATGTAAAGTATAAATTTATATATATATATATATCATTATCATCATCATTATCAGCTATCGTGCGTCCACTGCTGGACGTAAGCCTTCCCCATTGACCTCCACAGCGATCGGTCCAAAGCGGCCCGCTTCCATTGGTTTCCAGCTACTCTTTTCATGTCGTCTGTCCACCTAGTTGGCGGTCGTCTTCTACTTCGCTTGCCAGTAAGTGGCCTCCACTCAAGGACCCTTTTTCCCTATCGGCCGTCACTTGAGCGGGCGATATGCCCAGCCCACTGCTACTTCAGCTTACAAATCCGTTGGGCTATGTCGCTTACTTTTGTTCATCTGCGAATCTCCTCGTTTCTGACTCTATCTCGCAGTGAAATTCCCAGCATAGCCCTCTCCATCGCATGCTGAGTGACTTTAAGCCTCTCTAAGAGTCCCTTTGTTAGAGGCCACGTCTCGGTTCCATAGGTCATCGCTGGTAACACACACTGGTCGAAGACTTTCGACTTAAGGCACTGCGGTATTCCGGACGAAAATACGCTCTTTAAGTTCCCGAACGCTGCCCATCCTAGTTGGATTCGTCGATTGACCACTCCCTCGAAGTTGGACCTGCCCAATCGGACTTTTTGTCCCAGGTAGACATATTCGTCGACAACTTCGAGAATGGAGCTCCCAACGGATACCGGGATAGGCGCGACATGGACATTCGACATAATTTTCGTCTTGTCCATATTCATTTTAAGGCCCACCTGTTGAGAGACTCCATTAAGATCGCCGAGCATAATGCTGAGGTCTTCCAGGGATTCTGCCATTACTACTATATCGTCGGCAAATCGAAGGTGAGTTAGGTACTCGCCGTTTATATTGATGCCGAGTCCATGCCATTCCAAGAGCTTGAAAGCGTCTTCCAGTGCAGTGGTAAATAGTCTCGGAGAGATAACGTCTCCCTGTCTCACGCCTCGCTGTAAAGAAATAGCGTTTGTGCAATGCTCCTGGACTCGAACCGACATACTATATACAATACAATACTATATACTACTATACAAATACTTCAACACTTCGATGTACCGATAGTCAATATGGCACTTCTGAAGAGACGACAGTACCGCTCACGTTTCGATCGAATCAAAGGCTTTCTCATAGTCCACAAACGCTAAGCATAATGGCCGATTATACTCCTCGGTCTTCTGTATAATCTGCCGCAACGTATGAATGTGGTCTATGGTACTAAAAGCTTTTCGGAAACCGGTTTGATCGGGAGGCTGGAAGTCATCAAACTTGCTCGTGAGACGAGTCGTGATAACCCTCGAAAACAGCTTATAAACATGGCTCAGAAGCGAGATGGATCTGTAATTCTCCAGAATTTTCCTCCGACCGTATGGACAGTTTCTACCAACCTGTTGTTAATTTGGTCCACGGATGCGCAATCATCTAGGCCAGCGAAGCGGTTCGATAATTCGAGTTGAAAGCTTTCGAGGTCTTGAATATGAGCTTTAGATGGACGGAGCGTACACTTCACCAACCGAGATCATTCCAGCCTGACATTGATATTCAGCGTGCCTCTTACCATTCGGTGATCGCTCCCTGTTTTTACGTTGTTGATCACAGAGACATCGTTGAATATCTGGCGTTTAGTGGTCAAGATGAAGTCAATCTCATTTCTAGTGGAACCATCGGGACTTAAACAGGTCCACTTCCTTTGAGGCGGCTTCTGGAAGAAGGAAATCAACATAAAGAGTCCCTCTTTCTCCAGAAAATCGGCCAGCCTCTGTCCCCTATGGTTCCGCTGCCCATATCCAAATTGCCCCACTTTCAACTCATCGTCGCTTCTCTTGCCCAGCTTTGCGTTGAAGTCCCCCATAACAACATTAAAGTGAGTTTTTGTAGTATGTATGGCCCGACTAATATCCTCATACATAGCCTCTACTTCATCATCTGGGTGTGCGGATGTCGGTGCGTAGACCTTCAACGAGTATTTTTTAAAAACTCTGAGTATAAGGTACGCGACCCTACTCGACACACTTTCAACGACCGCAATGTTGTTTATGAGGGACTTGTGGACCATAAACTCGACACCTCCTTGGGACTGTTGGTCGCCCTCCCGGTAGTATAGTAGGTTTCCGGATTTGAGGGTTATCGTGTCCTCCCCCTCTCTACGGACTTCAGATAACCCTAATATATCCCAGCGTAACCTACTCATCTCTTCTTCCAGCTCAGCAATCCTATCGTCAGTACGCAAAGTGCGGACATTGTGTGTTACCAGGGCCAGGTGTCGTTTGGGGTGGTAGCTCGATCCCGTCCGGAGATTCTTAGCACCCCCTGCCCCACCATAACTACGGCCGCTACCGAAGCCGGGAACAGTGGGACTGCCGGGTACTGGGGGCCTGGTCCTGTTTGCGTCAGTATATTTAAAGGGGAGAATTTGCCATACTCGCCACGCTTGGCAGACAGGTTGGCGAGCGCAGTGCGCAGCTCCTCACACCGATGGCGCTGCTGCCCGACACCAGTCTATATTACTTCGAGCTGCACTGATTGTGATGGATATACCGCCATCGGTCGGTTGGAGGAGAATGGGATGGGGGTAGGTATATTTAAGGGAAAAGAAAGGAAAGGGGATATTGCTTACACGGATAGACAAGGGATTGTAAGCAAATAGCTCGAGCAAGTCAGGGTCGCGTACCTGTAACTCGAACTGGCTGATGCCGGGAAGTCAGAGTCCTCTAACTAAATTTATTAAATTTATCTGATAATATATATATATATATATATATATATATATATATATATATATATATATATATATATATATATATATATATTATCAGATAAATTTGAGATATATACATATATAGAATGTAAAGCATGTATATACATATATATTTTAATATGTAGGCATATAAGTACATATAATATTATTTCTAGTATAAGTATGTTTATCATCTATGAATATTAATATGTATTATCATTTACACTATCCCGTCTGATCTCTTATTGTTACTTATCTTCTAAGGTTGTCTGTAAGAGATCGCTTTAAGCGCTAAGACCGCCTTTGCACGCTTTATATTTTTGTTTTTGTTTTGTCTATTCTTGTTTTTTTTTTTATATTATACAGTGCAATAAAGTGTTAAATAAATAAATAAAATAAAAAATATATATAATTTATATATTAATAAATTGTACATATTTAAAATATACTGTACAGTACAGATGGTTACAAACAGACTTTGAAATTACATAATATGTATAGATTATATATTTATATAATATTATTTTATATTAAGATGAACTTAGGTATAATTTAGTTTAGAAGAACCAAAGGTAGTTACATAATGTCGGTAGAAAGATTATTTATTAAAATTAATGAATGTCTTAGTTGTGAAAGAATTACTATCAGTGCTATAATAGATACTCTAGTGTTTCTTCTATTTCTTGATTGCGGAGTTACAATGTACAATGATTTAATTGTTGTACAATGATTTAATTGCTATAATATTACCTTTTTGAAGTTATGAATCTCATAACAAAGTTTCTTCGCCAATATTTTACTTCAAATAAATATTCAGCAGCGAATCGTCTGTCATTTATATGATAGAATGTATTGTCAAAGAATCTCTTTTATAAAGTAAAAAGATTTTTGAACACATACATTTTATTTTCAATATTGCGTAGTCAATAACATTATAAAGGGAAAAATATAATCGATCTTATACATTTGTTATTAGTATACCGATGTATTGTGAAGTCGTTGATCTAAATGGAATATTCGTCACAGATAAAATAATAATTTTATTTCTGTGATTACTTGTGCTTTAATAGTAATATTTTTTACGTGTCGTGACTTTGTTACTTTAATAAACCATAATATGTATATAAACAACACTGCACGTAATTTTTTAAAATAGCAATTTCTTAAAAGTGTTTTATATCAGACAAAAAATATACATCACATTAAATTATCGAGTTTACATATAAATGAAAATCTAATGACACCTGTATGAAAGACCATCTCTTGAGATTGTTTAGACCGATCTTCTGTTCTGTACTCAGCAGCAGCCTTGATAGCGGTAACAGTCTCGACAGCAACAACAGCCGCATCGACAGCACCAGAAGCTTCGACAGCAGCAGTAGCCTATAGCAAAAGACTCAACATCCGCTGCCGCAGCAGGAAACCATAAAACGAAAAGTAAAAAACGATACCTCTCCTTTAATCTGATTTTTAATGCTATACTCGAGTCAGTCCATCTACGAGCTGCAACCAATTGGCTATATTTAGGCTTTATAAAAATATATTTTTAAAGCATTAAATAAGACAGATTGTACCTAAGGGGCGTTGTGTGATATATAACTTCAGAAAAATCTTTATAATATTATTTTTTTCTAAAAAAAAATAAATTACTAAAAACCAAAAATCATATTAATCTAATCTTACCATGGCATATCTAACTATATCTAAAAATAACGGTTTTGTATCAGTGTAAAATGAGTTTAAATCAATAAACAGATTTTAAACTTTCACCAAAAGCAGATCGCAGAAGCAGTTGATTGCAGAATAAATTTCAAAGGCTTCTTTATTGACTGTACTTAGCTTCTGGTTTATGATTACTTTCGAAACAATACTCAACACTGCCCCAGGACACTAGTAACTCTAAGCAAAATTAACATTTATTTCGTTGAGACAAGTGATTAAAACTAGGCATGATTTTGGTTGAATGAATTATTACAATTTTAAATCCAAGTAATACACTATTATTTTTAATTAAACACAGTATTTTTATCGATAATTGAAAATCACTAATTTGTTTTTGAGGTTAGATATGGAAAAACAATATATTTAAGAGAAAACTTTGAAATTGATTTAAAATGAAACAGGAACAATAAAGTATAACTGTGCTTACACCACTAGTTACAACTAGTATATTGCTGTAATAATTTGTTTATTATTCATTTTCTTATTCATGTTAATATGTTGTGTCTATTATTTCTAAGTACAAAATTGCAAATAATTTTCAGCTCGTTTAAATTGTTTTTACATTACCTTTAAGCACTTGGCATGGTATTTCTCATACATCTATTATAATATAAATAAATAGAAAGGAGGTATAAAAGTGATATAATTGAAAAACTAATTTCCTGTAGTGTCTTTCTGTGTCAACTGTCAGAAGGTCGTATAAGGGCTGACTCGACCGGGACTGTACTATCTCACATAAGATTAAATGGTAAGATAACTACTATCTGACCAGAACTCCAACCAAATTCGTAAAATAATTCCTATTTCGTGAAATAACATAGATATAAATCAGAAGTGCCATGTGGAACCGCAGTCTTATTACCAGACATCATTATTATGAAAATATATTGAAGCCAATACACATTGTTTGTTTCTTAAACATAAATATTAATTAAATACTGAAATTGCCTTACTTTTTTATAATTGTGATATGAGATACAATATCCTTTTCAAAAACAACATTTTAATTTTATATTTTCTCAGAAGTTGTTTTAATACATCTATGCTACACAATTTTGTAAAATTTTAATAAAATAGTATATGAAATTTTTTAAAGTACCCTCAAGTATTGACATACTAGGGACGGTATAACCAAATTACGTTGAAATGAACACAGATTGCGATTGTGACGTCAAGTTCAGGTCAAAAAACAAAACGATGGGTTGTTTATTGTATACATATATATGATGCACTGATAAGATTACTATAATCTTTTTAATTTTATTAATTTAATTATTTTTACAATAAATTAATTATCACAACTCAAATTATACTGCCGCCAATTATCACAAAAATTTTAAAATTAATAGATAATACAAATGTGAAACATTCGTACAAAAATACGCAGGGCAGTAATAAGGGATGCGGGCAAGAAATAGTTAATACTCAATCGTAGAAATAGTAGTAAAGTAGGTACAATATTTACTCTCATAAATAATGATGTTTACTTTTTTCAATGCTGTTTAAAATTGCTGTCAACATCAATAAATTGCGGGTAATTTCAAATACATGCCATTATACAGAAGAAGAATTAGTTACAGTTCCACGCATTCTAAAGGATAACTTTATTAAGTGTTCTGAAAAGATTGTCGCAATAATTTTTGAATTAGTACTTTGTAATTAATGTTTTAGAGACTATAATGATATAATAAGCCCAACTATAATAAATGACTTTACTGAAGCGATCGTAGTATATAAAAATTCCGGATGCCCGACAGATAGAAAAGTATCATTTTTATATTTTTATAAATATAATTAAAATAAAGGCTTTAAATTACATTTAAAAGGAATGTACCAATAATATTAAAGGCGCACGGTATATATCTATCTTATATTATTAATATATAAATAATTCAAAAGATGTTCTAATGCTAATGATAAAATAATATTATAATTTTATGGGTTATTTGGTTTCATTTATTTAATTTTATTTTGATTTAGTGAAAGCTTAGAACTAAAAATTATAATTTATCGATACTCAGTTACTAGAATAATTAACATCTTCCTTCAACGAAGCACTTCCGATATTTCTTTTCTAGTTTCGCTCCGGTGAGTGATTGTAATTAGTGTTCTTTATAACGTTTATAAGGCGTTGATATTTTAATTTTTCATATGTTTTATTGCAGGGTTGATTAAATATTCAAACATTGTACATATAGATATTATTTTTTGGGTAGACCTCGAAGAATTCGGTCTGCCCATTCATTTGTACCCGACTTTCGAATTTTGGAAAAATTTCTTCACAGGAGGTCTTCTTATGACCCCCTGAGTCCGAAATGACCATTGGTCAAAATGTTTATATATATATATATATATATATATATGCGTGCGTGCGTCCAGATTCGACTTTTGTCAGCACGATAGCGGCCGCAGTTTCGCTCAGATCGCTTTCAAACTTTGCACAAAAATCAACCATTCAAAAATGAAGGTCAAGTTCGTTAACCAGAGAAATCCGGTCACAGGGGGCGCTAGGGCCTCACTTTTTCTGATTTCAGTTTTTCGACCATAACTTTTTCCCTATACAAAGTAGATCAATGGCGTTCATGTTATATGATGTCTTTGATGAATACCTATAACTAATATAAATAAACGGAAAACCTAACTGCAATAACTTAGGGGTGGGGGTAAAAAAACCGAAAATTTTTGGAAAAAAATTCATAACTTTTTTCTGGTAAACATTCTTACATCACAAGTATTTTTAACGGAAAGGTAATTTTTTACTCTAAATTTAGGTACTAAAAGTTTTTCCGTAAAAGGGTACCTTTTACGGAAAAACTTTCCGAGAAAAAAATAAAAACCACTTTGAGCTTAAAAATTTAAGGTAGGTAAAACCACGGCAACTTTTTTCTGGTAAACATTCCCTCCTCGCAAATATTTTTAATAGAAAGGTTATTTTTTACTCTAAATTTAAGTATCAAAAGTATTTCCAAAAAAGATACCTTTTCCGAGAAAAAAAATAAAACCACTTTTGGCTTGAAAATTTTTGATGTAAACAACGACAACATGTGTTATTCTTAGGTAGTGAGTTATATTTTAAACGAGTTACACAAAAGGTCTACCCACGCGTGTCCCCCTGCGGGCACGGATTTTTTTTAATTAGGACTAAAATACTGACCATGACTATAATTGGAAAAAGGAAGCTATCGTATACTTATTTTCAATTCCTGTTTATTGGTTTAGGAGTGTAATATCTAAAACAATAAAAAATGTCTTTATATAAATATAACTTTGAAATTTAAACGTTTATACTTCAACAGGTGTAAATATATTATATATTAAATGCTGTATAACAAGTCATATTGTGTGTTAGTACACATACCTGTACATTAAGTAAGATTAATGTTAAATATTAATAAACTTTTCGCATTCACATTAAATATGCGCGCTCTGCGACTCCACAGCGCTCTGATGTTACGTGTTCACAAGCCACTTGTAACTTAATAATATATTCATGATATAACTTTTAGTTGAATTATCCTACAATTGAGTAAATAAGAATAATACGTTTGCTAAATTTATTATAACTGCTTAAATGTGAAAATATTAAAAATACTTACAAAAGTTTATTATTATTTTCTACTCATTATAAAAAGCTACCTTTAAAAAAATAGAAAACTTCTTTAGATAAAAAGCAATTAAGGATACATGTGTGTCTGAATTTATGATCTGAATCTAACAACTTTGAGGCCCAGACAGACGGAGTTGCGGACAACAGCTAGTCATTCAAATCGACCCAGACGTTATTGATAACGTCACTTCATGAAGTCGTTATTATTAATCTGCAACAGATTAAACATCGTTAACATCTTAGGAGTAAGTACAATGTTGAAATTAGACTTATACATTACTAGCAGACCCGGTCACGCGTTGCTGTGACTATTGTTTTTGATATATTACATTGTAGTAAACTATTTAAGGGGTAACGGTCAGAGTACTTCTGTCATGAAAATCATAATGTTTTCTTACAGTCGATATTAAGCAAAAATAGAAACAAAATTATTTTTTAAATTTAATCCAAATTTATAACACTATTTGTAAATTACAAAGTTTTTAGTAAATAACTTGGAACACTAAACTTACGAATGAGGTAGGTAGGGTAGATACATCATTCGTAATTATTCAATCCAGTAAACAGATACCGCCATCTTTTAGAATTGTTAGGAGCTAACTGCAAAATAATAAACAAATAAAATAATATTGCGACTATGAATTGAGTTGAAAATTATTATATATCTTTTAAGTTAGGTCAAACTGTACGTGGTGTGTAAATTTATTAAAATCGGTTAAGTAGTTTAGGAGTTCATCGCGGACAAACAACGTGACACGTGATTTATACATATTAAGATTTCTGGTGGATCTTTTTTATCAATTAATATTTTAAATAATATGATAAATAAATCGTAAAATTATCCTTTTTTTAATATGTTACTTTATCATTTAATAAGATGAAATAAAGAATAATGAAATAAAACGTATATAAGTATTTTCAGTAATCGTATTAATAACAAAAATCTGTTTTATTTTTATTGTAGTGCTTTATGATACACAATGTTTTTTGTTTGATTACCTGGTGAATACAAACAAATCTGATGGTTTTCCAACATCGGAACAGGCAACATACAATTGACCCCTGGGACTTATTTATGGTCATAGCAAAAGCAAGTCGCACTGGAAACTGTCAGTCGGAATCATTGCGATGCGTGGTATCAACACGTCTTCTCCTTTATACTTTCCTTTCAGTATAGTTGCTTCTATCACGTTGTTCAATAATTTTTTTATCGCTAACCGTGTGCCGTTGCAAAGACGTGATTGGTTGATGTTTCTCAACATTATAACTAACGATAATTAAAGGTTTAATTGAAGATTGTGAGGTGGCAATCCTGGTAAATCCAGCGAATTTAAAAATTTAGGCGGATAGTTGACGACATCATCTTGGTTAGTAGCCGAATCAACTGATATATCCTCAATTCGCCTGTATTATTATTGTTCCTGAATTTTGAAATTTAATTCATTTACATCTATGTTTTTTGCAGCCAATATAGCCCTTTCGCTCAACCAATCATGGTTTCTGTAATTTTGAGCAACATCTGGAAACACCTTTTGAATAAGTTCATCTTTTGATCTTGTTAACTGACAAAAACTTTGAGGAAAGTTAACGCAACCAGTCAAGGTGTCTATAGGAAATTACCAATCTCAATGAGTTGTTTAGAGAATATGTCTCCAGATTGGTCATTTTGCAACTTGACACGCATATTCTTGCTTAAGTGTAATACCTTCACATGCTTCCACAAATTGGAGGACTTTAAATATGCATTAAGTTCATCAGCTGGCGTTGATCGTAGAATCACTGGCAATATTTGACGAAAATCTCCTGCTAATAAAATCATTGCACCACCAAATGGGTTATGATTGCTCCGTAGATCTTATAACGTTCTATCTAAAGCCTCAAAAGATTTTTTATGTGCCATCGTGCATTCATCCCAAACAATCAATTCACATTGTTGCAAAACCTTTGCCATTGCAGAGTTCTTCGAAATGTTGCAGGTTGTGGTTTCATTGCTTTGCATGTGTAATGGCAATTTTAGTGCTGAATGAGCTGTTCTACCACTTTCAAGCAAAGTTGATGCGATTCCCCACGAAGCGAGTGCAAGTGCAATTTTATTTTGTGAGCGAATTGTTGCTAATATCAATGAAATCAAAAAAAATATTCCTGTACCACCAGGTGCATCTAAGAAGTAAATCCCTCCTCTTTTATCATTTATTACTTTCATAAGTGTATCAAATACATACTTCTGTTGTTCATTCAATAGTGGAAGATTTGTTTGAATTAATTCTTTCAAAGTATTGAGATCATACAGTTTTTCTCGGTGCAACACTTGGTTAAAAGCATCATGCATTGGACGATTGGGCGCGGCCAGGCCTAATTGAAATAATAGTTTGTTTGACATCATCAAGCACATGTCCTCAATTGAAATCAATACTTCATTGTAAATTTCTTCGCTTATTTGTATATTTGGATTTCCCATTCTAATCCGTATTTGATACAAAATATCATCACACATATTATCTTTGTACTTGATCCACAAATCCTTTGGGTTTGATGGGAAGCATGTAGATATGATTATAGAAAACAATGTTCGAATTTGATGAGCTTGTGATGATATTACAGCATCATTGAGAGTTTGATCCCAATGAGCATAATTTTCTAGCAATCGCAAACGTTGTCAAGCTTCTCTGTATGATCCACATAAATCACCATTAACAGTTCGTACATATTGGAACGATGTTGGGCCACGTACATTGATTAATAGCAGTCGTAAATAAAAACATTCATCATTGCTTGGATGTACTGAATCAATTCGACCAATCGCATCGGTAGAATATACATCTGGGTATCCTGGAACTGGTTTTCCTTGTTTCCGTCGTATAAATCTCCTTGAGCATTGATTCAAAGTATAATATTTTGGCATTTCAGAATATAACAATGTTTGAGCAAAAGCATCGTTTTGGCATGTCTCAAAAAAACTGGTTAATGTAGTAGATGGTGGCTGTACAGCTCTTTCTACTGAGTTCTGTGCTGTAAAATATACTCTTTGTCTATTTTCTAAATGCACAGCTAACTGAACAACAGTAGGGTGTCCCTCATGAATAGGAAAAGAAAATATTCGCAAAACTGCTTCATTACTACTAACATAGCGACCCATTTGGTATTGGATAACTTCATTATTGGAATTCTCTGCATTAATACCAATCACAGCCATATCACTTCCTTTGGTTACATATTTGCAAATGTATTTAATAGATTGTACTGAATGGCAAGATTCAACGTTGATGTGCGCTTTGAAGGTCTTTGATAAAATGGAACAATCCAGCAATTATCTATTTCAAAATCTTGTTGATTTAATTTGACAATTGTTGATCTTCCATTGTCTGCTGTCGATCGGCGACGATACAAAGGATAACCGTCATTACCAGTGATTGTTTCAGATATTAATGTCCGTGGATATCGCTTTGAACATTTACCATCCACCATACACGGTGAATTTTGATTAAGAGTTCCACAGGGACAATGTATCATGTTTTTAATAACTACCTCATGCAATCCAGGATCTACTTCTACATTAGGAATTTCAGCTGATATTACTGCATCAACTTCATTTGGCCTTATCTTTTCAACTAACCAAATCAAAATGTGTGCATGTGGCAATTCTCGTTTCTGCCAATCTACAGAATACATCCAGCAGCGTGTCTCTCCAAACACATAATATTTCACAATGAAATCCATTAAAGATTTCAACTTTTGTCTAAAGACTCTGGCTGTAATATCATGACGATCAATAGGTGATTGCCCAGGGAATAACTCCTGCTTGATTTCTATCCAGTGTGAATTACATGTAAATGTAATGAACAAATCTACTGTACCGTAATGACGAACATATGACATGGCATCTTGAGCATATTCATGCATATGTCGAGGGCTTCCGATGTATGTTGCTGGGAGAACAGTTATCCGACCAACATTCTGAGCATTTCCATCAGTATTAATCGCATCTCGAAGGTGAATATACTCTTCAGATCCGAGTTTGGTCTGATTCAACCTGATGAATGTTAATCTCTCCGTTTCAATTTTAACATACATGTCTACAACATACTTGTGATATAATTATGTATTGTGATTGTTTTCATTTTCACGAATCATTAGGCGGTAGGAATAATAGTTCATTGAACTGACTTTTTTGTTGGTTTCAGAACCTGAAAATAGATTTTTGTTTTCATAACATTGAAAATAAAAAAAAAAATAATATAGTGACTGATAATATATCTCCATAGCTAAACTAATATTTTTTATTACCTGTAATGGGATTTATCATCTTGTTTAAGAAATCATAGCCATCTTCACCTTGCCAAAATATAATGGGATATTGCAGTGCGTCATATGAGCGGTGTGTTTCCTTTATACGTTGTAATTGATCATTCCGACGATGTAAAACAATATCACGGGATTCCAAGTTTTCTCCAACTACAACGATGGCAACTTCATCAATAGTTGGTGCATTAAAACGTCTTGCATGTTGGCCAACAGGTGTTTTATCAGCTCTGATTACAATTTTGTGATTATCAGATGGCATCAGATCCAGTGCAGTTTTAAACAACATAATCAATTGATTGTACTCATGAAATAAAGTTTGTAATTGTTCTACAATAGACCTCTTTAGTGAATTGTTATTTGAACAACGCATATCAATTTTTTGTGGTGAATTGCCAATGAAATAAATTTGCAGGAATTTGTAATTGCTATCTGACACTGGTAACAGTGAACCTGCGCTATGATATAATTGGCCTTGTATCTGTAAATTAAAAAAAATGATTTTTGTCAAATATAAATAATATTTGTTCGTAAAAAGTATATCTGTTTCCTAATTTGAATCCCCAATTTATAATTGATATGCTTAGGTATGTCAATATGTAATAATTAGTTGTAACTAATATCCATCATCAAATAATTATATTGTGTTTCAAAATAATAAAAGTATTGCTAATACTGAATCACCAAATAATATTATGACTAAGTAATATATTTCTTGGGGATTAAGGAACTGAAGGTTAATGACACACCTTTACTTAATTAACAGGAAAGTTTGTTCACTAAAATAATAATGATTAACTGCTATAATACCTACCTTAAAATTTGGCATGGAATTTTCCCGAAGTACGTTTGTTGCCCCAAATGACGTCATTTGAAAGCAATTGTTATATTGTAGGATATTTAACAAAAAGTGTATGGAATCTGGTTCTATTCCTGAAACCAATGAGTACAATGGCTCTAGTGGTAGATCCAATGGTATCAATTTCACTTTCCCATTTGCGCAACACAATCCATTGGCTTCATTTGCCTTACAATGAGAGCAAACCAAGTTCATAGATCCAATAGTAACACATTGGTGGTTACTGTAGTCAATTGACAAATCATAATTGAAAGCAGCTCGATTCAAACTTTCGGGATTATTGGTTGAATTTCTCGCTCTCGCTTCCTGCGTTCGTGATATATGAATTCTTTCACGTTCTTTTCGGCCGTCGCGTTCTTGTGCAGTATCATAAGATCGGTAATTAGTTTGGTTTGTAGCATTTCGGGTTCTTCTACCTAAATTACTTCGTCTTATAGGAGGCATATCGATTATACTCACCTAAATTATGTCACATGCAATAATTATTAATCACAGGTATTAAAACACTTTGCACAAAACATGATATAAAACAATCAAAATTAATTATTAAATATTATAAACGCTTTTTAACGCGGTTTGTTTGACAGATGCAATGACGTGAAAACTGATGACAATTTATGTCGCATTCCAAAACTAAAACAAAAGAAAGAACATTCCAAGGCCAATCAAATCTATAGCTCTTAAATTTTTTAACTTTTCAATTTGGTCGGGTTCACGATATTATCACTTTTGCGTGAACCTGCACACACATATATTTGATTGAATTTGAACTTTGTGCAGAGACAATAAAGTGCGAATTGACTCTTCGACGTTAGCAACACACCTACATTGTTTAGACAAAAATGAGTGCTTGTAATTTAATATGAACTTTATTGTATAGCAATACAGTTCAAATTGACTCTAAATTTAGTTAGAAAATATTTGTATAGGAAAAAGAAAAGGGCTCTTTTAGGGTTTTCCTGGAAATTATTCGATTTTTTCTCGCCGTAAGAACCATCCTTGGGCTTCAAGGAATATTTAAAAAAAAGAATTGTTAAGATTGGTCCATGCGTTGTTGAGTTGTGCGCTTACCAACACATTTTGCGATTCATTTTTATATAATAGATAAAGTAAGTGCTACTTGTTACATGATACAGAGCTCTATCTTCTGTCATTTTTCACCGTTTAAAAACGTAAGTCAAGACATAACATGTTTAAAACCTGGTTGTGAGGTAGAAGAGGTTTTGAAAATAAGATTTTATTTTTACATATAATTACTCGTATATTAAATATAATATAAAATGTATGGTGTTTAGTAAATGACAAATACAAAGTTACTGGCACTAACTAGTTTCTAAAAGTGTATCGAATTACAAAATCGTATTCGGAATTTTTATTAAAACTTTTAGAATTTAGCAGTTTTAAGATTGTTAATGTCGTGATATAAAATTGCCGATTTCACAAACATTATTAACTACTTAGTAGCTTTGAAGTTTATATACAAAATGTAATCAATATCCAAACTGTCTTTTGAAGCGGAAGCGAATAATAAATTTGATTCGATTATTTTGTAACATAATCATTATTATGGTCATAATGTTTCAATGACTATTCTAATGGTATTAGTTATATAAGAGTTAGGTATAGAATATACCATTGTAACTTAGCGTTATC
Source organism: Melinaea menophilus ssp. n. AW-2005 (assembly GCA_918358695.1). Lineage (NCBI taxonomy): Eukaryota > Metazoa > Arthropoda > Insecta > Lepidoptera > Nymphalidae > Melinaea > Melinaea menophilus. The sequence goes on along the minus strand of OU911057.1, from coordinate 9,529,893 downwards.
AACCATAATAATAGTCTTAAATTTTGTACTATCAAAATTGGCTTAATTTAATATAAAAAAAAATGGTTTGTAAAATCAAATAATAAATTTATGTGCTTAGTAACGTCTCTCTGGTAGTCTAGCTACTCGTAAGTAGTTCGTTAAGGTTATAGTTAGGTTTCAAACATAATACTCCATACTATATGAGCACTGGAAATAATGTTTTGTGTAGTTAAATATAAAAAGTGCCACTTACATATAGTGTACATCTTCTATGGGACGTATTGCAGGCTTTTCTCTGAACTACAACATGAGCTATAACAGAATTTATGTATTGGCTCCCACCCAACTAACAAACCGACCTCACTATATATTATAGTGTAGTTTATTTTATTAGCACTGTTTACTATTATAGCTACTTATAGCATAACACTTAATATTTTACATAAATGTGTTACTTACTTTTGGTTGACTTTTGATCTTTAATAAATTATTTTAAACATTTCTATATTAATATCAAAAGTTGTTGGTAATTTATAAGAAGCTTATTCATAACACTTCGTTAGATCCTCATCCAAGCGATTTGAATAAGAGTTTATGTAAACACATAATTAGCCCAAAAATGTTTTAAAGCAATTCTTTTCAGTCAGCTTGTTGTTTTGTTATAACTTACTAAATACTTATTATATTTAACTTTATTATTATTTGTTTTTGTGTTATTTGTTGAATCTCTAATGTAAAGTTGTTTATATGAAATGATAATAAAACACATTGTTAAGTATATTTCTTTGTAAAGTATCTAAGGATAGATTAAGTTATAAGAGAATCCTGAAAAAAATTGACATAAAAGTTCAGGGTTTTTGAAATTTCTTGAATGACTCTTTGTTAACACTCGACTCAATGTTGCAGAATATATCCATATATCGACCAATTACATCTCAGTTTTACATGGTTGTATAAAGGTTATATCCAAAATAACTATTTTTATACAACTAATAAATAAATGTTATACGACTATATAAATTTAATATTATACGAAACCAAATGTCATTCTCAATTATTAACACAATCTCATTCAATATTTCAATCCCAATATAATATAAGCAATGCGATATCTGTTTTTGAACATCCATCCATTATTACATCCATTATCCATACATATTACATATTCAATAAAGTTACAAAGTGATAAAATAAGACTAGAAGATCTATACCGTCATAATATAAACGATATTTCATATTTCTTCTCATGTCTCACACGTGACACGACAAATACAATAAAGGTTTAAGAAACACGTATAAAACATTATTTTATGTTATATATTTTTTGTACATGTCAAATTAAAATAAAAGAGATATAATACTTATATCATTAATTAGAAATTTCTTGAGACTTAAACTACGGCTAATAACTAATATTGAAAGAATTACTGACGCTTTTTCTTTAAGATGAAAATTGTCAATCTAATAGAATAGTCAGTATCTATCTGTATGTCATTATATTTCCTTAATTTGTTTTTAGATTCTTGCTGGTACAATGCAATGACATAATATTCCTTAAACAGAAACGTGAAAACAAACTTTATTAAAGAATTATATTCAAAAGTAAACTGAAGTGACATTTAATGGCTTGTGTAAGAAATATTTAACAATGTCCAGTGATTTGAAATTTTTATAATGTAATATTTTGCCTAACATGAAATTTGCTTTTAATCTTAGTTGACAAAAAAAGCTTCAAGAAAAAAAACAGAAATAAATATAATAAGATTGTAAAATTTTATTGTATCCGTATAATATCTGGTAGAATATACAGTATAATTTCAATAAACTGTCTGGATAGTGTCATACTCCTACAGGAATGTAAGCACAAAACAATAGTGATTATAACAATCGAAATCAATATATTTATTTATTTATTTATTTAACTTCACGCCATATCCCTTGCAGGGTAGCCAGAGACGACGGAGCGCCAAACGTTACGATCCCTGCATACCTCTTTCGAATCGACCACAGACATTAACCTCTTCATATATGCCCTGCGGGGGGTTTTACGTGACCTTCCTCCAGTATCATAGCTACTGTGTTTTCGAAGGTCACTCGAGGTCACCACTGTCTCTCTTACCGCTCACTTTTCCTTTATAAATCTTTTTTACCATTCTTTCATCACTCATTCGTTCGACATGCCCAAACCACCTGAGCCCGTTCTTCTTCATTCTCACCATAAGATCTTCGCTAGTACCTACCATTCTGTGGATCTCTTTATTGTGGATTCGGTCAGCTAAACTGACTCCGCATATTCGGCGAAGAGATCGCATCTCCACAGCATTCATCTTTCTTACATTTCTCTCATTTCTTCTGTGTTACCCACGTTTGGCTGCCGTATAACAAAGTCGGTAGCAAAACTGCATTGTGTACAGCCAAACGTGCAGCTATGCTGAAGTTTCGCCGTCTCAACAATGCAGTCAAAGCACCGTTGACTCTGTTACCGGCAGCAATACGCCTTTCCACATCCATTTCGTATCTTCCGTCTCTGCTAAACATACTTCCTAAATATACCGCTTCATTCACTTGTTCTATTATCTTACTATTCACTTTGATCTTACTTTCTGTTCTTTCTTCATTTCTTTCAAATATCAGAACCTTCGTCTTATCTACATTCAGGTTTAGACCATTATTTTCACACCCATCTTTCAGAGTGGTGACCAATGCCTGCAAATCGCATTCTGATGATGCAATGTGCACTGAATCATCTGCATATAGCAAGCAATTGACCTTAAGGTCACCTACTCCTCCCTTGTCACTGTCTTTCACGCCTTGGAGACAACTATCCAAATACAAGTTGAACAACCAAGCTGACATAGCGCAACCTTGCTTAACACCCGATTGGATGTCAAACCAGGGCCACATGTCAGCTTCTACTCGCACACAGGCTGAGTGATCTCTGTAAAGAGACTTTACAGCCTGTAGCAAGGGTCCGCTCACATTGTATCGGGGCAGTATCTCCCATAATTTCTTTCTTAAAATTTCACCGTTCTTCGAAAGCACCCCGTTCATTCTACAAGTTTCCGAACAACCCCGGGAATCACTAACTTCTCGCCAGAAAAGCTTCGTGTTTTCCCGGAAGTTGTTTGTCAACCTTTCATCCCTTTCTCTCTCAGAATTTTCACGCTTCATCTTTATAAGTGCTTTCGTTTTGTGCTTTTGCAGCTTGTACTCTCTTTTTCTTATCTCTCTCATAGTTTTATCCTTACCCGAGGCTTTATAATCCAGCCATGCTTTCTTCATTAACTCCACAGCGTCTTTCACTTCATCATCCCACCATTCATCGCACTTTTAACTAAAACCTCTTTTCCTTTTACCACATACCTCTGTCGCTACTTTCACCATACCATTCCTAAGGTTCTGCCAGCATACTTCAGCATTTTTATTTCCAGAATCACAGCTTTCAAGCTTCTTGGAAACTCTTTCTTGATATTCCTCTCTGATCAATGGATCTTGAAGCTTCCAGCTTCTTATGCGATAATTCGACTCCAAGCTAGGACACGTCGTGCGGCTGCGCCAACCTGCAAACAGTCCTTTTATTCTGGCAACGACTAGATAATGGTCCGTTCCCAGATCAGCACCCCTAAACATTCGCGTGTCCATAACTTGGCTTCGAATACGCTGATCTACTAGGAATAAATCAATCATACTTCTTTCTTCCGCTCGCTCCCATGTGTACATGTGAATTTGTTTATGATCAAACATCGTGTTTGCCACAAACAAATTTTTCTCCTTACAAAATTCCAAAATAAGCTTTCCAGCCTCATTTACTCTCTTATCACCGTACTTGCCTAGAACGCTATCGTAACCACTTCGCGCGGTTCCAACCAACAAATTCATATCTCCACATACTATCAATTTTTCATTATCTCTGACACTACTTAGAACATCCCAAATTAGACACTCTCCCAAAACTCTTCCAGTTCGCTCACTTTAGCTGAGGATACTGGCGCATAAACGTCTAGCAAGAATACTCTTGTTATCCCCAGCTTAAAGCGAACCCAAAGAAGCCTCGGGTTGATAGGCTTGTATTCTACCATTGCACTAACCATTCGAGAGGACAACAACACGCCTACACCTTGGCAACCTCGCTCACCCTTTGGAACCCCAGCCCAGAAAGCAACCCGGTTGCCAGGCAAATCGGTCATATCATTGCCTTTTCGCTTGGTCTCAGACACACAAATATCATCCAGATCTTTGTCATCCATCACATCTAATAATTCATTCATCTTAAGTTCCATTCCTCCTCTTACATTCCACGTAGCTATTTGTAGCTCCGTCCTCCACCTCCCGCCGTTCGGAACATGGCGTGTTGGTTGGCGGTCCCCAACGCCGCATTCGTTCATTTTATTTATTACATTTATTATTTATTACAATTACATTACAATTACAAATTAATTATTATACATTTACAACAGATTAAATTAATTTTCAATAAATTAAATAACAATTATAAAAATACAAATTAAAACGATTATACAAAAAAAAAATAATAATAATAATAAAAAATTAAATTGAATAATAATATTACAAAAAATTCAATAAACAATAACAAAAATATAAAAAAATAAAAATAATGAATAAATAATAACAATAATAATAATAATAATTTAATAAAAATTAGATATTAATAAAGTTGGATACACTCAGATCTAAAACATTTCCAATGAGTAAGTCTTGCTGAAAGCCTTGCACGTCATGACCCACAATCTGGATCCAACTTCCAGATCGTTTCTGATGACGGTTAAATCTTCCATTTTTCAAACACCACTGCCAACTTGTTTGACCAGGACATGTGTTGAAAAATAAATCAATTTGACAGTTGAGTCTGCCCGGTGAGTTTCGAACTCGAGCTAATTAGTTTCTTTAAAATCAAAACTGGGAAAATTTTAAATCTTTGTTATATATTTGATAACTTGTTTTGTTTCTAGGAGTTCATATATTCAAATCTACCTACATATTTTCTAAATATAGATATTAGATAAAATTATTTTTTTGTGATTTTGATTATTTGTGTATTATAATTCATTACAAACACATCCAGGACTATAATATTTATAACAGATTAAGATAAATATAAGTCGATAAGACATACATTATATAAAGAAGCAATAAAAATTGGAAATAATAGATCGCAACGCAAAAAGAGCTCTTTCTAACAATGGATACTTTCCTAATGGCTACAACCACCTACTTTTTGGTTTAAAAACTTGCAAAATTTTAATAAATATTGACCGCTAATAATAATGTATATCAACCACACAAAGTATATATTTGTTTTCGTAATATTGTCGCATAGAAAAAAAATTGTAATTTTGTTTACAAAATATAATAAAAATTCTAACATCTTGTAGTAAATCGTACAAAGTTTTCATATTCAGTACATATTAAGGCATTTAATTCGCAAAACCTTTAAATGAGAATCACTAGAAACTTCGAGGCGACCAAACATTATGCCAACATTAGATATTCAAAAAGTTCTTCCAACAACAAAATAAAGCTACTAATCAGTTGCATCGCAACCTAATTGTAAATGCCTAGTTTAAAGGTCGATTTTACGATTTGAGTTAAATTTACATTTATATCTACATAAAAAAAATGCTAGTAACATCCAGAATTACAAATTTATTAATTCATAATATTAATAGGATATGAATGATTGTACATTAAATTGTGGTTATGCATTTTTATTTCAGTAGTATTTACTAAATATAGCAATATTTAACACAAATCTAATGCATCGATTAGCCAAAATTTCTTAAAGAATGATATTCTAATATCGTTTTTTCATTTCCTAATGAATTTTTATTTCACCAGATGTCAATGAAACGTCAACGACGAATACTGGTATTCACTTTTCAAGATTAAATGTAAAAAAGTTATGTACAATAAAATATGTAGATATTTGTTGCCAAATGCACTTAGTTATTTAAAGTGAAGAGTATGTTGAATGGAAGAAGTGAATATGAAACATAAAAGAGCTCTCTACTAAGTTTTGGAGTACAGCATGTTCAAATATAGGATGTTAAAATTCTTTTCATCTCTGGCGTCAAAAGTATAAACTATGTTTTATATAAAAATAACTCTTTGTATTTTGATGGCACGAAAAGATAAATTACGTAGTAAACATTATTGAAATAAATATAACATTAAAATACAAATAATAAATTTTATTATAACATTTTGGAATCATTACGGAAAAACAATATTATATATATATAAATTATAAGCTACCATTAATAATACCTATGTCAATAATAGTTAAAGAAATTTCTAGTTGTGGAATAAATTAACAAAAAGTAACAATCGACAAAATTCAATAAAGATATGCAATTGATACAGTTTGAGTAGTAGGAGTAGTATGTATTTAGCCTGGTTACTAAAATTAGACAAATTACAACAGCAAAATTTAAGGACATAATTGACCTATTACGATAGATATCACCAGAACCTCATGAGTTCTTCAAATCCTTTTCACACGCACAAAATATAGACGAATAGTCAATTTTTGTAATAAATTTATTTTTGTAATTATCTATGTTCTGCAATAAATTAAATAAATTTATAACTATTTAGCATTCACTGTGTTGTTAGCTTTCTGAAGTGGACTGTTTACGACCTGGAAGTAAAAGATTAATGATATCGTCTTTTAATCATTTAATTATAAACCAAATAATAACGAATACTTGAATTTTTTTTTATTACCTAATATTTTTAGGATAAAATTGGAATAGTTACGTTGCTTGGGCTTATGATGTTGGTATAATGAAAATAAAATATGCTATGGTATAGATAATGACAATACTTAAAAATTAATAACCAATATTGTGCAGCATTTGTAACATCTCAGATGACAAGACGATGGCAGGAACACTCGGAGTAAAGTCAAGCACAGTGAGGTCTTGTTACTTCACATTAGGTTTTTATTGCTTATTTTAAAACACCTTATTCTATTGTTTATTTACATAGTACAAAGTTTCAATAGTCTAATGGTAGAATTTGCGGATATTGATTATTTAAAGTGAGAAACAAATTAATGTTCACAATAATATTTCTGCATCCTCCATCTTCTTTTATTTATATAATATAAGATAAATAAATAATATAAATATATTTTCCTATTTGCAAATTACTCAAATCTCACTGTATATTCGATCGGTTGTGAAATTATTTACTATTTTACTAGATGCTATGTTATTAAGAATTGTGTATGAAGATTAATGATAAATAAAAATAAACTACACTCTTCATTCATTCAGTCTGATATCAAATAAAACTGAAATAGAAGGATTGGGAAGTCGATTTGTTGAAGCGGCGATTGGAGCTGATGAGATTACACAATACCTTAAAGTACAATTATTCTTACAATTATTATGTAATAATATAAATTTCTTTCTTAATATTTTTTATTTCTGTGTCAAAATATAAAAATAATATACATTTCTAAACAGAAAAACGATGTTGTATTCGTTTTTCCTAAACATTCTTGAGACATTATTGTTAATGATGGAAGAACTTTGAAGTCCTTAAATTATAACATTACATTTTATAAGATGCTTTAGAACTGAGTTCACTCATGTGTCCTTCCTTTATATTTCGTAGAAGATGCGAATGCAAATTCCTTTTGATAATATTACATTTGTGCAGACTTTTACATTATCATATAGAATATGCAGAGCAGAATATTGTAAAAATAATAAAATCATAAAATAAAACTGTATTATTTTATTCTCTTTAAAGTCCGTGTGCGTTTTATCAGATGTTATATATTCAAAGCATGCTCAAAACTATAGAGATAACTAAGAGATAGCGGAAATAAATTACTATAAAATTTTATCATCCCTTCATCCACTATTTTTTTTTGGATTTATTTTGATATTATTTTGTGTGGTTTTGGCGTATTATCTGAGTGAATAGATGAGATTTTTTTTGTAGAAAATAAAGAGTTGGTTCGAATCTTATTTACAATGGATTTACGTACCCTTTTAATTAAGCAATAATTTATAATTTAGTTGAAGTAATAGACAAGAAGAAAAGCATTATACCAAAATTAACTATAGAAATTACAAATCTTATAACTTATAATTTGTCTAGCATGAGCATCTGTAAATTCAAGATTAATTTAAAATAAATCCTGTAAGAATCTAGCCACCAGCCAACTTAATAAACGATCTGTTAAGTTACCGCCGAGCAAAGTTGCTACTAATTGCCGGTTAAAGTTCGGCGATACGTTACCTTGACTCCAGAATGTTTGTTGCTACTTAATCAACTAAGATTTATTACACAACTTTTTACTTAAATCAGAGTAATTTATGTAAAATAGGCGAAATACGTAAACTAAATTAAAACACGTTTAATATAAAAATTCAATTCATGATTTGCTGTTGCTTTTATGCTAAATCATCAGGATTTAAAAATTCAATTCATCATAAATTGGTTAAGAACTATTAAGTTATATTAAAATATATTTAAAAAAAAAATCCTTCATACGTTATTCAAAAAGTTGGAAGATTTATTTAAACAGATTAACTAAAACTTAATTAAATTAATTACATAGATAGACAGATGTTGATTTATTTATCTTATGTTGATTTTTAACAGAGTACTCATTTAATTTATTTTACATGTGGCGTGGTGAAAAAAAAAGTATCAGAAATAAAATAGGTTCATCTTAATATACATATAAATTACGTGTCACGTTGTTTGTCCGCGATGGACTCCTAAACTACTTAAACGATTTAAATAAAATTAGAACACCACGTGCAGTTTGATATAACTTAAAAGATTATATAGTTTTCATCTCAAGTCATAGTCGCTATATTATTTTATTGCAAATAATTGGTTTATTATTTGGCAGTTACAATAGTCAGTTAACTCCAAACGATTCTAACGGAAGGCGGTATCTGTTTACTGGATTACGTAATTATTTGTTAGATGTACTATAGGGGCTGTTATTAAAATAAATACGTATTCACATGTGTCTACCATACATATTACTTTATTTGTTAATCTTAATTTAAGTAAAGACTCTTTGTTACTTAACAACTAATACACGTATAGTATATCGTAACTTTACATGAAGTTATGTTACTAATGAAATCTGTTCTTAATATAAAACAGGAACAGAATCTGTAATTGGCCAGACAAATAAATTAGTTCCAGTATAAAGACCAGATTCACGACGTCTGTGATTGATTAATCAGTTTGTAGTTATTTGTGATTATTTTAAATTTACCCACATACAGTTTGTGATTATTTTCAATTTACACACATACAGTTTGTGCTTATTTTCAATTTACACACAAAAATTTTGTGATTATTTTCAATTTATCCTTTCTCCAAGGCCGGCAACGCTCTTGTGAATCCTCGGATGTGGCAAGAGTTTATGGGCGGCGGTGATCACATACCAACGGTGACCCGCAAGCTCGTTTGCCCTCCTCTAACATAAAAAAAAAAACATTTTGTGATTATTTGTGATTATTTTCTAATTTGTGTAATATACAGTTTGTGTTAAATTTAACAATTTAACACTTCACGGCTCAATATTTAAGTTTTGTAACTTAATTAACTTTAAGAACGTGGGTCGAATAAAATATAGTAGGAATTCAATAGTAAAAAACAATTAAGTATCATACAAAATAGTTTTCGTGTTTAATTAGCTTTAATTGGGCCCGGTTGGAGCAGTTGTCAGGGTTCAGAAAAGTTTTTAATTTAATACTGTAAAATTTTTTATAAACGTAAAATACAATTGTGAACGAGTGACTGAACAACATTCCCGTATCAACGGTTATTTTTAAATCTACATTGGTTGGGTTCGATTTTTTTCATAACAAATATCTCATGATAAAAACTAATGCTAAGCAGGGTTTGGGTGGTAAAAGAAAAACTTCTGACGAAACTTTCAAATTTACATATTAATATCAGTACTTTAATAACGGCACTTTATTAATCTTACCGTTATGTTTATCAACTTTATTTGGTAGCCGGGAAACCTTTTTGAATAATTAACCACTAAGGTTGCATAAATTTCTGTCGTCCTAAGAGAGAACTCTTTCAGTGACGCATTAAAGGGCACTAAAAAAATAATTTCATCTGACATAAGGGATGCTTGAAGTACTTTAGCTTTGTACCCACCTATTTTGGGAAATAACTACTCCGATTTAAGTTAAAAGATGATACGTGTAGCAGTTGTATGATAATATATGATTTTTGTGATTGTTGTACATATACAGTATGTTTAAAATATATGTTGTAATTTTTTTTTTTCTTTAATTATTTCTGGCTATAAACTATTACCTTAAATGGCGCTGGGGTTTAATTTTAGGACCTTATTTACATATATTATAAGATAATAGAGAAATAATTACCAAAAATACATTACTAATTAGTATTCTAATATTAAATGTTGGATAAATATACAGCTTAAAATTGCAATGGCTTTATGACATAGGTACCTTTGTTGTTAGGATGATGGATGTATATAAAGCTTGGTACAGGAGTGAAATAAAAGATCTTATAATATTATATTTTTAGTATTAGCTATGTTTTTGTATTTATTTATTTCAGTTACTTTAATTATAACCGTCATCGTTGTAGTATATATTTTAGTTCTGTAATATTTTTGAAGAAAACATATGTTTAAGATATGTTTTCTGCAAGAGTTGTAGATGAATAAATATTTCATTATACAATTGTATAACTTTTGTGTTACGCACATTTATATCATTTGTTTAGTTTTATGTTATGTAAATCTATATCAAAACAAAAACTTCTCAACGAAGTAAATACCGAGTGACGAAAGCGAATCCACTGACAAAACTCCTAAAATGAGTTTTGCAACGAAAAAAGCCACGAACATTTTTATTCACAAACGTAAAAAATGTAAATGTGTTCGGAACGTTACCAAATTGCCTTGATCAATCTAATAAAAGAGTGTTTTGGCTCAGAGGATGAGCGTTGTAATGACAAAAACGAGACCTCGAGTTCGATTCCCACAGGTGCCCGATTTTTTTTTCATTTGATTTTTTCAGTTTCCATTTATTTTTTTAATTCATTGCTTCAAAACAGAATTTCTTCAGTATTCGGATTTTTTTCTGTAAATTTTGTTTTATTGTTACAGACGGCAATGCGTTAGTGAGTTTATTCACTGTGCAACTAGCATTGAAATTTAACCGTGTTGTGAGTACGATTCTTTAAAAAGTCATTTTTTGGCCATTTTTGGTAATTTTTCATGATTTTTTGAACTTCTCACGGTCATATCTCGAAATAACGAATTTTCTCAGATATATGCTATATACCAAATTTTAGCTCTAATTTGGGGCTACGAATGAGGAAATTTTCGAAAAAATCATTGGCGCCGTTTTCGAGAAAATGTCCAGCCAGCCCGGCCAGTTGGCCATTTTTTGCCTTTTGACGAAAAATGTCACGCCAACAAATGTTTTTGCCATTAAAATGGACATTATTCAAAAGATGAGCTTGAGGCCTTTCCAATGATGCCCAATTTGTCAATGTACGTCAACTGGTTTGGCCACAGTCCCTGTACGAAAAATGGCCATTTTTGGCCTTTCGAGGGCTGGCCACGGCCAACATGGCCGCCAAATCTAAATATCGTAGAACAAAAAAGTCTTAGTTTTTGATGTACTTCAATCCCTGAAAGTTTTAACAAAATCAGTTGAAACTACGAATATACCCACAAACAGACAAAGTAATCATCGATGGAGGTGCTAGTCAAAATTTTCAAAATGTCATATCTCATCAACCGGTGGTCGATCGGTCGGTCGGTCGTTTTTGGGCTTGTTGAAAAGGTCTCGACGAGAACCTTTAGGAAAATCTTTTTCAAGGTGGAAATAAGTGATTTTATACTGGTGCGGAGCCAAAAACTAAATTTTAGTCTCATTTTTCAAACGGCCGTAGAGGTGAGGCGGTAGGTATTTTGCTAAGTGTAAATGCATTTTCTGGGTCTATGAGCCAAGGGCTTTCTAAAAATACCACACTCATACCAGAAGGTCTCCTGTATAAAAAAATCGATATTGCGCGTATATATACAGAGTTAGACTTTCAGCACTATGGGTGCTTTCGTCACTCTGAACTAGCTAACGCCCGCTTTGATTATAATGTTTGAAATTCAAATTCATGACATGAAATAGTCAATTTATGGAAAGGAGTAAATTGCAGTAAATTTGTAAACTCCAAATAGTTTACTGACTTCATTCAAAATTCAAAAAATTCAAAATTCAAAATATCTTTATTCAAGTAGGCATTTACACGCACTTTTGAATCGTCAATTATTACAATACAAAAAAAGGTCAGTGTAGTCCGTCCGTAAGCAAGCTACCACCGGCTCGGAATGCTGCTCTGTTGAGAAGAGCCGGCCAGAAACTCAACAGTTGCTCTTTTCAAAAGAAATATAACAATAGGTGATGTATATTATAATATAATATAAATCCTGCAAATGATTCAACAACTTAAGTTCCAAATATTTCGATCCACTAAAAACTCTTGAACGTTATAATAAGCTTTATTTAACAATAAACTTTTGATTTTACATTTAAAACTAAGAAATGGAAGGTCTAAGATATCTTGTGGAACTTTATTATATATGCGTATACTCAAACCCATGAAGGATTTATTAACTTTTTGAAGCCGAAACTTTGGCGTTACGAGTTTGTTTTTATTTCTCGTATTTATCGCGTATCTGTCACTGTTTTTTATATAACTATTTAAATTTTGACGTATATATAAAATGTTATTAAATATGTATTGGGAAGCGACTGTAAGAATACCTATTTCTTTAAAAACATCTCTCAGAGAATCTCTAGCTTTTAAGTTATAAATAGCCCGCACAGCTCTTTTTTGTAAAATGAATATAGAATTAATTTCGACAGCACTGCCCCATAATAAAATACCGTAAGATAAAATGCTGTGAAAATAACTAAAATAAACAAGTCGAGCCGTATTTATGTCCGTTAATTGTCTAACTTTTCTAATTGCAAAGACGGCGGAGCTGAGTTTGGCTGCGAGTGTTGAGAGATGGGGGTTCCACTGGAGCTTTCTATCTAATGTTAAACCTAAGAATTTTGTTGAGTCAATCAATTCTAACACTTCATTGTTAAGGAGCAAGTTACAATTTTTACTTTTTACATTAGGAAGTGTAAACTCTACGCATTTAGTTTTCTTAGCATTTAACACTAAATTATTAATTTCGAACCAATGCAGGACTCGTGACAAAGTACTGTTTACTTCGTCATAATTAATCCTATCACGCTCAACTTTAAAAATAAGCGAGGTGTCATCAGCAAAGAGTACAATGTCACACAGACCCTTAACAAAAAAGGGCAAGTCATTAATATAAAGTAAAAACAAAAAGGGGCCCAGAATAGATCCTTGTGGAACACCCATCTTTAGGTGAGAACCAGACGATTTAGAATTATTTACGTAAACTGTCTGGATTCTTTGATTCAGGTAAGAGGCAATAAGATCAAGCGCAGCGCTACGTACACCGTAGTGGTTTAGTTTGCATAGTAACGTCCGATGGTCCACACAATCAAAGGCTTTGGACAAATCGCAAAACACCCCAATTGCATTCTGCGACTTCTCCCACGCGTCGTAAATGTGCTTAAGAAGCGCAGCACCCGCATCAGTCGTTGATTTTCCTTTGGTGAAACCATATTGTTCACTATGCATGATCCCACTGCTATACATAAACTCTGAAATCTGATTTAAAATTATTTTCTCGAAGACCTTACTCAAGGTCGGTAAAACCGAGATAGGCCTATAATTTTCGGGATCCAATCTATCGCCACTTTTAAACAAAGGAACTATTTTACTGTTTTTCATCAAATCTGGAAATATACCGGTTTCGATACATTTGTTAAAAATAAGGGATAATTGAGGGGCAATATCATTTATAATAGTACTAAGCAATTTAACTGACATACCCCAGAGATCACCGGTTCTCTTCGAATTTAAGGTTCTAAATGTGTTAACTATTTCATCTGATGAAACAGGTTGAAAAGCAAAATATTTATTATTGACTTTAACATTTTTGTTCAATTCTGCGATTGCAACAGATGATGAGGAATTTAAATTACGTGTGACTGTTATTGGGATTTCAGTAAAAAAGGTCTCAAAAACAGCCGCCACCTTTGATTCTTTATTTATTTCAATATTATCAATTTTTAACTTTATAGGTCCATTGGAAGCCCTAGATTTTCCAGTAAAGCTAGATAAAACATCCCAAGTTGCCTTTATTTTATCTTCTGAATTTAAAATTTTATTTTTTATATAAATGGACTTGGCTTGTACGCAAACGTTCTTAAATATTTTAGAGAAATTTCTGACTCTATTTAAGAACACCGGATCATGATTCCATTGCCTCTCACCATATAAATCATATAATCTTTCTCTGCTTCTATATATTCCTACGGTAGCCCAATCACTAAATTTAATTTTAAAGTATTTCGTAAACGTTTTTGGCTTAAAAATATTATTAAATTCATTTAACAATAAATCGAAAACTTTATTATATAAATTGTTCGGATTATCATTGGTTACATTTTCTTTAACCACTATTTTTGCAACATTTTTTTTAAAAGTGAGCATTCTATTTTTTGTTATTGGTCTACAAGTGAATTTTTGGGGTCTTGCAATTTCATGATTAATTAAGAGAGAAAATTGTTGACCACAGTGGTCTGAACTTAAATTCGATATTATCCTCTCTTCATATACGTTACAGTGACAGAACACATTATCAATACAAGTCGCGGAAACACTAGTTATTCGAGTAGGTTCCGAAAAGACGTTTAACAGGTTATAGGATTTAAACAAATTTAATAAACGAACACTACACGAAGTTACTTGTAATATATCTATATTGAAGTCGCCGCACACTATCACCGATTTGTTTTTATTACAAAGTGTTGTTAAAATATCCTCCATTTTATTTTCAAATTCATCAAAGTCTCCAGAGGGGGGTCGGTACACGCATAAGATAATATATTCATTGAGTTCAATGCAGGACAGCTCAATAATTCGCTCGACAGAGAGCGCCACTATGTCTGAACGAGACTTAAAAACTACATCACTACGAGCTAAGATAAGTGAGCCACCGCGAATAGCTTTCTCTCTACAGAACGAACTTGACAATTTATAATTTTCGATATTTATAATATTGTTGCTCTTTGACAACCAGTGCTCTGTAATGCACAATAAACTAATATTGAATTTTTTAACAAAAAGTTCCACTTCCGACTCCTTGCCACCTAAGCCTTGAATATTTTGATGGATAATATTAAATAGCTTAGGCTTTGTCGTATTATTCAGTTTAAAGTGGAACGATTATTTTCTATCACAGTTATATTATTGTGATTAATGTCATTTTTCGTTATATCCCTTATAACGAAGTTTTTTATATTAAATGCTACTAAAGTAGCAATTTCTTTTTTATAATACTGAGGCAGATACATTGTACCTTTTGTCATTGTAAAACTATTATAAATAAATTTATTTAAGTCAAAATAAAGAAAAGCGTCGCTATGACGGTATGTCAAATTGTACAATGTCATATTAAGATTATATATGTATTTGTTCTGTTTGTCCGAATAAGATAATGAATATGGAAATGAGCAGAATACAAATTTACAATTATTTTTGCTATTTATAATTAATAATTTTTCCATATTTTTAATAATTTCCCTTTTCTTAACGGACAAACCATCTCCATGTAATAATACAATAGTACTATTTTTGATCAAATTGTAGCTCATCGTTTTATTTACATGATGTTGGTAACTGGCTCCAGGCGTGCATATATTACATAAATTATCTAATTCATTATTTAAAAGGGACCCAAAGCCTTGACCTAATTGGTCAGAGAAAACAAAGTAATTATTTTGGAGCACAGCGGAGGACTTATTAATTGTTTGGCTGTTTGTCATAATATCTACATCTTTAATACTAAGTTTATTATGTATAGCCGAGTCACCCAACACCTCAGAGCTTATTTTACCAACTTCATATAATTTTTTACTCACACAACTACAATTAGAGTAATTATCTGTTAAAGACTCAAACCGTTCCAAGTTATAATTACACAAGTCCACTAAATTACTTGTGGCCTCAATGTGTTCCTTAATCTGCTGTTGAGCGGATTCATATTTTTTATTAATTGATTGTAAAGAAAGAGTCAATTGTGAGATTTCTTCATATAAGTTTTGGGTGTCTCGCTCATACATAGACCTACTCTCAATCAGTTTCTTATTAAAAAGGTTTGCTTTTTTTATTAATTTAGAGTTTTCATTTTTGAGATAATTTATTTTATTTTCTTAGCTGAAAATTGCATTCCTATTAAGGATCGTTTTAATATGATTCAAATATTAAGTAAATAAGGATTTCTCTGCTGCCTACTTCGCATGTAATTAAAATACTGAAAGGATAATCTAATATATATATATATATATATTACAAAATTATGTATAAAGCTGTAATAAATTATTCAAATGTTCCTATTTATATACCAGGACATTTTATTACTTACATTAAAGTTACAGTATTCAATATTTCAAAGTTATTTATTTACCTTCTGGCATCTTATTAAAAGTTCTCGTTACATTTTAATTATTCTCGCCACGCGACTCCACCATCCATTGTTAAGATGTTGTTTACGAATCAACAACCACAAAACAAACACCTGCAAATTGCTTAAACTTGTGCGCTTTTTAACATAATATAACAAACTAAAGTCCTGAGTAATGTCTATAACTTAATAGCTAACTTATTTTGGCGGTTTTACACAATTTTTTCTATGTACTGTATAAATGTATGTCACGTGTCTTGCATCGCAGTATTAACTATAGATCGAATGCTATAGACATTCTATTGCATTTATACAACAAGGAGAAAAATATAAATAGAATGATGCTATTTTTATTTCGTTCCTTGAAACAGTTTTTATTATTTTATTAATTTTTTACTCTTTAACAAGTGTGTAAAAATTTTAATAAATATTATTACAACGAAAATTAAACTTATTGTGGTATTTTATACTATGTTTAACTTTCTTAAGGTTGTATTAAAAAAACCATAATCAGTGCCTACACACCAATAAAATAAACCTACATTGGAAATTGTAAATTTGTAACCATAGGGTGTATAGGATATGCGGTGAGAGTTCAAAATATATTTTTATATCTAGAAAAGTATTTTTAGGTGTATACAATGCATTACAAATACAATGTTATTGATATTGAAAGATATTTAAAACATATACGTGTAGTATGTGTCACGTTCAACCGTTAAACTTGCTTTAGACCGACATAATAATTCTAAGCAGACCCGAGTGGAAACACCAACGACAGTTTCATAAAGGACGTTGTTAAACTGTCCTTAGCAGACACGTTTGTGTCCTCAAAGAACAATGAACTGAAATACACAATAGCGATTGGGTTAAAAGTAAATTAAATACAGAATTTATATTAAATTACAGTGCAATATATGTTGATATCAATTAACATACATTTTTAACTGCTGAATACCTGTTTCTGTCTGTGGATGTTTTTTACTATACTTTATAATTTTTATAATATTTTTTTTTTCACCCTGCTTTATCTCTTCAATGGTGAAACGTTGGCGGTTTGCTTTTTTACTTCTCACTATTATTCAAATTCGGATTTGAGACGAAGGAATTTAGCACTTAAGAAAAATAAATAAACTGAAGATCATATTATTTAAGTTTACTCAATCATGACATTTTATCAAAGTTTTCGTAATTCACTCTAAATTAAATTAATTTACAGATTTGTAACTAATTATAAATTACTTAATTTGTATTAAACACGACAAAATTACTTTAAACTGTAAACAAACAACATATAGGTTTATTAATATATGTTATATACATGCTTAATGTGCTCTAACACGTGCATGTGATGAGTTGTTTAATAATCCATTGTGAATATTACGAGGACGCAATAACTGTCATCTGAATAACTATATATTTGTTTAATTACTTATTTAACTGGATTCCTTATTTATGCTACAATTAAATCTGTTATACATTTTATAATTCTATTTTAATTTTTTAAAAAACTATAACATAAAATAAATAAATTGATTTCTGTGGTAGAAAATAAGAAAAAGAAATGGGAATTCAGGGTTAATAGATAAAATCAATGGCTTTTAGAACACAAAAGACTGTGTTTTCAATTAGTTGAGAATCGAACATAACGGAACAAGTCAATTTATAATAAAAAAACAATTCGTTCAGATGTCGCAAAGTTACCGACATTTTAAATAAAAAAGTAAGTTTCTTTCAATTAGTAAATTCAGTTCTGTTGAAATTCATAAACCATAATCTCATTCCTGGCCGACCAAATTTTTGCATCTATCGTATTTGTTACAGGTGGGCGCTATGGGGAATTAATTTATACGATATTTACTCGAATAACAATATACATAATATAAAATACATATTTTGGTAAGAGCTAAATTTAAATATTGACACATTGTTATTTGAGTATCATCAATCTTTGCTATTGGAGAGCAATAAATTAACAATCGAGGGAGACTGGGGACGTGACGCTGTGATCGGTCGACGCTTGATGCCTGGATTACGATATCTATCTACGAAGTTATACTGACAGTCAGATACGGTTCTGCAAACCTGCTATTAAGCCTCTGATGTTTTTTTTAATATGCAGAATGTATTTAGTTTATTATAAATCTAATATAATCTCCATATGATATTGGAATAAAGGTCTAAATATTTTTAAAAAAACATAACATGTGTTAAGTGATTTAAAATCGAATTGGTTCTATTATTAATATTTATTAATTACTTTCTAAAATATACAGATAAAAATGAAAATGTCAGAAGAATTATATATACATATGTTAGTCTAACATGATTCAGATATTTTTTTTTTGAGAAATCAACTTTAATATTAAAGAATTAATATTAAATAGTAACAATTATGTGTGAATCAAGGTATTTCATTGCTGAATTTTATCCTGTAAATAGTATGAAGTTTGTTCCGCGGTAGCTTCCTTACATTTAGTAATTATCACCAAACTTTATAAAATTATAAATCTTGTGGGCAAATCCCTGACATGTAAATTCCGCTCTAACGCGATCTGTCACACAATTAATATTCGTTTCTTTTTTGGATTCTACTTATTAAATTTGTAAATATACGTGTTACTCAACCTTGTCTGTTACGCTTTCTTGTCTAAATTGTTGAATAGAATTCGATAAAATTATGCTTTATAAGTTGCTCGATTTGCATCGCATCTCAGAAAAGCATTTTGTTGATCTTATATCTCAAACGGAACCAGATATTATTTAATAATATTTTACAGTCCAGCGCCAGTGCCAGTGAGATAGAGAGATTCAAACATAATTGAGATGAATTTAGCCTGTATTCGGTTTATTAAAGCCGGTTAGAGTATTCGCTCGAAAATAGCGACTACATGTAACTTTAACAGACATCCACAATAAGTCCATTGAATGACACATTTAAATTTCTGAAGAAGTCTAAGTCTTACATAACTTAGGTTATACACTATTTTATATTAAAAGACTATCTTCAAAATGGTTGTTGCATTCGTGATCGTGCAAAGGAGATACGTATATCATATTTAAGATCTGGTGCTACACCAGTGGTTACTAATCAGATGTGTCAATGTTCTGCAATTTGTGGCATTTTTGAGGCGAATATAACTTCAAATATATATTATTACTTGAAATAAAATTTTATTGATAATATTACGACAGTAACTGTATATTAACTGTCCTACTGTTGTCTACTACAGCTTTATTTTGTTGCAGGGAACCTATTTGAATATCTAATGAGAAGCATAATTTGTCGCTCGAGAATGAAGCCTCACTCGAATCTTGTTAAAAGGTACTGCAAAATTAATTAATTTCACGTTTATAACATCAGGACCTACAAATTATATAAATTATCTGGGTGTTTAATACATATATTTGAGAAAATAACTTAAAAAAAGATTATTTTTATTTAATTCAGAATACACAGTTATTTCGAAGAAAAGGAAAATATACATTACATATTTATTTATAACAAAATTACAATTTTTTCTACTATAGCTATTTTAAGTATAAATATTTTTTATAGTGTATATAAGTAAAGATTTTCATTTTTCACAGAAATGAACGCAATTCACAACCATATTACTCTGTTCTTCAGAGTGGAGAGCCTGTTTAAGTTGCATATTTAGTTTTTCCACTCAATATATTGTGCATTTTATTTAAACTATAAGTGCAGTTGACAACTAAAATATACATATCATTTATGGACAGTGCTTCTGGAGGGCGCATTTGTTCTAAGATTATGCTTACGTTTTGTTATGGTTATCTCAAAAAAGTCTATAATAAGTGTGTATTATAATAAAGTTGTGTTTTTTTAACTACTATGATTTTTTTTTGGTTTAATTAATAATTCTAGTATGCGTAACGTCATTTTGTATTGCTATTTAAAATGTTATTTTAAAAGATTTTAATTTACAACCTCTCTGATATAAAGGATTTTAAGTTGTTATAACCTCCGTTATTTCTTTATGACCTCTTATCTTAGTTTATGATGATTATAATAATTATAGATGATAATATAATGGTTTTAGATACTTTTCTTACATTTTTTTTTGTATAAATTTTGATACACTTGTAGCAATAATGGTTAAATAGTATATGAAATATTAACACCCCTATATTTAGTTTATTACACCTTACTAATAAAACATAAAAGTCTGTTATTGTTTTTGTTTTATTGCATAAATTTGTAGAACTACCTAAGTAAGAGATTTGTTTTTTTCCATTTTTCCTATTCATTGAAGGTGCTTATGTAACTTTTTATTACGACCTTTTTTTGATAGCAGGCAACAACAAATGAAATGCACAGGTAAAAATTAAGCACGTGTCTCAGTTCTTGCAGCCTCTAACCAGTAAAGCTGTCATTATCAAATACTTTAATATCGAACTAAAAGCATTAGATAGATCAAAAATATACTTCCAACTTAAAACACCCAGACGTAATATGTCACAATATTTCAATCTTTCGTTACTGGAAACCGTGAAATGTTATTTTGCTGAACTCATCAATCCATCATAACCTTGAGGATTGTTCGAAAATTGGTGTCGTAAGCTGAAGAGGAGACAGAGAGAGACAGCGCTACATCTAAAATCTATATCTTTGTTTGGTAAAGCACAACGATAGGCAGATTCATATTTGGACAAGCTTGTCAACATGAATCTAAATGGGACTTGTTAGATAATTCGCTGAGTGACTACTTCTTTAGAAACAAACATTAGCAAGGACATGTAGGTTAGCCAATTTAGTAGAATGTTTTACTAAATCTTTAATTGAGTTGGCTACATGCCGGGGTTTTTCAGGTAACTCCGATATTTTGTAAATATTGTAAAATTTCCGTTTGCTATCATATTTATATTTTATACAATTTTTATATTTGTATATTTTATATATACAAATATAAAACTGTTCAACTTTTGTTGCTACATCTATTATAATTGAAATAAATATAAAGGAGGTATAAAATAGATGTAATTATAAAACTAATATCCTGTGGTAGTGTGTCAACTGTCAGAAGCTCGTATAAAGGCTGACTCGATCGGGACTGTACTTTATCACATAAGATTAAATGGTAAGATAACTGATCAGATAACAGCAGGAACAGCATCCACTTTTCGTGAAATAACATAGATATAAATCAGAAGTGCTATGTGGCACTGCAGTCTTTTCACCAGATGTCATTATTATGAAAATAAATTTCAACCAATACATATTATGAGTTTCTGAAACAAAAATAGTACTTAACACTAAACCTACCAAGTACCGGTCAAATTGACCGTTCTTAAACTTTTGTAAAACTTACACATTTTTAATCGTTATAATATCGTTATCAAACTACATGACAACTCTTAGAATATGCATATAATATTTTCTACACTTTACTTTCAGTTATTTCCATTATTAAATGCGTTATATAATAAAATAACTTTTAATTACCGGTCAATTTGACGTCGTGCGGTAGGAACAGGTATACAAGAATTGTCGGTAGGTTTAGTGTTAAATACTAAAATGGACTTACTTTTTTTATAATAGTGATATGAGATATATCAAAAACAACATTTTAATTTTATACTTTCTCAGTAACTGTTTTAATATATCTATGCTTAACAATTTTGTTATATTTTAACAAAATAGTATATGAAATTTCTTAAAGTACTGTATACCTTCAATCATTGACGTACTAGAGACGGCATAACCAAATTACGTTAAAATGAACATAGATTGCGATTGTGACGTCAAGTTCAGGCTAACAAACAAAACGATGGGCTGTTTATTGTATATAAATATACGATGCACTGGTAAAATCACCCTGATATAATCATATATAATTTTATTAATTTAACTTTTTTTTTTACTACAAATTTAATATTTTGTTAAAATGCAAAACTATAAAGTTATATTGCCGCCAATTATCATAAAAACATTGGCATGTTAAAAAGTATAGTCTTTGAAAATCAATAGATAATACAAATGTGAAACATTTGTACAGAAAATACGCGGGGCAGTAAGAGATACGGGTAACCTAAGAAATACATAATAAAATACCCAATCATAGAAAAACTTATTATAGTTTGTCAAATAAGTGAGGTCTTATCATTATCGAGGAACATCAAGGAATTTTCAATTTCATCATCCTGATTGGATTAGTTACAGTTCCACGCATTCTTAAGGATAAAATTATTAAGTATCCTGAAATAGATTAAATCGCAATAATTTTTGTATTAGTATTTTATATCTAATTAATGTTTTTAAAACTATAATGTCATAATAAATCCAACTATTATAAATGACATTACTGAAAATTTGCATATATGTACGTTTGTTAGGTATGTAGAAATGGATGTATATTTTTTATAAAAAAAAAAATTATATCACGAAAGGTAGAAAAATGACTTTTTTATATATTAGGTTGTCTATAAATTAGGACGTGTTCTTTAGTTTTCATAACTTTTTTAATGCTTTACATTGCATAAATTGCATTCTCCTGGTTCGACATTTGTAGTCGACATAGACTATAATATTGCTTGTGAGGCCGTGTTCCTCAATATGGTATTATAATTTGATAGTATTTGAATAGTTTACGGTGTTATTAGTGCTAATTTATGTTTGTATATTGTTCATTACAGGAGGTTTATATTTTTGTAATAAAATTGTACCACGTGCATATGTGTAATTTCGTGAGGTCAACCTGAATATCCTGCTTCCTAATGTGCTGCTGTAACTGTAGCTGCATGTAAGGTGTGTTTTTACTGATTCTCGTTAAATGTTAAGAAGTTATCTGATGATGTACTTCTTTATATATAATTGTTGTACACTATAAATGAATATCTTAATAATAGGTGTTTGGTTGCAGTCTTCTTGTACTGACAAACAAGGGAGCTGTGTATATATCTTCACTTGTCCATTGTCAGTGGCGCTTATGATTTTAATTTAAGCGACTAATATTAAGGATATTATTCGATATAAGTATTTGAGTTGTTAACCTCAAGTGACCCACTGCTGAGTCTACCTGGCATATTATCTATTGTATTAATAGAGTCCTAAATATTAAATTGAATATTTGATTTAAAGCAACCCACTCGTTACACAAACACTAAATTGGAAAGGTTTACACACACGCACACACACACACACATACACACACATACACACACACACACACACACACACACACACACTAAAATACTGCCCATTCTATAATTGGAAAAGGAAACAGTCTTATAATCATATTCATTTCATATTATTCGTTTTAGGAGTGTAATATCTAAATACATTAAAAAGGTGTCTTTATACTCGTATAAATATAATATAGATTAAGGCTTCGATAGATCGAAGATACTACAACGTGTGTCAATATATTATATATTAAATGCTGTTTAACAAGTCATATTGTGCAACCTGTACATTAAGTAAGATTAATGTTAAATATTAATAAACTTTTCGCATTCACATTATATATGCGCGCTCTGCGACTTTACAGCGCTCTGATATTACGTGGTCATAAGCCACTTGTAACTTAATAATATATTCATGACTTTCAGTTGAATTATCCTACAATCGAGTAAATAATGATAATACAATTACTAAATCTATTATAATTGCTGCAATGTAAAAATATTTGGAATTGTTACAAAAACTTTTTACTATTTTCTACTCTATTATAATAAAGATGACTTTTAAAAAATCTAGGAAACATCTTTATAAAAAGGCAATTAAGGATAAATATGTCTCTGAATTTATGTTCCAAATCTAACAATTTTGTTGCCCAAACAGACGGATTTGCGGACAACAGCTATTCATTCAAATCGACCCAGAAGTTATTGATAACGTCACTTCATGAAGTCGTTATTATTGATCTGCAACAGATTAAACATCGTTAACATCTTAGGAGTAAGTACAATGATGAACTTATACTTATACATTATAAAGTAAGTGCTACTTGTTACATGATACAGAGCTCTATCTTCTGTCATTTTTCACCGTTCAAAAATGTAAGTCTATTAAAACCTGGTTGTGAGGTAAAAGAGGTTTTGAAATATGATTTTATATGTTTACATATAATAAAATACGTTTCTTTAAACTAGAGAGGCAACGTTTGGACATCCGGCTTTCTTACTTATAATTAAAAAGTACCTTAATGACAATCCTCTTTCGAAGTGTAGTCTAACTAAGTAGTTAGTTAAGACTACAGTTAGGTTTAACATTTTAATAAACATTATAATCCATACTGTTTGTGCACTGGATACCAATATGTTTAGTGTTAAATATAAAAAGTGCCACTTACATATAGTGTACATCTACTATGGGACGTATTGCAAGCTTTTCTCTGAACTACAACATGAGCTATGACACAATTTATGTATTGGCTCCCACCCAACTAACAAACCGACCTCACTATATATTATAGTATAGTTTATTTTATTAGCACTATTTACTATTATAACTACTTATAGCATAACACTTTTAATACTTTACATAAATGTGTTACTTTTATTTGGTTGACTTTTGATCTTTAATAAATTATTTTAAACATTTCTGTGTTATATTGTCTTCAAAAGTTGTTGATAATTTATAAGAAGCTTATACTTGTTTATAACACTTCGTTAGATCCTCATCCAAGCGATTTTAATAAGAGTTTGTGTAAACACATAATTCGCGCAAAAATGTTTTAAAACAATTGTTGTTTGTTGTTTTGTTATAACTTACTATATTATATTTAATTTTATATACTTATTACGAGTATATTAAATTTTAGTCTGTTATTTGTTGAATCTCTAATGTAAAGTTTTGTATATTAAATGATAATGACGCACATTGTTAAGTATATTTCTTTGTTAATTATTTAAAGATAGATTAAGGTATAAGAGAAACCTGAAAGTAAATTAATTAAAAGTTCATGGTTTTTAAAGCTTCCTGAATCACTCTCTTGTTAACGTTAGAGTCTGGAAAGAAAGTAAATCTTTAATGGAATATATCAGCTTTATCTTGTACGAATACCTCTATAAATGAAACTTTAACTGCTATTGAATTGAATAATAATTACTGGTTATGGAATAAATGTTCAAATAAACACATTATATTTGTTTAACGATAGCATACAATTGCAATATCAGGCTCTATTATTTATATTGACATTGGCATTATTCTTAACTAGACATATATACTCGTATGTAGCTCTTGAGATTCTCATAAGACTTAAATTTGGTCAATGTTGCGGAATATATCCATATATCGAGCTATTAGATTTCAGTTTTACATGGTTATATAAAGGTGATATCCAAAATAACTATTTTTATACAAGTAATAAATGTTATACGACTATATAAATTTAATACTATACGAAACCATATATTTCAATCCCAATATAATATAAGCAAGGCAGTAAGTAGCTGTTTGAACATCCATCCATTATTCCACACATTACATATTCAATAAATTTACAAAGTGATAAAATAAGACGAGAAGATCTGTATCGTTATAATATAAATGATATTTCATATTTCTTGTCATGTCTCATACGTGACACGACAAACACAATAAAGGTGAAAGAAACACGTATTATAAATTTTACATTATAAATTTTTTTGATGTCAAAATTGTATAAAAAGAGACATTAAATCATCTTTTTTTACATAAAAGATTAATATATTTCATAATAATAATAAAATAATATTTATATCGTTAATAAGAAATTAGTTAAGACTTAATCTACGGCTATTGATCTATTATTAAAAGAACTACTGACGCTTTTTCTTCTAGATGAAAGTTGTGTCAATCACTATAATAAAACAGTCAGTATCTGTCTGTGTGTCATTATATTTCCTTAATATGTTTTTAGATTATTGTTGTTATAATGCAATGACATAATATTCCTTGAACAGAAACGTGAAAACAAACTTCATTAAGAAATTATAATCAAAAGTAAACTAAAGTAGCATTTAATAGCTTGTGTAAGAAGTATTTAACAATATCCAGTGACTGTGTCCAATGAATTTTTTAAAATCTTATAACGTTAATAATTTTGCCCAACATGATGAAAATGAAATATAATAAAATTATAAAATTGTATTGTAACCATATAAAATCTGTTAAATTATACACTACAATACCAATAAACGGAACTAAGACGCAGAGATACGATTACAATAGAGTTGAGATTAGAATGAAATTAGTTTATTAAAGTCCTTCCATTAAATATAAACAGATACTTTATGATTTATGCATTTTTACGCCATCTTTTAAAGGATAATTAAAATCAATATTAAACTACAAGTTAATTTTAACTAATTATAAGAATTTAAATTTATTCTAACACCATGATTTGAAAGCAACCAACCAACAGTGACCAAAATGAAAGCAACACCTAAGTTTAAAAGTTTAATATTAATAAAAATATGACTTACATTATTGACTCCGGAACCGCAATTACGTGACGTTACGCTAAGGTCTACAATTACCGCCGTCTGCATACAAGCAGTAAACACGTGCAAATCTGCTTCAAAAGCAATCATTACACCTCTGAGACGTTCAAACACAAATGAAGACACAGACACAATCAAAGCAATCTAGTTAGTGTCACACTCCTGCAGAAATGTTTATTGGCACAAACGATATTGATAACTATTGAATACGAAACTGGGAAAATTTTAAATCTTTATTATATACTTGATAACTAGTTTTGCTTTTGGGAGTTATTAATGATTTCATAAAGAAGGAAAATAAGAAATCGCTGTATAGAATCGTATATTCAAATATCTTTAGTGTGAAATAATATTTTTAGAATACTTCAAAAATTATTTACTGTCTCTT
This sequence comes from Melinaea menophilus ssp. n. AW-2005, assembly GCA_918358695.1. Lineage (NCBI taxonomy): Eukaryota > Metazoa > Arthropoda > Insecta > Lepidoptera > Nymphalidae > Melinaea > Melinaea menophilus. The sequence continues at coordinate 9,502,459 of OU911057.1, read as the reverse complement.
TTAAAAGTAGATTAAGTACTGGTTTTGTGGCGGTGGCCTATTAAATGAAAATCGTCTTGTAATATAAAGCTAATTTGGTGTTATGATGGCTTCCAAATTTTCTTAATCCACCGCACCTCATCGCATTTACCCCTATCCCTATTTGTATCTATTAAGTGCTATAGAAAACAATATTGATAGACATTATTGAAATATATAAAAATGTAAATACCATGCTTCTTAATAATATAAAATTTATTACTATTACTAACATTTATATATTCAAATCAACCTACTTATTTTCTAAAATTAGATAAGTTAATATTAGAAATTATTCATTTTTTGTAATGTTAATTATTTGTGAAGATAAACAAATAATTAAGAGATTTTCTAAATCTTATTCCAAACACTCCCAGAACTACAATATTTATTAACAGATTAAGATAAGTATAAGTCGATAAGATATGCATTTTATCAAGAAGCAATAAAAATTGGGAAATAATAGATCGCAACTCAAAAAGAGCTCTTTCTAGCAATTGATACTTTCCTAATGGTTACAACAACCTACTTTTTTTCTTTAAAAACTTGCAGAATTTTAATAAACATTAACCGTTAATAATAAGGTATATATCAACCACACAGAGCATGTATTTGTTTTCTTAATATTGTTATATAGAAAAAAACTGTAAGTTTATTTACAATATAATAAAAGTTGTCATCTTGAAGTAAATCATACAAAGTTTCCATATCTTAATATATAAAACACAAAGACACTCACTGACTCACTGACTAATTCATCGCTCTACAGCCCAAACCGTAATACCTAGAAAGCTGAAATTTGGACACAAGACTCCTGACATATTCAATAGGTGCAATAAGAAAGGATTTTGCAAAGGTCCAAACCGTTCCAAAGTTACAGCTAAAAAACTGCAAAAAATATAACGCGCCTGTTTGATACCTACTAGGTGGTGTGGAAATTCAAACAAAATGTTTGATCACTTTCGCCGTCCGTCGCGAAGCACGGGTAACCTGCTAGTTCAGTATATACTAAGACATTTAATTCGCGAAACCTTTAAATGAGAATCACTAGAAGTTTCGAGGCAGCAAAACATTATGCCAACATTAGATATTCAAAAAGTTCTACCAACAACAAAATAAAGCTACAAACTGATGTTGAGGACAATATGAATAATCGTCCGCGCGACATTTTACAAAGGAATGAAATATGATATTTTAAAATAGAGAAATTTATTCTACCTTGAAGATTACGTATAAATATGTATTTAAAATATGTATATGTAAAATTTGTATGTTATATACTGATAAACGAAAATTAAAAAAAAATTTGATTCAGCAAAATTTAATTTGAAAAATGAACCTAGAAATAAATATAAATCTCAGTTTTTTTGTAGATTCAATATTGTGTTAATGGATTTAATATTTCAAAAGCTCTGTAAGAAAACTTCATACAAGCATTATGACGATACAACAGATCCAATTTACTCGAGACATCGACTAAGAAGTTGCATCGCAACCTAATTGTCAGTACGTAGTTTAAAGACCGATTTTACGATTTGAGTTCAATTTACATCTATAACTATCTACATTAAAAAAATGCAAGTAACATCCAAAATTACAAATTTATTAATTCATAATATTAATAGGATATTAATGATTGTACATTTGCTTGTGGTTATGCATTTTTATTTCAGTAGTATTTACTAAATATAGCAATATTTAACACAAATCTAATGCATCGATTAGCCAAAATTTCTTAAAGAATGATATTCTAATCTCGTTTTTTCATTTCCTAATGAACTTTTATTTCACCAGATGTCAATGAAACGTCAACGACGAATACTGGTATTCACTTTTCAAGATTAAATGTAAAAAAGTTATGTACAATAAAATATGTAGATATTTGTTGCCAAATGCACTTAGTTATTTAAAGTGAAGAGTATGTTGAATGGAAGAAGTGAATATGAAACATAAAAGAGCTCTCTACTAAGTTTTGGAGTACAGCATGTTAAAATATAGGATGTTAAAATTCTTTTCATCTCTGGCGTCAAAAGTATAAACTATGTTTTATATAAAAATAACTCTTTGAATTTTGATGGCACGAAAAGACAAAGTACGTAGTAAACATTATTGAAATAAATATAACATTAAAATACAAATAATAAATTTTATTATAACATATTGGGATCATTACGGAAAAAACAATATTATTACAAGCTATCATTAATAATACCTATGTCAATAATAGTTAAAGAAATTTCTAGTTGTGGAATAAATTAACAAAAAGTAACAATCGACAAAATTCAATAAAGATATGCAATTGATACAGTTTGAGTAGTAGGAGTCAACCAGGCTAAATACATACTAATGTATTTAGCCTGGTTACTAAAATTAGACAAATTACAACAGCAAAATTTAAGGACATAATTGACCTATTACGATACATACCACCAGAACATCATGATTTCTTCAAATCCCTTTCACACGTACAAAATATAGACGAATCGTCAATTTTTTTTGTAATAAATTTATTTTTGTAATTATCTATGTTCTGCAATAAATTAAATAAATTTATAACTATTTAGCATTCATTGTGTTGTTAGCTTTCTGAAGTGGACTGTTTACGACCTGGAAGTAAAAGATTAATGATATCGTCGTTTATTTTTTAATTATAAACCAAATAATAACGAAAACTTGAATTTTTTTTATTACCTAATATTTTTAGGATAAAATTGGAATATTTACGTTGCTTGGGCTTATGATGTTGGTATAAAGGAAATAAATACGCTATGATATAGATAATGAGAATACTAAAAATTAATAACCAATATTGTCCAGCATTTGTAACATCTTTGATTACAAGACGATGGCAGGAAAACTCGGAGTAAAGTCAAGCACAGTGAGGTCTTGTTACTTCACATTGAGTGACTTTATTACCTGTTGATTATTTTAAAACACTTAATTGTATTATTTATTTATATAGTACAAAGTTTCAATAGTTTAGTGGTAGAATTTGCGGATATTGATTATTTAAAGTGAGAAACAAATTAATGTTCACAAGAAAACAATAATATTTCTGCATCCTCCATCTCCTTTTATTCATATAATATAAGATAAATAAATAATATAAATATATTGCCTCTTTGCAAATTACTAAAATCTCATTGTATAATCGATCGGTTGAGAAATTATTTACTATTTTACTAGATGTTATGTTATTAAGAATTGTGTATGAAGATTAATAATAAATAAAAATGTAAACTACACTCCTCAATTATTCAGTCTGATATCAAATAAAACTGAAATAGAAGGGTTGGATAAGTGAATGTATTGAAGCGGCGATTGGGGGTCATGAGATTACACAATACTTTAAAGTACAATTATTCTTACAATTATTATGTAATAATATAAATTTCTTTCTTAATATTTTTTATTTCTGTATCAAAATATAAAAATAATATACATTTCTAAACAGAAAAACGATGTTGTATACGTTTTTCCTTAACATTCTTGAGACATTATTGTTAATGATGGAAGAACTTTGAAGTCCTTAAATTTTAACATTACATTTTATAAGATGCTTTAGAACTGAGTTCACTCATGTGTCCTTCCTTTATATTTCGTAGAAGATGCGAATGCAAATTCCTTTTGATAATATTACATTTGTGCAGACTTTTACATTATCATATAGAATATGCAGAGCAGAATATTGTAAAAATAATAAAATTATAAAATAAAACTGAATTATTTTATTCTCGTTAAAGTTCGTGTGCGTTTTATATCTAAATGTTATATCTTCAAAGTATGCTCAAACGTTATCATATAAGTTGTTTTGAAATAATGTCATCTATGATGATGACGAGGAAATAAATAATTGTGATTGTGGCCAATTTGATATTTGCAAATACGTAAAACATGCGACATATTTCAGTTTTATTTTATATTATAAGTTTTCTTTTCTTTTTAAGTATAATAAAAACACTCAATCGCATATTACTTCAAATTACTAATTAATATGTTTAACAACGATTCGTGTCTTTCTAAATGAAATGTTTTATTTTGCTAGGATTAACATAATAAATAAAAAACTTACATCTCTATAAATGTAATATGATGTATTGATGAGATGTATGAACGTTAGAACGCCTCGGTCTTGACTACCAGCGTAATGCTGAGTCCAGCGGTAAGGTTTATGCTAAAATATAAGCCAAAAGAATGCAAGAGATATCTGAAAGGCTGTTGTGGGAGGCCCAAGGAGGTTTTAGACCTGGAAGAGGGTGTATAGATCAGATCTTTTCCCTCCGCATGATCACGGAAAAGTTTTTGGCCCTAAACCAAAAGGTTTTCGGTGCTTTTGTGGATTTGGAAGAGGCGTTTGAAGGGGTTGTGAGAAAAAAATTACGGGAGACACTGCCCCGATACAATGTGAACGGATCCTTGCTCAGGCTGTCAAGTCTCTTTACAGAGATCACCCAGCCTGTGTGCGAGTAGGAGCTGGCATGTCACCCTGGTTTGACATCTTATCGGGTGTTAAGCAAGGTTGCGCTATGTCTGCTTAGTTGTTCAATTTGTATCTGGATAGTTGTCTCCAAGGCGTGAAAGACTATTTATGCAGATGATGCAGTGCTCATTGCATTATCAGAATGCAATTTGCAGGCATTGGTCACCACTCTGAAAGATGGGTGTGAAATTAATGGTCTAAACCTGAATGTAGATAAGACGAAGGTTCTGATATTTGAAAGAAATGAAGAAAGAACAGAATGTAAGATCAACGTGAATGGTAAGATAATAGAACAAGTGAATGAAGTGGTATATTTGGGAAGTATATTTAGCAGAGACGGAAGAAACGAAATGGATGTGGAATGGCGTATTGCTGCCGGTAACAGAGTCAACGGTGCTTTAACTGCATTGTTGAGACGGCAAAACGTCAGCATAGCTGCACGTTTGGCTGTACACAATGCAGTTTCGCTACCGACGCTGTTATACGGCAGCCAAACGTGGGTAACACAGAAGAAGAATGTAAGAAAGATGAATGCTGTGGAGATGCGATCTCTTCGCAGAATATGCGGAGTCAGTCTAGCTGATCGAATCCGCAATGAAGAGATCCATAGAATGGCAGGTACTAGAGAAGATGCCACGGTGAGAATGAAGAAGAACGTGCTCAGGTGGTTTGGGCACGTCGAACGAATGAGTGATGAAATTGGTAAAAAAATGATGAATGGTAAAAAAGATATATATAGGAAAAGTGAGCGGTAAGAGAGACAGGGGGAGACTTCGTGTGACCTTCGAAAACACAGTATCTATGATACTGGAGGAAGGTCACGTAAAAAGCATAAAGACCCCTCGGAGGGCATGTATGAAGAGGTTGATGTTTGTGGCCTAGGCGAAAGAGGTATGCAGGGACCGTAGCGTTTGGCGCTCTGTCGCCTCTGGCTACCCCGTAAGGGACATGGCGTGAAGCTAAATAAATAAATAAATAAATAAAAAACTTAAGTGTAAGTAATTTAATATAACATTCATTTGAATATTAATAATTTTATTAGACTAAAATAATTTATTTTTGATCATTATTTAATCAAATAGAAGCATATTTTATATTCTAGCTGAAACTTCCTACAAATTCAGTTGTGTCAGAACTTCAATAATTATAAAGACTTAAAACAAAAACTTAATTAAAGAAATAGTAAAAAATATATTTCTTTCGTTGCCTTTATTTCAGATTGAACTGTTTATTTATTTTTAAACACATCACTTGCAACTCTGCTTGGAAGATAACCCTTTGCTGTAAAGTTTCTTTACAATGCTAGGTACACATTTCAATTCGTTGTACCTCTCCAAGCACTATCACGACAGTTAAACGGATTTGATTACTCCGTTATAACCACGTCCAATCTACAAATTTAAAAACTTTATACGACAAATGTTTTAAAAGTAATTAATTGACATCAACTTTTTTATTACAACAAAAGTTGACGCCAATTACGCGACTGGTTGGTTTTCTCAAATAAGTTAAGTTTCATCGTTGTCGAGATAAAATCAAGGAATCTTCAATATCATGGAGCCTCATTTGATTAGTTACATTTCAATGCATTTTAAAGGATAACCTTATTAAGCATCCTGAAATAGATTAGCACAATATTTTTTTGAATTAATAAACTATTTACATTGCACTATTTTTCTCCTAATTATTATTATAAATGTGAATTTTTCGTTTATTTGTAATGCTTTTAGGCGTTACCTACTAAACTGATGACCGTTAAATTTTGCGGATACGTTTTCAAAGTTACTGAAATACACACAAGGAACATTTTTTGCGAATAAGTGTACTGCTTCTGAAATATAGAAAAATAACATCTGGATGACCTTACGATACAACATGACTATTTTTGTACCTATTTATTATATATATCTCTATAACTGAAGTGTATAGATTTAATATTAAAAATGCAAACAAAAGGTTTATAATAATATATATTAATTGAAAATGCACACGTCTCATAGCGCCGTTAACAAGTTAACAACCGAGTCGGTTAATTCGGTGTGCCTATCTATGGAAGCAGCTCTTCTTCAACCACTTTATCATATTTGAGATTTTGTTAGTATATTAACAACATTTCATTCTAACTATATCAATACTAATTTATAATTTACATCATAATGAATAGACTAGACTATTAATATTACAAATGTAAAATTAAATATGTTATGCCTTCACACCTAAACCACCGAACAGATTTTGATAAAATGTTATATAGACATATTTTGATATCGAAAGAAAGAAACAGGATACTTTATTTTGAAATTAAACTATGTTATCATTTGCCAAGGGAACTCTATTTGAAACAGGTTTAAAGGTGATCAGAATTGCTTCGAGAGAAGGATGGGACGGTGTTGCTTTGTGCTTGACTTGACGGAGGCACTTCTGTGTCCCTAGATAAGTGTTATATTATTGGTGATATATTCTGTTTGATTGTGAATAATTTGTCTCTCAGTTCACAACGAGCGTCTAATTATAATCAAAATACATACTTAATACAATGTAAGTGATCCCGGGGCCGATAATTTTATAAATCGTTTAAAAGATCTAACTCTACTTATAAACAAAAAATATTGACCGAATATATATATTTATTCGCGTTTTGTAAGTCAGTGTATAACAGTCTTGTATATATATATATATATATGTTCATAAAGAGTGTTCTAAATTGAAAATTATCATTCATATATATAAAATTATTAAAATAAATAAAACACCAATATACTATATTAAATAACGTCTAAGTATTTACATTGCGGTTATTAAGTAATAATCGATATCGTTACAATTCCTCGAGGAGTCTAGGAGCGTGAATACTTAATGTATTACAAGAACTTGTTTGAAGCTTTGAATTTGATAAACTTTGTAATCTCTTCATTATGCCTAAAATATTTACGGAATTTCGAAGGAACATTTATATATTGATAAAATACTATTAGTTTACAGTAAATTAATTAATTTATACAATTACTTGACACTTCTGTCTCTAATATTTAGATACATAGATGTTGTAGTGGTTATATAACCAGAACAAACATAAATTTACATATATCTTTATAATGCTAATTAATCGAATAATAAATAAACCAGACCTGAAGTGGTACCAATCTAATCTTTATATATATTTGGGTTGTAACATTCTCTTCCCACATTTTGTATGTTATATTTTACCCTTGTTGATATTTTGAAAAAAGTTCTTGAAACTGATACATTAAAGATTTTTGAGTTTGATTAATAAAAATCTAATATTATTGATTACCTTATCACGAATTTTTGTATATATTTTTAAAATTAAAGGATCTCGAAATCGAATCGAAATCGAATCGAACTGCACTAAAATTGTCACAGGCAAACTGTATAAAGTAACGAATCGAAAAAATATAATCGAAAATATATATATATATATACATATATATTCTAGTAATATTCAACCACTTATTTATAAATGTATAAATGTGTGTTGCGGTAGATACTCATGTACGTATGAGTATATACTCATGGCGATACTCATATGAGTATCGCCCTCATCACGCGAGACACTTTACACCAATAAATTGGAGTATCCATCATGTCTGTATACTTTAATAAATGTAATGTAAATTTTATCAATATTATGTTTAATACCAAAGTATTTAGCAATATTTAAAAAGTAAAACTTCCAATTTTCTGTCTTTAATCCTAGGGTTATTGTACTTTACTGCTTTGCTGAATGTCTTACTTAGGAATATATGTTCCTGGTTTTACAAGGTTCTACAAGTACTATAGGTTTTACAAGTACATGCTTAAAAGAAATAAATGTATATGTACACGCAGATATTGGAAAGGTCCCGCATTTACTTTTATAAAATGATACTGTATTCTATTATCGGTCTAATGATTACGATATCCCTTTATATCAAGGAAGTATACATTATAAAGTTACATGAATAAAATTTTATTTTAAATAAAAACAAACGGGAATTTATCACATTCTAAGATATTAAAAGATTTGATGCAAAGCGTTCGATCAGTTAGTGAATAATTTAAATTTCCTTCCAGATATTTCGATTAATGCTTTTTTAAAACTAAACTGTATTGTTTTTTTTTATTGAGATCAATTTTATGCATGTCACTTAATGTTTTCTGTTTTTCTCTTAATGCTTCAAAAGAACATTATTATCTAATATCTGCAACAGATTATATGTTTTTAGAACCTTTTGATTTAACTACAATGATATTGACAGAACTTAGGTAGATGTAACTTACATAGATGTAATATAGTAGTAATGCAAGATCCATACTGAAAAAAGTAATTGTTACTGTTTGTTAACGTGTGTATTTCGACAAAACATATTTTAAATTATTGTTTATTTTTAACGTCATTGTTAACCACGAATTGGATGACCAAAATTAATCAAATTTGAAAAATATATCAGACATCATACACACACACGGTACACGATATGTGTAAATAAAGTACAAAACATTGTGGTAACTGTTTATAAATTCACAAGTTGCGCTCATCTCTCGTGATATCCGGAAAGATACCGAGTTTCCTTATATTTATATGACATTATTTTGTTTTATTTTGACATACGGGCAATTGTCAAACGTGTGACATCTCAGAATACGTTACTCCAACTGACATACTGTGTTGTTCATTAGAGGCTTTAAAATATAATTTACTCACTGTTTTATAACATGCTTTTATTGTATCTTAACTTATGATGTATTTTAAACACAGTTAAGCCTGAAGTTAACATCTGCATTCTGTAATATTTTTATCCAAATTACAATTTCATTAAAATATTGTATACATACTTTTAAATAATGCGAAAAAATAAATTAAAAGTTTTTTTGTTCTATGTTTTGGAATGAAATTTCCTACTTCTGATATTTATTACTATCGAAGAGTGAATTGAGATTGATAGTACAATTAAAGTGATGTCGAGAGTCCGAGTCGAGATGTCTGTAGTCTGAGAATATTGTTTGAAGCTTTGTATTCGCTTTTCTGTAAGAAGACAAAAGTTACTAATATCATTATCAACATCTCTTTAAAATTATACAATATTAAAAGTTAATTATTATAGCACCATTAAAAATATGAATTTATTAATAGTAAATAATTTATTAACCTTAAAATTTTCATACTAAAGTAAATTCGAATGCTAAAATAGAGTAAATTTAAACTAAAAAATATATTTTTTTACATTTTTATTATAAAGCAAGACCAGATTATGATATTCAGTAAAATATATAAAACACAATCAACACAAACCTACATTCATTTTTAGTGTCATTTTGTAAAATGTGTATAGATAGGTACTGCTGCTGTACGGTACTGTTACTGCGTCATTTTGTAAAATGTGTATAGATAGGTACATGTCAATTTAGTCTTCTTTCCAGAAAACTTTATCAATCCAGTTAAACTGATTTGTTCACTTCATTAGAGCCTCATTCAATCAGCCAATCAGCGTTAGGTAGTGTTGCGTAAACAAACTTAGCACTGCAAAAATGTTTCTCTACTCGGACTTACAACTTGCTTATTACAGCAATTACGTTTTAAATAGTTGTAAAACTTTTAGTTTAATAATTTTAACTAAAAGTGTTACTTTCCTAGAGTGTTAATGTCTTATGTTTTGCTGCAGTATATCAACTGAGGTTTAGAAATATCATGTCTATATTATGTTGTTATGGATAAATTTAAAATTTATTAGAAGATTACTGTTTACTTTTAGACGTGATGAGTTTCATGAAATTTCAGAGATTAAATTGAAGAATCAAACAGACTATTAACATCGAACTACGTAAAAATAATTAAAGTTTTAAATGTGTCGTCCTACTTACATCATAAATTCTAAAGTTTTGGGAGAATGTATGTACGGTACGTATGCTACAACAGATTTAGATGAACCCCTTCAGTAATATAGGTTGTACAATAACATATGTATATACAAATGTTCCTACTAAATGTTAATTAATGGCGAGCGAAGTCGCGGGCACCACCCAGCGTAAATACGTTTACATCTTTTGTTATGTATATAACTCATAGATACATCTTTAAATTCATATTATAATACCTTATTGTTTTGTTCCTAACATCACACGTATACATAAATGCACAAAAATACACATACAGCTTTTGGAAAATAAAGCCTTTTATGTTAAATAGTATAACATTTTACTATGCTCCTGATTATTTGCGGAGATAAACGAAATAAATTTGTCTGAAAGTTACAAACTTGGAAAAATGAATTAGAGATTATCTAAATTTATTCCGAACACGCTTCCGGAACTGATGTATTTTTAAGGATACCTACACATCAAGTTCTGCATGAATCGATAATCTAAAAGAGATATGAAATGCAAAGTATATAAAAATGTGTAGTCGTTGTATATACTTAAACTTAAGCAGTTGTAATAGTAACGTTTAAAGTCTAAAGAATATATGCTCTCATAGCAATAACGAAAAATAAATTGTTAATAAGTTTATTTAAAACAGAACAAATAAAACTCAGAACTGAAATGATTCCGTAATAATCTTATAATACATTCAAACCTCTCGCAGTAAAATGAAACAGATCTTTCATATTTTGTATGCGTTATGGTAAAATTAATTCGCAACACCTTTAAATGAGAACCACTAGAAGATTCGCTCTAGAGTTGAAACAAATTCGCTTCGCTCTAGAGTTGAAAAGGTCTTCGGGCTGCAAAAGCGACGGATCGATGCGACGACAATATGAATAATCGTTCAAGTGACACTTTACGAAGGAATGAAGTGTAATATTTTATAAATGTATCTTATATTTTAAAATTATGGAGAAATATATTTTTAAATAGATAGAATATTGACATGTAATTAAAAATAAACAGAATATAAAATATAATTTAAATAAAAAGAACGATTTATTATGATATTCAATTAGTGACTTTCTTAAATTCAAGTCCTGCTCGTGTTTAAATTTAACACTCTATTTATTTAATGCTCAGGTAAGCGTAACAGACAACTAAAAATATAGGTCTTTTATATCGTAGATTTTAAACAAGCGTTATAAAGATAAGAATCAGATCTATTCGGGTATATCATTATTTCGGCGCAAACCTAATAATTAACTACTTGTTGAAAGTAATCAATTGTTCCAATTTAAATTTGAATATCTAATTCTCTAATTTAAAAATATAATAATTACAAGCCATCAATTATCTAAAGATATAATAATTTATAATAATAATAGGAAATTAATGAATCATTTAATTGTGGCTGTGTTTCTTATTTGCGTAATGTTGCACTTTTAATAACTTAGTTATTTGAAACAGAATATGTTAAATAGAAACGTAAACATAAAAGATATTTCTAAATTTTGAAGTACAGCATATTCAAATAATAGAATATTAGATTTTTTTAAATCTCTGGTTATATTATAAATAGTTTTTTATACAAGAATATTGTTTTCATACCGTATGGCAATAATACTAATAATACAAATTAATTATTATGTGTTAACAGTTTATGATCGTCCATTTAATGCAGATGATAAATGTTATGTCATTACAAGCTGTCATCAGTAACAAAATCTACGTCAGTAGTAGCGGAATAAATTAACAACAAATAATATTATATTAAACTGTTATTAAAATATATTATTATATATCTAGAATATATTCCACAAAAATGCAACTGATAAAGTCGGAGCAATCCCATCGTGTATGTACACTGCGGTTACTGAAAGGTAAAATTGGCATTCGCAATAATACCTTGTAGTGCTTTTAAAGGAGCAGTTATCTTGTGAATGTACTGCTTCAGTAAGAGAGAGAGTATCTTAGATCATAAATTAAAAGAGTAAATTACTTAAAGTTTTTCTTAATTAGACATATTATAAGATGTGATTTATATTTACCAGAACTCATTCAACTAAAGACACAAAAAAACTTTCTTTTGATACTTTTTATTAAAATAAATGAATCTTGGAAGAATAATATTAAAAATGGATTTAATATCGATTTCCTCTTCTAGGAAGTGTAGTATACCTAAATTAAATATATGGATTTAGAATTGAAGTCTGTTTATATTATTTATTATATTAGTGCAGGTCACTGACCGATCTTACCTCTTAAATATCGGTCAGGGACCTAAGTGAATCACTATTTACTATCACAATTATGACATTTTGACCACGAGACTGCAACTTAATTGAGCACTTCTGTTATATGTTATTCTACACAATACACAATATATTTTGGTACATTTATAAAATTATGTAAGCTATTTTACAATACTGGTAAAGATGTATATATCATATTATTTATCATACTTAACTATTATCTGACTTTTCAATAACATTAAAGATGTCAAGCTCAAGTGTTACGGCCTTGTTACACCATTAGTTTAGTTAAAATGGGAATTTATAATAAAAAAAATCAATATTTTAAAATAGTAAAAATAACACAATTTTTATAAACTTATTATAAGTCTGCACGTAATATATTTACGAACCCTTCTATCTGATATGATGTCAGCTATTAATATTTAAAATGTTAGCATATGCAATTTTTTCACGTGTTTCGATGAACTATACAATATTATTTACCATTATTTTATACCTTTGTAACAAAACACAACAACATTTAGTTTTAGTTGTATTAGACCTAAAATTGTAATAATCATCTGTACTAAATCAGAAGTACATATTCATAAAAGAGCATTAATACTGTTCATAACTAATGTATTGGCTAAAACTTACGTCTAGTGAAAATAATATGCAGTTTGTTTAACGAGAGTCGAAAGAGTACCCATTAGTTACTCAAAATGGCTTCTTGGGAATAAACTAAAGCTACATTATGACGAAAACAATAACTAATAATATTGCCACATTTGGATAGGTTGGTAAATGTATACTGTGTATACTCGCTCGGCTCATAGATGCCTTGTATCACCGAATATTGACCTAATTAGAAGTCTCTGGAGCGTCGCCAGAGTTTAGATATCATGCTATAATATATGATAATTTATTTCTAATGTTACTAATACATAATTCAGCTTATATAAACTACATTTAGTTTTTTATTTATAAACTTTTTCATATATCGACTACAAACATATACGAGTATACAACAAAATACTAATGGTCTATATTCTCTAAGGAAAATGTAAATATAAAAACATATCTAACAGGATATTACAATTGACTAAAAAAATATATTTTCATTAATTTCGATAAAATACATTATACACACATCACATCCAATTCATTTTTACGATTCAGACAATGTGCGATATTTAATTAAAATAGATAATACTTCAATAAAAAATGGATTCATTTCTTACTTTATTGTTAAACTATCATTAAAAATAGTTCCAAAAACTACTACTACTACTGCTACTACTAAATAAGTTAAATTTTTATATTGAATATCGTTATAGCAATGAACTGAAATTGAAACTTAATTAAAGTAAAATTGCAAATGCCGATTCAACAGACACTTTAAAATAAATTTCATAATTAAGTAATTTAATCCACTAATTAGTTTTGAAAGTGGTAGTGTGGGACGTTCCATTTGTCGTGTTATAAAACTTTATGAGTTCTTTGGGAGCTGTTCTATCTTTGCGTCTCTTCTTGTAAGTTGCTGCTCGTATCGTAAGTGCTCGATATATGTCTTAGAAAGATATTTGATTACTAAATACGTCACTATTTAAATACGTTAGTTAAATGCAGGTAGCATTTTATTAATTTAAATACAAATTATAAATATAATACCAAGCAGTTATTTAGATTTATTTTGATTATTTTGTGAGGTTTACATATTTAATACCATAAATAACTTCGCTTTTCTTCAATTACATGTTACAATCTCTAGGTAATATTAAAAAATGTAACAAGTTCAGTTTGAAAGTGAATTTTATAATGACTAATTTATGATTTCCTGAAGTCAATAGACAATATAATAGAAAATAAGTTAACTTACTACCAGGCAATTGATTCTAATTATCATATCATTTCAGCTTTATTTTATCGAGGAGCAGCGGAAATTCAATAACCGTATTACAAAGTTACTAGAATCCGCAACATGTTGCCACTTTAAAATTAGATACTGTTTTATACGACATAAAAATGGAATTATAAAGAAAAAAATTTAATTAAATCGAAATATTTTAATACTAAACTTACTGTATTCATTTCTTTAATAGTTACACTTAATACAGTGACAAATATAATAAGCATAGAAATTTATAACTGGCCTTAACGTTTAGAATATTTCGAACAAGCTTTATATATTATATTTTTAATTGTTTTATATTAATGTATTAAGCTAACAATGGAATAGTAATAAATGTTACGTCTAATGTTATTTTTTGTAACAATATTAATGGTAACACTAAGTATATATCAATTGAAGTTTCAGTAAGAAGTCGATAGTAATATCCAGATAACAGTAATCCGGGCGTCAGACGTCGACGGAGCAGCGTCATATAGCGTCACATCTGATTCTGAATTCATTTGTATCTTATGTCGAAGATTCATGATACAATTAAAACACAATCAACATAAAACGCGGTTGGTGGCAAAACCTTCATATTACATTATTGTGTATAAAGGTAAGTACTTTTCCAATATAATTTAACATTAATTCAATTATAAAGCCTAGTACATAACTCAGTTTAAGTTAACATGACATCGGTTTTGTTCAGACACCAGACACCACCAGACACCAACATTCAGAGCTGATGGCTTTAAATAACTAGAGTACTTTCAGATTGCTCTTAATAGATTTCTTTAAGTAAAATAATTATAATATGTGTCAAAATACCTAAACTAAATTACACATTCGTATAAATTAAACTTTAAATCAAATAACGCTTAAATCACATATTGCACTATTGCAGGGCATGTAATGGTTCTATATAATGTTTACTAAGATATTTACGAGTTAGAATATTTAAGGTTTTGTTATATTTGTAAAGTAAATTTGACACTAACTGACATTGAATTAATTTTAATCTTGTGATATATATCTGTAATATTTTCAAAATTGCAAAAAATATACAAAAAAGGTGCAAGTTTTTTTTCATTTATTATTATATACATAAAAAAGCTCTTCCAATATTTTATAGATTTATCAAAGTTATTTAAAATAACCTTCACCGTGAAGATTACTGGTGTGTTAAACCCAAGCTTAGTGCAGTGATAAAAATTCGGAAACAGGAACAACTTCGTATTTGAAAGTGACTTGATAGCAACAACGACGACTGAGGCAGCATTAGAGCTCAGGAATAAACTCGCCCTCAGTTGTCCAAAGGACGGGAAGACCAAAGTCCGAACGATCGCTTCAATATTAATAAATGGCGTCAAAGAAAAGCCTGAACGACTTATCGTTGACGAGGCCTTGATGAACCATTTCGGAGCGATCGTTATGGCGGCCCGACTAACAGAGGCCAAAGCAGTCACACTAATCGGAGACACAAACCAGATTCCTTATATAGACCGGCTAAATCTGTTCCATATGAAATATAATAGCCCATACCTCGTGACGTCTATCAGTCAAGAGCTCTTAAGAACCTACCGATGTCCCCTGGACGTAAGCTATGCTCTAAACGAGGTATACAACGGCATATACTCAGCCCATCCATTGACTCGCTCTCTGAGAACAGTCAGGTTTACGGGTGCTACCATCGAAGCTGACTTTCCTAATACCCTGTACCTGGTCCACACACAGACTGAAAAAGCGGACCTTACAAACCTAGGGTACGGAAAAGGGGAAAACTCGCGCATCCTCACCATCAATGAAGCTCAGGGATTAACATACGAGTCGGTAATAATCATCCAAACGAAATCCAAACCAAAATCGTACCTGACAAGTGTCCCACACGCAGTGGTGGCTTTATCTAGACACACAAGAAGTTCTACGTACTACACGGATATCGACGAAGACGCCATTGTGAGATTCATTAGGCGGGCCGGCGATACTTCCGATAGAACTCTTGTAGAGTACAACCTCAAGATGGCAATTTCTCACCGTGACTTCGAGGCTATGAAAAAGCTAGTGAACTTAATAACCTAGCTTACTACTACTACTATTTACTTTATTTATTATTATTATCAATTTCTAAAATAGCTTTCGAAAACTTGTGCAGGTGTACAATTTCCTGCGAAGTTACCATCGCAATTGGAATCGTAATAAAATTGTTTAAAATCACAATAGTAACAATATTAGACATTTTAGTCAACTTCTATAAAATATGAGATGGCACTTCTAATTAATTCATAGAAAGTAAAATGTTAATTAAATTCTGTCAATGTATAGTCGGATTCTAAAGAGAAGTGAAATAGAGAGAGTGAAAGTAATATAATTTTAATTATTATGAAATTGATTTATTGAATCGGCCATCGAAGCTGATGAAATTCTTCAAAACTTTTAATTATGATTAGACGTTTAAATTAATGCTTACACATATTTTGTTTTCTAAATGGATCTATTGTGATCTTGCCAAAGCCTCTCCTTACCTTTATTATGTCTTAGCATCTTTAGCGTATATATAGTAAATAACATGTTGGCGAGATAATTTCATATTGGATAGGTAGTTGAATAAATATATTCTAATTACCTCTCTAAATTGCTACTCATTTAGATTTGTATACATAAATACTGTATACTGTACTGTAACCATATATTTTAAAATTATATAAACTGTAGTTTTATTATTAGTAGCAGCAGAGATAATTTCAATCCTATACTTTAGTATTACAAGCAGATGTCCCTGAATAACCAAGAGCAGTAGACTCAACTGCAGATATTACGAATAATTTAACTGGAGTTACTTTATACTAGTTTAAGAATACTACAGAGACCAAGATATGAAACCGGACGCAAAATCTTAGAGCATAGTGTATAATATCCTTAATTGAAACCTTTTTTTTCTTTTATCAAAATATATTTAGGTTGAGCTCAAACGGGGACTAGTTATGATATTGGACGGTCTTATTGTGTCTAAAATGTAATAGTAATTGGTGGCTCAATATTCTTAATGTTTTTTCTAAATTAAACTGATTAACACATACATTCACACAGGATCACTAAAAACTGACAAACGACATACGAACTATCTTTCTTATTATCTTTATGAGCAAATTGTACCCGTGGAAACCCAGGACACTTGCCTTGTATCACAATTTACTTCATAATCGAATTAATGTTCTTTTTTACAATATAATATCTATGAACCCGTATGCGATGCCTTTTATGTAATATTATTTCGTCATTGTTGTAATATCATCATTCCTTCCTTATTTGGTTAATTTAGTAATTCAAAGGCTTAATTACCATTTCATCGTCTTAAATGAAGTGACCGTTATTTCGTTGCTTTTTGAATACATAATGAGGTGCGAATGTTTGTAGTCACTTGATAAAAGATAATTAACATTACTTTACTGACAAGAGATCTATATGAAATACGTTATATTATAAGTTTTAAGAAAAGTTTTAAGTTTAAGTTTTAAAGCAGGGCTAGGATGAGGTGACCATAGGAGATTTTTAAATATCACCAGCTTTAAGATGGCGCACTCTGGTTCATGATTGGTCTCCAGCACTATTAAACTTTTATCTTAATGCATTTCAAATGACTCTCCCAGATCAAAGTAACTTAGTAAGATGAGGCAAAGCCACCGAAAAACCTGGCAACATTTGCGGGGGGCAGTAAGAACCGCGAAACTCTTGTTAGTAGGGTGTAGGGTACTTTTAAATAGAGGTAAATACTCGCGTCGCCACGATAAAGTATAAGAAATCGTACGAGATGCGGTTAGTCTTTCTGTAGCAAAAGCGCAGAAGGGTATAACGACCATCAAAATATCAGTAGAGTTCGTAAAGACAGGTTCGTCCAAAAAATCTAAACTGAAATCTTATTCCATCTTGGACGCGTCTCCTGATTGGACTCTCATGATGGACACGTATGAAAGGCAATACAAAATCAGTTAGGCCGGACTCAAAACAACTAAGGCGCGTTATACTTGTAAAGCTTACTGTACCCTGGGAAGCAAACATACCCAAAGATCATACATTTAAGCCTAACAAGTATTACGAACTATGTAACGAACTGATCAGGAATAAATTTATAGTTAATTTGTACGCTGCAGAAGTAGGAGCAAGAGGTACTCGTGTAACAGCAAAATCTTTCTACAACTTATGTAAGGATCTCGGCCTTTCTAGAACGGTCATCAGTTCATATCTGGAACGTATTTCAAAGGCGGGTTTAGTAGGTTCTTACGATATTTGGTTAGGTAGGGAGAGGAGCGTGAACAGTGAAGTTTTGCGTGTATGCGCATAATAAAGGGGCCCCTTAAACCTACACCTGGGTAGCAAGCCCCAGGCATTGTTTGCGCTCCTCTTCTTGCAACGCGATGGGCCGTGCACCCGCACGGTGAATCCACGGAACTAAGAAGCTTCGTCTAATGTTACCCTCCGGATATTACTATTAACAAATATATTAGTAGTCAATTTGATATTTTCCAAAGATCTAAAACATTTTAATTTTTAATTAGTGCAAAACCACAATCGATAATCGCAAATTTCTTTTCATTGGTAATTAATATGAGTAACAACCAACTATTGATCCTATCCTTTTGATAAAATATTTTTAAAAATACTTACTTACTTCTTATTACACTAAATGAAATTAATAAATATTTCATTTTGTTTTTTTTCAACATAATATGTAAAATAAATCCGAGTTCATGATTTTATTATAAAACCTTTATTCGTTTAATCCATAATTAATTACACACCGTAGTTAATATTCATGTCTGGTTTCCGCTTTTAAAGGCTTCTCATTTTTGATAACTTATTTAATACAATGAAACGATGGTATACTTTTTTCTGATATTCCCTACAAATTCACTAGTATCAACATAGAATAGAACTTCTAGAATTATATTACGTAAAAGCTTCTTTTAAGACAACAGTTAAAGAATATTTAAAACATATTATTGGTTATTTTTGTGATTTTTAAAAGTGATTTATTTGTAAATATTTATATGAAATCTCGTAAATAAGCTCCTTTTACTTTTATTAAAAAATATTTAACACATATTGTTAGTTATTTTTAGAAGAGATTTATTTGTAAATATTTATACAAAATATCGTAAATATTATTACAGGTTATTTAATTATTTAAAGATCCCGTACGTCTATCCGTTCAAACGTCAAAGTGTAATTCAATCCGTCCTGAAAAGGTTTTCTTAAACGCATTACCTGTGATATTTATAATTTTCTAGTCCAAGTTGACATCGTCTCGTTCCTCACAGTAAAGAACTTAACCACGTATGGTATCGTTGTATTATATATTAATTTAATCTCTAGATATTCTTTTATTATTCTTGTATTAGTGTTATCTATCAGTATTAGCGTTAATTAATTATTCGCCTCCTTCTAGAATTAACTGTGGCTTGAATAATATGAATTTATCGATAGCATTTTCCCGGTGATACATTAAGTATTCAACTCCTTCATTCAATGAGATGTTGTTGGGATAAAGGAAAAAACCTCTGCATTGCTAATAGAGGGATTCTAGTAACTTTATGATATGTTCGTTCTTAAATCTTATTCTAATAATACTCTGTATATTTTAAAGATTGTAAGCAGATCTCTTGTATGAAAATTAACTTGAATTTAATTTAATTACAGAAATATTTTTTTATTTTAACAATACTACTTTAGAATCTTATGAAAAATGTTTATAACATATTTTTATTGTAAAATAACGACAGATTTTTGTTGTTTAAAAAAATTGGTAAAGTAAAAAAAATTTTTGCTACCAATTTTTTTAGACAGCTGTATACCAGATGTATTTATAATTCTTTACGGTGACAATCTTACTTAAGGTTACTTATTATATTGTCCAGAAAAATAATTTAAATTTACTCCTTAAATTATATAATTCAATAACAATAACCGAAATTGAAACAGAGAGATTCAAGTGAAATAGAGTAAAAATCAGCATTAAAACTGCTTAATGAAGCGGTAGACAGCGATTTTATTACTTAACAATATAAAGAAAAATGTGACTGTTCTTGAAGTATCAAGTATATTATATTATACATACCTAATTTTAAAGAGAATATCAAGTAGGAAACGAAAGATTATAAAGGTGGTGCACCACTTTCCAAGTATAGGATTACACTTTTCTACTGGTCTGCTAGTCTTCTTGTTCTGAACTTATTGTCTCATATAAAGGCTACTTTGAAGTAGCTCGTAAAATTTTACAACACTACTTAAAGGAACTGTCCACTTCAACACTTAAGACCACTTAATAGGTTCACGAAATTACCGACGTCTTTAGCAAATACCATGTTTGATATTACTTTTAAAATGTTCTACTGAACAAATAATTGTAGTTTTAAAATTATTGGTATTATTTTATTTCTTATGTGAAATATTAAATATTTTATTTATTAAGAGATAAGTTAATTAAAATAGTATATTTAAATTCTTCAATAATTTTCTTAATATATCACCATTTAAAATACTTTTGTATAGATCGAATTATTTTCCAAATGTTTAAAGTTTCATAAATTGTTAATTATAATATTCTTTTGGAAAATAAAATAATCTTAGAATAATCTTAAAATCCTAATACCAAAGAGAGAATCCTTTAAATATCATTTTATAAATCTCGAAATTAAATAACTACTAAATGTTTGGATTGGCTGATAGAAAATGCATTAGCCTTAAGCCCACCCGTTATATCTTGGTGTGCAATTCAGAATTTAAATAAATAAATAAAATGTCAACATTAAAAAATATCTATGTGTGTTGCATAATTGCAATAGGGATGGAGAAATTATCCTACTCGGATAAATATAAGCAATGGAGATATAATTGAATTTTCATGAAGTGTCAGTGTAGATAAAAGAAAAAAATGCAACGTTTAAATGGAAAGTTATTTGTGTAAAATAATAATTGTTACACACAGAATTTCATTCATAGTTAGTCGCTAACTAGCTGCTTTCATTTTCAGTCAGGTAAAATTGAATTATGGTAGTTAGACTATCCGCTCGAGAGTAGTGGCGGCTACATGTAACTTTAAACCTTTAATTACACTAGAAGTGGAACTTACGGAAGGTTTTACACTCCAATATATTATTTGCACTTGTATAGTGCAATATAATATTGTAATAACAAGAAGACATTGATATCACATCATTGTGTTGAAGATTTCAGGTTATTATGAAACATAACAGTGCACCCAACCATGGCTCCAGCCATTCTCTGTGAGATACTCGATAATTTTGTGGTTTGTTTAAAAAAAAATGAATAATGTCTTTAATACGTTATAACGTTTTATGAATACTATTTAAGTATTAGAAATAGTATTACTTTGTTAAATCATCATATTAGGTTTATTAATTATATTATAAAAAAGGTTTTAATAATCTTAAGTGTTGGGATTTTTATGGCTTTAATTTTAGTTTTAATGGCCCATAGTAATAAAATCTTCGCCACAGACATTTTGTGAATATAATAAAAATAAATGAACGAATGTGGCGTTGGGGACCGCCAACCAAAACGCCATGTTCCAAACGGCGGAAGGTGGAGGACGGAGCTACAAATAGCTACGTGAAATGTAAGAGGAGGAATGGAACAGAAGATGAATGAATTATTAGATGTAATGGATGACAAAGATCTGGATGTTATTTGTGTGTCTGAGACCAAGCGAAAAGGCAATGATACGACCGATTTGCCTGGCAACCGGGGCGCTTTCTGGGCTGGGGTTCCAGAGGGTGAGCGAGGTTGCCAAGGTGTAGGCGTATTGTTGTCTTCTCGAATGGTTAATGTAATGGTAGAATACAAGGCGATCAACCCGAGGCTTCTTTGGGTTCGCTTTAAGCTGGGGATAACAAGAGTATTCTTGTTAGCCGTGTATGCTCCAGTATCCTCAGCTCAAATGAGCGAGCTCGACGAGTGTGGGAAAGTTTGGGAGAGTGTCAGGGATGTTCTAAGTAGTGTCAGAAGTAATGAAAAGTTGATAGTATGTGGGGATATTAATGGATGGGTTGGAACCGCGCGAAGTGGTTACGAAAGCGTGCTAGGCAAGTACGGTGGTAAGAGAGTAAACGAGGCTGGAAAGCTTATTTTGGAATTTTGTAAGTAGAGAAATTTGTTTGTGGCAAACACGATGTTTGATCATAAACAAATTCACATGTACACATGGGAGCGAGCGGAAGAAAAAAGTATGATTGATTTATTCCTGGTGGATCAGCGAATTCGAAGCCAAGTTATGGATACGCGAGTGTTTAGGGGCGTTGATCTGGGAACGGATCATTATCTAGTCGTTGCTAGAATAAGAGGTCTGTTTGCAAGTTGGCGCAACGGCAAGACGTGTCCAAGCTTGGAGTCGAATTATCGCATAAGAAGTTGGAAGCTTCAGGATCGACCGATCAGAGAGGAATATCAAGAAAGGGTTTCCAAGAAGCTTGAAAGCTGTGACTCTGGAAATGAAAGTGCTGAAGTATGCTGGCAGAACCTTAGGAATGGTATGGTCAAAGTAGTGACAGAGGTATGTGGTAAAAGGAAAAGAGGTTTTAGTAAAAAACACGATGAATGGTGGGATGATGAAGTGAAAGACGCCGTGGAGTTAAAGAAGAAAGCATGGCTGGATTATAAAGTCGGGTAAGGATAAAAGTATAAGAAAGATAAGAAAAAGAGAGTACAAGCTGCAAAAGCACAAAACGAAAGCACTTATAAATGAAGCGTGAAAATTCTGAGAGAGAAAGAGATGAAAGGTTGACGAACAACTTCCGGGAAAACACGAAGCTTTTCTGGCGAGAAGATAGTAATTCCCGGGGTTGTTCGATAACCTGTAGAATTAAAGGGGTGCTTTCGAAGAGCGGTGAAATTTTAACCGAGCAAGCACACGTTTTGCAGCGGTGGGCGGAATTCTACAAGGAGACGTATGAATGTGAGGACGCCTCGGCCTTGAGTACCAGCAAAATGCTGAGTCCGGATGTAGCCGATGGTGAAATCAGTTTGGAAGAAGTGGAGAGCGCGATTCGAAGTCTGAAATGTAGTAAGGCTGCGGGAACAGATGAAGTTACTGCCGAGATGATCAAACATGGTGGGCCGCGCGTCTTGGACTTGTTCTGGTTTTTGTGCAATTTATGCTGGAAATCAGGAGAGGTCCCAGACGATTGGTGAGGTGCAGTCATCGTACCTTTGCATAAAGGCAAAGGTTCACAGATAGACTGTGCAAGCTATAGGGCTATCAGTTTGATTAGCTTGGGCGGTAAAGCTTATGCTAAAATATTAGCGAGAAGAATGCAAGAGAGATCTCAAAGGCTGTTGTGGGAGGCCCAAGGAGGTTTTAGACCTGGAAGAGGGTGTATAGATCAGATCTTTTCCCTCCGCATGATCACGGAAAAGTTTTTGGCCCTAAACCAAAAGGTTTTCTGTGCTTTTGTGGATTTGGAAAAGGCGTTTGACAGGGTTGTGAGAAAGAAGTTATGGGAGATACTGCCCCGATACAATGTGAGCGGACCCTTGCTACAGGCTGTAAAGTCTCTTTACAGAGATTACTCAGCCTATGTGCGAGTAGGAGCTGGCATGTCGCCCTGGTTTGACATCCAATCGGGTGTTAAGCAAGGTTGCGCTATGTCAGCTTGGTTGTTCAATTTGTATTTGGATAGTTGTCTCCAAGGCGTAAAAGACAGTGACATGGGAGTGAAAGTAGGTGACCTTAAAGTCAATTGCTTGCTATACGCAGATGCTGCAGTGCTCATTGCATCAGCAGAATGCGATCTGCAGGCATTGGTCACCACTCTGAAAGATGGGTGTGAAAATAATGGTCTAAACCTGAATGCAGATAAGACGAAGGTTCTGATATTTGAAAGAAATGAAGAAAGAACAGAATGTAAGATCAACGTGAATGGTAAGATAATAGAACAAGTGAATGAAGTGGTATATTTAGGAAGTATGTTTAGCAGAGACGGAAGATACAAAATGGATGTGGAAAGGCGTATTGCTGCCGGTAACAGAGTCAACGGTGCCCTGGCTGCATTGTAGAGACGGCAAAACGTCAGCATAGCTGCACGTTTGGCTGTACACAATGCGGTTTTACTACCGACGCTGTTATACGGCAGCCAAACGTGGGTAACACAGAAGAAAAATGTAAGAAAGATGAATGCTGTGGAGATGCGATCTCTTCGCAGAATATGCGGAGTCAGTCTAGCTGACCGAATCCGCAATGAAGAGATCCACAGAATGGCAGGTACTAGTGAAGATGTTACAGTGAGAATGAAGAAGAACGTACTCAGGTGGATTGAGCACGTCGAACGGATGAGTGATGAAAGAATGGTTAAAAAGATTATGCAGATTATGATTTATGCAGGAAAAGTGAGCGGTAAGAGAGACAGGGGAAGGCCTCGAGTGACCTTCGAAAACACGGTATCTAAGATACAGGTCACGTAAAAAGCATGAGGACCCTCCGGAGGGCATATATGAAGAGGTTAATGTCTATGGCCGAGGCGAAAGAGGTATGCACGGACCGTAGCGTTTGGCGCTCCGTCGTCTCTGGCTACCCCGCAAGGGATATGGCGTGAAGGTAAAGTAAAGTAAAGCAAATCAAAGCAAAGCAAAGCAAAGCAAAGCAAAGCAAAGCAAAGCAAAGCAAAGCAAAGCAAAGCAAAGCAAAGCAAAGCAAAGCAAAGCAAAGCAAAGCAAAGCAAAGCAAAGCAAAGCAAAGCAAAGCAAAGCAAAGCAAAGCAAAGCAAAGCAAAGCAAAGCAAAGCAAAGCAAAGCAAAGCAAAGCAAAGCAAAGCAAAGCAAAGCAAAGCAAAGCAAAGCAAAGCAAAGCAAAGCAAAGCAAAGCAAAGCAAAGCAAAGCAAAGCAAAGCAAAGCAAAGCAAAGCAAAGCAAAGCAAAGCAAAGCAAAGCAAAGCAAAGCAAAGCAAAGCAAAGCAAAGCAAAGCAAAGCAAAGCAAAGCAAAGCAAAGCAAAGCAAAGCAAAGCAAAGCAAAGCAAAGCAAAGCAAAGCAAAGCAAAGCAAAGCAAAGCAAAGCAAAGCAAAGCAAAGCAAAGCAAAGCAAAGCAAAGCAAAGCAAAGCAAAGCAAAGCAAAGCAAAGCAAAGCAAAGCAAAGCAAAGCAAAGCAAAGCAAAGCAAAGCAAAGCAAAGCAAAGCAAAGCAAAGCAAAGCAAAGCAAAGCAAAGCAAAGCAAAGCAAAGCAAAGCAAAGCAAAGCAAAGCAAAGCAAAGCAAAGCAAAGCAAAGCAAAGCAAAGCAAAGCAAAGCAAAGCAAAGCAAAGCAAAGCAAAGCAAAGCAAAGCAAAGCAAAGCAAAGCAAAGCAAAGCAAAGCAAAGCAAAGCAAAGCAAAGCAAAGCAAAGCAAAGCAAAGCAAAGCAAAGCAAAGCAAAGCAAAGCAAAGCAAAGCAAAGCAAAGCAAAGCAAAGCAAAGCAAAGCAAAGCAAAGCAAAGCAAAGCAAAGCAAAGCAAAGCAAAGCAAAGCAAAGCAAAGCAAAGCAAAGCAAAGCAAAGCAAAGCAAAGCAAAGCAAAGCAAAGCAAAGCAAAGCAAAGCAAAGCAAAGCAAAGCAAAGCAAAGCAAAGCAAAGCAAAGCAAAGCAAAGCAAAGCAAAGCAAAGCAAAGCAAAGCAAAGCAAAGCAAAGCAAAGCAAAGCAAAGCAAAGCAAAGCAAAGCAAAGCAAAGCAAAGCAAAGCAAAGCAAAGCAAAGCAAAGGAAAGTAAATAAATAATATCCCGTTTATATATGTGTATTAAAGGCTACAGGTAGCAAGGGTCCGCTCACATTGTATCGGGGCAGTATCTCCCATAACTTCTTTCTCACAACCCTGTCAAACGCCTTTTCCAAATCCACAAAAGCACAGAAAACCTTTTGGTTTAGGGCCAAAAACTTTTCCGTGATCATGCGGAGGGAAAAGATCTGATCTATACACCCTCTTCCAGGTCTAAAACCTCCTTGGGCCTCCCACAACAGCCTTTGAGATCTCTCTTGCATTCTTCTCGCTAATATTTTAGCATAAGCTTTACCGCCCAAGCTAATCAAACTGATAGCCCTATAGCTTGCACAGTCTATCTGTGAACCTTTGCCTTTATGCAAATGACTTTACGATGACTGCACCTCACCAATCGTCTGGGACCTCTCCTGATTTCCAGCATAAATTGCACAAAAACCAGAACAAGTCCAAGACGCGCGGCCCACCATGTTTGATCATCTCGGCAGTAACTTCATCTGTTCCCGCAGCCTTACTACATCTCAGACTTCGAATCGCGCTCTCCACTTCTTCCAAACTGATTTCACCATCGGCTACATCCGGACTCAGCATTTTGCTGGTACTCAAGGCCGAGGCGTCCTCACATTCATACGTCTCCTTGTAGAATTCCGCCCACCGCTGCAAAACGTGTGCTTGCTCGGTTAAAATTTCACCGCTCTTCGAAAGCACCCCTTTAATTCTACAGGTTATCGAACAACCCCGGGAATTACTATCTTCTCGCCAGAAAAGCTTCGTGTTTTCCCGGAAGTTGTTCGTCAACCTTTCATCTCTTTCTCTCTCAGAATTTTCACGCTTCATTTATAAGTGCTTTCGTTTTGTGCTTTTGCAGCTTGTACTCTCTTTTTCTTATCTTTCTTATACTTTTATCCTTACCCGACTTTATAATCCAGCCATGCTTTCTTCTTTAACTCCACGGCGTCTTTCACTTCATCATCCCACCATTCATCGTGTTTTTTACTAAAACCTCTTTTCCTTTTACCACATACCTCTGTCACTACTTTGACCATACCATTCCTAAGGTTCTGCCAGCATACTTCAGCACTTTCATTTCCAGAGTCACAGCTTTCAAGCTTCTTGGAAACCCTTTCTTGATATTCCTCTCTGATCGGTCGATCTTGAAGCTTCCAACTTCTTATGCGATAATTCGACTCCAAGCTTGGACACGTCTTGCCGTTGCGCCAACTTGCAAACAGACCTCTTATTCTAGCAACGACTAGATAATGATCCGTTCCCAGATCAACGCCCCTAAACACTCGCGTATCCATAACTTGGCTTCGAATTCGCTGATCCACCAGGAATAAATCAATCATACTTTTTTCTTCCGCTCGCTCCCATGTGTACATGTGAATTTGTTTATGATCAAACATCGTGTTTGCCACAAACAAATTTCTCTACTTACAAAATTCCAAAATAAGCTTTCCAGCCTCGTTTACTCTCTTACCACCGTACTTGCCTAGCACGCTTTCGTAACCACTTCGCGCGGTTCCAACCCATCCATTAATATCCCCACATACTATCAACTTTTCATTACTTCTGACACTACTTAGAACATCCCTGACACTCTCCCAAACTTTCCCACACTCGTCGAGCTCGCTCATTTGAGCTGAGGATACTGGAGCATACACGGCTAACAAGAATACTCTTGTTATCCCCAGCTTAAAGCGAACCCAAAGAAGCCTCGGGTTGATCGCCTTGTATTCTACCATTACATTAACCATTCGAGAAGACAACAATACGCCTACACCTTGGCAACCTCGCTCACCCTCTGGAACCCCAGCCCAGAAAGCGCCCCGGTTGCCAGGCAAATCGGTCGTATCATTGCCTTTTCGCTTGGTCTCAGACACACAAATAACATCCAGATCTTTGTCATCCATTACATCTAATAATTCATTCATCTTCTGTTCCATTCCTCCTCTTACATTTCACGTAGCTATTTGTAGCTCCGTCCTCCACCTTCCGCCGTTTGGAACATGGCGTGTTGGTTGGCGGTCCCCAACGCCGCATTTGTGCATATTAAATATTACATACACACATTTTTATTTAAACGTACAATAATTATGAAACTTAAATACATGATACATTTAGTTCTAAAACTTATCAAAGACAGAATGTTTTCAAATAGTATTGTTCTATAACTCCACTCCCGGGGTTTCTAATTAGGTCAATGTTCTATATAAGTTATTTTGGATCCGTATCAGATTGCAGAATATAATTTGCTGACCTATCACAATCTGGCGCTGTTACGTAAAAGCATTCATTGTATTATATAACTATAAGATTTATATTTAAAAATAGATTAACTTTACTAATGATATGAACTTGATAAGTATATTTTTTGTTTTTTGTTTAAACATCTTATTCTCTGAAACTGTTTGTAAAATAAAAAAAAACTTTTATATTCGCCACCTCATTTATTTCGGATAGAGCTACAAAAGGGCTACATAGATATTTTGAAACATTCTACCTTCCTTCATAAGTAATTGAATTGCATCTCTACTATTACTGTTTTCTTTCCATATTCAATCAATCCTTTGTATTCCGTATTTAATAATGTTACTTGTATGCACATAAAGAACAAGGGTTAAATCAAATAAATAACAACTAAACAGTATTTTTTTTCAAATTATTTACTTTCATATACATTGTAACAATTTAGGGAAAAATGGGAGAACGTGATCTTTATTAATTCATAAATAACTTTTTCGAAATTCAATATGCATCAATATATCTTTATTGTTCAATTTATATCTTAATATATAAAGCACAAAGACACTCACTCACTGACTCATTCATCGCTCTACAGTCCAAACCGTAATACCTATAAAGCTGAAATTTGGACACAAGACTCCTGACATATTGAATAGGTGCAATAAGAAAGGATTTTGCAAAGGTCCAAACCGTTCCAAAGTTACAGCTAAAAAACTGCAAAGTTTACCCTCCGCTCCCTTTCTTCTCCCATTGCATTGCAGTAGTAATTAAAGTTTGGCCTCTCATTATGTTTAGTCGTAGGATTAGGGTTCCGTAACTCACATACAGTTTGTGATTATTTGTCATTATTTATAATTTACCCACATACAATTTGTGATTCTTTGTTATTATTTGCCCAGCAAAGCGGGCGGGAATCAGCTAGTGTATTATATAATAGAAAATAATTATTATAAATCAGTTGCATTATTACATTAAATATTATATTTTTAGATTTTTTTGGTGGAGTATCAGTTACGTATAAGACATTAACCATAAGTATATATTTCGTAATTGTTTTTCAATGGATAAATGATGAAAATATCAATTTGATTCTTACTATATTTGCAGTTTATTGTTATATTTTTGAAAATGTTGAAGTAAATAATTAAAATGACTCACAAAGGAAAGTTCAATTATAAACAATTATAATTGGGGTTTTTCCATTTACAGTTAAGCTTCCTTCTTGAATCTATCGTTTAAGAAAAAAAATCGAGTTTTTAAAAAATGCCACCTGCGACTTTAAGAACTTTTGTAGATGTCGTAAGTATTGTTGTGTGTAGAAATTCCCTCAATTTCATCCCAAATAAAAAAAAACAAAGAATAATATCCTTATTATTCTTTGTATACTAACCTCACTTGGTCCTCCAAGTGAGGTTAGTTGTCGGGACTCGTTATTCCATGAAGAGAACTGACGCCGGCTGCTTTACTCATCCCGTGAACACGATTTGTAAATTTCGGTCGAAATGGCCGAAAATAAAAAGTATTTGATCTTTAAATTGGGTCGCGAAATAAACTCGATATAATTTAAAATGTTTACAATTCGTCTAACGTTTAATAATATTAAAAACTAACTAGACTTTATTAGACAATATTTATCAGGACATTTCTTTTTCTGGATTTTGTAATAAGTATGAACGTATCAGACATTTTTTTATTTCATTTATGAAATGATTTATAAAATAAGAGCCAGATGATCTGGACAATGTAACAGTTGCATTATAATATATTAAAACTATAAACTATTATTAAACTATGATTTAGACTTTTATTAAATTATAGTTATCAGACGAAACTTGCGCCTTTATATATTATACTAACTATTGCACGCGACATGATCTCCATGTAACACTTGAATTGGTAAATACCATGGAAACTTGAAACTTTAATTCAAAATAATATTTTTTTAAATGTTCTCTGAACCTTAAATATATACATTTCACATAGAAATTAATCTAACACATATACGGTGACTAGAATTAAATGGGTACTATTTAAATTTAGACCGAGTCGGCTAAAACTATAAGTTGCTAGTAAATGAGACATGAAATCGACTTTCCAATGAATATTCAACTTACTCTCTATTTTGAAATGTCTATAAATGAACTTTTTATATTAAATAGTGTTTTTATTAAAGTTATACATATTTTATGTTTTTGTAATATTCATGCGTATGAGTATTCAGATGGTTTTAGTTCCTAAACATATAAATCCATCCATCCATCATCCCAAGTCGATAACAATCTTCGCTTCTGGCTTGATATTTTTTGAATAAAATTGACTTTAGGGTAAACTGATTTTATACTTTAAAGGTCTTATTTCTCTTATTTCCATATAAATTTATTTTACAAAAGAATCCAATGTTAAATGGCTGCGAAGTTTGATTATAATTCCTTTGAACTAAACTCAATATTCAATTAAAATTAATTTATGTATATGAAATATGGCCATTTCATCGTCTTTTGAAGTATCAAAAAATATATATACTCTTTCTAGACAAGTCGTAGAGGAGAATTAAGATTTAGGTATAACATAGGGTTAGGGGAGAGATATGAATATAAAATTATTAATCAATATCTATATACTATGTACTACATTATATACACTCATCATCTTCCTGCCTTTATCCCACTTGAGCTCGGCGCAATATATTTTCCTTCCACACACTCCTGTTACTCGTCATCTTTGTACACACTCCTTTCTTCTCCATATCGTCTTTCACGCAATCTCTCCATTTTTTCTTCGGCCGTCTTCCATCTGTCCATCCCTCCACTACCATACCCAGCATTCTTTTTGTCACATGCCTTTCATCTCTCCTCATAACATGCCTACATCGAGACAGATGGCTTCCTCTAACTTTTTCTGTCCCTGGTGCTACTCCCAAGCTGTCCCTAATATACTCATTTCTTAATCTATCCCTTTTTGTCACCCCACACATCCGTCTTAACATTCGCATTTCCGTTACATGCAAATTCTTTTCATTGGTCACCTTCATCGCCCAGCAATCTGATCCATACATAACGACAGGTCTAATGATGTTTTTATAGATTCTCCCCTTTCGTTAAACGGGAATTTGGGCACCACATATTGTCCCGGTGACTTGTCGCCATTTCATCCATCCCGTGTTGATTCCGTGCTTTACGTCCTGGTCAATATTGCTATCGCTTTGTATCAGAGAACCAAAGTAACGAAAGTCGAAGATTATACATATACACTCATAATTAAATTATATTTTATGTAATTTTTTTTTTATTAAAGCTATTTAAATGATACTGTATTTAAATTGTTCTTATAAGTAGTTAGTAATAAAGTTGCAGTAGACAAGTACAAGCTAAGGTTACATGTTGCGAAAATATATATATGTTAAAAATATTAATGTATTATTTTTATTTGTAATACTATTATTACAAATAAAGTAAGTCTATACTTAAGACCGAGTTATTTCAGCGTAATATAATTGAAATTGATTTATTGAGACGACAATGGAAACAATGAAAAGAAATAACTGCTGTAAAGAAACGTAAGAGTTGGTATAACAATATAAAAGCTATGTCCTTTATATTTATTTATCATAATAATAAGTAAGTATTTTAGATATACGTAAAATAGCTTTCCCTACGATACTATCCACTGTAGACTATTTCTTATTTTAGTATTTGCTAGCAAATTTATTATAGAAATACAACATCATAATACCACTATTAAAAACCTTTTAAGAAATATAAAGCAAAAAAGTAAAAGCACGTTTGTGCTGTTGGTGTTATATTTCTTGTGTTCAATCAGTAGTTAGGTTAAGATAATCGTCTACACGAGTGGAGTCGCGGTGAACAGCTAAAATATACAATATTATCTCGTTATTTTAAGCAACTTAGTGATAGTTAGTAGTTGCTTTCATTGACAGACTAACAGTTAGGTAAGTTTAAGTTCTGGTTGATTAAGAAATCCACTCGCGAACTCGTGACTACTACTCGTAACTCTAAGAGCAGTTAACAATGTCGTTTCAATTATTCTGTATGATGCATGTATCATACAGAATAATTGAAAACAATAATTACATATACTAGATACATGTATTTTGACTTGTTCTATCAGATAATATAATATGAAATGTTGGGTGCAGTTTGATTGTGTTTATATTTGTTAATATATTAACATTATATATATTTTAATTTTTCTCGACAATTTATGATCTCAATTCAATTAATATTACCAAATATATATAGGTTTGTTTGAAATAATTATAAAATGTATAATCCAAGCCCATTGCTTTCACCATGAAACGCAACTTACTATTATTGTGAAACCACGACGGGGAATAAACAAACACCAGGCATTACATGTGTTCAACAATATTAATATACATACATATTTTACATATGATCTTATGTACGTTACATGACAGTGCGTAGTTACAGTTATTTCACTATCTCAGTCTCGACGTAATTCCATCTATAATATTTAATGCAAATTAAAATTCGTTTAGGATTGACAATTAAAATAAAACATGTTGAAGAATTTATTTACAAATTTATTAATACAAATTTGTTTAAAAAATATATATTAAGAATGTTTTGACAATTTTTATCTATAATTGTGTATTGGAAATGTTAAAAAGTATTGCTTTTAATGAAGTTAATTAGAGAAATTGGAAATCATTTTATAACTTATAGTCTGTCAAGCTTTAAAATTTTGAAATGCAACCTAATATTAATTAAAATCAGCCAGCCAACTTAATAAACGTTATGTAAAGTTACTACTAATTAAAAGTTCAAGTTCGTCGATATGTTACCTAGATTCAATAATGTTTTTTTTGTTCTTTAATCTGCTAAAATAAAATAAACAAATATGTATTTAAATCAGGGTAATTTGTATTTAAGTGAGTGAAAAGTCTAATCTATATTTATACATGTTTATAAAGAAATATTTATGATTTGGTTATAAAATATATTATCAGTAATGAATTTTTTCTTTCAAAAATATATTATGAATTGCTAAAAAAATGTATTTCATATATTTCTCTTGTCTGTTATTCATAACCATGATAATTTATTTGTATAATGAGTTATTGTTGACTCTTAATTCCTATAGTTAGGAACCAAGAAATTCTTATTACTATAATCTCTTTCCGATTGAAATAGAGTATTCTCATTAAATAATTTCATTTTTCACACCAAAAATCTTTCTGGGAATGATGAAAACCTTGAAATTAAAGCTTGAATCTATTAATAAAGAATAACAAGAAAGACAAAACAACAACTCAGTAAAAACAGAATGTCAGGTGTTAATTGCAATAAATAAAATTCTGCCAAAATACAAAATTGTGACGTATAACGCAATTTGCGGTCCCGGGGGTGGGAGCTTGAGGTACAGAGAAAAAAAGGAATTATTCATATGTGAATTTGTAATAGCTACAAAAATGTATTTCATTCTTCATTCCCCTTAAAGAAGCTACTTTTATTACCCTGAAGATGATAAAATATAGAAAACAAATGATTTAGAATTATACATTTTATAAAATAGATTAATATAATAAAAGTGTGTTTTACGAATGATTAGTTCGGTAATAGAAAATTATTTTAAATTTTGACAAAAAAAAGTAAAGAGAAAATCAAGGAGAGAAATTGTAATGTTGTTACAATATATAGATATAATATAAACACTTTGTTGTTAATAAGATTTTTTTCATAATAAATCAATAAACTGAAAGCGGGAAATATTTTTAGATAAAAGGAGGAAGAATTAGCAGGTCCGTTATCTGATGGTGATCGATCACCGCTGTCCGCAGCCTCTCAGAAGATAAATTCCATAATTTGTTAAAGAAAGGAAAAATAGGAAAGGTAAAATAACTTTATTGAATATGTATAACAAATTTGTCGTTTTCGTAGAAGTGTTTATAGTTTATTCATATATTCCGATCTTATATCATAAATTGTAGGAATATTGTTGACTTTTTGAATGCTTATAGAATGAATATTGGTAGGCCTTAATTAAATTAGCATATTTTAAGCTCAATAGAAGTTATATGCATTAATTTAATTAAGAATAATATTTTTATTTGAATTTAAGTAGCATTGAATAAACATGCGCCTTCAGCATTAATTTCTTGTTAAAGTTTCAGTACGATACTTTTTATTTAATAAAATAATAAATTAATTTTATCATTCCTTTAAATGTAACACAAAATTTAAAATATATAATAAAAAGTTTACTCCATCGATTTATGTAAACGCGATATAAGATGTGACCTCAAACAATTTAACCTTCTTGATACAAGAGTAAAAACTAAAAAGAGAACAATCAAATAACAAAAATATTCAGGTCGAATATATTATTAATAAGATAAGCATCTGTAAACAATTACAGTTTTAAAAGGTAGTAATTGCGGCTCTGAAGTGCCATTTACTATTAACAATAAGATTAAAAAAGTACTATGTTGATACTTATAACTTTTTAAAGATTCCGAACAAAACTAAACATGTTGCCAAAACCAAAGGTAGTCATTAACCCATTCATTTGTTAGCGCTAAGATATTGACAGTCCATTATTAAGTATGCAGTAGCGATATACCCTAAAAATATCAGTTTACTACGTTCTATTTTGTAGTAAACTGATATTTTTAAGTGCTCTGGGGCTATCGGTTTTATTGTCGTCTAAATATATTTTGGTATTTATATTCTCTCTTCTAAAGTAACTATTTATTCGATATATTGTACAATTTTATTCTACAATGTAAGCAAAAGGTACCTTATATAACTTACCCATATTTCTTTAATCAATTATAAATTGATATAGAAAATATAAGAATATATGAATGAATTTCAGATAAAAAATATGCCAACTCGGACTATGCTAATGCTCCATCATAACTCCTTAAAAAAATATTTCTTTTTTTTAATATATACAAAGTTTTCTTACAAAAAAAAGTAATGATAATGTAACTACCTCAAAATCTATTTATTTAAGTTACAAAAACTACTGCGTACATACAGACTGATACCTGTTAATAATCTTTATTATATTAAGATAAATAATAACCAAAATATAAACAGATTTACAAAATATTTAAAAATATACGTAGTTGCTTATTTTAACAGCGTATAAAATTGCTTCGCTCTGATAACAGTGTAGCAAATTTATTGATTAGTATAATAACTGTCACTTGTCAACGATTTGGTGCCATTATAAATACACATCGTTACATTTCCCTTCTATGTATAACAGAAGCGAAATGTTTAATACATTTAAAAATACTTGCAGGAACATTTTTATCACTCCAAAATATAAAAGTTTTTACATTTTTTCCAAATTATCGTGCACATTTAAGTTTTTGTTGTAACTTTTACCAAATGCCTACACTCAATATAATAGAAGCAGAAGAAATTTAGAGAGTTTTTGTGCATGATATCAAATTAATAGTGAATAATTTATTGTGAATTATATACCATACAATTATATCATTTTCATTGATTGATTTGTTTTTGGTCACGTTTGTGGAATGACCTTATCCTTAGTTACGGCGGGTGGCGCAGTTGTCAAGGTTCATAAAAGTTTTTAATTTTGTACTGTCCATTGGCTGACTTAAAAAACAAGTGTGATTTAATGATTGCTTAACGACTTCGGGATAAACGGTTCGATTCCCGAGAATGACAAACATAATCTCATAATGAATACTTACGTTAAACAAGGTTTGGGTTAAAAAAGATAAAAAGAAAACCCGTCAATCTTCAAAGTAAATTCTTTACTGTTAAGTCTTTTCCAAAAATGGTGGTTCAAAATGGTATTATAATACCTTTAATTTGTTAATACCAGTACCTAATCTAACATCATCACTTTATGCATCCTGTTATGATATGTATTCTTAATTTATTATTTTGTAATTTAAATGATTAAAGTAATATTGCGGTTATCAATATAGTCCATCGTCATCCAAATGTTTACTTAGGTTTAATATTCAGAGCAAGAACTTCTCATAGAAGTAAGAATCGTTCGTTATAATGGTTTTATAAAACGGTTATTTTAAAATATTGTTATGTGTCTTATATTTGAGAATTTAATAGTTTTTGATTTTTTTTGTTATTAGATAAATAACATGTTTTACTTTTTTATATACACTTTTCGTATTTCAATTTCAAATATTCAATAAGAGATTGCTCTCAATTTTTCGTGAGAAATTTTGATGACGGAAAAACCATTTTGTCACTAAAATCGTTTTTTAATGTTAAATAAAGATTTCTACTATTTGTTTACCTCTGTTAGATTAATCTGAATTATAAAACTAAAATATGAAAGTGTACAAAAAAGATTAAATAATGATTTAAGTATTAGGTTCTTGCATATATTATATATAATAAATACACACAGATTTTAAACATATACATATATAGAATAAAACAAAGCTTAGGTTATGCTACTAGGCTTGTATTCTATGAATATTAAAATTCTTGTACCCTAAAATATCACCATTATTTATTTATTGATACCCGGATATTAATTCATTACATCAAAGTTTGGTTTCCTATATCTTAGTAAAAGTTCACGTTAAGCATCAAGTGTTCTCGCTACGCGACTCCACGAGGCATTGTTAGAATATTGTTTAAGAATGTGCAGTCGCAAAATAAACACCTCCAGATTATATAAACTTGTGCGTTGTATGACATCGTTATAACTTAGTAAAGTACGGGTACAGTTTCTAACTTCACATATAACTAACTTAATTTGGCGGTGTCTTAGTATTTTATATTCCATGTACATAATAATTATTACAACATATGCAGAAAAGAGACAAAATGATACGATTTTTTTGTTATTGTTAAACTATTCGCTGATGTTACGTTTTAAAAATTCTTCTTGGTTCCAAATATGAAACACCTTGCGTTATGTTCGTTAGTGTTTATTATAAATAAATAATGAAGAATTCAGCAAAACGTACAGGAATTGAACCTGTGGCCTCTTGGAAACCGCTGCTTACGATCCTATAAAAATTATATAATTATATATTTATTTATATTATATATTATAGTTATA
Organism: Melinaea menophilus ssp. n. AW-2005; assembly: GCA_918358695.1. Taxonomy (NCBI): domain Eukaryota; kingdom Metazoa; phylum Arthropoda; class Insecta; order Lepidoptera; family Nymphalidae; genus Melinaea; species Melinaea menophilus. Next base: position 9,464,908 of record OU911057.1, on the reverse strand, counting down.
GTTATGATATATTTAAATTTCCAAGAATATGCCTAAATCTAAATTAATCTTAAGTATAATATGTCATGATCGTATTTTGAAGCCATAATATTATCATTAGTGGAGTAGATCTAGACGAAACTAGCATTTATGAGTAATGTTTCATAAGAATAATATTTTATTTGTCTATAATTTTGTTCATATTTTTGATGTTAAATATCCTCACCCATAACAAATAGTATGTAAATGTTATTATATGCAACCAATTATAGATGTTTGTAAACTGATAAAAAATTAGAAAATAAATATTTGTTCTGTTGAAAATATACAATTGGACATCAACATATCCTGTACTAATTCCTAATACTCATTAGATTTTAAAGTTTTCGTGTGAAACAATTTATATATTCATGGTATAAAATAAAATTAACTATTTGAAGACAGCCTCAAGATTAAAATTTTTAATATGGGTAAAGTATGTCATTTTTATTTTCAGTACTGAAGTTTCTTGCACCAAGAAATATTGTATATGACAATAATAAAAGTCATGAGAGACGTTGTCAATAACAACTTCTATCTCTGATAAATTTATTTAAGCAATGCAAAACAAACAAACAACTAGAACAACGAGACAGTAGACAATATAGAAAATATTTATTCATCACTGTTTTATGGCTTGGCATGTTGAATGTTTTCAGTGTCATTTTCTTCCTTTGTTCTTTTGTAGGACTTGCCTTAATCGTTGTAAAACTAAATATGAAGACACTATATATTTAGTCTCAAGTTTAAAGTGAAAAATTATTTAGTTTAGAATATAAAATCTCATAAAGTTCTATGCAACATAACTGAAAAACATTGGAAACCATTGTTAACTAATAACTGAATTGAATACTAACAGTTAATATAATTTTACAAAACTTACAAATTGTGCATGTATATGGTACATATGGAAGCTACAATGTTGTCTATTTTTCGTGGCCATATTAATATAAAAAAACAATAAATCTTATTCACTATGAAAATTTATGAAAGTTATCTTTAATACATACAGATACGTAAGTAATTATATTTTACTTAACGTATCATTTATCTTACAAAATGACTGCAAAATATATACGAATAACATACAAATTTATTAATGTGTATTGTTTTTGCTTAATATGCGTCTAACACTTCATGTAATGAGTTGTTTAATATTGCATTGTGATCGTTACATGGACGTAATAACTATCAACCGACTAATGATATATTTGTATTCTTTTTTCATACTATTATACAATTCAAATTATTATACATTTTTGTAAAGATATTTTAATTTATATTAAAAAAATCTAGTTTCCAAAATGAATGAAATCTTTATGGTGGTACAAGAAAAGAAAGAATGAAATGTTTTTTACCTCTGAATTACGTGACCAACACATGGCAAACGATTATTTCTCATCTCATAACTCATAAATAATCAAAGGTGCTACTATCCACCTCAACTTAATATCTTTACTTATCCATTCTAGTCACACCACACAACAATCTTATTCAGATTTTAGTTATTTCGCCATTATGTATTACTATCGTAGCTAATTATTTCAGTATATTATTTTATGAAATAGTAATATACTCACAGTATTTATTTCGTAGTTAGTAGGTTCCTAACTACTTTATTACCAGATAGTCAAGTAAAGTTGAATTCACGTAGTTAAAATATTCGCTCGAAAATAGTGTCTAAATGTTACTAGACTGTTAACAGACTTTGTCAATACATACTTAAATAAAAGTAAAAGTGCAACTTACAAAACTTAGACTATATTCATCACTATTTGTTTATATTTCTATTTGACCATAATCAACTACTTTACTAGTACAAGTACACAATTAGTTACTTGACAAATATGTCGGTCGTTTCCAAAATGTCTTTATTCATAAATGTTATTGTAGTAAAGAAGATACGTATGTCGCTTTGAAGCGTCGGTGCCTCTCCAGAGGTTACTAATTAGGTCAATGTTCTAGAATACGAGGCTTTGTCTTGCAGAATGAAAATGAAAACATAGTTTACTGCATTAAATAAATATATATTGCTATATTTAAAAAAATATTAAATTAATGATAGTATTTCGATAGTAAGCGTTTTATTGTTGTCTATCTATGGCTTTATTTTGTTGCAGAAAAGCTATTTTAATATCTAATGAGACGCATAATTTGTCGCTCGAGAGTGAAGCGTCACTTGAATCTCGTTAAAAAGTACTGCAAAATTATTTTCACCTTTATATATCAGACGTACAAAAAATACGAAGTAATCAATTTAAAATTAAAAAATGTTATGTTCAGCATGTATGAAGTTCACCGAGGGTGTGATGTCATAAATATTTAAAAGCTATGTCAACAGTAAGTTCGTAGTTTAAGGGAGATTTTTATTTTAATAATTAAATTATTTACTCTTATATATTCTCATTTTACTGTTTGGTGATCGTGAAATCTCAAGACATTACGTTGATTTATTATGTGTTGACAGCTAATTAAAGACACAATTTGTTTGTGACATTTCGTATTCTTTTGGTAATTGAATGCGATGAGATTCCCATAAGTTACTCGAAATATTAAGAAATATTAATATATGTATAAAATATACTCTACTTTATTAATTATATTGAGATATAACTTTTAATAGGACTTGATCTTAATTTAATCTTGATGTCTGTTTAAAATAGACCAAATGAATATTTGAAAAAACAAGATTAAAAAAATATATTTTAAATTCGTGATTTACAGCTATTTCGAGGAAACATTATTTATTACAGGTATTGTAAGTATAAATATTTTTTATACTTTACATAAGTATAGAATTTCATATTTCAGAAAAATGAACGCAATTAACAACTACATTACTCTGTACTTCAGAGTGAAGAGCCTGTTTAAGTTGAATATACAATTTTTTCACTCAATAAAATATGCATTTTAAACAACTACTACATAAGTGCAATTGACCACAAAAATATACGTATCATTTATGGATAGTGCTTTTGGAGAGCGCATTTGTTTTAAGATTATGATTACGTTTTGTTATGGTTATGTTAAAATAAAAGTCCGAAAAAGATGTGTCATATAATAAACTTGAAGTTATTTTTTGTATGACGCGATAATTTCTTAAACTAATATAATATTTTTTCCCAGTTTCGATCAATGATTCCTCCATGAGTCCGTCTTTTTATTTTGTAAAAGTTACTGAGTAATTATAAAAGGTTTTAAATTAAAATACCTCTGTTTTTTATATCTTCTGTTATTTATTTTTGTCTTCTTACCCTATATTAACCTATGAAATGATCTAATTTAAATATTTTGGTTTCAATTTCTTCTAACATTGTGTTTATATAATTTTGTGATAGGTAGTTTTATAATTTTAGTAAATAAGTTATAAGTAAGTAATAATCTATCTTAATTGCGAAAGAATTACTTCATATGCCAATATATTAAAATATAGTTTTCTTTAAACCAAAAATGATAGATATTCCTGGAATTCTTCTATTTCTTATTTGCAGAGTTACTGTAATAAAATAATTATACAATTTTTTTTTCAAGATATACAACAAATACTTTGAAATGCTTATAATATTTTTTTTATTATTTAACGTTATATTTTCAGAATATTTTTTGTGCATTAGCTTACTTCAAATAATCGTTCAACAGCTATAATTTAATTTTCATTTCATTGATAGGTGAGTTTTCTGCTATTTTTATGTATTGTCAAAGAATGTCTTTCATATAGGAAAAGGTATCTGTTTTTTAATATATATTTTTTTGACATTGTGTAGTCAATAATATTATAGATGGATAAAATAACGATATTTGATATAATACATATAATAAAGGTGAACCAAACACGTAAGAGAATACGATTTTACTTGTTACTTTATATCTGAAAATTTTGAGGATAATTTGTTTAGAACATTTTCTGCGATTTATTTTATTGATTTAAAATATAATTTAAAATAAGAACGTCTTTAAAATATTATAAAAGGTTTTCAGTACGTTGAAAAACAATGTATAATATTTTTAAGATGTTAGTGTTATGAAGTTGTTGATCTTAATTGAACATTCGCCTATCGTACACATAATACTCTCTTACTTTAATCAAATCTCGTACCAGTTACGCTACTCGTTGAGTTAAGTCAAACATGTGAAGTCTTATAGTTATCGGGAAAGATCAAGAAATTTTCAATTTCATATAGCCTGATTTGATTAGTTTCAGTTCAATGCGTTTTAAAGGATAACTTTATTAGTTACTACAATTTCAACCTAAATCCAACAAAATTTATAATTTGTTATAACTGATATTACTGAACCGATCATCATACTTTGTACGAAAAAGGACGTAGGAGAGTATCTTTTATTTCGAAAAAAAAATAAGACTTCTCGAAAGACTTTTTTTGGGGTCTTTAGTTAAATGCACAAGCGGTATTAAGTCTTCCGGCTATAATGGCGCTGACAACTGTCTAATTTATGACAAATCTTTATTGCTGCCGGATTTTTTATAGGCTGAATAAGGGAAAAAGGTAATTTTATAGGTAATATTATAAGTTTATTAACCTTTTGGAATTTAATTTTACTGTGATTTAGTGTTCGTAATCAATACCATTCATATTTGTGCGTCTTGTATATTAATATAAAGTTACATCCAGTATTAATAAAGTTTCCACACTCACATTAAGTATGCTCATCCGTGGCTCCACAGCGCTCCGAGATTGATTACGTGTTCAGGATTCACTTATAATTGTATAATATACTTATGATATAACTTTTGGTTGGATTATTCTACAATGATGATACGATTGCTAGATTTATGCTGCTTAAATGTAGAAATATTGCAAATACTTTCACTTACAAAAGTTTTTTAATGTAGTATTTATTACTATTTGTAACACTATGATGTCTCTAAAATACTAGTTTTTGTTGTTTATTAATAGAACATTTCACTAGTCATTGCCTTATAAAAAAAACTCAGGAAACTTCATTATAAGAAAGGCAATTAAGGATAAATGTGTTTCGGAATTAAGGTTCTGAATGTTTAACATTCTTATGAGGTCGGGCAAACAGATTTGCGGACAACAGCTAGTTATTCAAATTGACAGTCGTATTGATTACGTTGCTTCATGCAGATATTATTGCAGATCATCTGCAGCAAATTAAACATCTTTAAGACCTTATGAGTTAACTACAACTGATATTAACAGAACCTATATAGACTTATATAAGTTCTGTTAATAAAAAAAAGTAAATGCTACTTGTTACATGATATAGAGCCTTATTTTTTATTTATTACCTTTTCTCTAAACTATAACATGAGCTTTAACTCAACGTGGGAAACCCGATTTATAAATTACAACTATTTGTAGCATAACGTGTTTATACCCTTATGATCGTATACCCCTTGATTTTTAAACGTTGATAAATAATTTACATTACTTATGTGTTATAAAGTTAGCTTGTCAATATTTTTTGGAATTTTGTAAGACGCTTTAACTCGCTTATAACACTCCGTTAGATTCTCATCCAAGCGACTTTAAAAATTTATGTACACACAATTCCCGCAGAAATATTTTAAAAGCAATTCGTGTCAGCGTGCTTGTTTGTAACAATTAAATATATGCAATAACAGAAATTCTCATATAATGTTTACTGTTATTTAGCTTTAGTTTGTTTTTATTAAATCTCTTAAAATAAGATATTTTATATTTGAGATGATAACGAACCACTTTGTTAAGTACATTTGTATGTTAAGTATTTAATAGACTGTATTATTAGAGATTGAGATAAAAGCAATTGAATTAAGAGTCAAGAGTTTTTAAAACTTTCTGAATCACTCTTCATTAACGCTTGAATTTTCAGATGGAAAGTAATATTTTAATGAAATGTTTCAGCTTTTTATAATTGAAACTTTAACTGATAGTAAATTTAAAAATTATTCTTTAATAGTTTGGAAAAAAAATCTAATATGACATATTTATTTAAAGATAGTTTATAATCGATATACTAATAACATTTGTATTGACATTGCCTTTAATATGAAATATGTAGGTCTAGAGATATATATTTAGCTGTGGAGATTCTCATAACACTAAACTATGTAAATATTATACAATGCGAGGAATTTAAAATTATAAGAGATAAATTTATCCTTACATAACTTTTTATTTCAGTATTACATTGAAATATTGTGTAAGTGAAGGTTAAATCAAAAATTACTTTACAAGCTTTATAAAACATGTAATAAATAACTAGATATTTTTTTCTTATATATATTCAATATCAATACGAATCTAAATTATCATTCTCAATGACTACCGCAATCTCAATCTTTATTTCAGTCCCAATACAATATAAATAATAGAGTATCTGTTTTTGAACATCAAGTCTCACGTGTCACGATAAATATAATAAAGATAAAAGAATCACGTACGCATATACCACTCCTTACCTTGTTTTAGAAATTGTTACTTATGATGTGTTACATATTGGTTATTTTATTACATTCGTAGCTGTTGTCAACTTAAGTTTTCTTTGTGAATTTGTAAATGAAACATGTTTAAAAAATTTATATCATTAATTAGATATTACTTAAATATAGTAAGATAAATGTGCACTAAATATGGGCAATATTGATAAATTTAATTGTAACCGTATGATATCTGTAAAATTATAGAGTACAATATTAATAAACGGAACTAAGACGCAGAGACACGACGATAACGGAGTTGATATTAGCATGAAATTGGTTAATTAAAGCCTTACCTACCTTCCAATAAATCCAGACAGCCAGTTCGGTCAAGTAACTATTACTTTATGATTCATTTTCTTTTATCTTATATTTTAAAGTTCAATGTAGATTAATATGAAACTACATTTCAATTGTTTATATGCATCTAATATATAAAATTCTCGGGTCAAAGTTTTAGTTATCATACTCCTTCGAAACGGCTTGACCGATTTTGATGAAATTTTATAAGTACAGCAGATCAGAGAATAAGTTATCTATTTTATACCCCCAAGCGATAAGGATTGTCCACTCCAAATTCTTATTTTTTGACTTTTTTTTTACATGGGGCATTCCAAAATATATAAAACCCTAAATTTTCACTCTTTTACCGTAAATAGGAAAGTTACTGTAGATGAAATGAGATGCATAAAATTACCGACCGATATCTGCACATCATTGCAAGGTGCTCTCTTTGACCAGATATTAACTGATGTACATACAAGGTATATTAATCATGAGTGGCCAGCAGAAAGAGCAATTTTAGCAGCAAAAAAATGAAGATGTCAACGAATTCAATCTCAAGATATAACATTTATTGCCAGGAAACTTGGTGTCATACAAATCTATTGATACAGTTTGTGACGCCACCGAAGCTGTGAATTATCAAACAGCATTTTTAAACTCATTAGATTCACTAGGCATGCCACCGCATAACTTACAACTGAAGTTTAGATCTCCGATTATTATGCTTTGAAATTTGTACCCACTTTGGCTGTGCAAAAGTACACAATTAGTTATTAAAAAAATATGAAAAGCTTTGTCTAAGCCATCATTTTAAATGGCTTATTTTGAGGGGAAAATATATTACTACCATGGATCTCTATTATACGCACAGAAGTTTCAATTCCAGTTTCAATTCAATTTCCAATAACATTAGCATTTGCTATTGTATTTAAAATACAACAAGTAACACTTTACCTGATTAATTAAGTAATAATTAATACATATTAATAACAAATGCAAGAAATAAAAATAAACTCGTAATGCTTAAATATCGTCTCAAAATAGTTAATAAAACCGTCATGAGCTTGAGTGTCCACATATACATAATTAAAAGTGTATTATTAAATAAATCTTACTATAACATTCAAGAGCTTTTAGCGGATCAAAATCTGTGATACTTAAGTTGTTGACTCATATGCAGGGTTGATATTGTAATGTATACATCAAACATTTTTAAATTGTATTTTAATAGAGCAACTGCTTTGTTTTTATTTGGTCCTTCTCAGCAGAGGTGCGACTGTAAGCGTTAACACATTTTTTTATTAAATTGCTTTAGTGAATTTAGAGAACAATTCTTATATTTACATTGGTATATCGAAGTTTTAAATTCAAATTTTAACCCTACATTTCCAGTGTTTTGTATCCATCATATTCTTGAGCCAGTTAATTAGTCATCTATCTGCAATGACTTCTCAGTTACAGGACGGTACTTCCGGCGAACGATAGATCAGAAAAAATATAATGAACTCTGCGTTACATTTGCGTTTCTTCATCAACTTGTAATTAGTAAGTTAATTTTATATCGATGAAAATATAAATTCAACAAATATGTTCTATCTAAATATATACAGCAAAATATATAAAAGTATTTGAGCCTCACCTCAGACCATTTGATTTGTTGCAAAAGTAGGTAAATTTGAAAAGAATTCAAATTTATTCGACTAGCGACATTTAAAAACAGCTTTACATTTGAAAGCAACAATTAAATGTAAAAGTATAATATTATTTACAATTATTACTATATTATAATTTACATCATTGACTCCGAAACTGCAATTATGTGACGCTGACTGACTCTGAGCTTCGTATTATCTTGGCTGCCGACAAGCAGCTTAAACATTGCAAATCTACTTTGAAGGCAATCATTCCGCCTCTGATGTATTTCCTCACTGGTTTGTTTGTTTATTTGTGACTTTCAAATACAGCTTTCCTAGCTTTTAGACGAATGAATTTTCAGTAACATAAAATAATATTGATTATAATCAAAATAAAAAGAACGAACATTTTATCTTTTGTCTTGAACTGAACTCTTTTGCATATAAAAAGAGTATATATACTCAATCAAATCAAATGCAAAAAGAGGTAAAAATATTCTAAATAATTTGAATGGTAGACTTTTAAAAAGAAAAGAAAAGTGCAACACGTAATATAATATCGATTAGCTTTTATGATGCCGGGAGTGTTTTTTGAAGGTAGACACCTTGGGGCATTTGTATTGTCTAAAGCCTCGAATATACAAAGGCATCAAATGTAAATATTCCTGTTTACCACTGGAACTGTTACTAAAACATAAGAGGATGTCGTTGAAGCATCTCTTTCCTATATAATTCATAAAAAAATTATTATTGCATACAAATGTTAATAATATTAAAATCCAATTACTCCAATTACATGTAATAATGTTGTTTATAATACCTATTTTACTAATTGCTACACATTTCGTTCGGTATATTAATCAAACATTATATTTGATTGTTCAGACCAAAGATCTGAATTAAATATAAAAAAATATTGACTTCTTTACGACGGTAAGCTAGATGGAAGAAAACCAATTCTTACTATTATTATATTAAAAAACACTCTGTTCTGCTCTATACTTGATTATGCTATTGAAAGTACTATTAATATTAATATTAATATTAATATTAATATTAATATTAATATTAATATTAATATTAATATTAATATTAATATTAGTATTAATATTTTCATCTAACCTTGAGCGATATTAACACTTAAGTATCGAAGAACAGTTAAAGACTTACATACAAATAAACAAGTGCATAAAGCACACGGTTTTTCTTAATTTTTATTTTTTATGTGCAAACGATAACATATGAAACTAAAATAACGTTTTTACATTTCTCATATATAATACTAGCAGGTTACCCGTACGTCGCGACGGACGGCGAAAGTGAAGAAAAGATGGAGCGGGGAATAAATTTTGCAGTTTTTTAGCTGTATCTTTGGAACGGTTTGGACCATTGCAAAATCCTTTCTCGTTGCACTTATTCAATATGTCAGGAGTCTTGTGTCCAAATATCAGCTTTTTAGGTATTACGGTTTGGGCTGTAGAGCGATGAATGACTCAGTGAGTCAGTGAGTGTCATTGTGTTTTATATATTAAGATTGTGGTAACTGTTTAAATGTTGTTGTTGTTGACTTAAAATTATCTCTAAGCGTGTTTGTCTTGATAATCTTATTTATTTTATAATATAATATACAATATAAAAACCATCAACACGCAGTGGACTCAAATCTGCAACCTCTTTCTGTTACACTACTACAACTACGAGTAGGTACATACCTATATTGTTTATATTCTTATTTTTATAAGTTCTTCTTATTTTTGTTCTTTAAAACAACGAAAACTCAAGACATGCAAATCATAAGTATTTATGATCGCTTAAAAAGAATTTGAAAATATTAGATGCGTTTTATATTTAAAAAAAATACTAAAAATACTTGTCTATGTAGCAGCTATACTGAACATTGTCACATAATGAAAGTAAATATTTTAAATACAATTTAGTCCTGAAGAAACATGATTTATCTGTACTAGATTAAATTTTTATTCAAATTACGATTTAATAAAAATAACGTATATAGACTTCAAACTCTGCTTAAAATAAATTAGAAGTTGGTATTTTATTCTATGTTTCCGAGTCGGATTTCATACTGCTGCTTAATATTTATTAGTATCGAAGAGTGAACTGAGATTGATGATGCAATTAAAGTCAAGTCGAAAGTCTAATATCCGTAGTGTAGTCTAAAAATATTCTTTGAAACTTCATCATAGCTATTAATTTATTATTAGTTTGCTATAATATTATTTGTTATAATCTAGATAATATAAAAAGTATATTTATTACGAATGAATTTCTAAAACTTAAATTTTTAATACTAAGGCACATTTAATTACTTGAAAAGAATAAACAACAACAACAATAAATATGATTTTAGTTATAAAACAAGACAAGATTATGATAATCAATCAAAATTTAAAACAAACCAACATATATTTTTTATATTTATCCTTTCCTTTTGTAAAATGTGTTATATGTTAATTTGTTCTTCCTTACAAAACTCTAGCAATCCAGTTAAACTGTTTTGATCACTCCGTTAGAGACTCATCCAATTAGTTTTAGGAAGAAATGCGAAACAAACAGGTTAAGCACCACTTAAATATTTTTAAAGTCTGTCAACTTTTAAAACGTAAATGCTTACAATTGAACATTTGAAATTGAAAGTTTGTGTTTATGTGTGTGAAACATACGACCCATACAGAAATTATGGCGTGCGAAGCCACGGGCAGCTAGCTATAAATATGTTAAAAACCTTTTCGCTTCTCAAATTGACATTATTTATGGTGTCTTCATATTAGGATGTTAAACATAATCCGTACTTAAAATACGCAAAACAAGCGGCACATATTTTTGGAAAAATTAAGTGTTTTTATATTAATACACATTTTACTTTGCTTCTGCATTTTTGTGTAGATGAAAAAAAATCTAAGTAAATTTAGAAGAATTGACAAGAAATTATCTAAATTGATTTCAAATAGAATCCCAAAAATTTTTATGCAGATACCAACAAAAAACAAGAAGTGCTTAAATCCACAGTTGAAAATATGAAATTATTATAAAATATAATAAACAAATGAAAATATGAAATTAAAAAATAATACTTTGCCATTTGCTGTAAATATTTGTAGTTGTATATACTTAAAGTTGAGCAATTGTAATAATAATGTCTTAAGTACAGAGAATGTACATATATGTACAACAATTACAAAAGAAAATAATTATTAATACAAGTTAATTTAAAACCAAACAATCAAAACTCATAGTTGAAATGATTCCGTAATAAATTTGTAATAAAATTCATACACTTCGTAGTTAAATTATACAAAACTTTTATATTTAGTATGCATTGAGTAAAAATTAATTCACGACTCCTTTAAATGGGAACCACTAGAAGATTCGCTCTCGAGGTGATATAAAATTATGCCAACATTAGATATTCAAAAGGGTCTTCCGGCTACAAAATAAAGCGATGGGTCAATGCGAGAACAATATGATTAATCGCTCAAGCGACACTTTATGAAGGAATGAAATGTGATATTTTATAAATGTATCTTATATTTTATGATTTAGGAAATATATATATTAAGACAGACAGAGGGACATATGGTATTAAAAATAAAAAAACCATACCAAATAGAAAAAACTCAAGATTGATCCTTAAGTGCAAGTCTTGCTCCTATCGAAATTTGGGATTATATAATTATTTAATGTTCAGCATAATATAGATAACTGAAAACGTTGAACCATTCCTATCGTAGAAAATTTATACAAGTATATATATATATATATATATATATATATATATATATATATATATATATATATATACTTGTATAAATAGAGATACCGATGAAGTCTACTAATGAATTCGATTCAAATTCTCATTAATTCGTTTTGTACCTATACGTCAAGCACTCATCCCCATTGTCTCTATTTTACAATTTTCATTAGAATGTGTAATTTCTCTAAGTAAAAAATATGAAAATTATAAGCCACTCAAAATCCAAACATTACAGATTTAATAATTTATAATATTAATAGGATATTAATTAATCGTTGTGCATTCAAGTGTGGCTGTAATTTATAATTGTAAATATGTAAATATATTAAACAATAAATTTATTTATAATTTTGTTAAGTAATTGTAGCTATTAAGTAATTAATTTATTAATTTATGAAGTAGACATTTGACACAAATATAATTCAGCGATTAGCAGATTTTTTTTAAGTAGAAAAGTAGTCGTTTTCTCTCTTTAAGATTCAAACACAATTCAAAATTAAATATAAAATATGTACATTTTTGTAGCCAAATGCACTTAGTTGTTTAAAACACACACATTTAAAAGACAGTATGTTAAACGTGTTATAAATTGTGTTTTATATCAAAAAAATCCTTGTTTTTAACGTGTAGCAATAATATTAATAAGTAAAGATTATGATTCCACAAATATATGCAATTGTTACAGTCGAAGCAATTCAAATGCGTACATAGTTTAGTTACTGAAATATAGATATTCGGTAGTAATACCTCGTAGTGCTTTTAATGGAGCACTCCTTATGTGAATTTAGAGCTTCCCTTAAAGGTCCTATATGCGTGACAAAAATCGTAACTTAAAAAATAAATACTTAAAGTGCTTCTTAATTAGATATTTTATAAGATTATAATTTATATTTCTTAGAATACATTCACAAACACTGCTTTTTTTTTTAATTTCAAAAGTACGTTAAGTTTTATTCCGAAATTTTATGTTCTCATACCATATACCTAAACTAGACCTAGTTTGCATGCAGAAAGTTAAGTTAAGTTAACACTGGATTTAATAAAAAAATCCTTTTCTTTATATTTCGTGTCTGAAATAATCACATAAACGTGGAAAGAATATTGAAATATATTTGTATATTGATTTCTTATTTATGTTAATGGAGGAAACTGATCGAACTGAAGAATTTTTTATAATAATTATAAATTCTTGGCCAAGAGACTGCGGCTAAATTATTTTACTAAGTATAGAAATAAATTTGTAAGTTTTTTGTAGTAAATTAAGATATTATAAAAATGTTTTCATATTATTTATCAAAGATCTTAACCCTAAATTGGAACATTGAATTCTTAAAAAGTTATATATTAAAGATCTCAAGCTCACCTTATTAAGTTCAAGAAATGCAACGGAAAAATTTCTCATTATTCAGAATTTAATTGTAAACGACTTTAATTTAGTAAAAGTTAAAATGTATACTAAAATATTGTTAAAAAATTATAGACATAAAAAAAACATTATATAAGTTAAATAAATAATTTAGGTTACCACAGTATAGAACCTCGATGACAGAAACATTAGGCCGAAAGGGGGGTTCGTTGCACGAAAATTGTTTACTAATAACGCTGATTGAATGAAGCTTCAACAGTGTTCAAATCATGATAATCTTAGTAAACAGTTAGCAAGGTTATATAACAGAAAAATTGAGTTCTTAAAATTTGTGTACCTTATTTATCACATTCTTATTGTAATATTATATAAGAATTGAAACTTATTACATCTTTGACAAATTAGCATTTATATATATGGGAATTGGTTTCTAACTTAAGTTTCATAAGCTAAGGTAAACTTAGATCGATTTGTTAGTTCAGTAAAGGTCGCATACCTCCATAAATTGAGAGCTTCAACTTATATTAAAATTATGTTGTGGTTCAAAGAAAGGTCTAAATTTAATTTACAATCTGTATATGTAAAAAGAAAAGAAAAGAAAATATTTACTAATGAATTTAGAAGACAACTTTAACTTAAATAGTTTATAAAGCCCTTTAGAAGTATGTATGCCATTTACAAATACCAGAGAAATCTGGTATTTGTAAATGGCATTTGGCCAATCGGATGTTCTAGTACAAAATAGAGTCAACTTATATTTAATCAATAATAATCATAAACAACAAATCAGGGGATTGCTTGAAGTTATTAAATACCTATGTTATCGTAATGTTCTTTGAGTTAATGTTTTAATACCATTAATTACTAAACTTAAGCTCTAAAATTATTATTTTTTTCCAAGATTCTTTAAGACTAATCTTTCAAATATTATATCTCTAAATAATAAATACTTCAATCTTAGTTGTATGAGAGGTGGAATTCTAATAAGCTTATATAATATTTGTGGTGATACAGAAGTATATACTCATAAAAAAACCTTTAAGAATTTTCGAAACTAATGTTTTCCGTATATCTTACATGTGAGGGGAAAATAATTTGCAGTCTTTAAAGAGAGTCGAGATAGGCTTTTACTATGAAACTTTAAATTATATGTCACATGGACATGGAAGTAGGTTTTCTGGAAACAAAACAAATATTATAAATTTATAATTGAATATTATGGTGTATCGTATAATTTATGCCCGAATAGTATACTTTATTTTTATTATAACTATTTTTGTACACTTTACTATAATACTATAATTGTAAGTAAACAATAATACTAACTCCTAATACAGCCATATTTGAAGTGGTTGGCAAATTTGTATTATGTAGTTAGCATCCTCACACAACCCATAGTACTTACTCGAATCTCTGATCTTTGACCTAATTAGAAGTCTCCGGAGCATCGCCAGAGATTAGATATTATGATATATGACACTTTATTTCAAATGTTACTAATACATAATAAAGTCTTGTCATATTAAAAAAAAACACAAAATATTTTGACTATATACAATTAAGTATAATATAATTACTTATTATAAATAAAAGCTCAGTTATAAATAATACTATGAACACCTATTCACCTACACCTACACCTGCACCTGCAGCTGCACCTTTACTTAAACCTACACCTATATTTACATCTCATATCACATATATAACATTTGAAAATGTCTATACCATGTTTATCCATATTATCTCCTGACTGTATAGTCAGATAGCTTATTTTTACAAAAAGAGTTTTTTTCAACTTTTTAATACAAACTGATGTAAAATTGAAATGGGGGAGTTTGCTTGAAAACCGATTAATTTTACTTTAAAGTTTTTTTCCTGTGTTAACAAATGATAATAAAAAATAATGCAAAAAAAACTACTAACTAAATTAAAATTTTGAATTGTAATTTTTGAGTTATAATATCAAACAAAGTACATACAATTTTTTAAATAAATAACTTAATGCATTCATAATTCAATTATTATATTAAATATACATCATATAAGGATAAAATTAATATTGAAATCGAAGCCAATAGTCATTTTCAGTTAGGTGTCAATAGCAATCCTCTTCTCACTGTAATCCGGACGTCAGATGTCAGCGGATCAGCACCGCGTGCTTAGTCACTCCTGATTCTGAATTTATTGCCTTTCAATAGCCAAGATTGATGATATAACCACATTACATTGCATCAGAATTGATCGCTGGTTGGTGATAATAAGCATTAATGTTATATTATCATATATCAATACCGCTTTTTTTCGTTCTAATTAAAACTTTGAACAAATATCTTACATTATGTTCTGTTAAAGTTTATTTGATCAATTATAAAGTCTAGACAATATAATACTGAGACAGAAAACTTAAATGTAACAGAGTTTAAATTAACATGAAGTCCATTTTTTTCGCCATTTGTAAACTAAATTTGATACTGACTGAGGATTTATTCTTGAGGCTTAATTTTATCCACCTCTTCACCACGTGAATTCTATTACGATAAATTTCATACTACTCCCGTCGTCGTAATTATCATACGAACGGGTGCAAAGTTTTTGCGTCACGTATTAATATATACATAAAAAGCAGTTTTAATAATCTATTGGTTTGTTAAAGTTTTTCGCCAAGAAGGTTAATGATTTGTTAACCACAAGCTCAGTGAAGTGGCAAGAATAGACCCATGTTAAAATACTAGTGTTATATTGATAAAAATTGTGTTTAGAAATTAATACTAAAATTCAGTAAAGTTTCTAATTAAATTGTAATTAGAAATTTTAATGAATTTTTATATAAATATGGCGCTCCAAATTTATGTTATAGAAAATAAAATTTTGGTTACATTTTGTCAATTATAACTGATTATCCGTTCCGTTAATAAATATAACTGAAGCAGAGAGAGAGAGTAGGAGTGACAGAATTTTAATTACTATAAAAATCGATTGAGTGAAGCGACCATTGGAGATTATGAAATTATTTATTACTTTAAATTATGTTTTAATTGATGCATTTATAAATTATTTATATTTTTATATCTATCACATAATAAATTATAGCCATTATTATTGAAAAAAACTATATACATTTATAGTAATGATAAGCATCACAAATGAAATAACGCCTCAATAATATTAAAGTGGATATATTATAACACTGCCTCATATGGAAGTTTTAGAACTAATTGAACAGGTGTCCTTTTTTATATCTTCTCTATATATGTAGACTTATATATAGACTATATATAGACTTTTACAATATTATACAGAATAAGTAGAACAGTATATTATAATGTAAAACTACTAGAAAGTATTATTTCCGTCTCATTTCAATACCAACTGTGAAAGATCAATATTTATGACATATATAATCTACGATAACATTTTCAAGTCCACACACCAACCGCGGTGTCGTAACAGAGCTCAATATTCTATGGTAATCTACCCTTTTCGTTCTTTATATAAATATACTTTTTAGCACAACAAAATTATATTAACATTCAATATATGGAAAAGACGAACTGTAATAAAAACTGGCTCAACTGGGATAGTACACCTTCACAGAAGCTCACGGTAAATTAACTTACGATAAGTTAGAGACGTTCATGCTAAAGCCACTCTCTATCTTATTGTATGTCCTAATCTTTATCCTTAAGATTGACAATGTATTTATTTTTGAATTCATTCAAATATATGGAATAAGCTGCTGCAGCTGCAGATATTCTAAATAATTAAACAAAAGGAAGATTTGTTTTTTTACACTTAGTTTATACTAAGAATAAGAATGCTTAAGAGACAAACCTATCTACTGAAATGGGAAGCTAAATATCTCAGAGCGTAATGTGCAGTGTCATTAACTGGAGTCTATATTACATTTTATAAAAGTGAATTTACATTGAGCTTAGACTGAGTATTCCATCTTAATTCAAACGAAATTAATGTTGACTATTGTCTTGCTCTGGATATTGGACGGATTTATTGCGTATAGATGTAAATTCACAGCGGGAAGATAATAAGAGACTAATCAATTATATTAATAATTAATGTAGCAGTTTCTTTGTAATGCATTTGTTAGAATAATCTGTATATGATAATACTTTAATTGTCTTAATAAATAAAAATATAAAAAATATTTATTATTACTTGAGCTCATATGGAGTACATGTTCGTATGGGAGGATATCTGCTACCCTCGCCTTCAGAATTTTGAAGGTTGGGACCTATACTCAGTATTCAGGCTGCGCGTAGACATGGACGATCATGTCAGGGTTTACGCGTGTCTCTACAGGTCCGTATTGGTAATACAGAAACGGATCAACTCTTGGTCCATGTCCAAGCGAAGATTGACGATCAGCTTTCACAGACTCTCGCCGCTGAAGTCGTAGTTAGTACTCGGGGACTTAATGTGCATAATACCGATTGGCTAGGGTAACGTGCCACCGACTACGCGGGTGTTTAGACCTGTGTTTAACTTCGCTTTGCACAGCCACATGCTCTTTTTGTAGGATCTTCAACTGACTTTTTTATTCAATATATCTAGCGTTTCCTATTCCACTATATGATATTAATAATAATTACAATTTGTTGTTCAGATTGTACAAATTAACGATACAATAAAACTATATTTATTTGTAAACAGTTATATGAATGCTATTAAATATGAATATTATTTTATATTTAAAGATCCCGTTCAGTTCATCGTCAAAGGAAAATTCAATTTGCTCTAAAAAGGGTTTCATAAACACATTACCCGTGATGTTTATTACTCTCTTATCAAAGTCTAACAGTTGATATCATCGCGTTGCTTACAGAAGGGGATTTATTATTGGTTAATTTTATTTGTAGTTATTCTTGCATAAGTTCTTCTCATAGAAGACTGCTTTAACTTTTGGTGGCAGCAAATCAATTTTTTGAGACAGTTAAAATCGTCAGGTAATTTTCACTTCAATAATATCTTTAGATTCGTTTATCGATGCCATCTCTATGGTTATATAGTATTTAGTATATAAATGTATTTTAAAATAGAACCCCGTTACTAATATTTTCACGTTCTTTGCTTAGATTCATTTCTTTTTATTCTCATGTCATTTTAATAAAAGTTCTTGTCAGACAAGCTCCTTGGTTCTACGAGGAATTCTAAGGCGATTAGTTATGAGTGAGAAAACATCGGCGTTGCTAAAAGTTGAAGGATTCTATTATTTTTTATATATAATATATATATTTGTTCTTAAACACGTGTTTTAATAATTCTTTGTATATCTCTAATCTTTTAAGGGAGTTCGGTAGGCCCTATTAAACCCATGTTAAATTTACTTTATTTGAAACCCGGTTCCTTAGAAACTAGTTAAGCTATCTTACTGAATTTTTGTACACATTATCTTTAACTTGTATTTAACACTTGGACATGAGCTTTTACTCTCATCTACTTCAATTCACTTTTCCCAATTTTTTTACAAATAGTTTGAGAGAAAAATATTTTTTTATACATGTTGTGAAAAAAATTAATTAAGGCAACCATTTAAAAATTATTGTGTCAATGTTTTGATAACCATTACAGAAGTAAGTGGTAAAAGTTTAAAGCCCATATGTTTAGTAGTTTTTAAGAAAACGGGTTTTTTATGTAAAAAAATATTGGTTTCGGAAAAATACAAAAAACTTTATTCAACTGAATAAATACCTGAATAAACTACATTAGTGCATCCCAGCACCATAGGATGGTTGGTCTGGGTCCTCATCATCTTCAAATGCTGCTTCTAGGATTAAAAAATTCCATAAAAATTTTTCCATTTTTTTCATGATTTATGCTTACCAAACCCCCTTTAGGATTTTCCTTATGTTCATACTAACAAGACTGGACTCAATGAAAAGTTCTTAAATAATTTCGGTTTTTAGCAATTTACAAATTGTAAAATATTGAAATAAAATTTTGAACTACCATGAAGTAGACCGTCTTCTCGTTTGTTCTTCAATGTACGTTTTAACTTAAGATTCAATAGTCTGAAAGTTCTTCAACATGATTCTAAGATAAGATTTTATGATTTTTTTTTTATTTTTCATCTCTGTACGTAGACAGGTAAAGAGATTTAAACACTCCTTTAGAGACTCACCCCCTCAACCAAAGGCTTAAGAAATAATAATAATAATAATAATCGTTTTTATATTTTTCTTTGTATGTTATTTGGAATAGGATATTACAAATATGTAAAGTCTCCACTTTATTCACATATATATTTATCAATATATTGTATATACAAGATATTTTTATGAAAATTGACGATAAAATACCATAGATCATTATTTTATTTTACAAAAAAGAAAGGTAATTATTATAAATTCTAGTTATTTACTGTTAGTTGATGACTCAATAAAGCATTCATCCATAAATGGGAGTTTTCGTGCTAGTAAGTTAGTAAAATGTAAATTTTGTATAACTTTTATTAACGTAGGACGACGTGTATGAGAATTAGTGTAAATAAAAATATTACTGTTTTTATTAAATATGGCATTCCAAATCTTTAAAATGACTTGTACAAGTACTTCATCAAAGGGTTCAAAGTACGTATACGCAGTAATAAAAAAAGGATAAGAGCAAACATTGACACATAGTGATTTGATTGTATTATCAACCTCCTCTGTTGGCTGGTAATAACTTTATAATCAGAGAGATTGGGAACGTGATGCTGTGTTCCGCCGACGCCTGATGCCCGGATTACGGTTAGATACGATTCTGTAAATCCATTATTATAATTGTATTTGAACCTTTAGTTTGTTCCTCGCTAACTTAAATAAATATTTATTAAATTCTCGTAGTACTGCATAGTAATTATATATGTATATAAAGATATATTATATGTGCCAATATTTTTAAATAATAATCGCAAAATAGCCGAAATTTAACCATAATTTAAAGTTACAAAGCTCTATAACAATTGTATTTATCTTCTTTATTTTCACTGTGTGGTTCTACAAACCTTCTCTAATAAATCCTCAATTTATATATTTGACATTAACAGTATTAACGTAAACAATAATTTTTGATTTGATTTGTGCGTATCAAATAGCTATGTAGGTATTATATTTCTATTAATTTAATGTATGATGTACAATGTAGGAAAAATTTTAGTGCAGATACGTGCTAATTGGAGGAAAAGGTGAAAACACTAATCTTTTAAAATAAGAGGTAAATATAAACTAATAATGCAACAGCTTTATCCACAATATAATAGATGACTAACAAAATAACTAATGCTAAACAGAAACAAGGAAAGACCTAATATTCATAAGTTATTACATATAAGTTATATATATTTACTGCATTACATGATAAGATTCTTCAGAAGCTTTATAGTTTCCTCCCATCGTTTTTAAACTAATCTTAGATAATTCATAAATTATATGAAGGACATGTTTAAAGTCAACGACAGGAAGTTAAGAGCGGTTTGTTCAAATACAAAGTTTGTACCGAGTGCTCTAAGCAAAGCCTCACCGCTGAGTTATGACTGCATAGTCAGCACACTTTAATAAATTTAGGTGCTTACATATGAAATTAGCGTACGGTATACGATTAATAAAAAGTCGACAATTTTTTAATAAAATATATTTATTTAATCAAAGTATGAACCATTGTTATCTATGCACTTTTACCATATCACAGGTAGATAAATTGATCCCTTTGCTAAAAAAAACAAAAAATCTTTCAGAATCAAAAAATAAAAAAAAAATTGGTTATCTGTTGGAATGTTGGAACAAGGTCCGGGATATTTGGTGGGTGTCTTAGATATTCTAATTGAAGCTCTTCTAAATTAAAATAAGTTTTTAATTTTGTTATCTATTTATCGGGATGTCACCCCGAAAGTGCCCTCACTACATCCATAACCTGATTAATAACTGTGATAGGAGGACACGTATGCCAGTGTTGTGTCCTGTGGGAAAACCAGTCTGTGCTACTGTGGCGTCAGTAAGAGACTTCGGAACAATATATATATTTTGTAGAATAAAGATATTCTAAGCCTACGAATAAAGATAATACAGACGTAAAAAAGTGATCGTTTACATATTATTAAATTTTCAAGTTTTAAACTCGCCAGGTAATTAAGAGATGGCCATAACTTATATTCTTTAAATAAGATAAATTCATTCAGAATATATAATTTAAATAGTTGCTGTTTATATTACATTAGGCTTTAATTTTGGCTTTATAATCAAACGTTTTTTTAGAATGAGTAAGAAAAAAATAACTAAGGACTTTCTTTCCTAATTATAAAATGGATATTTACATTTTAGTCACGTTTTTTAAATTAAATATTTTGAAAGATATTGTAAGAAAAGTATAGAAGTAAGTATATTGAGTACGTTCTCGTTTGCCAAAATTAATGGTAAAGCACCCGCAGTCTTTTCCAATGAAACCAATACGTTTCAATCGATTATTCTGAAGGCTATAAAAATACCGGACTTAGTAATACCCTGTGAGATCTTAAACACTTCATAAAACAGAGAAGCTAAAAGAAGAAATATATGTAGTATCAGTTTCGTAGGGGTTTAAAGATGTCGCTATCACAGTTCTGTCGGTTTTATTTTAGGGATGGAACAATTTCAGCAACAGACCAACTTCATTTTATCTTTTTTGGTTCTTTTTATTAAAACTGTTATACTTTTTTTATGATATTTGTATACTTTAAATTTATATTACATTCTAAAATGTACAATTTACGTAATACAATTGCCGTTTCAGATTTCACATCAACGCTAACGTGCTCAGTGGCAAGCGAGTCTCCGTGCATATTAAGGTTTAATACGAAATCTAGTCTAGAGTTGACCTATACATGCATCAATTCCCTTTGAAATTTGCAATATACCTCCCAACTCAGGAATGAGTTATTAAAATTTTTAACGCATATTCCATCTAATACTAGCGCTGACCTCACTGAAATGTTTCTAAAGTCCTCGGTGTTTCTGAACGTGACTCGAGCAAAGCTGTATGAAATGATAACTAATCCGGGCGAAGCGACCTAGAAAGTCCTTTTCGTCTACTGAATCAACGACTATATGGCTTATTTCTATCAATATTGAGGAGATTAAGCCCTCATGCTGCAACACACGGTGCTCCCAGCTCCTTCTTACTGTTTAATTAAAATAAAAAATATATGTGATCACACTCTCAGTAAATTTTATTAATACTGAACATAACATTGTTGAATATTAAATTGATTGATAAACTCACAATTGCCTATTCGAGTAGTGTTCGGACGTGCTACGCTCAAAGTTGTAAACGATTACTTATATATGGGACAAACCGTCCAGATAGGTAGGTAGGTGCGAAATTGAAGACGAGATCTCCTGCCCAATCAAATTCGGATGGGTAGCGTTGGGAAGCTCCGAAATATCTTCATGTCAAAATACTGCATTATATGAAAACGATGGTCTTTGACTAATGTGTGTTTCCAGTGATGACTTATGGTTTTGAGACTTGGCCGTTTAAAGTTTGGTCTTATAAGGGTGACCTTGAGTACCCAGAGAGCTATGCAAAGGGCTATGATCCAAGTTTTGCAGCGAGATGGAATAAAAAAACAAGACGATCCGCAGAAGAATCAAGATCATCGACATAGCTCGAACAATTGCTCGTCTAAAGTAGCAGTGAGCGGGACACATCGCTCGTGCAACCCATGGCCGATGGAGACAAAAGGTTCTCGAATGGCGAGCCACAAGTCAGGCCAACGACTAGACGGAACGATACCATAATCAAGGTCGCGGGAAGTCGCTAGATGATTTTAATAATGTATAATTGACCGAAGGGCGAAAGTTGAGCGTAGCGAAGCGTTTGTCTGAAGGACTACGTTTCCATTTGATAGGCCCATTCTGTTATTTTTCCGTATGTCTTTCAGTATGTTTGTTCCGGCGTAGCAGGCGTATTTTTCGTCCTATCGTCACGAAAATTGCCAGGCGTGTTCTTTGAATTTTTATGTCAAGCCGTTTTTTTTTTGATTGGGCGTAAAAATCCAAAATGGCGGCGTTTTTTTAGTTTTGTTTTTGGCGTAGCAAAAGCAATTTTTATCCGATCGCCACAAAAATTGGTGATTGGTCTTTGAGTCATTGAATTTTTTTTTGTCCGGCCATTTTTCTTACTGCGAGGAAAAATCCAAAATGGCGATTTGAGTTTTTGTTTTAGCGTATCAGGTGCATTTTTAATGCAATCGTCACGAAAATTGGTAGGTGTGTTCTTTGAATTATTTAAATTTTTATGTCGAGCCGTTTTTTTGCTTGCCGGCTTGACGGCCATAGCGAATTATCAAAAATTTTAAAGTTGAATAACGCCGTTGTTATTTGGTGGAGCCAAATTTTGTCTAACGTACGGAGGTCTACTGTTTTAATTATTTACATAAGAACACAGAACGACTAGTTTTAATTATTTACATAAGAATTAATTTTACTAATTAAAGGAACTTACTTTCTTATTGAAAATGGTACACTCCTTGGAATAAACAAAATATTTCATTCGAAATTCGTTTTTGATGATTTTAAAAAAATATAGGTATAACAAATATATATAAATTATTGATTTAGTAATTGAGCAGTGAAGTTATAGTTACGAAAACGGAATAAAAACTTAATAAAATGAGATCTTCACAAAAGACTAACGAAAGTAAACTAGTCCTTATTTTGTTATTATTATGTTTGTGATATATTGTGTATTTGTATTAATTTGCTTACAGGATTCTGAATTGTCTTTATACAATATTTTGCGATTTTGGAGGTCTCTATTATTGCTCCAATAGTGATTGGCAGTACTCATTCACAATTTTTTTCCAACATTGGGTATCTTAAATCAATCATTTAAATTATGGCAGAGTAGATCGAGCTTTCAAACATAAATATAAATCAACGCAGTATGGATGAAGTAACGTCAGATATGCGAACCCCGTTTGGTTTTTATGCTATTAAAAATATAGAAGGCAATTATGCAATCTGTCGTTTTGTATGTATAATTATTTAAATTGTAACATGAAAAAGGAATTTAGTTAACTAAGTGATCAAACGAGCGTATCATTAGTCAGTCGGTAGTTATGGCGTCCTTGTAATTATCACAGTGCATTGTTAAACAACGTTCATGCATGTGTTAGAGCACATTAATCAAATATAATGTACCTTTATAAATATGTATAATATATGTATATCTTTGTAGTAATTTTGTTGTTTGAAATAAATTATAATTACTTACGGATTTGTAAATCAATTTAATTTAGTATGTGTTAAGAAATATTACAAAAACTTTGATAAATTACCATAATTGGGTAAATCTTATAAATTTTTCTTATGCATTTTATTATTGCTTCAAATAATGGACAATATTTTAATTTCCATATTAACATATGCATGTGACAATTTATGGGTTTTGTAATATTATATCAACAGTCGGATTCAATTCAGTTATTTGGAATTATTATCCCAGCACCCGGTGACTAACAATAGCGCAGCATCCCATTCCTTTTCTATTCATTATTAAATAGAATAGAGTAAGAATAGAAATAAACCATGACGTAATATATATCTCTGAATTAAAGTGTCCATCTTCTGTCGAGTTTAAAATGTGTTGCTAATTCTAAACTACTCTTACTGAGTGTGTGGTCTCATATTTTTTTTATTCTAATTAAACAGTAAGATCGTAGTATCAGGGAAATTTTTACATTGAGTATTGTATTACGTAAAATTCATTTTGATAATTTAAATATTTACACTTACATCTACTATCTCATTCTTATATTAAGAAAAGTATACTTTTTACTATTTATATTTAGATATTACATTTACTAGAACCTCTTTATTTAATCTCAATGTTTGTTTGAAATAACAGACCAATATTTGAAAAACAAGATTTTAAAAATATTTTATTCGTTATTGAATTCCTGACCTGTATGTACATATACATATATATATATATATATATATATATATAACAAAGGAACAGATTTTTTTTTCTGTTACAGCTATTGTCAGTATAAACGTTCTTTTATTACTGTACATAAATAAAGATTGTCATATTCACAGAGATGTTTTTCCACTCAATGCATTGTACATTTTAAATAACTACTTATACGTAATTGCAATTGACAACAAAAATATACATATAATACATGAATAGTGCTTTTAGAGAGCGCATTTGTTTTAAGATTATGTTTGTTCTGTTATGGTTATTTTAAAATAAAAGTCCACAAGAATTGTGTAATATAATAAAGTTGATTTAAGTATTTTTTTTGTTTGAACGCGGTGATTTGTTAAACTACTATAATGTCCTCTTACCCTATGAAAAGATAGAATTTCAATAATTTGATTTGAGATATTTTTCCTACATTTTGTTTATATAACCTTCATCAACCTCCATCAATACTGTTTAAATACTCTATGAAATATTCAATTAAACATATTTATGTGAATGTGTAACAAAACTTAAAAATTTGTTGTTGTTTTTTTAATTGTATTAATTTGTAAATGTAATTAGGGGTTTGGTTTTTTCTTGTTTTTCCCATTCGTTGAAGGAAATTATTTTTGCTAGCAGACAGCAGGTAGTAATTAGTAAATACAGACAGATAAAAACTGAACACCTGTTTCAGTTCTCGCCGATTCTAACTACTAAAGCTGTCATTATCAAATTATTTAGAAATAATAGCATTAGATAGATTAAAAATATACACTACCAACATCCAGACATATTATTTCACTTTATTTCGCATTATTTCAATATTTTAGAACGGAATTGTTGACGTTATTTTGCAGAACTCATTACAAAGAAATTGTACTGCAGCATTGTTCCAAACTTAGTGTCATAATCTGACAAGGAGACAATGCAACATCTGAAATTTATCTTTGTTTGGTAAAGCACAACAATAGGCAGATTCATATTTGGTAAAGCTTGTCCGTGTGAAGCTAAATGGGACTGGCACGCTCACTTTCCAAATTACTGAGAGACTAATTCTTTATAAATAAATGTTAGCAAGGTCTGCGGTTAGAAATAAATACTAGCAAATATATAGGTCAGCAATTTTAGTCGATTGTTTCTTTACAAAATGATTTGGCTACTTGCCATGGTCTTTCAGTTAACTCCTATATTTTGCAATAAGTTTTTGATTTGTTTTAATGTTTTTTTTATTAAAATTATTTTAAAATATTTTTTTATTATTTGTGTTAGTACGACTCCGAAAGCAGTAATGAACAAAAAACATACTGTTGTACTGATTGTGACACAGATTATTCGAATCAATTTAGGATAAATTTTTATTTAAAGGTCGTTTAAGAGAACGTTAAAATCAGTCGGGTCTTTTAAGAGAAATTAGATATTTACTAACACAAAGAGACTTCGAAATTACACATCTATAAATATATATATAGATATCATTAAATTATATTTATATTAAGATGACTTTAGGTGTAACTTATTGAAATCAAAAGTAGTTTAAAAATTTTAGTGAATGAGGTATTTATTAAAATAATAAATAATTGTTTTAGTTGTGGAAGGACTACTATTAGAATAAACAATAATCAATCTCTCTCTTAATACCAAATATTAGATATTCTAGTATTTTTTCTTATTTATAAGAAACTAGCAGACCCGGTCACGCGTTGCTGTGACTACTCGTATTATTTTTGATGTATTACATTATAGTAAACTATTTAAGGGGTAACGTTCAAAGTACATCTGTCATGAAAACCATAATGTTTTCTTACAGTCGATATTAAGCAAAAATCAAAACAAAATAATTATAATTATTTTTTTAATTTTATCCAAGTTTATAACACTATTTGTATATTACAAAGTTTTTAGTAAATAGCTTGGAACACTAAACTTACGAATGAGGTAGGTATGGCAGATAGCTCATTCGTAATTACTCAATCCAGTCAATAGATACCACCATCTTTTAATATTATTAGGAGCTAACTGCAAAATAATAAACAAATAATTTGCAATAAAATAATATTGCGACTATGAATTGATTTGAAAACGTACGTGGTGTGTAAATTTATTAAAATCAGTTAAGTAGTTTAGTAGTATATAGTTGTATATAGTTGCATATAGTTGTATATAGTTGTATATAGTTGTATATAGTTATAGTAGTTCATAATTAAAAATATTTGGTGGTTTTACTAATGCATATAATAAAAGTTAAACTCAAAACATAAATTTTAAAAGATAAATCATGAAAAATGAAAAAAATAGATTTTTATAATAAATACAACAATTTTTATACAACTCGGCAGACTTCGTTCTGTGAAATAGAATTGGAAAGTGGCAGTTTATATTTCGACCTTAAGACGTTTCTACTCTGCTGACTCTCACATATCGCCCTATCATCATGGTGACGGTTCTGTTCAGGAGAATTAAAGAAAAAGGTCGGCTCGGGTGACCTAAGAATATCTTCCACTTACTTAAACGAACTTTGGCCACCTTTTTGAGACCCACTAAAAACCCCGACTGGGATGTCTGCCAGAGGGCTTCAAACTAAGAGGGAAACTTAAGGTTCAAACCTGATTGAAAATAGTGGGAACCTAAAGGTGACAAATATTTATAAAGTGGGTGCTTCAATGACAAAAAATGGAGATAATTAATTATTTATTACTATTATTATTAACATAGGGAAGAAATAAAGAATAATGAAATAAAACGTATATAATTATTTTCAGTAATCGCTTTGTTGTAAATCAAGTGAATCACAATTATTAACAAATATCTGTTTGATTTTTATTGTAGTGCTTTATGATACACATGTTTTTTGTTTGATTACCTGGTGAATATACCAACAAATCTGATGGTTATCCAACACGGGAACAGGCAACATACAGTTGACCATGTGAGAAGTATGGGTTTTCTATATTAATACCACAAACACCTAATGATTGCACCTGGGACATATTATGACTCATAGCAAAAGCAAGCCGCACTGAAAACTGTAGTCGTTTAAATTCAAATGGTGCATCAGTCGGAATCATTGGGATGCGTGGTATCAAAACGTCTTCTCCTTTATACTTTCCTTTCAGTATAGTTGCTTCTATCACGTTGTTCCAAATTTTTTATCGCTAACCGTGTGCCGTTGCAAAGACGCGGTTGGTTGATATTTCTCAACATTATAACTACCGATCCAACCTTTAATTGAAGATTGTGAGGTGGCAATCCTGGTAAATCCAGCGAGTTTAAAAATTCAGGCGGATAGTTGACGACATCATCTTGGTTAGTAGCCGAATCAACTGATTTATATATCCTCAATTCACCTGTAATTTGTTCTTGAATTTTGAAATTTAATTCATTTACATCTGTTTTTTGCAGCCAATATAGCCCGTTCGCTTAACCATTCATGGTTTCTGTAATTTTGAGCAACATCTGGAAACACCTTTTGAATAAGAAGATCTTTTGATCAAGTTAACTGACAAAAACTTTGAGGAAACTTAATGCAACCAGTCAGTGTCTATAAGAAATTTGCCATTACCAATGTCAATGAGTTGTTTAGAGAATATGTCTCCAGATTGGTCATTTTGCAACTTGACACGCATATTCTTGCATAAGTGTAATACCTACACATGCTTCCACAAATTGGAGGACTTTAAACATGCAGTAAGTTCATCAGCTGGCGTTGATCGTTGAATCACTGGCAATGTTTGACGAAAATCTCCTGCTAATAAAATCATTGCACCACCAAATGGGTTATGATTGCTCCGTAGATCTTGTAAGGTATAGAACCTAAAGCCTCCATAGATTTTTTATGTGCCATCGTGCGTTCATCCCAAACAATCAATTCACATTGCTGCAAAATCTTTGCCATTGCAGAGTTCTTCGAAATGTTGTAGGTTGGAGTTTCGTTGCTTTGCATGTTTAATGGCAATTTTAGTGCTGAATGAGCTGTTCTACCACCTTCAAGCAAAGTTGCTGCGATTCCCGACGAAGCGAGTGCAAGTGCATTTTTGTTTTGTGAGCGAATTCTTGCTAAAATCAATGAAATCAAAAAAGTTTTTCCTGTACCACCAGGTGCATCTAAGAAGTAAATCCCTCCTCTTTTAACATTTATTACTTTCATAAGTGTATCAAATACATACTTCTGTTGTTCATTCAATAGTGGAAGATTTGTTTGAATTAATTCTTTCAGTGTTGAGATCATACAGTTTTTCTCGGTGCAACTCTTGGCTAAAAGCATCATGCATTGGAGGATTGGGCGCGGCCAGGCCTAATTTAAATAATAGTTTGTTTGACATCATCAAGCACATGTCCTCAATTGAAATCAATACTTCATTGTAAATTTCTTCGCTTATTTGTATATTTGAATTTCCCCTTCTAATCCGTATTTGATCCAAAATATCATCACACATATTATCTTTATACTTGATCCACAAATCCTTTGGGTTTGATGGGAAGCATGTAGATATGATTATAGAAAACAATGTTCGTATTTGATGAGTTTGTGATGATATTACAGCATCATTGAGAGTTTGATCCCAATGAGCATCATTTTCTAGCAATCGCAAACGTTGGCAAGCTTCTCTGTATGATCCACACAAATCACCACCAACAGTTCGTACATGTTGGAATGATGTTGGGCCACATACATTGACTAATAGCAGTCGTAAATAAAAACATTCATCGTTGCTTGGATGTACTGTATAAATTTGACCAATCGCATCGGTAGAATATACATCTGGGTATCCTGGAACTGGCTTTCCTTGTTTCCTTCGTATAAATCTCCTTGAGGATTGATTCCAAGTATAATATTTTGGTATTTCAGAATATAACAATGTTTGAGCAAAAGCATCGTTTTGGCATGTCTAAAAAAAACTGTTTAATGTAGTAGATGGTGGCTGTACAGCTCTTTCTACTGCGTTCTGTGTTGTAAAATACACTCTTTGTCCATTTTCTAAATGCACAGCTAAATGAACGTCAGTAGGGTGTCTCTCATGAATTGGAAAAGAAAATATTCGCCAAACTGCTTCATTACTACTAACATAGCGACCCATTAGGTATTGGATAACTTCATCATTGGAATTCTCTGCATTAATACCAATCACAGTCATATCACTCCTTTTGGTTACGTATTTGCAAATGTATTTAATAGATTTTAATGAA
The DNA here is from genome assembly GCA_918358695.1 of Melinaea menophilus ssp. n. AW-2005. NCBI lineage: Eukaryota > Metazoa > Arthropoda > Insecta > Lepidoptera > Nymphalidae > Melinaea > Melinaea menophilus. The sequence goes on along the minus strand of OU911057.1, from coordinate 9,434,264 downwards.
TTGCAAGATTCAACGTTGATGTGCGCTTTGAAGGTCTTTGATAAAATGGGTGAATATGGAACAATCCAGCAATTACCTATTTCAATATCTTGTTGATTTAATTTGACGATTGTTGATCTTCTATTGTCTGCTGTCGATCGGCGACGATACAAAGGATAACCGTCATTACCACTAATTGTTTCAGATATTAATGTCCGTGGATATCGCTTTGAACATTTACCATCCACCATACACGGTGAATTTTGATTAAGAGTTCCACAGGGACCATGAATCATGTTTTTGATAACTACATATCCAGGATCTACTTCTACATTAGGGATTTCAGCTGATATTACTGCATCAACTTCATTTGGCCTTATCTTTTCAACTAACCAAATCAAAATGTGTGCACGTGGCAATCCCCGTTGTGCCACTTCACAGAATGCATCCAGTAGTGTGTCTCTCCAAACATATAATGTTTCACAATGAAATCTATTAAAGATTTCAACTTTGTCTAAAGACTCTGGCTGTAATATCATGACGATCAATGGGTGATTGCCCAGGGAATAACTCCTGCTTGATTTCTATCCAGTGTAGATTGCATGTAAATGTGATGAACAAATCTGCTGTACCATAATGACGAACATATGACATGGCATCTTGAGCATATTCATGCATATGTAGAGGGCTTCCGATGTATGGTGCTAGAAGAATAGTCAGTAGTAGTAGTTAATCGCATCTCGAAGGTGAATATACTCTTCAGATCTAAGTTTAGTCTGATTCAACCTGATGACTGTTAATCTCTCCGTTTCAATTTTAACATACATGTCTATAACATACTTGTGATATAATCGCCGACATTTGAGTATGTCTTAATTTTCACGAATCATTAGGCGGTATGGATAATAGTTCATTGAACTGACTTTTTTGTTGGTTTCAGAACCTGAAAATAGATTTTTGTTTTCATAACATTGAAAATAAAAAAAAATATGGGTAATATAGTAACTGATAATATATCTCCATAGCTAAACTAATATTTTTTATTACCTGTAATGGGATTTATCATCTTGTTTGAGAAATCATAGCCATCTTCACCTTGCCAAAATATAATGAGTTATTGCAGTGCGTCATATGAGCGGGGTGTTTCCTTTATACGTTGTAATTGATCATTCCGTAATTTTGTCATTATCAGATGGCATCAAATCCAGTGCAGTTTTAAACAACATAATCAATTGATTGTACTCATGAAATAAAGTTTATAATTGTTCTACAATAAACCTCTTTAGTGAATTGTTATGTAAACAACGCATATCAATTTCTTGTGGTGATTCGCCCATGAAATAAATTTGCAGGAATTTCTATTTGCTATCTGACATTGGTAACAGTGAACCTGCTCTATGATATATTTTTCCTTGTATCTGTAAATAAAAAAAAAGATTTTTGCCAAATATAAATAATATTTGTTCCTAAAAAATATATCTGTCTCCTAATTTGAATCATCAAATAATAATTGATATGCTTAGGTATGTCAATAAATAATAATTATCTGTAACTAATATCCATCATCAAATATTTATATTGTGTTTCAAAATAATAAAAGTGTTGCTAATACTGAATCACCAAATAATATTATGACTAAGTAATATATGTGTTGGGGTCTAGGGAACTGAAGGTTAATGACACATATTTACTTAGTTAACAGGAAATTTTGTTCATTAAAATAATAATGATAACTGCTATAATACATACCTTAAAAGTTGGCATGAAATTTTCCCGAACTACGTTTGTTGCCCCAAATGACGTCATTTGAAAGCAATTATTATATTGTTGGATATTTGACAAAAAGTATATGGAATCTGGTTCTATTCCTGAAACCAATGAGTACAATGACTCTGGTGGTGGATCCAATGGTATCAATTTCACTTTCCCATTTGCGAAACACAATCCATTGGCATCATTTTTGTATTTAAATGCCTTACAATGAGAGCAAACCAAGTTCATAGATCCAATAGTAACACATTGGTGGTTACTGTAGTCAATTGACAAATCGTAATTGAAAGCAGCTCGATTCAAACTTTCGCGATTATTAGATGAATCTCTCGCCCTCGCTGCCCGCATTCTCGATATACAAATTCTTTGACATTTATTTCCGCCGTCACGTTCTTGTGCAGTATGATAAGATCGGTAATTAGTTTGGTTTGTAGCATTTCGGGTTCTTCTACCTAAATTACTTCGTCTTATAGAAGGCATATCGAATATACTTACCTAAATAATGTCACATGCAATAATTATTAATCACAGGTATTAAAACACTTTGCACAAAACACGATATAAAACAATTAAAATTAATTATTAAATATTATATAGGCTTTTTAACGCGATTTGTTTGACAGATGCAATGACGTGAAAACTGATGACAATTTATGTCGCATTCCGAAACTAAAACAAAAGAAAGAATATTCCAAGGCCAATCAAATCCATAGCTCTTACATTTTTTGACTTTTCAATTTGGTCGGGTCACGATTTTATCACTTTTGCGTGAACGCACATTTGATTGAATTTGAACTTTGTGCAGCGACAATAAAGCGCGAATTGACTCTTCGACGTTAGCAACACACCTACATTGTTTAGACAATAATGAATGCTTGTAATTTAATATGAACTTTATTGAATAGCAATACAGTTTAAATTGACTCTACATTTAGTTAGAAAATATTTGTATAGGAAAAAGAAAAGGGCTCTTTTAGGGTTTTCCTGGAAATTATTCGAATTTTTCTCGCCGTCAGAACCATCCTTGGGCTTTAAGGAACATTTAAAAAAAAGAATTGTTAAGATTGGTCCATGCGTTGTTGAGTTATGCGCTTACAAACACATTTTGCGATTCATTTTTATATAATAGACTAATTAAACAATGATTTATTTGTTTCAAGAAAAACAGTAAATATTTTGAAATATTTATATAAATTCGTTGAGCTTGTTTAAGTATAAACCTCAGAATAAAATTTGATTGTAATATTTTACTTCAAAATAAATATTCAGAAGTGATAATTTTTTTTTTATTGAATTGATCGGTGAGGTTTCTGTTATTTATATGATAGAATGTATTATCAAATAATGTCTTTCAAAAAGAATAAGATATTGAATACCTACATTTTATTTTCGATATTGCGTAGTCAATAAGGTCATAAAGGGTAAAATATAAACGACATTATACATTTATTTTCAGTAGACGGGTGTATTACACACGTCACGTGGCACGATAGATAGAATAAATGGTACGATGGATTTTGGGGATTATTGTGTTCTACAAAATTTATTTCATTTATAATTAAAATATCAATGAAAATTAGGATATTTTATAAAATGGTTCAAAAGTGATTGACCGAAGGACGAATGCTGAGCGTAGCGAAGCGTTTATCCAAAGGACTACGTTTCCACTAGATGCTATTTTTCCGTAGGTGTTTCAGTATGTTTGTTCCGGCGTAGCCGACGTATTTTTCATCCTATCGTCACGAAAATCGGCAGGCGTATTCTTTGAATTATTTTAATTTTTTATGTCGAACTGTTTTTTTATCGGGCGAAAAAATCCAAAATGGCGGCGTTTTTTAGTTTCGTTTTTGGCGTAGCAGGAGCAATTTTCATCCGATCGCAGCAAAAATTGGTGATCATGTTCTTTGAGTTATTTTTTTTTGTCTGGCCGTTTTTCTTAATGGGAGGAACAATCCAAAATTGAGGTGATTTAAGTTTTTGTCGTATTTTTTATGCAATCCTCACGAAATTGGTATATGGTATATTGGTATATGGTATGGTATTGGTGGTCGTATACGTAATACTCGCTGGCGCTGTGAATTTATTACTTTGATAAGCCATAATATTTATGAATAACTAAATTGTCGTTAATTTTATAAAACAGCAATTGCTTAAAATTATTTTATACCAGACATAGAGACGAAGCTTCTTAGCATTCCATGGATTCACCGTGCGGGTGCCGGGCCCATCGCGTTGCAGGAAAAGGAGCGCAAACAATGCCTGGGACTTGCGACCCGGGTGTAGGTTTAAGGGGCCCCTTTAGTATGCGCATACACGCTCACCTTCACTGTTCACGCTCCTCTCCCTACCTAACCAAATATCGTAAGAACCTACTAAAGCTGCCTTTGAAATACGTTCCAGAAATGAACTGATGATCGTTCTAGAAAGGCCGAGATCCTTAAATAAATTGTAGAGAGATTTTGCTGTTATACCTCTCGCTCCTACTTCTACAGCGTACAAATTAACTATAAATTTATTCCTGATCAGTTCGTTACACAGTTCGTAATACTTGTTAAGCTTAAATGTATGATCTTTGGGTATGTTTGTTTCCCAGGGTACAGTAAGCTCCACAAGTATAACGCGCCTTAGTTGTTTTGAATACAGGAATAAGTCCGGCCTAGATGACGAAACACAAACATCCCCGGGGATTTTGTATTGCCTTTCATACGTGTCCATCATGAGAGTCCAATCAGGAGACGCGTCCAAGATGGAATAAGGTTTTAATTTAGATTTTTTGGACGAACCTGCCTTTACGAACTCTATTGATTTTTTGGTGGTTGTTATACCCCTCTGCGCTCTTGCTACAGAAAGACTAACCGCTTCTCGTATGATTTCTAATACTTTATCGTGGCGACGCGAGTATTTACCTCTATTTAATAGTACCCTACACCCTACTAGCAAGTGTTTCGCGGTTCCTACTGCCTCCCCGCAGATGTTGCAAGATTTTTCGGTGGCTTTGCCCCATCTTACTAAGTTACTTTGATCTGGGAGAGTCATTTGGAATGCATTAAGATAAAATTTTAATAATGCTGGGGACCAATCATGAAGCAGGGTGCGCCATCTCAAAGCTAGCGGAATACAAAAATCTCCTATGGTCACCCATTCATTTTGTAATTCTAGGCTCATCGCGTGCAACCGGTAATTATCGTTTTCATCTTGCCGAATAAAGGATTTTGTTATTTCTAAGTCTTGTTGTTTCCTACTTGATCCTAACCCTGCTTTATTTGTTTGAGCACCTATCATAAATTGTTTATAGAATTGAAGTCGTGACTCTAGTTCTGCGGCAATTTTATCTTTTGGGAGAGACGTTATAGTATCATCATTCGATTTTGAGATGATATGTCTTTTGGTCACTCTTAGGTGTTTATAGAGTTCCGATGGTTTCTTTAATTTTAACCCAAAATTGTGTCGGTCTCTAAATAAGGTAGAAGAGTCCGCTGGATGCGCTAACCCGAGCCATGACTTCAATGTCTTTATGACGCTTGCATCTAACTTCAACAAAAGGGTCTTATTGATATCGTAAACGAGGAAAGGCCAATTTAGACGAGATGTTAAGTAATTATCGTATATCCAAGTCTTTTTGATGTTACTTATTGGTTGATTGTCTACCTTTTTTAGATCATTCAAAAAGCTATCGACTATTATATCTAACGATGGAGTGCGCCCTTGGTAATCGATTTTTTTGCCTAAGAATTTGAACGGAGCTGCGTCGGTAATTGTAGTAACGCACTTACCGCCTATTATAAGACCCGGATCGTAAGAGGTATATCTGGTGTTCCGCCTACCCAGACATAGACTGTAGCATTTATTTGGTTTTGTCCTCAATCCGTCCGTCCAAACACAGAAATCCTCCACAACATTTAAAAGTAGCTGACATTGTTTTGGATTACGTGTCAGTATCGCGAGATCGTCTGCGAATGCTAGTATGGATTCTGTATATTTATTGTTAAACTTGAACCGATAACCCCATTTCTTTTCGTTTTTAATTAATTTGTCTATTAAAATATTGATTACTATGTTAAATATTATGGGAGAAATACAACAGCCTTGAAATAAACCAATGTTGTAATTTAAGGGTTTGGAATGATTTTCATTTGTGATTAAGGAAAATTTTAATTTTGAATAATATGATGCAATCATGTTACTAACTAACGTTGGAAAGTTATACCACCTTAGCGCGAACATCATCAGTTCATGTCGTACCGACCCGAAAGCGTTTTCTAAGTCTATCCAACATACCGTTATTTGTCTTTCACCAATTCTGGCATCTTTAAGGCTTTCCGATAGTAACGTGTTATGTTCGAGGCATCCAGAAATGCCAGGCAAAAACCCTTTCTGGTGATTAGGCCCGAAATATTTGTTATTTATCATGAATTGCGTCATTTTCGTTTGTAAAAAGGAAAAAAATATTTTTGATATTGTGTTTGTAAGAGCTATCGGTCTAGTGTCCCTAGGATCCGAGACATTGTCACGTTTGGGAATGAGGACAAAAAGAGCATTTCCGAAAGTTACCGGTGTTTGTCCTCTTGACCAGATTTTACCGAATATATTCAATAGATGTTTATGAATCGATGGACATTTTTTATAAACTATATAAGGGATACCATCCGGACCTGGTGCTGACTTAGATGGTTTCTTTTTAATTATTTTATTGATTTCCTCCAAAGTTGGAGGGTTGGCATGAAAGTCTATGGAAGGACTCTCAGGTTTTCGTTCGTTGGGATCCCCATACAGCCTTTGATTTTTTGGCACTTCGTATGTGCTTTTATAATAATCAAAAATTTGCTCGTTGGTCAAGAGAAGCTTACCTTTTTCGTCTTTGAAAATGTTTTTGGAGTACTTAAAAGGATTTTTGTCAAAGTCTACTTCGTGTTTTGCCCGGTCAAAGCTATCACGGTTTTTTGTTATTTGTTGTGATATGCCTTGTATTAATTTAAGAATTGACCTTAATGCCCTAGACAGTTGGTGACTAAGTTGGTTGTCGCCCATGGCTTTGGCCCTACGAAGTTTCTTTATGAGGTCTCTTTTTTTCCTTCTCATTTTCAATTTAAAACTGTTTTCTTTATTCTTGTGAGCATACTGATTCGAAGGTGGATAGTGCTCATTGAAGTAATCAAAAATAGTGTTTTGTAGTGTCTCTACTTGCGCGTCGAGTACCTGGTTTGAGCCCGGATGCTCTAACAGGTCCGCTATATTTTGGTCGTGTATTTTCCATGTTGATTGTTTAATATTGGGAATGCTAAGACGCGTCCTGATGGTCATGGACTCCTGGTGATTCGCATTCAATGGCTCACCATGGGATATATGAGGGTAAACTCTATCCGAAGTGATAACTGAAGATATTACCGGCGATTGCCGCGCTTCAGCACCATCGTGTGTTTTGAGATGTTTAATGAACCAGGCTCGTCTTTTGTAAATTTTCCCGCACGTAGGGCATTTCAATTCCGTTTTCGCGCCGTTTTCGTCGTTAATATCAACCGATGGACAGTTCTTCCGCCCCTCCTCTCGGACTGTCCCAGGGGTATTTTTCTTATTTGGACTTTTAGCTTTGAACGAAATTCCCGGGCTTGGCTTGCTAGGCCGTCGCCCTCGGCTGTCTTTCCAACAGTCATCTGTCTTTCCAGCTGCCATCTGTCTTTCCAGCGTCATCTGTCTTTCCAGCGTCATCCCGTCTCTCCGGGCTGTCAATTAAAATGAGACGAAGCTTCTTAGCATTCCATGGATTCACCGTGCGGGTGCCGGGCCCATCGCGTTGCAGGAAAAGGAGCGCAAACAATGCCTGGGACTTGCGACCCGGGTGTAGGTTTAAGGGGCCCCTTTAGTATGCGCATACACGCTCACCTTCACTGTTCACGCTCCTCTCCCTACCTAACCAAATATCGTAAGAACCTACTAAAGCTGCCTTTGAAATACGTTCCAGAAATGAACTGATGATCGTTCTAGAAAGGCCGAGATCCTTAAATAAATTGTAGAGAGATTTTGCTGTTATACCTCTCGCTCCTACTTCTACAGCGTACAAATTAACTATAAATTTATTCCTGATCAGTTCGTTACACAGTTCGTAATACTTGTTAAGCTTAAATGTATGATCTTTGGGTATGTTTGTTTCCCAGGGTACAGTAAGCTCCACAAGTATAACGCGCCTTAGTTGTTTTGAATACAGGAATAAGTCCGGCCTAGATGACGAAACACAAACATCCCCGGGGATTTTGTATTGCCTTTCATACGTGTCCATCATGAGAGTCCAATCAGGAGACGCGTCCAAGATGGAATAAGGTTTATTATTGTTGTTATTATTCTTGCGAAATGTATGATATAATGCTAAGTTAAATATAGTAGTCATTTTACAACAGATACCTACTTATTTAGTATATGTAAAGCATAGCGTGTATAATACTTTTATATCATCGATACTTAATGACCGATATTAATCTTTACTCGCCCAGTCGAGCAAAAAAGCACGTACTATTTTCTCGACTCGATTCGGGCCTTTTTCCAACCTCTGGAACTTCTTGTAAAAAATCTAGAAAGTTCAAAAAAGGGTAAAGTATAGCTAAATATATTTCCAAAATACATTTAGTTTGAACCAGTAGTTTAGGAACTATTGGAAGTCAAAGTTCCTATATTTGGTCACTGATTCACTGACTGACCGATTCAAAAAGATATTATTCATAAACTTACAGTAAAATATTGTTAGTAAACCAACACGGTATCAATTTTGATAAAGGGATTTTAGATAGGCGATAAATTATTTTTTATATTTATGTAGTTAAAATATTTGTAATATAATGGTTTAACATAGTACATATCCTAATAACTTCTCTATATTATGTATTATTTGCAATATGTTCGTTGTAACGTATACCACTCTTCTTTACTTTCCGTAAATAAGAGCGGTATACGTTTTGAACATGAGGTCATGAAACTTAAAGGAAACGGCGTCTGCCTTTTTAATATACTTGTGCCTTCTGTCCTGAGCAGATGAGCATAATATCAAATTAAATCTGCGTCGCCAGGACACAGGAATTTTGCAAATGCGTTGAAAGAATAGAAAAGAAGGGGACCATGATTCGGGAAAACAAAGGTACAAAATTTGAACTTCAGCCCCCTCACCATACTAAATGTAGCTAATAAAACCTATGAATGCTGATATTTTGTAACAGCACGAACGAAGCCAAGCTGTAACCAATTATGTACAGCTAGGCTTCACCACTTCAAATTTTCAAATTTTCTTTAAAAACCACACCTAACATTTAGTTTAGTTTTTTAAAAGCACTATAACAGAGTGCACTTTGGGGTAAAATCTCATTCAACGCATGAAGATGTTTTTAAATGCAAACATTAGCCTTTAAAACAAACAAAAAAAACAAACATTAGTTTTATTATAACTGTTAGATTTTTTGTTATAAAATACAAAATAGTCTACCACATTTAATAATAATAAAACCATAGAATATTCTTAGATCTAAAAATGTAATAAAATCATCATATTAATAAATCTAATGCAAATAAAATTGACTTTAAGTTATAATAAAGAACATCGTGCAGATCGCTGACATCCCGCATCATTAGTTTCAGAGGGTTTTTTATTGGCTGTATATATTTTCTCGTATACTATTCCTTTCCAGACAAAACTGTGCCATGCAATAGGATAATAAGTATCTCCAAGCATGATTAATATTGCCAAAATAGGAGATCAATTTATTGCCTTGATAAGAGAAACAAATTCTTGGTTGTCAACATAGCATAAATAGTAATATACCGTAGTATCAGCACTTTTACAGACTTGGCCGAGGCGAAAGTGGTATGCAGGGACCGTAGCGTTTGGAGATCCGTCGTCTCTGGCTAACCCGCAAGGGATATGGCGTGATGTTAAAAAAAGTTTTACAGACTGAAGAGCATAAATAGCTGAAATAGCTTAAAATCAAGGTTATTATTTAACCGAATCATTAGTTAGTAACTTACTATTATTTTTAATTAAACAATGAATAATATTTCGAGATTTACTGATTTCTCTTTAATATTGTATTTAAACAAATATTTAAAAATTTTAGAACAGTAAAAAAACAATCTATAGAAATAAAAGGAAATAAAAACGATGATGGAACTAAAATATGATTTAATAAAATTTCTCTGAAATGCAACTTGCTACTTAAGTATCATCAAGAACTCTGTATGATGGTTTATGAGGATCATAAAATTAAATTGCGAAAAGATAATAAAAAAAAACAGTTTGTTTACTCATTATTGTAAGAGGTTATTTTTCTTATATGCTATTATTTTCCAATCTTTCTCCGCTTATCTTAATAATAGAATATATAACCATTTAAATGCTTTATGGTAGGGTCTAGGACTGTACTCACTTACTAAAGAGTGATTTGGTGGAATAATTACCGTCTCCTCTCCTATTTCTCTTTATAAAAAAAAATACAATTTTGTACCGGACGGTTTAAAACATTTAATTAGTATAACATGACTTATATTTTGATATATTGATGGATATAATTTCAAAACAAAAACATGTACCGCCTTATTTGGAAGCAACACTTAATTCAGTTACGCGGTAGGTGTTTGTTGTCGGAAGATGGATATCATAAGAAATTTGATATTCCTTCTGAGACTCGTTTAATCAAGGTCTAAGTATTGTTTGATGAGTACAGTTTTGGGAATGTAGCCAATAAATTATTTATAGTCAACAAACAATTTATAGAATGCATTCTCAGCAGCGGTTAATTTTTGTATATAATATTTTACAAAAAATGTAATAAAGCGGATTCAACATAAACTTATTTTTGTACCAGTAACCAGATTGTATCGTAATTGAATATATGAGTACTCCTATTTAGGAAAATAATATGGAAAAAGCATGGAAGCAAGCATCATGGAAATAAATGGCTGCGAAAACAATTTACCTCGTTTAAAAATAAATACTCGTAGTAACTAGACACTGAATTGGACGCTATTTTTATTCTACCTAATATAAATTCCCATTGTATTACAAAACATCCTTTTTAAAATAATAGTTCCTTCTTATATCCATATCATCTATGATGAAGATTTTTATAAAATAATATATTAAAATAGTATTATTAAATTTATTAAAATGTTATGATAGACATTCGGATTGGTGCGTATTTTAAAGTTAAATAAATCAAATGAATTCTTTTAGGTTCACAGATAGAGGTTTCAAAAAGAGCAAATCTACGAGCAGCAACCAATTAACTATACATAGACTTTATAAACTTAATAAGTATTTTTTTAAAGCATAATTAAGACTAACTGTAACTGTAACTAAGGGGTAGTTAACCCCTTAGTTACAGTGTCATATATATTTTCACAATATCTTCATAATATTTTTTTTTATTAGAAAAAATAATATATCCTATTATATTTAATGTGATTTAGAGAAAAAAATGTCTTACAATGGTATATCTAACGATATCTAAAAACAATGGTCGTTTTATAACAGTGTAAAATGATTTTAATTCAAGAAAAACAATATTTAAACTATCATTAAGAGCAAAATGCCAACTTCATTCTGCTAGACTATTACAGACGTGCTGCTTAATTAATATCAAAGAATTTTTTATTGACTGTATTTAGTTTCTGGTTTATGATTATTTTCGAAACAATGCTCAACAACCAACTCACTGTAAGCAACCAACATTAACTGTGCTATGAACATGCGACAACCAATTATTTCACTGAGACAAGTGATTAACATCACAAATGGTTTATGAACGGATACCATGAGTTATAAGAACAACCTGTAAATAGTTGTATAGTAGCGTGGACTCACAGGTTCAATTAATGTAATTACTTTAAATCCAAGTTGGTTAGTAATACACTATTATTTAAAATTAAATAAAGTATTTTTATCTTTGATTTGATATCACTGACTGAAAAATTAATATATTTAATGAAAAACTTTTTTGATTTAAAAGAAACAAGAACTATAAAGTAACTAATGGGTAATTCAGTAAGTATATACTTAATATTATATTATTGTCATAATTTGTTTATTATTTAATTTGTTAATCATGTTAATTTAATTTGTACATCAAAATATTGTGTCATTATTTTTAAGGAAAAAATTGTAAAATACTTTCAGCTCATTTAAATCAAAATTGAAGTACTTGGCAAGTTCTCGGGTAAGCAATGTAAGTATCGTTAGCAGTACTGTATGAGGGATGAGAAAATAAAGAAAGTCCATTGCATGAATATCACTAATCAATCCCTTATAAAAGGGGCTATTCTGGTTTCTTACTACAACTTGTTTAACTGTGGTTGTACATCTACATCTACTATAATGAAAGGTATAATTCCTTATATTATTAAATTTAAATAAACGAATTTTTTTGTCAAAGTATAGCTGTGTCAATTAACAAAAGCCGTCAGAGCGAGCGTCTCGACCTTAACTCTACTGTATCACATAAGATTAAATGATAACTGCCATCTGTCCGGAAAACAGCAGGATCAGCAACCACTTTTTATAAAATAATAAAGACACATTCCTATTTCACGAAACAACATAGATATAAATAAGAAGTGCTATGTGGAACCGCATACTTTTTACCAGATGTCATTAGTATGAAAATGAATATCTGCAAAAACACACTGTATGACTTCCATAAACATAAATAGTAATTAAATACTGAAATTGACTTTTTTAAATGTTGCTCGTTCTATTTTTAGTAAGATACATCCAGGATACAGGATTTCGAAAAACTTCAGATCTTTATTTTAATTTAATTCTATTTCAGTAACTGTATTTATACATCTATTATAAATAGTTCTGTAGAACTTAAACAATATATATGATTTTTTTAAAGTATTGTGACCTTCGAGCATTCAGATAGTAGAAATTGCATAACGAAATTGAAAGTGCGTTGAAAATAACAGACATTACGATTATGAAGTCATTTGCAGGCAAAAGGTGAAAACGTTGGACTGTTTATAATAAAGAAGCCTGCGATGCTCTAATAAGATTTGCGGTGGTTTTATTGTGATATACATATATTCATTTTAAATTTAATATCTGGGACTTCTGGCATAACAACGTTCTTAATATTTTTTTTGCAAGTTTTCAAGCCCTAATATAGAAAAAGCCGCTTAGTATCTTTAAATCCTAAATCTTTTGACAACAGGAACTCTCATTAATTGTCATTACGTGGTCACTCCTAGAAAACCACAAGTAGTAGTTCATCACCACCACGCTGTATCCTTACCTACTTAGCATTACAGAACTTGCAAGAAAACTAGTTATACATTTATTAAAAGAAAAAATATATATTTTAGTCAAATCTCACGCCAGTTACCGGACTCATTCAAGTTTATCAAATAAATGAAATCTTATCATTATCTTTTCAATATTATCGAGCTTGATTGGATTAGTTACAGTTGAGAATTTTATTTTAAGACTAATTTATATCACAGTACACTATAACTTTTAATTAATTTATAAATGGTTCAAAAAGATCTTCCAAAGTTTATTATAAAATTTTACTAAAACAATGAAATTAAACAATGAAAGTTAATTTGCATTTTTTTTTGTGTACTTTTAATTAAAATACAAATCAACGTGCATAATTGTGAATTTTATTGTATTTTTAAAAATATTGTTTTTTTTAAGAAAAATTTGAGTCGACAAACGCACATACACAATTTTGTTCACATGAACATGAACATGAATATTTATTTATTTATATCTTTTCCATTTTGAATCCATACCAGTGATCACTTATGTATATAATATAATAAATGAATGAATTTCAATGTAATAAAAAAATTATAAACGTAAATAAATCCCTAATTTCAAGTAAAACAATACACCTGATAATTCATCTTTGTCATTTCGATTTTGTCATTTTGATTTCGATTTGCTCAAGCCAACTCACGAATTAATTATTCTCGTAGTCTTATTGGATTACCAGTGCAGTGAAGGCAGTTGTTTTCAAGATAACTTTTTTAATATCTCATGTAGCCTGTCTTCTATAAATTAGAGAGCCTATGTTTTGGCATCTGGCTATCTTAGTCACTGATTAAAAAGTAGCTTAATATTAATCCTCTTTGTGAGGGTAGTACACCAAAGGTAGTAATACCAAGGAGTTTCTATATAACCTGCAATCTATTGGCTATAGTTAGGTTTTATACTTTAAAGAATATTATATTCCATACTATGTAACCACTGGTTAGAATTATATACAATGCTATTAAAGCTTCAACGCTTTATTAACAACTTTATTCGATTTATTTTATGCCTGCGTTATTCGTCGATTCATATTAATATCATTAACACTTTTACATGTACGAGTATTTTCTTTTTTGCCTCTTTGCACGCCTTTACCATGTCTTCTCATTCGCATACTAAGATTGGCTGGTAGAGAATACCTTTTAGAATTATTTCCGCCTTTTTTATGTTATTTTTGTATTGTGCAATAAAGAATGAAATAAATAAATAAATAAAAGTATTTTTATATAGCACCTAGCCTTCTTGAAGTAAAAAAGAAATATTATTTTGTTATTTTAATAAATTGAATTGGGTTTAATTATACTAAATATATGTGTACTTCTATAATGGGAAGCATTTGAGGTTTCCTCTGAACTACTTGGGAAACTCTATTCATGTATTGGCTCCTACCCAACTAACAAACTGATCTCGCCCATATATTATAGTATAACATAGTTGCTGTAGTAACAGCACTCGTTGCTATTACAGCTTTATAACATCATAGTTTTATTATGTTATAAAGCTGTATTATTACTTTTAATACTTTATGTACGAGTGTGATAATTCTATATCTGTTGACTTTTAATCGTTAATAAATAATTTTAAAATTTTATGTGTTATATTATGTTACTTTGTCAATTTTTTTTGTCATTTTAAAAGAAGCTTTAAGTCGTTTATGTCAACCAACTGTAATAGGAGTTTGTGTAAACACATAATTTCCACAAATATACTCTTTAAGCATTGTTTCAATCAGATATATATTTTCTTATAATTAAAGAGATAGATTGACAGAAACGTTAGTATAGTATTTGATTTATTTAGCTTTAGTTTGTTATTTATTGAATCTCTAATAATAAAATGATAATGAAGCACTTTGTTAAATATGTTTCTATGTTAAGTTTGCAAGGACAGATTGTATTATTAGAGATTAAGATAATAATTTAACTAAAAGAATCTTTCTTTCTGAATCACTCTTCCTTAGCACTTGACTCATCATCAGATGAAAAATATTTTTTAAAAGGAATATTTCAACCTTCACTTGTACTTATATAAATGTAGCTTTAGTTGCTAGTGACTTTAATTATCATTGTGTACTAGTTATGATATAAAAATTCAAATATAACATTTTGTTTAAAGATATAATATAATCGCAATATCAGGTAATAATAACATTTATATTGACTTTAAGGTTTTTCTAAACTGCAACATATCAATGTACTATGCGGTTTATTTAAAATTGTAAGATACTGTTAATTTATTTACGAGTATATACCAACAATTTTACCTTATAAATAAGTGAAGGTTAAGTCCAAAATAAGTTTGCAAGTTTTTATAAAAGTAATAAATATATCGTTGTATTTCATTTAACGGAGAGGTGAAAGAATTGTATTTTTATATATTCAATATCAATATAAATCCAAATATCATTATCAATGATTATTAGAATCTCAATCTTTATTTCAATACCAATATAATATAAGGGTATCCTTTATTGAATATGCGTAATAACACGCACATTACATATTCAATAAAGTTACAAAGTGATAAAATAAGACGAGAAGATCTATACCGTCATAATATAAATGATATTTTATATTTCTTGTCTACTACGTTCCTTTCTCATGTCTCATACGTGACACGACAAACACAATAAAGGTAAAAGAAACACGTACGCAAATACGACTTCTTACCTTGTTTAAGAAGTTGTAATGAATTGTTACGTTCGTAGTTCTGGTGAACTTATTTTTTTTTTGTATTTTTATTTACAAAAAAAAGACAAATAAAATGTTAAAATAATATTTATATAATTATTAAAAATTTATTAAGAGCTAAACTAAATGAAATTAAAGAACTGCTTTGATTTTAATATTTTTTTTTTTATTATATTTAATATTTAATTTAAAATTTCTAGTGCTTCGCAGAAATTGTATTCACGGGCGGACAATAAGTAAATAAGTGTCTATCATTGAGTTAGTCTTCTACTAAATATATAAAAATATATGCAAATGTTTAAAACTAGCTTTTTATTGATATTTAATTTAATTGTATCACTAATATTTACATAGTCAAATTCATATCAGTTTATGAATACTTAATATTTACCTATAAATGTAAATACTCAAATATACAGATACACAGTCACGTTGTTATTTAAAAAGGAAGTCTTTTTTTTTAATATTATGAACTTGGATTTATGAATCAGATATTGTCTGAATTTATTTAAAGTAAACTAATAGAATTTAAATGTTTATAAAGTGATAACAACAGATGAAGTTGTGCATAAGACGATAAGACAGAATCAGATTTTAACAAGAAGTGATAAAAATATATATTGGGAAATAATGGATCTCTATCAGGTATGAGATATCTTTTGAAAAATTAATATTTTAATCTTTATAAAAAACTATTTTTGCTTCGAAAACTTGATCAATTTTAAGAAATCTTAACTGCTTAATAATAAACAATTTTCGTAATAATTACGTACGGATAAGAATTGTTAAAACAAGTTTACAACTGAATATAAAATCTTATACTAAATCATACAAAGTTTTTATATTTTTTATACTCAGATAAATAATTTGCGAAACCTTTAAATGAGAATCACTAGAAGCTTCAAGGCGGCAAAACATCATGTCCACATTAGATGTACAAAAAGGTCTCCCGGCAACAATATAAAGTGACGGAACGATGTGAGGACAATATGAATAATCGAACGAGTAACAAAGGAATGAAATGGGATATTTTATAAAATCAAGTTGTATAATACCTTTGGCGACAAGGACAAATATGTGTTTAGATAAATATACAGTTGTATACTCAAAAATAAAAATTAATAAAAATAGTACTTATAAAAAGTAAAATTTAATGTGGTTCGACAAATAAACTTAGAGCTGTATGAAAATCCGAGTTATTTGCAGATTCAATATTTAAAAATGTAAAGGATCTGAAGAGTAGTCAAAATTATTCTAAGAACTAAATTAAAATTTACTTTTACACTTAAAAGTAATAAATACATTTGAATCTGTAATATTAAAAATAAATAGTCATGCCGCAACTGTTTGAAAAACTCGAGAACCGCAGTCATGTGGTGTCACTTCCAGTTTCGCAATTGACACAATCAAGTTGTAAGCACGTCACGTGCAACTCTGCTTTGAGGGTAATAATAATTCTGCTTCTGGTGCTATTACCTCACTGGTATTAACACAAATGTATTCAGACACAGCTTCTCTAGCTTTTTATTTATATCTCATGCTTCATTTACATAATCATGTTATTTGTCTTAGTTGCTTTAATTTTTTAATGCATTTTTTTGTTCCTGTTGAAGCTAAATGAAAAATTATTTATGATAAGGTCTTCCTACGAAAGATAACACATCCTTTTCTTGAATCATCGTTGCAAGTAATATTAATATTAATGATGTCATCTA
Source organism: Melinaea menophilus ssp. n. AW-2005 (assembly GCA_918358695.1). Classification (NCBI taxonomy): domain Eukaryota; kingdom Metazoa; phylum Arthropoda; class Insecta; order Lepidoptera; family Nymphalidae; genus Melinaea; species Melinaea menophilus. The sequence goes on along the minus strand of OU911057.1, from coordinate 9,416,820 downwards.
AATAGTCTCTAGCGATATCAATACTTTAGTATCAAAACGGAGTGAACATATAAAGATATATAACAACCGCCTTTCTTTATTAGTATTTTTATGCCTTACAATAAAAAATATACAAAACTAAAACTACGTACATCAATCATATTGCATTAACTGTTTAAATTTTCGGGTCGTTCTTATCGCTTGTGACAAGTGACTGGAATAATGTTGAGCTGCCTATATTTATCGCACCTTTCTTTAGTTCCATCATGTTATCGTCAAATAATTAATTACATAATCAAATATTACGTATTATGGTCATAAAGAATTCACATTTTATTGTTTGAGAACGGTTCTTTAAACACCTTAATCATGTAATGCTTATGTTTTCTCTTATATAAATGATTTAAACCTCATTAACACGGAGAGTATCAAACCCGTGATCTCTGGGAATCCTTCGTCCCCACTGAGCCACCGTATCATTATCGAATTGAGCATTCTAGATATAATCGTCTTAATTGGGACAGGGATATACAAGATATACAAAATTTGTTGTTGTTGTTTTAGAGGCTTGAGAGTAATTTAAAAACACAAGGAATTTATACTAGACAATTTATATAATAATATTCGTAAATGAAGTACGATGGTACGCAATGAATTTCAACACAATGAAGTCTGGAACCAGTAATAGCAAAATATTGCTTAATTCAGAATATTTTTTCAAGTTACAAATTAATTCCAAATAAACAATCAAGGTTGAAAAGTACACTCAAAAGACATTATTGGTTGATACATTACTCTATGTTGTGGAATTATCTCGAATTCCTCCTGCTGCTTTATATTTATTGCAATGTAGCCGAGAATTGAGATTAATGATACAATTAAAATGAAGTTGGGAGTCGGACAGCCGTAGTGTAGTGTTAGAATATTGTTTAAAGCTTTATGATCGCTTTTCTCTTCAAAAATAAAAGCTATTAGTTGCCAGTATCATCAGTTATCTCTCTTTAAAATTCTAGATTTTATAAAAATGTTTGAAGTATGAGTCTGTGATGAATCACAGGATTTTATTAATAACACAGGCACACAAAAAAAAAATGTCATGAACCAGAGGGGAGACCCCATTATTCTTAGGTTTTTGGGATCGCTGAAACCGAATATGACAATAAAAACTAATTTTAAATGCCAGTTTTCCCGCTAGCACCCCCTTACTACCTCTTAAGGGGTGAAAATTGAAATTTTTGTATAAAATCAAGATAGATGTCTATTTCTACGTTTTTTGGGATGCTGAAACCGAAAATGATAATTAAAAATAAATTCATGGCCACTATCACCCCCTACCACCCCTTACGGGGGGTGAAAATTTAAATTTTTCTATAAAGTCAAGATAGATGTGTATTTCTCCGTTTTTTGGGATGCTGAAACCGAAAATAATAACTAAAAATAAATTCATGACCACTATCTCCCCTACCATCCCTTACAGGGGGTGAAAATTTCAATTTTTCTATAAAATCAAGATAGATGTGTACTTCTACGTTTTTTGGGATGTTGGAACCGAAAATGATAACTAAAAATAAATTCATGACCACTATTACCCCCTTATCACCCCTTACAGGAAGTGAAAATTTAAATTTTTCTATAAAATCAAGATAGATGTGTATTTCTACGTTTTTTAGGATGCTGGAACCGAAAATGACAACCGAGAGAGAGAGTAACCTCAAACTAGTTTGATAAACATGTCACTTACTGTAAATCGTTAAAATTTCTTCATACATCTTGATTTTATACAAAATTGAAACCCCCATTAGGGATGGTTAGGGGGTGGTATTGAGTAAAAGAGGTATCAAATTCACTTTTGGTTGTCATTTTCGGTTCCAGCATCCTAAAAAACGTAGAAATACACATCTATCTTGATTTTATAGAAAAATTTAAATTTTCACCCCCTGTAAGGGGTGGTAAGGGAGTAATAGTGGTCATGAATTTATTTTTAGTTATCATTTTCGGTTTCAGCATCCCAAAAAACGTAGAAATACACATCTATCTTGACTTTATAGAAAAATTTAAATTTTCACCCCCCCGTAAGGGGTGGTAGGGAGTGATAGTGGTCATAAATTTATTTCTAATTATCATTTTCGGTTTCAGCATCCCAAAAAACGTAGAAATACATATCTATCTTGATTTTATACAAAAATTTCAGTTTTCACCCCTTAAGAGGTAGTAAGGGGGTGCTAGCGGAAAAACTGGCATTTAAAATTAGTTTTTATTGTCATATTCGGTTTCAGCGACCCCAAAAACCTAAGAATAATGGGGTCTCCCCTCTGGTTCATGACTTTTTTTTTTTTTTGTGTGCCTGTGTTATTATAAAGTATATGGTAACCTTATTGTATGCATATATTTGTTATTATGATACTAAGACTGAACCATGATTTTTGTCCTATTCTTAACAAGTTGTTTCATTTTTTGTTTTTCGCTGAATAGTGAGAGGCAAGGGGACTCACTTTAATTCAGCACCCCGGATAGTGAGAGGCAAGGGGACTCACTTTAATCCAGCACTCCAAAAGGGAACAGAAATCTACTACGTCCACGCCGTTGTTCCTGGGTTACGCTAAGAATAGAATTAAATCATGAATATATATCAGATACTTCTGATCGATAAAGCATTTGAATTTCTAATATAAGAGCTAAGAGTAACTTCAAACTAGTTTGATAAACATGTCATTTACTGTAAATCGTCAAAATTTCTTCATACATCTTGATTTTATACAAAATTGGAACTACCCCCACCCCCTCCCCCCCGTTAGGGGTAGTTAGGGGGTGATATTGAGTAAAAAAGGTATCAAATTCACTTTTGGTTGTCATTTTCGGTTTCATTATACCAAAAAACGTAGAAATACACATCTGTCTTGATTTTATAGAAAAAAATGAAATTTTCACCCCCTGTAAGGGATGGTAGGGGGCGATAGTGGTCATGAATTTATTTTTAGTTATCATTTTCGGTTTTAGCATCCCAAAAAACGTAGAAAGACACATCTATCTTGATTTTTTACAAAAATTTCAATTTTCACCCCTTAAGAGGTAGTAAGGGGGTGCTAGCGGGAAAACTGGCATTTAAAATTAGTTTTTATTGTCATATTCGGTTTCAGCGATCCCAAAAACCTAGGAATAATGGGGTCTCCCCTCTGGTTCATGACGTTTTTTTTTTTTTGTGTGCCTGTGTTATCAATTAAGTAATTTTTTTCTATATACTTTTTATATCATCGTTGCTTCATGAAAACATTACTATAAATCTCTGATAATAATAAAAGTATTGTCATCGCAATGTATGAACACTTTAGTAACTCAAAAGTAATAGTAAATTCGAAGTGTTTATAAAGCGGTAGATAAAATTTAATAAATATTGAAAATGTACCTTTTCCAGCGGCAGCTAGTAATAAATATGTATGGATTTTTTTTCGTTTCATCATTTTGCTTCATGATGAACTTATGGTTTATCCCACGCTATTAGTAACAACTTAGAAATATCACATATCGTTGTTACTCAATTGAGATAGACAGTATATGTATTATTAATAGTTGTTCTAAATTGAGAATGTATTGAAGCAATTTTAGGTGGAATTAATAGAATACTTTGTTTGTTATTAATAACTTTTTGGGCAATTTTATCTTTTAGGGATTAAAATGAAATATTTGTTTTGTCCTCTACCCAAATAACATACTGATCTCACTATGAATTATGGTATAGTCATTATAATAATGCTATTATTAATACTTTTAATAATTTAGTATATTATGTACTTATTTTATATCTGTCAAATTGATAAATTGTACTTGTATATGATATTGTTAGCTTGTAAACATTTCTTAGCAATTAATAAAAAGCTTTAACTCGTTTATAATACTCCGTTAGAATCTTATTCAAGTCTTCAAAAGAGATTGTGTAAACACACAAATTTTCCGCTGTAAAGTATTTTTAAGTAATTCATTTCAATCAAGTAAGTTTATAAGTATAATGAAAACATTAGCATAGTCGGTAATTTATTCCCGTTTGTTTGTTATTTATTGACTCTCTAAGTTTAAGCACTTTGCTAAATATATTTTCAGGTTAACAATTTAAGAACAAATAATGTTTTAATGTGTTTATTTGTAAATGTGACTTCAGTTGGTTTTGAATTTAATATTCATTGTTTATTGGTAATGGCATAAACGTTCAAATACAACATATGTTTGCTTACAGGTACAATACAATAGCAATATCAACTATTAATAACATTTCTATTGATATTATTGTAAACTACAATAGATAGGTCTATAGTAGGATTATTATAAGATTTACTAGGTCATTGTTGTACAATGCGGGTTTTTCAAAGCTGTAAGAGACTGAAATATATTTATATACCGACCTTTAACATCTTAGTTTTACATTTTTATGTAAGTGAAGGTTACGTCTAAAATAACTTTGCAAGTTTTTATACAATAAATAAATAAATTATTGCATTTTACTTAACAGAAAGACATGTTTGTGTACTTTTATATATTCAATATCAATGTTGCAAATACCATTCTCAATTATTATGACAATCACAATCTATGTTTCAATCTTAATATAATATACCTAAAATAGGGTATCTGCTTTTGAACATCTATAAGTTATTCTGAACATTATGCATTTAATAAAGTTACAAAGTGATAAAATAAGAAGAAAACTGTTTCGTCACAATATAAACTATATTTTCACATGAGAACATGTCAGCTACACGTGAAACATAAAATACAATAAAGGTAAAAGCAACACGCAAATACGACTTCTTTCCTTGTTTTAAAAGTGGTGATTTATTTGTGAAAGTTGTATATTTAAATTGTAATAGATTTTTAATAGATTTTATTGCACCGTATTAAATAAAAAGATAACAAGAATAGACAACCAAACTGGGTAAAACACTCTTTAAGGTAAGGAGTTGCAGAGTGAAAGAGGATGGTATATAAAAAGGACAAGAGATGCATATTACGTCTTCTCTTAATGCCTGAGGCAATTTTAGTTTTTATAGGTAAGTGATGGTTCCAACGTAGGGAACTAAATTAGCATAGATTTTAAGGCTAATATTTTGAACCTATGCTTATTGTCAACTAATAATCCAAGATTCTTTATAGTGCTAGAAAAAGTTAAGACGGATTATTCAAGGTAACTGGGGTTAAAAATTTTATGTTAATTTTAGAAATTTGTTTGGGATATACTACGACAGCAACCTGAGACTTGTTGGTATTAACAGTGAAAAAAAAGCGTTGCTCCTTTCAAAGACTTGATTAAGCTCTTGATTTAAGGAACTTGTCAATAATTTCTGTAACCCCTGCGACATCTATTTGTAAGTTATCAGTGTAAATATAGTCAGAGGAAGATAGGAGAACTACTAAGACACGGTATTAATAAATGTAGAAAAAATAAATATAATAAAATATTTATTTTTAGTACAATTGATTTCTGTTGGTTTCAATTTATATTTCCTTTTAACGGCGTCTCGTTGTGTCATAAGTATATTGATAGTAAATCTGTAAATCACGGCGCTGGGAGGTTTTTTTTAATTTTACGGGTCATAATGGTAATAATAACAGAATTAAAAATATTACCTTTTTATCAGCGGAAGCTGCACTAAATTTCAAGTCCATACTTTTTAAATATTTCATAAAGTCGTCTTTAATTTTAGGTAGACGAATTTTGTATAAATGAAAAGTCAGGTCATGGTAAGAAAAGGCGTCGTCAGGTGGTAATTAAAATACATTGACACAATAATCATAATATCTAAAATAAACGGAGTACAATTTAGGAAATAGTGTGTGGCTCCAGTATCAAAAATATTAAGATTACAGCTGCTGATAACATTTTAATAAGCAACTATAAAAACTTCCATAATTATTGTTTGGTCCACAAAAATAATTCTCAAAAAGTTCATCAAGTGCATCGATGCAATTTATGTGGAGAAACGAACTATACAACATTAAGAAGAAGTTTAAGATTGCTCAAAAGCACCTCAATGAAAAGATGTTCAAAGCATTCATTTTATAATGAATCCTCTGAACATCTGGTGGTTTTGGCTTATTTATTTAAGCATGATGATTGCGTAATTGAATTGCAACGCCACCCCCATTTTACCAATTCTATCTTTTGTAATGAACTGAAATCCAGGCAAACATAAGGAAATGGAAGGTTAGGAAGGTACTCACTTCAATAAAATAGTAATATTATGTAAAATAGAGAAACCTGAAAACAAGGTTTAGCCAAGGAATTTTATTCAAAAGCAGACTAAAGTGACACTTAAGAGCTTGTGTAAGAAGTATTTAATATTGTCTAGAGATTTTATTCAAAATAGTAACTTATATTGTAAACAATTTTACTTTATTTACTAACCGTTATTTACATTTTTGTTTTATATTATATATATCTCAGTTGTCAAAAAAAACTTCAACAAACAGAATTAACAACAAATATAATAAGATAAACATACTCCAAAAAATGGGCAATATTTGTATTGTAATAATATAATATCTGTTATATTATACAGTCCAATACCAATAAACGGAACAAAGACGCAGAGACATGATGATAATAGACTTAAAATTACTATGAAATTGGTTTACTGAAGTCCTTCTATTAAACACAGACAGACAGTTCGTTTAACATACTATTAGTCTATGCATTGTCCTTTACCTCAGGTTTTATAGTTTAATGTAGATTAATATTAAAGTACAATTATATTGTCTAATTAGTTTTAAGAATACAAATTTATTCAAACAGCAAGTCTTAAAACCAGTTTTTTTTGTGAAAGCAACAAATAAGTTTAATATTTATAATAAATAAACATGCTGTGTGATAACCGTTTCAAAAACTTAAACCATTGACTACGGAATCGCAATTCCGTGATGTCTCGATGTACTCGGAGCTTCTCAATTACCGCGTTGCAAAACAAGCAGTAAACAACGCACGTGCAACTCTACTTCGAAGGCAATCATTCTAACCCTGCTGTTATTACCTCACTGGTTTGTTTATTTATTTGTCACACTTAGATACAGCTTACCTAGTGTTCAGATGACTTACTTAGCCAAACCAGCCAAGTTAGAGTTACAAAGATTTGTAGCATAAATAATATTAATATAATTATAATCAAAATAATACAAAATTTTAAAACTCTTTGTCTTTCATTCTATACTAAATTTGTTTGTCATTTATTACAAGTGAGTTAATAAAAATTTTATAACTTTTATCCCAGTCCAGTCCAGTTAATGTTGCACCGCTTGGTTTGTTGTATGAAAAGAAATAATAATTTGTGTGTGTGAAATAACATTGAAAAAGTTTCACTTGCTATAAACAAATACTAGTAGAAATAAAAGTATTTTTGTATATCAATATAAATTCCTAGTAAATATTATTATACAATTCTCATTAATTATATAAAATATTAAATAAAGACGATATGCTGTTGTGATGCCGGCCTCTGCGTCGTCTACCTCATACAATTATTATCTATAGCTTCGATTATTCAAAGGCATCATATGTAAATACTCCTGTTTACACTGACATAGGAAAAAAGCGGCTTCAACAACATCGGGTCCTACATATATATATTTTTATTATAAGGTATATTCATAACAATAACATTTATTACTACCTAATTACATTTACATAATACAATTACATTTAACAACGTTTACTTTACTAATTGCTACAGATCTTGGTACATACACGTTTCAGATATTATCTTAGATTATTCAAAGGAACTAAACTAAGCATTAAAAAATATTTTATATCGAATTTTATATAACGGATTGCTGGATGGGAGACTTTATACTATTATAATATATTAACAAACCCACTGCTCTTCCGTAGACTTTATTATAGCGTTGTATGTAATATCAGTAGCTTGAGCTTGAGTAGTATAACACTTAAGTAGGAAAGACGGAGTAAACAATTACATACAAACATACAACAAATATAAAATACACCGTCTTTATTTGTATTTATGTTACATTTATCATATATAATATACTGTTAAAAAAATCACGAGTCGCCTTTAACGCTCGTGACAAGTAACTTGAATGATATCGAGTTTTTCTATATTTATACGCAATTTATGTGTTCCCTGCGTTTTAACGTCATAATATACAAAGTTGATGTAATATCAAATGACATACAAGACAATATATATATGATTAAACAGCTGTATTTTTTTTATTATCAAATATTTGAAATTCTCAATAAATATGTTAAGTTTATATTTTTATAAATAAAGCCCTAAAAATTCATGAACACAACCAAATCTTGAACCTATGATCTATGAGCATTAATGTCATAAGTGAGCTACTATGTCTTTACCAGTCTTGATAAATTAGTATTGTATTTATAAGTGTCTATATTGAGACTGAGAAATATAATTTAATAAGACGTTTTTGAATACATTTTATGAGTCCGATTATGCTCCTGAGTTGAGTTGAGCAAACAAGAGGTTGTGGGTGGTGGAGATCACTTAGCATCGTGACCCGCCTGCTCGTTATCCTCCTCTCATATTGAAAAAAAACATTTTTCTATGTATATGCCTATATTGTATCTCATCTCACTATGAAATTATATATTTTAAATACAAATATGTCAGCAGCTAATATCAGAATTTTGTATTCGTTTTCATTTTTATTCAAGTTATAATTTGGTTAAAAGCATAAGCATAAGCATAGCCTAAGTATAAGCAAGTCTCTATATGTAATACAGACTTATGATGCTTAAAATAAATTAAAAGTTGATGTTTTGTTCTCTATTTTTAAATCGATTTTCCCGGAGCTGCTTGATATGTTATACTATTAAGAATCGAATTGAGATTAATGATACAATTAAAATGAAGTCGAGAGTCCGATATCCGTAGTGTAGTCTTGTAGTGAAATATCGTTTGAAGCATCATGATCGCTTTTCTGTCAGTAGACAAACGTAACTTTCGTTTGTCTCCTGACAGAATACTTTATATTAATTACCAATTTCATCATAAACACATCACATTATAAACTTTTTTAACTTCTCAAATCGAACTTTGTTTATTTTCATTTATATGTTGTCCATCACCCGTACACATACATGCACAAAGACACACGGCATAAGTTTTTAGAAAATGAAGTGTTTATATATTTTACTGCGCCTTTCATCTTTTGTGGAGATCAACAAAACAATATTTTGCTGAATGCTACAAACTTGGAAGAATGAATTAGAGATTATCTAAATTTATTCCGGACACGCTCCCAGAAAATTGTATTTTTAAGGAGATATCTACAAGTACACATTAAGTTGTGTATAAATTAATATAGGTGGAAATATATGAAATAAAAAGTTATTTTAATTGGAAAATATTATATATATTATATTATTATTATTAGATAGCAGTATGAAATCGAGGTATAAAATAAAAAAGACGCTTTCTTGTTTGTTGTAAGGGATTTTATTGTTATACTGTTTTTAGCATTCGATACCGTTTCAATTGTTACTGAAGAAATTATATTAAAATCGTTATATGTATAAGCAAGCAGCAGTTGTAATAATAATTTTGAAGTACAAAGAATACACATACATGCTTTCAGGCGGTCATAAGAAGACCTCCTGTGAAGAAATTTTTCCAAAATTCGAAAATAGGGGACAAATGAATGGGCAGACCGAATTCTTCGAGGTCTACCCAAAACACATTGTACAAATCATAATTACCTAGTGGATGTGGCATGGTGCATAAACTAAATGAATAAAAACAGTTCATAGAAATAATGCAAGAAAAATGTACTAATATCTAGAAATAAATTAATATATATCTCCTGTCTGAGTATGTCTTTTGCCGTAACCAACGTCATGGGTAATGTATTTATGAAACCCCTTAGTTAGTACTTACTTACTTACTTACTTACTTAGCTAGTAACCCCAGTTAGTACTTACTTTCATTTGCAGATAGTTGGATAGAGTTTGAGTTGAAGCAGTCAGAATATGCGCTCAAGATCACAGCCATTACATGTAAATTCAACAGTCACCCTCCATACTCTCTCCCGGTGTAACAAAGATAAAATTAGTTATATATCTATAATATCTTTGAATGATTTTTAAATTATAATCTTTCTTATTTTGTCATGCACTATAATGATTCTTTACGAGGTGACATTAAAATAACGAAAAGAATATATTTTACTATTATTCATGCTTAAATTTATATATTAATCTATTTATATTGAATTTGGAATAGTATGGTAAAAGACGTTTTAAAATTTGTCGAATAAAAATTGTTATTGGATTTTTTCTTATCAAAAAGAAACAATATCTGATTCAACCACGCTTCAGGTATATTTATTCTATCAATACTTAGATATGCCTCAGAAAATATAAATAATCCTTGAATTGTTAATTTAATATTCATTTTGACAATCTTTTTAAGATAAAAACAATTGCAATACAATTCATGAGATTGGAAATTTCCTCGACCTATCTTCGTTAGCAGTTGAATTTTCAGATACGTAATTATTAATTTATTGTATATTTGATAACTATTCTTTTATTTATAAAAATGAAATATAATTATAAACTTCAGTAGTTAAACCTCAGTGTTGTAGAAAACAAATTGCTACTTTGCATTGCATCTAATATTTAAAACGTCGTTATAAGGGATATAAAGAAATATAACTGTAATCAGACTAATATAGCTGTGATAAAAAATAATCGTTCCACTTTAAACTAAATAATAAGACAAAGCGTAAGTTGTTTATTATTATCCATCAAAATATACTAGGCTTAGATTGTAAGGAATCGGAAGTGGATTTGGATTTGAATTTGACTGAGTCTGAGTCTGGAGTCTAAGTTAGAATCTGAATTTATTTCCTATATATTAATTTCCTACATATATCTATTTTGTGTAGAAATGAGAAAATGTCTATATTTATATATATATATATATATATATATAAATATATATATATATATATATATATATATATATATATATATATATATATATATATATTTTTAGATAGATATAGATATATATAGCTCCAGATTCACACAAGGAGTGCTCTTTTGAACATAGTTCAAGGCATCACTGCCGAATGCTGATGACATTTGAATACATATATCTGCTTTGCCCCGACCTTATAAATTCCAATACCTACTACTAATTATTAACTTATTCCAGACATCTACATTTAAACAAAAACAAATTGTTGATTTATTTCTAAGTACGGTAATTTCTTTGCTGTCACCACGACATTGTTATTAATGGCAGCTTATAATGACTTAATATTGTTTGTGCGCATTTGATGAATGATCCTAAAATATTAACACAAAATACATTTATTTTAACGAATATATATTGTGTTAATATTTTCAATCTTTTTTACTATCTTCAAATGAAGTGACAATATAACACCTTATTTTTATATAAACCATAATTTATAGGTGCAAAAACAGACGTGAACAGAATTTAAACATACTATATTTTAACACGCTGTACTTAAAAATTTTGTAGAGGGCGCTTTTATGTTTCATATTCACTTTTTCCATGCAACACACTTTACGATTTAAACAACTAAGTGTATTTGGTAACAATATTATACTTATTTTATATTTGTTCTGGGAGCATCTGTGTATTTTGAAAAGAGGGAGAATATTCGAGTTTTCAACTTCGACGTTCCATTGTTATCAAACGAAATAAAATAATTACGTAATGAAAAGTACAAGATTAAACTTTTGTGAAACGATGAACCTAATTTAAATCAAATATTTATAGTATACTTATTTATAAAATATGATATTTTATAATAAAATATCATATTTTATTCCTTTGTAAAGTCTCGCTCGAGCATTAATTCATATTGTCTTCAATATCGATCCCTTTAGTTTGTTGTTAGGAAACCTTTTTATTTGTTGGCATAGTTTTATATTCCCTCGTGAAAAAAACATCTAGTGACTTTCATTTAAAAGTACCGCTAATTAATTGTACATCAGTACATATTGAATATGGCATCATTTCCATTCTGAGTTTTATTTGTTCAGTTGTAAATAAACTTTTTAAAACTCAAAATATAAAAATCTGTCTGTGTGTAATATAATGTAACGAAAAGGACGAAAAATAAATAAATTTCATTTTAATCTTAACTCTATTATCGTCGAGATTCTGCATCTTTTTCTGATTATTGGTATTGTACTAATATAACTTGTATAATGTAACTCATGTTATGTAGATACAGTCAACCTGCTAATATTTTCTATTTATTTAACAAAATCTATATAATCATAATTATACTGTTAGAGTTTTTTTTTATATAAAATCAAGATATATAAAAAAAACTCAGGTAATATTGACCAGTTTTGATAGTTGTTTAGAAACTTGTTCCAGGAGCAGGATTTTATTCCAACGTAAATACTAAATAACATAATTATGTTATTTAGTACTTACGTTGGAATAAAATTAATAAGTAAAGCCTATTTTTCTGTTCCTCTAGAAGACATTATTTGTACAAAATTTATAGGTATGTAATAAAACTAAGATTAAAGAATATTATTATATTCCGTTTTCAGAGCTGTAACTGTAAAAAAAAATATTTAAATAAACTAATACCAATAATTTGTTTTAGTGATAGACAAAATCGTTAAAATATTATTAACTTTGATCATCAGGAATGAGAAACTTTTAGTAGTTTTTATACAGATTAAATCTTAGTTATTTTCATAGAAAATAGTAAAATACAAATTTTATTTTCATCGTAAAATTCAAAATGACTTAATTTTACATATAAGTAATTTTAAGTGTTGTTACCTTTAACCAAAATACTAGCTCAAAATATCAAAGTGTTGTTAGAGATTTTCAAATATCAAGTTTCAATCAATCCTGATAACAAAAATAATTTTTAAGTTATTTTTGTAAATAAAATATATCTTAAATAAAATAAATAGTTTCAGGCAACATTCAGCTTCATGTGTATTGAAATCGCAATTACGTACTACATATCATTTGACTATAAAAGAGTCAATATTATGCCCTTTATATGTTTCTGTTGCAAATGAATATGACTTAAAACTATCTCAATTTAATAATTTAAATTTTCATTCTAAGATTTCAAAATATATTATATATAAATATTACAATTGATATCACACAATATGCCATCTACAAGTTTTACAATAAGAAAAGACATCTTACATGTTTCTTTTACCTTTATTGTATTTGTCGTGTCACGTTTGTGAGACAAGAGAACAAAATATAAAATGTCCTTTATACTATGACGACAAAGATCATCTCGTTTTATTTTATCACTTTGAAACCTTATTGAATATGTAATGTGCTGAAAAAATCGTATGAGTTCAGAAACGAATACTCTTTTGCTTTTTTTATATTTGAAATGCATAAGCATTGATATTCAGATTATAATTACGTTTGATATTTGATTTTCGTTTACTTTTGAGATTAAATTACTTTAAGATCCATATTGTACAAAATTAATTATTGTGTTATAATGTACTCGTATAGATGATAGATGTCTCGTATGTCCGAATTCAATAATCGATGCAATTTTGCTACTAACAATGAAAGTAATAAGCCCATGAATGAAGTTTTGTGGGATGCTATCTAAATTTAATTGAAATTTTGATTACGTATTGATTATTAAATCTATTCTATATAAGTTTTGAACGGGTATAATATTGAATTGAGTATAAATTAAGTTATTATTTGTAACGTATGTGTGATATTGGAATTCGGAATGATGTCATCAATTATTTTATCATCTCTAGTCCATATATTTGAATAGCCATCTAGAGTAATCTAAATCCCAATATTATATTAAATCGGAACCTTTATAATAAATTTAAAAAAATCTTTATTTGAAAATTTTTAATCCAATTCTCAATTTCAATCTCAATAGCAATATTAACTTCATAGTAATGTCAAATCTCATCTCAATATTCTAACATGAACATTGAAATTTGAATCTCAATCACAATTTAAGTCTCAATATCTCACTCTCTCAATATCAATGGAAAGGCCTAACTCCCAATATCTTAATTTCGATAACATTTCTCTAGGCATTTGTTAACCATCTAAGAACTGCTAAAATAATTAAAGTAAGAAATAACATATTTATTTTTTTTTAAGACGTTTTAAACAAATATTTATTAATTTTAAATATTTCAAAAATTTTATATTTATTTATCTTCACGCCATATCCCTTGCGGGGTATCGCCAAACGCTACGGTCCCTGTATACCTCTTTCACCTCGGCCACGTACATCAACCTCTTCATACATGCCCTCCGGGGGGTCCTCATGCTTTTTATGTGACCTTCCTCCAGTATCATAGATACTGTGTTTTCGAAGGTCACTCGAGGCCTCCCCTTGTCTCTCTTACTGCTCACTTTTTCTATATAAATCTTTTTTACCATTCTTTCATCACTCATTCGTTCGATGTGCCCAAACCACCTGAGCACGTTCTTCTTTATTCTCACTGTGACATCTTCGCGAGTACCTGCCATTTTGTGGAACTCTTCATTGCGGATTCGGTTAGCAAGACTGACTCCGCATATTCTGCGAAGAGATCGCAACTCCCCAGCATTCATCTTTCTTACATTCTTCTTCTGTGTTACCCAAGTTTAGCTGCCGTATAACAACGTCGGTAGCAAAACCGTATTATATACAGCCAAACGTGCAACTATGCTCACGTTTCGCCGTGTCAACAATGCAGCCAAAGCACCGTTGACTCTGTTACCGACAGCAATACGCCTTTCCACATCCATTTGGTATCTTCCGTGTCCTAAGTGATGTCCTAAGTGATGTCCTAATTATTCGTAGAACGGGAATTTTATTCAGGCGATACAAAAGTAACTAGATTTAAAATTTTACCAAGAACTTTGAAAGATCAATAATTGGATTTTAATTTTTAAGGAAAAATCCGAAGTATTTAATCGCATTATCATGTCCCATTGTTGTTAATTAATTTATTCAGCTACTTAATATTATACATATCAAGGTAAATTGAAATGAAAGATCTTAAAACGTTGTATTCATTAGGAAATCTTAAACTTTAAATAAAAAACACATTGTACAAATCATAATTACCTGGAGGATGTGGCATGGTGCATAAACTAAATGAATAAAAACAGTTCATAGAAATAATGCAAGAAAAATGTACTAATATCTAAAAATAAATTAATATATATCTCCTGTCTGAGTATGCCTTTTGCCGTAACCAACGTCATGAGTAATGTATTTATGAAACCCCTTAGTTAGTACTTACTTACTTACTTACTTACTTAGCTAGTAACCCCAGTTAGTACTTACTTTCATTTGCAGATAGTTGGATAGAGTTTGAGTTGAAGCAGTCAGAATATGCGCTCAAGATCACAGCCATTACATGTAAATATATAAATAAATAGGGTGACTGTTGAAGTCACCCTCCATACTCTCTCCCGGTGTAACAAAGATAAAATTAGTTATATATCTATAATATCTTTGAATGATTTTTAAATTATAATCTTTCTTATTTTGTCAAGCACTTTAATGATTCTTTACGAGGTGACATTAAAATAACGAAAAGAATATATTTTACTATTATTCATGCTTAAATTTATATATTAATCTATTTATATTGAATTTGGAATAGTATGGTAAAAGACGTTTTAAAATTTGTCGAATAAAAATTGTTATTGGATTTGTTCTTATCAAAAAGAAACAATATCTGATTCAACCACGCTTCAGGTATATTTATTCTATCAATACTTAGATATGCCTCAGAAAATATAAATAATCCTTGTATTGTTAATTTAATATTCATTTTGACAATCTTTTTAAGATAAAAACAATTGCAATACAATTCATGAGATTGGAAATTTCCTCGACCTATCTTCGTTAGCAGTTGAATTTTCAGATACGTAATTATTAATTTATTGTATATTTGATAACTATTCTTTTATTTATAAAAATGAAATATAATTATAAACTTCAGTAGTTAAACCTCAGTGTTGTAGAAAACAAATTGCTACTTTGCATTGCATCTAATATTTAAAACGTCGTTATAAGGGCTATAAAGAAATATAACTGTAATCAGACTAATATAGCTGTGATAAAAAATAATCATTCCACTTTAAACTAAATAATAAGACAAAGCGTAAGTTGTTTATTATTATCCATCAAAATATACTAGGCTTAGATTGTAAGGAAGCGGAAGTGGATTTGGATTTGAATTTGACTGAGTCTGAGTCTGGAGTCTAAGTTAGAATCTGAATTTATTTCCTATATATTAATTTCCTACATATATCTATTTTGTGTAGAAATGAGAAAATGTCTATATATATATATATATATATATATATATATATATATATATATATATATATATATATATATATTTAGATAGATATAGATATATATAGCTCCAGATTCACACAAGGAGTGCTCTTTTGAACATAGTTCAAGGCATCACTGCCGAATGCTGATGACATTTGAATACATATATCTGCTTTGCCCCGACCTTATAAATTCCAATACCTACTACTAATTATTAACTTATTCCAGACATCTACATTTAAACAAAAACAAATTGTTGATTTATTTCTAAGTACGGTAATTTCTTTGCTGTCACCACGACATTGTTATTAATGGCAGCTTATAATGACTTAATATTGTTTGTGCGCATTTGATGAATGATCCTAAAATATTAACACAAAATACATTTATTTTAACGAATATATATTGTGTTAATATTTTCAATCTTTTTTACTATCTTCAAATGTAGTGACAATATAACACCTTATTTTTATATAAACCATAATTTATAGGTGCAAAAACAGACGTGAACAGAATTTAAACATGCTATATTTTAACACGCTGTACTTAAAAATTTTGTAGAGGGCGCTTTTATGTTTCATATTCACTTTTTCCATGCAACACACTTTACGATTTAAACAACTAAGTGTATTTGGTAACAATATTATACTTATTTTATATTTGTTCTGGGAGCATCTGTGTATTTTGAAAAGAGGGAGAATATTCGAGTTTTCAACTTCGACGTTCCATTGTTATCAAACGAAATAAAATAATTACGTAATGAAAAGTACAAGATTAAACTTTTGTTAAACGATGAACCTAATTTAAATCAAATATTTATAGTATACTTATTTATTAAATATGATATATTATAATAAAATATCATATTTTATTCCTTTGTAAAGTCTCGCTCGAGCATTAATTCATATTGTCTTCAATATCGATCCCTTTAGTTTGTTGTTAGGAAACCTTTTTATTTGTTGGCATAGTTTTATATTCCCTCGTGAAAAAAACATCTAGTGACTTTCATTTAAAAGTACCGCTACTTAATTGTACATCAGTACATATTGAAAATGGCATCATTTCCATTCTGAGTTTTATTTGTTCAGTTGTAAATAAACTTTTTAAAACTCAAAAGATAAAAATCTGTCTGTATGTAATATAATGTAACGAAAAGGACGAAAAATAAATAAATTTCATTTTAATCTTAACTCTATTATCGTCGAGATTCTGCATCTTTTTCTGATTATTGGTATTGTACTAATATAACTTGTATAATGTAACTCATGTTATGTAGATACAGTCAACCTGCTAATATTTTCTATTTATTTAACAAAATCTATATTATCATAATTATACTGTTAGAGTTTTTTTTTATATAAAATCAAGATATATAAAAAAAACTCAGTTAATATTGACCAGTTTTGATAGTTGTTTAGAAACTTGTTCCAGGAGCAATTATGTTATTTAGTATTTACGTTGGAATAAAATTAATAAGTAAAGCCTATTTTTCTGTTCCTCTAGAAGACATTATTTGTACAAAATTTATAGGTATGTAATAAAACTAAGATTAAAGAATATTATTATATTCCGTTTTCAGAGCTGTAACTGTAAAAAAAAATATTTAAATAAACTAATACCAATAATTTGTTTTATGATAGACAAAATCGTTAAAATATTATTAATTTTGATCATCAGGAATGAGAAACTTTTAGTTTTTATACAGATTAAATCTTAGTTATTTTCATAGAAAATAGTAAAATACAAATTTTATTTTCATCGTAAAATTCAAAATGACTTAATTTTACATATAAGTAATTTTAAGTGTTGTTACCTTTAACCAAAATACTAGCTCAAAATATCAAAGTGTTGTTAGAGATTTTCAAATATCAAGTTTCAATCAATCCTGATAACAAAAATAATTTTTAAGTTATTTTTGTAAATAAAATATATCTTAAATAATATAAATAGTTTCAGGCAACATTAAGCTGCATGTGTATTGAAATTGCAATTACGTACTATATATCATTTGACTATAAAAGAGTCAATATTATGCCCTTTATATGTTTCTGTTGCAAATGAATATGACTTAAAACTATCTCAATTTAATCATTGAAATTTTCATTCTAAGATTTAAAAATATATTATATATAAATATTACAATTGATAGCACACAATATGCCATATACAAGTTTTACAACAAGAAAAGACATCTTACATGTTTCTTTTACCTTTATTGTATTTGTCGTGTCACGTTTGTGAGACAAGAGAACAAAATATAAAATGTCCTTTATACTATGACGACAAAGATCATCTCGTTTTATTTTATCACTTTGAAACCTTGTTGAATATGTAATGTGCTGAAAAAATCGTATAAGTTCAAAAACGAATACTCTTTTGTTCTTTTTATATTATCAGTGATACAATCTTGCTACTAACAATGAAAGTAATAAGCCCGTGGATGAAGTTTTGTAGGAAACTATCAAAATTTCACTGAAATCTTGATTACGTATCGATTATTAAATCTAATCTTATATAGATTTTAGAGTTTTTAACGGATATAATATTGAATTGAGTATTAAAAAAGTTGTTGTTTGTAACGTATGTGTGATATTGGGATTCGGAATGATGTCAACAATTACCTTATCATCTCTAGTCTATATATTTAAATATCCATTTAGAGTAATCTAAATCCCAATATTATTTTCAATTTGAACCCTTATAACTAAATTAAAAAGTTAATTTCAATATTTTCCCTTCAACCTCATTCTCAATTTCAATCTCAATAGTAATATTAATTTCAAAGTAATGTCAAATCTTATCTCAATATCCTAATATGAACATTGAAATTTGAATCCCAATCCCAATTTAAGTCTTAATATTTCTTTCAAAATCAATTTTAATGTTCCTAACTCGCAATATTTGAATTCCAAATATCATATGTAAAGAATATAATGATTTAACTTACATATCATTAATTCATGCACAATACACATCGTCCCGCATTATTAACTATACATATTTACATTGTGCTCGAGATCTATCTATAAGTCTATAAAGTGAAAGAGGGACAAGTAAAAATTCAAATAAATTATTAATAACAAAATATTTGTTTTTTATTTTTCATTTATTATGGACACATTCATTAATTGTTCTCACACCAAAAGTTTCCGTGTTTTGAGAAATTTTATACCAATTATAATATATTTCCAATTGCTTCATATACAAAAAAGTGTATGCATTATCATGAAATTGAAATTATTATTACTTTTCTTAACCATCTAAGTAGTGCTAGAAATGTTAAAAGTTAGAAATGACATTTTTCTTTTTTATTAAAGACATTCTAAATAAGCATTAACATTGTATTAGTATATTACAAAATTCATACAGTTTAACAATATAAAAAATCTAATAAAAATACACAAGCCTTATCTTTCTATCCATTTAAGCGAAATACACCGACGATCTATTTATTATTTGTATAATAGCTGGCAAAGTTATTTTGGACTTAAGCTCCACTTATAATCGTATAACAATATAAAATATCTGTATAAGATCGAAAGATAAATATTCTTTCAACTACAAATTCGTGTATCATACAAAATCTTATCAAAACTTTTGGTATATAAGTATAGATTGGATCTGTCTTCTTTCGGATATTGTTAATTTTAATATAAATATAAAACATTGACATATACTGCGACTGTTTATATTTTGAACAAAAAAAATGTTATTTTTAAATTTTCAACCTCATAATCAGTACACAAAATACTAAAAAGTTATTCTAAAATTACTTGGCAATAAAAGTTTTGTATAATAAACTATGTGTTTAAAAGTTACTCTCCATCTGAAAAGATAAGCGCTAAAAAGGAATTTAAAATTAAGGGACTGTTAATGCAATTATTTTCGGATCAAACTTTGCTTAATAATTTTAAATACCAAACATAAAAATATATTTAGAAAAATGATTCACTGACATTTCTAATTATGGAAATCTTAATTTAAGAAATTTAACAAATAAGTAAATAAATAAAATAAATACTAAGATATCGTTTCTATTACGCCATATGCTAACTAATTACAAAATTTATATGAGTTTTTGTACAAGCAAGCAAGCAAGCTGACTGAAATGATATACTACATAATTCTTTTTTGCTACAATGATGTGCTTACACAATATCTTCTAAAGACGCCTAGATAAGAGTCTAACTGAATATTACCTTCTTACAAAAATTTGAAAAAATTGTAACAAGTAACGATATATACTCAAAATAATTAATTAAAAATTATCACGTTTATTTAAGGTATTATAAATATATAAATAGTTATTTATTAGCTTCTAGTACTAATATATATATATATATCTATACTCTAAAATATAGTGTGATAAGATTTTAGTTGGGTTGATGCCAATACACAAATTGAGTTTCCTAAGATGAATTATAGCTTATGTTGCAGGTTAGAGGAAAGCCTCAAATATTTCCTATAACAGATGTACACTAAATATAAAACACAATTTAATTTATTAAAGTTTTAAAATATTTTATTTTCAACTGCTATAGCTACTATATATATAAAAATAATGATATATAAATCTATATATAATATAAACCTTTCCAGTGGTTAAATAGATTAAAAATAAATTCATTAGTGTTTAAGCTATAATTAGCTAAAAATAAATCTAATAGTTTGCAGGTTAGGTTGGAACCCACGCAAAGACAATTGACATTAAGCTGCTTCTTAATCAGTATCTTAGAGAGGCAGACGCCGCAAAGTGGCTCCATTTTACAGAATTTAGCAGCAAAAAAATATCTTGGCAACAAATGCTTCCACTACACTGGTTTAAGTAACTAGCTCCATATATTATTGATAATAATGCAATGCAAAATTTATTGATTCTTGAATGTACCTTAACTAATCAAAACACACTCTTATCTCATCTTGAACTACGATACATCACTAAATATATTAAATTTTTTCGTAAATATTTTAGTTTTATTTTATTTTAGTCACATTCAGACAATGAATCTAAAAGCACATCTTTCAATTTTGGAACAACTATTAATAATACATATGTTGTCTGCCTCAACTGGGTCACAATGGTATTTCATATTTTCAAATTGTTACCTAATAACATAGTAAGTTGAAACATCATTTACCAAAATCATAATACGAAGCAAAATTCATACATATAGAGTTTACACATATCTTAGTTCTGTTAATAACAGTTGTAGTTAACTCAAATAGTCTTAACGATGTATAACCTGCGGCAGATGATCTACAATTATAATAATGTATTTTAAGCAAAGCGATTAATGCCCTGTTACCCGCGACAAAGCCCCCATTTTCACATAAGTCTGTTAGAAAATATTCGGACACGTGTCTTATCGTGTTGTATCATGTCGTGCCGTATCGTGTCGTGTTATGTTAAAGTAACTATAGTATATTAAAGAAACAGCGTGTTTGAAGAAAAACTTTAGTCTTCAGCTTCATTATATCAGTCTTGAAAATACTATACTATATAACTATTTATTTCTATATTAAATGCTTTTATTTAACTTGACATGTATCGGATCAAATCTTGTAACGCGAAATTTTAATACTCAGACTCAATGAATTTCGATGAAAATTAGAGCACATGTTCGGCTCCGGTGACAATACAAGTAAATGGGGTTACCCGAAGAAAACATCCCCTTTTGACCCCTGTTTGTCACCCCTACGTGTTTTTAATCGCGTTTTCGACCATATTTGCCGAATTTTATTGTCCGGGTTAAATATATGTCACGAAAATTAGTCTTTATGTTATATTTTAGTTAAAATACAAGTGGGTTTTATTAAATGCTTTTATTTAACTTGACATGTATCGGATCAAATCTTGTAACGCGAAATTTTAATACTCAGACTCAATGAAATTCAATGAAAATTAGAGCACATGTTCAGCTCCGGTGACAATACAAGTAAATGGGGTTACCCGAAGAAAACATCCCCTTTTGACCCCTGTTTGCCACCCCTACGTGTTTTTAATCGCGTTTTCGACCATATTTGCCGAATTTTATTGTCCGGGTTAAATATATTTCACGAAAATTAGTCTTTATGTTATATTTTAGTTAAAATACAAGTGGGTTTTATTAAATGCTTTTTTAAATGCTTTTATTTAACTTGACATGTATCGGATCAAATCTTGTAACGCGAAATTTTAATACTCAGACTCAATAAATTTCAATGAAAATTAGAGCACATGTTCGGCTCCGGTGACAATACAAGTAAATGGGGTTACCCGAAGAAAACATCCCCTTTTGACCCCTGTTTGCCACCCCTACGTGTTTTTAATCGCGTTTTCGACCATATTTGCCGAATTTTATTGTCCGGGTTAAATGTATTGTATTTTTAATAAACTGCTTTTTTAAAAAATTAAATTTTTTAAAAAGCATTTTAAAAAAAAAAAATTATTTAGTTGGTAGGCAGTGGGAATAAATATTGTAATTGTATTTTCATTGTTTACTCGATTTTTGGTATAATTCAATGCCGCGGTTGACCAAAAGTTATATCATTAATATTAATGATAAAATTATAAAGTTATAACTAACTTGTGAACACATTATTACTATCAGAGCGCTGTGGAGTCGCGAAGAGAGCATACTCAATGTGAGTGTGGAAACTTTATTAATACTTGATATTGCTTTATAGAACTGAACACTGGTCGTTAGATTAATCAGTATACATGATGTATTGATTATGACTATTGGACTATATTTTATATATAACATACATATATATAAAGATTGATTTAATAAAACCTAAACCTATATTGTTTTTCTTTAAATAATTATATATTTATAATACCTTAAATAAACGTGATAATTTTTAATTAATTATTTTGAGTATATATCGTTACTTGTTACAATTTTTTCAAATTTTTGTAAGAAGGTAATATTCAGTTAGACTCTTATCTAGGCGTCTTTAGAAGATATTGTGTAAGCACATCATTGTAGCAAAAAAGAATTATGTAGTATATCATTTCAGTCAGCTTGCTTGCTTGCTTGTACAAAAACTCATATAAATTTTGTAATTAGTTAGCATATGGCGTAATAGAAACGATATCTTAGTATTTATTTTATTTATTTACTTATTTGTTAAATTTCTTAAATTAAGATTTCCATAATTAGAAATGTCAGTGAATCATTTTTCTAAATATATTTTTATGTTTGGTATTTAAAATTATTAAGCAAAGTTTGATCCGAAAATAATTGCATTAACAGTCCCTTAATTTTAAATTCCTTTTTAGCGCTTATCTTTTCAGATGGAGAGTAACTTTTAAACACATAGTTTATTATACAAAACTTTTATTGCCAAGTAATTTTAGAATAACTTTTTAGTATTTTGTGTACTGATTATGAGGTTGAAAATTTAAAAATAACATTTTTTTTGTTCAAAATATAAACAGTCGCAGTATATGTCAATGTTTTATATTTATATTAAAATTAACAATATCCGAAAGAAGACAGATCCAATCTATACTTATATACCAAAAGTTTTGATAAGATTTTGTATGATACACGAATTTGTAGTTGAAAGAATATTTATCTTTCGATCTTATACAGATATTTTATATTGTTATACGATTATAAGTGGAGCTTAAGTCCAAAATAACTTTGCCAGCTATTATACAAATAATAAATAGATCGTCGGTGTATTTCGCTTAAATGGATAGAAAGATAAGGCTTGTGTATTTTTATTAGATTTTTTATATTGTTAAACTGTATGAATTTTGTAATATACTAATACAATGTTAATGCTTATTTAGAATGTCTTTAATAAAAAAGAAAAATGTCATTTCTAACTTTTAACATTTCTAGCACTACTTAGATGGTTAAGAAAAGTAATAATAATTTCAATTTCATGATAATGCATACACTTTTTTGTATATGAAGCAATTGGAAATATATTATAATTGGTATAAAATTTCTCAAAACACGGAAACTTTTGGTGTGAGAACAATTAATGAATGTGTCCATAATAAATGAAAAATAAAAAACAAATATTTTGTTATTAATAATTTATTTGAATTTTTACTTGTCCCTCTTTCACTTTATAGACTTATAGATAGATCTCGAGCACAATGTAAATATGTATAGTTAATAATGCGGGACGATGTGTATTGTGCATGAATTAATGATATGTAAGTTAAATCATTATATTCTTTACATATGATATTTGGAATTCAAATATTGCGAGTTAGGAACATTAAAATTGATTTTGAAAGAAATATTAAGACTTAAATTGGGATTGGGATTCAAATTTCAATGTTCATATTAGGATATTGAGATAAGATTTGACATTACTTTGAAATTAATATTACTATTGAGATTGAAATTGAGAATGAGGTTGAAGGGAAAATATTGAAATTAACTTTTTAATTTAGTTATAAGGGTTCAAATTGAAAATAATATTGGGATTTAGATTACTCTAAATGGATATTTAAATATATAGACTAGAGATGATAAGGTAATTGTTGACATCATTCCGAATCCCAATATCACACATACGTTACAAACAACAACTTTTTTAATACTCAATTCAATATTATATCCGTTAAAAACTCTAAAATCTATATAAGATTAGATTTAATAATCGATACGTAATCAAGATTTCAGTGAAATTTTGATAGTTTCCTACAAAACTTCATCCACGGGCTTATTACTTTCATTGTTAGTAGCAAGATTGTATCACTGATAATATAAAAAGAACAAAAGAGTATTCGTTTTTGAACTTATACGATTTTTTCAGCACATTACATATTCAACAAGGTTTCAAAGTGATAAAATAAAACGAGATGATCTTTGTCGTCATAGTATAAAGGACATTTTATATTTTGTTCTCTTGTCTCACAAACGTGACACGACAAATACAATAAAGGTAAAAGAAACATGTAAGATGTCTTTTCTTGTTGTAAAACTTGTATATGGCATATTGTGTGCTATCAATTGTAATATTTATATATAATATATTTTTAAATCTTAGAATGAAAATTTCAATGATTAAATTGAGATAGTTTTAAGTCATATTCATTTGCAACAGAAACATATAAAGGGCATAATATTGACTCTTTTATAGTCAAATGATATATAGTACGTAATTGCAATTTCAATACACATGCAGCTTAATGTTGCCTGAAACTATTTATATTATTTAAGATATATTTTATTTACAAAAATAACTTAAAAA
This sequence comes from Melinaea menophilus ssp. n. AW-2005, assembly GCA_918358695.1. NCBI lineage: Eukaryota > Metazoa > Arthropoda > Insecta > Lepidoptera > Nymphalidae > Melinaea > Melinaea menophilus. The sequence continues at coordinate 9,391,311 of OU911057.1, read as the reverse complement.
TTATTTTTGTTATCAGGATTGATTGAAACTTGATATTTGAAAATCTCTAACAACACTTTGATATTTTGAGCTAGTATTTTGGTTAAAGGTAACAACACTTAAAATTACTTATATGTAAAATTAAGTCATTTTGAATTTTACGATGAAAATAAAATTTGTATTTTACTATTTTCTATGAAAATAACTAAGATTTAATCTGTATAAAAACTAAAAGTTTCTCATTCCTGATGATCAAAATTAATAATATTTTAACGATTTTGTCTATCATAAAACAAATTATTGGTATTAGTTTATTTAAATATTTTTTTTTACAGTTACAGCTCTGAAAACGGAATATAATAATATTCTTTAATCTTAGTTTTATTACATACCTATAAATTTTGTACAAATAATGTCTTCTAGAGGAACAGAAAAATAGGCTTTACTTATTAATTTTATTCCAACGTAAATACTAAATAACATAATTGCTCCTGGAACAAGTTTCTAAACAACTATCAAAACTGGTCAATATTAACTGAGTTTTTTTTATATATCTTGATTTTATATAAAAAAAAACTCTAACAGTATAATTATGATAATATAGATTTTGTTAAATAAATAGAAAATATTAGCAGGTTGACTGTATCTACATAACATGAGTTACATTATACAAGTTATATTAGTACAATACCAATAATCAGAAAAAGATGCAGAATCTCGACGATAATAGAGTTAAGATTAAAATGAAATTTATTTATTTTTCGTCCTTTTCGTTACATTATATTACATACAGACAGATTTTTATCTTTTGAGTTTTAAAAAGTTTATTTACAACTGAACAAATAAAACTCAGAATGGAAATGATGCCATTTTCAATATGTACTGATGTACAATTAAGTAGCGGTACTTTTAAATGAAAGTCACTAGATGTTTTTTTCACGAGGGAATATAAAACTATGCCAACAAATAAAAAGGTTTCCTAACAACAAACTAAAGGGATCGATATTGAAGACAATATGAATTAATGCTCGAGCGAGACTTTACAAAGGAATAAAATATGATATTTTATTATAATATATCATATTTAATAAATAAGTATACTATAAATATTTGATTTAAATTAGGTTCATCGTTTAACAAAAGTTTAATCTTGTACTTTTCATTACGTAATTATTTTATTTCGTTTGATAACAATGGAACGTCGAAGTTGAAAACTCGAATATTCTCCCTCTTTTCAAAATACACAGATGCTCCCAGAACAAATATAAAATAAGTATAATATTGTTACCAAATACACTTAGTTGTTTAAATCGTAAAGTGTGTTGCATGGAAAAAGTGAATATGAAACATAAAAGCGCCCTCTACAAAATTTTTAAGTACAGCGTGTTAAAATATAGCATGTTTAAATTCTGTTCACGTCTGTTTTTGCACCTATAAATTATGGTTTATATAAAAATAAGGTGTTATATTGTCACTACATTTGAAGATAGTAAAAAAGATTGAAAATATTAACACAATATATATTCGTTAAAATAAATGTATTTTGTGTTAATATTTTAGGATCATTCATCAAATGCGCACAAACAATATTAAGTCATTATAAGCTGCCATTAATAACAATGTCGTGGTGACAGCAAAGAAATTACCGTACTTAGAAATAAATCAACAATTTGTTTTTGTTTAAATGTAGATGTCTGGAATAAGTTAATAATTAGTAGTAGGTATTGGAATTTATAAGGTCGGGGCAAAGCAGATATATGTATTCAAATGTCATCAGCATTCGGCAGTGATGCCTTGAACTATGTTCAAAAGAGCACTCCTTGTGTGAATCTGGAGCTATATATATCTATATCTATCTAAATATATATATATATATATATATATATATATATATATAGACATTTTCTCATTTCTACACAAAATAGATATATGTAGGAAATTAATATATAGGAAATAAATTCAGATTCTAACTTAGACTCCAGACTCAGACTCAGTCAAATTCAAATCCAAATCCACTTCCGCTTCCTTACAATCTAAGCCTAGTATATTTTGATGGATAATAATAAACAACTTACGCTTTGTCTTATTATTTAGTTTAAAGTGGAATGATTATTTTTTATCACAGCTATATTAGTCTGATTACAGTTATATTTCTTTATAGCCCTTATAACGACGTTTTAAATATTAGATGCAATGCAAAGTAGCAATTTGTTTTCTACAACACTGAGGTTTAACTACTGAAGTTTATAATTATATTTCATTTTTATAAATAAAAGAATAGTTATCAAATATACAATAAATTAATAATTACGTATCTGAAAATTCAACTGCTAACGAAGATAGGTCGAGGAAATTTCCAATCTCATGAATTGTATTGCAATTGTTTTTATCTTAAAAAGATTGTCAAAATGAATATTAAATTAACAATACAAGGATTATTTATATTTTCTGAGGCATATCTAAGTATTGATAGAATAAATATACCTGAAGCGTGGTTGAATCAGATATTGTTTCTTTTTGATAAGAACAAATCCAATAACAATTTTTATTCGACAAATTTTAAAACGTCTTTTACCATACTATTCCAAATTCAATATAAATAGATTAATATATAAATTTAAGCATGAATAATAGTAAAATATATTCTTTTCGTTATTTTAATGTCACCTCGTAAAGAATCATTAAAGTGCTTGACAAAATAAGAAAGATTATAATTTAAAAATCATTCAAAGATATTATAGATATATAACTAATTTTATCTTTGTTACACCGGGAGAGAGTATGGAGGGTGACTTCAACAGTCACCCTATTTATTTATATATTTACATGTAATGGCTGTGATCTTGAGCGCATATTCTGACTGCTTCAACTCAAACTCTATCCAACTATCTGCAAATGAAAGTAAGTACTAACTGGGGTTACTAGCTAAGTAAGTAAGTAAGTAAGTAAGTACTAACTAAGGGGTTTCATAAATACATTACTCATGACGTTGGTTACGGCAAAAGGCATACTCAGACAGGAGATATATATTAATTTATTTTTAGATATTAGTACATTTTTCTTGCATTATTTCTATGAACTGTTTTTATTCATTTAGTTTATGCACCATGCCACATCCTCCAGGTAATTATGATTTGTACAATGTGTTTTTTATTTAAAGTTTAAGATTTCCTAATGAATACAACGTTTTAAGATCTTTCATTTCAATTTACCTTGATATGTATAATATTAAGTAGCTGAATAAATTAATTAACAACAATGGGACATGATAATGCGATTAAATACTTCGGATTTTTCCTTAAAAATTAAAATCCAATTATTGATCTTTCAAAGTTCTTGGTAAAATTTTAAATCTAGTTACTTTTGTATCGCCTGAATAAAATTCCCGTTCTACGAATAATTAGGACATCACTTAGGACATCACTTAGGACACGGAAGATACCAAATGGATGTGGAAAGGCGTATTGCTGTCGGTAACAGAGTCAACGGTGCTTTGGCTGCATTGTTGACACGGCGAAACGTGAGCATAGTTGCACGTTTGGCTGTATATAATACGGTTTTGCTACCGACGTTGTTATACGGCAGCTAAACTTGGGTAACACAGAAGAAGAATGTAAGAAAGATGAATGCTGGGGAGTTGCGATCTCTTCGCAGAATATGCGGAGTCAGTCTTGCTAACCGAATCCGCAATGAAGAGTTCCACAAAATGGCAGGTACTCGCGAAGATGTCACAGTGAGAATAAAGAAGAACGTGCTCAGGTGGTTTGGGCACATCGAACGAATGAGTGATGAAAGAATGGTAAAAAAGATTTATATAGAAAAAGTGAGCAGTAAGAGAGACAAGGGGAGGCCTCGAGTGACCTTCGAAAACACAGTATCTATGATACTGGAGGAAGGTCACATAAAAAGCATGAGGACCCCCCGGAGGGCATGTATGAAGAGGTTGATGTACGTGGCCGAGGTGAAAGAGGTATACAGGGACCGTAGCGTTTGGCGATACCCCGCAAGGGATATGGCGTGAAGATAAATAAATATAAAATTTTTGAAATATTTAAAATTAATAAATATTTGTTTAAAACGTCTTAAAAAAAAATAAATATGTTATTTCTTACTTTAATTATTTTAGCAGTTCTTAGATGGTTAACAAATGCCTAGAGAAATGTTATCGAAATTAAGATATTGGGAGTTAGGCCTTTCCATTGATATTGAGAGAGTGAGATATTGAGACTTAAATTGTGATTGAGATTCAAATTTCAATGTTCATGTTAGAATATTGAGATGAGATTTGACATTACTATGAAGTTAATATTGCTATTGAGATTGAAATTGAGAATTGGATTAAAAATTTTCAAATAAAGATTTTTTTAAATTTATTATAAAGGTTCCGATTTAATATAATATTGGGATTTAGATTACTCTAGATGGCTATTCAAATATATGGACTAGAGATGATAAAATAATTGATGACATCATTCCGAATTCCAATATCACACATACGTTACAAATAATAACTTAATTTATACTCAATTCAATATTATACCCGTTCAAAACTTATATAGAATAGATTTAATAATCAATACGTAATCAAAATTTCAATTAAATTTAGATAGCATCCCACAAAACTTCATTCATGGGCTTATTACTTTCATTGTTAGTAGCAAAATTGCATCGATTATTGAATTCGGACATACGAGACATCTATCATCTATACGAGTACATTATAACACAATAATTAATTTTGTACAATATGGATCTTAAAGTAATTTAATCTCAAAAGTAAACGAAAATCAAATATCAAACGTAATTATAATCTGAATATCAATGCTTATGCATTTCAAATATAAAAAAAGCAAAAGAGTATTCGTTTCTGAACTCATACGATTTTTTCAGCACATTACATATTCAATAAGGTTTCAAAGTGATAAAATAAAACGAGATGATCTTTGTCGTCATAGTATAAAGGACATTTTATATTTTGTTCTCTTGTCTCACAAACGTGACACGACAAATACAATAAAGGTAAAAGAAACATGTAAGATGTCTTTTCTTATTGTAAAACTTGTAGATGGCATATTGTGTGATATCAATTGTAATATTTATATATAATATATTTTGAAATCTTAGAATGAAAATTTAAATTATTAAATTGAGATAGTTTTAAGTCATATTCATTTGCAACAGAAACATATAAAGGGCATAATATTGACTCTTTTATAGTCAAATGATATGTAGTACGTAATTGCGATTTCAATACACATGAAGCTGAATGTTGCCTGAAACTATTTATTTTATTTAAGATATATTTTATTTACAAAAATAACTTAAAAATTATTTTTGTTATCAGGATTGATTGAAACTTGATATTTGAAAATCTCTAACAACACTTTGATATTTTGAGCTAGTATTTTGGTTAAAGGTAACAACACTTAAAATTACTTATATGTAAAATTAAGTCATTTTGAATTTTACGATGAAAATAAAATTTGTATTTTACTATTTTCTATGAAAATAACTAAGATTTAATCTGTATAAAAACTACTAAAAGTTTCTCATTCCTGATGATCAAAGTTAATAATATTTTAACGATTTTGTCTATCACTAAAACAAATTATTGGTATTAGTTTATTTAAATATTTTTTTTTACAGTTACAGCTCTGAAAACGGAATATAATAATATTCTTTAATCTTAGTTTTATTACATACCTATAAATTTTGTACAAATAATGTCTTCTAGAGGAACAGAAAAATAGGCTTTACTTATTAATTTTATTCCAACGTAAATACTAAATAACATAATTGCTCCTGGAACAAGTTTCTAAACAACTATCAAAACTGGTCAATATTAACTGAGTTTTTTTTACATATCAGATTTTATATAAAAAAAAACTCTAACAGTATAATTATGATTATATAGATTTTGTTAAATAAATAGAAAATATTAGCAGGTTGACTGTATCTACATAACATGAGTTACATTATACAAGTTATATTAGTACAATACCAATAATCAGAAAAAGATGCAGAATCTCGACGATAATAGAGTTAAGATTAAAATGAAATTTATTTATTTCTCGTCCTTTTCGTTACATTATATTACATACAGACAGATTTTTATATTTTGAGTTTTAAAAAGTTTATTTACAACTGAACAAATAAAACTCAGAATGGAAATGATGCCATATTCAATATGTACTGATGTACAATTAATTAGCGGTACTTTTAAATGAAAGTCACTAGATGTTTTTTTCACGAGGGAATATAAAACTATGCCAACAAATAAAAAGGTTTCCTAACAACAAACTAAAGGGATCGATATTGAAGACAATATGAATTAATGCTCGAGCGAGACTTTACAAAGGAATAAAATATGATATTTTATTATAATATATCATATTTTATAAATAAGTATACTATAAATATTTGATTTAAATTAGGTTCATCGTTTAACAAAAGTTTAATCTTGAACTTTTCATTACGTAATTATTTTATTTCGTTTGATAACAATGGAATGTCGAAGTTGAAAACTCGAATATTCTCCCTCTTTTCAAAATACACAGATGCTCCCAGAACAAATATAACAAATATAAAATAAGTATAATACTGTTACCAAATACACTTAGTTGTTTAAATCGTAAAGTATGTTGCATGGAAAAAGTGAATATGAAACATAAAAGCGCTCTCTACAAATTTTTTAAGTACAGCGTGTTAAAATATAATATGTTTAAATTCTGTTCACGTTTTTTTTTGCACCTATAAATTATGGTTTATATAAAAATAAGGTGTTATATTGTCTCTTTATTTGAAGATAGTAAAAAAGATTGAAAATATTAACACAATATATATTCGTTAAAATAAATGTATTTTGTGTTAATATTTTAGGATCATCCATCAAATGCGCACTAACAATATTAAGTCATTATAAGCTGCCATTAATAACAATGTCGTGGTGACAGCAAAGAAATTACCGTACTTAGAAATAAATCAACAATTTGTTTTTGTTTAAATGTAGATGTCTGGAATAAGTTAGTAATTAGTAGTAGGTATTGGAATTTATAAGGTCGGGGCAAAGCAGATATATGTATTGTGATTATTCAAATGTCATCAGCATTCGGCAGTGATGCCTTGAACTATGTTCAAAAGAGCACTCCTTGTGTGAATCTGGAGCTTCAGTAAGAGGTTTTATGTCAAAAAAGTATATTAATTAAAATATATTTTTTAGACATTTCCTGATTTCTACACAAAATAGATGTATGTAGAAAATTACTATATACGAAATAAATTCAGATTCAGACTTAGACTCAGACTCAGACAAATTCAAACTAAAATCCACTTCCGATTCCTTGCCTTCTAAGCCTAGTTTATTTTGATGGATAATAAATAATAATAAACAACTTAGGCTTTATCTTATTATTTAGTTTAAAGTGAAACGATTATTTTGTATCACAGCTATAATATTTTGATTACAGTTATTTTTCGTTGTATCCCTTATCTAATATTTAAAACGTCGTTAACGTTTTAAATATTAGATGCAATTCAAAGTAGCAATTTATTTTCTATAATACATTGTATCTTTTATCATCCTAAAACTGTTATAAATAAATTCTATTAAATCAATGTAAAAGAATATCGCTGTCGGATCGGATGTCGCTAAGACAGTATGTCAGATTTCACAATGTCAAATTGAAACTGTAAAATATATAACAAGTTAGATTTAATCGAAATCTTTTAAGATATGTATTAAAAATCAGTAACAATTAGTTAACAAATAGTTAAGTTAGTTAACTTCAACTAAAGTTATTTTAATATTAATACTTTATTTTATTATCACGTTCTTGATAAATTGTTAAACTAAATAAACTGTATAATGTAATCAGCGTGATCACTCAGTCCACAGACGCCTAGTATCACCGGACATGACTTAACTAGAAGTCTGTGTAGTATCACCAGTGCTTAGACATCATGTTATGATATAAGATTCCTAGTGTTAAACATAAAATATCTCGAAGGACATACATATGGACTGCAGTAGTATATAATTAACTATACTTATTCTAACTAATATGAAGAGAATCAGATGTATATAAATACATTTCATTTTTATTAAAAGAACCGTTATCGAATAATGAAAGTGTATGCCTCTAATAATAATTACCTATCTGATAAAAAAATAAAAAAATACCTATCTGGAAATTCAACCGCTAACAAAGATAGTTCGAGGAGATTTCCAATCACATGAATTGTATTATAATTGTTATTATCTTCATAGTCTTTCAATAAAATTTATATTAAATTAACTAAACAAGGATTATTTATATTCCTTAGGGAATATCTAAGTATTGAAAGAATAAATATACCTGAAAGCACTTTAGCGCGGTTGATCAGATATTGTTTCTTTTTTATAAAACAAATCTAATTTCAATTTTTATTTGACAAAACTTATAACGTCTTTGTCATAATAAATAAATATATAAATTTAAGCATAAATAATAGTAAATTATATTCTTTTAGTTTTTTTAATATCACCTTGTAAAGGATCATTGTAGTGTTTGACAAAATAGAAATGTTTATAATTAAAAATCATTCAGATATATTATAGTTATATGACTCATTTTATTGTTATGTTACACGGAGAGAGGGTATTGAGGTTGACTATTGAATTTACATGTAATGGCTATGAGCTTTCGAGCGGATATTCTAACTGCTTTAACTCAAATTCTACCCAACTATCTGCAAATGAGAGCAAGTACTAACTATAAGTAAGTTGCTTAGAGAAACAATAAACAAAGTAAAATTATTATTTTTATTTTTTCTTGTAATGGAACAAAGTGTGTAAACAGTGTGTTCTTATATTCTACAGTAAGGATAGTGCTTAACTTTTTATTTGGATCAACTCATACGGTATTATAATGGGAAATTTTTTTAAGTAATTATATTAACATTTAGTTACTTATGATTCTACATCACAAATAAAATTTATTACAAAATAAATATATAATTTAAAAAGTAAAGAAAATAGAAGTATTGTTTAATAAAAAGAAGTGACTTCAGTGCAAACGAAATTAAACCGTTTAATGTGATAATGAAAATGGTTAAAAAAATATTACTATCAACAAAATTTAAATTAAATATCATAAAACTATAATAAAATCTTAATTAAACTAAATTTATAATTTTAGTTACCGGTTTCGTAAACAATTTCAAATAAAATATTTTCAACGTTGTGTTAATTTTGTGCAGTAATTTGTTTTAAAACCGGTCTGGAATATTCTATTTGTCTCGCGTTGTAAAACTTTATGAGCTATTCAAGAGCAGTTCGAGCCTTATGTCGGTTTCTGTAAGTGATGTAGTAGGATCACTACACGTTCTGCGATAGCATGTTATGTTTTAGAACGTTACTTGAAAATTCGAAATTGGAGTCTTTAATTTTATATTATTATAAATATATTGTATACGTAGTGTTTTTAAATACCATAAAACACTTTTGGCCTTTTGGGTAGACCTCGAAGAATTCGGTCTGCCCATTCATTTTATGACAGTTCTATCGATTCAAGTGCTTTTATGTAGTATATTAAAGGCAATTTGAACGTACTTTATTTGTTGAGTAATTATTTCCATTATTTCCAGGTTCAATCAAGGATCAGTAGTTTCAACAAATCCACTTTATTTTTCATGTTAATTTCAACTCCAAAACCTCTTTTCAATATCGATTATAAGTATTGGACTGTATTATTGAAAGTTACATATAAATAGCTTCTAGACGTTTTACCAAATCCTCTTTAACTTTATATATTGTATAATTTTAAGTAAGTCTCCAAATACTTAAGTGGTCTTATGTGTTTGGGAGATAACAGAGTAATAAAAAAACTCTTTAACAAATATGTGTTTCGCTACAAACTAGAAATAATATGTATGGTAATGTAAATAAAATTAATTAATTTAATATTCACTAATCCAATTTTTATGAACTAACAATATAATATATTATTCTGTGGACATATTACAAAAGCATTATCAAAATTGATAACGGTTACCGGCGTACTAACTACTTTAAAATAAGACATTGCATTAAAAGGAAACAGTAATTAAAATTTCAACTGTCGTTAGTGAATTGTAATGTCAACAAAGATAATTATATAAAGCTTAATATATTCACGTATTATATACAATTAAAAAATGTTATTTAAATCACAGATAAATGTTCAGTTAGCTGAAAGTTTCCATCCGGAAGCTCGGATTACTTTGATCCCGGCTTCAGCGCCGCGTCCCAGTGTATTATCTATTCTTTTATATAGACATCGCACTATTCGTTTCATGATTGGCTTATGTATTTATTAATAAAAAGCGCCTCTCAGAATAATCTGTTAGTAATCTAGTCACTCAAGTTATTTAAACTAACCTTCACCTAGAAAATGTATGGTTTGTTAAACACAAGCCTACTGAAGCGGCAAGAATCGATCCATGTAACAAATTTACGATACATTATAATGTATTGTATTGAAATGCTTTATTAATACGAACTGGGTATGTAAAATGATACTAAAACTTTATTAGAAATTATTCTGAACTACAAGAATGTGAAACAGTAGCTTAAATTTTGCAGTTTAGCAAATAAAAATGTAAATTAAATCGAATTTATTTATTATTATTTGTTAAATAATGCGTTATATTGCTTTTTAATGTGAAGAATTATATTTGAATATATTTGTCTGCATACATTACAAGACTTGCTTCTCATTACAAGCTTCAGAACTAAGTTCATTTGTGTGTCCTTTCTTTATATTTTCCATATCCGAATGCGATTTACTTTTGATAATATTTCGAAGTATAGAATATGTAGAGTAGCATATTGTAACATAAAAAATACTAGAATTACGTTATTTTCTTCTTATTTCAGTCCGTTTGCGTTGTAAGAATGTTATAATAAAAGTATGCTCAGCACTATGTATTTTTTGTTTTATAATCCAAGAATAATTTTAAACACAATTTTTATTTCAAATTTTAATATTTTAGCAACACAACAAGCTGTTTAGAGCTCAATTAAATAGACAGCAGTCACATAGTAAAGATAACTATTTTTCCTGTGTTCTCTTATTAAATCACACTTAGAAGATGATTTTCACGTACAGACAGAGTTGTCCTAAGCAGTTTTACCTAAAATAAAGTGTTTAAAAAATATATGTTTCTCAATATAACAAAATTTTAATAACATCTAAATCATTCTATCTTGTAAGTAAAAAAAGCCAAACTCTAAACATTTGACTGTGCCCTTCCGTGATATATTAAAAACTGGCAACGTTTTTTTTTCATATTTTCTAATAATGCAATAAATAAGACAGTATATTACGGTCGCGATGTTAATATAATGTGGTAAGTAGTTACTAGTAACAAGTGTCTCTGATTGTAGTGACTTTATGAGCACAGACTATTGAATATCTATCCCAAATCGGTGTTAGATAGTGTATATGTTACATACAAAACAGAATGTAATACATATCCCATCAAACACATAAGATGTAAAAATAGTGCACGTCTCGTTACGCTGCAAAACGTAATGAAATCCACTCAAAAAAGTCGGTTAATTCAATATAACTATCTATGGGAGCAGCTATCTAACCATATTGACATAATTGATAGCTTGTCAGCTTACTAAGAACACTTCATTGTAATTATATTAATATTACCTTTTTTACATCTTTATAAATAAAGTGTTATAGTTGTTTTTCATTGCTTCTATTCAACTATATATATTATAGCTGTAGTCAATCTCTTTTTTTCTTCTTACTAACCGCTTACACACTTATCGCTTATATCATCATCATCATCATTATCAGCTGTCGTGCGTCCATTGCTGGACGTAAGCCTTCCCCATTGACTTCCACCGCGATCGGTCCAAAGCGGCCCGCATCCATTGGTTTCCAGCTGCTCTTTTTATGTCGTCTGTCCACCTAGTTGGCGGTCGTCCTCTACTTCGCTTGCCTGTAAGTGGCCTCCACTCAAGGACCCTTTTTCCCCATCGGCCGTCACTTGAGCGGGCTATATGCCCAGCCCACTGCCACTTCAGCTTACAAATCCATTGGGCTATGTCGCTTACTTTTGTTCGTCTGCGAATCTCCTCGTTTCTAACTCTATCTCGCAGCGAAATTCCCAGCAAAGCCCTCTCCATCGCACGCTGAGTGACTTTAAGCCTCTCTAAGAGTCCCTTTGTTAGAGGCCACGTCTCGGTTCCATATGTCATCGCTGGTAACACAAGACTTTCGACTTAAGGCACTGCGGTATTCCGGACGAAAATACGCTCCTTAAGTTCCCGAACGCTGCCCATCCTAGTTGGATTCGTCGATTGACCTCTCCCTCGAAGTTGGACCTGCCCAATCGGACTTTTTGTCCCAGGTAGACATATTCGTCGACAACTTCGAGAATGGAGCTCCCAACGGATACCGGGATAGGCGCGACATGGACATTCGACATAATTTTCGTCTTGTCCATATTCATTTTAAGGCCCACCTGTTGAGAGACTCCATTAAGATCGCCGAGCATAATGCTGAGGTCTTCCAGGGATTCTGCCATTACTACTATATCGTCGGCAAATCGAAGGTGAGTTAGGTACTCGCCGTTTATATTGATGCCGAGTCCATGCCATTCCAGAAGCTTGAAAGCGTCTTCCAGTGCAGTGGTAAATAGTCTCGGAGAGATAACGTCTCCCTGTCTCACGCCTCGCTGTAAAGGAAAAGCGTTTGTGCAATGCTCCTGGACTCGAACCGACATGGTGGCGTTTGTGTACAAATACTTCAACACTTCGATGAACCGATAGTCAATATGGCACCTCTGAAGAGACGACAGTACCGCCCACGTTTCGATCGAATCAAAGGCTTTCTCATAGTCCACAAACGCTAAGCATAATGGCCGATTATACTCCTCGGTCTTCTGTATAATCTGCCGCAGCGTATGAATGTGGTCTATGGTACTAAAACCTTTTCGGAAACCGGCTTGTTCGGGAGGCTGGAAGTCATCAAACTTGCTCGTGAGTCGAGTCGTGATAACCCTCGAAAACAGCTTATAAACATAGTTCAAAAGCGAGATGGGCCTGTAATTCTTCAGCAAAGTAGTATCGCCTTTTTTGAAGAATAGGGCCACCACACTTCTGTTCCATGCTTCCAGGCGTAACACCCTCAAGCAGGACGGCATTAAAGAGCTTCTGAAGGACCCTAAGTACTGGTAATCCGCCCGCTTTCAGAAGCTCTGATGTGATACCATCTTCACCTGTTGCCTTGTTGTTTTTAAGCTGTTTTAGGGCCACACTGATCTCGTGCAAGCTGATGTCTGGGATTTCATCGGAATAGTGCCGGGTAAGCTCCGCTCTTGGGTCTTCTGCTAAGCTATCAACAGGTTTAGCGACCGAGGTATATAAGTGTCCATAGAACCTCTCGACCTCCCTCAAAATGTCAGCCCTACACGACACTGTGCTTCCATCCTCCAATTTCAACTTCGACAATCGGTTTTACCCAATTAACGAATCTCGCGCAAACACTTTGGAGCCTTGGTTCCGCTCTATCGTATCTTTAATACGGTTAGTATTGAAAATACGGATGTCGTGTCGCAGATATTTCCGTATGCGTCTGTTGAGCTGCCTATAAGTTTCGGTGTCATTGAGGGACTGAAGTGCCAACGAGCGTCGTTCCACCATAAGTTTGAGAGTTTCGTTGGCTAGTTATCGCTTATATACTTAACGCTTATATACCTAACGCTTATATACCTGTGGTGGTGGTCGAGGCGAAAGAGGTATGCAGGGACCGTAGCATTTGGCGCTACGTCGTCTCTGGCTGCCCCGCAAGGGATATAGCGTGACGATAAGTTAAGTTAAGTTAAGCTTATATACCTACCGCTTATATACTTACTGCTTATATACCTACCTTTTATATACTTAAGGCTTATTTTCTTATGGCTTATATACCTACTTCTTATACACTTGTTAATTAAATAAAGTGAATGTATGTATATTTCAAAGTTTAGAATTAATTTTACTTTTCCTCTGTTAATCATATATTTATTATGAGGGTAATGCCATTTACAAAATTTTATTAATTAGTTTATTTCACCACTAATTCTGTATATATTTCGAAATCCTTCACGCAACGTATGTTTGATTACTTTTCTTTAATTGAGGTTTTTATTCAACTTGACAACTTCTTATATATATATATATATATATATATATATGTTAATTTTTTGTTATTCCCATCAACACAATAACGTAAAAAATGCCCGCTTCAAATATATATAAATGTAAAAGTAACTATCTGTTATGCCTTCACCTAAACAATCGAAAGGATTATAATAAAATTTTATATAGAGATATTTTAATAAGTAAAAATTAAATATAAATCTATATTCTGAAATTGAATTATGTTGCCGGCTATATTTGCCAAGTCACTATTATTTATTGATAGTTTAGGTTACAAATTTCAGTTTTATAGGTTAACAAAACGTATAACTTTTATTTTTATGATCGGTAAGTCAGTTAGTGAAACAGTGAAAAAATAAACTTACACTTACATTAATTGTTAAACCAATGGTTTATATTAAATGTATTTTAGAAATATATCTTTCTATATAATACCGCCTAGATCAATGGAAGTTTGAACTCTTTAGATTTTTACAAAAACTGCCAGAAGTATCAAAATAGCCCGAATCGCTTTGAGAAAAGGATACTAATTTCATTCCTTTCTTCTTGACTTCACGGGGATTCCGTGCGCCCAGACTGTAATACAAAGTACGTTAGTAAATTTAATTACGGAGTTACAATCAACAACAATTAATTAAAATATAGAGTAAAGTAAAAAATGGAGAGATATTACAGCTACTATTTTTGTCAAAAAGCTGTTATACTTGAAACAACCCTCATTATAGTTGGAAATTTTGGGAGGGTACTTCTCAATGGACTTACCTTTGGAATTGTGCAACTAGAGTCTGGTCTCTAAGGTTTAATTTTAAGGGCTAATTTCAATAAATTTACATGTTTACAGCTAGTTAAATGTATATAATATGTCTATTTTGGTTTTAAGAATAGTTAATAGTTATATAATAGTTGTTTTTGAATAGTTGTTTTTTTGTTTTCATTAAAATGTATTTAGTGAACAAAATATTGTATGTTAATTAAAAACAGTGAAATACTTTGACCGAGTTTAAATTGCTTTCTATTTCTATAGCGTAAACGTCGTCAGTAATGCTGTATAAAAGACGAAAGTGAATACATAAGTTAAATTATCTATCATATTATACATTATTATTGCTTTATTTTTTTATAAAATGTATTTGTTAGAGTAATTTGTCTAACCGAAATAATAAATATAAATAAATCTACAATTACATGTATATGAGTCGTTTTTTAAAGACATTGCTAAATTTAAGGACTTTAATTTATTATAATGGGCTCTCATATTAAGCACGTGTCTTTCAAGTGCTATGACTCACTGTGGCAGCTACCGTTCATAACTATCTTATGTTTGCAAGTAATTGGCCTTCTTAAACATAACTTTAATAACTCATTAAGAGATTATTACGATTTTTATAACAGGGGTTTATAAATAGTTAAATTATTTTAAATACAATACATACTATTGATATAATTATAAAGAAAAATATCCATAACCAAAAAAAATAATATTACTATCCTTCTTTTAAGACACTTCTATTTCAATTGCACGAAATTCCTAGATCTACTATACAAGATATTCATTTATATGTATTTTTTTCAATTTTTTCCATAATTCCAAATTATTATTTTTATTTTTTTTTATTAGTAAAATATTTATTATTTCAATACTAACATATTACCTTAGGGGATATAACTCATACTTATTTTGTTCATGGAACGTTAATTTTATTGAAAGAAGATTATGATAAAAGCAATTCTATCTTCATTAGTCATTGAGTCTTCAGAGAAGAACTTAAGAATTAAAAGTAGATTCGATAAGTTTTATATTTGTAAAACAAATATTATATCATTCGATTCAATTTATATAATGTACAAACTAATAGTTTATATATGTACTTCAGATAGTTTATATATTAATTATAATGTTAAGTCTTTATAATTATATAAAAGTAACTGAAGTTACATATGTATGCGCGCAATATTTTAAATTAATACCATTAGGAATAACGTATTATGCATTATAACATAACATTGATACTCCAGAGACCTAATAGTAATGTTCGGTGATACGAGGCATCTGTGGTTTAAGTGACGATGTTAACTACATCGTACACACTTACCAACCTATCCAAATGTGGCAGTATTATGACTAACTAAGATAATAATAACATTTGGAGCCAAAACTTTGTACTCCAATTTACGAAAATTACGCGGAAGAGAAGGTACAACATTTTGCAAATTTAAAATTTACATTAAGGGGATTAACTTAACAGATACTTAACGTTATGATATAATTAATTATAGTTGGGACTTCATGATTGCTTATTAAAGATTGCTTTTACTTTTTAATATGGGAAATATAGGCATATTAAATATATAATTTAAACTCTCTTTGACCCTAAGCGTAACTACAATTAAGTAGTGGCCTTCAATTTATGTAGGTATACAAACTTTACTGTACTAACAAGCCAATCAAAGATGAAGTTAGTTTATGAGAATTGATGATATTTATATAATATTATAATTTATCGCGGAGGTAGTAAATTATTATAACTAATATATTTTACTGATTGTGACTATTTTTAAATACATTCAAAATATTTTCTTAAATATTTAATTTTTATGCAATTTACTTGTGAAGACTTAGACACACCTTGTTGAAGCCACATTCAATCAGTGTGAGAGGGGTTCAGATACATATTACGTTTAGAATCCCTTCAGGTAAAACGTTACCATCATCGCGAACGAAATTGTAAAATAAGAAAATATATTCACATTACAAATCAATCTGGTATCTTAATTCAAAATTGAAATGGAATTAAATATATATATATATATATATATATATATATATATATATATATATATATATATATATATATATATATATATATATATATATATTTTTATTATCCTTTAAATAAATAATTCTCAGTTCAACTACCAGATATTAAGACTTATGAGCAGAATGTTATGCATACAGTTTTATCATTAAACTATTAAAACTACTTTTTATATATTAACAAACATCAGAAAATATAATATAGGCAAAGTATATTTGCATTAAACAAGAAACTAAACCTAACTGTTATTGTACGTGTTGTGTACATGTATCAATGTATTTTAAAGTTCTTTATACAAAATAAGTTACCAAAAGATGGTCTTTTGGTGACTTAATTCCCGTAACAAGAACACTGGTTGCAAAGTGAATATTAACGATATCACAAAATGGTAGATAACATTTATTATTATTTTTAACTTTTATAACTTGTATTATTACAAATATCAAATATATTTTCTTTATAAATGTGCAAGTCAGAGCAATTATATTAGAATAAAATAAATAGTCAAAAAACTTTTTAACATCATAGTTTGGTAAAAAAAGAATACAGAAATATTGAAACAACAACAACGTCAAATAGAAAAGCAAATAAAATAAGGATATACTTGCATTTCTCTTTCTATTTACAAAATAAAAATAAAGGAATTATCGTTTCAGTTTATTTGTTGTCTGAAACGAGAAAAGATAGTAAAAAGTAAATAAGAAATTCAAAAACTAATAAGAAAATAATTGTACAATGCCTCAACTTACAATTAGTTTAGTTGAAGAGTACTTCATTTAGTGTAAGATATTTCTATATTTTGTAGAATAATATACTACGGAAATACTCAATTAAGCCACAGTCTTATTGAAAAGATGTCATTATTATAATAGTGAATCTCTGTGAGCTCCGTCTAGAAACATAAATGAAGTTAAGGGTAAAAATAGACTTCAATATAATATGCCAATATTTATGAGGCAAACAAAACATGTAAGAACTGGAAATTTTATTAATTTCCTACAAACATTTATTTTGTGTAGAGAACAGATTTTTATAACAAGAAACAATTTTAGAATAAAGAAACAAAAAATATTAGATTAATAATAAAAAAATATTAAATTAATATTAGATTAGATAACTATTACACAATTTAATAAATATGGCCTTCTCGTTTAGGATCTCACATACACATTTCGCTGAACAGACTGACAACAAATGATTTTTTAAGATAAGATTATTTTTAATAAAAAAATCAAGGTATAGGTGCAGCAATAGAGATTAACAGAATTTAAGCATGCGGTATTGTAATTTGCTTTATTTTAAAATTTAATAAAGAGATCTTTTATGTTTCATATTCACTTTTTCCATTCAACATACTACGTTAAGTTTAGATTACATACATTCTACGTTACGTTTTAAGGAACCAAGTGCATTTCACTACAAAAAATATATATATTTCATAGTTGTTTGAAATTGTATGTTTTTTTTTTTCAACTTCAACATTCCTTTAATGTTGGCATAATCTTCTATCGCCTCGAGAACGAAGCTTTTAGTGGTTTTTACTTAAAAGGTACTAAAGGTACAAGTTAATTGTACCTCATTACATAAATTCAATATAAAATTAATAATTTATTTCAATATTTATTTGTACAGTGTTAGATTACTATGGAAAGAAATAAATAAAATAGAATACTATGATTCATCACAGACTATTGTTGTCTGACTAGTATTGTCAAAACTTTTGAAGATAGGTTTATTATGAAATTGATAATTAATAACGAATTAGTTTTTACCTATTGTAATAAACCTCAAACAGCAGTAGGAGATTTAAAACACATCCCGCACGTCTATTTATTATTATTATTAAAATTTCAAGTATATATTTGTTGCTTTCAAAGTAAAGGTATTTAAATCGACTCTTAAAAGTATTTAAAAATTTTTCAGATTAACCAGACCTTAACATTTACTTATTTTTCGACAACGTTTGTATTGTCTAGGACAAAATTTAAATATTTTTGTATTTTAATCTTTATGACTTTAAATATTTTGTCTTGAATCGATCACTGTATGTAGATAAATTTAAATTCAAATTAATTTTATACACATACTGCAGAGAAGAATTTGACATTGTTTTTTGATAATCGATTCTCTGTAACACCCTGTAACTGAGAAGTTATTGGAGAGTGAGGACCAATTAAATAATTTAAAAACAAACACCTACCTGGCTTCCCGGAAGGCTTCCCTAATAAATAATAATAAGGAAGGAAGCATTATTATTACAAAAAATCTAAACGTTTATCTATAATTTTAATTAAATATTTAAATGTAATACAAATTCTGAGTACAATAGTTGAAAACAATTTTGTATAATAGGTTTCATCAGTTTTAAGTTCTTTTTTATATTTACTTTTTATATCCTGTATCAAAAATGCAACGAAAAAGTTTTTTAATAATAATGTACCTGAAACTTGAATCCATTAAGTGTTATTAGGTGTCGTACAGAGAGTAGTAACACCTTAATCGATATATCTGTCTGTATTTATTGGACGAACTTCATTAAACAAATTTCAAGCAAAACTCAACTCTATTATCGTCGTGTCTCTGCTTTTCAGTTCGATTATTGATTTTAAACTGTATAATTAAACTAATATGTAGCTACAGTTAACTTATTAACGAAATCTAAGTATACTGTTAGGTTTTTCTGTCGATAAGTTTATGTAATAATATCTAAATGAGAATGAATAAGTTTTGATGATAAAATATCAGAAATCTTATTGCACGATAAATTAAACGTTATTTTGTATTTAAATTGGAAAAAAATAAATAAGAGCAAAGCCTGTTTTTCCGCTCCTCTGAAGGACGTTGTTTGTACAAAATTAATTGGTCTGCAATAAAAAAAAAACGTAAAGAATATTATTGAATCCTATTTTCGCAGCGTTAACATAAAAACAAATTAAATTAATATAATACTAATAAACAGATACCATTAATTTGTTAAATAGACAATACTATTATATAAAAATACTTTTATCATAAAAACTATTAAAAAACTTTTGTCATAATAACTTTTTAATCATAACATAAAAAAGAGTTAGCTATTCTATTATTAGTAAATATTATAATTCAATTCTTATTTTCAACATTTTTTTTCTTTTATATAAATTTAATTTATAAAAGGAAAACGATCTTAAGTTAAAAACTGCTTTTATTATGTCTAAAATTAAAAAAGTAATTTAATTTCACATATAAGTAATCAACGGTGATGTTACCTATTACGAAAATACTTATTCAGAATTTTGAATAATTTCAGGTATTGTTAGACATTTCCAAATATCAAGTTTTAATCAATTCTGATAACAAAAATAACTTAAAAAGAACAGATACGTTCGCACATTTCTCAATAAGTATATTGATGTTTGTGAAACAGTGATCGCAATACAAAAAACCGCCTGATTTTATTGTGTGGTTCTTCTCAGAAAAGGGGCTTTTGGAACCGTCGAACCGAGAATGTCTTTACAGAAGGGCTTGTTTCGATAGGACTTCCTATCACTTTCCTTTGACGTACACAAGTGATCACTGGTATGGATTTAAATGCAATTACGTGCGCGTATCATAGGAAGAACTAATACTACTATGAAAGAGTCAATGATGTGTCCTTGTATATGTTTCATTATAAAATAATATTACTTAAAACCATCTTAGTATATAAATTATATTTCAGTTTTAAAGCGTAAACATATATGGATATTATACTATTACATTTCTATCTTATGTTGTAGCATAATGTGTTAGCACAATATGCTACAACATAAGATAGAAATGTTGCATTTGTCGTGTCACGTGTGTCAGACATGAGAAGAAATATAAAATAACATTACATTATATTATATTACGACGACAAAGATCTTCTCGATTTCTTGAAAACTTATTGAATATGTAATGTTATGAAAAAATCGTATAAAACATTTCAAAAACAGATACTCTATTACTCTTTACATGTTGTAATTTCAAAAAAAATATATTAAGTTCATAAATATATCTGGTATTCGTTTGCGTTTTGGAGATTGAGAATAAATGACATTAAGATCGATATTGATAATTAGGAACTCGGATAGATATATGTGCGAAATTAATAATCGATGCAATTTGAATTACTAACAATGAGAGTTATAAACCTGTGGATGACGTTTTGTAGGAAGCCGTTTAAATTTGACTTAAATTTTAATGATAATTTTAATGCTAATCCCGATATTTATATCTCAATATTCCCAGTGTGAACTTTAATAACTAAATAAAAAATCTTAATTTCAATATCTCCATCCCAACCTTATTTACAATTTCTATCTCAATAGTAATATAAATTTCAAACTTAATATCAGAATCTGAACATCGAAACCTAAGTCCTAACTGCAATCTAAGTTTGGATATCTCTTTATCTCAATCCATATATATCAATGTTAATCCTGATTACATTTCTCAAGTTTAGCTACGCATTTGTAACTTATAATTGAAAACTTTAGCCCACATACATAATATTTATCTTTTGGTACATTATGTTTTAATCATCACATCTAGAGCAAATTAATGACTCACTTTACACATTATTAATTCAATCAAGAGTATATTTTATTTCAATCCCTATTTGTTGTAAAAGAATTAATGCAGTGTATTTAGAATTATTGAAGAGTGTAATTCCTTAAAGTCTTATTACAATGTTTACTATAGTATATATGTATATATATAGACGTATAAGATATCATCCATCATCCTGAATTCTTAACTATCTATAGTTACACTGCCCTCGAGGGAAACTAAAATATTCTAACGACCTTAGTATTTTAGTACTCCTTATTTTTGTGTAAACTGGCTAGAAACTGTCAGAAAATACTATTAAGTACATATAATATATAATTACGTATATACACATATGACTTACAAAAAATAATCACTATCAGTTTAAACAAACTGCCTGCTTACTACTGATAACGAACTACCAAACTATTAAAAAAAATCCTTACAACATAAATATTTACTATAAACATGACAATAATAATAAAAGCTGGAAAAAAAATCATATACCTTTTATTAGCCATCTAAGTACTGCTAACAAATGTTAAAAATAAGCAATTGCATTTATTTATTAATTATAAATGATTACTCATGAACAGTAAAGTTAGAATGATATATATAACTTCATAAAAAATAAAAAATCTAACAACGTTATTAAACAATAAAACTACACCAATATTTTCCTTCCAGCGGTTTAAGCGAAAACCATTAACGATCTGTTGTATAAAAGCTTGCAAAGTTGTTTTGGACTTAAACTTCCTTTATATAACAATGTAAAAATGAATAAATATTCTGTCCACTTAAAATTATACAAAGTAGAACTTATTACAATATTAAGGGAATCTCCAGAATATAAGTATAGATTTGACCTACCTTCTTTAAGATAATGTTAATTTAATACAAATATAATTATTGAGTGGTATTGCAATTGTTTCAAAATTTATATTATATTATAACTTACATTACCTCATCATCAGTACATAATAACTAAAACGTTATTCTTCAATTCACTGCCAATAAGGATTTTGTATAACTAAAAACAATACATCACAAAAATATTCCATTAAAAAATTACTTTCAAAAAGACAATTGCTAACAAAGAGCGATTAAAGCAGTTTAAAATCTATTGGCTTTTAATACAATTATTTTCAGATGAAACTTTATCTAATATTATTATTTATCACAAAGTGTTCTTACAAATAATGTTATTAAATAAAATTTACTCAATATAAACATTTACTTAGAAATAACAAACTAAATCTTCATAAAATAAACATCATGTTAACGTATCTAATACACTATATGCTGACTAATACTTAGATAAATTGCTTGAAAAACATTTTACTGGAATTATACTTTATTTTTCTTAAAACTGAAGGTAATAAGAATCTAAATATTATAGACTTTATTCCAAAATGGGTAAAAAAACTTTACACCTGACAATATATTACATAAATACTCAAAATAATTTATTAATTATCAAAGTCAAACAAATAAAAGTAGCACGTTTGGATAAAGTTTTTAAAATATTATGATATAAATAGATAAAATACTAGTGTAAATAAATATACTATAATATATAGTGAGATCAGTTTGTTAGTTGGCTTGGAGCCAATACGTGGATTGAGTTTCCGCAGTTGAGTTGCTTATAGCTCATGTTGTTGTGGACAGAAAGGCCTTTAATTCTTTCTATAATAGATGCACATTAAATATGAATAGTACATTTTATATTCACTGCAACTAATACCATACAATTTATTAAAATGTAAAATTTTAATCATTTCCAACTTCAAGACCCCATATATAAATACCTATCCTGTGCTTAAATGGTATGGAATATAATAGTCGATAAGATTTAAAGGCTACACAAATCCAACAGATTGCAAGTTACAAACAACCTACTTGTGAGAGCTTGTAGTAGTAGTAGTAGTACTGGTAGTATTACTGGTACTACTCGCAAAGACGATCTCCATGAAGCTGTTAATTAATTAGCAATCTCTATCTCTATTATATTATTACTTTAGTCTATGTTTATGAAAGCCAGTTGCCAAAACGTCAGCTCTCGAGCTTACAGAATAGGCTAGATAGGATGCATGAGGAATTAAAAAATGTCTTGACAATAACTGCTTTCACTCTACTGTTTCTAGGTAAAACTCAAGTTAATTATACATTGGTCAAATTAATTATTAATTTATTGGTTAAATCAATCAAACAACTACAGGGTGGACCAAAAGCCCGTTTATATTTGAAATAATTATTTTAAAAAACTAATTACAGTAGATTTAAATTGTTTATTGTATTCAAAATATTTCTCACGAACAGATGGTTTTCCTTGCTCCACGTTTTCGGAGTCCCTCGACGTTCTAGGCCGGCTAGATCGAGGTAAATCCATTTTTGAACTCGTCTTCTCAAATTTTGACTTTTGGTCCACTCTGTATAAATAACTAGCTGATTCCCGCCCGCTTTGCTGGGCAAATAATAACAAAGAATCGCAAACTATATGTGGGTTAATTGAAAATAATCACAAATTGTATGTGGGTAAATTGAAAATAATAACAGATAATCACATACTGTATGTAGGTAAATAGAAAATAATCACAAAAATCATCACAAACTGTATGTTAGTTACGGAACCCTAATCCTATGAATAAACATAGTGAGAGGCCAAATAATTTTAATTTCTACTGCAATGGAATGGGAGAAAAGAGGGAGCGGGGGGTAAACTTTGCAGTTTTTTGCTGTAACTTTGTAACGGTTGGACCTTTTGCAAAATCCTTATTGCACCTATTCAATATGTCAGGAGTCTTGTTTCCAAATTTCAGCTTTCTAGGTATAACGGTTTGGGCTGTAGAGCGATGAATGAGTCAGTGAGTGAGTGTCTTTGTGCTTTATATATTAAGATAAACAAACTGTCTGCCTCAAATGAGTTATAACTTTATTTGTAGCGCCGGTATTAGTAAAATGAAGATCATCTTATTTTAAAAAATCTATTCCTATTTTTTATTTACCACTTCAAAAACCATATGTTCAATATTATTACATTTTAACTACTACTTTATAAACTCTAAGACTACAAAACTAATAAGTTACTAAATTGTTTAGATACCGCAATTTCATATTACCACGATAACGAACTTAAAACCGCGAAAACTCATTTATAAAATAGTTTTCGCCTCCCTTCTAGTTTTCATTAATTTTCCAATTGCATACAATTTTATTAAAAACTAGCTGACGGCAACTTATTTCTTTGTCGTTAAGTATTGTACTGAGACCATGACAAGGAAAAATATATATATACCTATCTTAATTTAAAAATGTACACATACATACAATTTTTTTATTAATAAACAGATTGTTCCTCTTTACATGAACAAATTTTATTATGTAATTGAATGATATTCCGGCAACTATCTTTATCTCATTTTAAAACCATATTTTTAAGGTACTAATGTTATTTACTACCTACCAATAATTAGCAAACTTAAAACCTCCGATTTCATCTATATACATATCACAGTTATAGTATAAATATATTTTAGCTATAATCAATCTTATAAGTTTTAACGTGATATTAGATTTGATCAGAAAATTATACATACATAGGTACTCAAAATATTTATCTTCCACTATACGAAATATAATTAAAATCGGATCATCTAATCCTTTCACCATTGTTCTTTAAGGATCTGCAATAAATAGACAATAATAAATATATACATATATATATATATATATATATATATATATATATATATATATATATATATATATATATATATATATATATATGGGTAGTATATCATGGATCAAGTACTAATAACTTTTTTTATGTACAATTCTGTACGCTTTGTATTGATAATGTCATTATTATATTTATGTATATTTTGTAAAATTATAGTAACTTTTTTATATTTAGTAGGTACGAAATAGTAATAAATCTCGTGATTGTGTTTTCATTACAGATTTGATTATTATGTAATCGAATACTCGATTGTGGGATAATTCAATACCTCGGTTGACCAAAAGTTGTATTATGAATACATATAAGTTATAAGTAACTTGTGAACACGTTGTCAAGATCAGAGCGCTGTGAAGTCATTGAGCGAGCAAACTTAATACGAGTGTGGTAACTTTATTAATACTTGATATTACTTTATGAACCCGTATACTGCTTCATAGATTATTCAATACACATATTGTATTGAATATGAATTGTTAGATTATTTGTAATTTATAACATAGGTACAAAGATTTATTTATCGAAGCCTAAATCTATATTGTATTTCTTTGAAAATATTTGCATACATATGTGAAGACATGATATCTAGATATTACACCCCAAAGAGGATTAAATAGGAAATGGAAAATAAGCATTAATCCCTTTTATGTTTCAAGTGATAGTCATAGAAATTATTATTGAACCTTAAGATACAAAAATAATATGCAAAACTTGAAAGTATGTAAGCATGTTTGAAGATTTAAATAAGACAAATTACAATAATACTATCTCAACAAAATCGGGGCCATCCAGCTAGTTGTTTTATAAATTTAAGTAGGCAGTAAATAAAAACGTTTAGCTTAAAATAAAATAAACATATAGATATATTATATAAATTCAAGTATTATTCACATCAATGAGTCCTTTATAATGTCAATGAGAATCAAATTAAAAGAAAACTTAGTGTTTTCAACATACATATATTTTTACCATTATAGACATTTGTGGGACTTCAAAAAAACTCTAATTGACCAACTTTTAAATAACAATCACAACTAAACATATTTAAAAAAGTGATATAATTTTGTACTATAGGAAAAAAACAAAATGTTTCCCGAACAGTAATATTTAGTTTAGCAACAGATAGTTTTTTGGTATTAATATCAAAGTGATCTGAATCAAACAAAAAAAGATCCACATTTTAATTAACAAATGTTTTAAAAAAATCACAATCAAAAATTTTAAAGGACGTTTTAATTATTCACTAACTAATCAATAGCTTTGCATCGAACCGAAAAATATCATATGACATAGAATGTGAATAATAAATCCACATTTATCTTAGTACATAAAACAGAATTTTGTGTATACAACTTATCTAATGAATCATTCCCTGACAGTCTTGTACTGACATGAAGAGGGGCTGAAAAGGACGAATATCATAAGTTTGTAAGTGTACGTACTGTTACAATTAGAACAGTTACAAAGGAATAACAAAGACTTCGGACGAAACTAAACACAATGATTATATAAACTTCAGACATTCGTTGCATCAGTCGGGAATTTAAGTTATTGAAACTTATTTATATATGTAAATATTACAAAGAGGTTATTAAGATATAAACGATATCATATTGAAAGTAGTTAGTTCCCGCTACTGTTCCGGTTTTCAAAAAGTGTTTTCTCTTTTGTCTGAGATCCTAAATAAAAGTAAATATTACAGAGAACCATAACATCGTAAGTATACTTAAAAGGTCTTTAATTAGTAATTAAAAACATGAAGAATAATTGACAAGACTAGATTTGTTAATGAAGAATAACAACTAAGATTGTTATGTTTGTTTTGAAAAGAGCAAGTGTTGAGTTTCTGGCCGGCTATTCTCAACAGAGCAGTATTCTGAGCCGGTGGTAGCTTACTTACGGGCTGACTACACTAACCTTTTTTTGTATTGTAATAAGTGCGTGTAGATGCCTACTTGAATAAAGATATTTTGAATTTGAATTTGAACTATTTCATGTTTTACAATTTTTATATCCTCTTATTGGCTTCATTACCAAATTAAACACTTTAAGCAATTATTATAAAAAAAGAAAAAAAATATTTAACCTTTCTTAAACTCTAAGCAGCTGTAGGTATTACTACATATATTTTAAGATTCATAAAAATATCCATTCTCACTATAAATGTACATCACTCGTACATTTATATCTGTTTACTTATATATTGGTGTTAACTGTCATGCGTGATGAGGACAACACTCCTAAAAACATATTAACATCTACCGCAACAAGATATCAATGAACATACTTTTAAAAGTAATCGACGACATCTTACTATAATCAAATTAAATAAAATAAAAGTATTTCTGTTCTTCGATTCATTTCTTTCAATCAATTCATTTCATTTCAATCTCTACTTTATGTGACGATTTTAAAAGGTGACTTTTTATAATCATCATTTAACATAAGTCATACTATTAATTTATACTACAATGTTAAACAACGGTAAAAAATACTAAATCTGATAGTGACGTTGAATATATTGCAGTTAGCTTCGCTGGAAGCGTTGGTGCATTTATTTATTGAAGTACAGCTTTATAAAATTAGAAATACAAACAATTTATCTACGAGAATAATAAATGCCACGGTATATATATACATATTAGTCATATTAACTAATAAACTTGTAAGTTACTTAATTATGGTATTGAAATTTAAAGAGAGGTACTAAGAAAGAGATTGAATCGGAGCCCTAAAAACTAACTTCAACTTAACACATATGTACAATCTTATCTCTGACTCTCCAAATTAATTTATTATTGTGTTCTTACCCACATTCTCTTATCGCTTTACGTAACATATTTTTTTATATAACTCAAATGTTATTTGTATTATTGATAGATTAATCGTCGCTTTATTTCTAAGACAGACAGACTAAATATGACTTTAATTACAAGTAAATTACTATTAAATTCAAATATAACTTAAAGTTACAGATCATATATAGATAATGTCTACTAAAACATGAAATGGTTATTACTTAGAAGTTGCCGGGCTTTTTCTCACACCATTATCATCTAATACCAAGTTGTCGTGATAAGAACAACAACGCTTTATAGTATTATAAGTTTTTGATTTTAAATAAAACTATTAAACTTATAGTATTGTAATAAGTGTTATACCTCTTAAAATAATGGATAAATAAATTTTCTTTTGTTATTCCTTTTGCAATACACTTCTGTAATCCTTTCATTCGTCATACAACATTCAGAACGGTACTTAAATTGCGCTTCTGAGAAATTGCGAAGTGCTTGGAAATAACAAGAAAGTAATTTAAACAAGCTTTAAGTGTTTTACAATTTTCTTCCTTTAAATAAAAACGCAATATGTTACAGTGTAACAAAGTTAATAATAAATACATTGTTACGGTAATAAATACATATTGAATCACCCGTCAGTTCAATGTTTCTTTTACAAATTTTATTATGCACTACATATAACCATAATATGATTATTGTACATATAATATTATATTATTGAATTTAATAATTATCTACGTTTCTACGTTATTCTACCACATAAGATGACATGTAGTTAATATTGCTTCTTGCACGACAGGGCAGTCTCTGTTTCTTGATCTTTGACTACAATTTTTTATGGATATCCTTGCCGATGGTGACCAATTATAAATATTATACCAATATTTATAATTCCGTCTTTTTAAATAAAGCGACAGTTCTTTTGTTTTTAAATTCATAATGTGGTGCGGATACTTGTAATGCATGAATAAAATTTAATGACAATTAATTTAAACTGATAAGATACATATGTACCTAGCACTATCATATTATAAGTTCTTTTAAGTATTTATCACTATCCAGATACTATTATCAATAATTAAGATGGCAGTCAATTTGATATTTTAATATTTTTAAAAGATCTAAAACATGCTGCATGTTATACTTGCGATTTGATTACTAAATCAATACAATGTACACTTATTTATTAACAAATGTATACTTACCCACTTATTAACAAAACTTTTATTAATTATTTTATCGGATATATTTCGCCTATTCACATATCTCTTATTCTAGTCGATCAATCTTTGCTTTAATAATATTTGTAAAAACTGGGCGTTATTTTAATTTAATTAAAAATGTAAACTTTAAAAATATATTAGTATAAACCACACGATATCACGGGCAAAACATAACTTTATATAAAATCTACACTCTCTGACTCTCACTATAGAAGATATTATATATATATATATAATATCTTCTATATATATGATATAGCAAGATATTTGCAAATAAAATGAAAATACAATAATAAAAAGGACATGTTTTTACTACGAACAAACATTGAATATTGACACATTGTAATTTGATTGTATCATCAATCTCCGCTATTGGAGAGCAATAAATTTACAATCGAGGGAGACTGGGGACATGACGCTGTGATCCGTCGACACCTGATGCCCGGATTACATTGATGTCTGCAAACTGATACTGACA
This sequence comes from Melinaea menophilus ssp. n. AW-2005, assembly GCA_918358695.1. Lineage (NCBI taxonomy): Eukaryota > Metazoa > Arthropoda > Insecta > Lepidoptera > Nymphalidae > Melinaea > Melinaea menophilus. The sequence goes on along the minus strand of OU911057.1, from coordinate 9,361,551 downwards.
GTTGAATACGATTCTATAAATCTACGATATATTTATATTTGAAACTTTGGTTTGTTCCTTATTAACTTAACTAAAAGGTTGGTAAATTCTCATACTACCAGACTCTTTGAGATTTTACATCTTGCTTTAAATTCACAATGGGGTAAGTTCCGCCTTTCAAATGGCACACAATTAAAGTTGGTGATGAATATGCATGCATTTTTAACATTAAAAACATAATATTAGTTAAACATGATTATAAACCAATTATATATAACATATTATATTTGACAATAATCAACCAATATATATTATACATATATATATATATATATATATATATATATATATAAATATATATATATATATATATATATATATATATATATATATATATATATAGCTTTCTAATAACACATCTTTTTTATTGAATTTTTTAACATACTTTGTATTACATTCTTTTTCTTTAATTCTTTTTAAAAGTATATTCTCCAATAATAATTGGAGTTGAACATCAAATTTACTGGTTAGTGCTTTACTTTACTCACTCACACACACAGTGACACTTGTTACTAAGAACTATTTACCACTGATATTAAAAATACGACCGTTAAATACTGTCTTTTTATTGAAAATATTTTCTATAAGAAATTAGAAGTGTCATCACATATTCTTATAGAAGTTCATTTTAGTATCACTTTCGATACACAATTTATATCAACACAATACCTTAACGTAGGTAGATTCTTATCACTTCACTAAGCTTGGGTTTAACGCAACATTAATCTTCTCTGTGAAGGTTATTTTAAATAATTTTAATGAGTCAATACATTATTGGAAGAGCTTTTTAATGTATATAATAATAAAAGAAACAAAAAACTTTGTACCCTTTCTAACGATTATTACAAGGACGAAAGCAGAATCAGATTTAACATAGTTAACGTTCACAAAGTTAGGTATACATTTTATTAATAGGAGAAAATATTACACATATATGTATACCTGAGAGTACGTTTGATTCAATATCCTTTTTTATTCTTCTTCAATAACTTATTAGTTAGAAATTGCTTTCATTAGCAGATAGTTGAGTAAAGTTTGAGCTAAAGCAGTAGGAATATTGAGTCAGAACTAAAAGCCACTACACTTAAATTCAATAGTAGTCCAGAATACGCTCTTCCAATATCATGTAACGTCAAAATAACACATCTATCTATGAAATCTACGAATGATATTTCAATTATAAACTTTTTTATTATTACTCGTTCGACATAAAATAAGATAATTAGCGGTATATAACGGTATTAAAATGTAGTAAATAAAATATTTTTTATAATGTATCTGAGTTTATATCAAGTTGAAATGGATTTGTTTTTGTTTCAATGAACTCTGTTTTATGTCAGGTAAAAAGTGTAATAACATTTTTTTCAATTAAAATGAATTTTCAATATTTACATACGTTTCACAAAACATAAAACATTCTTATTTTAAATAAATGTAGAGTGAAAAAAATTGTAACAAGGGTAGAATGCGAAACTGCAGCCTAAGGACACTTGTTCAAACGATAGAGACAGGAAGGTTTCCCAGTAGTCGCAGGTTCTAATTATGGTTTTAATAATAACAAGTACTTAGAAATATGCTCAAAAATGCATTTTTTGTAAATATAAATTTTATTGAGAGATGATTGACATAAAAATGATTGTATTAAAAGTTATGTGATTGGAAACTCCTTCGATCCATCTTCGTTCAGAGTTGAAACTTCAGATAAAATTTATAATTAATTTTATGTTTGATAACTGTTCTTTCATTTGTAGTTTATAATAATATTTTGTTTGTATAACCTATTAATTATATTTTATTATGTATATACTTTCGATTCTCTTAGTGTCATGTATAAAATAATTGATTACGTACTACTCATGCTTCAATAATACAATTTATGTTTAAAAGGTTCAGCCCGAATTCAGATCATAATAATAATTTTAAAGTCCACCGTAAGATATTTACCTACCTCTACTGATTCGATAAGTTTTGTCAAATAAAGCTTCAAAATTAAAATTTTAACTAAACATTTAATTTAATCTTAATATTTCTTCCAAGGAACTAAACTGGTTCTCCTCTTACCTTCGGGACCGCCAGCAGGCCGTCTGCATTGACAAAATTTTGTCAGAGTGGTGCATCTTGGTATCTGGTGTCCCGCAAGGTGGCATTCTCTCCCCGCTTCTTTTTTCTGTTTTCATAAATTTTATAACTTTTAACCTCTCTTCCTCTTACTATTTGTATGCCGATGATCTACAAATTTATGCTCATGCCACACCTGACTCTATTAACTCTATCGATTGTGTTAACATGGACTTGATTCGAATCGATGATTGGTGTAAGAGCTTTGGAATTTCTGTTAACCCACAAAAGTGTCAAGCGATAATTATCGGCAGTAAGCACGGTCTTAACAAGATAGACTACAGCGCCCTAACACACGTGACTTATAATACTGTTAGGATACCACTCACGCAGACCGTAAAAAATCTCGGCCTTCATATAGATAATACGCTCAGTTGGAGTGTCCATATAACTGAGTTATGTCGAAAAGTTACGTACTCGTTACGTTCACTTTATCGGCACAAAAACATTTTACCCATTCGAACCAAAACTCTGTTGGTGCAGTCTCTTATTCTTCCACTTATTGACTATGCTGATGTATGTTACTCTAATATCTCTGAAGCCAATCTAAATAAATTGGATCGTCTCGTCAATAATTGCATTCGCTTTATTTTTAACTTACGTAAATATGATCATATATCTGAATACCGTTCTAAGCTGGACTGGCTTCCCATCCGTAAACGAAGAATTTCAAGAACTCTCTGTCAGTTATTTTCTATTTTAAACAATTCATCTTCTCCTCTCTACCTGAAGTCCAAATTTCAACTACTGAGTACAACTCATGACTTTCATCTCCGTTCATCATCGAACTTAAGTTTATGTATCCCTTCGCACCATACTGGTTTTATGTCAAATTCCTTCACGGTACACGCCATTAAACTGTGGAATAGCCATCCTGATACACTTCGTCGTGCTCCCAACCTACAAATATTTAAGAAGCGCATTTGTGAATTTCTTCATGAGAGAACGCAGTGAATATTTATTCTTCATTTACTACCTGACTCTTAAATTTGAGTCTTTGTACGTATTTACACTTTCGTATTTAGTTTATTTTATAGCAATAAGATAATTATGTTGTATTTATTATTCTTTCTTTTAGTTAGGTGTAATATGTTATTATTTTAGTATAGTATAGTTTATTTCATGTATATCTGATTTTCTTTTATTAATTTTTTCATGTTTCCTTGTTACCCTCATTGTTTTATTTTTTCTGCTAACATTGTTGGTTGACTGGTAGATAATGCCTAGATTGCATTAAGTCCGCCAATTGTACCATTTTTTTTGTGCAATGAAGTTTGAATAAATAAATAATAAATAAATATTTTAACATTACATTACCGCAATAAGTGTCCTATACACGTGATCAAGAATAATTATAATATATATTTAATTATCATTTACAAAGTCTTTCCTTGTCATCAAAACGTCGCTTTATTAATAAATAATTTTGCGTCCATAATTTGTAACTATATAGTCAAAGCTCTATCGATTCTCTTTAATGGGACTGCAGATTTATTTTCACCTGACATGTTAGATATACCGAATACATTAGTTGTAAACAGTATTAATGTTCCATTTTGAACATGAACTTCTGTATTATTATAGATGTTATATGAACTTCTTAGAATTCTAACTCATATATAATTTAAACGAAATTTGTTTTTCACAAAAGCATAAAATAATGTTAAATCAAATTGTGTATTTTATCAAAACATGAAGGAAATAATAATAGTAACAGTGATGTTTAGACATTGCTGCGAACAACATAACGATTGATGATTCACACTGGAATTTGATAACTTCAAGAGATCTGCTGGTTTGTTGCTTGCAATGACTGCATATTAAATGTTGACTCTATTTTGTAATACACAAATAAGCAGTAAAATAAATAAATATATCGGCATTTTTTACAAATTCCACAGTAATATTAAAATATCTGTCGGCGTGTAAATTTATGGCTTTTCTAAACCATTCAAAACGAAACTAATCTTGTAATTTCAGTACCAAATATTTGTTCTCAACATTAACATGTCATATATTAAATATTCATATTTTATACTGTTTCCTAACTTAAGTTTAAACATAAAATCAATGAGTCATCTACTCAAATTGGAAATTGTATGAAGGCCCTTTCTTAGACCCATAAAATAACTTTAATATAAGTTCGGGGCTCTCAATTTATGTAGGTATGTGAACTTTACTGAACTAACAAAGCGATTTAAGTTTAATTTAGTTTATGAAAGTTGCAAATCAAAATGTAGTAAGTGTCCATTTTGAAGTAATTTTATAGAAAAAATAATATATAAGAAATAGCATAGACAAATTTAAATTATGTAGATATACTAGTACCTACATATTATATAGCTTATAATGTGTAGGTATATAAATCAATATTTTTAAACATATTAATTGTTGTTGTGAATCTCCAGCAGCTGTAACAAGGTGAGTCTGAGAACATTTATGTAAAAATACTTTAGAATTGTTAACGCGCAAAATTTGTTAAGGAAAATATGAATATTCTATATAATAAAAAAATTCTTAATATAATAAATATCATAGAAATATTCTTAATAAGTTACCAAAATATATGTATTGCGTAAAATAACAAACAATATTAGTACTCAATTAAGTCGTAGTCTGATTTCCAAGATGTCATTATTATAATAATGAATATCTGTGAGCTCGATCAGGGACCGCCATTAGCATTATAATTAATGTATAAAAGAAATAGAATATCCATTATAAGTCCATGCGCTAATTTTATAAAGACTTAATAGATATTGTTTTAATAGATATTGTTATTAAATTCAGTTTTATTTTTATTTATCTACAAACATATAATTTGTGTAGAGAACAGAAAATTAATTAATAAAAAGAAATATCCGCAGAAAGCTTTTAAAAATTCATGTCTTTTTGGTTCCTTTGATTGAATCGGTTCTAGTAAATGTAAATCACATCTTGTAATATGACTAATCAAGAAACCATTAATATAATTTACTCTTTTAATTTATCTCTTATACATATAAGAGGTCTACTGAAGCTCTAAATTCACATGAGGAGTGCTCCTTTGACATCATTTCAAGGTATTATTATCAAGTGCCGATATTACATTTCAGTAACTGCAATATGTACATTGACATTGTTTTAACTGTATCAATTACATTGCCTTGAGGAATTATAAACGATTGTTATTTTTTGTAAACTAATTCCGCAATACCGTAATATATTTTCCGTCATTATTACTTATTTAGCCACTGTTAGTAATTGTAGCTTGTAATGAGCTTAAATTTATTGTCAGTATACCCATAAAGTACGGATAATCAATATCAATATAATAATGTAATCAAAATATATTATTAATATTATTGATATACGCTATCAAAACATAAGGAATTATATTTTTTATATAAAACACAGTTTATATGTGTAACACTAAAAATAAATATAATTTTAACATCCTATAGTTAACATGCTGTAAGAGCACTTTTACGTTTCATATTCACTCTATCCACTCAATATACTCTACGTTTTAAATAACTAAGTGCATTTGCCAACAAAAATATACATATTTCATTTTACCTTTTGGAGCGTCAAAGTATTTTTAATGTGTCTGCTAATCGCTGAATTACATTTATATCAAATCTATTATAAGGAATTCTACAATAAGCAAAAAATAATAAATAAATTTATTGTTTAATATATTGATTCAACATAACTCAAAAAATCCACAGATAACAATATATTTTAATCTAATTTTAAATATTTGACACGCTTGTAATTTTATATTTTTATTTAGAGAATGAGAAATTCGAATTAAGATTGTAAAACAGAGACATGGAGATTACTTTCGACAAAAAAGCGCGGAATTAATGAAAATTCCGAGTAGATCTGATCCGTATCTTCATAATGCTTGTATAAAGTTTTCTACGAAATAAAAGAACCTGTATTATAGTTATGTATTTTATGCTTACTTGAACATTAAATAAATATAGTGTCAAATTTCGACACAAATAAGACTTTGACTTAGGTACTGGATCAACATTTTGGATATCATAATGTATTTTTTTTTTTTTAATTATATTTGTGTAATTTTTACTCTTATTAATATATATCTTTATATTTATGTAAACATATATTTCACCTTAATTATAAAATATAAAATACGTTTATAAAATTTCACATTTAATTCTCTTGTAGAAAGTCGCTCGACAGATTATTCATATTGTCCTCACATCGATCCGTCGCTACACGTTCATTGCCGGGAGATCTTTTTAAATATCTTATATTGGCATAATTTTGTATCACCTCGAGCCTAACGCGTCTAGTGATTCCCATTAAAATGTATCGCAAATTAATTTTACCTCCACACGTAATGAATATAAGAGTTTTATATAATTACTGCAAGATGTATGATTTTGTTTTGTTTGTTCAGTTTTAAATAAATTTGATATTAACAATTCATATACATATACATATTTTTTGTATTTAAGACATTATTATTACAACTGCTCAAGTTTAAGTATATACAACTATTTTAACCCTCTGCGACTGACGTGGCTTGATTATAATTATTGTACTGACGTGGTAGTACACGAGACACTATTTCATACGCAAATATTTTTATAGAAATAAATTATGCAGAAATTTTATTCTTATTTATTGGATTTCTATCCTTTTTTTATTAAATTTACCTGAAATTAAAAAAAAACTATTTGTATTTTTAAAATGAAACAGTTTTAATTGACATCATATAAATCAGTCTAAAAATTTGAACTTAAACATTAATGACATAAAAAAATCACAAAATAATTTTTTTTTTTAATTTTACATTACCCGTTTTAAAATTAACCATTACAATAATCAGTCTTGCAAATATGAAATACATTCATCGGTTAATTTTAAAATAAGGTAACTTCAAATTCACAGCTTTGTTTGATAATTATCACATAGTGGCTTGGAGCACTGAAGGCAATTGCTTTCGAACAATCACAGCAAACATACTTAGTTTGTCTTTTATTTTTGTGGGACAAATATAACATAATTTTCTACCCCTTGGTGAAACAGACCGAACTACTGGTGGTGGTGGGGAGACATCCTTGCCTGAAACCCTAGTAATAGTCATTCACAGCTCTCTCGGCAATCTTTCATTGTATACTGTGTTTTTCATATGATTCAAAACTGTATCTCTGGCCATATTCAGTAAAAAGTGGCTCTCTTCATTTAATCCTTACTGTTCGTACAACTTTGATACAATACAAAGCTGCCATATCCAACATCCTTTGAAAGATTGCCATAGGCCATCGACGAGTTTTACGGCTGCTACAATATATCGAGCATTTCTCTTGTAAGCAAAACGTCCTGGCCTAGCGTTGTCGCTTGATTCACCCATCTAAAAACAAGTATTTTTTAAAATAATGTACAGTTTTACGCTGTGATTTTCTTCGCGTAAACTATAGTTTATTTTTTAATTCTATAGATACTACTTCACCGACTATAATATTATAACACGTTATTTAAACAGGTTATATAATCATATTATACTCTTAACAACTTCACAATTAACATTAGTAAAAACAAATATAATAAGTAATTTAATTAAGATTAAATTCTGAAATAAAGTGAAATAATACTGATGTGGTTGTTCAGGAGACACTATGAAAATATAACCATTTTACTGTGGTGGTAGTGTAGTAGACACTTACCTTAACGCTGATGTGGTAGTCTCGTGGACACCTTCCGCCGTTTACGCACACGTGTGCTCATTTTTACCACCTGCCACACATTGACCGATGCGAGGCCACGTTATGGTAAGGTACTAATAGCGACCGGACTCAAATATTATCGGAAATAAGTATATTTTTCTATTTCGCGGTGTCTATTGGACTACCACGTCAGTCGCAGAAGGTTAAAGTACTTTGATAATTACCATTAAAACGGTCTCTAATGCTACAAACAGAATCAGTTACATTAAAAAACGAGGCAGTAGTTTTTTTTTATTTTATATATCCGTTACACACTTACAAGGATTTTTTTGTTTAATAATTATAAGCATTAAAAAGTTGTGAGTAAGACTAAAACATTTCTGTAGAGAGTAATTTGTTTGTTTGGTTCTCATCTCGCTGATTGAATGAGGCGCTGACGGAGTGTTTAAAACGGTTTAAGTGGATTGCTCGAGTTTTACACATACACACATTAGACATTAAAATTAATGTAAGTTTGTTATGTTTGTGTTTCATATATTTTACTGAATTCTGGCTTTGCTTTACAATTAAAATGTTTAAATTGACTCTTTTTGATCACTTAAATGTATTACATTTAGTACTAAAGTTTAAAGTTTTATAAATTCTTTATTCTCTTTACTTTTTATTCTACGGATATCAGACTCTTGACTTGTCTTTTATTGTATCATTCTTCTCAATTCACCCTTCGGTGCTAATAAGTATTAAGCTTCAGTAAGAAATTCGATCATATGTGATAATAATAAGAAAATATCTTGAATTCGTTAGATTTGACGTTAATACGAGAGGAACCTACAAAGGTCATAGAAATATAGGAAACTCGGCATCATTCCAGTCACTTATCGCGAGCAATGACGGCGACTCGTGAACATACAAACATTTGCCACAATATTATATATGATAAATGTACCATAAAAATGCAAATAAAGAAAGATGGTGTTCTTCGTATTAAATGTATATCTTTATTTGTTCACTCCATCTTTCTCACTTAAATGTTAATGTGGTTCATGCTGGTTTAGATGACATCGTTAATATTTATATTACACGAACGACATAATCAAGTCTAGGGAGGAAGATAATATTTTTTAGTATAATTCAGTAGAAATTAGTTTTCTTTCATCTCGCAATGCGTCATAGAGAAATAGATATAATAAATATTTTTATGTTTTGTTTAATTTTTCAGTTTGAAAAATCCAAGATAATATTTGGTTTTTGAAATTAGTAAAGTAAGCATAATAATAGACATTGTTATTTGTAATCGGAATAGTTAGATAGGAAGAAATCTTATTATAAATAATAATTATGTGCAAAAATAAGAATAAACATTTCATCAAATGTTGTTAAAGCTTCTCCTTTTCTATGTTGGTTACTCCAATAGTATATTAATACTATTTAAGTCTGACGGCTTTGAATACACGAGGTTAAAGATGATACAAATGAAGGTGATAGACGAAGACACAGCTGGCATCTTATATCGCCTTTTCTTTTTGCTTTTCAAAAGTCCATCATTAAAATTAATATGAATATTTTTATCTCTCTGGTATACTGGATTTTCATTGAATACACTCTTTTTATATACGAAGTGTTCTGTAGTACATACATCCATACATAATACCACAAGGTATTCCTTACCTTGTATTTGTTTATTACAGTTGATTATACACATTTCCATAGACATACACAGTAATCGAACGTTCTAAGAAACCAGTAAAAAATACCTCGGCTTCAAAACCAATAGTCAGTCTAATATTCTTAGTGACTGGGATTAAAGTGAAATAATTGTATAAAGGAAATTGTACTAAGCGATTCAGTGTTGTTGTGATTCTGTTCCATAGTTTATATAAATAAAAAATTACAAACAAACTTAATTATGGAATTCAATATAAAAGAGATACAAAATTTTCGTACTTTATATTTTGATTCTGATCAATATTATCTTGTGCTACGGAACATTTGTTGCCGAACCCGATTCTAACTTGGCTGGTTTGGCAAAATAATTCATCTGAAAACTGAAAAAGCTGTATCTGAACATAATAAATAAATAAACAAACCAGTGATGTAATAAAAGCAGAGGCGGAAAGATTACCTTCGAAGCAGAATTTGGTTAGTTAGAGTTAGAGCCGTACGTGCTACTGTTTGCTTGCAGTATCAGTAATTTCAAAGCTCAAAGTCACTGCATGTAATTGCGGTTCCCGAGTCAATGATGTTGTCGGAGTCAATATTATGTTTTCCAAACTGTTACTTTACACATATTTTTATTAAAGTTAAATTTTTAAACGTAGTTGTTTATTTTCAGTGTAAAACTAGATTTAAATAGATTTAAATCTTGCTACTGAAATAAATTTCGAATTTCCTTCAGATTCAGAGCTATTACTTACCTACTTTTGCGAAAACTCTAACGGCCTGAGATGAAACTATCACATTTTTGGATTGATATTATTAAAATATTTTATTTTTAATATTTCAATTAATTTCGATTTTAATACGTGAACACGTTTGTTTTGAAGAGCATTCGAAAAGGGATTTATTTTTTAAACATATACCATTATAATATTAAAAACGATTTCATTACTGTAAAAAATTGTGTTTGATATGCTACCATTGATTAAATTTTTAAAATACATACACATCGTTTATAGATCACGATTTAACGAAGTTATATTAAAGAATTCCATGATCGGATTTACTTTATTCTTTATTTATATTTAAATATATATAGTTTTTATACTCTAAAACTAGACGAACAATAATAATGTATTTTAATATTAATTGACACTACAGTGGAAGACATTAGATGAACCAAACTGTTACACAGAGTAATAATACAGTTCAGTTTCTATTTATATTTAATGGACAGACTTCAATAAACCGATTACGTGCTAATCTCAACTCTAATATCGTCGATTCTCTTCGTCTTAGCTCCATAATTTAATAAATTTTAAATAGTAGTAGACAAAACGATTCATAACTTTATACTTTGTCTTGTCAAATATGACAATATTAATATATTTTTTGAGCATAGATTATAACTATCATTATACTATACATTTATTTTTGTACAGCTAATGTATTTAATACAAAATGTAATTGATGAATGAAAATTTACTGATATTCTAATTATTATAATTGTAAATTCAAATATTTAAGAATATCACTGAGTAATGCTAAAATGTTAAAATTTGTATAGGCAATTAAGTGTTATTTTAATATAACCTCCAGTAAAAATACTAAACAAAGTCTGTTTTCACGTCTCTCTTATACAATTAATTGTTATGCGATAAAACAAAAATAAAATATATATATATTTAATTGCAAGTGCACAGTAATGTGTTACAAACAAAGAAATGTTTAAGAATGATTCACAAACAAACTAACACTTTATTGTAGTAATTAGTAAAATTATCATATCATATTAACTTCGATTATTCATACAACAAACTTCAGAGATTCTCTAAGTAATACTTTCATAGCGTAGTCTTAGCTTAGATTTTAATTAAATTCTTATTATTGAGATAAATAATATTATAACATGTTTTATGTATTTTCTTTATATAAATTTTAAATAAATAAAAAAGCCAACTTCAGGTGAAAACAGCGGCGAATGTAATAAGAACAGTCAATATATTCTTAGAACATAATTCACAACTTTTAAAATAATTTAAGAAGTCGTATTTGCGTACGTGTTTCTTTTACCTTTATTGTGTTTGTCGTGTCACGTATGAGACATGAGAAAGGAACGTAGAAGACAAGAAATATAAAATATCATTTATATTATGACGGTGTGGATCTTCTAGTCTTATTTTGTCACTTTGTAACTTTATTGAATATATAATGTGCGGAATAATTTATGGATATTCAAAAAAGGATACCCTGTTACATATATTATATTAGGAGTAAATTAAGATTGAGATTGTGTTTAAAAATGATATTTAGATTCGTATTGATTTTGTATATATGAAAATACATATAATTTATCTTTCCATTTAGTGAAATACGACGATTTATTATTTGTAAAAAACCTTGCAAAGTTAGTTTAGATTTAACTTTCACTTATATAATAATATGAAAATAAATTGTAATAGGTCGGATATACATTGTACTACATTGACCTATAAATTATTACGCTATAGATTTATCTGGCTTAGAATAATAACAATTACTATTGCCGGATATTGCAATAGTATTATATATCTAAATAAATATATTATTTATTTATTAAAATAATTTATTACACTGTATAAATTAAAAATATAACAAGAATGGACAATAACAAACAGAAATAGGAGTGAAAGATAGTGACATGGGAGTGAAAGTAGGTGACCTTAATGTCAATTGCTTACTATATGCAGATGATGCAGTGCTCATTGCATCATCAGAATGCAATTTGCAGGCATTGGTCACCACTCTGAAAGATGGGTGTGAAATTAATGGTCTTAACCTGAATGTAGATAAGACGAAGGTTCTGATATTTGAAAGAAATGAAGAAAGAACAGAATGTAAGATCAACGTGAATGATAAGATAATAGAACAAGTGAATGAAGTGGTATATTTGGGAAGTATGTTTAGCAGAGACGGAAGATACGAAATGGATGTGGAAAGGCGTATTGCTGCTGGTAACAGAGTCAATGGTGCTTTGACTGCATTGTTGAGACGGCAAAACGTCAGTATAGCTGCACGTTTGGCAGTACACAATGCAGTTTTGCTACCGACACTGTTATACGGCAGCCAAACGTGGGTAACACAGAAGAAGAATGTAAGAAAGATGAATGCTGTGGAGATGCGATCTCTTCGCAGAATATGCGGAGTCAGTATAGCTGATCGAATCCGCAATGAAGAGATCCACAGAATGGCAGGTACTAGCGAAGATGTCACGGTGAGAATGAAGAAGAACGTGCTCAGGTGGTTTGGGCACGTTGAACGAATGAGTGATGAAAGAATGGTAAAAAAGATTTATATGGGAAAAGTGAGCGGTAAGAGAGACAGGGGGAGGCCTCGAGTGACCTTCGAAAACACAGTAGCTACGATACTGGAGAAAGGTCACGTAAAAAGCATGAGGACCCCCCGGAGGGCATGTATGAAGAAGTTGATGTCTGTGGCCGAGGCGAAAGAGGTATGCAGAGACCGTAGCGTTTGGCGCTCCGTCGTCTCTGGCTACCCCGCAAGGGATATGGCGTGAAGGTAAATAAATAAATAAATAAATAAGAATATTAATAATCTATCCAGTGGTTGAGCAGTGTGGAATAAAGTTATACACAAGAGATATCAAATATATACAGGCATTTATATTCAGGCAAGTCATATTCAAAGATGATCGATATAAATCCTTTTTTAAATGAGTGACTAAGAGCCAAATATCCAAACATCCAATAACGAGGCTACTAGAAGAGCTTTTTGATATATTAAATGTTATATCGACATCAACTGGCTTTAATGCGTCTGTTTATAATGGATTTCCGAAAGAGTTATAGATAATACAAGTAAGTTTTTCTCTAGTGATTACATCCCAACATTGATTTTACATCTTATCTAATTTAGAAGCGCCATTAGTAATATATACATTGCCTGTCGCAATTGAGTTACAATGGTATTTACTATTTTATAAGTTGTTAACTAATAACATGAGAAGAGCCTTAAGTCGAAACATTTAACTGTTTTATTACACGTAAAGTTTTAATGATGTAAGTTGATATTTTACAAACTACTTCTACCTCATAGACATCATCGACATAACTTTTTATAATACTAGTTGTTACCTCCGGTTTGGTCAGCACAGTTCTAATATTATTATTATTGTTGCACAAACTAGTCTAAAGGTTTTAAGGTGGAATACAATTTTGCAGTAAAGTATACAATGACTCATAATACGAGTATTTATCTTTTAAATTTATAATATTTTGATAATCCGATTCGTAGTTAACAAATAATAAAAAAAAAAATTAAGCTACCATAGCATCGCAGGTCAGTAGCATGTAGCAATTACTTTTTTCTGTATGGGTCTTGCGTTTCTACTATCTAGCTATGTGTAAAGATAATAATACCTAACTGTTACATCTATCTTAGTTCTGTTAATATTATTGTAGTTGTCTTAGGTCTTAACGATGTGTAATCTGCTGCAGACAATCTGTAGTAATCTAGTCGTTGTTAATAACGTTGCTACATGAAAATGAAGCAACGTTATTAACAACGACTGTGTTAATGACTAGTTCTTGACTACGATTCGGTCTGCATAAAGTGTATAAGCCGGTTGGAACATTAGTTAAGTGATAGAATCATCCTAAATTGTTTTTTTTTATAAAGAAATTTGTGTAATAAAAAAAAGAAGGCAAGTTAATAAGCTAGTTAGTAGTGTATTGTGATTAAGCTTACCCAACATACAACATTTCCCTAAAATACTAAATAACCTTACTATTTTCAATAGATTTTCAGTCTCAACACAAAATACTAATTTCAGATTTATTACGTTATCGTAGATTAATTTTGGTAAGCGAAATTATTTTAAATATTTCTACATTTAGGCAGTAGCAATAAATCTGGTGATCGTTTTTTAATTACTTATTTGATTGTAGTATAATTCAATGCCGCGGCTGACCAAAAGTTATATTATGAGTATATTATAAAGTTACAAGAAACTTGTGTAATCAATATCAGAGTGCTGTGGAATCGCGGACCGAACATTTTTGGTGTGAGTGTGGAAACTTTGTTAATACTTAATATTAATTCATTTAATATACAAGTTGTGCTGCATATTACTTGTAGCATTATATTTAAAATATTTATACATACACTGATCTATCAAAGCTAAATGTCTTTGTTAAAATAAAATTCGATCCTTTTTATAATTAGCTTATATTTAAGGAAATATGATTTCACATAAGTGTCAGTTATCATATTTAGAAATTACATCCCTAAAGTATTTATTAGGAATTGTAAATAAGTATCAAACGTCCTTTATTTTTCAAGTTATAATTATAAACATTAGAATTTATTTTTAATTTAAAAATATAAATAAATAAATTAGCATATTTAAAGTTTAGAAGGTTTTAGTAAGATAAAACAAAAACACCAATTTCATGACTGAATCAAATTACATATATTTCAATAAGCGATAGTATTGTACTAGTAATATTGAGAGTAGCGTCAGTTTGCTTTATATTAAGTAAACACAAATACATGCAATCAAATGTTCTTCATATGCAAATTGTCTCATACAACATTCGTCACATTCGAGCTCGGTTTTGAACGCATGTTGTTTATTCTATAAGCATTTTGTAACAATTATTTACAGCTGTTATTTTACAGAGAAAAATAAAAGATTTCAAATAGCAAACATTGATTGATTTTGGTTGATTTGATTATACACCAGTACAGCGTGATGAATTTATTATGTAAGTATCAAATTCTAATATTAATCTAAGAGCCTTGAGCCTGAGTTAAAACTACAATTTGTAGCTTGCTAACAAAGCTCCGCAGGGTCTGGTCTTTGAAGGTGGAAAATGTGTTGCAGGTCAATCCTAGAGTATCCTTCCGACTGCGCTAATTACATTTGGCCGGCAGGCAAGACGCGAAAAAAACGAGATTATTAAAAAATATATTTTTTAATTAATTATAATTATTAATTCTAAGATAGGTAGATAATATTTGTTCGATATCAGAAACAGAAGTGATATTTTTTTTATCTTTTTTGCGTTTTTAATATTTTATCAGGTATAAAAATGATAATGTTTTGCCCTAAGGTCGTTTAAAAAAGTTTTTTTTTAAATTCATCTGTTGCATAAAGAATTTTCATTTATAGATTGGATGAGGTTGTAACGAAGTGACCAAATCGATTTAACTGAATTGATAGTGGATGGTGTGGTAAAATGAGTTGATATGTGTACAATATTGTACAGAAACTTTTAAAATTGATCACTTTCATCTTTCGAATGAACATTGGTATTACATTTTTAACTTGTATAAATTCTTAATCAACATACACATTTTCTCTATTAATAAAATGTTATGATGCATCACAGACACACTTCAAAATGACTTTTGTTATTATCTAGAATATGAAAGAGATATATATGAAGGATATGGCAATTAATAACAACCTAGCTTTTATCTTCTTATAAAAAAGCACACACTACACTACGGATATCAGGAGTTCGACTAGACTATATTTATATCATCAATCTCAATTCACTTTTCGGTTGCAATAAATGTTAAGCAGCAGGAAGAAATTCGATATAACTCCAAAACATAATGACACGGTTGTTTAGTTGGTCCAAGAGAAAAAATAATCATATCATGAGTAACATGTATATAGAATATTTTTTTATGTATGTTTGTGATAATAAACAAAAAAACGTGAATTCTATTGTCAGTCAAATAGAATTCAAATAATATATGATTATATATTACATTATATGACATTAACACGAAGGAAAACTACAATAAATATAAGCAACTCAGCATTATTCGAGTCACTTACAAGAGCGACGAGAGCGCCTCGTGAAAATTTAAACAGTTACCACAATATTGTATATGACAGGTGTATGTCATTTTAGTTTTGTATATTTTTATTGTACAGCATAAAATGACAGGTAGAGAAAGGTGTACTTTATGTGTATGTTTATTTTTATGTATGTCTTTATACGTTCACTCCTTTGATATTAAGTGTGTGTATATCAAGAGTACTTATGACATCATTTATACTAATATAATTTGCAAAACCATAAACAATAAAACTAAAAAGAAAAAAAGTTGGTAATATAATACTACTATATTTCTACAAATTCATTTTCTACCATCTAGCAATTCTTAGTAGAGAACGTGAAGTGTTTACAGTTCGTTTCTATAAGCGGCAGCTGCCAAATTGAAAGTGACGTCACGTGACTGCGGTTCCTGAGACCATGATGTTGAAACGGGTGAAGCACATCTGTTTTTTACCTATGTTAAAGTTACAAATGTGTTTGCTGCTTCTAAATGTAAAACTCAATTTAAATCTACTCGTAGCTCTTGGAATAATCTGGACTGCTCTTCAGATTCTTTACATTTACCTTCTTTTCATTGGTATTGGTGAGAGCAAAATAAAAATATATGTATTTTCTGAAATTATAATATAAATAGTTAACAAAGTTGAAAGGTGTAGTAACTTTTAATTAAGAATAACGTTTTAAAATTGTTCAATGTTTTTTAATTATATTCTCATTCATCATGCAGTATTCCTAACGATACTTCTGTTGCGCTCCAGAGAAATTGTCGAGTGTTTCGAAATAACAAGAAGGCAATTTAAAAGAGCTTAAAGTATTTTACAATTGTCCGCATAAAAGTAATAGACACAACATAATACATGATTAACAAATAAAACAAGCAAATTATTACAATAATATTAAGCACACACACACACACATTAAATCACTCGACAGTTCGTTTTTTTTTTAGGTTATAAAATTAGTGCAAAGAAAAATTTTGTTAATTCATTTAGGAGTTACCAATTCTTTACCTGTGTCTTTGAACTTACTGTGGGTTTTAAAGTTGAATATATTGTTTATATTATATACAAATGTAAGCTACAGCTTATGTTATAATCTTCTCTAATTGTTCCTAAAGGACAGTGCGGGTACCAGATGCCAAATTAGGTTAAGTCTGTTTTTTCATTGTCCCATTTGAACCTAGTGTTCCATCTCCTGACAATAACCACCAAAGTTAACTAAATAAATTAAATCTTTAAAAGCAAGCTTTTGATAAATGAGCAGACAAATTGACAAATATACCTAAATTCTTATTCTACATTCATATATCCTTTTTTGTCAAAAAATAATTTTATATATGCTATATGTATATTTGAGTTCCATTTTAGTCAAAATAGCTATTCATTTTCTAAAGAGATTAAAATAAAAGAATAGATGCATAAAAATTACAATCTAAATAAATTAACTACCTGGTTATATATTAAACAGTGATATTTATCTGATTAAACTTACATCAGTCGTCTGGAGAAAGAACTCATGTAAGAATAATAAAATAATTAAAAATTAAAAGGTAAAAAAATATCTTATTTCTGTGTAATCAAGGAGGTGATGTTAACTGCTAGACTTTTCGAACAGACTAATAAATATCACATGTGTTTATGAAACCCTTCTCTGCATTGAAGTTTTTGTTTTGTCTTAATTATTAAAAAATTCTGTTTTATGGTGTCATAAATGATTTTGAAGGGAGTTTCAACTACAAAAAAAATGCTTTTGTTTAGTGTAATAATAATAAGTAACTAAATAAAGGCCGAAACGATAGACGAAACGTTATTTCACTGTAATAAAATTATTAATATTAACGTTGCCATATTTAAAAAATATATATATATTATTATATATATGAATTAGTTATAAAAAAATTGCAATTGACTTTTTCGCAATAATAAAAAATAATAGATAATTAAAACTAAAATAAACAAATAAACTAAAATAAATAAATAAACGAAGCATGTTTAAAAATTTACCACAATCACAATTATTTATTTCCCCATCTGTGATGATGATATCATCTTAAAATAATTTATAAGATGACGTATTACGTATATATTCTCGTAAAGGTAAATTAATACTCATCCTATTTTATCAAGTCACTTCATCCGCCTCATTATGTATTCAAAAGGCAGTGAAATAACCATCGCTTCATTTGAGAAGACCAAATTATAAATAAGGAAGGAACGATGATATTACAACAACGACGAAATAATATTACATAAAATATACTACGAGTATATACGGGTTTCCAGAAAGTGTATTTTTAAAGAAAGATATTAATTTGATTAGAAGTAAATTATTACATGCACGCTCCTTCCGTGCGTTCCTGGTTTTGCACAGATACAATTTACTAATGATGGAACGAAAAGTTGAAATATTCACCGAGAAGTTAAAGAAAAATGTACGAAGTGGGAAAATCGATATAAAAGTTTCAGTATATCATTTGAAGTATATGTATAAATATCAGAGGAAGTAATAATAAATTAAAGGCTTTATATTTAGCGATTCTTTTGAAAAGAACGGCTTATTTTTATAATCTGCCTAATCCTAACTACAATACAGTTAGCATTAGGCGGGTTAATTTTGTTAGAATTTTATAAAAATATTTTTAAAAAATTGTTGCATCTCTTAAAGCTTTCAATAAATATGTCGTCAGATACTTTCGGTGTGATAATATTAGTGGATGGATGATTGGTTAAATTTAATAGTAATAAGATTCCCCTTATTCTTAATTATATAGTTTTCAGCTTGCTTTGAGTATAATAAATTTGATACAATATAAATGGACTTTGAAAAGACTAAAATAATTAAATTCTATTATTCTTTATGTTAAAATGTTCTGCTCTGCATGTTCTGTATGATACTGTAAAAGTCAGCACAACGAAAAATTATCAAAAGGAATCTACAAAAAAATATAAAAATACGCATGAGTGTACTCAGTTATAAGAGTTGCAAGAAGGGACAAGATTGTAATATTATAAGCAATTAAAAAATTCATCAAAAGTTATTGCATTCGTTTTTTTTTTTACATTTTTATAATTTGAGACAGATATATAATATTGCGTTATAAATGTAAAAATAATCGTACTTTAAAGTATTGTGTGAGTGTAATTTGATTTTATTAACCGAAGGACGAATGCTAAGCGTAACGAAGGGTTTGTCCGAAGGACTCCGTTTCCACTAGATAGGCCCATTCAGCTATTTTTCCGTATGTATTTCAGTATGTTTGTTCCGGCGTATTTTTCATCCTATCGTCACGAAAATTGGCAGGCGTGTTCTTTGAATTATTTGAATTTTTATGTCAAGCCGTTTTTTGATTGGGCGAAAAAATCCAAAATGGCAGCGTTTTTAAGTTTTGTTTTTGGCGTAGCAGGAGCAACTTTCATCCAATCGCCACAAAAATTGGTGATCATGTTCTTTGAGTTATTTAATTTTTTTTGTCCGGCCATTTTTCTTACTGGAAGGAAAAACCCAAAATGGCGGTGATTTGAGTTTTGTTTTGGCGTATCAGGCGTATTTTTCATGCAATCATCACGAAAATTGGTAGGTCTTTGAATTATTTAAATTTTTATGCCGTTTTTTTGTTTAGGCGAAATTTTCAAAATGGCGGATTTTTGATCCGTACCACAAAAACGTTTTTGCGGCTGCTAGCGGGCTGAAATAGACGTACTTGGTTCATGGGTGAAATATCGTAACCACTGCACCTCGTGAAATCCACTATAAATAATTTCCCAACATTGTCTCATCCCCTAACGTACTGAGGTCTACTGTTCACAGAACGACTAGTTAATATATTTTTGTGTTTAATAATATAGTGAAACCTTGTAAATTACATTTAGAAAAGCGCAACATTATGGATTACTAACATAATATTCGGAATAATAATATCTAACCGCTGGCGACACTCCGGAGAATTTTAATTAGGTCAATGTTCAGCGATACGAAGCATCTGTGGGTTGACTAAGGATGCTGGCTACATAAAAGACATTTATAACCACTGTGTGACTATATTAAAAGTCGGTATTTTTAATTACCTACATTTACAGTATTTATAAATAGCAATTACTACTTTTAAATATTTTTAACAGCTAAATTTATACCGGAAAGATTGATAAATTTCAAAAAACAATTTATCTGCATAGTTTGTACACTTTATGGTTCATGAGAAATTCTGTTCTTGTATTCTTTATCTTGTTGTATAAAGTTCTTAACAATTTCAAAATTTACACAAAAAAATATACTATACCTACAGATAATTGTTCTTATTATCAAGCTGTAGATTTATTTTGTTGCCGTGAAACTATTTGTACATCTGATGCCATCCATAATTTGACGCTCGAGAGGAAATCCACTCTGGACTCTCGTTAAAAGGTACTGCAAATTAATTTCACGTGACATGTAGCATGTACAGCATACTATAACTGTAAATAATAATGATGCTCTGTTCTGAAAATATACTTCTTCATTATTATAAAATGGATGAATCTTTATTAGGTAGATACAAAATTTTATTTTGATGTTTTTTTATTCCATGTTGTATTAAAAATATATATTAATGTTTTTTTTATTAACTCAAAATACATTAACTATTGATCAAAGTGGAATATTTTTATTGTTGTGTTTTTATTTTTGCCACAAAGGCATAAAATAATGTTACATGAAAATCGTATGGTTTATCGAAATATATATAGAAAATACAAAACAATAATACCAGTTTTGAAAACAAATATGTTCAAGAGATCTGCTAGTTTGATACTAGTAATGCTTGCCTATTAAATATTATCTCTATTGTAATACAACGTTTGCTTGGCATTTGTAATAGAAAATGTCAGAGAAACGCCAATAGTAACCTGCTATCGTACTCAATGAAAATTATAAACGAAATAAATATTTATCTCTAATTTTTCCTTCACAACAGTAAATCGTAACAAAATGAATAATTTTAGCTGTTACCAGGTTTTATAGTTTAATTGAATTAAGTTTTATAGTTTAATGCTGAAAAAATACATACACAAGATATCCAATACCTCTAGAAGCTATTTATTAATGACTTCAAACTTCCTAATATCACAATAATATAAACTGCGGCTATCAATTTATGCGGCTATGTTTACTGAACTAACATACTTAAACTAGCTTGTTGACTTGAAAACTCGTTACCATAGATAAAATAAAACAATGTAATCGTTTAATTTGTTATATTAATAAGCCATTTATATGTGAAGTTTTACGATGTGGTCCCTGCGTCGAAACTTTATTCAATCAGATTTAACAAGGGTTCATAAACATATTACGTTCAAAAAACCCATCAATTTTCTATTTTTGCGATTACAATTTGCAAATAGAGAAAAATATTCCTATTTTTTATTGATTTTATGATATGTGAATAAGAGAAAAAATACAGAAATAATTCCGTTTTTTTTGATGAATTTTAATTTGATTATTTATTGTATGTTTTCACTTTAAGTAACCAATGTTCACAACTTCTATCACTAAACTTTTAATATACTTTGGAATATTATTGCAATTACACAAAAATATTTTTTTGCTTTGATCATCAAAAACAAAACGATACAAAAATACCTAAATCAGCAAAATTACGTCTTTATAACTTGTAACAAGAACAGACGATCAGAAGTGAACATTAAAGATATTACAAAAAATGCTGGACAATATCGCTTACAATTTTTTTTTACAACTACAATGAAGTGTAAACATTCATATCGTAATATTATAAAAAAATATTGTTTCTGTAATTTCGGCTTGTAATTTTTATATTTGTAATTTAGAGAATTGAGATCTGAATTGAATTCATTTCGTAAAACAGAGATATGGGAGTTAATGTTGACAATTACAACAATCCCGATCCTGATCTGTACTTTTACAATGCTTGCATGAAGTTTTTTTATGTCTCTTTTTTTAATTTTATTTAAATATAGAATGTAAAATTCATCAACACGGGCTTGAATCTGCGAATAACTGAGGTTTCCACATTTTTTTCACACTCGTATTTTTAGATTTATTCGTCGAATCTCATTAAATTTTGCTCGGTTTCAAGTAAAAATTTTAATGATTTTTATTTTTCAGTATATACTGTATGTTCTGTATTACAACAAATATACTTATTTTACAAAGGTAATATACATTTGTTTTTATAAAATACCACATTTCATTTCCCAGTAAAGTGTTGGTATAGCGATTATTCATATTATCCTCACAGCGATCCGTTACTTTATTATGTTGCTAGGAGACCTTTTGAATATGAAATAATGGCATAATGTTTTGCTGTCTCGAAGCTTCCACGGATTCTCATTTAAAGAATTTTCTGTACTTTTGTATGGACATGTTATGAGGAGGGACGAAAGACATCTAATCAAATGAGTGTTAGGTATGGAAGTGGAGGGTTGCACAGGTAGAGGACGGCCGAAAAAAATAGATGGATTGCGTGTAAGATGATATGGAGAGGAAAGGATTATGTACAGAGATGACGAGTAAGAGGAGAATATGGAATGAAAAAATATGCTGCACTGACCCCAAAATTGGGATAAAGGTAAGAAGATGATGATGACTATACACAGCGATCCTTTTAGGTCGCATTCGTTACAAATCAGCGATAAACTTCATACAAACCTAGTTATGACGTACATATGAAGTACACAAAACTATTGAAAATTTTCCTACTTTTGATTTCATTAGTAATGAGTTGAATTTGTTTATGTGCTACAAGACATTTCTGCATGAGTCGGACTGGTTTGTTTAAGTACTTCATTTGAAAGCTACAGTAAAAGTAATATCAGCAAACTTGAATTCTTCAAAAGCTATTGATGAACACTTACACGTAATTTATATTCTGCTTTGTAGCAGCGGTAATTGAATAGCTCCGAGTGACGTCACGTGTCTGCAACTCTTAAAACAATTCTTTAAGTTTTCCACATCTTTTTGATATTAATATAAAACTCTGTAATTTAGTTTGCTCTCAAATTTAATTAAAATTAAATATCAACTAACAAGGATATAACTAGGGCCGCGCAAGCGGGTAGAGCTGAGCGACCTCAAACTCGCATGTTTAAACTAAAAAGCAATGCAAATTAACAAAACAACGGTTCTTAACAAATGTTACAGATTAATAAAAAAATTAATATAAAAAAACAGATAAAAATTTCAAACAGCGCGTGACGCAATCGTTAGTTTTGTCAGATTTTGTTTTGAAATTTTCAAAACTTTTTTAATAATAGCCCGACCATTCTGCTGTGTCAAGTGGATCGAAAACTTGCAGTTCCTCGTAAGACTTAAAATATGCAACATAAGAGTGACGTCGTTCACATGCAATAAACACATCATTAGGAGTCAGTTCTTTAATTTTGTCGTCAGTTTGCCAAAGTATATGTCAGGATAGTGTTTCTTCAGATCAGAATTGTTTGCACCGCGATCTCTCCCATACCACTTGAGTAATTTTGCGTTGCCGTTCTCTATGTAATTTGTGAAAATATCTAACGTATCTTCTACTGCAAATGGCTCTTCATCCCCAGCGTTTCTAAGTAATTCCGACCGTCCTCCAATGACTTGACCATGATGGTCAAAAATTATATCTGCCAATCTCTTTGGCAGGATTCTTGCGAGCGGTTGCATTTCTTGTTCGACATTGAGTACGTGACACGTGTATCGATATTGTCCAGCACCATTGCCTGCTCTTAGCTGGTACACGCGTAATATTGGATGGACTCTAGCAATCAACATCTTTTGAATGTTTGTCAATCCTTGCAGCTGAGGCGGCGCTTCTCCTGGATCCATGTCCTCGAGATGCGATACGTATTGCACAAGTACGTTGCGCTCTCGATCTCGTCTTTAAGTTCCTGTCTTGTTTGTATCGCTCGGTCGTTTGCTTGCAGCGGTAAATTTGGCATTATGTTACTTCTCAAATGACACATTCTGTCTGCATCTCGGGTTAACGTACGTGGGTACTTGTCGCGCAGCACGTCGCGACATTGTTTTGTTTCCATTAATAAAAATAAAAAATATCTTATAATAAATTTGTTAATTAAGCTTTAATTTTTTTTTAAATTAATTCGAATAATAAGAAAGATGAAAAAATTACTCTGATGCTCAAGTTGTTCTAAAATGAACTTTTCCTTCGCACGCGCTACTTTCGTTGATGTCAACATGTGCGCGTGAGTCAAAAAATCACTGAGCGATCTCACTATTTTTCAATATTTTAACAAGAAAATATAACGGTAATTCAGCAATTCGGCCATTCGTCATTTTCCAGATTTATTATGTCACGTTGACAGATGATTAAAAAGTTATTGACACTACACTTGAATCCAGTGCTACAAGAAACATTATAAAACAAACACAAAATATTAATAAAAAAAGTATTCCAAATTATTTATATTTTACCGTGATATTAAAAATATTATAATTTATTGAATATTTTATGAAGGTTAGTGGACCGATATTTAAATTCGGCAATAAATTCTGCTGTCTGTAATTGGATTTTTTATGGTGTAAATACATGGAATACGGAATACAGAGAATTAATAATTTTGGACATTTATGACGAAATGTTACATGCACCTAGGATCCGCCAACCGTGCGCGGCGGATATTGAGCTGAGCCCCTCTCCTTTCATCTGAATAGCTGCAGGAAATATCGATTTATTAGGACTAATTGTCACCTTCTAGCTCAGCACATTGCTCGCACGCGCAGAGCAGCTCTAATGTATTGTTTATGGCAGGAGTGATTTTTTTTTATAACTATTGAATGGCTAAACATTTTTTCAATCTGTTTTCACTACAACATCCGCGTTCGGCTCCAACATACATGAGAAAATTTTTAGCTAATTATCTCGTCGAGACATCTTCTGGAGGCGACTAAACACAAGAAAGGTCTCCGAAACGGTTAAGAGCTTCGCTTACGCTCAGTTCAATGTACTTATTAAACAAATTTTAATTCAAATTTCTCTCTAAAATTTGGTGCTTGAAAAGTCCGCTCCGTGCTCCAGTCCCAGGGCCCGAATAAGTTCTAATACAAATGAAAATATATTACTTTAGACCTTAATTTTTCATCAGTAAAGAGAATCTTTCTCCGCCTTTCATCAAAATATCCTTTGATGAGCACAGAGGTTTAATTCTTTTGTTATTCTACGCGAGTTGCGTCAGAATCGTTGATCTTTATTTCTAGCATTAAATCAGCTTTAATATCTCTGATAGAGGAAGCGCCGCTGTTGTATCTGGTGGTGGAACTTACGACTGATGTCAAGTTTTGAAGAATGTTAAGAGGAGAGGTGTTGTTGGTGTATCTGGGTGAATCTTACGGCTTTTAAAGTCTTGAAAATGATTGACCGCTCCAATTTGTGCTTTTTTTTCAAATTGTAAAAATATATGGAACACAAAGAAATATGAAACGGTGAGAAATTGATCGAGATTTTTGACACTAAAGTAAATAAAATTCTTCCACTATAATAATTTTTATAATGAAGTTCATAATTTCACCAATATTTACGCCCAATAAAATTAACTGAAATTTTTGAAATATAAATATATAAACAAATATATTTAGATATTTAATAATATGTTATGTATATGAAATGTATCTTTCTTCGCATAAAATATTTTCTATTCTATCAAATTCAAAGTTCTAGTAATGACGTAGAAGGTCTGTCCCGTTTCTAATGTAATAATCTGAAAGTACTGTAACTGGACAGGAAACTAATTAAAACCTTTGATTATGTAATTTATACATAAATGGTATAATTAATACATTAATGTATTAATACTTTAAAACACCTTTTGTTTTATTGCAAACCGTAATTTGTATAATTTTATAGTACATCAAATTTAACTACAGCGGAACTCAACAGTTACGAAACCGCACAACCTCATGTATGAATGTTAAAATGGAAAGATAACTTTACTGAAAGTTAATAATAGTGACGTACAGGTTTTCCTTAATTTGTTGTTTAAACACACAATTGGGGGAATCCTGAGTCAGATTATCTGTTATAAGTGAAAGTGGAACTTGTATAACAATTAAAAATAACCGTTGGAGTTATTAGAATTACGAGCAGCAGTCAAACACGTCACTAAAACGTACAAAAGAATGCCCTCGTGAGTGGTCCTGTGCAATATCTATTTATTATATTTTGACGCCTGTATCAATTATTGTAGCAAAGTTATGTTATAATGAATTGCTAAGTTAAAAAAGTATATATTGATCTATGGGACGCTTTTTGACCATTTTATCAAAATCTACAATCACGAATGTCACCAAAGAACTGCTAAATGAGCGGGACACTTTCTTGAATGCATATGCAAAATTTTAAAGCTCTAGCTCAAATGGCTTAGGAGGAGTAGGCGAACATCGAAACACACTTTTGACCAGTAAGAGCTTCGCTTCGCTCAGCTCAATAAAATTCTTCCACTATAATAATTTTTATAATGAAGTTCATAATTTCACCAATATTTACGCCCAATAAAATTAACTGAAATTTTTGAAATATAAATATATAAACAAATATATTTAGATATTTAATAATATGTTATGTATATGAAATGTATCTTTCTTCGCATAAAATATTTTCTATTCTATCAAATTCAAAGTTCTAGTAATGACGTAGAAGGTCTGTCCCGTTTCTAATGTAATAATCTGAAAGTACTGTAACTGGACAGGAAACTAATTAAAACCTTTGATTATGTAATTTATACATAAATGGTATAATTAATACATTAATGTATTAATACTTTAAAACACCTTTTGTTTTATTGCAAACCGTAATTTGTATAATTTTATAGTACATCAAATTTAACTACAGCGGAACTCAACAGTTACGAAACCGCACAACCTCATGTATGAATGTTAAAATGGAAAGATAACTTTACTGAAAGTTAATAATAGTGACGTACAGGTTTTCCTTAATTTGTTGTTTAAACACACAATTGGGGGAATCCTGAGTCAGATTATCTGTTATAAGTGAAAGTGGAACTTGTATAACAATTAAAAATAACCGTTGGAGTTATTAGAATTACGAGCAGCAGTCAAACACGTCACTAAAACGTACAAAAGAATGCCCTCGTGAGTGGTCCTGTGCAATATCTATTTATTATATTTTGACGCCTGTATCAATTATTGTAGCAAAGTTATGTTATAATGAATTGCTAAGTTAAAAAAGTATATATTGATCTATGGGACGCTTTTTGACCATTTTATCAAAATCTACAATCACGAATGTCACCAAAGAACTGCTAAATGAGCGGGACACTTTCTTGAATGCATATGCAAAATTTTAAAGCTCTAGCTCAAATGGCTTAGGAGGAGTAGGCGAACATCGAAACACACTTTTGACCAGTAAGAGCTTCGCTTCGCTCAGCTCAATAAAAGAAGACACAATTTGTCTTAACGCAAAAAGTTGATTATATTTTCTCTGATAATCTTACATTCACTTTACAGAGCGCTGTAACTGAAAAGTGATTGAAGGTAAATGGATCGACACCTATATCACGTCTTCTTTCCTAGAACGACACCTATATCACGTCTTCTTTCATAGCAGTAACGTAAAACCAATTAAGATAATATAATAAAAGTTACTAACATTTTATTTTAGTGACTGACAAAAGTATTACAAATATATTAACTTCACTTAACGGGAACAAAAAGGTTAAGTAGTTCTAGCAATATTAGTTTAAAAGCTGTATCTTTAAAACTTTGATTTCTAATTATAGATATTAATATTATTGTAAAATGTTTCATTTCTTTTCTAAAAAACAGCTAATACAAACAATATATGCAATTTATAGAACATATATAACAATATGCGACAACGTGTAAAATAAGGAAAGAAGTCATATTTGCGTACGTGTTTCTTTTACTTTTGTTTTATATGTCGTGTCACGTGTGAGACATGAGAAGAAATATAAAATATCGCTTATATTATGATGTTACAGATCTTCTCTTCTCCTTTTATCACTTTGTAAGTTTATTACATATGTAATGTGCGGAATAATTTATGAATGTTCAAAACGGTATACTGCAATACCTACTTATATTACATATGTATTGAAATAAAAATTGATATTGTAATAATAATGTAAGCATGTAACCAAAGAGTAACAATGTTTTGTATTAACAGTAATAGTGAGAACAGTAATTGTTTTGAGTTAAATTATGTAAATAAACAAGTATACAGCAATAAAATGTTCTTCATATTTTACTAATTGCCTTATAAAATATTTGTGAGCTTCACACTCGATTTTGATCGCATTTTATTTATCCTGTAAAAATTTTTACAGAATTATTTACAAAATTTTTTCAAAAATGAATATTAGATGCACAAAAAAATAGTTTTTTTTTATTTGGTTGAAAAGTAGATACACAAAACATTTTAAAAGCCATTCACAAAATTGATCTCAATCAATCACAAAATTGAATATAGTTTGGTTTCACAAATGTTTTTAACAATTCACAATAAAATATATAAAATGGTTTTTCAATTATTCACTAACTGACAAACTCTGCACCGATTCGAAAAATATCATATGACAAACAAAACGAACATACGTTTACGTACAGTTTCAATTTTCAATAGAATTAGTGTTCGTCGCACCGCATCTCATTTTCTGGATCTTCTTCTGGAGTGTTTATTTTTAGTCCTGTCTTCTTGACTTCACGTCATAGGTGGTTCAGAACAGTTTGCATGTTGGCGCGTGAATGGTTTAGCAAACATAGATAATAGAGGTATAATCTATGTCTTTCAGGTTACTAGATAGTCCCCACTTTATATCGCTATATTTATAAAAACATATAAACCTTTAACCTACCTCAGACAATACGAATAAAAAAATTAAACTATACAAGGTTAGATTACATTTTACCCACAAAAGTCTGTAGTCATAAATGTATTTTTTTTTCCTTAAAAAATATTCTTACTTTATTTTCTTTTAGTCCACAATAAAGTGAAATTGTATTTGCCTACGTGTTCGTTCATCTTTATTGTATCTATCGCATCACTGTGACTTGTGTAACACACCGGTATACTGAAAACGAATGTATAATTTCGTTCATTTTTTATCCCTTTATAGCCATATTGACTACGCAATTTTTTTATAAGCAACTATATATATATTTAAAACCAAATATCTCTATGAAAGACATTCTTTGGCAATACATATATATGAGAAACCTTACTTAACAGTGAAACATAAAATGACATATATGTTTATTGCAGAAGAAACCTTATGCTGAAATTTATAACTTAAACTATTTACATTAAGAACGAATTTATATATATTTTTTTTCAAAAGTGTCTTTCTTGCTACTTTATGATTAGTCTTCAGAAATTATTATTTTCTTTCCTGAAACAATTAATTAAGTATAATTTTTTTGTATATCACAATAACTCCGTAAAAATAAAAGAATTGCTATGGTAGAATATTTATTATTTTTGACGTGAGATTACTGAATTAATATCTAATGTTATTTTAAATATAAAATAATAGTATGTTTTTTGTCTTTATAGATGTAATTTAAATACTTTATTAAATTATTTAAAATTATATAATTAGCATTCTTTTTGAAACGTTTCAAAAAGAATTAAAAGTATCATACATCATCATGTTCCTAGGATCTTTGGTTTATAAATACCCAAATAAAAGAATTCTGCGTGACAATCTGTACTGTGTAATATCTCGTATTTATTGTGGATCGGAGGCAACTAATATATTTTATAAATATCTGCAAATATTTTTCGAAACGTATAGCAATATAAATTGGAATTTAAAAATATCATGAGAAAGAGAAAACTAACGATCTGGCAAATATCGAAACTACCTGAAAGAATCTGGAGAGTAGCCAACTCAATTTAGGATTTGTAAAGTAACAATCAATTAAATTTGTTGACCTACTCCTAAACTAGCAAATAGTTATTTCTAAAGAATGGATTATGCTTAATTACGAATAATATAAAACATGTAGCTTAAGTAACGCTTTACTTTAAAACACTTTGTTTGGAAAATGTTCGTATTTAATATATTTGATGTCAGGTACAATTACTTTTGCAGTACAACAACGACAACTGAGAAGGGCTTTACTGTCGAGCGACATTATATATCGCATTGAATATTAAAATAGAAATTCAATTTCAGAAAACAAAATCAAGCGATAGATAGATGACAAAACATGATGGGTTATACGATACAGTAACTTATGATATTTTAATACATATTCAAAATTTTTCGTGAATTACGTTCCAGCTACACAAAGTTATTTAAATATTATATAATATATACCTTTATGAAATATTATGGACTACTAAAGTATTAAAACCTTTATTTTTAAGTCAATGCTAACTCTGTAATCTTAGTTCTGTTTCAATGAGTCTTAGAATCTTTAAAATAATTAACGATTTTTGTACTATTTAAATAACATGTTATAATTTAGTCAGTACACATTTTTCAATATATAATATACAATAAGTCTTAATTTGCTTACTGTGTTGTGACAACCTTCTTGCTAAGGGTTACATATGTTATATGTTATTCATTGAATAACATATAGCGAATGACGTATCTCTCACCATTATTTGTGGAGTACTCTCTGTCGTTTAATAATAAGAGGCGCATACATACAATATAGTTAGTTGTCCTGCATTAATATTCATATTAATTTTGTGACATTTACGTGTTCGTCGATGCAGTACTTCTAATAACTACATGAATTTCTACGATATCATAGCATCACAGTATACAAAAAATTTAACAACTTATCCAACTCACGGTTCAGTACTTCCAGTTTCGGTTTAATTTAAAAATAACAACAATAAATAATTGCTAACTATTTCTAATATCGCAAAATAATAAAATACAGAATATGCCAATACATATCTATTCCTATAGTTATGTATTGGCAGACAATGAATACTAATAACAAAAATATAATAACAAAACTTTCCGGTCTAGCGGGAATCACAGCTTTTGCTGTGATAACTCAATACCAAACTTTTATTATTGCTTTTTCAGCCACAAAATAAAACAAAACATTCTAAAAATATAAATTCGCCTAATTTTGAAAGACTAACTTGTTCATATATACATTTTTTTTACATTTAAAACCTAATCATTATTAGTATTCATATCCATAATTTTGAAGTCTTAAGAAAAGTTTAAACAACATTTTTAAATACTTTTTGACGCAATTTCTTCTCTTTATTTTATATTGTTCCAAGTACATAATTATATAATAAATTTGTTAAAACAGCAGATTGTGTACTTAAGGTCACAGATGCTTCCTGTTTCCGAACACTGGTCTCATTAGAGAATTCTGGATCTCTGCCAGAGTATAGATATGGTGTACTTTGCCTCACCACTGTTTATTATTAATAATCTAATTTTCCTTAAATATTTACAACTTCACCAATTCATCAGTATTATAATGTATGTATATTCGTAAAAGAAATTTCTATTTGAAATTATATTTTTTTATTCTATAAAATATAACGTAAAAATGTTATTTCTATCTCAAGTATCAATCGTCAACGAAGAGTGATTGAGAGTTTATAATCTCATGAATTTGAATACTGTAACATTTTCTTTATATACGAGTAATTGTAATTTTCTTCTTTACAATCATATAAAGAAAATGTAGTACAAACTTATATATATATATATCTATTATATAAAAATGAATCGCAAAATGTGTTGGTAAGCGCATAACTCAACAACGCATGGACCAATCTTAACAATTCTTTTTTTTAAATGTTCCTTGAAGTCCAAGGATGGCTCTAACGGCGAGAAAAATTTGAATAATTTCCAGGGAAACCCTAAAAAAGCCCTTTTCTTTTTCCTATACAAATATTTTAAATGTAGAATAAATAACTAAATGTAGAGTCAATTTGAACTGTATTGCTATTCAATAAAGTTGATATTAAATTACAAGCACTCATTGTTGTCTAAACAATGTAGGTGTCTTGCTAACGTCAAAGAGTCAATTCGCGCTTTATTGTCGCTGCACAACGTTCAAATTTAATCAAATGAATGTGTACACCCGACCAAATTGAAAAGTCAAAAAAAGTAAATGTAAGATTTGATTGGCCTTGGAATATTCTTTCTTTTGTTTTAGTTTCGGAATGCGACATAAATTGTCATCAGTTTTCACGTCATTGCATCTGTCAAACAAACTGCGTTAAAAAGCGTTTATAATATTTAATAATTAATTTTGATTGTATAAATACCTGTGATTAATAATTATTTCATGTGAATAAATTTAGGTAATTATATACGATATGCCTCCTATAAGACGAAGTAATTTAAGTAGAAGAACCCGAAATGCTACAAACCAAATGAATTACCGATCTTATCATACTGCACATGAACGTGACGACCGAAATGAACGCGAAAGAATTCGTATATCACGAACGCGGGAAGCGAGAGCGAGAGATTCAACTAATAATCGCGAAAGTTTGAATCGAGCTGCTTTCAATTACGATTTGTCAATTGACTACAGTAACCACCAATGTGTTGCTATTGGATCTATGAACTTGGTTTGCTCTTATTGTAAGGCATTGAAATACAAAAATGAAGCAAATGGATTGTGTTGCGCAAATGGGAAAGTGAAATTGATACCATTGGATCCACCACCAGAGCCATTGTACTCATTGGTTTCAGGAATAGAACCAGATTCCATACACTTTTTGTCAAATATTCAACAATATAACAATTGCTTTCAAATGACATCATTTGGGGCAACAAACGTAGTTCGGGAAAATTTCATGCCAACTTTTAAGGTATGTATTATAGCAGTTAATCATTGTTATTTTAATGAACAAAATTTCCTGTTAACTAAGTAAATATGTGTCATTAACCTTCAGTTTCCTAAACCCCAAAACATATATTACTTAGTCATTATATTATTTGGTGATTCAGTATTAGCAACACTTTTATTATTTTGAAACACAATATAATTATTTGACGATGGATATTAGTTACAACTAATTATTACATATTGACATACCTAAGCATATCAATTATTATTTGGTGATTCAAATTAAGAGACAGATATACTTTTTAGGAACAAATATTATTTCTATTTGGCAAAAATCATTTTTTTTAATTTACAGATACAAGGCCAAATATATCATAGAGCAGGTTCACTGTTACCAGTGTCAGATAGCAATTACAAATTTCTGCAAATTTATTTCATGGGCAATTCACCACGAGAAATTGATATGCGTTGTTCACATAACAATTCACTAAAGAGGTCTATTGTAGAACAATTACAAACTTTATTTCATGAGTACAATCAATTGGTTATTTTGTTTAAAACTGCACTGGATCGGATGCCATCTGATAATCACAAAATTGTAATCAGAGCTGATAAAACACCTGTTGGCCAACATGCAAGACGTTTTAATGCACCAACTATTGATGAAGTTGCCATCGTTGTAGTTGGAGAAAACTTGGAATCCCGTGATATTGTTTTACATCGTCGGAATGATCAATTACAACGTATAAAGGAAACACACCGCTCATATGACGCACTGCAATATCCCATTATATTTTGGCAAGGTGAAGATGGCTATGATTTTTCAAACAAGATGATAAATCCCATTACAGGTAATAAAAAATATTAGTTTAGCTATGGAGCTATATTATCAGTCACTATATTATTATTTTTTTAATTTTCAATATTATGAAAACAAAAATCTATTTTCAGGTTCCGAAACCAACAAAAAAGTCAGTTCAATGAACTATTATTCCTACCGCCTAATGATTCGTGAAAATGAAGACAATCACATACTCAAACGTCGGCGATTATATCACAAGTATGTTGTAGACATGAATGTTAAAATTGAAACGGAGAGATTAACATTCATCAGGTTGAATCAGACCAAACTCAGATCTGAAGAGTATATTCACCTTCGAGATGCGATTAATACTGATGGAAATGCACAGAATGTTGGTCGGATGACTATTCTTCCAGCAACATACATCGGAAGTCCTCGACATATGCATGAATATGCTCAAGATGCCATGTCATATGTTCGTCATTATGGTACAGCAGATTTGTTCATCACATTTACATGCAATCCACACTGGATAGAAATCAAGCAGGAGTTATTCCCTGGGCAATCACCTATTGATCGTCATGATATTACAGCCCGAGTCTTTAGACAAAAGTTGAAATCTTTGATGGATTTCATTGTGAAACATTATGTGTTTGGAGAGACACGCTGCTGGATGTATTCTGTGGAGTGGCAGAAACGGGTATTGCCACATGCACACATTTTGATTTGGTTAGTTGAAAAGATAAGGCCAAATGAAGTTGATGCAGTAATATCAGCTGAAATTCCTAATGTAGAAGTAGATCCTGGATTGCATGAGGTAGTTATTAAAAACATGATACATGGTCCCTGTGGAACTCTTAATCAAAATTCACCGTGTATGGTGGATGGTAAATGTTCAAAGCGATATCCACGGACATTAATATCTGAAACAATCACTGGTAATGACGGTTATCCTTTGTATCGTCGCCGATCGACAGCAGACAATGGAAGATCAACAATTGTCAAATTAAATCAACAAGATATTGAAATAGATAATCGCTGGATTGTTCCATATTCACCCATTTTATCAAAGACCTTCAAAGCGCACATCAACGTTGAATCTTGCCATTCAGTAAAATCTATTAAATACATTTGCAAATATGTAACCAAAGGCAGTGATATGGCTGTGATTGGTATTAATGCAGAGAATTCCAATGATGAAGGTACCCAATACGAAATGGGTCGCTATGTTAGTAGTAATGAAGCAGTTTGGCGAATATTTTCTTTTCCTATTCATGAAAGACACCCTACTGTTGTTCATTTAGCTGTGCATTTAGAAAATGGACAAAGAGTATATTTTACAGCACAGAACGCAGTAGAAAGAGCTTTACAGCCACTATCTACTACATTAACCAGATTTTTTGAGATATGTCAAAACGATGATTTTGCTCAAACATTGTTATATTCTGAAATGCCAAAATATTATACTAGGAATCAATCCTCAAGAAGATTTATACGACGGAAACAAGGAAAACCAGTTACAGGATACCCAGATATATTTTCTACCGATGCGATTGGTCGAATTTATTCAGTACATCCAAGCAATGATGAATGTTTTTATTTACGACTGCTATTAGTCAATGTACGTGGCCCAACATCGTTCCAACATGTACGAACTGTTAATGGTGATTTGTGTGGATCATATAGAGAAGCTTGCCAACGTTTGCGATTGCTAGACAATGATGCTCATTGGGATCAAACTCTCAATGATGCTGTAATATCATCACAAGCTCATCAAATACGAACATTGTTTTCTAAAATCATATCTACCTGCTTCCCATCAAACCCAAAGGATTTGTGGATCAAGTACAAAGATAATATGTGTGATGATATTTTGTATCAAATACGGATTAGAAGGGGAAATCCAAATATACAAATAAGCGAAGAAATTTACAATGAAGTATTGATTTCAATTGAGGACATGTGCTTGATGATGTCAAACAAACTATTATTTCAATTAGGCCTGGCCGCACCCAATCGTCCAATGCATGATGCTTTTAACCAAGAGTTGCACCGAGAGAAACTGTATGATCTCAACACTTTGAAAGAATTCATTCAAACGAATCTTCCACTATTGAATGAACAACAGAAGTATGTATTTGATACACTTTTGAAAGTAATAAATGATAAAAGAGGAGGGATTTACTTCTTAGATGCACCTGGTGGTACAGGAAAAACTTTTTTGATTTCATTGATATTAGCAACAATTCGCTCACAAAATAAAATTTCACTTGCACTCGCTTCGTCGGGAATCGCAGCAACTTTGCTTGAAGGTGGTAGAACAGCTCATTCAGCACTAAAATTGCCATTAAACATGCAAAGCAACGAAACTCCAACCTGCAACATTTCGAAGAACTCTGCAATGGCAAAGGTTTTGCAGCAATGTGGATTGATTGTTTGGGATGAATGCACGATGGCACATAAAAAATCTTTGGAGGCTTTAGATAGAACCTTACAAGATCTCCGGAGCAATAATAACCCATTTGGTGGTGCAATGATTTTATTAGCAGGAGATTTTCGTCAAACATTGCCAGTGATTCCACGATCAACGCCAGCTGATGAACTTAATGCCTGTTTAAAGTCCTCCAATTTGTGGAAACATGTGAAGGTATTACACTTAAGCAAGAATATGCGTATCAAGTTGCAAAATGACAAATCTGGAGACATATTCTCTAAACAACTCATTGACATTGGTAATGGCAAATTTCCTATAGACACCTTGACTGGTTGCATTAACTTTCCTCAAGGTTTTTGTCAGTTAACTAGATCAAAAGATGAACTTATTCAAAAGGTGTTTCCAGATGTTGCTCAAAATTATAGAAACCATGATTGGTTGAGCGAACGGGCTATATTGGCTGCAAAAAACATAGATGTAAGTGAATTAAATTTCAAAATTCAAGAACAAATTACAGGCGAATTGAGGATATATAAATCAGTTGATTCGGCTACTAACCAAGATGATGTCGTTAACTATCCGCCTGAATTTTTAAACTCGCTGGATTTACCAGGATTGCCACCTCACAATCTTCAATTAAAGGTTGGTTCGGTAGTAATAATGTTGAGAAATATCAACCAACCGCGTCTTTGCAACGGCACACGGTTAGCGATAAAAAAATTATTGAACAACGTGATAGAAGCAACTATACTGAAAGGAAAGTATAAAGGAGAAGACGTTTTGATACCACGCATCCCAATGATTCCGACTGATGTACCATTTGAATTAAAAAACGACTACAATTTCCAGTGCGGCTTGCTTTTGCTATGACCATAAATAAGTCCCAGGGGCAATCATTAGGTGTTTGTGGTATTAATCTAGAAAACCCATGTTTCTCACATGGTCAATTGTATGTTGCCTGTTCCCGTGTTGGAAAACCATCAGATTTATTTATATATTCACCAGGTAATCAAACAAAAAACATTGTGTATCATAAAGCACTAAAATAAAAATAAAACAGATTTTTGTTAATAATTATGATTCACTGGATTTACAATAACGCGATTACTGAAAATACTTATGTACGTTTTATTTCATTATTTTTTATTTCATCGGTTATGATATACCCTATGTTAATAGTAATAGTAATAAATAATTAATTATCTCTATACTTTGTAATTGAAGCACCCACTTTATAAATATTTGTCACCTTTAGGTTCCCACTATCCCTTTAGATTATTTTTCAATCAGGTTTGAACCTTAAGTTCCCCTCTTGGTTTGAAGCCCTCTGGCAGATATCCCAATCGGGGTTTTTAGTGGGTCTCAAAAGGGTGACCAAAGTTCGTGGAAGCTAAGATACTTAAGTCACCCGAGCTGACCTTTTTCTTTAATTCTCCTGAACAGAACCGTCACCATGATGATAGGGCGATGTGTGAGGATCAGCAGAGTAAAAACGTCTAAAGGTCGAAATATAAACTGCCACATTCCAAATCTATTTGACAGAACGAATTCTGCCGAGTTGTATAAAAATTGTATTTATTAAAAAAAAAAAATCTTTTAAAATTTAAATGTTTTGAGTTTAACTTTCATTGTATGTATTAGTAAAAACCACCAAATACTTTTAATTATGAACGTCTTAATAAAATGATAAAGTAACATATTAAAAAAAAGGAAAATTTTACGATTTAATTTTAACTGAGCAAGCACACGTTTTGCAGCGGTGGGCGGAATTCTATAAGGAGATGTATGAACGTGAGGACGCCTCGGTCTTGACTACCAGCGTAATGCTGAGTCAAGATGTAGCCGATGGTGAAATCAGTTTGGAAGAAGTAGAGAACGTGATTCGAAGTCTGAAATGTGGTAAGGCTGCGGGAGCAGATGAAGTTACTGCCGAGATGATCAAATATGGTGGGCCACGCGTCTGGGACTTTTTCTGGTTTTTGTGCAATTTATGCTGGAAATCTGGGGAGGTCCCAGACGATTGGCGAAGTGCAGTCATCGTACCTTTGTATAAAGGCAAAGGTTCACAGATAGGGCCATCAGTTTGATTAGCTTGGGCGGTAAAGTTTATGCTAAAATTTTAGCGAGAAGAATGCAAGAGAGATCTGAAAGGCTGTTGTGGGAGGCACAAGGAGGTTTTAGACCTGGAAGAGGGTGTATAGATCAGATCTTTTCCCTCCGCATGATCACGGAAAAGTTTTTGGCCCTAAACCAAAAGGTTTTCTGTGCTTTTGTGGATTTGGAAAAGGCGTTTGACAGGGTTGTGAGAAAGAAGTTATGGGAGATACTGCCCCGATACAATGTGAACGGACCCTTGCTACAGGCTGTAAGGTCTCTTTACCGAGATCACTCAGCCTGTGTGCGAGTAGGAGCTGGCATGTCGCCCTGGTTTGACATCTAATCGGGTGTTAAGCAAGGTTGCGCTATGTCAGCTTGGTTGTTCAATTTGTATTTGGATAGTTGTCTCCAAGGAGTGAAAGATAGTGACATGGGAGTGAAAGTAGGTGACCTTAAGGTCAATTGCTTTCTATATGCAGATGATGCAGTGCTCATTGCATCATCAGAATGCAATTTGCAGGCATTGGTCACCACTCTGAAAGATGGGTGTTAAATTAATGGTCTTAACCTGAATATAGATAAGACGAAGGTTCTGATATTTGAAAGAAATGAAGAAAGAACAGAATGTAAGATCAACGTGAATGATAAGATAATAGAACAAGTGAATGAAGTGGTATATTTGGGAAGTATGTTTAGCAGAGACGGAAGATACGAAATGGATGTGGAAAGGCGTATTGCTGCTGGTAACAGAGTCAATGGTGCTTTGACTGCATTGTTGAGACGGCAAAACGTCAGTATAGCTGCACGTTTGGCTGTACACAATGCAGTTTTGCTACCGACACTGTTATACGGCAGCCAAACGTGGGTAACACAGAAGAAGAATGTAAGAAAGATGAATGCTGTGGAGATGCGATCTCTTCGCAGAATATGCGGAGTCAGTCTAGCTGATCGAATCCGCAATGAAGAGATCCACAGAATGGCAGGTACTAGCGAAGATGTCACGGTGAGAATGAAGAAGAACCTGCTCAGGTGGTTTGGGCACGTTGAACGAATGAGTGATGAAAGAATGGTAAAAAAGATTTATATGGGAAAAGTGAGCGGTAAGAGAGACAGGGGGAGGCCTCGAGTGACCTTCGAAAACACAGTAGCTACGATACTGGAGGAAGGTCACGTAAAAAGCATGAGGACCCCCCGGAGGGCATGTATGAAGAAGTTGATGTCTGTGGCCGAGGCGAAAGAGGTATGCAGAGACCGTAGCGTTTGGCGCTCCGTCGTCTCTGGCTGCCCGCAAGGGATATGGCGTGAAGGTAAATTATAATTATAATTATTAATTAATTAATTATAATTAAATTAAAATTAAATTATAATTATAATTATAATTAAAATATTAAATGATAAAAAAAATCCACCAGAATTTTTAATATATATAAATCACGTGTCGCGTTATTTGTCCGCGATGGACTCCTAAACTACTTAACTGATTTAAATAAATTTACACACCACGTACAGTTTGACCTAACTTAAAAGATATAATAATTTTCAACTCAATTCATAGTCGCAGTATTATTTTATTGCAAATTATTAGTTTATCATTTTGCAGTTAGCTCTTAACAATTCTAAAAGATGGCGGTATCTATTGACTGGATTGAGTAATTACGAATGAGATATCTACCCTACCTACCTCATTCGTAAGTTTAGTGTTCCAAGTTATTTACTAAAAACTTTGTAATATACAAATAGTGTTATAAACTTGGATAAAATAAAAAAAATTATTATAATTATTTTGTTTTGATTTTTGCTTAATATCGACTATAAGAAAACATTATGGTTTTCATGACAGATGTACTCTGAACGTTACCCCTTAAATAGTTTAGTACAATGTAATATATCAAAAATAATAGTCACAGCAACGCGTGACCGGGTCTGCTAGTATATATATATATTTATACTTATATTTAATAAAAAACTTTCTATATTTTGTTCCACTTCAATTTATTGACGAAAGTTAATTAGGCAATATCAAATAAAGTTTTTATATTTGAAGTATTATACAATGATTTTAAACAAACCTACAAAAGTTATTTTTACTGTAACATATATATAATTCACTTTAGCTGTTGGTAACGGCTTCGTCTTGTGAATAACTGATCAAATTATTATTATTATAATTATTATCCTTAATATACAAATATTAATGATAATTACATATTTTAAGTAACATATTTCTTATTTCATACACTGACTTTTTCATAACTTTCCAAACCCATGCTGAAGGTCTTTAGGTAAATTGGTCAAAATTAACGCCGTAAAAGATAATTGCAGGTAATATTTAAATTTTTTATTCATCAGCCAGAAGAAGTTCATGTGTATGTATATATATAATTGAAAGGACATATTGTTAACTATTGTTAAAGTTATCACTAGTCGCAATGAGCGTTTGGATTTACTAATTACCAGAACTTAAGCTTAGCTAACTATTAGTCTGAAATTGAAATCAACTACTACTAACTATTAACAAGTTACTTACGTTTATAGTTTTTATATCAACTAGAAGATCAATTTCATACTAATTTCTGTTTCAACGCTTGGTTATATATATTTTTTTATAAACTTTAATTTAATTTTGTCACTCGTCCTAATCTTCTACCGGATGGCATATTTTTCCAGGACCTTTTTAGAATTGATCTTTGTCATATATAGAAAAAAAATAACGATGCTATATGAAACAAATTATTTTTGACTAACGACCTTGTATTCAAAGTTATTTGAGTAATAACATTTATATGGAAAAAGGCGCTGATTTAAACTTAGGAAATAATTTAACCATCAAGTCAATTTCTTATCAGGAGCCAGAAGCCAAGACTGCTATCGACTTAAGAAGACATTTACGGGTTTAGGAAAAAAAGCTCCTGAATTCTCATAGGCATTAAATTTACCAATATAATATATATATATATATATATTTAATTTTAATAGGAAATTATTATTCTGTTTTTACAGTTTATTTTTGGACATTTTAAACATAACAATGTCTATTTATTATCTTTATTAAAATATAAAGAACAGCATCACAAGCTACATGATATATCCATACTCATACTTAGGGTGATATTTTTTTTTATATTTATGTTCTACAAAACTAGTAATTAGAATTATTAACGGTATTAATTTATTTATTCGTGAAATACTAATTTTGGTGTTTATTAAAAGTTTAGTTACTTATATCTTAAAATTACTATTGTAATAGAATTTTGTTAATTATCTTTCTGTGAACTCTTGCATTGATCGATTTATATGTAAAAAAGTTAGGTTTAGGTAATAATTTTTCTTAATTAATACATAAAATATATAAATAAAGCTCATGATTTCTTTAATGTGTTTTATGGGAATATCTTTAAAAACCTTTTAAGGAAAACATTTATCCTAATTAGAGAATTTTAAAAATATGTTTTCTTTACTTTTGGAAATGAATCAATTTCATAATAACCCACAAGATAATGTATTAACAAAAGGATCTTTGTTATCTTGCATAATTGAATTACTCACAGATTAAATTATGTCTCTCAGATAAATACGGACAATGACAAAATGACAAAATTTGAAATAAAATTCTATACAAATATGACACAGATTTAAGTACAATTGATTACTGGATTTCGTATAAAAAATTTATATGTATGTATAAATTGTTACAGTATTTTATTCTTGGTATCTAGCTACTGGTATTCAGCAGAGAATCGATTAAAATTTTATTCGCGTAGTTAGACTATCCGTTCCAAAATTAATAGCGACTACATGTAATTTTAACATTGACGTTAATAATACTTTTTTATAATAATTAAAATACACAGTAGAAGTGCAACTAACATAACTTAGGTACTGTACATTAATATCGTTTATATTCGTATAGAGCCATGATCGATTACTTTTAATGATGAGTAAAAGTAATCAATTAGTGACTCGACAAGTATCGGTCTTTTGAACAACGTTCATAATTTAAAACTTTAAATAAATTACATAGCAGCTTACTTCATAAATATGACTATAAGCAAAGCGATCGTATCGTATCGTACGTATCTCATATCTAAGCCCTGGCGCTACTCCGGAAATTTCTAATAAGGTCAATGTTTAACGATACGAGGCATTTTGGAGCTGTTGGAAAAGGAGCAAGACAGCTGATGCGGAGCATAATTCACTGACGTATAAGAATTTGGAGATATGACGTAAAAGCTGTAACTTGTATTCTGTACGTAAAAAAATATTGTTGTAAAATAAATAGTAGACAAAACACGCATCTTTTTTCATATAAATTTCTTTTTTCATAAACCTAAACTTTAATGAAGATATATTTCATAATTCATGATTGATTCTGACGAATGTAATTATCTCTAGAATATTCTATTATACACTTATTACTTAAATTAGAAATAAGTCATACTAGAAAATAAATATTCTATCATATCAAATACTATATTTTTAGAATCATATCCAGTCTCTACTAAAAGTATTAATGTCGACTTAATACTGGGGTCTCATTAAACTATCGCATGTAGACTAAGCTTTAGTTTATATTATACTAACTATGGTCCGTAACTTCGTCCCCATGAAATACTTTAAATTTCCAGTTCCTTGGAGAACTTCGATTTAAAAGTATACACAACACTCTTCCAAGTTTGTTGGGACAAATCTTTTAAGTTTGTTATGTAAAACTAAATCAGAACTATATTATATTTATTATTAAATAAACATTTATTTAATAAAATATTTTGTAAATGAAATCTTTAATGTTTATTTATTTAAACGTAATTCCACATTTTAGGTTTAGGAATTGTAGTTGTTAAGTGTGTCTAATTATTAACACGGAGTCCCACTTCATCATCTTTATAAACATATCATATACGTTTCAATTAATATTAATTAATTATTTTCAAAATGATATCTTTTGAAAATGCCATTTGGTACTAAAATACATAAATCGAAACTAATCAAGTAGATTTTCTGTTTGTGTTTTATATAAAAAGTTTTATATTTTCAGTGCCTAAAATAAAGTGCAACTGATACTGAAATTTAGGTCGCGTCGGCTAAAACTATTACTAACGGATTGTAAATGAGGCTTGAGAATGAAATATTAGTTTGCTACCTAGAATGTCTAGAAATAAACTGTTTACATTGAATTAATTATAATGAATATTTTATATTTGTAAATTTAATGTTTGTGAAAATTCAAGTGCTTTTTCCCAAATCAATCTATCTCATCACAAGTCGATAACAATTTTTGCTGCTAGTGTTGATAATCAGAAACTGACTTGATGGTAAAACGATTTCCTAAGTTCGAATTGGTTTTTTTTACATATATATTTTATTTTAAAAAATAGCTTTTTATACAAACAAAATAGTCGAGAATTATTAATTTTTCATATATCGCTACTTATTTCATAAGTATAACAAAAAAATATCAATAAGGTCAAATATTAATATTACTATTAATTAATAATTAATATTAATACTGAAGAAGGTTAGGAAAAGTGGACAAATATTATACCATTACGTATGCAAAGCTAGGAGATTGTACTTAAAATAATATTATATTTTCATTATTTTATTTTAATATCGCTATTAAGATAATACTGTAATACAGATATTCAAGTGTTATAAGGACTGTTACTAAAATAACTAACATTGCAATGTAATAGAATAAATTTCTTATAATTACTAAGTATTTACAATCAGTCTGTTAAC
Organism: Melinaea menophilus ssp. n. AW-2005; assembly: GCA_918358695.1. NCBI lineage: Eukaryota > Metazoa > Arthropoda > Insecta > Lepidoptera > Nymphalidae > Melinaea > Melinaea menophilus. Next base: position 9,317,352 of record OU911057.1, on the reverse strand, counting down.
TCGTAATCAATTGCCCAACTATTCCTCGAGGAGCGTGAATAGTTAATGTGTAACGAGAACTTGTTATAAGTTGTTAATTTGATAAATTTATAAGGTCATCGTTCTTACATTATTTATTTAGTAGCGCAAATATCATTCATCACTATTTTTTGCCAGAAAACTATTTATTAATATAACGCAGACATTGATAAAGTAACGCATAAAATCATCACTGTAGGTAATGTCTGTATATCTATTTGTTGAAAGTTTTTCATATCAATAAATTAACGCACTAGAGCTTGAAAAAGACCTAACTGCAAAAACCTTAACTGAAAGTCACATTCTGTTCTGAGATTAGGTATTGTATTTTGTTTTAAATTTTTTACATGATTAAAGGTAGCTTAGTTTTGTTTCAATATCTCTTAATAACTATTTCATAGTTAAAAATCTTATATTGTTGATTATATCATACTTAATTCACAACTTTTTGCAATACATATTAATTCTTATAGTTTGTATAACACAACAGGTTTGCGATTGGAGAGTGCAGGTACTCGTACATATATTTTATAATTGTCATATATAAAAACTGCAAAATACAACATATCTCAATATTACAATAGTTACATGAATAATAAAAGGTATTTCTATTTTATTTTCATTTGAGGAACATGTAACATTCTGTTTCTAAAGTTGTGTTCATATCAATGAATGTAAACGAAAACCTTTTTTTGAGTTTTAACTTCATCACACATGGCAGGTGACACTATTATGCCAGCGACCTTTTGTTAATAAATACAAGTTTTTATAATAAATAATTAATTTATAATTTTTACAATAAATAATTAATTTATAATTTTTTTATTTTTTTTTAATAATTTTTATAATAAATAATTAATTTATAATTTTTACCTTTTTCTAATAAATACAAGTTTTTATACAAAAATTGTTCTGCTATATTATAATATATTTTATTAGAATGCATGTTGATCGTAATTTGATTTTAGAATTGTACGTTACTAAATGCACTTTTTAATCTACATATGGTTCTACAAGGTTATACAAGTATAATATATACACATACGAGTATATGCACACACACATATACGTACGTAAGTTTTGACAAACTATGATTAAGAACCCTCTTTGTGTCAGTATTAGATTACCAGGGGATGATTCATTATGAAGTTGTAGACATAAGATATATGTTATTTATACCACAACAAATGAGAATTTATTTTATACGTTCTACACTTGTCATGTGATATTTTTGAATCGATGCAGAGTTTGTCAGTTAGTGAATACTTGAACTAGATATTTCATTGTGAATTGTTAGAAACATTTATTAAAATAAACTGTATTGCTCTTTTTGATTAATTGAGATCAATTTTGTGTATACCATTTAAAATATTTTTTATTTGCTTTTCTATTAAATCAAATAATAAACAAATTTTTATGTAACTTCATTTAAAAATATGAAGCCATTTTTCTAGAGGTGTAGAAAAATATATTATAAAATAAATACGCTATGTTAAATATGTAAGTACCTAGATAAACTTAAATTATATACAAAAATGAATTTCATTATATTTTTTTTTTAATTATTTACGATGACAATGAATTTATGTGTATACATCCTACGAGTAGATAGATGTTCCCATTATATTGGTGACATGCTTGTCAAAAATAAAAAGGAGATATGTCCATTTTGTTCATATAAACATACACATACTAATTAAGAATGCTTTTAAAACATCGTAACATATGTAAACCATATGATTTATATATTAACTTAAATTTTAATTTGACAATGAATTTTAATTTACAATAAGGAAGGTGTGATATTAATTTTGAAATTCTCATTCTATTAATAATATTCTAAATGAACATATAATTATTAACAGTATAACGTAACGTGTATATAATATATGTAATGAAACAAGCCATAATCTATACATACTGTATAAAATAGCGCCACAAGTTATATCAATTAGACGTTTTTCTTTTTAGTATTAATATTAACTTAAACCTCTTAAGTTTAGAATATTTTTTACATTACGCTTTATTGTAATTTTGCAGAATCGGCATAATGTCACGATATTTAAGAAACAGATGAGGAAAGAAACTTTTATACAAAATATAAGTCGCCAAATGATTGCTAATTCTTTAGTAATACTTTATTGCCACTAGCGAGTACGTATCGAGTACGTCATCAAATTTAATCGATTGTTACTTAAAAATCATAAATTGAGTTGGCTGCTCTCCAAAGTTTACCTACAAGTTGCTCCGATTTTTGCCAAATTGTTGGTTTTCGATTTATCCTAATATTTTTAAATTCAAATTTATTGATATTCATTTAAAATATATTTGTAGATATTTTGGATATTTAGTTGTTGTTTTATTAGGCCCCAGAGCAATAAAAAAAAATCTAATAGTACTGGTTTTCAACAGGTTTTTTTTTATTATGTAATTTGAAACCAAAGATCCTTGAATATTTCTAATTATTATTGAAACGTTTAAGAAAGATCGTAATTCTTCTATTGTTGGATTACTGATTTATCGTTATTTTTAAAAAAAGTTAAAGCTATACATTAAAACTAAATATAAAGCATGAAAAAAGACTCATTGTAAAAATATATTTATGTAAAGTCGTTCCGTCCGTCTGTCCGTTTAAGTTATGAATCTCAACATCTCAGCAGAAAGTTTTCTACTATAATATTTTACTTGAAATAAACATTCAGGGGTGACAATTTAATTATCATTTCTTTGACAGGTGAGGTTTTCCGAAATGGGTGTGATAACAGATGTAGTCAAAGAAAGTCTTTCATAAAGGGAAAAGATATCTGTTTTTGAATACATATATTCTGATATTGCGTAGTCAATAAGGCTATAAATGGATAAAAAATAAACGATATTATATATTTGTTTTCATTAGAAGTAATACAACGGGTATTCCACACGTCATGTGACGCAATATATACAATTAAGGTGAATGAAACACGTAAGAAAATACAACTTAACTTGTTATTTTGTATCTGATGTTGGGGAATTACATGTTACATAAATTCGCTTTACATTAATGACTAAAAATAAGATATCATATAAGAATATTTAAAAAATGAAAAAAATATGTTTGTATATACAGACTTTTGTGGATAAAATCTAACCACATACGATGCCACCATACGATACGATACGACACCATACGATAGATTTTTTTAAATTAAAAATTTGTATTTTTTTATAAATATAGCACGAATCTTATCATAATAAGTACTCTATATTATGCATATCTAGTATGACGTTTTTCGTCAAGTAGATAAACGTTACACCTTTTGAACACGCATCTTCGGATCTAATGTTGCTTTACAACTTTTTAAATTAAACACAAAAAGATACTTTCAACTACAAATTATTTATTATATATATCCCTTTCAAACAAAATCATATTCTGTAGTCGTATTACAATGTTTGTTATATAAAACATAATTAGCCTAACATGATTAGTAACAACTATAAACGAAATGAATTTGTAACTAAAAATGATATTAATGTCACTGTATCAAACAATTTATATAAAAAAAAGGAATTTCATTTGTAACTAAGGGCAGCATGCAAGTGGTGGCAGTCGTCCCGCATAATTAGTTTCAAAAGATTTGTTTTGTCGACTGGATATAATTTCTCGTAAAAAAATTCTTTCCAGACAAAGCTCTGCACTGAAACGAAACACAAAGTGTCTCCAAGCATCATTAACATTGTTATGGATATAAGGAAAAGATTTCAATTAAGAACCTTGCTTTGGATAGCACATCACAAATGAATGTTTGAAGCAGTGCTATTAATTATGCGTCTCTACTTGGAGTAAACAGTAATGTTAGTATTCCATGGGATACCACGTAGCAGGTAGATGTTAATCTTTACAGGCTGAATAATTAAAAATCTAAGTGAACAGTTAACCACATAGTTGGTAGGTAATATACTATTATTTTAAATTGAAAAGTATATATTGTTGATGATTAAGATTACTGACTTTGATTCAGAACTTTTAAGTAAGAAAATAGATTTTTTTTAAATAATCAAAACTTAAATTTTTTTTAATAGAAAAATGTGAATAATATATATAGATTTTATACAGTTAAAAAGAAACAAGAACAATGAAGTAACTGACTGTTTGTATATATATATATATATTTGTATACTTAATATTACTATAATAATTTACTTGTCATTTAATTTGTTAGTCTTTAAAATGTTGTGTTCATTATTTAAAAGCAGAAAAATGAAAAATACATTAAGCTCGTTTAAATTATTTTCTCGTTATTTCCAAGCACTCGGAAATTTCTCTGAAGCGCAACATAAGTATTGTTATGAATACTGTATAAGTGGGCGGGAGGATAAGAAAAGTCCATTGCAAAAGCAATTCCTAATGTAAGAGATTCTGTGTAAGACGTACACATTGTACAACTTTGTTTGCTACATTTGACAATGACTAGATGTGTAAAAAAAATCAAATTTAAAAAACTCATTTAGAGTGATAGCGGATCTGTGTCACCGGACGGAAGCTCGTATAAGAGCTGTCTCAACTGGAAATATACTGTTTCACATAAGATTAATTGGTAAAATACTATCTGACCAGATAGCAGCAGGAGAATCAACTAGATTGTATGACAATGGGATATGTGAGGGTTCGTGAAATAATATAGACATAAACGATAAAGTGCTATGTGGAACCGCAGATTTATTAGACAATGTCATCATTATGTTCTGCCGGAGTATATTAGGAGTACTTTACAAAAACAAGTTTAGGATTTTTATTAAAAAGGAAAAATCATATTACCACTTTTATTTTCTCAACGCGCCATGTTGTCGTTATATGATCATATTCTTACAATTTTATTTTTCTTTCCAGGATTTAATTCTAAGTTAATTATTAAGCTTCCTTTCTGAATATAAAGCCATAGCTAATTATAGAAATAACATGTGGATTACATTGAAAATACTACATTGTTACGTGTTGTATTAAAGTTTATCAATAACTAAAATCTTAATTTTTTCCAGATAGGATCAAGGAATTTTCAATTTGATTGATCCTCATTCTATTCGTCACAGTTCAATACATTTTAAAGGATAACTTTATTAAGTATTCTGGTTATTCCAGAACTGAATTCAAAATTATAATTCATCGTTATACTATTACTAAAATAACATGCCAACTTAAAATTTAAAATTAAATATTACTAAATGTTTACAATGCGGCTGCTAACTAGTAACTAATATTCTAATTATTCCTCGGAGTCTCGGAGCTTGAATAATTAATATGTAACGAGAACTTATTATAATTTGTTTTTTTTTATAAACTCTTACCGAAAAGGTTATAGATATAGAACCTTTTCGGTAAGAGTATCTAAAAAAAACAAGTTATAATAAGTTCTCGTTACACATTAATTACATTATTTACGCAATTATTATTCAATTACATTTTTTTTTTAAATTTATGAATTTACATGTGTCTGTTAATATGTCGCACATATGGATAAAGTAACGCAAAATATCAACCCTCGTAGATGACTTGTATTACGTTTTTAGAAGCCTCCTAACTGCAATAACCGCAACATCACTTAAAAGTCACATTGTGTTTTGAGAATTAATATTATTATTTGTTATCCTTAATAAGGTTGTAAAAAAAATATTCATAGATATTTATTAAATGTTATATTGTTGATTATTTGATAGTTAATTCACGACGTTTCAATGCATTGTATAAATGTGAGTTTCTATAAAATAATAATGTGATTTGGAGACTGCACGTAACTGTACATATATTTTATATGGTATAGCCGAGCATAAAGGAACTTGCACATGGTATAAGTTTATCTCGAGAAGCCATACGACTGGGTTTCAAAAGTAAACACCTCAAAATGCATATGTAAATGTCACAACACTGTCAATAACAAATATAAAAGTGCAAAGGTATTTTATTTTACATATTTAAATATAAATTTTGTTTAATTCCTCGCTAGCCCTTTTGAAAATTAAAATTGTATTAAACTATTTACGAACTATAATTAAGTCTTTTTACTGTCATCATAAGAATACCGGGGAATGTGTGATTATTCAGTTGTCAACATGAAATATTTGTATTAAAACAAATGAGATTTTAGTGTTCACGATCCATATTGTCATATGACATTTTCCAATTCGACGCAGAGTTCTTCAGTTAGTGAATAATTGAAAAACCATTTTATTGAGATATTTTATTGTGAATTGTTTAATTTTTTGTAAACCCAAACTGTGTTAATTTTTTTATGACATGAAAATTTTGTAAATACCATTTAAAATGTTTTCTGTTTCTATTTTTCTATCAAATCTCAAAGTAAACATTTTTTCTGTGCAACTAATATTCATTTAAAACAATTCTGTAAAAAAATGTGAAAAAAGATATTTCAGTATAAACAAACTGCGACCAAAATCAAATTTGGATCTGACAAATATTATATGATACAGTTAGTACAATATGAAGAAAATTTTAGTGCTGTATATTTATTTATTTATTTAACACAAAATAAACTATTACTATTTTCAGTTTAAATCAAAACAATGTCACTCTTTTAAATATTGTTATCTAATCCTGAATTTCAGCCTTTTGAAGTCAGTCCACTACTCATAAGACATAATACGTATCCAGGGTCCGAACAGATGATTGTTTACTCTTCCTTTTTTTTAACCTTTTCTTCTTTCTTTAAATATTCTATTATTTCCTATAAATATTCATTTTGACTTATTTTTTTTTATCAGTAAAGCACCGTCAATATCTCTAAAGGCAAGCAATTTTGTTTAATTATTATTTGTTTTGTAGTGAATAAATAATTTTTAATAAGAAATAATTCTAATAAGTTTTTTTAAAGATGAGAATTCTCCAATTATAGACTCTTCTATATTGTTGATAATTATGATTATACCGATTTCTCTTCGAAGGATTGCTAAATGGGATGAAACGAATTTCTATTATTATTATATTAACTCTCTGTTTTTCCGTAGTTACTTATGACGTTGCAAGTAATGTAATGATGACATCTAAACGAACTTAAGCGCTATTATCATTCAAATGAGAACGACATACACATACAAAACAAACACATAAATTACACCATCTTTTTATTCTACATTCACAATATTTAAATTTTCTGTTACTGTTAAACTGTTAAAGCAGTCTAAATTTCCACGAGTCGCCCTCGTCACTCATGATGAGTGACTTGAATGATGCAGAGTATCGTATATTTATACGACCGTTATAGATTCGTGTTAACGTCATATTATTCATTGTTCAACATTAAATTACCAAACATACAAGAATATTTATAAATTTCTTCATAATCTCAAATATATCTCTGAAATTCAGCATAAACATTTATTTTTTTATAAATAAAGTACTTAAAGTTCATGACTACTGGTAAGCCACAAACCTGTGACCTTTAGGAGTGTTGTTACCGCAACTGAGCTACTGTGTCGTTACTAGTGTTCATAAATTGAATATTTTGTATATATGTCTCTATCGGAATAGATAAATACATTTTAAATAATAAGATAATAAAAAGATTCTTCAAAAGCTTTACAGTTTTTCTCCATCGATTCTAAACTAAGCTTAGCATAGGAAATTCATAAATTAACTGGGATAGTAAGGTGAGAGGTTTGTTCAAACACCAAGTTGTTTATTGTGTTGAGTGCCTCTAGTAAAGCCGTACCGATGAGTTATAACTTTGCGGTTCGAAGATATAAGCACAGTCAGCCAACTTTACCGTTAGATGAAATATTTTAATCCCTTTAGCCTTGGTAATGTTTATATAATAAGTCTGACTTAGAACTTTATTATAATATGTCAAGTATGTAAGGGCAGATCTTTAATAAAAGTTAAGCTCTCGATGGTTATGAAACTTATCTGTCTTATTTATTATTTAAAATTGTTTTTTTTCTATATATGTAGATCATTTGGGCAAATACAAAATCAATGTTGGTTTGAAAGTCACCACGATGAATGCACGCGATGTATGAGTGTGTGTTTAGTGGCTGGATAATCGGAGATAGGTTCGGTAGGTAAGGTTTCAATTTTAATATCTATTTATAGGGCTGTCACACCGAAGATGTTTTCATTGCGTCCATAACGCGACTAATAACTGTGATCAGAGGACATGTCTGCCAGTATTGTGTCCTGTGGGATTATGGTGGCCGATATGTGCAATAGAGATAATATAGGTACATAAAAAAGCGATTTAATATAGCTTGAGATATAGTTCAAATTTCAAGTTGAAACTCGTCAGGTTAAATTCAAATTCAAATTTAGCTCAAACCTACACAAAGAATACTGTCATATAATTAAGCGACGGCATTTATATTATTCAATTAAGATCACATCATGCATCAAGATGAAATTATAATTTAATTAGTTTCATTCATGAAAATTTTGGTTTTATAATTAAACGTTTCTATTCTATGACTGGAAAGAATTTTAATTAAAGAATCCTCGCTAAATATAAAAAGTATATTTGAATTTTAGACACGTTCTCTAAATTTTATATTTTGAAGAATTTTATAATAAAGCTGTGGAATTATGTTGCACGTATCCGTCTGCCAAGATTAATAGTAAAGCAGCTGCAGACTTTTCCAATGAAAGCCAAAATGAAAGCCAAAAAATTTCAATCGATTGTCATAAAGCTAGAAAATATCGTATTTAATAATACCCTGTGAGATCTCGAACACTTCATGTAATCAATTTGATAGGGGTTTTAAAAAGTCACAATCACAATTCTGTGGCTTTTATTTTAGGAACAGCAATTTCGGGATAAGTAACTTTATTTTATCATTTTCGGTACTTTGTAATAAAACTGTTACATTTAACTTATACGAGATATTTCATCGGCTTTGGTTTGTATATCATAATAAATGTTACACGGCCGTTTTCATCTATTAAAATAATGTTACAATCTAAAAAGTTTTCTTCACGCCTGCTTGTGTCTAGAGTGATTTATGTTTGTAATATGTTTGCTCAATAGCTCTAGAAATTTATTTCCTTTTTTGGGGATGTGTTTCTTTTAGAAAACATATTTCTTATTAATGGAAGACATTCTTTTATGGATTTCTATTTTGTGTTGTTTGTTATTAGTGAGAGTATGCCTATTTCAATAACATTCTAAGTTAAGTTTATTATTTGTATTCCATTCTTAAAATACGCTTATTAAAAATCATTAGCAACCTAATAAAGTATGTAAGACGGTAATCCAACCGGATTGCTTATTTCGGATACGGAACCCTCATTATTCATCTTCACGAAATACTACCAGGAATAAATAGAAAAGACATTTAAAAAAAAATGCATTTTTTGTCTAGTATTTACTGTACACCAAGTCAATTACATTCCGCACCAGTTTTCCTCCAAAATGCTTTTTATCGTTAAACATTGACCTAATTAGAAATTTCTGGAGTAGCGCCAGGACTTAGATATGACATACGTATCTCGCTTTGCTTGCAATGATATTTATGAAGAAAGCTGCTATGTAATTTATTTAAAGTTTTAAAAATACCGAATTTTCTCGAGTAACTAATTGATTACTTGTACTCATAATATAAAAGTAATTGATCATGACCCTGTACGAATATAAACAATATATTAATGTATAAAACCTAAGTTCTGATAGTTGCACTTCCACTCTGTGTTTAAAAGTTTATTATAAAAGCTTATCATTGATGTTCCTGTTAAAATTACATGTAGTCGCTACTAATTTTGGAACGGATAGTCTAACTACCCGAATAACACTTTAATCGATTAATTACTTAATATCATCATCATGAATAAGTAACAATATGTTATTGCTATTTTATAACAATTCATATATATATATATATATAAATATATATGTAATTTTTATACGAAATCAAGTAATCAGTTGTACTTAAGTCGGTGTCATATTTGAGAGAATTGTATTATTTTGTCATTGTCCGTAGTTATCTGAGAGAGATAATTAAATCTGTGGGTAATTATGCAACATAACAAAGATTCTTTTGTTCATATATTATCTTGTGAGTTATTATAAAATGGTTTCATTTCCAAAAGTAAAAGTAACGTATTTCTTAAATTTTATAATTAAGATAGAGGTTCCATTTAAAAGGTTTTTAAAGGTTTTCCCATAAAACACGTTAAAGAATTCGTGAGCATTATTTATTATCTTATATTTTATATATTTATTAAGAAAGTATTGTTACCTAAACCTAGATTTTTTTTACATATAAATCGATCAATGTTCACAGAAAGATAATTAACAAAATTCTATTACAATAGTAATTTTACAAATATAAGTAACTAAACTTTTAATAAACTCCAAAATTAGTATTTCACGAATAAATAAATTAATATCATCAATAATTCTAAAACTACTGTTACTAGTTTTGAAAAACATAAATATTTAAGTGTGGATATTTTATTTATCTTATGTTGTTAAATTTAACGAGCTATTTGAGAATAACATGCTTTAAAGAGACAATAATTTTTTGAACAAGGATGAAACATCACGGCCTATATACGAGTACTTATTTTCAAATTGTTAATTAGTAAATATTATAGTCAAGCTTATGAAACATGTTTAAAGTCGACGCTTGAATTTCTTCATCAGAGTTCTGTGTTAAGGTATTGGACTGTATAATTACATGAAAGTTATTCGAACGAATAAAATTTTTGTTATCTACAAATAAATACCTTTAAAGAACTACGTAACTTTAATGAATGAAAACATAGAAGGTTTAGAAACAATAAAAAAATGTAATATTGCAACATATCATATTATTTTTCGATCTGATACCCTCTGATTTTCTTTTGAGACCTAAGATTAATAGTCTTCCTCGAGATGTAATGAAATTCTGTTCAACATTGTTCGACATTGTTACAGAACTCAACAACTGAATTAATAAACACCTGTAGTCTTTTCAATTTAACACAATACAATACGGTAAAAAACTGTTGTAATAAATCATTAGATCTAATTTTTAGCAATTTTTAAATCTGTGTACAGAGGTCTGATCAAAATTTAGTTTCTGAGGATAAATATCATCCTAGCCTAAAAATAGATGCTTCAGATTTTATGTTAAAAGATCTCAAAATTCGACCTACTAGAAATTATAATTATTACCGTGCTGATTATAGCACCATAAATACAGAGCTGGCATTAATTTATTGGACAGATGTTTTAAGTGGCAAATCTATCGATGAAATAACACAATCATTTTATGAAAAAAATTACGAAATTATTGACAAGTATATTCCATTAGTGTCAGCTATTCTAAAGTTTATCCGGTATGGTATAGTAAATCATTGAAACATATTATAAAAGATAAACTCATCGCTCATAAAAATGGAAGTTGTTTCGAAACCCAAGAGATTACGATGAGTTTTCATTGTTAAGAAATAGACAAAAAAAATTTAAAAAAAAATGTTATAAATTTTTTAAAACAAATATACAAAATAATATAAAAAATGATCCTAAAAATTTTTAGTGGTATCAACAAATATTAAGAAAAAGAAGGAATAAATATCCATATTCAATGACACTAGAAGGCACACCGTATGAAGATATTGAACAAATTTGCTCAGGATTTAGTCAGTTCTTCGAACAAGTTTTCTCAAAACCAGCATCCAGTTACTCTGACTTGCATCTGCAACCCAATAGAAGCGATGATTTTATAAGTAATATACATTTAACTACTGACTTTGTTTTTAAAACAATTAAGAAAATCAAAATTACGAAGGATGCAGGAAGTGATCGCATACCATCAGTATTTTATAGTAAATGTGCTACCAATCTCGCTGGACCTCTATGCATACTTTTTAACAAGTCCTTGAATAATTTCGCAAATTATCCAACTAAATGGAAAGAGGCATTAATAGTACCAAAACATAAAGGTGGAGCCAGAAATAAATTAGAAAATTAGAGACCTATATCTATACTGAACTCAATAAGCAAAATTTTTGAAAAAGTAATCCATCACTTTATTTCACCTGTCATATATAAAAACATACCGCCGGAACAACATAGATTTATCAAAAAACGTTCAACAGTTACTGATTTGTCTGTTTTCTCTCACTATGCTAGAAAGTCTATGGATCAGCGATTACAAGTTGACGTGATCTACACAGATTTTGAAAAAGCATTTGATCGGGTCGATCACATGATTTTACTATCAAAACTTCAAGTACTTGGCATCCATGGCGACCTATTTCGATGGTTTAAATCGTACGTTAAAATGAGAAGGCAAGCAGTTATAGTAGAAAGTGCTCGTAGTACTTTTATTGAAACATCGTCTGGAGTGCCTCAGGGTTCTATTTTAGGCCCTTTACTTTACAACTCATATTTATATGACATTGTAACTTGTATTGAATACTCGCGATGTTTAATGTTTACCGATGATAAAAAAGTTTTTTTTGCAGTAAAATCTCTTAATGACTGTAAAAAGATCCAAATAGACTTAAATAGCCTTTTTGAATACTATGAACGCAATAGAATAATTATAATTATCAAAAAGTGCCAGCAAATAACCTTCAGTCGAAAACGTAACAAAATTGAATATATATACCAAATTGATGGCAATTCGTTAAAATCAGTTGATTCTATCAAAGATCTTGGAATCCAATTAGATTCCAAATTTACAATGAGTGAGCACATTGACTTAATCATAAATAAAGCATACCAGCAGCTTGGTTTTGTAGAACGTACATGCCGAACTTTTCTTGACGTAAATTGCATTAAAGTCATCTATTTTGTTTACGTGCGTAGCATTTTAGAGTATGCTTGCAGCATTTGGTCACCACATCAGATTATATAAACACAAAAACTAGAGAACATTCAAAAGAAATTTATTAAATTCTTAAGCTTTTTAGATTTCAGATCTTTTCCTTCATATTCTATTGCATGCAATTATTACAAAATTGATTCTCTTTCTGTTCGTCGCCGTCATTGCGATGTATTGTTGTTGCATGCTATATTGTCCGGAGATATCGATTGCACTGAGTTATTATCTGAATTGAGTTTTCGAGTACCTAGCCACCGTACAAGGCACACCGAATTATTTGATATACCATGCGCAAATACAGGTTATGATCAAAATTCCATTGTCCATCGTATGATCTCTACGTATAATAAATTTTATTTACGTATCGATTTATTTAATATATCTATATCCGCTTTAAAGAAACACATAAAACAAACTAAATATTAAATTATATTATCTCAGATACACATACATTCATTCTTGCAGACACCAACACACACACACACATCAACACTTCCACTCATACACACTTACACTCACTCCCTTAAGTAGCTTTTAGCCCCAAAATTTTGTAAAATTTAGATTTTTTTCTCCTTAATTCGATTTAATTATCAATTGCTTAAACTTAAACACTGTTTTTATTTTTATTTTTATTTTTCTTTTCATAGTATTGTTAAATAGTGTAGTCCTTTTTTGGTCCTATTTTATGAAAATATTATTTATTGTAACTTTAAAATTATGTATGTACTGTTGGATTACCCAAGAAATAAATAAATAAATAAATAAATAAAAACAATTTAATTCAACAAATGATATGATAATTTATACATACTTACAAATGTAACACATACACAGATAGAGTAACCTTACAATAATAATGTCTAGGGTCCAAAATTACCAGAGCTACTTATTTAAAGAAAAGTATAATAATACTTTGATTTTTTATAATTAGCAATAATAGCAATGTAGGAAATTAACTAATGGTAATAATGGAACCCTTTAGATTTCTTCGCTTAAAATATCTAATGTTTTTATAGAATTATTAAGACTCGTATATTCCAATATAAAATGGAGTTTATATTATATAAATGCCAAAATAAATATAGTATGCATATTAAACTAGCAACTGAGGTTTTAGTATAAATGCAATCGTGCCCGTGAGTTTACTTTGTTATTACGATATCATACAGCGCATGAAATTAAACATTCTGCAGGTGTTTATTATACGGTTGTTCATTCTTAAACAATATCTTAGCCGTGGCTAGTGGAGTCGCATAGCGAGAGCATTTAATATATAATAAGAACTTTTAATAAGATGCCAGAAGGAAAATAACTTTGAAATCTTGAATGTTACTTTCATGCAAACGAATGTATTCGTTTTTTTTACAATTTTATTTCTTGTAACCCATATAAAAATCTTAAAAGAATAGAGACAATAAGTAATTTAAAGGCTAGCAACGTCCTTGTGCAGCGATGTAAGAGACTTCGGGCGACGGTGATGTCTTGCCATCACATGACTGATTCATTTTTATATATAAAAATAAAGAAACAAAGCTGGGCAGCAAATAAAACAATTTCAAGCTTATAATTTGTTATCAGCGTTAAACATTTCTGTAGCTATCCAAACTTGAACAATTTAGATAATCCTATTTTTCGCTGTACCCTGAATTCCCGCCTTCGTGTATTGTATTGCCTCATTATTGACGCTTTTTTCTTTTGGTAGAATTTTATTTATTGACATGCCGCTACAACATTTAATTTTATTTTTAGTTTTGTTGTATTGATTATAAATTAATTAAAAAACACAACAAGGTTCACGTCACTTTTTAAAAAGACTATGTGTTCCTGCTTTAAAGACTGTTTTGCTAAACCGAAAGAAACTGTATCAAAGTTATGTCGAAATGAGAACAATAACTAAAACCACTTATTTTTGACCCACGACCAAAATTGCAATCTTTCTCTCTATTACTAAGTTCACTTACCTCGAAAACTATCAGTATTTAGACAGGAAGAGGTAGCTCCCATATAGATGGATTTTGTCCAACTGATAGGATACTTTCCTGATATTTCATAGTCGTTATTGTTATAGCCAATTTTAGATTTAAATTATAAATTATAGCTGAAAGAATAAAAACTATCTAATAATTTATACACACATCGGAATATCTAATTTTACAAATTTTGTCATTATTATAATAAAGATATTTTTTAATTTTTTCAAAGGATTTTATGTCAATAAGACAAATAATTTTATTTTGTAAATACTCTTTATTAATTCGACAGACATTAATCTGTCTGTTTTAATTTTACTATGAATTAAAATTTTAATTAATCGCTTATAGGAATAAATCATTTAAACATTTTGAGGAACAAGCGAAGAAAATGTTGAATATATTTATCAATAGAATTAAAATTCATAACTAATTAATGATGAATGATTTTTTATTTATATTTTTTTTATAAACGAATATTAAATGATTATTTGTATAATGTAGATTAAATATTTCACTTATTTAACATAAATAACTGATCACTCTGATCTGATTTAAATAAAGTTGTCTAATAAATTTTAATGACTAAGTAGCAACAACAAACCTTCAAGTTAAAATATCGCCAAACTTAAAACGGCAAATAGTAGCAACTTTGCAAACCCATCAAGCAAAGATAACACGACAACTGTGATTGTGACATCTTAAGCCCCTATCAAATTTATACACATATTTTTTTACTATGAGCTGCTCTATTTTATAAAGCGTTCGTGATCTTATAAGGTTTTGAAATCCGAAATTTTCTAGACTTTAGAACAATCGATTGAAATTTATCAGCTCCCAGTTTAGTTTTCATTGGGAAAGACGCGGCTACTTTAATATTAATCTTGGTGGAAGAGTAGTGCACAAAATAATTCTACACCATAATAATATTTTTCAAAATATTAAATTTAGAGTACGTGTCTAAAATTAAAATATACCTTTAATATTTAGCGAGTATTGTTTAATTAAATTTCTTTTCGGCCATTAAAAAGAATCAATTAATTATAAAGTCCAAATGTTCATGAATGGAACTAATTAAATTATAATTTTGAAATGGTCTCAATCGAAGAATATAAATGATTGCCATCTCTTATTTATATGGCCCCTATTCTGTGTGTGGTGTCTTTAATCTAACTTCCTGATGAGTTTGAAACTTGAAATTTTAACTACATTTCATAGCTGTATTAAATCGCTTTTTAGTACGACTTTTACGAGTATATTACCTTTATTTTTAGTTATTTAAGACATAAATTACGCAACATTATTGATTGAAAGTTCAACTTATATTAAAGAGCTTTTTTTAATACACTTGATATAATGAGTTATTATATAAACAATATCAAGGGTAACAGGGACTAAAATATTTCGCCTAACGATACGATAACGATAACGCAAAGTTATACCCCATCAGCACGGCTTTACTAGAGGCTCTCGTCACAACAATGAACTTTGTGTTTGAACAAACCGCTCTCAATTTCCTGTCCTTGGCTTTAATCATGTCCCTCGGTTATTTTAAGAATTTACCATGCTAAACTTAGTGTAGATTTAATGGAAAAAAAAAATGACCTTTGACGCATTTTTTCAACATGTAGTGCAGTAAATATATGTACTTTTGTTTTTCCTTCTAACTTAATAAAAATAAAAGTAAAGATATAAACAACATCTCATGTATAACAAATCTATCCGGTTGTTCAATATGCAATACAATTTTAATTAAAAAATAATGCCAAATTATATACAAGAAGGCAAGTTATAACAGGCATTTCCCTATCAATGAGAATCAGCGTCTGCTTTTAAATCAGTGATTAAGAGCCAGATGCTCAAACATCCAATCTCGAGGCTACAAGAATGGTATTTTCAGATATTAAAAACGTTATCTCGGCATCAACTGGCGCCAATGCACTTGTTAAAACTGAATTTATAAAAGAGTTATTAATAATACAAGGAATTTATTCCTATACGGTTCCACCTCAAGATTGGTTTAACATGTTTTTTCTAATTTAGAAAAACTATAAGTATTAGATACAATGTCTATCTCAATTGAGTTACAATAGTATTTGCTATTGCTTTAGAGTTACCTAATAACGTGGGAATAACCTTAAGTTAAAATATCATGTAGTTAAAAGATGATACAAAATAAACTGTACATATTTCTTCCCTACCACTTTATAAACACTTCGAATTTACTAATACTTTTGAGTTACTAAATTACTTAAATACCGCAATTTAATATCACGACGATACCGGTCTTGAAATCACGAAAATTCATTTATAAAATAGTGTTGGCGCTTTTACTAGTTTGAATACAATACTCAATTACAAAGTTGTAATTGCAAACACTTTTATAAAATAACGCTTGTTTCAATGACTTTTTTATTATCGTGAATTGAACATGATACATTTTATTTGTCTTATTTTTTTTTCTTGTTACTGTTTTATTATACGTATAAATTTAATGAAGGAAATTGATATTTTCGAAACTGTTCTCATCCCATAAACCACTTTTTAAATGTACCATGTCATTAGTATAAGATTAATTATCTAACAATTATGAAATATATTTTTTTACAATGTTAATGTTTTCAATTTGATTAAAATTATAGCATTAATTTCCTAACTTCAAATTGTTATGCAAACAAAAAATCAATATTTAAGAAAAAAACATTTAGTGATACAGCTACCATACCATCAAAGATTGTGTAACAAGTAGCAACCACTTTTCTTCTGTGTAGGTTTACCTCGCTACTATTTGTAAAAATAATGACACACAACTATTACACCTTTGTAATGTGTAAATTTAATTATTTCTGTTAATATAAATTATAGTAAGCTTATAAGATTTTAATGATGTGTAATCTCCTGTAGATGATCTTGTATAATGTCTTCCTGACTAGTTCTTGTCTGCGATGTCGTCTCCGTAAAATACACAACAGTGTAACGGAACATTCGGAACATTAGTTCACAAACAGAATTACCCTTATTTTTTATAATGCAGTTCCGTGCTATTTTTAGTACCTTCCAGTATAATAAATCCAGTAATCGTATTTTCATTATTTACTCGATAGCAGTATAATTCTACACCGCAATTGAACAAAAATTATAAATAACTTGTGAACACGTAATTAATATCAGACAGCTGTGCAGTCGTGGAGCGAACATACTTAATGTGGGTGTGGAAACTTTATTAAAACTTGATATTACTTTATTTAATATACAGTATATAATATAGTGAATATAACATCTTGCATTATACGTAAGGAATATACAGACAATGATCCATTAAATCCTGAACGGCTATTTTAAAGAAATATTACATATACCTATAATGACATTTGTTGACATTTGAAAATTATATTCCTAAAAGTATTTAATAAGAGATGAATATAAGTGTTGACATAAATAAATGGAGCCGAATTTAGGATTGGTTAAAGATTTTAATAAGTTTTAGATATGTCATGTCTATGAAGTCGGGATGAATCAGTCATTATATACATATACAACAAGATATATAGTACTGTAAAAGAAATCTTAGCTTTAAATTTGATATAGATGTGATGGTAAAAAAACAAATGTAACGATCACTTAGAAGCATTGTAGTCTTAATTATTATATATGTTTAAAAACTTAATTATTATATATGTTAAAAGATAACATTGTTTTGTACTAAAAATAATATAGAGAATAGTAACAGTATGTGTTGTGTTAAATTAAACATGAAAACAGCAATCAAATGTTCTTCATATTATGCTAATTGCCTCATACAATATTTGTCAGATTCACACTCGATTTTGTTATACTCGATATTCACACGCATATTGTTTATTCTGTAGATATTGGATCATAATTCATTACCGCAAAATAACTTTTAAATTATTATCCGTTGCATAAAAAATATGTTTATTATTTGATTTGATAGCGGAAAAAAACATTTGAAATGGCATATACAAAATTGATCTTAATAAATCAAAATAGCAATATAGCTTAGTTTTATACAATAAAATATCAAAAATGGTTTTTCAATTATTCACTTACCAATGGAGTCTATACGAAATCGAAAGATATATGAAAGCAAATTAAAAGCATAGAACAAGGTAAATTAATTCTTATTTGTTTCATCACTAGATCAAGATACGTTCGATATGCATTGAAATGAAGTAATTTCATTTTAACAAAGCAATGTCTTTTTTTATATAAAACATAGTATTGATTATAAATAAACATTGAATTTACAAAAGGTCACAGATATAATGCTGTCACTGGTCATGTGTGATGATAAAAACACTTATTATACTATAGAATTACGGTTACATATTCCTCTTCCACAGATTATTTTTTCTCGGATGATTGATTTACAGGTTTTGCGGTCTGTTTCAACTTAGAGAGCATCATCATCATGGTTGGACAGCGGCTTCGTTCTCTTCTTCCTTCCATCGAACCAGTGATCATCAACATGTCCAGATTATCAATCTCTCTCTCTCTCTCTCTCTCTGTGTCTGTGTCTGGTTTAATCCTCTAGTTTAATATTAACTACATAAAAACAAACCTGTATAACATTCAGTACGGTATGGTATTTTTTTTTATTGACAGTAATAAAATCAAGTACTATATATTATAAATATTTATAAATATTTTTTTAAAATGTATATCAATATAAATTTGAATTTTAAATATTAATAAAAAATCGAAAACCAACAATTTGGTTAATATCGGAGCTATCCAAGCCTCTGGCGAGTAGCCAAGTCAATTTAGGATTTGTAAAGTAACAATCGATTAGGTAAACTATACTTGCAAAAACTTGTTTCTAAAGAATTTGTGATTTAACGACTTACCAAGTAAGTTGAGCTCGGTTTTACTTTGACAAAGTTTTCCAAACTTGCATCTGTCTCAATGTACTTTATAAAAAAAAATATATAGATTTCCGATGTAGCGTTATCTTTCTCTCTTTTATTGTTTACAAGATCAAATTTCTAAAATTCTTTTTGTAGTAAGAAGGCTTCCTTTCTAATTAGTTCTGAAAAAAAATCTAATATTATCTCAATTTTACAAAACTGCAATAATCTGAAGTATTATTTGTTTAAGTTAAAACAAAGATTGAAAGTTGTCAAGTTGGTAGTATTTTTAAAAACGGAACGCTTAAAAAATCACTTTGCTGTCCGTCTGATCGTCTGTCCGCTTATCTGTCTATCTAGCAAAATCCTAAATCTCGGGAACGTGTGGAGATGTCGAGTTCATATTAATACCATGTTATACATTCATGACCTGTCATATGAAAGGGATTGATCCACATCAATCCCTAGCCACCTATTTTAAAACAATTTTTTTTTGTTTTTAACAACGCTTAAATTCTTATTACAATGTAGTTATTACTCTTATATTAGGAACACGCCGTTTATATATAATTATGATATATTATGTCGCAGCTGACTCAGTGAACTCAATTCTATCTATATTCATAAAATTATTCCTTACAAGACACGCAACTTACGTACTTTACCTTCACTTTTAACATACTTTTTTTAGATAATGTACGTATTTCATCTTATAAGTCAGGTAACATTAATTTTGCAGTACCTGTTAATGATAATCGAAACAGACTTTCCTTTCGAGCGATCAATCAAACGTGTCATTAGATATTCAAATATGTTTCAACAAAATTAAGAGGTATATAGATAATAGAAACAAGATGGGTTATATGATATAGTTACTATCGTAACATTTCCATTCACTACAATTTTTCATTTATTAAATTCCAGCAACACAAATTTTATTATATTGTAAGTTATATATAATTATGATTTAAATATAATATTTATTCATAATAAGTTAAATAAATTTATATGTGATTATATAATTAAATCAACAATATAAATATATAAGACTTTTTGAAATATTCTGGGCTGGTAAAGTACTAAAACTTTGTTTTTAATCCAATTGCTTAAACAAGCTAATGCTAACTCTATAATCTTATTTCTATTTAATTAAGAAAGCTCTTTAAGATATTTGTCGATATGTCAATTAAAAATTATCCTTTTTACGTCCATGATTAAATAAGATATAACTTACATATTTAACATGTATTTTTTCAGTTTGGTATTTTATTAAGTATACTTTTTCGTAATTTTAAATTTATATTTTCAAAATGTAAATGTCATTTGTGCGAACCTAAACCAAAAATGTAATTTCCATCTCAAGTGTTAATGTTTAACGAAGAATGATCGAGAGTTTATAATCTCATGAATTTTAATCCTGTATTGTTTTTCTTTAGTCTTTTCCTTATATAATTTTAGTTTTCTTCTTCAGTATTAAATACACTTAGTACATATTATAAATAATGAGAAAACTAATATATAATGAGAAAACTTTTTATTTGTTCCAATTTATTTTATTTCATATTTCACATAGCAATTATTTTAATATCTGATAGAGATATAAATCTTGGGTGTCGAGTGTCTATTAGTCAATATCAAACCCATTTAGTTAGATTATCATATTGTCAATATCAACTAACATACACCATCAATTAACATCAGTACACATATTATTTTATCAATAATAGAACACGATGTCATATTTGTTTATGGATCCTTGTGATTTCTGGCTTTCCGGTGAAAACAATGGTTCCCTGTCTTTTCATTGTATACTTCATAAGCAATTTATTAATTTTATCTTGAATTATTATTTTTTTTTTGTTTATATTTATAGGATACTAGTAATATAATAATTTATATCACATTAGCTTTTGGTGTCGACGTCACCCCGAAGATAAATAATGAACAAATTATTATGTAATTATTAATAATTTTATGCAATATTAAACATTTTAACAAATATGTTTTTTAGGTCGAAAATTAACGACTACATCATTTTAAATCCATTGTTAAATTAATACCTTCAGGTAGACCTATTAAAAATGAAACCCTTGACTGCAGGTAAGTTAACATTTCAATATTGTATTCATCATTTAGAATAACTTTATATGTATCTATAAATGAAAGGACATATTGTTAACTATTGTTAAAGTTACCTCTAGTTTTAAAGTCCTTTTGAATAAATTTCCTAACTACCAGAACTTAAACTTACCTAACTGTTAGTTTGTCGATGAAAGCAACTACTAACTATCAATGAGTTTCTTAGACTTGTTACTATTAATATCAACTAGAAGAACAGTTTTAAACTAATTTATATTTAAGCGATTAAATTTCTCCACATTTACAAAAATATATATAATCTTTTTTAGTATAATAATATTTTACATGTTACATTTCCCTGTACTTGTTTACTGCAATTGTTGACCACTTATAATACTTGAATAACTGTGTTACAGTATTGTCTTAACAGCGTTATTAAGAAAAAATAATGGAAATGTATTTTTATGTACATTTCTCAGCTTTGTGTACTTAATAGTGTATAGTACATAAGTATTTATTTAATAATTTTAAATTAATACATGTCTACCCATCCTAATCTTAGGATGGGATTGATCCACATCAATCCCTAGCCACCTATTTTAAAACAATTTTTTTTTGTTTTTAACAACGCTTAAATTCTTATTACAATGTAGTTATTACTCTTATATTAGGAACACGCCGTTTATATATAATTATGATATATTATGTCGCAGCTGACTCAGTGAACTCAATTCTATCTATATTCATAAAATTATTCCTTACAAGACACGCAACTTACGTACTTTACCTTCACTTTTAACATACTTTTTTTAGATAATGTACGTATTTCATCTTATAAGTCAGGTAACATTAATTTTGCAGTACCTGTTAATGATAATCGAAACAGACTTTCCTTTCGAGCGATCAATCAAACGTGTCATTAGATATTCAAATATGTTTCAACAAAATTAAGAGGTATATAGATAATAGAAACAAGATGGGTTATATGATATAGTTACTATCGTAACATTTCCATTCACTACAATTTTTCATTTATTAAATTCCAGCAACACAAATTTTATTATATTGTAAGTTATATATAATTATGATTTAAATATAATATTTATTCATAATAAGTTAAATAAATTTATATGTGATTATATAATTAAATCAACAATATAAATATATAAGACTTTTTGAAATATTCTGGGCTGGTAAAGTACTAAAACTTTGTTTTTAATCCAATTGCTTAAACAAGCTAATGCTAACTCTATAATCTTATTTCTATTTAATTAAGAAAGCTCTTTAAGATATTTGTCGATATGTCAATTAAAAATTATCCTTTTTACGTCCATGATTAAATAAGATATAACTTACATATTTAACATGTATTTTTTCAGTTTGGTATTTTATTAAGTATACTTTTTCGTAATTTTAAATTTATATTTTCAAAATGTAAATGTCATTTGTGCGAACCTAAACCAAAAATGTAATTTCCATCTCAAGTGTTAATGTTTAACGAAGAATGATCGAGAGTTTATAATCTCATGAATTTTAATCCTGTATTGTTTTTCTTTAGTCTTTTCCTTATATAATTTTAGTTTTCTTCTTCAGTATTAAATACACTTAGTACATATTATAAATAATGAGAAAACTAATATATAATGAGAAAACTTTTTATTTGTTCCAATTTATTTTATTTCATATTTCACATAGCAATTATTTTAATATCTGATAGAGATATAAATCTTGGGTGTCGAGTGTCTATTAGTCAATATCAAACCCATTTAGTTAGATTATCATATTGTCAATATCAACTAACATACACCATCAATTAACATCAGTACACATATTATTTTATCAATAATAGAACACGATGTCATATTTGTTTATGGATCCTTGTGATTTCTGGCTTTCCGGTGAAAACAATGGTTCCCTGTCTTTTCATTGTATACTTCATAAGCAATTTATTAATTTTATCTTGAATTATTATTTTTTTTTTTGTTTATATTTATAGGATACTAGTAATATAATAATTTATATCACATTAGCTTTTGGTGTCGACGTCACCCCGAAGATAAATAATGAACAAATTATTATGTAATTATTAATAATTTTATGCAATATTAAACATTTTAACAAATATGTTTTTTAGGTCGAAAATTAACGACTACATCATTTTAAATCCATTGTTAAATTAATACCTTCAGGTAGACCTATTAAAAATGAAACCCTTGACTGCAGGTAAGTTAACATTTCAATATTGTATTCATCATTTAGAATAACTTTATATGTATCTATAAATGAAAGGACATATTGTTAACTATTGTTAAAGTTACCTCTAGTTTTAAAGTCCTTTTGAATAAATTTCCTAACTACCAGAACTTAAACTTACCTAACTGTTAGTTTGTCGATGAAAGCAACTACTAACTATCAATGAGTTTCTTAGACTTGTTACTATTAATATCAACTAGAAGAACAGTTTTAAACTAATTTATATTTAAGCGATTAAATTTCTCCACATTTACAAAAATATATATAATCTTTTTTAGTATAATAATATTTTACATGTTACATTTCCCTGTACTTGTTTACTGCAATTGTTGACCACTTATAATACTTGAATAACTGTGTTACAGTATTGTCTTAACAGCGTTATTAAGAAAAAATAATGGAAATGTATTTTTATGTACATTTCTCAGCTTTGTGTACTTAATAGTGTATAGTACATAAGTATTTATTTAATAATTTTAAATTAATACATGTCTACCCATCCTAATCTTCTTTAGAAGCCAAATTTTTTACCTCTATAGAATTAATCATTGTCATAGTTACAAAAGAAGTACCGATGTCACACATATGAAAATTAAATTATTTTTGACTATTCAGTTTGTATTGTAAGTTATTTAAATTTATATGTATATATATATATATATATATATATATGGAAATAAAACGCCAATTTTAACTTGTGAAAAATTTTAACCGTCAAGTCAAATTCTTATCAAAAGCACCAGAAGTGAAGATTATTATCGACTTGAGAAGAGATTTATTGGTTTAGAAAGAAAAGTTTCTGAATTCTCATAGATGTTAAATTAACAAGCATCAAAATGTATAACTTTAATAGAAAACTGTTATAATAATGTTTTTTTCTAGACATTTTAAAATAGATATGAAGCTAAAAATTAAATTTCATGCCTCATTTACCATCAGCGGATAATAGTTTTAGACGATGTGGCCTAAATTTCAGTACCAGTGGCACTTCTCTTTAGACACCTAAAATAGAAAGCTGTATGCAAAACACAGAAAGCGAGTCTACTTGTTTTGATTTTTGTTGTAAGATACAAATTTAGTGTAGATATAAGCAATCTAGATATATATAAGCAAGATGTTGAACAGCAAATTAATATTTTATAAAGATAAGAAAGTGAGAAGCCCTTAGGATAACTCTTAAAGATTACAACTAAACTACTAAACCTAAAATATTAAATTATTTTTTAATGAATTAACATTGAAAATTTACATAAGCTATTTCATAATTATATATTATTAAATTTAAATAAATGTACATTTAATAATAACCATCAAAGACACGGGCCATAGCTAGTATAATATCTATATTACGCAAGCTTTGTCTTTTAACGATAGTATAATACGAGCCCGCTATTAAACTGTCGTCGATACTTTAAGTGGAGCTTGGATATAATTAAAAACATTTTCTCAATCTAAACCCACGGTTAAAACGATTTTGATAACAAAAAAGTTTCTATATAATGTTTTAAAACGCGATACATATATAATTACATATGTAATTTATTTATTAAAACAATAATCGTCCATTCTGTCTGTTCATAAGCTTATTTTAGTAAAAATTGGAAACCAATGGAAGCGTTCTCAAATATAATAATTAATGTAATCGTACGGCCGAGTGTTTATTTTCTAGAATGAATTATTTATAATATTAATAATGACGGTGTAATAAAATATATATAACAAGTCATTATTCATGAATTATATGTTCATAATTTAATTCATCTGTAATTATTGTACATGAGGAACTGTTATTATTTTATAAAAATCTTTTTTGACATCTTATTACAAGTAATAGCTTTTACGTAATAGCTTCAGATTGTGATCGTTCAGTGAATTATATTCCACATTCTTCAGTAGCTCCAAAATGCGTTGTATTGCCGAACATTGAACATTAGAAATATTTATGGTAACGCCAGAGCTTAGATTTGATATACGTTTCTCGTTTTTGCTTGCAATCATGTTTGTGAAGTAAGATTTGTTATGTAATTTATTTAAAGTTTTATATTACGAAGATTGTTCAAGAGACCGATATATTTGTGGAGTAGCTAACTGGTTACTTGTACTAATAATAAAAAATATTGAGCTTGATTATATACAATTATAAACGACATATGCTATGTAGCTAAGCTGTGTAAGTTGCACTTCTACTGTGTAATTTAAATGTTTATTTAAAGGTATAATCGATGTCGCTGTTAAAGTTACATCTAGTCGTAACTTTTGAAAGCGATAGTGTAACTACCAGGATAAAACTTTACCAGATTTTCTCTGCAAGAAGCTACCGTAAGGGATAAATTAGTCTGACAATATTTCAATTATGGAACATGTTGAATTGCAGAAGTTCTTTTGTACATACATTTTTGTGTGGTACATAAAAGGAAAATAACATATTTTTGAGGGTCTCTAATTAGGATCTAATCTCTACATCAGACTTTCGTATAATGGTATTGAACTTTACAATTCAATGAATTTCATTCGTACTATTTGTAATTTAAAATATTGCTAACGAATTCGAAAAAATAAATCAGTAACAAATTATTCCTATTATTATTTCTAACTCGAGAAATATACACTTACAACATCAATAGGTAGACTCAAAAAAGAAACGAATAATAATTGTATGACAACTTACGTTCAAGCTTTGGAAAATTTTGGTAACATAAATACTTAATAAACTGTAATAAGTTACCGCGGAACAAACTTCATACTAATTACAGGTTAAAGTTCACCAATAAATTATCTTGACTCTCACACACACATTCTATTATATATATTTAGAGAAAGATGTAACAAAAACTTTATTTACTAGTTAATATTAAAATTAATTTCCTAGCGATATTGCTAAATCTTGCCAGACTAACAAATATTTACAATGAAGTGTGCTACTTTTTTGTAAATTTGAATAAAAAAAGCGTTATAAAAATGTATTATATCTTTTACTGTCTCTTAAACTTAATTTGTAATTGTCACACTGCACTATAAAACACTCGTTACAACATGTGCTAGAATACATTAAATAAATATAATATACATTAATAAAACTGATTGTTCTTTTTATATACTTTATAGTAGTTTTGTACTATACGATGAAAATTCAGCGAATAAAATGAATCAGTTAAACACAACAACAACTCTTATAACTACGTATCTGTAAATTAATTTAATTAAGTATATTGTAATAGTTAAGAGCAATATTAAAGAATAAATTGTCATGATTGTGAAATTGTATCAACTGTCAGATTCAGTTCAGTTATTAGTCAACAATGGTAATTATTATTCCAGCAACCGGTGATGGAACACAGCACATCGTTGCTTCCGCTTTTATTCACTATTTAATGAACAGATTGACAACACAAACAAATCTATATGTTTAAATGAGAATGAATTTGTTAAAATTTGTATAATTTATCTTAAATTTAAATAAAACTATACCATGATAACATGAAATGCTTTTTTAAATCTGAAACATTTATATACCTACTAAACTTAGAGTACACCTACTCTTATTTTTGTCATAGTTGTGTTGTATCCAATAAAACTTTATCAAAATAGTCACATTTATTAATATGAATAAAATAAAATACATTACATTTTAGACATATATAACAATATGACGTTAAATAACAGTAAGCAATTTTGAGTGAAACTAACATATATAATATTAATTCGGTTAAAGCTAAAGCAGATGTTAGTATGCAATTTGTTGGATCGTAATTTACAAATTGTTTATTAACTTGCCTGATCCAAAATTTAGTAATAGAAACCGCAGTCTATTTAGGTTGCATTTTGGAAAACTCAAACATATTTTAATATAGAATCAAATAAGCGTGAGATTCAAAATAATATCTTGAAATCTTATAATTTGTATTAAATGTTACTCAGAAAATGATTCATAAAACATTATAAGATTTTCTTTTAAAAAATTAACATATTTTTTATTTAAAACATAAAATAACTAAATTTACGGTATCTTTATATATTTTCAACAATCATCAGAATCAACGTTCTGATTGCTACACACTGATTCGTTAAAGTCGCCGAGCCATTACAAAATGGTAAATATATATTTTTTTGTTTTGTCTGTTGTCTTGTCCTTCTTCTGTTTTGTTTCACCATACATTGTTTTAATCAATAAATTTATCAGAGATAGAAATTTTTCTTGACATTGTCTTACACGACTTTTATTATTATATACCTCTTAGGATAGAAAAGGGCGTTTTTGTACTGTTAGTAATAATAGCATACTGTACATATATTAAACACTTTAATCAAGAAACTTAGTCTGTCCACAAATATCTAATCTTGTTTAACACTAAGAGAGGAAAATTGTTTCACACAAAAATTAATTAGTGTTAGGTTAGAATTTTATCTTACAAAAATATAAAACGTATAATTAAAATAAAAAATATATTTATTTATATCCGTTATATATTAAAATTATAAATTAAATATATATATTTTTTGTTTTATTTGTTATTTTTTTATTTGAATTTAGTTTACAGATGTGATCTTTTGAATTGTATATTTTAATAGAACAAATATTTGGTTTCTACTTTTAAAAAAAATCTAATAACAATAACCTATTATTTGTTAATGACTAATTATAACATATTTAACATACAAAATATAAACAAAGTTATTTATTTTTGAATATATTACATTTCTCTTTAAATAAATGTGAAATGAATTCTTGTTGTTATATAAACTATTATTGTGTACTTTGTCCGTTGATCTGTGAGGACACGAATGTTTTTGCTAAAGACAGTTTAACGACGTCCTTTATTAAACTGTCGTTGGTATTTCCACTGAGGTCAGCTCAGAATTGTCAGTGTGTCGGTCTAATGACAGTTTAATGCTTGTACGTGACACAAACTACACATATATAACATATATAATACACGTAAAACATTAAAAGCCAACAAAACCAACAGTTAATGTTGCCGTATTCTGACTTATAATTACATTAGTATATTAATATTATAAAAAACATCATTTTAAGGAATCGTTTTATTCCAGACTAATTTATTAGTTCAGATTTTAAATTACCAAATGAGGGTTAAATATATTTATAACTGTTAATGTCAGGATCACGCGTCCATCAGCGTCACGTCCCCATTTATTGTCATCCAATAGCGGAGATTGGTGACACAACGAAAAGTAATAAAATTAAAAGTTCCATAAAGTCAATACTGTAAAACAAATT
The DNA here is from genome assembly GCA_918358695.1 of Melinaea menophilus ssp. n. AW-2005. NCBI lineage: Eukaryota > Metazoa > Arthropoda > Insecta > Lepidoptera > Nymphalidae > Melinaea > Melinaea menophilus. The sequence goes on along the minus strand of OU911057.1, from coordinate 9,288,133 downwards.
GTACAAATTAATGAGTCAATTCAAAATGAATCCATGTAATTATTGCGTGTATTTGTCCATAGACCTTGTGATTGTGATATAAAGTAAAAAGTCTACTCTACATATTTGTTGTTGATAAACAATGTAAGTGAAAAGGTTATTCTGGAAGAATATTTTGCGCTTCGTAATTTACTTACGCAACCCGTCTTAACAGTGGTTGGTTGATTGGAGGAGACTCTAACGGAGTGTTCAAATCAGTCTATCTTCGTAAGAGGTAAGTAATACGAACACGTCTCATAGAATCACACACATCTTATAATATTAAATAAACTTTGTTAAAACTTATGATTTATAATCGTTCATGAACAAAAGAGAAGATCTACGTGATGGTGATTAAAATACTATTATTTATTTTAAGAGCAATTTTTTGAAAGCCAAACATATAAAATAGCATTTTTATGAATAAGTTCAAGTTTGTTTTGATACAAGCGATGTGCTGACAATCCGCAAAATACTCGTACATAAAAAAATATTGTAATAAGGTTTAAGAACGAACACTGGAACAAATATTAGGTAAGCCGAGGTTTTCTCACTAGTAAATAATTACCAAACAATCTCTCGTAGAATGTAGTAGTTTAAATAATTAATATCTGACGAGAACATTAATGAAGACATTATTAAATAGTGGACAGAATTAAATCTTAGCGAAGAATTTTAAAATAATATGAACTTACTTACAAAAACATATTTACCAAATATTACTTTAATCTAGATATAATAGAACATGGTATCAATAAAGAAATCTAATAAAATATATTATTCAAGACCCTATTGACTTGAGAAAGGGACGAATAATTAATTAACGCTAAACTTAAATGAGGAATTAATAAAACAATATCGAGAGAGAATTTAAATTAATATATAATACATTGACCTCATGCTTGTGTTTAATTCCTTTACCGTAAGCCGTTGCTTATGGTAAAGGACTTAAACACAGTCGCCACGTTTGGCGATGTCAACTACTTTGACGGGAGAATGATAAATAAATATCACAGGTAATGTGTTTATGAAACCCTTTCCAGGGCGGATTGAATTACACTTTGACGTTGGAACGGACGGACGGACGGGATCTTTAAATAATTAAATAACCTGTATAACCTGTAGTAATATTTATGAGATTTTATATAACTAGATTTTATATAAACTAGTTTTAAAATGACAAAAGTAAGCAAGAATATGTTATAAATATTGTTTTACTGTTTCTTAAATGAAATATTTATTGCAAAATATAAAATCTATAAATATCTTTGAATGTATTAAAAATATCAAAAATAAGCAACCAATTAAAAGTCGAAACGAGAGACAAACGTAATTACGATATAAAATAATTAATTATGAATGAAAAAGATTAATAATAAAATAATGAAAATATATATTTATTTTATATATTACGTTGAAAGTAATAAACTAAAATTATTAATATAATAGAAATTTTTTTAAATATATTATGGTGTTTGTTTTTAATAATATTAATTTCTAATTTCAAAAATTTTTGCGATTGTCTGTTTTTTGCACTAGTTGAAAATAAAGGACAATTAAAAGTAATAAAAAAAGGAAATATAATACACAGCATGTCTTTTGGAAAATATTAAAATATCATATTTACTGCAATCAGAATTATTGGTCATAATTATAAAATGATGATAATAAATTAAAACATATTTTTTATATATTTCATTATATTCTATTATCACTACAAATATCCGCACCTAATTTTATATTTAAAAAGCAAATAAGTAACCTTCGCTCCATTTGATTTGATAAAATAATAAATATAATTTGAATTACTTAATTATCCTAATAAGGAAGAAATGATGATGTTACAACGGTGACGAGATATTATTACATAAAAGAGATTGTGTACGGGTTCCAGAAATTATATTCTGAAAAAGAACAATAATTTCATTATGAAGTGAATTATGATACAAGGAACATTTCCTGCACTGACATAATTTACTAGTAAAGACAATAAGAATTATGCAATATTTTTCTTCAGTGGTTTTGTTTGTGCGCGGTCTGTTGAGTAGTTGATAAACTGAACGTAATTTTTATATAAACTTTTACATCCAACAATACCATCACAATTACTGGTTAGGTATTTACTGCGAGATCAGTCAAGCTGGCTTCTAATGACTTTTCCGTTCAACATACATATGTAGCAAACGATTTTTAATAATTTACAATTAAATAGGAAATGCACAGAACGCTGTTTTGTAGATTTAGCAGTATTAAGATTTGGCATAAATTGTTCATCTCAAAAAACAGATTTTTTTAAAAAGGACTTAATTTTTTTTTTTTACATTTTTCTTCTTAATTAATTAGGCATCCCTTAATTTAAACGTAGATTTTAAACTAAGAAAATTGGAATAAGATTTTTTCAAAATATTCTTGATTTAAAATATAACACTGTGGTCACTAAATTTGATTTGGTAAACATAATTTAATTACAAAACATGAACGAACAACAAGTTATTATATTAAAACAACAGAAATAAATTAATATTGTATATCACATGTATCTTTTATTTTGTTCCTAATAGCTGTAATACCTTAATTGAAAATTAGAAAAATATAAACCCTTTTTATTATTTCACAGTGGTTAGTGATCGTGTGTGCGTGTTTGTAACTCTATTTTAATAATATTCATTCAGAATGCTGAGCTCTTATTATAATTACTGTTATGTTTTGAACAAAGATAAAAAGTTTGTAAGCAGGACATTACCCAGGATTATCTCAATCTAAATTAAGTATTGTAAATATGGGATAGACTTAAGTTAATAATACTGTTAATTACTGTCTGTGATGTGTAGCGTCAGTTTCCAATACATAGCTTTGTCTAGTAAGTAATATCATATTAGTATAAACTTCTTCAAGAGAAAAAATATTCTTTAGAGTTTAATAATTCGAAATGTCAACAGCTGCGTCAACTCTTTTTTATGCAGGCACATCTGTTTTTCAATACTAGAATATAAATTGAAATTATAATATTATGCTTTCAATAATATAATTACAACTAGAAAACTTTTCTCATTTTATTTTGTATTTAAACGTTCGTGATCTATTAGTATTATATTACATTTAACCAGCTTTACTTATATTGGTTTTATTTATACTGGAAATTGACCGAGTAATTTCGAAATATTTGGGACCGTTAATCATGAGCGCCGAGCGTGGCGGAACTGCGGGTAAACCTTCCTGCGCTCCCTGTCAGACAAACTGTTCCCATCGTGTAACCACCCACCCATATGTGTAAGAACATCAAACTATTTTCAGTCAAAGAGGATTGTTTTAAAACATGTTTCTATCCCAAACTCTTACATAACCAATATCATCACGATTTGCTTTCTTTTACAAGGGGAGAATTGCATGTACATAATATAATATCATCTTATTAGAGGATGAGGATGAGCATGATAAGACGACAAATTTGTCTTCTATGGAATAAAAATTCTTTTAAATAATAAAATTCAAATTTGAAATTGAGGTTATTCTACAAAGATTTTACTTGAGGCTATCAACCATTCCTTTTCTCTCTAAAATATTTATTAGACTTCTGTAAAAATTGTATCGTCTCTCAGTATTGATAAGATATCTTAGAAGTAGTTTTTTATAGTATAGAAATCCTAAAAATTGCATTTCGGTAGTGTAATTAAATGTCTATTTAGTTACTTGCAAAATAAAATATTATCTCGCTAACCCTTAATGGTTTACATATACAAATAGTATATTCTATATGTGTTACAACACATAACATCACATAACGATTCGAGTTGAACATCAAATGTAATGGTTAGTGATTCAAATGTCACTACACTCAGTGACACCTGTTACTATTAAATAGTTACCACCACCGATATTACAATGTGACCGTAATATACCATGTTTATATCCCATATTGTATTGCTCATTGAATATGGTGAATGAATTGATTATAAAAGATAAAAAAAAAGTGGCCAGCTTTGAGCAGCGATAAAGGTTACATTAAGACACAAAGAGGTAAAATGGATCCAAATGCATTAATATCTGTTACAGTTTGTTTCTGATGTTACTGCCCAACCCCCCTGCCAAATATGAAAACGATGCCTTCTAAAAGCATACCCCATGAGGGTATGGGCTTTGACAAACCGAAGAATGCGTTCCCGAGCAAAATTGAAGAACCTATTTTCGGATTTTGCTCAGGATGCTCGTCAAATCTGGGGCGATCAAAGTATCGCATTTTATATTTGCTCAAGGCAAAGGACAGAAAACAGGGGCACCCAGCTCTACTCTAAATGATAACTTTTATACGCCGCCCTCTATCACCTTAAGATAGCACAGCAGGACTTGTAGCTTTTGAGATGCAGATATCTCAACTTACACCTAGGACACAGCATACCTATCCAGATGCGGTATATAGGGGCCGTTTAAAGGAGAGCCGTTTGAATTGTCGGGGATCTGGTGATCTGCGAACGGCTGAATTGTCTGACATTGTATTAGGTCATAGGTACTCCATGCTTCTTCTACCGCTCCTACACCTACACAAGCTCGTTTCCTCTCCTTTAAATTTATATAAAAAAAATCCGAAGTGAGTTTACTAAACAATTGCGGCGTTATAGTTTTCTCAATTGTTTGTGGAGTTGCGTCACTGCTATTATGGAGTTGTTAAAATTTGAAGGTACAATTATACTTGTCAAATGTAAATAAACCTTTAAAAGTTATTGATACAGAATATAATTGTATTAATAATCTAAAGTGGGGCATAGGTTTGAGCTATAACGTTTTAATATTTACAACGCCAACGTACTGAAATGGGACTGAAGTAATTAGGCTCCAATATTCTCTATGTTACAATATTCTGCTCCATACAATCTGTTAGATATTGAGAAGGTCTGCACATATCGAAATATTAACAAAAGAAACTTGCATTCGAATCTTTTGGAAAATATAAAGGAAGAACACATGAATGAATTTAATTCTAAAACATCGTATAAGAGCCAACCAGCGTTATTATATTATATAATCACTTTAAAAAAATAATCTTTCGAGAATATATGTTTTTATTTTTCCACAAAAATATATTTTATAATGATACTATAACAAATATTTAAATATATTTTAGTAGATTGTAAATGAAAGAACCGCAAAATAATCGTATTTTAAACTATTGAGTAAGTACATCCGCTTTTATGGCCGCTTCAATAACTCAATTTCATGTTAATTTGCACTCCATTACTCCCAATGTATTCAGTTTCAGTTCCATCTAACATCAGACTGGATAATTGAGGAAGAGTAATTTACATTTTTATTTACTATAATATAAATTCATAGTCCGTAAATGAGCATAACTTCAAAGTAAGTTATACTATCAAATTCCTTACACAATAATTATGATCATGCTCAATAATAATGTATCGTAAGTATATTAATTGGATCGATTCTTCACACTTCACTCAGCTTATGTTTAACAAACCATTAATATTCTCGGAGAAGAATGACTGTATTAACCAAATTTAACAAGTCAATAGATTGTTTGAACCTTTTTATTAACATCTAATATTTACATAAGATACATACAACTATTAAATTATATAAGGGCAATTAAAATGTTGTTAACAACACACTTTAACTAAAAAAATCTTCTAATTAATTTTAGTTTCACAACAACGTACTGATTGATATATAGATAACTGAAACAAACTTAAGAAAAGTCAGATATAAACTTTGTATACTATATATATATATATTTATAAATACATGTAACCGGTTATAATCATAATTATTATATATACACATATAATATTACAGTAAAGTTGATAAACTCTAGGCTTAAACTTACTTACTTACTGTGATTACAAAAATTATATTACAACCGTTCTCTATCGATTAATATAAAGACGACATCAATCACAACCTTGAATAGTTAAATAAATTTGTGAAAAATGCATATTTAACAGTAAAACAATAATATTTTTGCGCAAATGCTTTGTAAATTTGAAAGTTCAAAAGACTTATAATAAAGTTTATAGAACACAATATTCCCCAAAAATCCCAAGACAAAACAACAAGTTAAATTGTATTTACATACATATTTCGTTCATCTTTATTGTATACATCGTGTTACGTGCCCTGTGTAACACACCGGTGTACTGAAAACAAATACAAAATATCGTTTATATTTGATAAAGACCTTCTCTTACTGCCTTATTGTTTTGGAACCTTATTGAATATGTAATGTGCTGAATAAATTTTACCTTTTCAAATAGGGATATATAACGGAGATGATTTCAAAAAGATATTTCTTTAAAAGTTACATATATAGATATTATATATTTATTTATTTCTAGAAAAATATTTATGTAATTATATATTTTATTATAATTGTATGTATGAACAAGTAAAAGTAAAAGAATAGAATAAAATATGCAACTTCATTATTGTGTTTCTCGTTTATTTTTTGAAATAAATAAGTAATGTTATTTTTTTTACAACCAATCCTTATCATTAACTATAGATAACTTTTAAAAGCTTACACAATTATTGAATACAATACCATCATTTACAATGATATCAAATTGTGGTAATGTAATTAGATAGTATTTTGTCAATAGTCATTTATCATAATGATTTTTTTTTTGCTTTTTTTTTATGTTAGAGGACGGCAAACGAGCTTGCGGGTCACCGTTGCTATGTGATCACCGCCGCCCATGAACTCTTGCAACATCCGAGGATTCACAAGAGCGTTGGCGGCCTTGGAGAAAGGAATATATGCCTTTTTTGAAGGTACCCATGTCGTATCGATCTGGAAATACCGCCGAAGGAAATTCGTTCCACATTTGAGTGGTACGTGGAAAAAAAGTCCTTGAAAACCGCACAGTTGAAGATCGCCACGCGTCCAGGTGGTATGGATGATAAAGGAGGCGATGGCGAGCTGTGCGGTAATGAAATTCGGCGGTAGACATCAGATCGAATACTTCTTCGGAACACTCCCCGTTGTAAATGCGGAAGAAGACGCACAAAGAAGCCACGTTTCTACGCAATGCCAAAGAGTCCAGCCGTTCGCAGAGCCCTGGGTCCCCGACAATCCGAACGGCTCTCCGTTGTACGCGGTCAAATGGTAGAAGCTGATATTGGGGTGATCCGGACCAGAGATGAGAACAGTACTCCATATGTGGCCGGCCCTGCGCCTTAAAGAGCGCAAGTCTTTGGCCAGGTTTGAAATACTGCCTCGCTCTATTGATCACTCCAATTTGGGAGTGATCAATAGAGCGAGGATTGAAATTTCATCGAGGCCAACTTGGCCTTGCTCTCCAGATGACCACGAAACTGAAAATCGCTCGAAATATCGAGACCCAGTATTCTGATACTTAGCGAGGCAATAAGAGGAGTGCTCTCGAAGAGCGGTGATACGACAAATGGGGTTTTCTTAGTGGTAAACGCGCAAACCTGTGTCTTTAGGGGATTGAACCGAACGTGGTTCAGTTCACCCCACTCAGAGACCATCAACAGGGAGGTCTCTATTGAAAACACAAGTTTCTTTCGGCACTCGTCGACGGTTTCCCGAGAGAGACCTGCACGACCGGAATATACCGCATCCCCAGTGCTGTTAACCGCATAACAATGTGTATTGGAAATATCCAACATATCATTGATGTGTAGGAGAAACAGAGTTGGAGATAGCACGCAGCCTTAGGGTACACCAGCGTTCACGGGCTTGGGGTCCGAGCAAAAACTGTCGAGAACGACCTGTATGCTCCGCCCAGTGAGAAAACTGGTGATCCACTTGCATAAACTCTCGGGAAGCCCATAGGAAAGTAGCTATGATTCACGATTTGAGTGACGAAATGGTTTTTCCGTCAACAACATTTTCCTTTAAAACATTCTTAGAATTGGATTGAACGAATTGGATATTTGTAATACGAAAAAATTAAATTTTGAAATAATTCATTTTATAAAAACAACTATAACTAAAACAAGGAGATTGTTATGTTTGTGAGTAGATCAAGGAAAAAATATTAAACTTACATATACAATTAAGTGATGATATTAAAAGTTATTGTTTTATTAAAAATAAATAAAACAAATATATATATAAAATAATATTACTTGTTATAGTTCTATATAATGTGTAAACATCAATTAAATATTTCTTATACTCTTATTTTTAATTCTCACGAACCAGGGAAACGCTGATTAAACGCTGGTACAGTGTATATTAAAATCCCAGAATTTAATATCTGAAACCTTTGTTTGTAACACTTATTTTCAGCATTCTTTTAATTATAATTTAATTTTATAAAAATTGGAGACATGAATGCTTGCTCAAAGTTGGAGTTCAAATAAATATATCATTCTTTCTACAACTTAAAACAACACGTAGTTTGAAAATTAAATATTATTTTTAAATTTTCAGTTAAAAAATTTGTATTATTTTGGATTCTTTGGTTCTGACCGACGTGATTTCTTTATTTACCAAACATTACAATACAACTTCATCACAAAAAAAAGATACTCATACAGAAAGTTATACGAAATACATTTATAATAAAACTATTTTATCCAACCCTATTCCTACATTTTTCTAATAATATTGTAAGTTTTTCTCTCATAGAATAGCACTTTTTATTATATATGCAAATAAGGCCCTAAACCTAAACTGCGACGTTATATAAAGTAATAAACGTTTATATTGAGAAAGGATGGAATTGAAAAGAAAAACTAAAACATATGGAGATGAAGTACACTTCTTATAATACAATTTTTACACTTATCATCTTAAAGAGTTAGGCACAAAACTAAAGTACATTATGCATTCCTTATATCAGGAAAAATAAATTTTCAGTGCCTTTTATGTCACTATCTGTGTGGGTCACTGGAAGTGTTCTCTTTTAGAACTTCAACAGTTTCTGGCCAGTTTTTTAGATAATGATCTGTTTGATTTAATAATAAGTATTTTACTGGGCACTCATTAACTCACATTTATACTTTACGTTCTTGATGTATTAAGTTTAATTATCTTATAATTTTTCGTACTTTATTAAAAGTATTCGTCAAAAATTAAACGTTTTTCGATAACTCAAAAATAATATATAATATAAAAAAAATGTTTAGTAGAAATTTAAATGTTTTGTGAAAATAATTGTAAATATATAAAACGTTTATAAAACGTGTCCCCTAATGGTTGAAAAATGACAGGTATTATATAAATAAGAAAAATTGCCTCGCTGTTATCAAAGCGAAGCATTTAAGCTTATTGTAAAAAACTTTTTAACCATGTCTTATTATTTTATCAAAAAAAAAAAATAATACGTTAGTATTACCTTCATTACCATGCGCTTTTGTCTTAGATAAAAATAGCTGTTTAAAATAAATAGTTATTTTAAAGAAGAAAATTTAATATCCAAACTCCACTAACAACAATGAACTCTCAAATCAGGCCGCTATAAATTATTTGGAATAGTTGTTATTATGCCTGACTACATGATGTCTGCTTTTTAAACCTAATCGTTAGTAGTTGATGCTACTTCAGAGCTGAAATTGATAGCTTTTAAAAGCGTAATTCCTTATAGAAAATTAAGTACTTAGTAACCGACGTGTGTAATTTATTTATTGTTCTCTTTCTAATTACTATTACTGTATCAAAAAGATTACATTGTATCAGATCACACTTTGTATAATAAACTTTTCATGATATATTCTTAATTTTGTGTTTTATTTAAAGGACTGATTTAAATTAGTATATTACTTCATCCAATAAAAAGTCTGCAGCTGAATTTTTTACAAGATCTTAATCCGAAATTATGTCAATGTAAACTAATGCATTCAACTTTAGCTAATGTATTCAAGTAAAAGTAGTTTTCTTAACTGAATTAATACGTCTGTCTATCTTCTATCAAGTTTAAAATATCTTGCTAACTCCGAACTAGACATAAGGCTTATCAATGTTCATTTAAAAGCATATAAAGAAGTCAACAATGTATCCTGAATAAATTATATAAGATCGGACTCTAGAAATTATGTATGGATTTTTGTTACATTGTTTTTAACAGAACAGCAAAATTGATTTACCAAATCACTAAAGTTGTTTATTTTTTAAACGCACCCCTATTAGTTTACATAATTAAATAATAGAGTGCCTTAGTTCATATAATTCAATAATAGATAGCTTATGTGAACTCGATATCAAACTTCAATTATCCAGTTATGACATATTGACATTGTCAGGATGAATAATGTGGTTTTAATTAATCAGATTATCGAGCATCCAAATATTAGAGAGGGCGCAACGAAAATTGGAAAGGAGTTGTGTTTTACATTGCCAGGAAAAGACATATAAATTTCGGAAGCCATCGAGCAAACATATTACTAACATATTTCACTCTAGACTAACGTAGGCGCGAAGAAAACTTTTATAGATTGAAACCTTATTTTAATGGATTAAAAGAGACGTGTTACATTTATTTAACATTAAACTATAGATTTTTGATATCAGAAAGTGATAATTGTATTTTTAACTAAATGTTTTTATAATACAGATAAAAAACAGTGTTGAAATTTACCTTAAAACATTTTAAGATATACCAATTATTTTTCTTCGATAATTAGAAAATAATAAATTAAGTATTAAATGTCTGAAGAACACAAACAATGTTTTCTTTTTCTTTTCACTTATATTTTATATGAATAAACGTACTTTTCATTATTTCATTATCAAAATTCTAATACCTACGCAATAAAAAACCTACAAATCCTGGTGAGAAAGGCTTGCACTGGTCATAAAGTTTTATAACACGACATAAATTGAATGTCCCACATGAACACTTGCAAAACTAATTAATGTTTGGAATTATTATTAGTTTTCTAGAGGTGACGTCGTGTTTGGGATTGTGAGACCACTTTAAGTTCAAATTACACTTAAAACATATACTACTACTATGTACAAATAAAGCGTAAAATGAGCTTCAAATTAAAATGTTTTTATCTATTTATTGTAACAAAAAAATGCTGTTTGTCTTTTGTCTAGCTAAAAATCGAAAATCGCTGGACCGATTTAGCTAATTCCTTTAATATTTCATTATCAAAAGATCATATATTCAGATTTGTTGAAGTTCACCGGATCGTCTAGTAGGTACTTTACACCGCTTAATTTCTCAAACATGAATGTAATTTTCTTATAATCAGAATAATTTTCATCAGATTACATATTATTAATTGTTCGGTAGGAATATCTCACATGAAATACTGATTAATTACTAGTTTCAGATATATCTCAATATTTGTGTGTTTATTGAATGTGAAAATTTGTGTCCTTTGTTTGTTTGTGTTTACTGATACCGAATTGAATCACTAGATCTGATAGTATTAAGCTCTTCTGTTGTTTAGACAGATTGAGTAGAGAATGACAGTATAAAAATGTGTCAAAATATTTGACAACAAAACTGCTTTAGACTTTAAACTATCACAATCTATGATTACTGTTATATATATTTCTCCGGATTTAAGGTTGCATCACGCTTCGAGTTCGTGAGTAAGGACCCCAAACGGTCGCGAAACTATTTAAGCACACTCTTAATTAATGTAAGTACGGCCGTTAAATACTCGTATAGGTAATAAAAAGTATTTTATTATCTGATATCCAGTTCCTTTTTTTGTTCTTGTGTCGGTTTCTTATATTATAGAATGAAACATTTATTTCGTTTTCTTGACAGATAATTCAATCCATCACTTATATTAAATGACAATACTGGGTGAATAAAAATAAAACGAGATGATCGAATAAAAATGCAAAAAGTAAGTAAGTTAATTCAGTTTAATTTCTAAAATAATTTCAAAAGAATTAGTTCAAAAAGCTGCATTTGAATAAAACCTGTAAGTTTGTGATAAACTAAAATTCCATTTTTTTTATGAACATAACAATTTTTTTCATTGTTTGGTATCTGACTCTCTGTAAATCCAATTTCCTTTTTTTTATTGAGAAAAGATAGATCTTGTATTTATCATGATACTGTTATTAGCAATTGATTAAAAAACCATGAATACCTACTCTTTAAGATTTTCTATATTTTTATATGATTTAATATTGACTATAAAGAGACATTTATAATTTACATGTATGATAGGAATTGAGATAGGGTTAGGGATAAGAATTGAAATTCAAAATATCTTTATTCATATAGGCATTTAGACGCACTTTTGAATAGTCAATTATTGCAATAAAAAAGATTAGTGTACTCAGTTCGTGAGTAAGGTACCACCGGCTCGGTATGCTACTCTACATTTAACAATATTTGAAGTATCCATTGTACTATCAACCCCGCAAGTCTTAATGAGTCAATAACTTAACTCATATAACATTTCGACCCGCTAAAAAGTCTTAAAAATTATAATACGATTTTTTTAATAATACACTTTTAATTTTAGATTTAAAACTAAGAAAAGGATGGTCTAAGATATCTAGTGGAACTTTACTTTATGAAGGATTTGTTAACATTTTGAAAACGAAATTTAGGCGTTGCAAGATTATTGTTTTTCTTATATTTATCTGGTATATATGTTATAGTGTTTGTCTGGTATAGTGTTTTTGAATAAGCATTAAAATTTATTTGCCGTATAAATATTATGTTATTAAATATGTATTGAGAAATGACTGTAAGGATACCAATTTCTTTAAAAATCTCTCTAGGGAATCTCTAGCTTTTAAGTTATAAAAAGCCCACATAGCTCTCCGCAGCACTGCACCATAATAAAATACCGTAAGACAAAATACTCTGAAAGTAACTTAAATATGAAGAAGTCGAACCGTTTAATGTCCGTTAACTTAAACTTTTCTTAATGCAAACACTGCCTAACTAAGTTTGCTTGCGAGTGTCGAGAGTTGGGGTTTGCATTAGAGCTTTTTATCTAAAGTTATACCTAAGAAATTTGTTGAGCCAGTTAGTTCTAACAATTCATAGTTAAGGAGCTAGCTACTATTTTGACTTTTTACATTAGAAAGTGTGAACAAAAACTAAATTTTATAGCAATAAAAAAGATGTGACAGAGTATTGTTAATTTCGTCAGTCGTCGTTAGTCCTCTCACACTAAATTTTTTCAAAGTGTCATCAGACAAAAAGTATAATGTCACATAGATATTTTACGAAGTACGAGGGCAAGTCATGAAAATAAAGCAAAAATAAAAAGGGGCCAACAATAGATCCTAATGTTGGGTTCCATATTTATCGATTTTATATATATTTCATCGATTTCATTTTTCAGATTGGGATTGGGAATAAAGAGAAATAGTCAATTTATCCCAAAAAAGTTTTGAGATTTACTCGGAAGGATATTTAGAAACATGTAAGTTTAAGTTCCAGTTTAGTTAGGAAATCCACTCGAGAGCTCGTAACTACTACTCGTTACTCTAACGGCAGTTAACAATATGTTCTCTTAATTATTCTATATAATATATATTCAAAGACTTGTATATTTGATAATAAAATATGAAATGTTAAGGGCAGTTACCTTCGATCGTGTTTATATTTTTAATACCACCTGAGGGTATTAAATAACGGATGATAAGGTAATCATTAATTTACTCAATAAAAAATGTTTTGGTTTTCGAATAATAATGATCTCAAAATTAACAACAACGAAATTAACACCCTAACGAAATCTAATCTTAATTCAGTTTATACTACCGACTTTATATGGTCTGTTTGAAAAAGATATATAAATGACGCTCGTTGTTTGCACCACAAAGCACAACCTACTATTAATTATAACATTACCAAGAGGAAAAAACAAACACCAGACACATACATTTTAAAATTTAAAGCCACAGCCACAGCCACAGCCATTAAAGGTTTTGAGCGTCCTGGCGTTCACGAGCCGATAGACGCGGTATGGGTAGACAAAACTAAGCGGACCGACTACATAGTCAAGGTCGCGGAACGTCACTGTATGTGCAAGACCAAGGACCAAGGTTGCGCAAGGTCAAATGCTTGCAGTGGGCATCTATTTGCCGATAAGAAGAATGAGACATTACGTGTGTTAATACATGTATATTTTACATATTGATCTTATGTGACTTATATGACAAAGTATAAAGTTACAGTTATTTTCTCTATATCAGTCTCGACATAATTAGATATATAAATAATTTATATATAAAATATTTAACTGTACTGTTTTTGGTGGTATAGGTCTATTGATGTTGACAATGTGACAATATCATTATCTGATGTTTCATATTAACCGATTAACTTTCATCTCCCAAATCTTTCAGATATTATAATAATCACCTTATTAAATCAAAATAAAAGATATTACAAAACTAAAATGTATGTAAAATGTTTACTTAGTTGTTTTTTTTATGTAAAGTTTTTTCATAGTTTGTCTTCGACATTTTATTACTGTACTTAATATAATGAAAGGTTGTAGACAGACATTGAGGGTAATATAAAATTTCGGCATTTTTTGGTAAATTTGTCAAGCGTAATGAGGTCAGCACTTCTATCACCATAATCACCTCTCAAATCACATCCACTTTCTTTTTTAGTCAAAATAAAGAAATATATTTATATAGCTGACAAGTTTTCTTAAATGTCATACATAAGGAAAAGATTACATTAAAAACAATTATATTAAATTTCCTGGGAAAATACATAATCTAAGCTAAGATGGAATATTTTTGAGAGTTTATTTTCGCGCGTATTAAATTAACAGAAAGAAAATAAAACTTATTAAAATTAAAAATTGTTTATAGAATTAATGTTAAGGATATTTTGGTCTAAATTTGTGTATAAATTTTATGAAAGTATATTTAACAATAATAGATTTTATAATATTCGTACTATTCTATACTTTAAACATGGCTCGGTATGTATATCATATCTAAACACTGCCGAAGATCCAAAGTTCTCTTATTATGCCAATGTTCAGAATAGGAGTATTTGTTATTCCAATTACACAATTTGCATTGTTTTCACGAAATTGTTATTGTATGTATAATTTAACCATTTGGACTAATTTAGGATAAACAGAACAAATTGCGTCTAAAAGTGATCAGAACAATTCGTTTGAAGATTTACAGTATTTTATTATAATGAGTATTATTAATATGGTTTTTAATACTTTCAAAAATATGTAAATATATAATCAGAAAATTATATAGTAAGTAACTCAAAATTAAGCAACTCGGTTAATTTAATATGTTTTTCCAATTATTTAACTCCTTTTCTTGTATATTTGAATAAATATGATTCAAAAATAGTTAATTTATTATGTCCAGAGTAATGAAGTACTACGACATCTCAATATCGAGGGCCGACGATCAAACAAACGCGACAGTAAATTAATATAAAACGATGTCTGTTTGGGATGATTAAACTATAATTAAAATATATTATATGTGTGTGTGTCACACAGATAGTGTACATTCACACATGTACGATGATGTGGAGTAATACTTCATTAACAATATGTTGTTCAATAATGCCAGAAAACTTTATTTGGTATAAAATATTTCATTTATACTTGATGATGAATAAAGAGTTACGAAAAAATTATAAGCTATAGCAAGTTTTTTGAAACTCAATTGAAACTAATTACAAAAAAAATCATGTCACAAAGATAAAAATACATTATCTATTTTGTTTTTATCATCTATTTACTGCTTTATTTTGTTTTTAGAAATCCCATTCAAATATATTATAATGACAGTGAAATCTCTCTTGTACTTCATTAAAGTTACTGCAAATTAATTTCACCTGACATTTGAG
This sequence comes from Melinaea menophilus ssp. n. AW-2005, assembly GCA_918358695.1. Classification (NCBI taxonomy): domain Eukaryota; kingdom Metazoa; phylum Arthropoda; class Insecta; order Lepidoptera; family Nymphalidae; genus Melinaea; species Melinaea menophilus. The sequence continues at coordinate 9,272,360 of OU911057.1, read as the reverse complement.
ATGTTAGTAATACATACAAACTTTAGAGAGTATTCTGATAATATTTCTTAATCTTATGCAGGATAGTAAATTAATGATATACAAAGTAATAAACATTTTACACATAACAATGGACTACTTTAAAATCTTTGGTTCGATTCACATAACTGTTAAATTTAATTTGTTATATTGTAATTACTCGTTTCTTTAAATTGTTCATACCTTTTGTTTGATTTCATTCCTTATTTAACGTTTTTTATTTATTTTTAAAGTAAAATGTCTTTTATTTTATATACACTTGTCCTGATTATTTGCTATTTATATTAGAAGGCTGTAACACGATTTGAACCCTACGTCAGAGTCTTATCCAGTCAGCGGTAAAAGGGCTTACATAAACGGATTACACATCGCAAAACAAACATCTTTGAAATATTTCTATCAGACACGTGTATAATTAATAAATACTTTTAGTTGTTAAAAATTCTGATATACAGGGTGGGCCAAAAATTTTTGCACTTTTGGAACATGTCTAGAAATAAAAGTACAAATGTTATTTTGTTTATGATTTATTTAACGTAATTATCATTTATTAAAATTTATTTTTTAAAAATGACACCGTCGAGATGTGCTCCGTCTCGTCGTTGGCACTCCTGCAATCGACTACGTAAACTTTGGAAAACTCGTTGACACATGCTGCGAGGAATCGCGGCTATCTCCTCGTGGATGTTTTCTTTTAATTGGGATATGGTCGTCGGTTTATTAAGGTACACTCGACTCTTCAGATATCCCCACAAGAAAAAATCGCAAGGTGTAAGGTCCGAGCTTCTGGGAGGCCATGAGATATCACCTCTACGAGAAATCAATTTGTTAGGAAACATTTCTTTGACCACCGGTAAAGTCACGTTTGATGTATGGCATGTTGCTCCATCTTGTTGCATCCAAGTCCGGCTATTGTATCCTTCAAATTCATGTAACTGTGGTGTCAAAAACTCTCGCAACATTTTCACTTATTCCACTGAGTTCACAGTTACGTTATTTCCTTGATTATTTTCAAAGAAGTATGGACCGATTATGCCCTTTGCGAATATGGCAGCCCACACTGTCGTTTTTGGTGAATGAAGAGGCTTTTGGTGTTTATAGTGAGGGTTTTCCGTACTCCAATATCGACAATTGTGTTTATTTACGTGACCATTAATGTAGAAATGGGCCTCGTCCGTAAACAATACATTCTCAAGACTAGAGAATCGCTCCAGTATAGTGTCAGCAAATAACTTGCGTTGAATGTAATCGTTTGGTTTCATCTCCTGTACAATTTGAAGCTTATATGGGTGCAGTTTAAGGTCCAAATGCAAGATTCGCCGCCGACTAGTTCTTGGTATAGCAAGAGCCGCCGACCGCTTACGCGTAGATGATTCTGGATCGTCCCTTACAGAAATTTCAACCTCCCGAATGTTCTCTTCGCTTCTTCTTGAACGTGGTCGCCCAGTTTGTTTAATATTCGTTGTCGATCCCGTTTGCTCAAACTTTTTAACCCAAGCTTTAATTAAATTAACACTTGGACACTCACTGACACGTTGTAATCCGTATTCAACTCTAAAGAGGCGTCGTACAGTAACGTAGGAATCGTTGTTTTTGTAAAATTGTTTTACGCAAAAAGCACGCTGTTGTCCCGTGAACCGCTTCATCGTGACTAAAATTGCATTAAACGACGCACAATTCCCCGCCACCCGCGCGCCCCTTGCTCTCACGGTTTTGGAGAAATCAAGTGTTGCTATTTGCAAAAATTTTTGGCCCACCCTGTATTTTAAGATCATGATGTTAATAAAAAGCTTAAGTTTGAAGAACATTAATTATCATTCATTGATTGACTTATTTAGGTACCAATAAAATTCACAAATACAAAAAGAGAAAACAATGTGGTACAGAGAATTACTTGTCTCTTTAAGAGATCTCTTCCAGATACCCTTTGGTGTGAAACAGTGTGTACAAGACAGTGTGGTACATTTACACAAAATACAAATAGAATAAATGATATTATAGATGAAGTATATCTTTTAAATGGTATTTCATATATTGTCTATATAATACAGTATATAAAATACTTATGCACAAATATAAATAGGTAAATACAAAAAATATCAATTTTATACATACATATAAAAATAATTTAAAAAATATGAATATACAAGACTGAAAACTAGAATAGTTATATTTCCTAAGAAGGGAGTGTTACAATATGTAACTTGTTCCAAAAAACTGACGCTTTGTTGAATTTACATTTAAGAAAGACACATTAAATTAAAAAGTGAATATCATGTTACGGACTAGATTAGATTTGATAAATTCTATTTAATTTATTTGATAAATTCTATTTGATCAAAATTCAGTAGTCAACGTCTTAAGCTTAAGCTCAATACAACCATCTTAGTGCATAAGAATATAATTTCATAGCATCCTTCCAAGTAAAGTTGACAAGATTTGTATTTTTTTGGACAACTTGCTTATTTCTTATTATTCCGAAATAAAAATTTGTGATCAAAAACCTATCCCTATCTCTGTCACACATCAATTATAAATGTGACTAATTTATATACGATAGTCAATAGTATAGAAAAATAAAAAAAAAGTATCCATAGACTTTCTTGCCACTTCAGTGTGACGATAAACAAAATGTCTTCCTCTTTTGAATAATAACCCGGACATTGATGTACTTATATTTACGTGTACAGATAGATAAAAAAATGAAAAAACAAGTTTTGTTCGCAAAAAAATCGGGGTTACAGATTTCTGCTAAGCTAGAGGTTATTGTCTGATTTATCTCAAATGCACAGTCTTTTTAAGTAGATATAACTTTTATAATGGCAATTTAAGACTTATACTTCACAGAGATGAACGCAATTCACAACTACATTACAACTACGCTTCTTCAGAGTGGAGAGCCTATTAAAGTTGCATATTCAGTTTTTAAACTCAATATTCTGTGCATTTTATACAACTACTAATACATAAGTAGCATCAACGCTACTTATGTATTAGTAGTTGTTCAAAATGTTGTAATTATGTATATTGTTGTGGATAACAAAAATATACATAAAATATATTAACTTGTATTTTTTACATTAAATTCCAACTTGGTACATATACTTTAAGAATAAGCTTATGTCATAATAAGATGTTAATATAATCTTATCATAATAAAATTACTAAGATTTTTATAAGCCGTCTTAGAAGGAGTCTCATACATATAGCAATACATTGAACATGTCGTCTATACAAATATTGCATATGCTAATAAAATATGATTCTTTTTAAATTTAATAATTACTTAATAGAAGAATGCGTCGAAATTGTGATAGGTAAACATGTTTTTTTTAATTTTTAATGAGTAATAAAAACAATGTTTATTATTTTTATTTACTTGTAATCGAACTTTTAAATATTCAGTATAGGTTACCGTACGAGATATTTATGAGGCGAGTATATTTACAGCCCAAAGGAGACGAAGAACATATTACACTCAAAGGAAAAACGTATTTAATGGTAGGTAATTTATAAACTTTCTAACTCATGACTTTTTTAACATATAAATATATAAATTAATTAATAATATAATACAATAATAATACAATAGTATATAAACGTTATTTATTATATGATATTATAAAATTCAAATTTTTCTTTTTTCTAATAGCTTTTTATAGTTTATACCAACATTTAAAAAATCCAAGACAAAAACAATATGGATATTTTACCATTATGGATAATAGTGACTGATCTAAAATAATATATAATAATTCCATTATTTTAAATAAATACACTGCGTTATTATGTTTTAGAAGAACATAGATCGAAAATACAAGTACTCCTCGCAGCCTCATTGCCATATGTTTATTGCATTAAAATTAAGAGCACACTGTGTTATACATTAACATAAATATATAACGAATTAAACTGAATATTCCTTATATTTGTATATTTCAACATAATATTATATATGATTATTACATGTTGATTTGATTTCTAAAGATTATTTCATTTAATAAATAAATAATAATTAATTTATATATTATTTCAAATACTACAAAAATGACCAATAAAAGTCATATGAAAATTGTTTTTATTTCTAATACTTATTTGCGTTTATGGCATGAAAAAAAAGAAAACTTACTTAAAAAATATTGTGGGTTCATCAGGCAGCTAAAGTATTTTATTATAATTATATTGAATAAATATATCAACATTTAATTTATGGTACATTAAATAAAGTAATATCAAGTATTAATAAAGTCTCCACAATCACATTACATATGCACGCCCCACGACTTCACAGATATTGATTACGTGTTCACAAGTTACACATAACTTTATAATATATTCATGATACAATTTTTGGCAAATTGCAATGTGTACATTATATAATGTAGTAGATAATATTATAACTTCTAAGCTTTTATATTTGACCAAATCTTTGTTTGGGATCGCCTTCAGATCCAAAAAATTACTGACGCTAATCAATTTACTTACTGAGTTATCTGATAACTCTTCTAGCATTAATAATCACACTCAATTAATATTCTACTAGTACCTTGATATAATGGACCTGATTATAAAAAAATATGGGCATACGAGGACATTTGAGAGCAAATAAATGCACTATTTCAGTTCCTTGAGTTAAAGATGGTTCAGATCATAATGCAGTAAAAGTTTTTTTATTTAAGCTTAAACAAAATCCATCGTAGGTAAACACATTCTTCATCCTTTTTAACTTTTCTCTATTTAAATCAACTTCAAATCTACACCAGTTTTGATGATATCATCAACAACAACATATTATCAACCCACTATTTAGCTAGCTAGCTTTGTTTTTAAGCCTGTTAGGTTCTGTCCATTACGTTATCTATATTGTCCATCTTTCGTCTTCGTAACGTGTTAAATACAATATAGAGACTTTTATATTATTTGTATGTCATGTCATCCTTCGGTGGTTATTTATACTTTCCTTGTCATCGATCCTCCGCTTATTTTGTAGCGAGACACTTTTGAATATATAATGTTGTGCATAATTTTCTGTCGCCTCGAGAACGGACGGCTCTAGAGCTAAACTAAACTCACTAGTGAGTCTCGTTAAAAGATGGCGAGAATTCATTTCAATGTAAATTTTAATACAACATATACTCGTATATAAGAATGTGGTACCCGTTAAATTATAATACAATAAACAAACAAAAAATAGGCGTTTGATATGAATATTTCATAGATATGTTTAATATATTATATATATAATATTAATGTTGTTCGACAAATAATATTTTAGTAGTAGTAGTAGCAGCAGCAGCAGCAGCACTACTACTACTACTACTACTACTACTACAGTAGTAGTAGTAGTAATATAGTAGTGGTCGTAATAAGTATTAATATTATTGTTGTTGTTTAGGAATAGAAGAAAAGGCCATATTTTATCCATGATGCGAATTTGTAATAAATTATAAAACAATAAACTGTATTTATAAAGTAAATATTTATAGGAAAATCCAACAGAAGGTAAATATCCAACAGAAAATCTCCAAACGCTTAAAAATTATTAAAACACAATTAATAAATCTTTATTCAAAAAATATTAACTACAATAATTTTATAATAGCACTATTAATCTACCAAACATGGATTAGAAAAATAATGGTTAAGGATTGCTTCGGTGAAGTTCTGTTCGTCGTGAGCGTGGTGTGCATGAGGTTGCCGGTTCAAAACTGAAAGATGTCGTCCTCGCTGCAACTTGTCTGACGTTACGATAAAATGACAACTGTCAAATCTAATTCCGATGTATGGTTGGCATTTCGTATCGACATATTATTTATTATAATTGTTTAATATATTAATGAACAATTTGAAATTCTAAAATAAGAAATGTGTGTAGGTATTGAGATTTACTTTAAAATTTTGTTTACAGTTTCATAAAATACTTGTAGTGACTTAAAATCAAGCCTTTTTTTCTACTTTTATTTTTGTTACATTTTTTAACTTATTTGTAAATTATTTTCGTACATTAGTTTTAAATATAAGATATTTTGACATGAAAATAAGTAAGGTAAGTGAATTCCCTCCCAGTTTCAAAAATGGATCTCGATACTCATCTTTACAAACTCATAATAAGAAAAAATATAAAAGATGATTTTAATAAGTATTATTTAGTTAAGGTAAGCTGTGTACTATGGTAACTAATTGATATTTTCACAGATTTCGTAAGGTAAATAATAATAGCATTATGAGGTTAAAAAAAATCCCACAATTTGCGTTAAGTTGTTGATGTCTGTTTGTCACAGTCAGTGTGAATAATATACCAGAAAAGTGAAATAAAAAAGTAAGGGGTATTATTTAGTGTATGTGATAAATAAAACTATCCCCACAAGTTATGTTTCTCACTTAATAGATACCTTGTTGATGATGTTTTAGTTAAAACAGAGAGAGTAAAAAGTTACCAAAATATATAATTTTTCACTGATGAATCTGATACAATTATAATTAATATAGCCTAAAAATATTCTAAAATAGTTATCACATAGAGTTAGTTTAACAGCTCTATTGGGTACTCCCTCGTGATGTCCTGACTATAATAACTAACATGCAATATGAAATTTTTAACATTCTTTCTGATACTAAATAATGTTTTCCGTTTCCAAAAAAAAAGAAATTAAAATAATTGGTTCTTACATTATTATTTATGTGTATTTTATCTTCTCAGAATTTCTGTTAACTGAATAATTTTTTTTGCTATTCATTTTAATCCAAGGATATTCTATATCTATATTCGATATCCTAATTTCATTCTTCTTGAGTATTCCCATGCGCCATATATTTCTTAAAAATATCGTTATACATTGCGTTGATTAATTGATAAATAAAATAATTATATATAATTGTATGTCTGATCGCTGTCATCACTTAGAAAAGTGAGTGTTGCATTAACACTTGATTTACATACTCTCACAAACAATCTATTTTACTCGATAGCAATGATTACTGAAGTGACGTCGAAGCGTTACTGTAATTCGTTAAACAATAATTACTACCGACAACAAACATTTAGATATAAATGTTATAACATGTACTAGTGTAACTTTTAAAGAAATATATTTTTAAAATATCCCCTTCATTATCCGTATTACATATCCCTATTGCAAGAGGTAACATTTAATCAGCACATTACATATTCAATAAGGTTCCAAAGCGATAAGGCAGGACGAGAAGATCTTTATCAAATATAAAGGATATTTTATATTTGTTTTCAGTACACCGGTGTGTTACACAGGACACGTGATACAAGAAATACAATAAAGATGAACGAAATAAGTATGTAAATACAACTTAACTTGTTGTTGTGTCTCTCGTGTTACATTATAGAAACACGTTATATTATAGATTATGGCAACAACTAAGATGTAACTAATGTTTTATAAATATGAAACACGGTAAGTTTATCTAATTTTTCTCAAGTCTATGTCAATTATCTAAATGTATATCGGTAATTGGCTTTGCGAAAAGCGAAAATAGCGAAAATTAATTAAAAAATTCTGAGTTTGCAGCTTTATTTAGCAGTGTATTAATTGATTTTATATAATTTTAAATTCAAGAGTGTTACATTTAAATATTAGATATGAATAAAAAAAACTCTTTAGACAGTCTTCTTATCAAATTTTTTTATACTCGTACAGTCGTTTTTCTCGAGAATATTGCTGGTTTGTTAAACACAAGCTCAATGAAGTGGCACAAATGGACCCACGTAATATACTTATGACACATTATTATCGAAATATTATTTAATAATTATTGTGTACGGAATTTGATAGTATAACTTAATTTGAAATTATACTAATTTAGGGACCATAAATGTATATTATAGTAAATAAAAATGTAAATTACTCTCCCTCAATTATCCAGTCTGATGTTAGATGGAACTGAAACTGAATACATTGGGAGTAATGGAGTGCAAATTAACATGAAATCGAGTTATTGAAGGGGTCATACGAGCGGATGTAATTAATCAACAGTTTAAAATTTTTTGATTCCTTCCTTTATATCGCTTTTTATTTATTTAAATATTATATATTTCTTCTAAACGAATAAAATAATGTCTGAAATATTTTAAAGTGATTATATTATAACACTGTCTCTTATAGGATGCTTTAGAACTAAGTTCAGTCATGTGTCCTTCCTTTATATTTTCCAGTAGATTCAAATGCAAATTCTTTTTGATGATATTTCGATGTGTGCAAACTTTCTCAATATTTAAAAGACTGTATGGAGCAGAATATTTTAACATAAAGAATAATGGAGTTTAACTACTTCAGTTTCATTTCAGTAGGTTGGTGTTGTAAATATTAAAACAGTATAACTAAAAACTATGCCACATTTTAGATTATAAATACTATTATACTTTTTAAAGATAAATTAGAAATTTCCATATTTATGACAGGTTAAATTGTATGATCAAATATTAACAACAGCAGTTACGCGACGCCACTTAAAATTCATAAAACTTTACCGCCGAAGTCATTTAGTAGTCATATCACATGTAACTCTGCTTTTAAACAAATTATCCCTTCTCTGCTCATTTAATTCACGCTTTATATATCCCTATATAACTTTTATTATCTTCTGCCCTAAGTTCTCTTCCCTCCGACTAAGTTCTTCAACAAATATTTTACTTTATATTAATAAAAAAAATTTAAAACAGGGAAATAGTTTTTAAGAAATAAGAAGTCCTATGGCTCCTTTATATCTTTTTGTGTCTTAATATCCTTTATCGCTTCTCAATAATTCATATATTTAAAATTATCAATAAATAATAAGGTATAGGATACCAACAATATATAATACTGTCACATTGTAACATCAGTGGTAAGTGATTACTAGTAACAGGTGTCACCGAGTGTAGTGACATTTGAAGTACTAACCATTACATTTGATGTTCAACTCGAATCATTATTAGAGGATCTGCGTTACCATGTACAACGTAATAAATATTATAAAAAACTTTGTTAAAAATATAAAAAAGTTTATTTTAAAGTACGGGGTTTCTTTCTATTTGTATATATAATTCATTATAGGTTATATTTTATTCGGCTAGGAACTGAATACCTTTCTGAAATGTCTTTTCTTACGATTTATATAAAATAAAAAAAGAATTCAAACAGATGGCTTGTCAATAATAGATCATATATAGATGATAAAATTTACATAGAAGTTTAATAAATATTTAAAAAATAATATAAATGTTTGATAGCGCAAAGTAAGGTTTATTGTGTAAATTGAATAAATAATTTTATAATAGTTATTGCCCTCAACATTATGTATGTATGCAATGTCCTATCATGTCGAATTAGAATTGCATAACTTTTACGAACAAACCTAGAGATAGACGAGATATACAATATGTATTTACTTGTGTTATTTTACTAGTGAATATATTTACTAGTAGTTTCTTATATGTTTTTACTGTATATCTGTGTTTAGTTATTAGAAAGTTTATTTATTAGAGAGAAAAGTTGTTAGAAAGAAATATTAATTAATAATAATCGTATCGAAAGATTAATTTAAATATATTACATTCTTATAACGGTTAATTATCAATGATATTCAAAGAGTAATTTGTATAACGGTAACAATACTTTAATTTACTTAAGATATTTGAATATAAAGGATTCAATTTATTATAATTTGAGCCGTTATTGAGAACAAACTCACGTATTTAATGCATGCATATAAAACGGTTAGGTAATTTAAATAATAATATTTTTTTAGAAGCATTATAATAATGTTTTTAAGTAATTACTTGTGGTATAAATTTGAGAATGTAAAAATTCGTAAATAAAAGATATTTTTTATTACTGGTTGTTCTCTCCGTATTTGTATCGTATTTCTTAATTTACCGGCTACGTAAGAAAAATGGTTTTACAATAAGTTAAGTTGACAAATATTACGAACAATGTATTATTCTTAATAAATTCTATATTTCGAAGTTCTGAAACTACCGGGTTCTATTTGAAATGAATAATTTACGACAATTTTTAATATTTATCTAAAGGGTTTTGAGCACTACTCATTTCATAACTATATTAAAAAAACATTTTCCACATGTGTGACATTGTGTTACGAAAGGAAGGCTTGACCGACCTCGCTAATATTTTATTACCGGATCAAGGTTTATACGAGATAAAGTTATGGAAGAATCTACAGAGAAAAGACGGGACATGTTCCTTGTGTTATAATATAATTAATATCGTAATCAAATTAATGTTCTTTTTTACAATACAATTTCCGGAACCGGAACAATCTCTTTTAAGTAATATTATTTCCTCATTGTTGTAATATCATCGTTCCTTCCTTATTTGGTTAATTTAGTAATTCATAGGCTTATTTACCATTTTGTCGACTCGATAAAAAATGATGACAATTAATTTGTCATGACAAGAGATGTATACGAACCAAGTGTTATTATAAATTGTTTTAATATAATGTCATTCAATTTGATGTAAAACATCAAAACATTAAATAAATCTGCTTATTATATTTCGTTTTTGCGTTGCTGTTATTGCCTTTTTTTAGCGCAAATAACAAACAATCGCAAAAATTTTATAAACTGCTAATAAATTGAATAACAATAAAGTAATAATGTTTTTAATTTGTTGATTTGAACATAATATTTAAAAAAACACCCTGTTATTGTTTTTTTGTAAACCTATATTCATTTTTTAAATAATAGTACCATAGCAAAATGACGTTTCATCTTGTTTTGATTCATTATCTTTGATAACTTATCATTTAAACGAAGGTATTTTTTTTCTGATTTTTCCTACAAAATACAAGTGGTATTGTACAACTTCTATAATTATGGACTTGCAACAAAAACTTCATTTAAGAATCAGTATTTTTTTTAAACAACTATTGTATATATTTTATTTTTCATTTTAATTATTTTAACGTATTTTATTTGTAAATAGTCTTTTTTTTAGTTTTGATTTTAGGTTCCTAGGTAGAATTTAATTCTGGCTTCTCTTGTGTCATCTTAATAAATGTTATCGTGAGTCATTAAATATTCAAGCTCCTTCGTTCTTCGAGCATTGTTAGGATATAAATTACAAATGAGAAAAACTCAGCATTGCTAAAAGTTGAAGGATTTTAAAATTTTTAAATACATACCTTTACCTTTACCTTTTAATAAAGTTATTCCAAATAATACTTTGTATATTTTTAAGGCTTTAGGCAGATTGTTTGTTTTGAAACTAACTTGAACTTACTAGTGAAATATTATTATAAAAAAGTTTGATTTTTAATAAATCACAAATAAAAAAAATAACGATAAAATATTAATAGCTATATATCATCTCTTTTTTCCGTATATAATTACAAGTTTTAACAAAATTTACTTGATATTATAAAATATGTTTATTATTTCCCACCTCTTACGAAGGGAGTTAAAACGATTTGAACACTCCGTTAGAGCCTCATCCAATCAACCAATCGGGAATAAGAAGGGTTGCGTAAACAAATTACGCACCGCAGAAATATCCCTACAGGAAAATTCGTTTTATCAACAACAAATATGTAAATTGCACTTTCTGCTTTCTATCACTATATATATTAATATATATAAAATATAATTATATATAAATTAGTATATATTTTCTTACAACAAAGAAATAGATGATGAAAAATATACTACCATAAAATTCCATTTTATGCCAAATTTGTTTCATTGTTATCAAGCTATATCATTATTTAGTAAATACAAACTCTTCTTATGTATTAGCAATTCGTGATTGTCGTGATCCTTATAAGTTGTAGCTACGTCAATGTTCCTCAAACCTTTGCTTTACTAATTATTATATTTACAGCAGTGCTGTAAATCATATAAATCTTATAAATAGTCACATAAAAATTTTTGTTTGCTTTTATACGCATCTATCCAATCCATAAAATTATGAAACATTAGTGTCCATTTTGCACGGTTTCAAAGGCGAATTCCACGGAGAAGATTTCGCACTAATTACATGGATACGTTTTTAATTAAATTAATTATTTACAATATTTGACTTACAGTATTGACTCTTGAAATTGTATTGACATTGATATGAATGTTGTAGATAATTTAGGTTCTAAAATTTCAGTACCTCCTAATTACCTTTTTATATTATTATTACATTAACAAAATCAACACCAGAACCAAGAGTTTGTTGGTGCATTGCTGGTGCGTAGTTTGTTTGTAGTTGGATTTCATCAGCGAAATAATATTCGACTAGTTGTCACTTATCAATTGTCATTTTACTATAATAATATTTATTCTCATGAAAAATTCATTTTATGGTTGGTTCTGTTTTGTAATTTGTATGTGTTGACCTTAACCTAAATGTCATGGCTTCAAAATATTAGCTACTGTTTTAAATTTGTCTGATTTTGTTCCAATAAAACGTTGTTTTATATTTTACTCAGACTATTTTATTACAGAAAGATTATATATCTTACAAAAAGACAATTCAGAATCTTGTACATAAATAAATACAAAACCGTAGATATTCGGTGTTTAATATAAGAGTGAAAAAGCATCATGTTAAAATCAGTATCATTTCAATATGTAATGGAAAATGAATATTATTACAATAATATTCATATTTCATTACATAATGCTGTACACAGCATACCGACTATTATGTGTTTGATATTTTTGTTTAAAACATCTTACTTATGCAATTACTTAATCAGTAAGCTGTATATAATTTTAAACGAATGTGTTTAATGTTAATATAAATATTTTTATATGGTTTTATTATTTACAATATGAGTATTTCTTACGGGAAATCAAAAATTTTAAACCTCTACCATTCATACTTTTTTCTGCAGTTTGATTATTTTATCATTGTTCATTATGGTAAATTAATTTAAAACCAATGCAATTATAAATATTGATATTATAAACACGGAGTAGCAGTGAAGTGATAGTTCTATATAAAATCCACATTCTGGCTTGTATTATTTACCGTAGCACAATGTGTGTGTGGGTATATAACTTGTCCAATTCTTTGATCAAAAAGATCAAAGTACATAATATATATGTGATAAAAGTACAGATTACAACGATATACGCCTGACAACTGGATTACATTGATATTTGTTTGCAAACTGATTTAGATGTTGTACTACTAACTTACGTTTCGATTTATATTTAAACCTCAGATGATAGTTTAATATATGTACTAATACATTAGTTTGGAAAAACAATTTATTAAAATTATGTTATATTATAATATAAATTTATTAATTACATTATAAGTCACAACATTGCAACCTTAACAAATATGTGTGAATTAAGTTATTTTATTGTTATTTTAATCAGGATAAATCCTGCAATTAGCATCAAGTTTGTTCCCAGGTAACTTAATTAAATATGGTTTATTAAGTAAGTATGTTACCAGTATTTATGACATTGTGAATCTTGCTTGGGATTCAGAAACATGAAAATTATGCTTTAACATTAATGAACTCTATTTGTATTCGATTTTTTATGATGGCAACCTCACCTACTAATATTGTTAATATCTTGATAGTCGCATCCATTGGCCTGTTTCATACCTATACTGCTGAACCGAATTTGGTAAAACCAAGTATTAAACATGAAATTTGCGTCACTGGAAAGGCTATACATCATATATCACGACAAAAAATCTAAAAAGTGTAAATCTGAATATGAATCCAGTGCTTTAAGCAACGAGACGATATCAAAAACTAGACTTTGATAAGAGAGTAACAAACATCACAGGTAATGTGTTTATCAAACCTTTCAAAGGTGAATTGAATTATACTTTGACGATGGAGCGGAATGAATCTTTAAATAATAAAATATCCTGTAATATTTAAGAGCTTTCATACAAATATTTACAAAATTTTTTAAAGAAATATATGTATAATTATAGAAGTTCTTTTATAATTACGCAAGTGAACTTGTAGGAAAAAAATAAAATAAATAATACCTTCGTTTCATTAAAAAGTAAATAATAAAAATTTATATATATAGTATATATATATAATAGTCTCCTATTTTATACTTCCTAGGTTCTGTGTGGAGTTATAAGGTCTTATCCATCACCCTAATACAAATTGTATTTTATTATTAAGTTTTTTAATTCTGTTAATAATATTGACGTTCAAAGTTACAGAGAAGTAAAAAGAACTACTTCCATATTAACAATATCAGTAGGTAAAGTTTTTAACAAAAAATAACCTATACAATTGATGTCAGTTCACCTTAAAGCGGAATTCGAACGTATGATGCCAACTAATGTATTAGTTCTGATATTAAGCTACAGTCTGCGAGTTAAATACAAATATAATCTTAGGTGACCAGGATAGTATTTAATTGTCAGGATCATTTTGCATTGTCAGGATCATTTTGCATTTGCATTTTGCAGCAGTGTAATCCGGGCGTCAAGTATCTGCGGATCACAGCGACGCGTCTCCAGTCTCTCTCGATTTAAAATTTATTGTCATCCAATAGCGGAGATTGGTGATACAATCACATCACAATGTTCGATGTTTGCTGCTAAAGAATATATCTCTTTTATACCATATTATATATTATTATTGTGTATATTATTCTTGTATAATCTTATTCTTTGATCTTTTGGTATAAATAGTTAGACAAGTTATACACATTATCCTATGGTAAATCAAACAAATAAGATAGAGTGTAGTTTTTATATAAAACTATCACTTTACCGCTACTATGTGTATATAATATCAGTATTTATATGTACTTTGGTGTGTGTTTTAAATTGATTAACCATAATGCACACTATTATCTGCTGCGATGGAAACTAAGAAATTCGTCGATTAGTAGTGATATTTATGAGTTAAAACAGATTTAAAATTTTAGAATTTCCATAACAATTACTCGTAATTGAACAAAAAAGTATCGTAAGCGATGCAAATATTGATACTATGTGTATCTGTATCTGTACCCTTCGTTCTGGTTCTGGTAATTTATATTAATATTTTTATTATTACTTTTATTAATAAAATTAAAAATAAATTGTAGGTACTGAAATTAAAACAACATATATTTCATTTCATTCGTACAATCCAGATTAATAATTTCAAAAATCAGAAGTGTAAAACATTTTTTTAAATAATAAATCAATGAAGAGTGTATTATTGTAATTATTGTTACATCTTTCTAATATATTTTATGACAGTGATATATAATAAAAAGTCTATTCTAAATATTTGCAACGTCTGGTTCCAAAAAGGTGAGAAATATAAGTGGTGGCGCCAAAACACAATTCTAGTAACCTTCGACACGCTCACCGGGGAGCAGTAAATTGTAGAAATGTGTGACTCGCAAGGGTAATAGGAATAAATAGGAACCATGCGTGCACCAACCTCATAATCCAGGGAAGCTCCAGCCAGATAATCCAGGAAGGTCGACGGCGCGTGACGGTTAAAGTTCAAACACGCAGGCTATTTCTATAGACGTCATTAACACTCGCGGTCACGATTTGGCACTACCACTTAATAGCGGGAGACTATAACAATGTCTCTTCACGATCCTGAAGTGCAATACTTAAAGTTCGGGCGGTAAGCTGGAGTTGAAGACGGAGTTGTAGGGCTTCGTCCTCTGCCGATGCGATTAGTGCTGTATCCAATGCTTGAATGACCGGGCGCCGCAGTTGGCGCTGGTGTGCATGGTTTAAGGAAGAGTGAAGGAAATGGATTGCGATGTCACATATAATTGACTCATTCACTATTATGAATATAAAGCCACAAGGAGACTGGGTTTCTTTATATAACAAAAAATACTAAATTACGGTTCAAATCTTAACCTAACCTATATTAAAATATTACTTAACTATTGGCACGGTAAAGGACATAAGCGGACGACAGGACGAAGGTATATTCAATTAGCGGTTTTGACAGTGCAGACGCGCACAATACCGTCCTTAGAGGGATGAACTTTGTCTACGATCGCTAAAGGCCGTGAGAGTGGCGGAGAATTATCATTCATTATTATTACGACCGTTCCTGGTGTAATAGGCGTGGAAGGAACGCTCCACTTATGTTTAGTCTGTAGTCCGTGAAGATATTCGATCCTCCACCGACGCCAAAAATATTGGACTAACTTATCCAACAGCGAATGCCTATGGAGCAAACTATTTATACTGCAATTAACTTCTGGTGCGGGTAACGAGCACAGAGGTGCAGTGTGTAAAAAATGGCTTGGTGTAAGAGCTGATGGCTCTGCGGGATCTGAGCTTAAAACTGTTAAAGGTCGCGAATTAAGCAAACACTCAATTTGAGATAGAACTGTAATAAGTTCTTCGTAAGAAAGAAGCTGTTGTCCAATAACGCGGAATAAATGTGTTTTTACAACTTTAACCATACTTTTCCAGGCACCACCCTTATGAGGCGAGTTAGGACATATGAAAGACAAACGAATACGGTTTTCAGCGAGCTCTTGTTCCAATTTCGGGACTAGTTCTTTATTTAAAAATGTGTATAGTTCACGTAAGTACACAGCAGCCCCTTTGAAATTGGTCCCATTATCGGAATGCATAACCTGAACAGGGCCGCGGCGAGCCAGGAAACGTTTCAGAGCAGCGAGAAAACTAGGAGTGCTGAGATCAGTAGCGACTTCTATATGCACTGCTCTAGTCGCTAAACACGTAAACAGGCATAGGTACGCCTTTTTACTATGTACGCCGCGTTGACGTGTAGGTGTATAGTCTATCGGACCTACGTAATCGCAGCCAGTCTGTGTAAAAGCTTTAACTACGTGGTATGTGCGACTCGCAGGTAAGTCCGACATTAGAGGATACGTTGGACGTGGTTTGAGTCTAAAACATTTATTACACAAGTGAAAGCGCTGTCCCACGATTCGACGCGCTGAAAGTATCCAAAATTTTTGTCGTAAAAGTGACATAAGTAATTCAGGGCCGGCGTGTAAATGTTTTATGTGATAATAATCTATCAAAAGATTTACGATATGATCCTTGCGAGGTAAAATAACCGGATGCATAGTATTATACTGAAGTCCAGAATTGCCGAGACGGCCGCCTACGCGGATGAGGCCGGCGGATGAGGAGATCTTTATCTATAAAAGGACTTAATTTATTAAAAGGTGGAGAAATCAATTTTTTATTCCGAATATTTTGAAATTCCTTTGCAAAATATCTTTTTTGTTGAAAACTAATTAATATTACAATTTGTTTTCAACAAAATGAAGTTCGTTAGCAGTCACTGCTAGTGAACTGCGGCGATTTAATAACCTAGCAAATTTAAAAACGTAAATAAGAATGCGAAGAATCTTGTTCCAAGACGATATGCGTAATGCGAGTTCATATATAATAGATTCCTTTGCGATTGTACAAACCGAATGCGATAGAATTTTTTGTTCCGGTATTACTTCTAACGACTGTCCGTCGAAGCTACGAAGAGGCCACTGAGTCGGATCAAGTATAACCCAGGGAGGTCCTTGCATCCACAAAGGATGAGAGATTAATTTTTTCGGTGTTACACCTCGTGATAGACAGTCAGCTGGATTCTCAGTCCCTGCGATATGATAAAAATGATCGGCTGGAATATTTTCTGTCACCTGAACCACACGGTTTGCAACAAAGGTCTGCCATCTGTGAGGAGAACTTTTTATCCAATATAAAGCGACCTTAGAATCAAGAAACGCGTAAGTTTTTATTGGAAAGCGATTAACAAAATTATTATAAATCATGCGTAGCAGTTTAGATAGTAAAACTGCTCCACATAACTCCAGTCGTGCAATAGAGAGCGGTTTTGTTGGTGCGACCCGCATTTCGCGCAGACCAACTTTATAGTGTTGCCATTGTTTGAACTAACGTGAACGTAAACTACCCCACCATAAGCGTATTCGCTTGCGTCCGAAAATCCCACGAGAGTTACAACACAGTTTTTAATAACGCCCAGATGACGCGGAATGTGTAGCGTATTCAGAACTGGTAGCTCGTTACAAAACTGTCTCCATGTATTAACGATATGGGTCGGCGGTGTATCATCCCAATCTAGTTTAAGCTGCCAAAGACTTTTAATAAGCAACTTAGCATATATTACCACTGGAGCAACAAAACCCATAATATCCCACAGGCGAGCTATATAAGATAAGATGGATCGTTTAGTACACTTCCAATCAGTGTAAGGTGTAATTTTAAAATAAAAACTATCAGTATCTGTGGACCAATGCAAGCCTAATATTTTATGCTTTATGGATTTGTCGAATTCAACTTCGGAAGGAACTTTGTGAGACGGAGGTATATCCTTTAAAATGGAGACGCTATTACTTTTCCATTTAACTAAAGCCCATTGAGCTCCTGCAAATAATTGGATCAGCTGATTGGATGCAGTAGCCCCTTCTTCCTCGGTCATAACAGAGTAAACTATATCATCCATGTATAAAGAGGTGTTGACTATTTCACTAGCTAGGGGGAATTTGTGGCCGTTGTCTTCGAATAATTGATGAACCGTGCGCATTGCGTGATATGGACTGGACGATAAGCCAAAGCAGACGAGATTGAAGCAGTATAATATCAGCGGATCTGTCGGCCTAAAGCGATAAAATATACATTGATATCTACGGTCACATTCTCTAACCTTGATTTGTAAAAATTGTTGGCGAAGGTCTGCAGTCATAGCAACAGCGTACAAGCGAAAATTTAATATAATTGAAAATAAATCGCCTTGCAAGTTCGGGCCATTATGTAATATATCATTCAATGATGTTCCTGTACTAGTCTTGCAACTCGCGTCCAAAACTATGCGAAGACGCGTCGACGCTTTATCCTCGCGAATAATTCCGTGGTGCGGTATTACGTACATTGGTAATAATTTATTACTGATGTCAACGGGTGCGGGTGAAATATAATCTTTCTCTATATATTCTTTAATGACGTCATCATAAGCACTCCTTAATTTAGCTGAAGCTTCAAATTTTTTTTCGAGACACATAAAACGTCGTCGAGCGGTTTCGTAAGAATTACCCAAGGAATATACATCTCCATTAAAAGGTAGTCCCACAACATACCTACCAGTTAAGGGTTCGCGAGTCGTAGTAGACTTATAAAATTGTTCACATTCAACATCGGCGGGATGCTGTATGGGCGTTACGGAGGGGAGCTCTTCGAGTTCCCAAAACCTCTTAATTATGTTTTCTAAAGATTCCTCTTGAACCAGGCAGCAAGTCACAGACTTGCGGGCAAATAATGTTGGTACGGAACCCATTATAACATATCCCAGTATTGTTCGTATGGCTGTTGGCACTGACGGTGACGATACGCCTGGGACGCGAATAACCTCATCTTCTGGAAGTAATAAATGAGCGAAAAGTGGTGCGCCGATCAACGCATCTATCTTATTAGGCGCTGCAAAAGACTGATCGGCCAGCGGTAAATTATTTAAATGCGAAAGAAACGAAGTATCTATAAGAGTACTAGGAAGTGAGTCTGTAATCTTATCGACTACAAGCGGGGAGATTGTATATATAATATTGTTATCAAAACGGGAATAAAATTGTAAGTTTACGCAACTTGAATTTACAGTTTTTTCTACTCCACCGAAACCTTTCACAATAGTTTGCTGAACACCCTGTATGGGAATACCTAATAATTCGCATGCTTCCTTAGTAATAAAGTGACTTTGCGAAGCGCTGTCGAGTAATACACGTAACAAATGTTTATTTCCTTTACTGTTGTACGTAATAACTTGAGCTGTAGCAAGAAGTACTGTGCATTGCTTGTTATGCGTCGATTGATAGGAAACCGGTTGCTGAGACGCGGCAGTGGATGTAGTACATAAGGCTATATCTGTAGACGACGTCGCGATGGCTACGTGCACAGGAGACGCGATAGAGGAAGCTTGCGCCGTCTCTGTGGCGCGAGTAGACGCTGAGATAGGGGATTCGACACCGACGTTTAAATGGAGCAGACTATGATGTCGAGATTTACAGATACCGCAACATAATTCCGATTTACAATTTAAAACCTTATGTTTCGTAGTAAGACAATTTACACAGGCATTATTTTCTTTAATATATTTAAATCGGTCGTCGGGTGTTAATTTATGAAAATCCGGACATTTAAATAACTGTTGATGTGTAATATTTTTACACAGACACTTATGACAAGAATCTACCGTTTTTACATAAGTATGATATTTTGGTGCCGTTTTATTAGAAATATTGCAATCACCTTTTGAACAAGCGCGACTTATATTTTTATTTGAGAAACTATTATTATTACTAGTAGACGGTGTACGTTCAAATACTTTACCACGGTTATTTACAAACTGCACCAATTCATCAAATGAAGGTGTGCGAGAACCAACGTTCAGCTCGAAAGCGCGGACAGTATCTGAGTCTAATTTATTTAGCGCAATATGTAGTACCATGAAATCATTTAAATTATCCAATTTTAAATTATTTAAAGCTCGAACTGCGCTTACAAACTGATCGGTAAAGTATTCGAGGCTACTTGCGGTTCCATTAAACAAAGGTTTAAAGTCTAACAACTGCTTAAGATAAGCCGAGGCGAGCATACGCTTATCTTCATACTTGTCTATGAGCGTTTGTAACAACAAGTTGTAATTTTCTGCGCAAGGCGTAATACCCGCGTACACTGACTGTGCCTTTCCAGAGAGTTTACCTAAAAGGTAATATAATTTTTCGGTATCTGTGAGAGACAAATTATCATGGACCGTTGACTTAAAGCTAGCATAAAACAATGGCCAACAGCGAATGTCACCTGAGAAAGATTAGCTCGATAGGAGGCAACCTAGGCTTACTTTTCTGCACAGCAAAACTATTATCATTCAATGTTGTCGAGAATTGCATTTGAAGTCGTTTAATACGGCTAAATAATTGTTCAAATGCAGCGAGACACTTGTAATCAGGTTTTGCAGCGGGATTGACAACGAATAAACGTGAGTTATAGTCATCTAACAACTTAAGGAATTCAACACGTAATGTGTCAATAGTAGCACTCTCCGCAAGGAAATTTTCCTTCGTCTCCTCGTTAATATTTATAGAAGAATCGTAAATATTCTGTATTAATTCAAATATAACTTCCCGTTTAGCTTGTAACATTAATAACTGGGAGTCTTGCTTATCTGTATCATGTAAGTTATCATCAATCCTTTTACTTTTAGAAGCCATCTCTTCTCAATATTATTATGCGATATAGTTATAGTAAAATAAAGTGATATAATTACGTATTAAAGTAATAT
Source organism: Melinaea menophilus ssp. n. AW-2005 (assembly GCA_918358695.1). Classification (NCBI taxonomy): domain Eukaryota; kingdom Metazoa; phylum Arthropoda; class Insecta; order Lepidoptera; family Nymphalidae; genus Melinaea; species Melinaea menophilus. The sequence continues at coordinate 9,251,093 of OU911057.1, read as the reverse complement.
AAACGATTGAATGAATGAAAGCGAAAAGTGAAGCAAGCTAAACCGAAAACAGCCGAGCAATTCCGAAACAATTCTAACCGGCTACGTAATCGTACGATGTCCGTGCGATAATGAGAATTCAGAATGGGGGTAGATTTAACACAATGTATGAGCGGTAACTTTATCGTTCGTTAACAATATCTTAATTGTAATTAATATGCGATTAGTTTAGTTTTATAATTAAGCAAACAATACACAAGTCGTTAAGACAGTTATACGTAACCTATATATACGATACGTTAAAAAATTAGCGGAAGTACACTTATCAGATCCTACTCTGGGTATCCTAATAAGGGCGGGTTGAAATATAGTTGGAATAGGCCACAAATGATGACCATCCGTCTCGATGAGGACCACAAATGGTGGCGCCAAAACACAATTCTAGTAACCTTCGACACGCTCACCGGGGAGCAGTAAATTGTAGAAATGTGTGACTCGCAAGGGTAATAGGAATAAATAGGAACCATGCGTGCACCAACCTCAGAATCTAGGGCAGCTCCAGCCAGATAATCCAGGAAGGTCGACGGCGCGTGACGGTTAAAGTGCAAACACGCAGGCTATTTCTATAGACGTCATTAACACTCGCGGTCACGATTTGGCACTACCACTTAATAGCGGGAGACTATAACAATGTCTCTTCACGATCCTGAAGTGCAATACTTAAAGATCGGGCGGTAAGCTGGAGTTGAAGACGGAGTTGTAGGGCTTCGTCCTCTGCCGATGCGATTAGTGCTGTATCCAACGCTTGAATGACCGGGCGCCGCAGTTGGCGCTGGTGTGCATGGTTTAAGGAAGAGTGAAGGAAATGGATTGCGATGTCACATATAATTGACTCATTCACTATTATGAATATAAGGCCACAAGGTGGCGTTACCAGTAAGAAATAAAAGAAACGAAAGTGATAAATAGAGATATTTTTTGCGATGCATAATTTGTTTACGTAACCCCTCGTAACTTAAGTTGATTGATTGAATCGGGCTTTATCGGAGTGTTAAAAGCAGTTTAGTTATCTTCTTTATAACATACGTTTGAAATAAAAAAGACATCACATAAGGTACACGTACATTTCTAATATCCAATAAGTTTTCTTTTTAACTGATGATAGTTAAAATTGTTTTGCTATTTTGATTTACAATTTGTTGAAAAGCAAACTTTCATTGTTCAATAATTAAATTAATTCAATATAATTTTTTTTGCAATTTTATTGTTAATTTATATTATTTATTATTATTTACATATAATAATGATTATTAATTTATATTATTTAATTTTACTAAGCTTGAACAATGCAAAAAAAATGCAGATTATACGCCGGTGCTGATTATCTGCAAGTTTTTTTATTTGTAGCTATTGAAAATCGAATATGCAGATTATCTGACGCCGCGGATTATCGGGTGAAAAATACGATACTTATACTTAAAAAGAATTCTAATTAAAAATATTTACTCAACATTATGTTATCGATAAAGAAATCTCATAAACCATATTATTCGAGTCACGATTAGCTCGAACAAGGGGCCAAAATAATTAACAAAAGTTAAAACTTACGTGTAGTACTAATATAAGAATAATAAAAAAATATATATTACATCGATCTGATGTCTGTGTTCAAGTCGTTTGCTGTAACGAGAAGATAGCTTCCATTCGTACAACTTTTTACAAATAAATATTGTTTAAAAATTATACAATACGTACAATGAAACATAAAAATATTTTTATAAAAGTTATTGCTGCTTAAGTGAAGTTTCTGTTGTAAGTATATACAACTATAAAAGTTCTCGTATACTCATATAAGTCAATTTATAGGAGATACGAGAAAATAATTAAATATGAATTCGTTTTATTGAAATTTATTAACTAATTAAAGGAAGCGAGAGATAAACGAATATACGTTTATAATGAAATGATCTCGTATTTATTTTATATATTATGTTGAATTTACCAAAATGAAATTATTATTCATTACGTTTAGCACAATAAGTCGTAAATTTGTGTTTTTTAAATATAAATTGTGTTTGTTGTTACCCATTTAAATAGTAATTTATAGAATATTGTAATTGACTTTTTTGAACAAAGAAAAAATTACAAGGTAATTAGAAGTAATAAAAAATTAAATATAATGTTTTTTCGTAAATGTTAAAATATCAAATTGTCTGGAATCACAATTATTGATAATAACATCAGGATGGTAACATTATTTTAACAACTTATTATAAATATATCGAATTCCGTGTATATTTAAATTTGTCAATTTAAATTAAATATCATCATCTTTTATTAAATTACTACAAGCATCCGCACCACATTATGTATTCAAAAAGCAACAAAATAACCATCGCTTCATTTGAGACGATGAAATTATAAATACGTCGTTAAATTACCAAATTAGTCAAATAAGGAACGATGATACTACAACAAGGAAGAAAGTATATTACAGAAAAAATATTGTATATAGGGTTCCCAAAATTATATTGAAAAAAATTACATTGTGGTAAAAACATATATATATAAAAACGTGGGTAACACAGAAGAAGAATGTAAGAAAGATGAATGCTGTGGAGATGCGATCTCTTCGCAGAATATGCGGAGTCAGTCTAGCTGATCGAATCCGCAATGAAGAGATCCACAGAATGGCAGGTACTAGCGAAGATGTCACGGTGAGAATGAAGAAGAACGTGCTCAGGTGGTTTGGGCACGTTGAACGAATGAGTGATGAAAGAATGGTAAAAAAGATTTATATGGGAAAAGTGAGCGGTAAGAGAGACAGGGGGAGGCCTCGAGTGACCTTCGAAAATACAGTAGCTACGATACTGGAGGAAGGTCACGTAAAAAGCATGAGGACCCCCCGGAGGGCATGTATGAAGAAGTTGATGTCTGTGGCTGAGGCGAAAGAGGTATGCAGAGACCGTAGCGTTTGGCGCTCCGTCGTCTCTGGCTACCCCGCAAGGGATATGGCGTGAAGGTGAAATAAAATATATCGACTCTGAACGAGTAAAACTAAAATTTAAAAAAAGATAATAAGAATTGAGAAAAACGGAATCTATCATTCACCTATCTCTCCTCTCTATCATCACCTTTGTTTATGCGCTGTTGGGCATTGGACAAACAGACCGTTACATTGTGTGTATATGTTAGGCCCGAAGACCGAAAACGCTCAGTGGACGGAAAAAACGGCCACATCGCGTTCTGGCTGTCTTCAAATGAGCAGAACGCGGTTTGGCTGCTATTAAACGCCCGCAATGCGTTCTGGTAATTGTCGAACGGCCAGAACGCGTTTTTTCATTCGTCAAGCGCTCAGAACGCGATCTTAATGTGCGAGTCGTATTATGTGCCACTCTCTACCTGCGTACAATAAGATTCATTTTGTACTTACGACTACAATTAAATACAAAGGACGTATGTTTTTCGAACTTTTAATTACATCAGAACATTACTTATTTTTACAAATACTGCTTGAATGACATTTCGAATTACATTTTACATTCAACTATAATAGTACACACATTAACTATAAATGAAATAATTACATTTAGTATATCTACAGGGGCGTAGGAACCGTGTGGGCAGCGTGGGCAGCTGCCCACCCAGAAATTTCCCAGGGTGGGCATTGCCCACCCATGCTTTTTGTTCAAAGGATTAAAAACAAAACTGTGTTTGGCAAAGTTGTATAGTAATTTAAGTTTAAGTTTAAGAAAATTATCATTTAAGAACTAATTTTAAGAAACGATTGATTTTAAGCACAAAAATGTAAAGCATGATTGTATAAAATAATGTTAATGTATATAGTATAATAGAATAAAATACTGTTAACGTATAAAGAAAAACTTTATAAATAAAATTGAGTCACAAACATTGATAATTCACAATATTGTTCAATACTCCCTGATGTGATACCGTAAAAACGATATTAAAATTTAAAAAAAAAAAAAAAAAAAAAAATCTGCAGAATTTTTTTTTCTTTGACATTATTAAAAACTGGGGGGTGGGGTACGATTTCAAACCTGCCTACCCAGTAAAAATTTCGTTCCTACGCCCCTGTATATCTACCTCCTATCTCGGCACTTCTACCTTAAAGACGTAGTCCATCTGATCCCTAAAAAAGGCGATAGCTCTTCTCTAGATCTTCTATTATATTTTACCCAACGTATGAAAGTGACTATTGAAGCAAAGGAGAGGGTACGAAAGTTAGTCTGGATATAGCAAAAGCCTTCGTTCGTGTATGGCACAAGGGGCTTTTTTCGAAGGTTCTTTCCTATGGGCTTCCCGAGATTTTATGCAAGATCAGTTTTCTCACATACAGGTCGTTCTCGACGTTTTTTGCTTTAACCCCGAGTCCGTGAATGCTGGTGTACCCCAAGGCTGCAGGCTGGATATTTCAAATATACATTGTTATGTTATGGTTAGAGCACTTCTCACAAAGCCTCGCCAAGCATAAGCATACTGGGCCTTGACATTTCAAAGTAAATGCAAAAACCAATAAAAGTTGGCCACGATGAAATTGGGAGTGAACAATAAAACGAAACAGTATTTGAAGCCGTGCCAAAGACTTGCGCTCTATCAAGCGCAGGTCCGACCACACATGGAGTAAGGTTCTCGTCTCTACTTCGAATCACCTCAAAATTATTTTCTAGTGTTTGACGGCGTACAATGAAGAGCCGTTTGGATTATCGGAGACCCGGTGCTCTGTGAACGGTTGAACTCTTTGGCATTGTGTAGAGACGTGCCTTCTCTGTGCGTCTTCTACCGCACAGCACGTCATCGCCTCCTATACATATCACCTAGGTACGTGACAATTTATCATTTTGCGGTTTTAGAGGACCTGTCTTCCACGTACCACGTACTCGAATATGAAACGAAATCCCTTCGTCGGTATTTCCCGATCGATACGACAAGGATACCTTCAAAAAAGGCGTACACTCCTACCTCCAACCAGCAGCGCTCTTGTTAATTCTCGGATGTTGTAAGACTTCCTGGGCAGCGGTGATCACGTAACTTCAGTTTCAGGCAAGCTTATGCGCCCTCTTCTAACATAAAATAAATATATAATATATACCTTACTTCGTTTCTTAAAATTATACAATCTTAATTCGAAAATAAAAACTTATTTAACCATTTCTATAATTTGCCAGTGATTCGTGAACGTTTGTGCATGTGTGTGTGCGTTCGTTTACTATTTTAATAATATTCATGCAAAATATTGATCCCTCAATTACTGTTATAATTTGAACATACACAATAAGCCCATCCAATATCCAGAGCATGATTATTCCTAGTCTAAACTCAATCTAAATTCTCTATTATAATAGTAGAATAGACTCAAGTTAATAGTACTGTTAATTACTCTCTGAGATATTTAGCATCTGATTGCAGTACATAGCTTTGTCTACTAATTAAAATTATACTGGTATAAGTAAGTAGTAAAAGTATATTTAAGTAAAATAAAATATTGATTGAAATACTTCATTGGAAGGAAGAGAACTTAGGACAGAAGTGCTAGCTAATGAATATATATATATATATATATATATATATATATATATAAACAAAGTGTGAGTTAATAAATCACCAGAGAAAGGATGATTAAAATGAAAGGATTAGTAAAATTGCGTGTAATAAGGTATATATTATATATTAATATATAATATTAAAATAAATATATAATAATTATATTCTGTATTATATTTTCAAAGTCTGTGCATATCGAAATATTATAAAAAGGAATTTGGCATTTGAATATACTCTACAATATAAAGAAAGGACACATGAGTGAACTCAGTTCTAAAACTTCTTATAAGAGCCGGTGTCATAATATAACCACTTTAAAAAATTTTAAACGTCATTATATTCGTTTATCTTTTTTAGAACATACTATATATTATTTTTTTTTACATAAAAACATTATAAGTATCAGGTAATCATTATTTAAATATAATTTAGTGCATTATAAATGAAAGAACCGCAAAGTAATCGTATTTTAAACTATTGAGTAATTACATCAGCTCTTATGGCCGCCTCAATAAATCGATTTCATGTTAAATTGTTCATTACTCCCAGCACCATTACGCCCAGTCTCTACAGTTTCAGTTCTATCTAGTATCAGACTGGATAATTGAGGAAACGTAATTTACATTTTTATTTACTATTTTTATTGCCTAAGTTAGAATATTTTCAAATTAAGTAATACTATCAAATTCCGTACACAGTAATTATTAACATAATATTTCAGTAGTAACGTCCATAAGTATATTAGGTGGGTCGATTGTTGCCACTTCATTGAGCTTGTGTTTAACAAACCATTAATCTTCTCGGAGAAGAACGACTTTACGAGTATTAATCAAATTTTAATAAGTCTATTGTCTGAAGATTTTTTTTTACTCATATCTAATATTTAAATCTGACACTTTCGAAATTTAAAATAAAGACCTTTCGAAAATTATATAAAGTCAATTAAAACGCTGTTAAATACAGACAGAAACTCAGAATTATTTTATTTTATTTTCACTCTCACAGCAAACTAGCGATAATACTGACCTAGCTGTAATTGCCACAGACTTAAAAAAATCAAATATAAACTTACCGAATTTCAAATATTTAAAAAAAAAGTTACCGGGTTATATCTTAGTTATTAGTAAAGCCACCTATAGTACAAATTCATTTATAATCGGGTTCTGTATCGATTAATATAAAGACAACATCAATCAAAACCTTCGACTTTTATTAATTACTTAAGAATACAATACACATTTTATAGAAAAATAAAAGTATATTTGTGTTGTTATAGAGACGGAAGATACGAAATTGATGTGGAAAAGATTATTGCTGCTGGACAACAGACAGACACAACAGACAGAGTTAATGGTGCTTTAGCTGCATTGTTGAGACGGTAAAATGTCAGCATAGCTGCACGTTTGGCTGTACACAATACGGCAGCCAAATGTGGGTAACATAGAAGATGAATGCTGTGAAGATGCGATCTCTTCGCCGAATATGCGGAGTCAGTTTAACTGACCGAATCCGCAATGAAGAGATCAACAGAATGGCAGGTACTAGCGAAGATGGCATGGTGAGAGTGAAGAAGAACGTGCTCAGGTGATTCGGGCACGTCGAACGAATCAGTGATGAAAGAATCGTAAAAAAGATTCATAAAGGAAAAGTGAGCGGTAAGAGAGACATGGGGAGGTCTAGGGTGACCTTCGAAAACACCGAAGCTACGATACTGGAGGAAGGTCACGTAAAAAGCATGAGGACCCCCCGGAGGGCATGTATGAAGAGGTTAATGTCTATTGTCGAGGCGAAAGAAGTATGCAGGGACCGTAGCGTTTGACGCTGCGTCGTCTCTGGCTACCCCGCAAGGGATGTAGTGTGAAGACAAGTAAGTAAGTAAGTGTTGTTTATTAAACATTCCAAATGCTTTGTGAATTCAAAAATACAAAAAAGACATAATAAAGTTTGTAGAATGCAATATTCAACCCAACACTAGATACAAAATCACAAGTTAAGTTTTATTTACATTCATATTTCGTTCATCTTTACTGTATTTATCGTGTTACGTGCCCTGTGTAACACACCGGTGTACTGAAAACAAATATAAAATATCTTTTATATTTGAAAGACCTTATCGTCCTGCCTTATCGCTTTGGAACCTTATTGAATATGTAATGTGCTGAATAAATTTTACCTTTTCAAATAACGACGTATATTGCGGATAATGTAGGGGGCATTTTAAAAATATATTTCTTTACTTCTTAACTTCGTTCATATTAAAACATTTGTATCTAAATGTTTGTTGTCGGTGGTAATTATTGTTTAACGATTTACAGTAAGGCTTCGCCGTCACTTTAATGATTGTAATCTAATAGTATTCTATTTATTGATTGATTGATCACACAATCAAGTGTTCAATTACATTCACCATTCAATGCTAAGTAATACTAGCGGTCTGATTTACAATTATATATAATTGTTTTATATACTAACAATTAATCAATGCATTTATTACGAAGATAATAATAAGAATTATATGTCGATGATAATAATCAATAAAGTGATGAAATTAAGGATTATCCTTGACCTGAAAAAATGGTTCCTTATATTTAGCTCTAAGAACTTCTTGTATCTTGTTGTCTTGTATAATAAACCTAGAACGTAAAAATATACACGTTCCAGTTAAAAATATTATTATTGTACCTATTATAGGCAGACTAAGTTAGAGTAACATGCATAGAGTTTTAATATATTTATCGTTTAAATTTTTTTTTTAATAATCTGCACAAAGTAATTTTATATTAAAACATTAAGATTTCTTTGCAAACATAATAAGGCAATTAAAAATAAGATTTGTGGAACAACATTAATATTTTATTTTTAATCATATCTATAACATATAGAAATATAACGTCTGTTGTTTTTTATTATATAATAACCGTAACCGCATTTTTATGTACATTTTATTAAAATTAACATTTAAATGAATTCTCGGCATCTTTTAACTCACTAGAGCCGTCCGTTCTCGAGGCGACAGAAAATTATGCGCAACATTATATATTCAAAAGTGTCTCGCAACAAAATAAGCGGAGGATCGATAACGAGGAAAGTATAAATAACCACCGAGGGATGACACACAAATATTATAAAAATCTTATATTTTATGAATGAACACAGCAGTGGCCTTCGCTTAAAAGTAGTCAAAATTGTAACTTTTCTACCTTCAAATCAAATGTTATAATATTTGGACAACAGGACCAAAAGGGCTTAAAAACAAAGGTAGCCCACAGAAATGGGGGCCTGATGATATCATCTAAATTGTGGTCAGACACTGAATGCAAGTTTCCTTAGATAGAGTGAGAGGTTTAGGTATTTTCTTTCTTCAGAAACATAAGATATTCATGTTAAATTAATATCAAAGAGTATACTCGTATGTTTACCATTACTGTATTGACAAGTTTATAAGTAAAAAAAATTATTAGGTTAATGGAATTATTATGTTATTTTAGATAAGTCACTCATTTTATTATAGTTTAACATGTGTATGACATTAAAAAGGCATAAACTGTATAACAAAATTTAAAAATAGCTTGGCATTATATATGTCCTTAAAAGTTTTTTCCTTTGAGAGTAATATTCTTCGTCCTCCTTGTGTTGTAAATATACCTGCTTCATAAATTTTACGTACGATACTATGTATGGTATATCAAATAATTAAGTGCTCCCCATAACAACTTCGATGCGTTCTTCGATTAGCTAATTACTCAATTCATATCACTATTAAGCAGAATTAATCAGAATTGGAAAAAAAATATTTTGTAACCGCATCAAAGTCACCGTAAGGCTACTAAGGCACTATATCCGATCCGAATAAGATTTGAATCCGACAAATAATTATCGTAAATATTCATTCAAATAGTTCTTCGAATCAGCCGGATCAAGATATGAAGCTTAAGAGCCTAACGATATGGAACTTGAAATGTTTCAATAAAAAGCTTTAAGCTAGCAACACCACTACAAATATACTACATGATAAAAAATTTGAACTTTTGCTAAATTTTGTCTTAAGTACAATAATATATAATATACAAAACCTATTGTGATAAATAAACTTGTTATCAATAATTAATAGACAAAATCACTAACTCGATGATAATCCACTTAAATTACTTGATAAATGATAACTTACCAACTCCACAAATAATACGGAAATAAGGAAAAGATTACAAAGTGTATTAAATTTAAATCCTCCAACAAGTTCTCACTGTCCTTCAATACATTAAGTATATACGCTTCTCTACTCCTCAAGGAATTGTTGCGATATTGATTACGAGTTAATGGCTGAACAAATATTTAGGCATTGGTAATGTTTATTAATAGTTAGTTGCCTATTTTGAAGTGCACACACTTTTTAGGGCTTGTTTTAATTTACACTTTTCACAACATTAACCCGATTATTTTCTTAACTATTAAGTTTTCACAAGTTAGTTAGCTAGTTAGTCTCTTGATATCAACAGTTATGAATACTTATGAAAACCTATTTATTTATTTATATTTCATACCTATACATTTTGTCCGTTATTTCTTGTTAATTTAAAAGATGGCGTAAAGTTACGACGGCAAAGGATCTTACCATATTTTCAATGTTCGAGGCTATATTCATAACTCTATGTGTCATACAACCGTTACGCTTTATTCTCGTTATCTTCCTGTTACAATTTGTTTTCATATACCATTTGTGACTTTTAAATATAACAATATAAACATAAGTAAATTAATATCTTACAAATTAATATACACTTAAAAGTATTTTTTTAGGATACCAACATTTACATGAAACAAAACTAGATTAAAAATAAAACTAAAAACTAAACTGAGCAGTTGGCTTTTACTCATTTTAAATAGTATTAAGGTTGTAATAAAACAGAATCTGTTTCAGAGATGCAAATAGAAATAAAATCCACGAGACTCTTAAAATATTTCACTACAACACGTAATATTAATATTTATAAAACTTTTTTGATTGCTTGAATAGAATAGAATAAACTATTTTCAATTATTTCTTTTATCGCCATCGCGTAAATCTTAGTAGTACACTTCTTGTGGTGAGTGAGTGAGATGACGTCATGCTCAAACCTTCTCCCTTCCTCTTCCAATGTCTCAGCTTCCCATATCACTCTATTCTTTAAGGATAGTAACGTATGTGCAATTTCCTTTATTTTAAATATATATATATATATATATATATATATATATATATATATATATATATATATATATATATATAATAAGCCATGCCATCACGGTTTACTGTAATTAAGTGTTCCTTCTTCTAAGCTAAAATAAAAATATAATCGCTTTCTATATATAAGCTATACATTTTAACAGTGCATACCTAACAATAACTTTTCTATTTATTCTCTGACCATTTCTAAAAATAACTTACTAAATTAAAATCTTATTTTAACAGTGCATTTCTGATAGTAAATTTTCTATTTGCTCCTTGATCATTTCGAACAATTACTAAGTAAATTTAACTCTTATTTTCAACAGAGCATTTCTGAATAATAACTTTTCTATTTGCTCTCTGGCCATTTAAAAAAAACTTACTACATTAAACCTTTATTTGAATAGAGCATTTCTAACAGAAACCACCATTTTCTACTTGATCGTTTCAAAAAATTACGGAGTAAAATATACTCTGGTTTTATAGATATGTTAATGTGAACTCAAAACGGCCCTTGGGAATACGTTGTCATAATAATGAGATCTTGAAAATGAGGCTGCGGATAGACGGAGCACTTCCGTTAGGACATTATTATTTAACAAAATAAGGGCAATGCTTCCTTCCTTATTAATATCCCAGCCATGTTTTATATTAATGACATAAAAATAATAATACTTTAAATTTAATCCCATATAATATTCACTATTATATTATATACAGTACATATACTCGTATCTTGTATTATAATAGAAAAGTTCATAAAACAGACTATAGCCGCTCAAAATTACAAGCTACTATTACTAACTACCAACATTTCTGAAAAGCCAGTCGCTTTTCGTTTAAATTTCATCTCTCCGCGATACAAGAAGCTTAACGCGGAATGAATTTCATTTTTAATCATGGATTAAAATTGATGACTTGGATGGTAGGACTATCATTCTATATACATTTTAATATTACGTATTAAGAACAAATGAGTTATTTATAGAATGTTTATACAATAATTAATTGAAGATTTATGTACTAAATATGGGTCATTGGGTTCAAGACCGTATAAAAATGTTTAGAAAATATTTGTTGATTTATCTGAAACTAATTTGACAATTCAATTTTAGACCATTGTTAATATATATATATTTAATTTTGGATTTCAAAAGGAGGTCTGTGCCTTTATTCAATTTTAAACATATCTCTATAAGATTACTTAAAAAAAATTAATATTTTTGACATTATTAGATTCATAAAAATAACAAATTGTTTATTTTATATAATTAATATAGGCTAATATGATGCATAAATTAGCAATAGACTGCACAGACAAAATCGACAAAAATAAATCAGACCAGTGGCTGTCAGCCCTATGGTAGTGACGTGTGTCGTGTATTATTAGAGAAGTGGCAACTGGCAAGGTCGAGTGGCGTTCGGATGTCCTGCTCTTGTGCATAGCTTCCTGCATTTATTGTATTTTATAAAACTATAACTTTAAATACTCTTTACACAAAAAATTATAAAAGTTACTCTGAAATCAACAAAGTTGGAAAATCCTCTTAAAGTTACTTCGTATATTGAAACTACAATTTCTTTGTAAACGTTCGTGTTATAAGAAAAACAAAATATCCCGAGGCCATGAATACTAATAAACTTCACGCGTCTTTCATATTTATTATCAAAGTTTCCTCGTTCATATCCCGGAGGAATTTAATATTTTAGGTTGTTATGAATTACATATGAATTGTGAGAACATTAAAGATGATTCAACAATTCCTAAATATTATATATTCTGCGGGATATTTGTCAGATCATACAACCCAAATCATCCCGATGTCTCTCATTGTTATGAATAACTGTATCATTATAGTACCTTTCGACTCATACTATAAATGTATTTCTAACTATATGAGATGGACGTGAATATGACAACATTATTCTGGACGAGCTGTCTCTGCATGCGCCATATTTGATACACTAACAATGGAAGGCAATTAATTTTAATAACGTCCACAATGTTACCAACAATAATATTCCAAATTTATCAACATATCTCTGGATATGTTGTTATCTAAATAAATAACGTCAAATTCAGATTTAAATTGAAGCACGTCTCAAACATCTTTATATCTGTCAATTTGAAGGAAGAAAAATAACCGCCTGGCAAGCCTGGAGCAAAAACGAAACTAGACGAGGACTAGTTTATTCTTGGCATGACAACAGTCAAGCGAGGGGAGATCGGGGTCACTTGTGACTGTGATAACTTCACGGCCATTCGTAATAATATATTCAGACTCAACTCAATTGAACAAACGTTATTGAATAATTACACAGCGTGCTCCGGATGGCGTTATTTGTTTGATATGGCGAGTTATATGTAATTTTTTTACTATGTATAAAAATGGATCATTGTATAAACAATTGCATTTGTAAGAAAATAAATCAATTCTTTAAGAAACATTGTGAAATTCCCTTGATTTTTCAATACTTCGTATTAAAATATATATTTTTACAGCAATCTCTCAATGGGTTATACTAATATACAAGTATGTCTCCATGACATTATAGCAAATGCCAGGGTCTTTGGTAAGGTAAAATATACGACTGTCCGCAACAGTAGAACATTTGCAACATTATTTTTATTAACAAACCTCCTCGAATAAATAGAAATTGTATTAAGTTACATAATATAGGTAAAGTTAATTTAGGTTTCGTTAATGTAAAATAAATATTATTAGAAACTACAATAAGATTTACATTTATACTTATAATCAATTAAATGTAACATTAATATTGTATTGTATTCATTTAAATATTTAAAATAGCAAATTTCTCAGGTATCTTACAAAACCCTGTTATTTAAATTTATTTGGGGTCGGTCTCTCAGAATTAAGATGAAGTCTGTAACCTTTACATAAATCATTACGCGTCTCTGAACTTATCGTGGTAATATTCAAAGATCTAAAAAACTGTTTGAGTATAATAAATATAATTTACAAGTGTTGTTTATATAATTTTTTTAATTATATGATTTACTTATAACCATTATTATATTCAAGGTTGAGAAACCTTTTTAATATAATTATAGTTCTTAAGACTTAGATAACTTACTTAAGTATCTGTACATTATTAAAACTATCACATAATATGTTTACAGAAAAACAATGAAAGATTAATAAATTTTATACAATATTAAAATATCGTTCTATGTATGTAATATATTTTATTAACAAAGATGAAAACTATAACAATTTATTCCAAATAAAATTAATAACAATAACATTTTATCGTAATTAATCACTTTAATAAAAAATAATAGCGTTTTAATAATTATAAGCCGTGTACTTGACCGTCTCATTATGTCATGAATGATGAGATCGGAGGCGTCGCAATGCAGGCTCGGATGACCTAGAATCTACTTCACTAAGTTCAGACAATGTAACTATAATTAACATATATCTTTATATACGACAAAAGTATGTAGTGTTGTTAATTCGATGATATTTAGCTGATACGTCGGTCACAACCGGAGGATCCAAAAAAATACAAATTTATAGCCTTAAAATTTAAACATTATATTTAAACTACAAACTACGTGACCCTTGCTCAAAGTTGGAGACAAGAATAAATATAATAAAATGAAGTTATAATTAAAAAAATATAGAGAAATAACTGCAACAAACAAAGGTTTCAGATATTACATTCTGGGATTTTAGCATGATACAATGCACCTGCGTCTATTTAATCTGCGTCTCCACGGTTCTTGAGAATATAATAAATGCGAATTTAACCATTTTGTAACAAATAAGAATATAAGAAATATTTAATAATTAATAATAATAAGTATATAGGAATGCAACATAGGTATACTTTTTGTTTATTTATAAATGTTATAAATGTCTTTTGTAATTTTCACCTTATTTACTGCGGATAGAGCTACAATCATAAGTAATTGAATTGCATATCTACTATTAGTTTCATATACATTTATAAGTTTCCAATCTTATTTACTTTCATATACATAATATTCCAATGTCAATGACGCTAATGTACATTCTAATAATATGGAAAAATGGGAGAACTTGATCTTTATTAATTCATGAATAACTTTTTTTGAATTTCCATATGGGTCGATATATTGTTATTGTTCAATTTACATGTAATGTATAATAGAAAGTTATTATTATAATTCAGTTTTAAGATTACATTAAATATTGTATTTTTAGATGTTCCTGGTGGGGTATCAGTTGTATAAAAAAATTATATAAAGACTTTAAACATAAGTACGAGTACATACTTAGTACTTGTTTTTAAGGGAATAAACAATGAATATATTAATTTGACTTTTACTATATATTCAATTATTGATTATATTTTTAAAAATATTGAGGTAAAAAATTAAAATGACTCTCGAAAGGAAAGATCAAATAATCGATATCGTGATTTGTTTCATTTACAGTTCAGTTTCCTTATTGAATTTGTTGTTTTAGAAAAAATAATCAGTTAAAAAAAAATGCCATATGCCCTACGACTAAGTGTGAGTTGTGTGCCCCGCGACTTGGATGTAGAAATTCCCTTAATTCGATCCTAAATAAACAAAAAATAATAAGGACAAAGTAAGGGTAGTCGTCTGGACTTTCATTCCATGAAGGCAACTGACGCTGACTGCTATCAGTCATCCCGTGGCTACGGTTTTTAAATTTCGAAATCGTAGAAAACAAAGAATATTTAATATTTAAATTGGATCGCGAAATAAACTCGATATATTTTTAAATATATACAATACGTCAAACGTATAATAATATTAAAAACTAACCAGCCCTTATTAGACAATATTTATCAGGAATTTTTTTTTCGGGATTTGTGGTATTGATTGTATCATACTTATCAGATATTTTTTTATTTTATTTATGAAATAATTTATTAAATCAAAGCCAGATGTTCTGAACAATGTGTCAACGATATTATAATATAGCAGGCTTTTATTAAACTATAGTTATCAGATGAAGCTTATATATTATACTAGCCCGCGAAGGTGTCTCCACGTAACACTTGAATTGGCAATTACCATGGAATATTCAAAATAATATATCTTTAAATGTCCTCTGAACCTCAAATATATACATATTACATAGAAATTAATCTAACAGATATCCGATGAGATATCTAAAATTAAATGGGTGTACTATTTATATTAAGACCGAATCGGCTAAAATTGTTAGTTGCTTGTAAATGAGACATGAAATCGACTTTCCAATGAATATTTAACTTGCTCTCTATTTTGAAATGTCTAGAAATAAACTGTTAGTTGAAAACAAACAGTTCATTTCATAGTGTTTTTATTAATAGTACATACTTTATGTTTGTAATATTAATGACTATGAGTATTCAGATGTTTTAAGTTCCTAAACATATAAATCCATCCATCATCCTAAGTCGATAATAATCTTCGCTTTTGGCTTGATATTTTTTAATGAAATTGACTTTAGGGTAAATCGATTTCATATTTTAAAGGAGGCGTCTTATTTCCATATAAATTTAATTTTACAAAAGAACCCAATGTTGAATAGGTGCGAAGTTTGAATATAAATCCTTTGAACTAAATTCAATAATCAAATACAATTAATTTATGTATATAAAATAGCCAGTACTTTTAAAATATCAAAAAATATATATACTATTTCTAGAGAACTTGTAGTGGAGAAATTAAGATTTAGATATAAGATAGGGATACTGAAGAGATATGAATATAAAATTATAAATAAATATTTATGTATTATGTACTTTATTATATACACTCAAAATTAAATTATATTTGTGTGTAAAAGTTTTTTATTAAAGCTATATAAAGAATACTCTATTCGAATTGTTCTTAGAAGTAGTAAGTAATAAAGTTGCAGTAAACAAGTACAAGTTCGTTGATTTCGAAAAAGCTTTTGACACTGTACGATGGTCTAAGATTTGGTCCCGACTAGATGAGATACGTGTCCCACCTAAGATCAGGGACATTCTAATCTCCATCTATAGGAACTACACTTGTACGGTCGCGCACGATGGCCTCCTTTCTGAAGACAACAACAACAACAACAACAACAATACCACGGTACACGCTGGAGTTAGGCAGGGCTGTCTCCATTCACCTCTGCTGTTCCTTATCGTCCTGGATGGCATCATGCTAAGAACAAATGGCAGCAAGCGACGCGGTATAGAGTGGGGGTTGACCGAAACACTGGACGACCTAGACTACGCTGCCGACCTGTGCCTGCTCAGCCACAACATTGACGTTGACATGCAAGCCAAATTGGACGATTTACAATGCGAGGCGATTCTGGAAGGGCTGAAGGTTAACACGCGGAAGACTCAAGAAATACATACCGAGGAAAGGAACTCGACGCCACTGCTACTCGGCTCGGACCTTATTGAGCGAGTGCAACAGTTCACCTACCTTGGTAGCATCGTGTCGGAGACTGGGGGAACGGAAGAGGATATCACTTCCAGGATAGCCAAGGCCTGGGCGACCTTCGCGCAACTACGACCCGTGTGGCAGTCCCGAAAACTGACTCGGAGAGTTAAATTTAAAATATTTCGCTCCAACGTAAAGTCTGTTTTGCTGTACGGGTGCGAGACGTGGAGGGTTACAAAGAACATCACACAACGCGTCCAGGTTTTCGTCAACCGATGCCTCAGGCAGATCCTCGGTATCTACTGCCCCGAAAAGATTTCAAATGACGACCTTTGACGATCACTGCTCGGAGACGCCAATCGGTCTCCAAATAAAACGCCGCAAGTGGACTTAGACTGGTCACACCCTAAAAAGAGCTCCTGATCACATTCCAAGGCAAGCCCTGGAATGGACACCACAAGGGAAAAGGAAGCGTGGCCGTCCAAAACACACTTGGAGACGTTCAGCGGCAGCGGAACTGAAGGCGATCGGGTTGACGTGGTCCGAGGCGAAGCGAATAGCCCAGAACCGAACGCGATGGCGGAGCACTGTGGACGCCCTCTGCCCCACATGAGGGCCTTAGGACATTAAAAGAAGAAGAAAAAGAAACAAGTACAAGCTAAGGTAACATGTCGCAAAGAAAGTTCATGTTAAAAATATTATTACATAAAATTTTATTTGTATTACTTAAAACTGAGTTATTCCAGCGTACTATAATTGAAATTGATTTATTGAGACGATGATGACATTAACAATGGAAAGGAATAACTGTTATTCAAAGAAGCCTAACAGTTGGTATAACAATATAAAAGCTATGTCCTTTTTATTTATTTATCATAATAATAAGTAAGTATTTTAGATATATGTTAAAATAGCTTTCCCGACGATTCTATCCCCTGTAGAGAAGTCCTTGTTTTAGTATTTGATAGCACATTTATTATAGCAATACAACATCATAATACCGCTTTTAAAAACCTTTTAAGAAATATAAAGCCAAAAAATAAAAGCATGTTTCTGCTGTTGAGGTTTTCTTCTTGTGTTCAATCAGTAGTTAGGTTAAGATAATCGTCTACACGAGCGGAGGCGCGGTAATAGGTTATATATATAATATAAACTCGTTATTATAAACAGCTCCATGATAGTTACTAATTGCTTTCAATAGCAGACTAACAGTTATGTAAGTTTAAGGTTTAGTTAGGAAATCCACTCGAGAGCTCGTGACTACTACTCATAACTGTAACAGCAGTATTATAATATGTCGTTTCAATTACTCTATATAAAACTTGTTCCATCTGATAATAAAATATGAAATGTTGAGTTCAGTTACCTTTGATTGTGTTTATGTCATAAGTCATTAATTTTTCAAGTAAGAAATGTATTTGTTAATATATTAATATTATTAATGTATTTATTTTTGTTTCGAAAAATAATGATCTCAATTCTATTAAAATTACCGAATATATATAGGTCTGTATGAAATAATTAAAAATATATAATCTACGCCCATTGTTATCACCACGAAGCGCAACCTATTAATTGTAAAACTACGACTGCGAAAATCTTAGCTAAGAACTTAAAAATAATATGAATCGAGTTGTACTTAAAAAATAAATTTACTATATTTTATTAACCTGGAAAATGCTATCGATGAATAAATATTATTCAAGCCTATACTTATAGATAGCACTATTAAAAGAATAATAGAAGAATATCTAGAAATTAAATTAATATATAATACAACGATCTCATGTGTGGTTAAGTTCTTTACTGTAAGGAACGAGACGATGTCAACTTGGAAAATAATAAATATCACAGGTAGTGTTTAAGAAATCATTTTCAGAGCGGATTGAATTACACTTTGACGTTGGAACGGACGGAAAACGGGATCTTTAATAATTAAATAATCTTTATAACCTGTAATAACATTTAAGAGATTTTATATAAAAAATTACAAATAAATCTCTTTTAAAATTGACAAAATACCTAAAAAATGTGTAAATATTCTTTTACTATTTTTTAAAAGAAGCTTTTTCATAAGTAATATAATTATAGAAGTTCTATTATATGTTGATAAGAGTGAATTAGTAGGGATATCGTATAAACATATACTATTGTTTAATTGTATTAAATAAGTTTTCAAAAATGAAAAGCAATTAAAAGTGGAAACGAGACATGAATATTAACTACGGTGTATAATTAATTATGGATTAGGCGAATAAAGGTTTGACAATGAAATCGTGAACTAGGATTTATTTTATATATTATGTTGAAAATAAAAAAATGAAATAATTATTAATTTCATTTAGTGCATTATGTAGTAAATAAATAAATTAATAATAAAAAGAAATTTGCGATTATTGATAGTTTTTGAATTAATTAAAAATTAAAGAGAATTAAAATGTTTTAAATTTTTGGAAAATATCAAATTAGCTGCTAACACAGTTATTGATAGTAATGTCCGGATGGCAACATTATCTTAAAGCTTACAATATGACGTATTTCATATATATCTCTTGTCAGTAAATTAACGATCATCATCTTTTATCAATTCACTACAAGCATTCGCACCTCATTATGTATCAAAAAACAATGAAATAATCGTCGCTTCATTTGAGACGATGAAATGGTAAATAAGCCTTTGAATTACTAAATTAACCAAATAAGGAAGGAACGATGATATTACAACAATAACGATATAATATTACATAAAAGACATCGCATACGGGTTCATAGAAATTATATTGTAAAAAAGAACATTAATTCGACTATGAAGTAAATTGTGATACAAGACACATGTCCCGGCTTTCCACGGGTACAATTTGCTCACGAAGATAATAAGAAAGATAGTTTGTCTGTACGCTGTTGTTGAACAGTTGATAAACTGAACTTCACCGTTTATATATAGACATTTTCCTTCAACCAAACCATACATTTAGTTAATTGTTTGATTCTTCCTAACTTCGTCTCATATAAAATTTTTTCTGGTAGTAAAATATCAGCGAGATCGACCAAGGCTTCCCCTCATGAAGCTCTATACATGAGGCAATTGATTTTTGTTAATGTTGAATTAAAATTACAAGTGCTCAGAAAGCTCTGTAAATTTTTGTACATTGTTAATTTTATATTTGGGCGTTCTATTAATGCTATAACTAAAGATTACAGAAAGTTATAAAACTGAGGAGCGTAACAATTATAAAGAATTTGTTAAAATACAATTAGTTCTTAATATTCATGAACTCAATTACGTGTGAATCAATTCACAAATCTTTTACGAATCTACTAATTTTGTGAGAAAATTAGAAGGAAACTTTTACCATATCTATACTAGAAAGTATTTAATTGTCAAAAAATTATAATGCTTACTCCAAAAATGGTTGTTGGAATTAAATTTATAGAAATTATTATTAATCTTCTCAGATATATAAGGGAAGAAAGGAATTCGTATAAAAGTTTTTAATTCATGTTTAAGAAGACATTTTATTAGATATCAACGACTATATATAATCTTTATTTAGAAATAGAAATATATATAGCTATTTTAATAATTTGTCAGTGTTTAGTGATCTTGTATGAATGTGTGTTAGTCAGTTTCATTAAACAATTTAGTCAGTTTCATTAAACAAAACAAACACCAATTACCAATTAAATATATTTAATTCCCTTAATATCGAATCATTCCCTGCGATTCTATCCACTTTAGACTATTCCTTAGTTTAGCATTTGATAGCACATTTATTATAGCAATATAACATCACAAAAATCCGTGTCCGCAGGGGGACACGCGTGGGTAGACCTCGTGTGTAACTCGTTTAAAATATAACTGACTACCTAAGAATAACACATGATGCTGTTGTTTACATCAAAAATTTTCAAGCAAAAAGCGGTTTTTATTTTTTTTCTCGGAAAAGGCATCTTTTTTGGAAATACTTTTGGTACTTAAATTTAGCGTAAAAAATAACCTTTCTATTAAAAATATTTGCGAGGAGGGAATGTTTACCAGAAAAAAGTTGCCATGGTTTTACCTACCTTAAATTTTCAAGCTAAGAGTGGTTTTTAGTTTTTTCTCGGAAACGATACCTTTTACGGAAAAAATTTTTGGTATCTAAATTTAGAGTAAAAAATAACCTTTCTATTAAAAATACTTGTGGTGTTAGAATGTTTACCAGAAAAAGGTTATGATTTTTTTTCCAAAAATTTTAGGTTGATTTTAGGTTTTTTAAAAAACCTAAAATCAACCTAAAATTATAACCTAAGTTATTGAAGTTAGGTTTTCGGTTTATTTACATTAGCTATAGGTATTCATCAAAGACATCATATAATATGAACGCGATTGATCTTCTTTGTTTAGGGAAAAAGTTATGGTCGAAAAACTGAAATCAGAAAAAGCGAAACCCTAGCGCCCACTGTGGCCAGATTTCTCTGGTTAACGAACTTGACCTTTATTTTTGGATGGTTGAAGTTTGAAAGCGATCCAAGCAAAATTGCGGCCGCTATCGTGCTGACAAAAGTCGAATCTGGACGCACGCACGCATATATATATAAACTTTTTGACCAATGGTCATTTCGGACTCAGGGGGTCATAAGAAGACCTCCTGTGTTTGTGTGTGTGTGAATTCTTCGAGGTCTACCCAATACCACTATTAAAAATCTTTTAAGAAAAATAAAGCCAAAAAATAAAAACACGTTTCTGCTGTTGAGGTTGTCTTTTAGGATTAGAAGGTAGGTCAAGATAGTCGTCTACACGAGCGGAGTCACGGTAACAGGTTATATATATAATATCAAGTCGTTATTTTATGCAACTCAGTAGTTAGTAGTTGCTTTCATTAACATACTAACAGTTAGGTAAGTTTAAGTTCTGGTTAGTTAGGAAATCCACTCGCGAACTCGTGACTACTACCTATAACTCTAACAGC